>CM070508.1:20181386-22581386 GCA_036346375.1 Guadua angustifolia
GGCTAGGCGCCGGATCCAAACTCGATGGTAGCACAGACACCGGATGTATACAGGTTCGGGCTCTCGCGGAGGAGATAATACCCTAGTCCTGTGCTCTGGAATTATATGTGTCTAGCTAATTGCTGATGAGATTGTTTGATGATGTTCCCCCGCCCCTCCCTTTATATAGCAGAGAGGGCGGTTACAAAGAGAGTCCTAGTCGGATACAAAGCAGGGATTATATCTTCTGTACCTACCCACTTTGGCAACGGTTTAGATTACAATCATATCCTACCTAATCCGGCTCGGTTGCTATCTCTAGGGCTTTCTTGTTCCACACGTCCCACAGAACTCCCTAGTAGCTTCTATTGCCTTGCGTAAATGTCCGACCAAAGATTGTCTAGTTGGGCCTCGCAGGCCTGCCTTGCAGATACCTGGGATGTATATATCCCATAGTAGCCCCCGAGTGCTTTGCGGTCAGATTGCCTTCTTAATCCCGAGAGTTCCCGACTAGTCTTTTGCGCAGCCGAGTGCTTCGTAGTTGGCAAGGAGGTCGTGAAGGACTCGATAGAGCTCCACGTGGCGCTATTCCGAGTGGTTCCCAACCCGATTTCTCGGATCAGCATGCGACTCAGCATGGAGAATATCTCCGCTCAAGTTGGCTTTTAGCCGAGGGTACCGTGCACCAGAAGCGCATAACTATTGGCTCGGCTATGAGGCGTACTAATCGATTTTATGCGTTTCAAACTATCTTTATGATATCTGATCCCGTTTCAAATGGTATCCAGCATACAGCCTGTCATGAGGCATATCATAAGAGGATGTTTATATTTGGAAGGTACCCAAATCCCGTCTGATGCGGTCATTGGTTCTTGGCCCATCATAGAGCATACCATTTCCCAAATCAATTTTCAGCCCAATTGATCCTATGCACAGTGATTCACTACACACTGCCTTAGGCCCATCTTGACACACACCCTAGGGCAACCCCAAGTTATGCGGAGGGCGAAGCATTTTCCGCCAAAGCGAAGTCAGCATCGCTTCCCTATAAATATGAAGCCAAAAGGATCGAGATGGTTTTCACAGACCGTGCTCATTCGCTCCTTCATCTTCTTTTGTTCGGTGTTCCTCTTGCGAATCCCGCCGCTAGGATTAGCATTCTTCATCTTCCCAATCCAGCGCGATTGCAGGCTAATTCCGCCCAAAAAATGTCTTCTTCTCCTCCCAAGGATGTTCCTTCAACCGCGTCAGCCAAGGATTGGGCCATCTCTGTGACAACGGATAGATGACTAGAGGAACTAGTCCGCGTCGGCGTTTTTCCCCCATTAGTGATGCTTTCTGCTCGTCCTGCCGCCGGTGAATCCTGCCCCACTCCTCGTACTGAAGAAGTGGTTGTCTTCGAATCTTTCTTCTTGTGTGGATTTGGCCTTCCTGCATGCCCCTTTTTTCGAGGTCTTCTTGAATTTTATGGAATTGAATTGACTCACCTCAATCCCAATTCTATCCTTCAAATTGACATCTTTGTTCACCTTTGCGAGGCTTTTCTTGACGTTCGCCCACATTTCAATCTTTTTCACCACCTTTTCCTCCTCAAGCCTTTCCCCAGCAAAAGCTCCCCCAAAGCAGTTGGAGGTGCCGGATTCCAGCTAAGGGATGGCCTGATGAAAGCTTATTTAGCCATTTCCTTCAAAACCTCGAATAAGGGCTGGCACCAGGAGTGGTTTTATTGTTCCAATCCTAAGCCCTCCCTGCCTGCTTTTTCCGGATCGCCACCCATGCCCTCAGCCAATTGGTCATCGCTTCCTTGGGGTGATGGGATGGACCAGGTGATAGACCTTATGGGAATGATCGCTGAATTAAAGGGGAACAGACTCACCGGAGTGGCCATTGTTCTCAATTTTGGCTCGCGCCGGGTTCAGCCCCTCAAGGAACGGGTTCATCTTGGATATGAACATGAAGGGCCGAACGATCCTATCCGAGAAGTACCTGAGCCAATTTCAAGGGAGGAGCTTTAACCGCTGCAGGCCGATTTGTTCGTCATGCATGCTCGATTGCTAACGACGGATGCCCAAGACCCTTCAAGAAATCGAACCCTCCACCTCCGGTAAGATGCCTTCTTACTTCCCTAGATTGGGTCTTCTGATTCTTACTTGGCTGTCATTGAACATGCGTCTTGTCTATATTTGCAGGGTCGTGATGCCTTCTTTTCTGATGTGCCCTTGCCCAAGTTTCCGGTGCACAAGAGCGCTAAGCGAAACCGTCCTACCCGCTCCTCGTCCCCAAATCCAAGCGCCAAGAAGAGCAAGGCAAATGAAGCTGAAGACCCCTCGGGAAAGGGAAAACGTCCAGTCGTCCGCGCATCCAAGGAAGAGAAGAAGAAGCCGCGCGAACGGCGCCCGATCGAGGTCAAGGTTCGAGACTCGGCCGCAAGGCCCTCACCTTACAACTTCGCCATCTTCTAGTCAATCCGGACTCTGGCCCTCGAGCCCTGCTCGGCCGCCGGCCGACAATAAGGTTTCCACCTCCAAGACCACCAGAGACCCTTTGTCCCGCGCCTGTGTGTGCAGACCGGTTCCTCTGTCACGTATTTCCGCGCCTAAGAACTCGGCATTCAAAATAACAAGATCCGGCAGGTTGGTTTCCTTATCCGTTCTTCCTTAGTCCTTCGGGCCATGTTCTGACTGATTCTTCTCTCAGAGAGCCTTCCAGTGAGATTCCTGCGGATACGCTGCATCAGGAGCCCCAGAGGTCAATTGTCAAAACACCGCAGCGCACTGAAGCTCCGCGGTCACTGTGGCTGAGCCCGTGGCCTCGGCGGCCGCAACGGCCGACGACAGCCTCCAATCGCCTCGGGCTCGCCAACAGCGAGATTGATCGGCCTGACCGTCCACGCCGCCGACTCCTCCTGGGACGACTAGTCAAACTGTGCCTCCTGAGGCCACCGCCGATCCTGCCGCTGATCCTCTGCCGGAAGAGCCTCCTCAACCCTCTCGCCATTCGCCACCGCCATAAGAACTCCCTCAGCCACCCCGCCCGAATTCTCTGATACAGATTGCCTTCTTCGACAAATATGACGACATGGGGTCCTTCGATGACGAGGATGAGGCTGAGGAGTGGGCGTCAGTCCGTGACGCCGCTTACACTTGTTTTCGCCTTGGTAGCGTGAGTTGCTTATGCCGAGCCGTTTTTGGGTGTCCCCTTTTTATTGTCTATGATGTGCTGTGCGTCTTCATTGTTCCTGTCGCCATCTTCAGCGCCTGGTAGAACGTGCTCGAGACCGGAATGCCATTATCTGAGAATTACTTCCGAGGACCAAGATGAGGAAGGACTATGAGGCCGAGGTCGAGCGAGTTCGCGTCCGACTGCAGGAGGAACTCAACCGGGCTCAAGTCGAGAACCGAGAGGAACTGGAAAAACTCTGGGCCCAGGTTTCTGCATTCGAAGTGGAGAAACTGAGTCTGACGTTCTCTCTTAATGGTAATTCCTTTGTCCGACTGCATTGGTCCGAATTTTTGCTTTTTTCTTCTTGACCCGCCCTTCCTTGTCTTGACTTCGGTCTTCGCTGCTGCAGATCTTCAGGTAAAGCTTAAGTCCTCCGCCGAGCAGGTCGAGAAGCTAAGGAAGTCTGAGAAGGAGGCCAAAGCTGAGACGACCAAGCTGGAGAGAGAGCTGGAAGGTTTACTTCCAACTCGTTTTTATTTCCTTCTTGTATTTTACAGCAACCTTGAACTAATCCGACTGGCTATGCAGTGCACCGAGTCAACTCACAGGCCCAATATCGTGCTCTTGACGAGAAGATCAAATCCACTGAGCTGCGAGTTGATAGGATTTAGGAGGGCTCCGAAAAGATGCTGCAGATGTTGAGCCCTGACGAGGCCGGGCCCAGCGATGTTCCATATGACGCGGACGCCACGATTTAGCGGCTGGCAGAGGGGCCTAAGAAGCTGGTGGCGCATTTGAAGGAGATAGCGACCACAAGCGCCTGTCAAGCGTTAGCCATAGTGAAATCCCTGTACCCCCGAGTGGAACTTGAGGCGATCAAGGAGGGCTTCGCCTGCACTATTGACGATGATCAAGCACTTGCCCTTGTTGACGAGGTTAGGGACACTGCCTCTGCTTTAGTTGAAAATCTGGACTTGGGTGCCGTGTAAACATTGTATTCTGAGGCTTGTCCCGCACTTGCTCTTTTTGCTTATTGAAGAAATACTTGATTATTAGTGCTATGTCTTGCTTTTGAATGCTGTAGTTGAGGGACATTTTTCTTTTGGGGTTGAACTTAATTTAGAGGGTACCCAACTCCCGTTTTAACGCAGTTATTGGCTTTCGGCCCATCGTGGGGCGTACCGTATCCCAAATTGAATTCGGCCCATCTTGGAACTCCTGTGCATAGCAATTGTTGTGCGCGTTGCCTGGCCCATCTCGAGACGTGCGCTAGGTCATGCCTAGTACACACGGAAGTTGAAGCGTTTCCCGCTTAAGGCAGAGGCCGTGGCCGTCGACGCTGCTGCTGTCGACGCCTTGATCGAGGTCGTTCCGAAGCTGATCAGGGCTCGAGACGCCCTTATTGAAGCCGTAGGGCGCGTGCGCCGGACGTAGTCATTTAAGTTTTCTGCAAGAAATAGTTATGCGATGTTTTGGTGTATATGGACCTAAAGTATTTGGAACAATATTATCTTATGTAATATTATCTTAATGGTGCTTGCTCTTTCTTTTCCCCTTTTGATCTTTTGACCTTTCTGAGTGGTTTTTTCGTTCCTTATGTTTAAGCGCCCTGACCAACTAGTCTAGCCCCCGAGCGACGTGAGTTGGCGCATGGCCTTTTTCCCAGGCATGCTTTTTATTGGGTGGATAGATTTTGCCGTTCATGGGTCAGGGTTTCACAATCAAGAACTAAAACACTCGGACTTAACTGTGATCATCAGGGAGAAAAAGGGATAGTGGATGATTCACAAGGGTTGCGCATGCACAACACTATTAGGTGTAGCCCCCGACTTACTGCTTAATTGAGTGTCAATTGAGTAGCAAGTCAATGATGAAAGAAAAATTTATTCACGGACAGTATTTCTTAATGTAAGAAACAATAAATGACCCAGAAGTGTTGCGCATGCGCAACACTATTAGGTATAGCCCCCGACTTACTGCTTAATTGAGCATCAATTGAGTAGCAAGTCAAGGAGAAAAACTTTATTCATGAAAAACATAGCTAATGTACAATATTTTAAGAGTAGAAACGACGTAGCTACTCTATGTTCCATGAGTTGCTGATGATAGCACCGTCTTCCCGCTTAAGTCTGTAAGCCCCCGGGCGTGTCACCTCGTCGACGATGTAGGGTCCTTCCCAGCTTGGAGAGAGTTTGTGCTCGTGCTTTTGATTCTTTATTAGGACCAGATCGCCCTTAGAGAACGTGCGGCCCCGAACATTTTGGTCATGGTAGCGGTGCAGGCCCTGGAGGTATTTGGCCGACTGGATCGCAGCGACCTCCCTTACTTCCTCCAATCGATCGATATCTTCTATTCTGTTCTCCTCTGACTTGGCCTCCTTGTAATTCTGAACCCGAGGTGATCCGAAAGTCAACTCGGTGGGTAAGACCGCTCGAGCCAGATACTAGGAAAAAGGTGATCGCTTCAGTAGCCTCTCGGCCGAGTAGTTATCAGCCCCCAAAGTACCGAAGGCAATTCTTTTACCCATTGAGCGGCATACGGCTTGAGACGATCGAAAATCCGTGCTTTTAAACCTTGCAACACCATGTCGTTCGCCCTCTCCACCTAACCGTTGCTTTTTGGATGAGCTACGGAGGCGAAGCAAATTTTGATGCCGAGCTCACCGCACCAGTCTTGAAATTCTTCACCTCGGAATTGAGTTCCATTATCCGTGATGATCCTGTTTGGTACGCCGAATCTTACCACAATTTCCTGAAAGAACTCCTTGGCCTTGGCCGCCGTGATTATGGCGACAGGTTTTGCCTCGATCCACTTGGTGAACTTATCGATGGCGACGAAGAGATGAGTGAAACCACCTTGAGCCTTCTTCAATGGGCCGATATTGTCGAGCCCCCAGACTGCAAACGGCTAGGTGATCGGGATGGTTTGCAACTCCTGCGCCGGCACGTGTATCTGACGAGTGAAAAACTGACATCCTTCACAAGTTCGGACGATATCCTCCGCATCAGACATAGCAGTCGGCCAGAAAAAGCCTTGACGATATGCTTTGCCCACCAGGGTACTTGATGCTACATGATGCCCGCAAATTCCCGAGTGGATTTCTTTGAGGAGGTTTTTTCCTTCTTGCTCTGATATGCATCGCCTTAGGACTCCAGAGGCGCTCTTTCGGAAGAGTTCCTCGCCTACTACCGCGTAATTCTTGCATCGTCGTGTGATACGCTCTGCCTCTGTGCGGTCTTCAGGGAGCTTGTCCCTTAGCAAATAGTTTAGAAAAGGAGTTGTCCAATCAGGGCTGATGACTAAGACCTCCTCCTCAGCAAGTGTTTCTTCTGATTTGCTTGGCTCCTGCTGTTGGCTTATTGAAGGTTTATGGAGCTCTTCGACAAACACGCCAATCGATACTATTGCCCGACTGGAGCCTAGCCTTGCAAGCTCATCTGCTGCTTCATTGTCGCGGCGGAGCACGTGAATGAGTTCCAGCCCGTCGAACTTATCTTCGAGTTTTCTCACTTCTTGGCAATATGCAACCATGTTGTCTCCGACACACGACCAATCTTTTTGAACTTGGTTGATCACCAACATTGAGTCGCCCCGAATTGTCAGTCGTCGAACACCAAGAAATATCACGATGCGAAGTCCGTGGATGAGTGCTTCGTACTCGGCGGCATTGTTTGACGCCAGAAAATGAATCTGAAGAATGTATTTCAAACACTCGCCCGTTGGAGAGATGAGCACCACACCAGCCCCCGCGCCGCTGAGCATGAGGGAGCCGTCGAAATACATTGTCCAATACTCGAGATCTTCCGTGGTCGTGGGGGTTTGCAATTCCACCCGCTCGGCGGTGAAGTCAGTGAGCACTTGAGATTTTACCGCCGTTCACGGCCTGAAGGATATTTCAAAAGCTCCAAGCTCGACCGCCTATTTTGCAATTCTCCCGGTGGCTTCCCGATTGTGGAGTATATCTCCAAGCGGGAAAGAGGTGACCACCGAAATTGAATGCTCTTAAAAGTAGTGCTTGAGTTTGCGCGAGGTAAGCAATACTGACATACTGACAATTTTGCACTCATGATACCGCACCTTGGATTCTCCCAACACCTCGTGATGAAGTACAGCGTCACCGGACCATCCGAAGGTGCCTCGCTTCCTCCCTCTCACGACGATTATGGCGCACGACCACGTGAGTCGTTGCAGCAATGTAGAGCAAAAGGGGTTCCTCGGGCATTGGTGAGACCAGCACCGGTGGTGATGACAAAAATGCCTTGAGCTCTTCAATACTCGCCAGGCCTCAATCGCCCATCGAAGTTGCCCTGCTTCTTTAGAAGTTTGAAAAAAGGCATTCCCCGCGAGCCCAAGCGGGAAATGAACCTGCCGAGTGCCACCATACAACCTGTAAGCTTCTGGACATCTTTCTGGCTAGCCGGAGGCTTCATCTTCAGGATAGCATTGATTTTCTCTGGGTTTGCTTCGATGCCCTGTTGTGACACAATGAATTTGAGTAGTTTTCCTGAGGGGACCCCAAAGACACACTCTTCAGGATTAAGCTTCATCTTGTAAGCCCTTAGGCTTTCGAATGTCTCGGCCAAGTCGGATATGAGGTCCTCCTTCGCACGAGACTTGACAACGACATCATCGATATATGCCTCCACGTTGCGTCCGATTTGGGTGTGAAAACATCGCTGTATCGTGCGCTGATAGGTTGCGCCAGCATTTTTCAAACCGAACAGCATCGTGACGTAGCAAAATAGCCCAAACGGAGTGATGAACGAAGTCTTGATGCAGTCTTCTTCTTTTAGCCTGATCTGGTGATACCCTGAGTAGGCATCCAAAAAGCTAAGGAGCTCGTAGCCTGCCGTTGAATCTACGACCTGGTCAATGTGGGGCAGCCCGAAAGGATCTTTCGGGCATGCTTTGTTAAGATCGGTATAATCAACGCACGTGCGCCAACTTTTATTCTTTTTGTGAACAAGAACTGGGTTCGCTAGCCAGTCTAGATGATACACTTCTTTTATAAAGCCTGCTGCTAAAAGCTTAGTGATTTCTTCCCTAATGGCTTCCCAGCGATCTTGAGCAAATCGTCGGAGCCGCTGCTTGATAGGCTTGGCCTTCTCGTCAACATTTAGAGAGTGCTCGATCACCTCCCTAAGGACACCGGGCATATCGGATGGTTTCCACGTAAAAATGTCCCGGTTTGCCCGAAGAAAGGTGACGAGCGCGTCTTCCTATTTGGGTTTGAGTCCTGTCCCGATCAAAACCGTTTGAGCCAAGTTGGACGGGTCAAGGATTACCTTCTTAGTCCCCTTGTCAGGCTTCATGCCTGTCTTGGCTTGTTTCTTGACCGGCGCTTCTCCTTCATCCTGCTGATGTGCAGCTGCCTGTAAGGACCCGAATTCACCAATTCGGATCCACTGTGTTTCACCGCACTATTCCCAGGATCAACGCTAGTGCACACAGCTTAACATCGGTAAGCATCATATCATACACAACGATAAAAATAATAAGACTTCATTTATTTAATATAACTAGTGTATGATCTTATGATCACTTACATTATTTTGCCACATGGGCTAGACTGAAGTAAACTTAAGCAAATGCAGCGGAAAGTATAGCAAAAGACGTAGATGTCCCATCAAGACACCACAAAGCGATCGACAAGGATTGGCCTAGTGACTCGTGTCCACTTGAAAGTCCTCCTCCAATAACGGCGATGATTCCTCCACTGTTGTTGGTTGTTGATAGGCAAGGGTGAGTACAAAAGCACTCAACAAGTTGTGCACAGAATGCATTTCTACCATAGCTAGATGCAAGGCTTATTACAAAGAATGGCTAGGGGTTTATTTGCAGTAAAGCAGCATTTGTAAACACATATAATACATAGATTGAAAGGACAGTAAAACAAATAATAGCAATAAATAGATTCAATGATTCTCAAGTAAACCAAGTTTCCACCTAAGTCAAGTTCCATTATCCACATGGCATCTGCCATCCCATTCAGTTGTCCATTTAATTAACTACCCATTGACTGTAATTCCCGAGCATTGCTCAATACCGTGAGCACGGCTATCCGAATAGTTTGTACACTCTGTAGAGGTTATGCACTTTACCCACACGATACAACCATACACCACACAGGCGAATGATTATAACAAAGCCTTTACAATGCATCATCTTAACCCAGTACTACCCGCTGAGGTTTCAACACTGAAGGGTTACACCACCACAACAGGGCCCCCCTCTTGCGCCATGTGAGTTTCCTCCGTACACCCGGACCCACACAACCAAGATAGTACTCAAGCTAAGACTTTGCAAATTAGTCAGCTAGGCTGCCCCATAACAGACATGTGGTTGCATGATTGACTCAGGTCAAAGGCTCGCAAGGTTAAGTCCTTAGGTTTGATCGAAGCAAGACTTGTACATACCCTCCGCCCATCGGGCCCACCCTGGCACACTTGCCCTTACCACTTGCCTCAATCCAAGTGATTACCAACCCCGGTTGATTACCAAGCACCACGTGCTATCCACAAGTCAACATTGTTGCGTGACCTCCTTGCCACAACAACTCAATCTCTTTGTGTGACTACAGATGACACACAAGTTAATATCATTGTTCCATATTCCATTAGTCAAGATTGATAATCAACATTTCATCTACATGTGATGACGTGGCATGGCTAAGCAATTCTATTCCGTTCTAACCATCCCATGTTGATTTCATGTTTAACCAACTATAGTAAACCAACCTAGGGTGACAAGTGAATCATGGCATACAATTGACAAGGTAGGGTGTAATTCAAAAGGGTATGATATCTAAATTCCAATTTAGGTTGAAATCATTTGTACGATTGAAATAACATGCAATATAGTAAATCAAAATAGCAACTATCTAAACATGGGTGCAACATGATCAAAGCACAACTTGCCTTGGTTAAGCTCTTGGTCTTGATCTGAAGATTGCTCTTGAGTTGCTAATTCCTCCTCCGAAGCCTCGTACAATTCAACGTCTACGCGAATCGAGAAGAAATAGCAAATAAACACCAAACCTAGAGAACAAACAAACTCTAAAAATCCAACAAAAATCACCATTAGATAGATCTCAATTTTACAAATTTTTAGGAATTTGAATCACCTCAATCGGAGTTCGTATGAGGGAGAACGAGCCCTCGGAAAATTCAAATTCCTGAAAAATCCATAAAATTGGAAAATCCGAAATATTCGAATTATTTTTGAAAAGGAAAATCCGATTTATTGCGTCAGCTGACGTCAGCCCTGTGCTGAGCCGATACGGCCGACACGTGGCGAAATCTCACCCATCCAAAACCAATCTAACGGCCATTACTTAATCCATGACGTGGCGAAACTACAGCCACCCAATTCAAATCGAACGGACATTATTTACCCGAGCGGATTACTGTTGACCTAGCTGGCGTGGCGCGATCTGAAGCGTTCAAGGAAGATCCTATGGTCGATGTTTTACCCGAGACGTTTACCGTTTCCGAAGTGACGCGGCAAGATCTCAGCGCTCCGATGAAGATCTGACGGCTGGCAATGCTCGAGCTCGACGATGAAGATGCGGCGGCGTGGTTCCACCGGAGTTGAAGAAGACAACCACCCCAACGGCATTCTAGCGATCTCCGACGAGGAAGAAGTAGCGGAACGGGTGTGTCTCGACGTGATGAACTCGAATCCGACTTCGGCGCGGCGGAAAAGTCACCGGCGACGGCAGAAAGACCTCAGCAAGGCTTTGCGAACTCCGGCGAAGGCTAGCGCGGGCTCTAGAGCTTCTTAGCTGGCGGCGCGTGAGGGACAAGGTGCGGCGGGCTGCGGTGAGTCTCGGGAGGGGTGCCCCGGCCCTTAAATACCCCCCGGCGAGCGCAAAACATGGAAACTATGTCGGCGGCGGCGTCCGGAATGGATACAGCGGCGGCTCCGAGTTCGTCACGGACACGAAGACGGACAGCCACACGATCACAATCGGATGGCCTGGATAGATTGGGTTTCCAAAACGGTATGGCTTGATGAAGACCGTCCGATGAAAATCCGACGGCTTGCATGCGTTAGGGTTTTGCTGGTGGCGCGGCTTGATGAAGTCCCTACGATGGAGATCCGACGGCTATCGCGACTAGGGTTTCATGACTTGCGCGTTTTGATAATGTCCCTTGGATGACGATCCGACGGTCCACGCGGATGCCTCTAGAGGCTGCCCAACGGCTGATCGATTGGGCCGCACGAGCGGGCCACCTAGCCAAGACAAAGAATGGGCTTCGACCACATCGTTCAAGGAATTTTCGGGTTTTATCTTTTAAAATAATTAGGGAAAATAACTTGACTTATTTAGGCAAGAAAAATTCCAGAAAAATTCCAAGAAAAATCTCAAAAATACTTTGAGACATTCTGGACTTGAATAAAATATTTTTGGCAAAACTTTATTTTAAACTTACCTTTTTATAATTTGTTTTCAACAAAAGGCAATATACTTTAATTTTAAAATAATTCAGATAAATCTCAGAAAACCCAAATAAATCCAAAAAATTCACAAAAAGCATAAATTGCAATAAAACACTGTTAACTAAATAAAAAGCCAAAAATTTGGGATGTTACACTGCCTGTCGGATCTTCTCCCTGTCGGTTGCTGTCTCTTAAGTTTCGGCCATCTCACAGCTTTCTCTATCGCATACGAATGACTGCTTGACGTCACCGCGGATAGAGATAACGCCCTTCGGCCCTGACATCTTCAAGACGAGATAAGTGTAGTGGGGCACGGCCATGAACCTGGCAAGTTCTGGCCTTCCCAAGATGGCGTGGTATGCCGTCTGGAAATCAGCTACTTCAAAGTTGAGGTACTCCGTCCGGTAATTTTCTTTGGTCCCAAACGTGACTGACAAAGTGATTTGCCCGGGCGGGACCGAAGAGGTTCTGGGAATTACTCCATGGAACGGTGATGAACCCCGCTTTAGCTCAGAGCAAGGAATTTTCATGTCGTCGAAGGTTTTGGAGAAGAGGACGTTGAGTCCACTCCCCCCGTCAACCAGCACCCTCTTGAGTTTAACACTACGAACCACAGGGTCCAACACCAAAGGATATCTTCCGGGATAGGGAATGTGATCCGGATGATCCGAGCGGTCAAAAGCAATCGGGACCTCGGACCATCTGAGGTACTGGGGTGTTGCTGGCATAACTGCATTGATGTCCCGAGCAGTAAGCTTCTACTTTCGCTTGGACTCATAAGCAGCCGAGCCCCCAAATATGTAGTTGAGCTCACACTCCGTCTTCTGATACTCGCCTTCATCATCTTCAGGGGGATCTTGCCTTTTCTTTTCTTCATCTTTTGCTTCACCCCTGGCCGGCCGCTTTCTCGACTCCTTGGCGAACCTTCTCAGAGTGAAGCAATCCTTCGCAGCATGTTTCCCCTTAGGATGGAAAGGGCAAGTTGCCTCCATTACCGCATCATAGTCATCTGTGCGCGGCGTGCGATGTCGGCCCTGCTCGGCCGCCGCCACAATTTCTTCAGTCTTCCGCTTCCTATCACACTGCCTGGAGGACTCAGCGTGATCCTTCTTATCTTTATGTTGTGGGTGATCGTCCTGTCGTTCGGCCAAGGCATTCGAGGCTGTTGCATTGCGGTTTGCCAGTTCAAACATCTCCCTTACCGTGGTCGGCGGCTTCCGGGACATCTTCTTAATCAGATCGGGGTCGTTGACGCCCATTCCGAATGCCGCAATGATCGCCGCTCAAATATCCTCGATTATATTCTTCTTGTGCATGAAGCGACGAATAAACTCTCGGAGTGTTTCGCTCCTTTTCTGGTGAAGTTGATACAGGTCCCATTGAGTCCTAGGTTGTTCGTAAGTACACTAGAAGTTGGTGATGAACTGCTCACAAAGATCTCCCAAGGAGTCTATAGAGTTCGCTGGAAGTCCGGTGAGCCAGGCTTGAGCTGAAGGAGTAAGCATGACCAGCAGGTAGTTGGCCATCACGTTGTGATCGCCCCCTGCTGCCATGATCGCAAAGGAATAAACTTGTAGCCAAGCTTCTGGATCTCTTTCTCCGTCAAATTTGGTAATGCCCTTAGGGTTGAATCCTTTAGGCCAAACCAATCGGCGAAGCCGGGAGGTGAAGGTTCGGATACCCTCAATAGGCCCATCGCTGCGCCGCCGTGGGGAACGCCGATGAGGTGATCTAACTCGGTGGTCTTCACTATCACCTTTGTCGCGGTGGTGATGACTTCTGCGATCGTCTCGGTCGTTGTGGCAGATGCCAAAACGTTCATAGTCGTCTTTGCGCCTACGGCACTCTTTATCCTCTCGGTCTCGCCGTCTGGCATTTAGATCAACTCGAAGGTCACGGTTGATGCTTCGCCGGGCGTCTTCTCCTCGTCGAAGCTCACGCCTGGCACGACTACGAGCTGTATTGCTACTAGCAGCCTGGAGTTGACTATGCGGGTACGGGAGTGCTCTTTCTCCCCTGGCTCCTCCTGGTGCTGCTGAATTGTTGTCGCCATCACCATGGCCTGAACTTGGGCCACGATCGGCGCAGCTGGACTGTCGGAACCGAGCATTGGCCTCAATGTGTCGAGGAGCGTCTTGGAAGCGACGATATTTTGCTGGGGAGTACGAAAAACCGACTGGTTCCCCATCTTCATCTGCAAAATTTCTTCGTTAATATTGCGGCCTCTGTTTTGGAGAGACTTTGCGCAGCCTTCTTGACGAAGGCGATCTGTCTCTGCCGCATTCGCTGCATCCTTCTGTTGTTGGGAATCAGTTCGCGGATCTTCGATTACGAAAATGCCGCGAAAGTCCTGAAAACTTTTCGTCCTGCCTTCTGGATCAGAAGAACAAGAAGATAGGTGGGGCTGACCTTCAGATCCGAGTGGTTCTCTGGCATTCTTAACCACTCGGGACTCGTCATTAGCCAGCTCTTGCTCAAGACGGGGGACAAACTTTTGGCTTACCGTCCGGGGACAGATGGCCATGCCTAACCCCGATCCGAGTGGCTGGCCGGCTAGGAGAGCAGCAGGATCGCTTCCAGATTGGATCTGATCCGAATCCGAAAGGGTGAGGTGGCCAAAATCGTCGACAATGAAATCCAGACTTTCGAAGTGAAACGCCTGGGCCGGCGCGAAGGTAGCCATGTCTTCGTTGAAGATCGCCATCAAGCTTGCCGAGATTGATCTTAGCGCAGCCCCTACTTGGCGCGCCAACTATCGATGTGTGTTGTCGGCAATAATGAAAAGGGGGCTAGACACTGGATCCAAACTCGATGGTAGCATGGGACACCGGATGTATATAGGTTCGGGCTCTCGCGGAGGAGATAATACCCTAGTCCTGTGCTTTGGAATTATATGTGTCTAGCTAATTGCTGATGAGATTGTCTGATGATGTTCCCCCGCCCCTCCCTTTATATAGTAGAGGAGGGCGGTTACAAAGAGAGTCCTAGTCGGATACAAAGCAGGAATTATATCTTCTGTACCTACCCGTTTTGGCAACGGTTTAGATTACAATCATATCCTACCTAATCCGGCTCAGTTGCTATCCCCAGGGCTTTTGTGTTCCACACGTCCAGCGTAACCCCTAGTAGCTTCTATTGCCTTGCAGCCGGCCCGACCCAGCATTGTCTAGTTGGGCCCCGCAGGCCTGCCTTGCAGATACCTGGAATGTATATGTCCAACACCTCCCCTACTATGTTGATGTTGCGAGAGCATGGAGACCGCGAGGGTGGCATCATGGAGTCTTCTCGTGATGATGTTTCATAATCAAGCTCAAGATGATCGAGATATCCAGACCGTCATAGAGGTTATTATCTTCCTCACCACCCGTGAGGGTAACTTGCTGCGAGCGGAGGAAACGCTCTCGCGCTGCAGCGGTCGAGGAAAGACTCCCAGGCTCAGTGTGACCTTTCGGATCAGTCACAATTGCCATGCCCCCATCGGCGTAGTACATATCATCGTCTTCTACGTCATCAAAGACGCAAAGGTCTTGACCGTCTTGAGAATTCGGCATCTTCAGGGATTCTCCACGAAAAGGATTCTCCAGTCGATCCCCACGGACAGCGTCAGCTGTCGGCGTTTGGGGAACAGACCCCTCGCCGAGCTTACTTGTTGATTGAGGGATCAACCGGGCCCCTTTTCCCATGGAGGGCCAACGTCCAGAGAGTGCCATGAGAAGGAGATCGAGCTACCTAAGAGGGCGGCGAATAAGGGGATTTTTATATTGGTTCGGGCTTCTCACGATAGAGATAATAACCCTACGTCCAGTGTTTCTTTACTTGCTATCTTGATGCTTACAAGGGTCTGGTAGGGTGTAGCTTTGCTTATGCCCGGTTACAAAAAGAGTATTGCTATTACAGAGCTTACATGTGCTTCTTGTTTTTGCGTCTGCTCCTCTTGGTGCGTATGCTGGCGGTCTCAGGTTCCAGATATGTATGTAGGTCCCTCGCTTTATCGGCATGTTCTGATGAGGTATTTATAGATGGTTTAAATCAACCGTGATCCGGATGTCACGCCTTACGTGTCCTCGTGGCGGCGATCGTCCTTGACTTTCGCCACGTGGCGTCTTGGATGTGATGGGCCCGAATCGTGGCGCAACAGTTAACGCAGCTGCCGCCACGTCGCTTTTACAACCCAAGCGTGACCTTCGGGGCACGCCCGGGGTTCTTCCTTGGTCGTGGCCGATCTTGGTCGCCAGCCCGAGCAACCATGCTCGGAGGACTAAGCCGTATGTTCGCGGATGGGTATGGTCGGCAGCCGGTCCGTTTAATGATCTTCCTTTGGGACGACATTAAAGAGAAGTATGATCGGCCGCAGAAGAGCTACCGAGGCTTGATGGTCTTTACAGTAATTTACTCAGTCTCCGACAAGTCTGCAAGGCGCATTCAATATTTCGGTACTTGTTAATTTTCGCGTTATCAACCAAAAGGGAGATACTACCGCTTGGACGTCCGATCACTGTTCACCCCATCGGACGCCTCTTGCAACATTTTTTTTCTGCGTGTGCAACATTTTTTTCTAACGCGTGCAACATTTTTTTTGAACGCTTGCAACATCCGTTCATGTGAGCGAATTTCACCGCTTGTCGAGTGAATTTGTTGCACACGCTGACGGAAATGCCAGACGCAGATAAAAAAATGTTGCGAAGGTCCGAAAATTCCGGACGTCCGAGCCCAAGTCATTAGGCAACCAAAAACTATCCCTGTTCCCCTTTTCGTCCTTCCCGTAATTGATATTTCAATGATTCATCTTATCTCATATTATCCTGTCGTGATACTTTGTCGAGCTGGCCCAATGGGGTGCCGGATTGGTAGGCCTATGCTCTCTCGCCCGCACCGATTGCTCGAGCGCTGGGTGCAGCGGCCGAAGCGAAAAAGCGAGCACCGAGGAAGCATTCAGGCCATAGGCGAATGAATACCAGCCACACGCCCGGCCGTGTCCTCCCGCACCTCGGTGGTCACTCCCACAGCCTATCGCCATCCCACGTCGCCCCATCGCCTATCGCACCACTATAAACACCGTCCCGCACCTCCTCGTTCTCCCGCTCCACTTTCCGGATCCCCCACCGGTTCTTGTGCTGGGCATAGTGCCGGTGCTGGCGCAAGCTTGCCACTTGCTCTGGAGTTCTTGGATGCACTGGAACGTAGTCGGATCGAATTGTTTGTCAGGAAGAAAGGAGGAGACTTGAGCTGTTGCATTCTTGAGGAGGAGGAGGAGGAGCAATGGCGCTCTCGACGTTCTCCTTTCCACGAGGCTTCCTCCGCGTGCCGCCCCAGGACTCCCATTGCGCTCCCGCTGTCGAACTCCAGCTCCACAGGCTCCAGGCCAGGCCTCTCAAGGTGAGCAGACGCATCCTCTGCTCTGCTCTAGGCATGGTTGATTCTTGATGTTTACTTATCGTTTCAATTCCTGCTTTCCTGCTCGAGTGAAATCGATTGCCACTGCTGTAATATGCTCTTTTGTTTGTAAATTGTTGCTGCCGTTGCATTCGCCAATGCCGGATGGGTGCAGCGGAGGAGGAGGTCCTGCGTCGCCGCGTCTCTCTCGGATAGGGAAGCAGAGTACCACACGCAGCGGCCGCCCACCCCGCTTCTGGACACCATCAACTACCCCATCCACATGAAGAATCTGTCCCTCAAGGAGCTGCAGCAGCTCGCCGACGAGCTCCGCTCCGACGTGGTCTTCCACGTCTCCAAGACCGGTGGCCACCTGGGGTCGAGCCTGGGCGTGGTCGAGCTCACGGTGGCGCTGCACTACGTCTTCAACGCGCCCGAGGACAGGATCCTCTGGGACGTCGGGCACCAGGTAATAACAATGCACTAGCTAGCGATATGGCATGGCACGCTCGCTAGTCGCTGGCTCCGGGTAACGAGCGCGCCATGTGAGGTGCTGGGCAGCTCGGAGACCAATCACCCGTTTCTTTACTCGCCTGCAGTCGTACCCCCACAAGATCCTGACAGGGCGGCGCGACAAGATGCCGACGATGCGTCAGACCAACGGCTTGTCTGGCTTCACCAAGCGCTCCGAGAGCGAGTACGACTGCTTCGGCACCGGCCACAGCTCCACAACCATCTCCGCCGCCCTGGGTAACAACCAACCGTCCCTGCTTATGTCTAGTTAAGTTGCTCGCGAAACATGTGTCGGCAGTACAGTACGTGGTAATTGTTGCTTGCGAAAATTGTGTGACTAATTGGTAGGGATGGCCATGGGGAGGGACCTGAAGGGAGGGAAGAACAACGTGGTGGCCGTGATCGGGGACGGCGCCATGACGGCGGGGCAGGCGTACGAGGCCATGAACAACGCCGGATACCTCGACTCGGACATGATCGTGATACTGAACGACAACAAGCAGGTGTCGCTGCCGACGGCGACGCTCGACGGGCCGGTGCCGCCGGTGGGCGCGCTGAGCAGCGCCCTCAGCAAGCTGCAGTCCAGCAGGCCGCTCAGGGAGCTCAGGGAGGTGGCGAAGGTATGGCCTCACAGATATTCAACACTTTGCTTGACAGTCCCGTAACACACGATAAATCAGTGGCGCAGGTAACACGAGTGAAATCCTAACTTGCTGCAAATTAAAATGAATTTCTAAAAGGAAATTCTAACAAGTCATGTGTGCATTTTTCAACTTAAAACAGTAGTTAGCATAGAATTCAATTGGGAAATGACAAGGAAATTAGCATCAACGGGCAATCTCGTCTTTAGCAAGCTTGTCAGCATCACGGTGGCACTCGCTTGCATCGTACAAGCCAAAACAAGCTGTGACAGATGCAATCCACGTATCTTATTACTAGGTGTCGTGCATGGATATGTCCACCAGAAATGGCGATGCAACCTACGACGCTAATCAATGTTAATCTAGTACTGCCGACTAGCCAATCTTGTCTTAACAAAACAGCTGAAGGAAGCGTCTCAGTAAGTTTATGTCTCTCAGTCCAATCTGACGGCCAGAATATGCAGTCACTGTCCGTTTTAATTTGCTTTTAAACAATGGTGAAGCTTGAGGGAAATTTCAACAGAGGCCAACCTGCCGAAGGATGCAAACTATGTAGATGCTAAAACCATACTTGCTTCGGTTACAAATAGTTATCTTTTTAGATATAATTTTAAAACTTTGACTGTCAATATTCTTTTAAATATTTAAATTAGATACATAAAAAATATATGTATAGATTTGGCTCGAAAAGTACTTTTACAATATTATAACTTTATTAGGTTTTATAAATATATTATAATAGAAATTAGTGATCAAAGCTGTATTTTGAAAGACTATATCAATATCCAAAATGATAAACTATTTATGACCGGAGGGAGGGAGTACTGTCATAACACACAACTAGATGCAATGTTCTGGAACATCAATGCAATGATTTACTCAGAACTCGACTGGTTCAACTCTCTGTCTTTTGAAAAATGAATCAATGGTTTTCCCCTTAACCATCACTACTACGCTACCACGCGCTGATACTTCGCAGCTTCTGCTCCGCCCGGCCGCCGGCGCGCCACGACAACTTGTTCTCTCGAACAAATTGGTGAAGAACTACTGAACTAGCAGCAAGCAAGCCACCAAAACAAGCAATTCGATCTGGGACGAGCTCCATCGGTGAAGAGGAGGAAAGCAGATTGGGCTTATGGGTCCTGGATGCCCTGCTGCCATGGGCTCATGCGTCATGTGTTATGGCCAGGCCCGTAGATGGCCATCTAATAGGCTAGGTCCAAATTGTTACTATATACACAGGGACACGACCCAGCATGGCCCCAACAATTCTCCGCCCCTGCTTCTAAATCCTAGCTTTGACTCCAACGATGATTCATCTTCATTTCAAATCTAGTCACAAGCTCTCGCATTCACTATTGAAGAAAGAACAATGGCTGAGCTGTAAATGCACATACACCAATACACGCACTCACATACACTACACACATGCGTTGTACCTAACCCTCATGCGCACGCACGTCATGCTGAAGCATCGAACGCGGGCGAGCGGGGATGCGCACCGGCGTCCCACCAACTGACCTAGGCTCAGTTCGCTCATCATTTCAAATTTGATCCCGTTTTATATTGGGATATACTTGGATTAAACAAACGTTGGGCTGGGTCGGAAGGATTTCTTGGGATAGGCTCTAATCGGCACATTCTTACTTGGCCAAGCAGGATTCTGGAAGAAAATTGCCCGGATTCTCAACACTGACTCGCATCTTTTTTTTCCTTTCCCGCGTGTGTTCAGGGAGTGACGAAGCAAATCGGTGGCTCGGTGCACGAGCTGGCGGCGAAGGTCGACGAGTACGCTCGCGGCATGATCAGCGGTTCCGGGTCGACGCTGTTCGAGGAGCTTGGCCTCTACTACATCGGCCCCGTCGACGGCCACAACGTCGACGACCTCATCACCATCCTCAGGGAGGTCAAGAGCACCAAGACCACTGGCCCGGTGCTCATCCACGTCGTCACCGAGAAAGGCCGCGGCTACCCCTACGCCGAGCGAGCCGCCGACAAGTACCACGGTAAGCACCGCACTTACTGCTTGTCTGACTGGCTAAGTCACGTACGCGACGTATAATTGCAGTGCTAGCTTGTTGGATCATACGGGAGTTTGGTGTTTTGGTTTGATGATGCAGGCGTTGCGAAGTTTGATCCGGCCACGGGGAAGCAGTTCAAGTCCCCCGCCAAGACCCTGTCCTACACCAACTACTTCGCGGAGGCGCTCATCGCCGAGGCGGAACAGGACAGCAAGATCGTCGCCATCCATGCGGCCATGGGCGGCGGCACGGGGCTCAACCACTTCCTCCGCCGCTTCCCGAACCGGTGCTTCGACGTCGGGATCGCCGAGCAGCACGCCGTGACGTTCGCTGCTGGCCTGGCCTGCGAGGGGCTCAAGCCGTTCTGCGCCATCTACTCGTCTTTCCTGCAGAGAGGCTATGACCAGGTGAGTGCTTGTGCCATCCTTTACACCATCCGTCTCCGCTTTCTTGTACGCGATTCTCGACAACATTATTGCCGGTTTCGTGGCGTGGTGCAGGTTGTGCACGACGTGGATCTCCAGAAGCTGCCGGTGAGGTTCGCCATGGACAGGGCTGGGCTTGTCGGCGCCGACGGGCCGACCCACTGCGGAGCGTTCGATGTCACGTACATGGCGTGCCTGCCGAACATGGTTGTCATGGCCCCCTCCGACGAGGCCGAGCTCTGCCACATGGTCTCCACCGCCGCGGCCATCGACGACCGTCCGTCCTGCTTCCGCTATCCAAGAGGCAACGGCATCGGCGTCCCGTTGCCGCCGAACTACAAAGGTGTTCCCCTTGAGGTACACATAAATAGTCCGCCACTCCACGATCACGTTTACCGATAATTTTCTCGGAGATTATGCATACGACTGACCGGTGTTTCGCAGGTTGGCAAAGGAAGGATACTGCTTGAGGGCGACAGGGTGGCGCTTCTGGGGTACGGGTCGGCGGTGCAGTACTGCCTGGCCGCCGCGTCGCTCGTGGAGCGTCACGGCCCCAAGGTCACCATCGCCGACGCGAGGTTCTGCAAGCCATTGGACCACGCCCTCATCAGGAGCCTGGCCAAGTCCCACGAGGTGCTCATCACCGTGGAGGAAGGGTCCATCGGTGGGTTCGGCTCTCACGTCGCTCAGTTCATGGCTCTGGATGGCCTTCTTGACGGCAAACTCAAGGTAAGCAACATTGATCAGTCACCCACTTGATCGACAAGATCCCATCCAATACGAAACCCTGTCACAGATGACACGAGTGACCAACAATGATTTTTTTTTCGGGTGCTGCAGTGGCGGCCGCTCGTGCTTCCTGACCGGTACATCGACCACGGATCGCCGGCCGATCAGTTGGCTGAGGCCGGGCTGACACCGTCGCACATCGCCGCGACGGTGTTCAACATCCTGGGGCAGGCAAGGGAAGCCCTCGCCATCATGACGGTGCTGAATGTGTAGAGTGCGGTGCGCCTTGGATAGGGAAACAGATCGGGCCCACGCGGCGGTGGCCCAACGGCAGAAGCTGTTACAATAGGGAATCTGCGTCCCTTGGATAGAGATGCTAGTAGTGCTTTTGTATATCTCTATTTAAAAGTTATGTAAATATAAAAGTATAAATGAACAGAACATAGTGATTATTTACTAAGCAGTGTTTCAGTGCTTTTTCTCTCAATATAAGTTGCGCAAATCTTAAAGGATTTTGATAAACATTACCCGGATGTTTTGTTTACTAAAATCAC
The DNA here is from genome assembly GCA_036346375.1 of Guadua angustifolia. Classification (NCBI taxonomy): domain Eukaryota; kingdom Viridiplantae; phylum Streptophyta; class Magnoliopsida; order Poales; family Poaceae; genus Guadua; species Guadua angustifolia. Next base: position 20,203,226 of record CM070508.1, read on the forward strand.
TCAAATTTGGAAGCCTCTTGCAACATTTTTGTTCAATGCTTACAACATCTGTTTACTGTGCCGCATTTCTACCGTTGTTGAAGGAAAATGTTACACGCGTTGAAAACAAATATTGCATCCGTAGAGGAAAAATGTTGTAACGCGTCCGAAAATATCGGACGTCCGAGCTAAAGTATATTTCGGATGCGTTGCAATATTTTTTCCTACGTGTGCAACATTTTTTTCTAACGTGTGCAACATTTTTCTTCGACAACAGTAGAAATGCGGCGCAAAACAGATGTTGCACCCGTGAAAAAAAATATTGCACGCATTGAAAAAAAATATTGCAAGTGTTGAAAAAAAATGTTGCAAGAACCGTCTGAAAATTTGGCTGATTTTTTAGGAAAAACATCCGAATGATTTCTAGACACACCCAATCTTAAAATAAACGAAAGGGTAAGTAATCATCGTTTACTTTTCATTCATACTTTAATATTTATGTAATTGTCAAAAAAGAAAAACATGGAAGCAGCTCTCTTACTTATATATATATATATTTTTAAACAGCAAAAGCCGTGATTGAATTAGTAGAAGAGAAACTATCGGGAACAAGGTGTAGAGGCTACACCCAGAAGAAGGGGAAGGAGACCAGGAAGACTTGAAAAAAGAAAGAAAAAAGGAAAAAAAAAAGGAAGAAAAGCCTTTAAGACTGCCGCCGGATGAGTCTGCCTAGTTGCTGTCGCTCTTACTTATATCTTCACTTACTTTAAAATTTATACAACTTATATTAAGGTGAGAAGAATAGAAACCACTTTACATGTCGCGGCAGGGAGATTGATAATCGGCGTCGGATGAATGATCGATCCTGAGGGGGGAAAGAATAGCACTTTTCGTTCCTTATTATTTGACGTTGATGTACATGTTTGTTCGTGGAGCGGACACATCTTTTTATCTTGTGCGGAGCGGATGAAATGCTGTATGTGGATAGATTTCTAAGGATTTCACGGGAAGGATAAATTAAGGATACTCTAAGAAGCTGTTTGGTTCGGCGTTTTTTAGCTCGTAATGGTTCCCGGCGCTATCGAATATCATATGTTGACGTATGGTTGGCCCAGTCCGGAATCGAACACAGCACAAGCAGATACCGGTTCGGTGTTTTTTAGCCCGTAACGGTTCCCGGCGCTATCGAATATCATCTGTTGACGTTTGGTTGGCCCAGTCCGGAATCGAACACAGCGCAAACAGATACCTCCCCTCAGAACCTCGTTACCGCTCCCTAGCCATCGTTTTCCGATTCCCCTCACGCGGCTCCTCCCTCGCGACTTCGCACGCGATGCAGCAGCCGCCGCGTCTCCGGCCACCGCATCGCCGGTGAGGATCTCCTGCCCCCATCGTCCTCTCCCTCTCCCTCTCCACCCTATCTATTTCTCCAAACCCTAACCTTTGCAATCCATAGCACAGGGACTCGGATTTGTGCTTTCGCCGCATCACGCCGGCGAGGACCTCCCTCTCCCGTCGCATCACACCGGTGAGCACCTCCCTCCCCTATATTCCTCTTCTTCTTCCTCCCATCCATCTCCACCCCATCTTTATTCTCCAAACCCTAACCCTTACATGTGTTCTTGATTTGGATAGTACTCTTGTTGATTTCCTTGGCGCAATTTCGTTGGTCCAGTGGAAATGGGAGCTCGATTTATTAGATGCAATGCGGCTTAATCAGCTAGGCAAGCTCGATTTAGGTATTGTTCTCTTCAGTATCACACATTGACAGCTTTTGTTGGTTGGTAATGCTTACTTAGCTCCGGATATATTCATCTTTTGTCGAAAGTTTGAGCACATATACTTTGGTTTCAGATTTTCCTACTGTTTGTTTAGTTTATAATCTGTACATAAATGTTGTGCATCCTATTTTCTGGGAACTTCTAGATTGGATCCCTCATGTGGGCAATGCTGAAAATGATGGTTGCAGCATCTTTAGTAGTGGTATGACAGATATTGCATCAACAAGAGTCTTCTCACAGATATTGGATCCAAGGGGAAGATAGATAGGTTGGATGCTAATTGCTACTGTAATAGGATGAGCTGACACTTGACAAATCTGATTTGATGTTTTTTTAATTAGGTGCTGTTAGTGTATTAGTTGAAAGATGTCTCGAGTGGTTACAAGATAGATAATACATGTGCTATTAGTTTGAAGCACTGCTCGATAAGATCATATATGTTAAGACTAAAGATCATATATGTTGTAGGATATCTGATAGTCTTGCATCAATAGACTTTTTGAACTTCTCAAAGTTAAACTTACTCTAAGCATTTTATTTCTACAATAAATTACAGTCAATTCTTTTGTTCAAAATCTTAAATGCATTGCTATGGATTATACATTGTTTGATAACCTTTTTGCCTTCTTCTCATTTTGTAATGTTGCAGGGATTTGAGTTTTAACAATATCACAGGACAAGTACCACAAACACTGTTGAATCTGAATTCGCTCAACTTCTTGTATGGATCTTGCCTTCCAAAGCTTATTTTAAGGTGTTTATTTAATATCTAATTGTGATTTAATATTTTTTTTGTAGAGATTTTTCTTACAACCAACTATCAGGAAACTTCCCTTCTTGGGCTGGTCAGAAAAATTTACTACTGTAAACTTCGATTTCTGAAACTTCCATTGACTGACATCATATTTGATAAATCTGAAAATCTGAAAAGCTGGCTTATTAGGCTTATAGTGTGTGCACATAAAATAAGCTGGCATCATATTTGATAAATCTGAAAAGCTGTTTTGGTGCATCTAGCCTTTTAGTCTTCATAAAATTGTTGGATCTTAAGCCACCTATGATTCATATTCTTTGTGGAACAAGAGTTATTAACCTTACATCTTATCCTTAGCTTAAGTTTATTTTGATTTACGCTGTATTCAGCGCATTCGCCGATACGTGCTCTTGGATCATCTATCTTTGTCTGCAGTCTGGTTGCTTGTGCGATTAATTCCCTAATTAACCTCGACGTTGCAGTTCAGTTAACAGTTGATTGAAATCTGCATCAAGGATGATATGTGCTGTTTTGTATGAATTTAATATATGCATTGAATTGAATATATGCATTGAAGGCCTTGTTCTAGCAGTCCAACTTCATCCTGCCCAAGTAACTAGATGAAATGTTAGAAGTATAAAGCTTGTGCCCAGTCAAGATAGTTTAGGGTTTGTTGCATTACATTGTGTGAGTTCTTGCATGCATTTTGGTCTGAGTCTTGGTTATGCATTCAGTTATTAACCTTACATCTTATCCTTAGATAATTTGATGTATCAACCCGATGATAGTAGCCTTGGATCTGCATCATATTATGTTACAGGAGTACTATTAGACCGCTTTAGCCTTTTAACCTTTTCCCCCATCATATATTGCTTTCACTTCCTAATTCTGGTTGTAGCATATATTTTAATTTGTTCCCGTATTATCTTTGTACAATACTATGGCACGTCTTCCATTAACTACCGAAAAAAGGAAAAGAAATCTAGTTCTTATAAATATGACGTCTGCGTTCATGTTTATGTTCTATTATATTTGGGTATTATTACTCCTCTCATATAAGTGGAAGTGTTGGAAAATAGAAAGGAGGATACAAGTTAGAGAACTTAGAAATGCACGTCTATATCATCTTATTCGTGAGAGTGATGTTCCTTGTATAAGTGAGCTTCGCATGGATAGGAGGACCTTTGATACATTGTGTGAGATGCTTAGAGATGTTCTTTGGTTTGAAAGGAACAAGGCATATGCCGTTAGAAGAGATAGTAGCGGCATTCTTGTATACGTTGTCTCATCATTTGAAAAATAGAACAATAGGAGGCTTTTTCTTAGAAGTGGTGAGACTGTGAGTGGCATTTCAACTCATGCCTACTAACTGCTCAAACTTCACCAAGCATTACTTAAGAAACTCGAACCAATATCCGAGGACCGCCATGACTATAGATGGAAGTATTTTAAGAATTGTTTGGGTGCATTGGATGGTACACATGTGAAGGTTCTTGTCCCAACTAAGCTAAAGGGAGGTATAGGTCAAGAAAGGGAGACATTGTGACAAATGTCTTAGGTGTTTGTGCACCGACATGCGCTTTATATATATGTTACACGGTTGGGAGGGTTACGCACATGATGGTCGTGGTGCTTCGAGATGCTATCTCAAGGTCTGATGATTTAAGAGTCCCTCAAGGCTGCTATTATCTTGTTGATACTGGTTACACCAATGCAAATGGCTTTTTAGCGCCATACCGGGGTCAAAGATACCATCTAGGAGGTTTCACCGCGCAAAATCCACCACATAGCGTAGAAGAGTATTTCAACTTATGCCATGCTAGAGCTAGGAATATTTTTGAGAGGGCTTTTGGAAGGCTCAAGGGTCGCTGGGCTATTTTGAGAGCTCCATCTTATTTTCTAGTCAAGACTCAGTGTCGAATCATAATGACATGTGCTCTCTTGCACAACTTAATTTTGCAAAAGATGTCTAGAGACCCACTTGAATGTGAGGAACCAGCAATGGAGGCATCATTTGAAGTTATGGAAGGAGAAATTAGTGAACCAGAATTTATCACAGATGTATCAACATCTAACGAGTCGACTGGTTTTCGTAATAATCTTGCTCAAGGGGTGTATAATAGCTATAGAGCTTCTAGGTCTAACTAAGGTTTGTGTCTGTTCATTGTTTTCTAAGTTGATTGTAAAGAATGTTGTATTGCAAACTAATTAACATAAACACTTCTTACAGGATGAATGAAGCCATGAGCTCAACTCTTGCACATGGAAGAGGAAAAAAATAAAAGAGTGTGGACTTATTTTGAGGATGAGTTGATCAAGGCACTATATGAGCTATCTCTAGATCCAAATGGAAAAGTGAGGGTGGTTTCAAGAATGGCTACCTGTCTGTTCTAGAAAGTGTGCTTACTCAAAAATACCAGGCTGTAATCTCACTGCAATTCCACATATTGAGTCTAGGGTCAGACATTTTAGAACAAAGTATGGTGCAATTGAGACTATGCTAGCCAAAAGTGGGTTTTCTTGGGATGAAAACAGGAAGATGGTACAATGTGTTAGAGTTTCTGTCATTCTGTTGTATTCCTAATACTCTAGCCTGCCATATTTGTTACAACCATATATAGATAGAATAGATTAGATTGATTCTGTTGTAATCTTCTATACTTATCCCTAGAGGATGTATATATAAAGAGCCTAATCACCCTTGATGGGTACGGCTGATTATTCCTATTCTTCTCCCTTTCTACATGGTATCAGACGATTGGATCTGATCCTCTGTTTCCGCTGCCCTCTCTCTCGCCTCCGGCGATGGCCACCTCCTCGGCTACCTCCTCTCTACTTTCCTCCACCCTCAGCCTCCCCGCACCGCCTCCTGGCGCCGTCGGCCTCTCCTCCTCCCGAGCCCTACCGATTCAACTCGACCTCACCGCCGCCAACTTCACCAAATGGAGCATCTTCTTTAAGGCGCTTCTTGGCCGCCATGGTCTTCTTCACCACGTCGACGGCTCCAGTGCTCCCAACTCCGGCGATGCCACCTGGGTGTCCGACGACTACGCCGTTCTTTCCGTTATGTACAGATCTATTTCTGCCGAAGTCCTTGACATCATCCTCGAGCAGGACCAGACCGCTCGGCAGCTCTGGGTTGCTGCCGAGACGCTCTTCTGCGGCAACAAAGAAGGGCGTGCCATCGTCCTCCTCAATGAATTCCACGATCTTCAACAGGGCGACCTCACCATCACCGCCTACTGCAAAGAGCAGAAGCGCCTTGCCGATGCTCTTCGTGATGCTGATGCTCCGGTTGACGATCGTATGCTGGTCCTCAATGTGCTGCGCGGCCTCAACAAAACCATGGCTCACGCCGCCACGGTCATCGCCATGACGTCGCCTCTTCCCCCCTTCGTCGCGGTTCGGACTTCTCTTCTCAAGGAAGAAATGTGTCTTGGTGTTGCTGCCAAGGCCGAAGCCGCCAGTGCCCTCTTCTCCTCCGCCGCCAAAGTCCCCTGTTCTGGGACGTCCTGCGTCGGTACTGGTCGTGGCGACGGCTCTTCCTCCTCCAGCAAGACCAAGAAGCCATGGAAGAAGAAGGGTGGCTCCAGCGGTCCCCACCCGAGCGGCGGCGGCGGCGGCTTTCGTCCTCCCACACCCTCCGGCCCCTGGATTTGTTTCAATCCCAGCGCCGGGCTGTGGTCGCCTCCCTCTGGACAATGGCCGTCTCCCACCTCCTTCGGTCGTGGTGGTCCTGGAATTCTCAGACCTCGTCCTCCCCAGGCGTTCGTTACCACGGTAGCGCCTCCTTTCGACCCCAAACCATCTACACCGAAGCTCTCAAGCTCGATAGCGCCAAATTTCATTTCGCGCTTAACCAACTTCAACTCGGCAATGGAGGCTGGGTAATGGACTCAGGTGCCTCTGCTCATATGACGCCAGACGATGGTAACCTTCGAAATTCCTCTCAGCTCTCTAGTCCTTCCCTTGTCACCGTTGGGAACGGTTCTCGCATACCAGTCACTCGGGTTGGATCTTGCATGATTCCTTCCCACTCTGGTTCTTCCTTTAATTTACGCCATGTTCTTCATGTTCCCTCTTTGATTCATAACCTCCTTTCTGTTCGCCAGTTTACACGCGATAACTCTTGCTCTATTGAATTTGACCCTTTCGGTTTCTCTGTCAAGGACCTGCATTCGAAGGCGATTCTTCATCGCTGCAATAGTCAGGGCGACCTCTACGTCTTCCCTGCCGCTGCATCCAGCCGCCACACTGCCTTCGCCTCCCTTGCTGTTTCTCCGGAAGTGTGGCACCGCCGTCTTGGTCATCCTGGTCGTGACATCACCGGCATGCTTCCTCGCTCCGACAAACTCACAATAAAACCATGTCATTCTTTATGTCATGCGTGTCAGCTCGGCAAAAGTGTCCGTCTGCCATTTAAATCTTCGGCAACCATGTCCTGCCGCCCGTTTGATTTACTTCATTGTGATTTGTGGACCTCTCCATTGTTAAGCATGTCTGGCTATCAATATTATCTTGTTTTAGTCGATGATTTTTCTCATTTCTACTGGACATTTCCTCTCCACCATAAATCTGATGTTCTGTCCACCCTACGCAATTTCTTTGCCTTTGTCCACACCCAATTTGGGATTCATATTCGCGCCTTGCAAACAGACAATGGCAAAGAGTTTGTAAACTCCGCTTCTACAGCATTTCTTGACACTCATGGGGTCCACTTACGCTGCTCTTGCCCCTACACTTCCCCTCAAAATGGCACGGCTGAGCGTGCTATTCGGACCATAAATGATGTTATGCGTACTCTTCTTCTACATGCTCAACTCCCGCGTCGCTTCTGGGCGGAGGCTCTTGCCACCGCAACCTATTTACTCAACCGTCGACCCAGCAAGGCACTTGAGAATGCCATCCCATACCAGGTCTTGTTCCACAAACCTCCTTCCTATACTCACCTTCGTGTTTTTGGCTGTCTCTGTTTTCCAAACATATCTACCACCACTACACACAAACTTCAGCCCCGCTCTGTTCCCTGTGTGTTCCTTGGCTATCCTCCTAACCACAAAGGCTATCGATGCTATGATCCGCAAAGTCGCCGTGTCATCATCTCCCGCCATGTCATTTTTGACGAATCGACCTTCCCTTATGTCACACTTACCTCTGCTCCGAAACCTTCGGACCAGGACTTCACTTTTTTGCAGGACATTGATGCTTTACCTTGGCGTGCCGAACCAGTGGCAGCACCTTCCTCGAGTGCTCCTGCAAACCCTGCCTCCTTTGCTAGACCGCCAGTCCAGCTGGTCTACTCTCGGTGCCTCTCAAGCGCCCACAGCAGAACCACCTCCGGCCCGGCCGGCTTCCGTCGCCGCACCTATGGTCGGTTAACTGCGCTCGCCGCTTCGGCTTTGGTTTCGTCCCCATCCCATGAGGACTCGCGCCAAGGACGGCATCGTGGTTCCTGTTGACCGTTATGGCTTCACCGCTACCACTGCCGATGCCTCGCCAGTACCCAAGTCCTACATCCTTGCTCTGAAGGATCCTAACTGGCGGACGGCAATGCAAGCAGAGTTTCAAGCTCTTGTTGATAACGGCACATGGGTCCTCGTTCCTCGTCCTCCAGGTGCGAATATTGTCTCCGGCAAATGGGTTTTTCACCATAAATTCCACGCTGATGGAACTCTTGCTCGTCACAAAGCTCGTTGGGTTGTCCGTGGATATTCTCAGCAGCCTGGCATTGATTATGAAGAGACCTTCAGTCCAGTCGTCAAACCTGCCACCATTCGCATCATCCTGAGCATTGCTGTTTCTAAAGGGTGGTCTATTCGGCAACTTGACGTGAAGAACGCGTTTCTCCATGGCAATCTCAATGAGACCGTCTACTGTGAACAGCCGTCCGGATTTCTTGATCCTAGTCAACCCCAGCATGTGTGCAAGTTGATCAAGTCTCTTTATGGTCTTAAGCAGGCGCCCCGTGCATGGTATCATCGGTTCTCCACTTATATCACCACTCTTGGCTTCACCGCTGCTACCTCCGACACATCCTTATTTGTGTTTCATTCTGGCACTCAACTTGCATATATACTGCTCTATGTGGATGACATTATCATCACAGCATCAGATGACACTCTTCTCCAGCGCTTAACAGCTGCTCTTCATTCGGAATTTGCCATGACAGACCTTGGAGACCTTCATTACTTCCTTGGCATTTCTGTCCGCAGATCTTCTGATGGGTTATTCTTATCTCAGCGTCAGTATGCTTCAGACCTCCTTCGTCGCGCCGGTATGAGTGATTGTCATCCAACCACCACACCTGTTGATACTCAGTCCAAGCTATCCGCTACTGATGGTTCCAAGATTTCAGATCCTGCTGAATATCGGAGCATTACAGGCGCCCTTCAGTATCTTACCTTGACGCCCCCAGACATCCAATATGCTATCCAACAAGCATGCCTGCACATGCATGACCCTCGTGAACCCCACCTTGCTTTGGTCAAGCGCATATTGCGGTATATTAAAGGCACTATTGATGCTGGCTTGCATCTCAATGCCTCCTCGTCATCTTCTGATCTGATTGCCTATTCAGATGCAGATTGGGCAGGCTGCCCTGATTCTAGACGTTCAACCTCCGGCTTCTGTGTTTATCTTGGTGACAACCTCATTTCCTGGTCATCTAAACGGCAGGCCACCGTCTCTCGCTCCAGCGCAGAAGCCGAATACCGAGCTGTCGCACATGTTGCTGAATGTTGCTGGATCCGACACCTTCTGCAGGAGCTTCATCTTACTCTTCAAAAGGCTACCGTTGTCTACTGCGACAATGTCAGCACGGTTTATATGTCAGCAAATCCAGTCCAGCACAAGCGTACCAAGCACATTGAAATTGATATTCATTTTGTGCGTGAAAAGGTTTCCCTTGGCCAAGTCAGAGTTCTTCATGTTCCGTCTGCTCTCCAGTTTGCAGATATTATGACCAAGGGACTTCCCACCAAGCTGTTTGTGGATTTTCGTTCCAGTCTCGACGTTCGCCAGCCTCCCGCTTCGACTGCGGGGGGGTGTTAGAGTTTCTGTCATTCCGTTGTATTCCTAATACTCTAGCCTACCATATTTGTTACAGCCATATATAGATAGAATAGATTAGATTGATTCTGTTGTAATCTTCTATACTTATCCCTAGAGGATGTATATATAAAGAGCCTAATCACCCTTGATGGGTACGGCTGATTATTCCTATTCTTCTCCCTTTCTACACAATGTGAGAAGCAACAATATGACAACCATTGCAGGGTAAATTTCTTAAACATTATTGCTGCTGTTTTTTGTCATATCTTTAGTTCTTAACACTGTTGTTTAGAGTCAAGAATGGTAGACTCTCTTTAGTTCTTAACATTAGCTATCCAATGTTCCATATTGATTTCTTGTAGGAAAATCCTGATGCAAAGGGCTTGTATGGCATTTCATTCCCATACCTCGATACCTTAGCTGCTATATATGGGAGAGACATTGCTACAGGAGAAGGAGCAGAGGGTCTTGTTGATGTTGTTTCAAACATGGAGAAAGAAGTTGCTTTGGAAGAGAGTCATGATCGGGAGGTGCAAGAAGACTCTATGTCTAGAGAAACACCACGATTAACTTCGTACAGAAACTCTGTTGACTCAACTTCATCAACCTCTAAGAGAAGGAAGCGAGACAAAGGGAATGAGTTCAGCAAATCAAGTGACCCGTTTTTGGATATGGTTGGTGGACTTCGTGGTGATCTTAAGAATGCTTCAAATCACTTCGGGAAAATGGCTGAAATCATGGAGTGTGAAGCTAAGGTCCAAGAGGAAGCAACACATGAGGACCCAATGCAAAATCTACAAAAGAAGTCTGTAGATGAGTTGACTAGGCTTGGTTTCATTTGGCATCGAACTTATCAAGGCAGCAAGCGCCTTTGTCAATGTCCCAAGTCAGATGACTATGCTTTTTGCACTCCCAGAGACTCTAAGGAGGGAATTCATACTGCGCATGCTCGCTGGTAAGTTCGGCAATTTGATAATTTGGACACAGATGTACTGCTGCTTATTTGCTTATGTTTGTACTTATGTTTGTATTTTTTTTTCTTCATTAGATGATGCTCAAAAGAAGAAGTGAGTCCTGCTTGATGCTCAAAAGAAGAAGTGAGTTCTGTTATAACTTCGTATGTCTTTCTAGTTGTTATGTTCTGGACTAGTAATGGGAAGCTTCATCAGAAGTATTTTTCTCTTTCACTATATACTATAGAATTTTCAGTGGCATGCCTACTGATAGTGTATTATTGGTGTTGTGGTACTTTTTGTTGGAACTAAACATCTCTGAACCTATTATCCATTGTATGCGTATTGTCCATAGCAGCCAATGGGGAAGATCAAATTAAAGCAATATTTTGAGAGTGCCAAGATTGGTGAACCTATTATATTTCGGTTCAGCTACAGTATCAGGTGGCTATTGTGTTCTTCAATGTATATATGATATGTATCATCTAGCTAAGGTTTGTGAATGCCTAGCATGCTTTTTGAAATGAACCTGTTGCTTGATAGTTCAGAGTTGTTTCTTGAATGTATATATGATATGTATTATCAAATTCTTGATTCCATTTAAGCTGTTCTCTGGATAACTTGTCACTGAAGGTATATCTATCTTGATGTGACCAGCAAATATCAGAGATATGAAGAACATCGGGGTGGAGACAGTAACTTTGGAAGAATGGCGCCGCTGAACATTTATTCCTGGTACTTCAGTCTCAGCACCAAACAGACATCTGGTGTATCAGATGCAACGATGCGTACCTCTTCCATATATTGCCTTCGCTCTATCTTACTGTGTGTAACTGTGTTATGAATCTCTGTCAGTCAGCATAATGCATGCCAGATACTGCTATATGTTCATGAATGCAACCTCTAAAATATCCGTCTTATATAAAGTTTAATAATACCATGTGATTACCCCCTTTACTACATGAGTTTTCATTTGATTCGCCAAGTGATGGCTATTGACGGTGTGTTTCCTTCAGAAAAAATGACACTGTTTATCCTATGTATAGTTGGGTCTCCAACTTTCCAAGTCCGCATTTTTTGGTTGCTTTCTTGTTAACTAGTGCCAAGATGACCAAAATGATACGTTGGATGTCTCTGTTCCAATGAATGCAGTGCGGCATTAAACAAAGTAAATGTGATAATGTTTTGGTCAGTTTTAACTTTTATTCTGTATAAGTTTGTCTGGTTGTTCAGTTCAAAAAAAGTTTGTCTGGTTGCAACTGGCGTTCATCTTTCCAGTCTTCCGCATAATACCTTATGATTAGCTACACTTTTAGCAGTGTCATTTATCATGCGTTAAATGTGATAATGTTTTGGTCAGTTTTAACTTTTATTCTGTATAAGTTTGTCTGGTTGTTCAGTTCAAAAAAAGTTTGTCTGGTTGCATCTGACGTTCATCTTTCCAGTCTTCCGCATAATACCTTATGAAAGCTGTTACTTGTAGGGTTGAAAACGGTTTGGATATTTTCCGATCGATCCGGATATTTTTCGGATAGTATCGGATCGGATACGGATACGGATATTTTTTTGTCGGATACGGATACGGATTCGAATAATCCGGATAATAGTGGGTCGGATATCCGGATAGCATATGGGCTGGGCCAATACTACTCTTTTGGCCCAAAAAGGTTTCTTAATTTCAGAATTGTTTTCTAATTTAGTTAATCTCTAAAGAAAGTTTTAATTATTAAAATTAGCAAACCAACTCTAAAAATTATGAAATTTTTTTGAGAAAGTTCTAGTAACAATATAACATTTAAAAAATTATTTTCAAGATTTTATCAGATTTTAATTTTTCTCAAAAATTCAAAAACTCCTGTTCTTGATAGGAAAATATATTAAATAAGTAGCTAAAATGCATAAAAACTCATAAATATATAATTTGTTATTTTAAATATAATTCAACTAAGATTATAAATCTTGAGTCATTACATGTAATTGTTATATACTTTTCCTAGAGATATGATATCTAAGTATTATCAAACATTTAGTATGTTATGGGTTTGCTTCTATTTGTATCTCCGAGCAAAGATTACTTTTATTTTGTGTTTTAATCTATGTGTATGATGAAATAATCATATGTGTGTAATTAACTAAACCTTATATAATTTTGTTTGCGATATGGTATCTAACTATTGTCTAAGTGAATGAAAATGCTTATATTTGTTCAATTCTCAATAATATTTTGATCAAATCAATTAGTTATGTGTTTCGTTGATTTTTATGTACAATTTAAGGGGTTATCATGTTCCGATAAATATTCGAAACCGTATCCGATTCGATTCGTATTTGATCCGTATCCGTATTCGATACTATCCGTATCCGCATTCGTATCCGGACTATCCGTATCTGCATCCGAGAAAAAATATGAAAACAAATATGGTAGAGCTATTATCCGTCCGTATCCGATCCGTTTTCACCCCTAGTTACTTGTCCATAGCCAAACAAGATTAAGGAAATGGTTACTTGTCCCTATCCAAACAAGATTAAGGAAAGGGAAGATATTATATCAGTGAACCAAACAAATGGTTTTTTCGCTTACACTGGAATGGATAACCCTGTGAGCTGATTCCATTACCCTTACCGCACCTTAGTTAGAACCAAACACCACCTAAATGTACACGAAGCATTAGTCACTGTTATTTGCCATTGTGATATTTCCTACCCTATGCACTGAGCATAGGTCAAGTGCACCCATCAAATTGGGATGATTGATTCCACTGGCGGAGTTAGAAATTTTTTTGTTAGGGGTGCATACTTCATACATACAACTCTGTAGTCTTTTATAATTATTTTATAACATTGTTAATCCAACACACATATTTGAAATTTGCTAAAAGCATAATATAAATAGTTCTAAGGTCTTAAAAATCTCAAACTACCAAAATCAAAACCAATTCAATAAACAAATTTAGCATATTAAAAAGATGATTTTATACGACTTTCAAAATTTTGGGGGGTGTCGGGGCATACCCGGCACCCCCGGTACCGGCCCTGATTGATTCCTTTTGTCTCCAGGGATAAAAACACAAGCATAACGAGCATATCTAGTTAGCCAGCTCATAACACCAATAAGATGAGGTGGAGATGGTAAATGTGAAATATGTGCAAGAAAATGAATTAGCATTTTGAAATATTAAGGGTTCTTTTCCACCCAAGAGAACCTAGAGATGCAAACTTCAAAGCTCAAATGGAGGGACGAACACAAACAAGAAATCAAGGGTATACGATAAGAAAATCTGTAGATCCTTAATAGCCTTTATTTGGGGGCCGTCGATTTCACCTATTTTTGGTGTGCACACTAATTTATCCTAACCCCACTGCACCCTTACGGCCTAACCTACCAACACTACTTCCCTTCCTCTCTACCCTATCCACCCTGTGCCTCTCCCACCCATGTCTGCCTCCCAAAGCAGTTGTTGGAGCTCATGTCGTCGACTAATGACACCCATTGCAAAACCTAACTTTCTAGTTGCTGCCATGTCATTCTCATCATCACTGCTCGCCCGCCTATATTCTTGCGGCTAGCATTGCCCTCGCAGCCTACCCCAAGATCTAAGGTTAAGTCCGTTGAACCACGATTCTAATAATATCCGCTACAAAGCTCATCGAAGAGGACATTGTCGCCATCATTGAAGCATGAATCCCAAGGCACATCTGGGGGTCACAAATTAGATTGGTTTTATGGAAGATATCATCTGGTTGATCCTTACAAAAAAAACCTTTAGTTTTTTTTAGGGAGTGGGTTATGCATGCTTACATGATTTTTTTTGCAAGTACCGCTCACAATTGAGGACATAGCCTCATCCTAGAGTGGTTTGGCTATTATGGAACCATCCTATGATTTTTTTAAGGATTACCTCCATCCTTTATTTTCTGTAAAATGATTTAACCAGCCCTAATCAAAATGCAAGGATGGGACATGACAAGGATGGGACATGACAAACTCATAAGGGACCATCTATGTAACAATTGAATAATATCTTCCTCCTCAATCAGTCAAATTTTTCCACCTTTCGATCATGATATGAGCATCGAGAATTCCCCCACCTTCTTCTGTTTGACCGTTTGGAGAGCTATCCCCAATCCATATTTCCTTGATCAATCGACATGGATCGTCGGCACCCACGCCCATGTGCATGCCTCCTCCTGCCTCCTTGTTGGTACCACCCTTGGCACCAACGCAGACTGCCAGCATGCCTCGGTGCTTCCGCCACCCACAGCCGCCAGTGCCAAGGGTGGCAACGCCAATGCTGCCTATCACTGCACCCACCTGTTGCCTCCACACCCACATCCAATCTTCTTCCTTGTCTCTAATGGTTCACCGTCGCCGTCGACTACCGCAGCCACTAGATATAACTTCTCTAGTTATCATGTTGTACATGAAAAGAAAAAACCTCTCATATAGGGATGGCAGCTCTACCCATGGGTTTAGGTACTCGCAGGTACCCGACCTGATAAAGGTGGGTATAGATAGCACTTCAGACCCATAGGTTTCCAGGTTTGGGTACCCAATAAGGCTACAGGATGGGTGTGGGTGTCAATTTGTACCCAATTGGTATCCTATAACATATGAGCCCCACTTTTTATAAGATACATATTAGAAAATTGAAAGGTAACTACCTAAATGAGAGGCTGAGATACAAATAAGTCTTTAAAAGGCAATACTATGTTCAGAAATTTGTTGAGCATATTGTTGGAAAAGATGTGATATTAAGAGTAAGATTTTATACATTATTCCTTTTAACAATATAATTGAGAATACATAATCCAAAAGCAGCCAATATGACATAAACAAGAAAATATTAAGCAATTTTATGTCATCCATAATATAAATTATGTCTGCTACCTCAAAGAGAGAAAAATATTTATTTATTGTACTCTCAGACCTATGGTTTGGATGAAGATAAGGATCTTCACTACAATCACAAATGAGCTAACAATTTATTCAATGAATTAGACCTTGAACCCTTACCATCTTAAAATGCACAATTAAGAATTTTACTGTCAAGAAGTATAGACAGTTCAGATTATAACCAATATTAAAATTTGCTAATCGAAACAATACAGAGCTTTCTGATCAGCAAGTAATAGCATATTCAACAGCAGTCAAACACTATTATCAGTCACCGCTATCAATGATCCAGAATATCAGATTTAATCATACCAGTAGCATGAGTGAAATCAAAGTGAATTTAGCTAACTGTTTAGATTACACAGGTACTAACCAAGCAAGACTGCACAAGAATCAGAACAACAGGTGACTAAAACTAATAGCACAAGCAAGCAGTAGCTAGCAAAATATGAAGTGCTGACAGGGAATGAAATAAGCAATAACAGGTTATTAGACATGTATAATCTACACAGTTAAAGAATCAATTCTTCCAAGCATTCAAGACTACGGTTCAAGACCTAAAACATAGAGATAAATGTTCTGATCATTCTATACCCATGTTCATCATTGAGCAACAGAAAGGCACTGAAAAACTGAGATAAATCTCAGAGATACTCACTGAGGAATAGCACTCAAAACTGTTTAGAAAATAGGGCAAGGCGCAGTCGAAGTCACTGTCCCAGAAAACCAAGTGTTGCCACAAATGCCACGGGAAGAAGGCAAGGTTCTGGAGATACAATGCCCCAATCGTGATTGTGACACCCCAATCATGTAGTCGAGCCTCACCAGATGCCACACAAGATCAATATCTTCAATCAAATCCCCTCCAAAGATTCAGTCACAAGGACCAAACCTTCTGGTAAGTCAAGTACAGAACAGAAGCTGGGCACACAAGACCGACAAGAAAGCCAAGCCAACCAGACACCAGATCAAAGATTTGGAGCTCTAACTCACTGGCCCAAATCCGTGCTCAAGAGAAGATCAGGAAGGGAAAGCTAGGGATTGAAGTATTTCTTACTTTTCTTATCCTTCAGATGATGTGCTAGGGCATGGATAAATAGAAGAGGAGAACTTGCAGCTGCAACCAGCTCTTAACCCATTCTCCTCACCGGCTTAGCGAGGAGCACGCTCGGACTTCCCAGAAACTCGGCACACCCAAGCCAAGTCAGTTCAGATATGCTCCAAGCGATTCGCCAGCAAGGAAGAAGGAGAGCAGGCGCTGCCGCATTTTCACACGGGAGACAAGAAGACTCCTCTTACTGTCTCCTTATCCAGAATGCCCTAATGGGCTGGTCGAAAGCCCATCCTGCAAATTGGGCCATCCCAATGAGTATATCCAAGAAAGGAAAGTTGAAACATCAAGATTTACAGCACATATATCATGCTCTGAATTTGTTTTGCATGTATCATGATTTGAATTTGTTGTGTATATATTATGCTCTTTCTTTTAGATGATACTCTATTATGTGTTGGCATCTCTACTATTATTGTAGTCATAAGTGTTAAGTGTATGTTATTTGACTGAGTTAAATACAGGTCAATTGAGTTTCCTATTTTATCTTAGTCATTGAATGAGTTTACATATCACTGTCCCACATTTTACTCTAATGCTTATCATCTTGTTCATCGAAACTAAATACAATATCTATGAAAACACATTTGTTTTTATAAAAACACTCTGGAATGGTGTAGTATTTGCCATCAAATATCTTATATGTACTCACTTGAACTTATAGTATTATTAGTCACCTATAGGCTATCATAATGTGCTAATTAAATGAAATAAACTGGAGTACCATTGATCACCTATAGCCCACATTAACTCTCTGTTTTTAGCACAGCCTACTATCCATAGGTACCCATTGGGTTTGGGTTTGGGTACAAACCTGTGCTCAATAAATCAGTTGGTTTGGGTGGGCGACATAGTTTCGGATTTGAGTGGATAGCAGTTGTATCCGAAGGTACCCATCCGATTGCCATTCCTACTTTCATATGGTTCGTGACTGAAAGGGAGTGCTTTTTTTCTGCAACATATCCTTATTGGCAAGTGATAGTTGCTCACGTGGGAACTATGCTAATATTCATTTACTCTCAACTTGTGCAGTTTGGTTTATTTCTTGTTGTCACCCAGGCCCTGGGTTTTCATAATATCCATGGTGTATTGTATTTCCACTGGAGTGTGGAATGTAAACCCTGTGGAGAGTTTATCTGTGTACTAATGTTTAGTGCTGTATGCACTGTACCACTCAAGCTGTAATGTGCTTTTTTAACTTCTAACATGTTTGTTGATCAAATGATTGCAGACAAGCGCCTCCTGTTTCCCTTGTTTAGGTCCAGTTCACCTCCCATTTGTTATGATCAGCATTGAATGTTATTGTACCGTGCAGTTCATCCTTCATTGCAGATCAATAATCTTTCCTATGAATAAGCCATGTGCTGCTCAAACCTGTTTTCGTTGTTTCTCCTGTCATTGCTATTGTTCACTATTAATTACAGTTCCGTCTTCGGTTGTCTTGGCCTGTTTCTCTGAATATGTAACTTATGGACATTTATCGTCGTGGGATTTTCTGAAGCCATTAACAGTTCTATTAGTAACCGAATTTACAGGTCGAAGCGGAAAGCCCTCTAGAATTGGTTCTTGTGGTGACAGTTGAGCCTGGCCTTTGTGGTCAGAAGTTCATGCCAGAAATGATGGATAAGGTGTCACAGTCTCAGTGCCCTTTAGTTTTCCTGATTCCTTATTCCTTCTATGTGCTTCTGATTTAGGACAGTTTTGATCTCTTCTTGAAATCGTGATATGTTACGTGTATAGGGATGACAAAAATACTCGTGGGTCCGGGTACCCGCGGGTACCCGACCCGACGGGTTCGGGTTCGGGTCCAAATTTGGACCCACAGGTATACTATTTCGGGTTGGGTTGGTCGAGTTCGGTTGGTCTCATTTTGGACCGTGGGTACCTGCACCGGACCGTTATGGGCATGCATGCATGGAAAAAAATCTAGGCGTCTAGCGATTGCGATTCTGGCAGGCGGCAACGGCTACCGAAATAAAAGGCATGCGCTGCTATTGAACTAAAAGGCATGCGCCTGGATCGATGCATGCATGCATGCAAATAAAGGAGCCAGTGCTGGCGATTTGAACTTTTGAAGTTTTGCACTGGGCGGTAGGAGAGCATTTGAATGCGCGCCTTTTCTGCTCTTCTGCTGCGTCCTTTCTTCTCGGTGCCTATGGGCCAGGGCGGTGGCAAGCTAGCAACACAACACTGCATCCTGCAGCCCACATTGGAGATTGTTGCGAAGCAGCGCACACCGGAGCGGCAGGATGTTAGTCCCACACCACTTGCTGTTGACGAGGTGAGCTCAGCCGCCACGCTTCTTATACGCCAGTAGCAGCTGCAGTTGAACTAGTATTGGTAACGGGTCCGGGTACCTATCGGGTTTAGGTCCGGGTCCGAGTTTGAACCCGTAACTAACTTCGGGTCTGGATCCGGGTCCAAATTTCGGGTCTCGGGTCTGGATCCACGAAGGTTAGACCCGAAGGTACTCGAACCCATTGCCATCCCTACGTGTGTACACTTAGAAGCACCTTTCCCTTGACATAGAGGTACATACAATATGGTCCATGTTTAAGTACTCTCTGCTTTGTATGCGCAGACGCCCGTGGGCAATTGTCTCATGATGTTTCGTTTCAAGCTTTGTGCAACCAAGATTCCATCACAAGATCAGATGACCACCGTTATACAACATAGACCGATAGACGCATCCGGTCTCGAGAGTCAGGACACACGCATACATGTATGCATCGGCGGCGATCCGTGTGGGGTGGACGTACGGGCGGCTCGCCTACGTCGTCGCCGCGTGGAGGAGAAGAGGAGATGGCCGGATCGGATTCGGTCGTCGTCTTCCGCTTTGTTCCTAGTTCCTACCCGTGCAAACTTGTACTACTATACTAAACATACGAATAATTATCCGGATTCGATGTCGGATCGTGTTCGTGTACGAAATTAAAAAAAAAAGTGCAGAGACGCCGAGCAGAGGTATAAACCAAAATTTGCTTCGATGTAAACAGCTAAAAAGCTGTAGATCCACTTTTTTCTTAAAAAAATGTTTCTACTTTTTTTCTTCATAAAAAGTTACGAAGATGAACTTTGAACAATCAATATCTTGTTATTGCTAGCTGAAACAAGGCACCCTGAGTTTTGCAGAGTTTTGCCAACCATATTATGCTTTTTTGCCCAATGTAAGTACTTACTAGAATAATAAGCGCGGCGCACGCCGCGCACGTGAACGAAAAACAAATTCATGTTTTTTTCGGAGAAAAACGGATCACGAAAACAAATTTTGCCGCGTGCGTGAACGAAAAAAAAAATTTGCGTTTTTCTCAGAGAAAAGCGGACCACGGAATTTTTTTTTGAAAAGCGAGGAAAAGCGAGCACGAAAATATTTTTTCGGGAAAAGCGAGCATGAAAATATTTTTCGGAAAGAACGGAGGAAAAAGTCTAGAGATAGAGATGAACACATTTTTTACGGTGACGAAAACATTTTTCCCCTGAAAAACGGAGAAAGGACGCAGACGAAAGAGTAAGGACCTGAATGTTATGTTTTTAGACCTATTCGCTATCCTGTAAAATTAGAAAAGGGCTTGTTCGCGATTTGAATTTAACGGGAGGTTTTTTCCGTAAAACGGCGCACGAGGGACCCAAACGCGATTAATAAAAGAAAAATTTTCCCTCACAAAAAATTACGGAGGATCTATTCGTAATTTGCAGGGACCTATCCGTAATTTCAAGAAACAGAGGGTGTTTTTCGTAAAATAGCCTAAGGGGTGACGTGGCTCATTCTCCTCTCAGGAACTTTGCAAGCTTTAATAGGGGGATAGATACGACGGGAGAGAGGCCATCGGAGAATTTTTGGTGCCGAGCCCAAGCCCGCACAATCGGATCGGACCATCGCGGAACGCGACCTCGGGCCACGGAAACGGAATCCGCAAGCCTGGCTCAACAGTGCATTTCAGGAGCCTGGGGCTATATATTCGGTTTAGAGGATGCTACTGTCGCACGTACTAGTGGAACGAGATGGCGCGTGATGCGTAGTCATCCATTGGTATTGCTTTTCCATGGGAATTGCTTTGCCCCAACGCGAGCATCATGCGATTCGCGGATCGATGAACCAACAGGCCGTAGCTTAGTAGCTAGCTATACATGTAGCACACGACTCCATCTTGACCTTATAGATCTGGCATCACACCATACAGTGTTTCTCTGGTCAAGAACGTTGATTCCGTTACAGTACTCCTCAGCCCGTACTCCTCCATTGAATTAATTTCGACTATTACTACTAAATCGCGTTGAATCAGTTTCTATGGAAGTACACTTGTAGTAGCAGTACTCCCATGTGTTAAACACGGGAGAATTTTTATTTTCCATAGGATATACTAAAATATACATTATGGCCCTGTTTAGTACAAACTACAAACTTCCAGACAGTTCGGGGAGAAAAAGAACCAGTAGGTTGGCCTAAGAATTTGTTGACGTGGACTGCATACTTGCCCATTTCTCATCTATGTTCGCGTGTGAAAGATGAAAATGATAGCACTGCTAGACTGCTAGTATACAGTCGATCATACTCCCATGTGCTCATTGGGGGCGAGCACCTGGTTATTGTAAGCTAGGACTTATTTAAGAGCTGTGGCTGAACTGAAAAAACTGATTTTGATTTGCTGAACTATAAAATAACTGTAGCTGGTAGCTGTGACTTTTCTTATTATGTTGTTTGGTAAATTGGTTGTTACAGTTGTAGATTCTGGGAGCCAATCGAGCGGAGAGGTAACAACATAGCGAAGTACAACTGTGTCCGAGTGGGGAGGTGACGTGGAGGTGGCGAGGCTGGGTGGCGGAGGTCGAGAAGGCACAGCGATCGAGGTGGGAGGTGGTCAAGCGAAGCCACAACTGAAAAGTTTCTCCTCGGCAGCTGCAGCTTTTGGGGGTGCTTCTGCTGTGCCTTAACTCTCCAACTGCTTTGTAGTCATGTTGTTTGAGAGAGCTTTTGGCCCAAAGTTGAAGCACAGCTCCCACAAACAGACCCTTAGTTATCACTGGTGGGTATTTATACTATAGATAAAAATAATATTACACAGTATATTAAGTTGTTATCGTTGGGTTTAACTCTTAGCTCTATCGAAGTGTCTAGTCGAGCTCCTTAGTCAACATCATGTCTTTGCTGTCGAGCTTAGTTTATACTATGCCCTTAACTCCATCACTATTGTTTAGATTGTATCGCTGCCACACACCAAAAAATAAGGAAAGAAATGTAGTTAGGGTACGTATTATATATTCTAATACTTAATTTGTTGGTTTTTTAAAAAATTGGCCAAAAGCTATAGCAATCGTTATAAAAAAAAAGAACAACATATGAGTTACATACGCGCACACACACGTAGCACTCTCCTTGTGTGTGCCCTCATCAAGTTGCACTCGAACACGGATGGACGGAGTGAGCTGCTCAAATGCGGGCGGACGGAGTGAGTTTCGCTCGCTTCAGCCAATCAGGCTAAGCAGCAACCGCTTAATTTATTTGTTATAGGGTATTTCTTGGATCTACGGTGTCAATACCTTATTGTGTATATATATACTATATATTATAGCGAAAGGAAAGGCCGGTCATTCAGGTGTGCCACTTGTCCGTCTTCACGATTAGCCCCTCCGAAAAATTGAAAATTGCGTTTAGATCTTTTCGGCGTTTTTTTAATAAAATAGACCCAAAAAATAGAAATTACGTTTAGGTCTCTCCGCGGTTTACATTTAGGTCCTTCTCGTGGTTTTCTTGCGAAACGAACATCGGAAAAAATATATTACTTGAGGTCACTCTATAGTTGAAAAAAAACACAGATTCGTCGAAAGTTTATAGCAACCTATGGATTCGCATCCGGGTGTTTTTTAGTGAAACGGACCCTTAAAAAAATAAATTACTTTATATCCCTCTACAGTTAAAAAAATACAGATTCATCGAATATATACTATATATTATAGCGGAAGGAAAGCCCGGCTATTCAGGTGTGCCACCTGTCCGTCTTCGCGATTAACCCCTCTGAAAAATTGAAAATTGCATTTAGGTCCTTTCGACGGTTTTTTTAAAAAAATAGACCCGAAAAAAATAGAAATTACGTTTAGGTCCCTTCGCGGTTTACATTTAGGTCCTCCTCGTGGTTTTCTTGCGGAACGGACCTCGAAAAAAATAGATTACTTTAGGTCACTCTACAGTTGAAAAAAACACAGATTCGTTGAAAGTTTATAGCAACCCATGTATTCGCCTCTGGGTGTTTTTTTAGCGAAACAGACTCTTAAAAAAAATTACTTCATATCCCTCTACAGTTAAAAAAAACACAGATTCGTCGAAGATTTATCGCAACTTATGGATTCGCCGACAGGTCGTAACCGCGGTTTCCTCAAAAAAAAGTAGATTCGTCGAAGGTTTATAGCAGTCTATAGATTCGCCGACGGATCCTAACGACCTATTTTTTTAAATAAATACGAAAATCGAAAATACGACCAAATTTTTCAAAATACATACAAAAAAACAGCCACGGTTTTCTAAAAAAAACGCAAACTCATCGAAAATTTATAGTAGCCCATAGATTCGCTGATGGGTTTTAGCCGTAGTTTTCTAAAAAAAACACAAATTCGTCGAAGGTTTATAACAGCCTATGGATTCGCCGACGGATCCTATCGACTCATTTTTTTAAAAAAAATATGAATTCGTCGAAGATCTATAGCAGCCTAGATGTTCGCCGACGGGTCCTAACACAAAAAATAAAAATACCAACAAGATTATATTTATATCCCTCCGTGGTTTTCTCCCAAAAACAAAAAAACAGTGTTTCACTGACGATTTATAACGATTAACAGATTTGCCGACGGGTCATAGCGTCCCTTTTTTTTAAGAAAACAAGAAGATCAGAATTATGTAAAAAAACAAAAATACGTTTGTTTTCTCTCAAAAATAGAAACCGCAGATTTGCGGACCGTTTATAGCAGTCCACAGATTCGCCGATGGGTCCTAGCGACCTATTTTTTCAAACAACAAACACAATAAACCGGAATTTCGCAAAAAAATGAAAATATATTTAGGTCACTCTACGTTTTTCTCTAAAAAAAACACCGATTCACCAACAGTTCTAGCGATCCAAAGATCCGCCAATAGCTTCAAACAACCCATTTTTTTTAAAAAAAATAGAAAATCAAAATTATGCGGGAATTATGCAAAAGAAAAACCAAGAATGCGTTTAGATTCCTCTGCGTTTTTCTTTAAAAAAAACACAGATTCACCGACAACTTTTAGTAGACCATCATAGACTTAGCAGAAATATTCATCGAATAAAATTTCATGCGAAGCAACATCGTGACCGAAATTTTCAAATTTCGTATGATATGTAATATACGCTATAAAATTTCGCACGACGCGACGTAGCGTATGGTACTGGCTAGTATCTCTAAGAGCGAGTGAAATTTTATGCACATCTAAGGACACGTCACATTTGGAGACAGTGGAGGAGTACTTTTTACTAGCACGTTAGCTTTGGGCGGAACTGCAGGCAGAGGGCTCCAAAGATGCAGCTCGAAGAGCATGTATGTATTCTATATATTAAAGTGTTAAAGATTGTTGGCTCATGAGGTGTGCTAGATGTCTATTCTGGCAGAGAGGCCTTTCAAAAAATTAAAAATTACGTTTAGATTATTTCAACTTTTTTAATAAAATAGATTTGGAAAAAATTCAAAATTATGTTTAGATCCCTCTACGGTTTACATTTACGTCTTCCTCGTGGTTTTTAGCGGAACAGACCAAAAAAATACATTACTTTAGGTCTCTCTACGGTTTATGTTTGGCTCCTCTCAGCGGTTTTTCGAGAAACGGACTTAAAAACAAAGATACGTCTCGGAAAAAAAACACAGATTCGTCGAAAGTTTATAGCAGCCTACGGATTCGCCGACGGGTTTTAGTGACTTTTTTTTTTAAAAAAAAAGAAAACCGAAAATACATAAAAAAGGCAACCGCACTTTTCTAAAAAAACACAGATTGGTCGAAGGTTTATAGTAGCCCATAGATTCGCCGACGGATTCTAACGACCTATTTTTTAAAAAAAATACAGAAACCCAAAATATGACCAGATTTCCTAAATTACGTTAAAAAACCGCGATTTTCTAAAAAAACACAAGATTCGTCGAAGGTTTATAGTAGTCCATAGATTCGCTGATGGGTTCTAACCGCGGTTTTCTAAAAAAATATAGATTCGTTGAAGGTTTATAACAGCTCATAAGTTCGCCGCTGAGTCCTAACGACCCATTTTTTTAAAAAAAATACGAAAACCGAAAATACGACCAAATTTTCTGAATTTTATACGTTACATCGTCGTGCACAACACTGCGTAGCGTGTTACCTGACTAGTTAGATTCAAGGAAGGCATGCTCACTATTTTATTCGGTTTGTCAATTTCTTTGGCTACCTCCCTCTTGTTGTCAATTTTCTTCGGCTGAACTTCCTTTGTTCCGGTGAGTATTCTAATTCATGCTATTGACGTCTCCTTTGGTTTGGTAATCTTGCAGTCTCGCCTATGAGAGTGAGACTGGCATTATTGCATCGAACAAGGTCTCGATCCGGATTCAGAAGAGACGGCATTTCAATGGGATGGCATTTTCGAAAGGAAGAATGTGGCGTTGCCTGTGCTTCCTTCGAAGGTAACTCCCAACAAATTTATTGGATGGAGAGATTTGAACATTGACTTTTGTCGGCTAGTTAACTTGTCTGTTAGTAAGGTCATTCTCAGTGTATAGTTTCATTTTCCAGTTTTTAAGAATGTCATATTAATTTTTGTCTAGATAACCGTGTATCT
Organism: Guadua angustifolia; assembly: GCA_036346375.1. Lineage (NCBI taxonomy): Eukaryota > Viridiplantae > Streptophyta > Magnoliopsida > Poales > Poaceae > Guadua > Guadua angustifolia. Next base: position 20,228,561 of record CM070508.1, read on the forward strand.
CAGATTTTATCTAGATGAAACTCTCTCACCTCCTATGAAACTCTCTCTATCTCTTTCTTCATAATTATCTTGTCATATCACCAAACATGATGATGTGCCATGTTATTTAATAAGAATGAAACTCAGTTGAAACTCTCACTGGGAATGGTCTAAGATGATTGCAACTATCTTAAGCATAAGTCACTATATTTTTTATCCATTGGATCAAATCCAATCATATGGCACATCAATCTGCGTACAAATCTAATGATTACAGAACGTTGATTCCGTTACAGTACTCCTCAGCCCGTACTCCTACGTTGAATTAATTTCGACTATTACTACTGAATCGCGTTGAATCAGTTTCTATGGTAGTACACCTGTAGTTGCAGTACTCCCATGTGTTAAACACGGGAGATTTTTTATTTTTCATAGGATATACTAAAATTTACATTACGACCTGATAGCTGAGATCTAAAACTTGTAGATTAAAATAAAGTAAATTAAGTTTATATTTTTATCCAAAATATAAATAAGATGACTCATCTAAACACTATTAATGTATCCACAGCTCAAGCTCCACAGATCAAATAGAGCTAGAAATACCTTGTTGCACCAGATTCATGGATTTGGTGGAGCTGGAGCTATACCAAACATATCCTAAATCAATATTAAAAGATTAAATCAATGCTAAAAGTTTAAAGAGCGAAGATACCAAGATATATAATAATTTAACAATTTAAGTATAAATTGATAGTACGCCTTAAGAACGGTAAACCCTCTGTAAACCGAAATGTGTTGGGTACACGTACCAACAGAGAAAAGCGTACGGTTTTTTGCACCCAAACTACAGACTTCCAGACACTTCGGGGAGAAAAAGAACCTGTAGGTTGGCCTAAGAAATTGTTGACGTGGACTGCATACTTGCCCATTTGTCCATCTGTGTTCGCGTGTGAAAGACGAAAATGATAGTACTACTAGACTGCTAGTATACAGTCGATCATACTCCCATGTGCTCATGGGCCCGGACACCTGGTTATTGCAACTTAGTTATCACTAGTGGGTATTTATACCATGGATAAAAATAATATTATACAGTATATTAAATTGTTGTTGTTGGTTTTAACTCTTAACTCTATCGAAGTGTCTAGTCAAGCTCCTTGGTCAACATCATGTCTTTGCTGTCGAGCTTAGTTTATACCACATCCTTAACTTCGCCACTATTGTTTAGATTGTATCTCTGCCCCACACCACAAAAAAAGGAAAGAAATGTTGTTAGGATAAGTATTATATTTTTTAGTATTTAATTTGTTTGTTTTTAAAAAAATTGGCCAAGAGCTCTAACAATCATTATAGAAGAAAGAACAACATACAAGTTAAATACGCACACATGCACCCTGCACGCACGCACACACACGCGTAGCACTCACCTCCCTGTTCGTGTCCTCATCGAGTTGCGTTCGAAAGTGGGTGGGCGAAGTGAGCTGCTCGAATGCGGGCAGACGGAGTGAGTTTCGCTCGCTTCAAGCCAATCGGGCTAAGTCTCGACCGCTTAATTTGTTTGTTATAGGGTATTTCTTTGTTAGAAATTTTGTATGAGTGGATCTACAGCATCAATACCTTATTGTGTATATAATATCTCTATTAAGCGTGGAAAGATTGGCACGATACCAGCCATGCCAAGTCACGCTTTTCGCAGAAAGAACCCCGAAAAAAAGCAAAGCTGTGTTCGGTCCTTGGCTCGGTTTTTTTGGAGGGGAAAGCACGCGTATGCTGCAGCAGGAAGGCCCTAGAACCTCCCCGTACACACCATGTTCCTACACGACCTCGGTTTCGCCCCTTCAGCCGATCCGTTCTGTTGGTATCGATGGCGTTGCTAGTTCTTTCTCCATTTACGATTCGTGAATCACTGGTTAGACTCATTTGCTCTTATTCGGTTCGTGCGTTCCTGTTTCTGCTGTCTCAGTTCCCTCAGCTCTCGCTCCTCCCGATGGTACGCCACCATTGTTGGTTGTTCTCTGCCCGCTTCGGATGCCACTCCTCCCACTGGTATGGTCCGCCCTCCCGTTGGTTCATCCTCGCCGGTGTGTCTGTCGTGCTCGGCCCCTGGTTATATCCTGCTCCATCTCTTTTGCCCTGAGGTACTATTTTAACGCCCCCTCACTATTTGCATTGTCTCTTAGAGCTCCCTAGTGCTCGCCTTGGTTGCTCCGTCCGCTCTCCTCCCGGAGCTCCGCTAGCTCCCCACGTTCGTCTCCACCGCCCCGTCTGTGCTTTGCTGGCCGCTGGCTCAGCCACTTGCGTGACCGCAGCCAAATTAGGGAGATCCGGGTGTATGTTTTTCCTATAGCTTTCTTTCGTCTATCTCAGTGTTTTTTCTTCCGTAGCCTCAGAGTGGGATATTGCAGCAATTCACCTGGTGCTCGCCTCGGTCGCTCTCCTCCCAGAAATCGACCGGCTCTTCGCGTTCGTCTTTGCCATGCTCGTCAGGCTTTGTTGGTCAGCTGCTCCGCCATTATGCGTGACATGCGGTCATGAGCAATGTAATGCAGGAGATCAGGGTGTATGTTTTTCCTGTGGATACAGTGTTTTTTCTTCCATAGCCTCAGGGTGGAATTTTGCATATTGAAATCATACCTGAGCTGATTTTATTTGTATGCAGGTATTTAGGATTAGGAAGCAACCACTGCACAAATTGATTTGAGACTTGGAACGCTTGCCATAGACTAAGATGTGCCCTTTTCATTGCTAAAAAAGGTTGTACCCTCTTCCATTTGCTTTCTTTCTTACATGCAGATTGATCCGATTGATAGTATCTGGGACCCCAAGAAACTGACTTGGAAGTGTGGGTGGTGATTTGCCATTTTATATCTATTTTCATATGATTTATACTTCATAAAATTCATTCTACCTAATGATGGTTGTTTGGCCTTTATAGCCATTTGTCGGCGTTTCGTAAACCGGCAGACGTATTTGTAGGTCAAGGGGCCGCGCGCCCCCTCTCCTTGATGGTTGACTCATGGAGTCTCGAACACACACACTCTATCGGGTAGAGGAGTCTCAGATGTATACTGGTTCGGGCTGAATGTCCCTACTTCCAGTTTGCGGTGGAGGATCTCGTTGATCGGGGTATGGCGGATTACATGCGAGGACTAAGGATAGGCCCTTAGAGCTCGTTTGTGCGGGGAAGCTCGGGAGCCTCGGCCGACCGCTCGGATCGGGGGAGCGAGCCGGACGCTAGGTAGACGGAGGGAGTTTTTTGGTTCGTGAAAAAGAGAGAGAGCGAGAGAGAGAGAGAGCGCCCCCCTCCCTAAAGGTCCCGCCTCTCCTTATATAGGCGAAGAGAGCAGGTTACAGGAGGCTTGGGAGAGAGGAGCGGCTGGGGCACGATATCCCTTGGTGATCCGGTTCGCGATCTTCGGAGTTGACAGGTCCCTGCATATGTCGTGATGGGTCTGGCGGGTCCAGCTAGCTATGCCTCGTCGGTAGGGTTAGCAAGCGGCGCTTCATTGGGAAGGCGCGCTTCTGCCCTCTGTGCGCTTGTCAGAGGTAGGCGTAGCGTGGGCGGCGCCTCTGGCGTTGTCTTGGAAAGGAACACCTATCTCTGCCTGGTCGTCTCGTTCAGACGGGGGTTGTCCGAACTCGAGGTCGATCGATGACGTGGCCGCAGTCGCTGAGACGGGACTCTGCCGGGGCCCCGGCCAGCGACTGGGTCGGAGGATGCTTGCGCTTCCGCTCTATGGTCGGGTCGGAGCGTTCGGGAGCCCCGACTAAACTCCGGCTGTGGGCGAGGAGTCGACCCATGGCACGGTCGGCGATTCCGAGACCGTGGTACGTAAAGGGTCCCTCATGACCCGATCGAGGCCTTGCTGTGGGGTACCTCTGGTATAAGTGTTCGTCACCATTTGTTGTTGTTTTATTCCTGCCCTATGCATTTTCAATGCCTCTTCTATTGTCAGGACTCCCTGAAACTTTAATCTTGTAATGAAATTTCAATTCTCTTGGGAGAACTGATTGTAAAAGTAATTTTGTGGCTTGGCAAGATCTTCCTTCCCATAGCTGATGTGGGGTACAAAAGTCAGTTTATTTACAAAGTTACGGTTTAGTTACGATTAACAGGGCATCCCTTTTATTTTATGCCGCATAGTTTTTGCTCCCTCAACGTACAGTTCATTCTTACCTCCATATGCTTTGGATATATAACTAGAGCTTCGTCATACTTTTTTTCCACTTACATTTTGCAGAAGTTAAATCTTTCATTTGTACATTATCGACAAAATGACTTGGAGAAACTCCATTTTCTTTCATCTGACTGTTCCTCATATCAATTTTCTTTCGTGTTTCCTAGGTGGTACCTTTATAATCAAAGAAATGATATGCTAGATGTGGTAATATATCTGCGCTTCTTTGGATGCGGTATTGATCATAAGGCAAAATGCTAGAACTTGGTCTTACTATTTTTTGTGCCCATTTCTTGGAGTTCTGGCCCCTCCTTCCATGGGAGCTTGGAGCCTGCTGGGTCTATGCAAGTGACCAGGAGCCAGAGCGGGTGAAGTCCTTTCATCATTTTGTTTTCTTGGGTGATTCTTGATTGGCAAGGCCTCCCTTTTGCTTTGTGTGAGTTGACCAAGGTCGGAGTCGTGTTCTTGGCTGTGGATTCTTGCGAGGTGAAGTTTTTGTTAGGTTTGTGTAGGGAATTTAACCCTGCATTGTTTATTTCGCCTGGAAATCGATTTCTTGGACCCTTCTATTGTTGAGGGGTGAATGATCAGATTAGGTGTATATCTGATCCTTGTCAAGCGTAGGAACCAATTCTTTTTGTTAGGTCTGTGGTAGCAACTGCTATTTAAGTAAGGAAAAGTTGAATTGTTCCTCAGGATTGTTAAAACAATTTGGATCGTCTTGTGTTTCATCACCTAGGGTTTGAATTCTTGAAGGTTTTCATTTTTAGTTTCTGGTATAACTGCGCTTGATTGGGTGTTTCTAGGACCTTCTGCAAGCATAAAGATCCATTTTTTAGGTTGGTGCTTGCATTATGATTTCGCTGATCTTATTGTTCACCATATTCTGTAAGTATGTATGTCAATTCTCATGTCCTTGAGTCATGTGGCTCAAGTTCACATCCAAGTAATGCATTTTTAAAAAAAATTTGAATAGCCATTTTTTTGATGGCAAGAGCCTGACAATGCAATAAAAGAAATGGATGGTAAAATAGTGAGAGGACCTACTTTTAGGATCCAGGCATGAATAAAAATGATATTTCTCTGGGACCATTTCTAGCTTCTTGCAATTTATTTGATTTTTTTACTTTGGATTTGACATATTTTCCTGTAGTGCGCTTGCCGCTGGCTCCTGTCAGCTACCTAACGGCGACTGTCCACCTCCGCTCAGGCATGTTAAGCACTTGCCAATGTGAAATTCGTACAAATAAAAATATGAAAGACACAATTACAATTTATATTTGATCTCCATTTTAAGTTAGGTTTGAAAGGTAGCCATCTTTGTTATCGTACAATCCGTCTTTGTTATCCATTTGTGGAATTATGCCATTTTTGCTCTACCTATTGTGTTCTTGTTTTCTTAACGAGCTTCAATTGTTTCTGATCATTCAAATTCATGCGGTGCAGATAGTTCTATATAGGAGATTTTTATATGCATGTTGCATGTATGTTTGCTTTATAGTTTAGGATATTTGCGTATTTACAATTTAGGACATTTGCATATCTCAGCAATTATTTGGAGCGATCATCATTATTAGATAGTGATCTTAACGAGCTTCAGTTATGCCTGATCATTCAAATTCATGCGGTGCAAATAGTTCTATATAGGAGATTTTTATATGCATATATGTTTGCTATATAGTTTAGGATATTTGTGTATTTACAATTTAGGACATTTGTGTATTTACAATTTAGGACATTTGCATATCTCAGCAATTATTTGGAGCGATCATCGTTGTTAGATAGTGACAAATTTCATATCCACTCTTCAAAAATTGTTAGATAGTGACAACATAGCGATCAGGATGCATGAGAATACATATGGCCACACATTTCATTGGGTATTTGGGCTGATTCCTGGACTAATTTTTTTTATGTGATGTCTTTTTACGGTTCAGACAAATATAAAATAAGGAAGAGGAGGTGATTATTTGCCTATCTTATAGAATTGACCATCTGGCATTTTCTACTATTGCCTTGCGTCCAACATAAAACATTGGTGAGTGTAATTATAGATCATTTCAGTTGGTAATTTGTGGCCATGCAGCTATATTGTTGAATTACTTCTCTCATTCTCTATGTATATTCGGTGGTGTTACTTATTGATAGGTCCTGCAATGGCTATGGTACCATACCTCTCTACTGAATACACCGTGATGCATTCAGCTAAGAAGGTAATTATCAAACAAACCAGGTCAGCTTGCAACAGCTGATATGTTATATAGGTAAGTTTAGATTATCCTAACAGGAACATTTAAGGTATTAATAATTTTTTTATAGCTTATTGTTTCAAATTCCTAGGTACTACCTTTGTTCTTTTTTACTATACATTTTTACCTTTTGCAGTCTCGAACATATGGCTTTACATTAAGATATACTATTTAATCTAATTATAGTATAATAGTTCATTTTTAACAGTGGATCTAATGGTACAACTTTCGTATAGTCAATATAGATGGTCCACATCTATCTGTGATTAAGGTTTAGAAAGTTCGACTTCACATATTCCTCTTTATGCGGTATGACAGGTGTATGCCTGGTCCATCCTCTCCTGGCACCATTATCCTTTTCATCATAATCGACAAGCCATTGTAGTACTCCAAGGATATGGTATCCGCACGCCGCACTGGTTCTTCCAAATGGCAAGTGCTTAGCATTCACTTCCTGTCGGGATTTCATGTGCGGTGTGTCAGCCATATATTTAGATCTGAGCAACGCAGCCCGATGTATTAATCTATGGCGCAACTATGTAAGATGTATAAAACACAATACCCTAACTTTCGTTCGTCTTCTACTGCTACGGACTATCGAATTCTGCTGCTTACGATTAGTACTACAGAATATAGTTTTGTAGCACCTACACTATGTCATTTATTTGGTTGTAAACTTATGATCATCCAGTTTCATTTGTCTTTCTTGCTTTGCTGTCAATTCTAATACACTATTTTCCTTTACATGTTGTCTACTCCTCTCGGCCCAAGACACAGGATAAATCTTTTCTTTTTGGTTTTGAAAGTTCTTTCTATCCATTTATCTCTCATGCGAAGCTTATGTTGATCTGATTATGTCAGCATGGTTTTATTAGAATCCGCTCGGTGCAAGCGGAACGTAATGCACAATTCCACCTAGTATATCTCTAAGAGCGAGTGGAATTTTATGCACATCTAAGGACACGCCACATTTGGAGACAATGGAGGAGTACTTTTTACTAGCACGTTATCTACTGGGCGGAACTGCAGGTTGTGAAATCATGTGCTGAAAAATTGGCCGAGTCATGAAATTGGCATTGCAAAGTGGTTGCGATCATAGCATGTGTGGTGCTTGTGCATATGCTGTTTGAGATGATTAATTGATATGCTGTGATAGCATGTTAATGGTTTTGCTTGATGCAACGCGCTCGTGTGAGTGGTTGCATGGATTGACTTTGAGTCAAGTCGTGGACTTGTGCTCGGATCTGTTTCTTGTTTATTCATGTGCAGGTGTTGCTCGAGGTAACGTGATCGATGACGGACCGAACTAGGTTCATGGAGGAACCGAGGTTCGGACTAGGTTCGTGGAGGAATCGAGGTCTTGGTGGTCGAGGATGTCATGCGGGACGTTCGGGCTAGAGAACATGCACATGAAGGTGGTTAGTCACGTAATTACCAAGATGTGGGCTGTACATGCGTGCAAGAGTTGTTTTTAGCCATGTTGGGCCAGGTTGAGATGTATACGAACTCTTTCCATGTTGGAAGTGGAGTTGTATTCAATCTCGTTATGTTTGCTCTGTATAAATAGGGGGAGGTGTCTCCTGTTTATTCAGAGAGCCAGGTTTTAGGGTTGTACTCTTTTGTTTGAGTACTGTAACCAGATCAAAAATAAAGATCTTTCTTACAAGCTCTTGGCTCCGGCATAGTTGATCGATCGCTTGAAGTTTTGTCCGTCGCAGCAGTCACGAAGTTCATCACGGAGTTCGGTTTCTTGCTAAGGTATCATCTTGCAAAGGTAATATCTCAAGATCTATAGATCCGATTGGATTGATTCTTATTGGGTTAGATTCATAATTGAATCTAGTTTCTTTAGTTAAAATTTCATATCAATCTAACGGTGGGATCGTCAGTTAATCTCATTTGAGTTTGGTCCGTCATTGTTAGATCGCAAATTATTTCAGACAACTTGCGAAGGAACTAACTTTAGATCCGTAGATCCGATCAACTTGATTCTTTTTGTGTTAGCTGCAGAATTGAGTCTAGTTTCTACAGTTAAATTTTCATTTCAATCCAATAGTTGGATCTCCAGAAATTTCTATTTTTGTGAACTAGTTGTTGGTCTACTCGCCTGGTCGCCCGACTGCTCGCCTGGTCGCCCAAACTGGTCGCATGGTCGCCCAAACTGGTCTACTGGTCGCCCAACTGGTCTACTGGTTTCTCAAACTACTCTACTGATCATCGAAGTGCTCTACTGGTCGCCCTGACTGCTCTACTGGTTTCCCAACTGCGTGAACTGGTCTCCAAGCAATTTGAGTTTAAATTGGGGTGTTTCAAAAATTATCAAAAATTTGATTTTAGCTTTCACGCAATCATTCACCCCCCCTCTGATTGCTACATTAGTATATTTGGATCCTACAAATGGTATCAGAGCCTAGTTCTTTTTCTAATTAATCTTAACCGGTGATTAGAAATCGTAGCGATGGATAGGTATTCGACAAAACCTTGTGTTTTCGATGGTGTTGATTTTCAATTTTGGAAAGCAAAGATGGTGACATATATTAAAGCTCAGGGTTTTGCAATTTGGGAAAAGGTCTACAAGCCATACAATGTTCCTGATAATGATCAAGTCAATGCAACCAATCAACTACATGTTGAAGCAAACAGCAAAGCAAGGAATTTGATCATCCAAGAACTAGGAAGAAGTGATTTTGACCATATGATTCATCTCAAGTCTGCATATGAGGTATGGAAATCTCTTTGTGATTATCATGAAAGTTCTAACACTGTCAAAGAGGTTAGACAAGATATATATAAGAAAGAATATATGCGATTTGAGATGAAACTTGGTGAGTCACTAGATGATTTCTTTGCACGGTTCAATAAAATTCTTAGCAATTTACGTGATGTTGGAGTTTTCTTTGATGAGGCTACAAATGCTAGACAATTGCTTGGTGCATTAGACTTGTCTATTTGGGAGATGAAAGTTACATCTATTAGAGAATCCACTGTCATGAGTTCACTCACTTTAGATGTACTGTTCTCAAAATTAAAAACTCATGAGTTGGATGTTCTTGCTAGGAAAACAGATCATAAATCAATTGCACTAACTTCACAATTTAGCATGAATAATGCTTCTTCAAGCTTTGCTTTGTCCTTTATGTCTTCACTAACTGATGAACAGATCGAAGAATTTCCTGAAGAAGACTTGACACTACTCTCTTCTCAGTTTAACAAAGCTTTGCAGAATGTGAGAATGAGAAAGAGAGTTGGCGGTGTCCCTCCAAGATGCTATGAGTGTGGTGACCTCAATCACATTAGATCAAATTGTCCTAAACTTGCAGGTAAAGCATCAAGGGAGGAGAAGGACAATGACAGAAGAAAAGAAAAGAAAAAGTCTTCATCAAGTGATAGAAAGAAAAAAAAGCTTCATTAACAAAAAGGTTGTTCATCGGGTTCTTTCTGCTCTTGAACAAGTGAACTTAAGTGATGTAGATTCAGAGAGCAGTGAGGATGACACAATGGTTCCAAGCAAGCATGATTTGACAGGATTGTGTCTCATGGCTAGAAGTGATGAAAACTTCACTGAGGATGATCATGACAGCGACTTCAATGAGGTAGAACCCTCTTACGATGATTTAGCTATTGCTGTTGCTCGTCTTGAAAAATTGCTTGACAAACGCAACAAGAAAATAAGAAACGTGATGTTCTTGTGGAATCTTTGCATGCTGAAATTGCTAAACTTAAATCTTTAATTCCTGATAATGATGCTTGCAAATCATGTGACTTAATCTACAGTGAGCTTACTGTGCTTAGGAAAGAACATGTTTCTTTGTTAGAACAAGTCAATGCTGAAAACAAAGAAAATGAGAAACATGTTAAAAACGCTAGCTGTTCAACGGTTGATTTGTATGATACAACTCATTGTTCTAAATGTGCTAAACTGGAATTGAAGTTGCATGATGCAAACGCTAGGGTTTCTCAAATGACAGATGCTATGCTCACTCATGAAGTTCTCTCATGCTCAACTTGTCGCAAACAGAAAGGAAAAGTGGACGTTCCATGTAATAACTGTTTAATTCTTTCTCGAAAGGTTGATTACTTGGAAAAATCTTTAGAACGGTTCACTACTGGAAAGAAAAACCTAAACATGATTTTGGATCAATCAAAAGTCAATACTCATCACAAAGATTTAGGTTTCGATTCTTATGCTCATTATAAGTCGCATGCTCCTACTGTTGTTAAGACACTTGAAAGAGGAAAACTTGAGATTGCAAATGAGCCTAAGAAAACGGTTTTCAAGTCTGCTGGTGTGTTATCTTCTACTATGATGAATGAAAATGTTACTTCTATTACTAAAGCTAAACATCATGTTAAGTATACTTGCACTCATTGTGGTAGAGATGGACACTTAAGGGGTGTTTGGAACAGCTTCAGCTCCACCAAAATCTGTGGAGTTGGTGGAGCAGGGTATTTCTAGCTCCAGAAATTTATGGAGCTGGAGCTGTAGATACATTAAGAGTGTTTAGGTAGATCATCTTGTTTACATTTTAGACTAAAAATATAAACTTAATTCATTTTATTTTATCTATAAGTTTCAGATCTGAGCTGGAGCTGGGAGCTGGAGCTCTCCCAAACAGGGCCTTAGTAGATTTTTGCTTTAGACTAGCCAAACAACAAAAGAAAGAGAAGACTAAGGCTAGGTCTAATTTCAGGAAGGCACATTTCACTCCTCATTTTGTGCCTAGGGTGATTCAAACACCTTTTGTTGCAAGAAACACGGGAAAAGGCAAATCTGATTTTGTGAACAAATGTACTCGTATTGTGCCTACTCGTCGTATGTCTCAGTACTGGATTCCTAAATGCTTTATTTCTAACCCCAGTATTGAGGCCTCGACATTTTCTGATTTTATGTAGGCTTCTCACGCGAGGAAGGAGAACATTTGGCTAGTTGATTCCGGATGTTCACACCACATGTCCGGTGACAAAAATTGGTTCTCCTCCCTCACTCGTGCATCTCATGCTGAAAGTGTTACTTTTGGAGATGCATCTTCTACTCCTGTTGTGGCAAAAGGTACAGTAAAGGTAAATGACAAGTTTATATTCAAGGATGTGGCTCTAGTTGAAAATCTGAAATACAACTTGTTGTCTGTTTCACAAATGATTGATGAGGATCTTGAAGTATGCTTTAAGAAAAGTGAATGCAAAGTTTTAGATGCTTCAGGAGACCTTTTATTCAGGATTTCACGCTTTGGAAGAGTTTTTAAAGCTGATTTTGATGTGTCACTTTCTTCTAAGCATAGGTGTCTAGTTGCCAATGTTTGTAAAGATTTATTCTTTTGGCATCGTAGACTTGGTCACGTTGGTTTTGATCATCTAACTCGTATTAGTGGTTTAGATCTCATTCGTGGCTTGCCTAAGCTTAATGGTGATAGCGATTTAGTATGCTCTTCTTGTAGACATGGTAAGATGATTGCAGGTTCACATCTACCTCTTACCATGGTGATGACAAACGCTCCAGGACAGCTACTACATCTTGACACGGTTGGACCTTCTCGAGTTCAATCCTTTGGAGGCAAATGGTATGTATTGGTCATTGTTGATGATTATTCTAGATACTCTTGGGTTTATTTTATGGTATCTAAAGATGAGGTTTTTAGTCACTTTAGAAGTCTTGTTGCTAGATTATATGTTGATCACCGAGGAGCACTTAGAGCTATTAGAAGTGATAATGGAACTGAATTCAAGAATTCTTCTTTTGATCACTTTTGTATTGAAAACGGAATTGATCATCAGTATTCTTCACTTAGAGTGCCTCAACAGAATGGTGTAATTGAAAGGAAAAATAGAACCTTGGTTGAAATGGCTAGGACTATGCTAGATGAACATCACACTCCTAGGAAGTTTTGGGCTGAAGCAATCTCAACCGCATGCTATGTTTCTAATAGAGTGTTTTTGAGATCAAAGCTAGGCAAAACTTCTTATGAGCTTCGTTTTGGTCATAGGCCTAGTGTATCTCATTTCAGAGTTTTTGGATGCAATTGCTTTGTCTTGAAATCTGGAAATCTTGATAAATTTGAAGCTAGATCAACTGATGGTATTTTTCTTGGATATCCTGCTCATACACATGGCTATCGTGTATTTGTTTTGGAGACTAACAAAATTTTAGAAACCTGTGAAGTTACTTTTGATGAGGCTAGTTCTGGCACTAGTCCAATTGATGCAGGTACAGATGCATATGTTCAAGGGGAGAGTATCTTTCTTGATGATGATGATGATGTTGAGGATGAAGTATTCATTCCTACTGCACAACCAACTGTAGCACCTTTGGCACCTACCACTACATCACCTACAGCTGAGCATCCTCAAGCCACAACATCTTCTGTACATGCTGAAAATGAAGAAAGAGAAGGAGAAGTTTATGAAGTTACAGCTCCTTTGCACATTCAAAAGCGACATCCACCTGAACAAATAATTGGAGATTTGAATGAGAGAGTCACCCGATCCAGGTTTACTGATTCTGATTCTCATGTTCACTCTACTTTTGTTGCTTCTTTTGAACCCAAAGATATATCTCATGCATTAACTGATGAATCTTGGATCAATGCCATGCATGAGGAATTAGAGAATTTTGAGCGTAATAAAGTCTGAAAACTTGTTCCACCTCCTCCTGATTTTAATATAATTGGAACTAGATGGGTTTTCAAAAACAAACAAAGTGAGGATGGTGTTGTTGTCAGGAATAAAGCTAGACTGGTTGCTCAAGGATTTACTCAAGTTGAAGGTTTAGATTTTGATGAAACCTTTGCTCATGTTGCTAGAATTGAAGCCATTAGAATTCTTTTAGCATTTGCTGCATCTAAAGGTTTTAGATTGTATCAAATGGATGTGAAAAGTGCTTTTCTAAATGGCTATATTAATGAGGAGGTATATGTTAAGCAAACACCTGGTTTTGAAAATTCCAAGTATCCAGACCATGTGTTTAAATTGTCAAAAGCTTTGTATGGATTAAAACAAGCCCCTAGAGCATGGTATGATAGGCTAAAAACCTTTTTACTTGAAAATGGGTTTACAATGGAAAAAGTTGATAAAACTCTCTTTCTACTCAAGCAAAGCACTGATCAACTATTCGTTCAGATTTATGTTGATGATATCATCTTTGGTGGTTCCTCTCATATTTTAGTGTCTAAGTTTTCAGAAACCATGAGGAAGGAATTTGAGATAAGTATGATGGGTGAGTTAACTTACTTTTTTGGGACTGCAAGTCAAACAAACGAAGGAAGATACTTTTGTCCATCAAAGTAAGTACACAAAAGATTTGCTTCGTCGCTTTGGGATGGAAAACTGCAAGCCGATCATAACACCCTTGGGAGGCACTTGCACACTTGATCCGGATGAACATGATGAGATTGTTGATCAAAAGGAGTATAGAAGCATGATAGGCTCTCTGTTATATCTCACTGCATCAAGGCCGGATATTCAATTTGCTGTGTGCTTGTGTGCTCATTTTCAAGCTTCTCCACGTGTTTCACATCAACAAGTCATCTGCGGATCTTCGTATCTCCATGGTACTCAAGATTTTGGCATATGGCTTTCGCTTCCTCATGCATTAGTTTAAGGGCATTCTCGATGCTGATTTTGGAGGTTGTAGAATTGATAGAAAAAGCACATCGGCTCATGTCTTTTCTTGGGTAATTCACTTATTGCATGGTCATCTAGAAAACAATCTTCATTGCACAATCAAGCTCTTTGAATCTGAATATGTGGTCAGCTGCTAGTTGTTGTTCTCAAATTCTTTGGATAGTAGCTACACTTAAAGATTATGGGGTTAACTTGGATAGTGTTCCTCTGTTGTGTGCTAACACTAGTGCAATATGCATTGCTAAGAACCCTGTGCAACACTCTAGAACAAAACACATTGAAATCAGATTTCACTTTCTTAGAGATCATGTAGAAAAGGGAAATATGTGCTTCATCATGTGGATACTGAACATCAATTGGCAGATATTTTCACAAAACCTTTATCCTCTTCTCGTTTTGCTTTTATTCGGGGAGAACTTGGGTTAGTTCATCCAATGGGATACTTTTGAGGGGGAGTTTTTAAAGTTTTTGTAATATTTTGTAACATGCTTTTTATTCTGTGTGTTCCTTAAATGAAAAACAAAAAAATGAAAAATAATGAAAAAATATTGAGCATTGTGTTTCATACACATATGTCATTTGAAGCCATGTTTATGTTTCAAGATCTTTGCAACTTCATGATCATGCACATATGGTGTAGTTTATGACATAACTATTTAAATAGAATGACAACTTGAATTAAATCTTGTCATGGTTGAACTTTCTTGGCTATCTTGATCCTGCTAAAAAAAGTGCTAAATATGGAAAGTTAAGTGCTAAAGCTCAAAAAGTGATTGTTGATAAATGCAAGATCAAGGTTATGTACTGTCGCACTTCCTCTTTACGAGACTGCTTATCATTGCACTTTTATATGAACTTGGAAAAGGTTGTGTATGACCGAAACCATGAAACCTTAATCTTGTGACTGCTTGGCATGGTTGATAAGTAAGGCTGATGGTGCATGTAATTCCTCGCAATTGTTATTGTTGCAATCAATTAATGAATTAGTTTTTCAAGCACAAATAAAGTGCACAAAAAAATTCAATGTTTTCAGACTTTAAGGTTGTTGAGAAAGGGAGATCATGCCATGCAAAAAAAATCGTTAATAGTACTTGATTTCTAGTTATGCTTACTCTACTTTGTTTATGTGTAGATTTGAGGGTGCAAGTACTTTTGATAGCATGACTTGGTGATAAAATTGTTACATTTGTGCATGACTTATAATACTCAGTACATAAAAAAGGACAAACTAAAAATAAACAAAAAGATTTTGTTCTCTCTTTTGTATTCTTGATGAATCCATTGTCAAAGGGAGAGAATTTTGGAGTCAAAGGGGGAGAATTTTGGAAGAATTTTGGACACATATTGCACATTCACACATATTTTTCTTCTTTCATTTATCTTCTTTTTAGGGGGAGTTTATTTCTTCTTTTTAGGGGGAGATTTTTCACTTTGCTTTTTGTTTTAAAACAAAACTTCTTAAAACTTTTCTTATGAGGTGAATGCCAATATTCAGTTCTAAATGGTGTTGCCAATGTTTTCATCAAGGGGGAGATTGTGAAATCATGTGCTGAAAAATTGGCCGAGTCATGAAATTGGCATTGCAAAGTGGTTGCGATCATAGCATGTGTGGTGCTTGTGCATATGCTGTTTGAGATGATTAATTGATATGCTGTGATAGCATGTTAATGGTTTTGCTTGATGCAACTCGCTCGTGTGAGTGGTTGCATGGATTGACTTTGAGTCAAGTCGTGGACTTGTGCTCGGATCTGTTTCTTGTTTATTCATGTGCAGGTGTTGCTCGAGGGCGAACGTGATCGATGACGGGACCGGAACTAGGTTCATGGAGGAACTGAGGTTCGGGACTACATTCAGGGAGGAATCGAGATCTTGGTGGTCGAGGATGTCATGCGGGACGTTCGGGCTAGAGAACATGCACATGAAGGCTGGCTAGTCATGTAATTACAGCATGTGGGATGTACATGCGTGCAAGAGTTGTTTTTAGCCATGTTGGGCCAGGTTGAGATGTATACGAACTCTTTCCATGTTGGAAGTGGAGTTGTATTCAATCTCGTTATGTTTGCTCTGTATAAATAGGGGGAGGTGTCTCCTGTTTATTCAGAGAGCCAGGTTTTAGGGTTGTACTCTTTTGTTTGAGTACTGTAACCAGATCAAAAATAAAGATCTTTCTTACAAGCTCTTGGCTCCGGCATAGTTGATCGATCGCTTGAAGTTTTGTCCGTCGCAGCAGTCACGAAGTTCATCACGGAGTTCGGTTTTTTGCTAAGGTATCATCTTGTGAAGGTAATATATCAATATCTATAGATCTGATCGGATTGATTCTTATTGGGTTAGATTCGTAATTGAATCTAGTTTCTACAGTTAATATTTCATATCAATCTAACGGTGGGATCGTCGGTTAATCTTGTTTGAGTTTGGTCCGTCATTGTTAGATCGTAAATTATTTTAGACAACTTGCGAAGGTAATAACTTTAGATTCGTAGATCCGATCGACCTGATTCTTTTTGTGTTAGCTGCGGAATTGAGTCTAGTTTCTATAGTTAAATTTTCATGTCAATCGAACGGTTGGATCTGTAGGAATTTCTGTTTTTGTGAACTAGTCGCTGGTCTACTCGCCTGGTCGCCTAAACTGGTTGCCTGGTCACCCAAACTGGTCTACTGGTCGCCCAACTGGTCTACTGGTTGCTCAAACTGCTCTACTGGTCGCCCTGACTGCTCTACTGGTCTCCCAACTGCGTGAACTGGTCTCCAAGCAATTTGAGTTTAAATTGGGGTGTGTCAAAAATTATCAAAAATTTGATTTTAGCTTCCGCGCAATCATTCACCCCCCTCTGATTGCTACGTTAGTATATTTCGATCCTACACAGGTAGAGGGCTCCAAAGATGCGGCTAGATGAGCATGTATTAGATTCAAGGAAGGCATGCTCGCTATTTTATTCGGTTTGTCAATTTCTTTGGCTACCTCCCTCTTGTTGTCAATTTTCTTCGGCTGAACTTCCTTTGTTCCGGTGAGTATTCTAATTCATGCTATTGGCGTCTCCTTTGGTTTGGCAATCTTTCAGTCTCGCCTATGAGAGTGAGACTGGCATTATTGCATAGAACAAGGCCTCGATCCGGATTCAGAAAAGACGGCATTTCAATGGGATGGCATTTTCGAAAGGAAGAATGTGGCGTTGATAGATTATTGATTCATTACGTGGGTGTAGTGCCTGTGCTTCCTCCGAAGGTTACTCCCAACAAATTTATTGGATGGTGAGATTTGAACATTGACTTTTGTCAGCTAGTTAACTTGTCTGTTAGTAAGGTGACTGCAACTCTCTTAAGCACAGGTCACTATATTTTTTATCCATTGGATCAAATCCAATCAGGCACGTCAATCTGCGTACAAATCTAATGATTACGGAAACAGACTAAAGAAAAATTCAGGCAACTTGCAAATAACAAAACCGTTCCCCTTAAAACACCAGGCCGCGTTTGTTAAATGACATTCGATATAGCACGTAAGTTGATCTATCCATTCGCCAGGGATGAGCATCATCCACCAACCGGCGTGATCCCGTTTACCGGATCTAGACAAAATATTTCCTGCCGGCTGAATTCAAATTTCAAAAAAAAAAATCAAAGTGTTACAGTGATCTCATTTATCTCGGCGAGATCTCGCCGTCTCCGGTCTGTATCTCGGGTATTAAACCCGGAATTTTATTTTTTTGCACCCGGATATGACCGGAATGAGCTCAATTACCTTGGGAGAAGTGATCTTCCATGATAAATCGTCGAAAAACCATTTTTTTGAGACATTTTAACATTTCGGTATGAGAATTATTAGATTTTTATAAAATTATAGAAGAATTTGAATGCTATGAAAAATTTATGGTACCACCCTAACAACGGTAGGATCACACAAAAAAAAATTCAAAATAATTTAAGTTGATTTGTTATACTTAAAAACTAAAAACATAATGATCATAAACGAAGCAGTAACTGTGTTAGAATTTTATAAATTTTCCTAGTTTCATCATGGCCTAAAATTTTTAGCAGAGCTTAAGATTTTCCTCATAACCTTTTTATAAAATTTTCAAAAAATTTGACTCTGTTTTGGTTGGTCAATGAAAAATTGTAAACTCTACCAACACACGCGCTAAAGTCCGAAAAGTGTGAAGTAGCACTGTCAGATTTTTAGGGAAATTTGCAGGTTCGATTATGATCTAAAAAATTTATGAGAACATTATGTATGCTTCACAACTGTCCACCAAAATTTTCAAAATTTTTGCATCGGTAAAACTGTGCCAAAAAATCGTGGAAAAAGGTCATGGAGGGGACTCGAACTCAAGATCTCCTCTTCATACGTCTCTGAACTTACCACTACAATGCATCCTGGTGTTGCCTAACAAGACTGACGAATAAGGCTATTTATGTATTTCATTTCACCTTTCCTACTTTAATCATTGCAATCATTCACTCACTGCCAATCATTCAATCACACTTCCTACTTTACTCATTCACTCTCACCTACTGAAGCCGAGCCTCCCTGTCGCATGCATCATCGCCGACCTTCTCCGCCCAAGTTTTAAATAAGTATTTTCCAGAGGAGTTGTATATTTGTATCAACAATAGGTTAGTAAGTTAACTCAAGAAGCCACTGGAAAACAGAGAAACGTCAGTGTATTTTTTTCAACTATTTTAGTTCAGCTAAAATTTATACTTAATCCAAGTTAACCTTTTTCAGTTATTTTTTTGTCTCGTTACAGTTTCTCCCAATGATAAATCATGCGGGTGCCGTATGGGACCATGGGGAGCGTGTCAGACCAGCTGGGTCGAAGTGCAACTACTGCAAGTATGTCATGAAAGGTGAAAGGGTGACTCGTTTGAAGGAACATCTGACTGACCGCGCTGGCAATGTGAAGGCATGCCCAAACGTGCTTAAAGTGGTTAGGCAAGCTATGCTAGCTAACCTCCATGGAGGTCGAGAGAAGAAGAATATGCATTTGACCACCTCCTAAGCAGGGAGTTTTGGGAGTGGATGGAGTGGACCGTCTTGGCCGTAGAACCCTTGTACAAGCTGTTGAGGTTTGCGGATCAAGACAAGTCACCGACAATCAGCGGTGTCATGATGCAGTACGCGATTGTGTGGAATGAGTATAACAACCGCTT
Source organism: Guadua angustifolia (assembly GCA_036346375.1). Lineage (NCBI taxonomy): Eukaryota > Viridiplantae > Streptophyta > Magnoliopsida > Poales > Poaceae > Guadua > Guadua angustifolia. Next base: position 20,247,738 of record CM070508.1, read on the forward strand.
GTGGGAGCACGGAGAGTATTACAAGATATTCTTGGAAATCCTGGAAAAGAGGTTCACCGAAATAAGGGAAACAACATTCGTACAAGCAGGTCAGTGATATTAATATGGTCAGTTCTATTATGGTAACTATGCAATGATTCTTGCACATTCGCTAACTGTATAATGATTTGTCTATTGCAGCCTCCGTGCTTGACCCACGATCTCAGTTCTCGTACAATATATGCAGCACTCCGCAGTACATAGGAGTGCTATCTACTGCACTAGGAATTATGTCCAATGACGACGATACCACGGTGCAGGCCTTACGGGAAACTGATGTATACCGTCTTAGAAAGAGCTGGTTTGCCACCCAGCTTGCACAGTCTAGCACCGTCGATGACCGCATGATGGTAGGTAAGCACGTAATTGCAGTTACTTTTACGAGTGACGCACATTGATGATGTTGCCATATTGCCTGCAGCTCAATGGTGGATGGCATTTGGGAATGAGATGCCAGCTTTGCAGAAGTACGCCTTGCGGTTGGTGTTGCAGTGCGTATCATTGAGTGGTTGCGAGCACAATTGGAGCACGTTTGCCTTAGTACACATGCAGCTCAGGAACCGATTAAGTTATACGAAGCTCCAGCAGCTCGTGTTCGTACACTACAACCTGTGATTTCGCCTGCGGGACTACGAATCCACTCGCGAGCCTCGTGACGAGGACCCAATCGATCGCCTCATTGAGGGTGCGATGCATCCTGGTAGTGACCCTACTGCAGAGTGGTTCGACTCATCCAGGTCTGGTGGAGAGCCCTTACTGGACGAGGACAGTGGGATCGACCCACCTCTCCCAGCGAGATTCATGGTAGACTCCATTCCGTCGGAAGAAATGAACAAGACCACATGTAACCAAAATAATTATTTTTCATTCCACTTGTGAATCATATATGCCGAAAACTCACAACGGTGTTAATATTACTTACACTTGGCCACAGGTGGGAAGTGTCTCCTAGATTGGGCCGAGTACATGGTCGGTGACACGCATAAAGGGAAAAGAAAGCGTGCAAATGACGACGCAAACAATGACATGCTAGCAGGAGCTTTACGCGGATTGGAGAAGTTATCGGGCAGCCAGCCTCCTAAGGGAAAAGGCAAAGCTCCAGCTGATGATGAGCCTGATATCGGCAGTGATGATGAGACGGCTACACCTGCTGATATTGAGCAGTGTCTCAGTAGTAGCTTAGCGACAAAGATAGACTCTCCTAGCGATGATGGGACAGAAATTGGCCGGTACATTATGCGCCTCCGTTCACAGCCACAATCACTGCCAAGATCACAACAGGGGGTTAGCCCCTCGAGGAGGGGCTCACAAAGGCAGGCCCGTAGTACGTAGGCTCATGGTATAGTAGCCAGTCTTCGAGCCATTTTGGTCTCCCAACTGAGCATAGTGGGTATGGTTCAATGTCATATGGAAGGGATTAGGGTGGGTACGGTTGCAGACAGAGTTATAACAGATCTAGCATCTCTTGGTCATTTGACTACACTGATCCATACGCCGATCCGTACGCACGACACTCATCTGTTAGTTTTAGGTACATTTACCAGTCTGAGAATTATAACGCCTAGATGTTTCATTATGAACATTGAAAATCTACTTGGCTACCGTAGGACATGACCTGGGAAGAATATAAGCAACAACATGAGAAGAGGTATCACGAGATCATTGTCGACAACACAGATATGGAGTTTGCACCACAAGCGTACTACTACTCGTAGGTACGTGATGCAAATAGATATTGATTTTATTATCATGCAAATATGGGATAAATTGTTATATGCATCAATTTTATTTCATGCCTATTAATTGTCATGCAAATATACATCGATTGTCTGCAATTGTGACTCTCTAAATCAGAATTTCAGTCGAAATACTGCCGAAATTTCTAACTTCACGGACTGATAATGATCTAAAAATTTTATAACAAGGTTAATGATACATCACAGTCATCCAATTAAAATTTCAAAATTTTCTAACATACTTTCAACCATTTTCCATCCAGACATCACCGCTGTCTGAATTTTTAAAAATCCCTCGAGCTTCACCATCATCTGAAAATTTTATGGAAAGATTACTGATATGATAGAATCATGAACAAAAAATTACAAATATTTCTAACATGGTTTTTCCTATTTTTCATTCGGTTCAAAATTGTTGGTCAGTGTTTTATTAGGATAGTAGTCATGTTTTAATTTTTAAAAATTCCACAGGATTCATAATTATCTAAACTTTTGACAGAAATATCATCAATGTGTCAATAATCTCCAAAAAAAATTCAAAATTTTTTGACTACGTTTCAACTAGATTTCATACTGTGCAATTTTGCCGAGATCTCGGCAAAATCAGCTAAGATCTTGGCAAAACAGGCGAGATCTCGGTTCGGCCTGTAGCTCCAAAACCAAATTTAAATTTCTATTTTTGCATTTCAGTTGAAATTTGTTTGAATTGCCGAGATTTCACCGAAATTTCGTTCTCCAGCCATGGACGATATTTCAAGCGAAATCGAGATTTCAATCCTTGGCTGCAACTTGCACCATTGAAGCTCTGAGGAGCTCCATTACTTGTAAAAATAGAAATTGCAAGCAAACTCGATTCTTCTCCCTTGATGAGTCATTCCTCAATTCCTTTTATTCAAGACTCCCTCATGGTCCCTTGGTCATGATCCTTCCATTGTTCATAGCTCAAGTCACTTGGAAGCAGCACCCCCATGATCATCATCTTGCTCAGCCTTGGTCAACGCTGCTAAGGTCTCTCGATGAGCTCTGACTACTCCCGACCCCCAAAATGGAATTATGGCACCGCCCTAATACCTACATCTCCCTATTTGTAACATCTTAACTTTTGCATTTGAATTGGTTTAATGTGTTATCGCATTTTTGGGAATTTTTTGAATTCGTTTGCAATTTAAATGTTAATATGGATTTTCCCTTCAATTAAAAAGTAATTAATTTGGATACTGCTTATGTTAACATTTGACAATAATATTTTATTTGACTTCTGTATACTCTAAAGTATTTTTAAGATTTTTTTTAGAATTTTTTGAGTTTATTTGCTATTTATTTGAAGCCATTTGTATTTTCTGTAATTATCTTAAAAGAAAGATATTTGAAAATCTAGAAAAGACTTTGGGCTGAAACCCATCTGGTCCGGCCTAAGAAACCGCGCTAAAGCCTAGTCTAGTCAAGCACCACGTAGCCCATCAGCCAGCGGGGCCTGTTGCCACGTGGGATGCTGATAGGTGGGGCCTACCTGTTAGTGTGTTGTCCCCATGCATGGGTGGACTCGGTGTCCTAGCCATGTCTGCCGCGGACACCCTTGTTGTTCTAGTCAAGGCACAAACTACTAGGGCTATTTAAAGGGGAGCATCGTGTTCTCCTTGAGACAAGCTATCGAAATCCTAGATTGGTTCCTGGAGTTTTGTCATCGTTTTGCCAGATTTTGAAGTTTTCGTGGAGCGCCATTGAGAGGAAAAACCATCGATTCACCGCTGTTGTGAGTCTCGAGACCCAAGCCCTACCCCATCTTGTTTGCCTCGCCATGTTCCTAGCTGGTGCACACTTGATCTCATGAGGAGAGTTGTTGGAGCGAGTCATCACCATTAAGCCTGAGCCGCCGCCACTTTTCTCATTGCCACAGTCACTGGTGAAGTCTGTTGGCCACACCGTTCGTGTCATGATGATGGCTAGATCGAGGGGTTACTAGTGTTACCATCTGAGGTCACCGTAGTTAGCTTCCGGTGACCATCGGATCACATGTACCACTAGGGTGACGTGGCATGACATGTGTGTGACGTGTGTCCAGTGATGTTAGCTTGAGTATGACATGTGGGGCCGACATGTCAGCCTCTACAGGATATTTTCTGGAAAATTGTTTTTTATTTTAGTTAAAAATCAGCGAGGTCCACTTGTCAGGGAATATTGCAAAATATTCTTTTTTCTTTTTTTGGATTTAATTTTTGGTAAATCTTTCGAGAGTCCATTCTCCTTTATACAAACTCCGATTGTGCCCCATTCAAAATTTTAATTCAAGCTCCTTTATTTTGGTAAATTTTATTTGAATTTTAGAGTTTGTTTTATATTTATTTTGGTATTAGCCTTTCATTTCACGTAGATGTTGAAGTCTTGGGATCGTTCGAAGGTGAAGAGTTGACTTAAATTCAAGATGCATATCAAAATCAAGAGTTATTCCAAGGCAAGTTATACACCAAAAGGGGCCATGATCCATACTTAGAAATCCTGGTGAAATTTCGGATTTTAGTCAGAGACGAGATTCAAAATCTCGATGGGATAAAAAAATTCAAAATTTTAACTTGCTACAGTAATTTTAGAAATTTATTTTGACTGGATTTTAACCTTTGAGAACTAGATTTGACTAAATTTGGCCCAATAACCCTTAAGAATGTCATTTTCTATGAAAGTTTGTTGAAAAACCGAATTTTTGATATGTTTTATAATTTCAACAGAAAAAGTTTCAGATTTTTATAAAATTGTACAAGCTTAATAATGACATTTAAAATTTATGGTACCATCTTCGGAAGTCTAGGATCATACATAAAGATTTTAAAAAGAATTGAACTTCATTTGTTATCTTTAAAAAATCAAAAACAGAATTAACATAAATAACACTTAGCCGTGTTAGAATTTTATAAATTCTCTCAAGTGTGATTACGATCCAAAATTTTTATGAAAGATTAATAATTGCCTCAAACCCTCATCGTATAAAAATTTTGTGGAAATATTAGTGATGCTTCAAAACCATCCACAAAAATTTTAAAAATTTTATAACATGGTTTGAACCTTTTTTCAATCGGTTGAAATTTGTCGGTCAGCCTTTTATCAAGATAGTAGCACTTTCTAAAATTTGTAAAATTCCTCAAGCTTGAACATCATCTAAAAATTTTATAAAAATATTATCGATATGTCAGGACATCTACAAAAATTTTCAACATTTTCTTATTTGGTTTGAACAATTTGTCGTTTGGTAGAAATTTGTCGGTCAGCATTTTATCAGGATAGTAATACTTTTAAAAATTCCTCAGGATTAATCATCATCTAAAATTTTTATGGGAACATTAGTGAGGTGTCAGGACCATTCAATTTTTTTTTTCAAAATTTGTTAACCTCGATTCGACTATTTTTCGCTAGGTTAAATTTTGATTTTCAAATTTAATATCTAAATTTTAACCGAGTTTCATTTGAAATTCTAATATTTCATCAAAATTTCAGATTTTATCCACCATCAAGATATAAACCAAAAACAAAATTTCGAACCCAATCGCAAACCACTCGACGCGAGATCACCAACCAGTGCCCTTTTAGGCCTAACGGCCTAGATTTTCGACGGCATGCATGTATCTTCAAGAACTTTCGATCGACACCATCCCCGGGCGGTCCCCGGCAGTGGTAGGAGTAGGACCAACGGCCAACTGTAGCTAATTTGTCCTTACCACTCGAATGACTCCACGTCAGACATCGCTCCTAGCTTTTAACCAACCCGCATGCGCCTACAATCTATAATTTCCTTGGATAAGATTGGGCCAACAAGAAATGGACTTTAAAACCGCAGTTAGCTGTTGCCTTCGTGAGGATCATGTCGGGGGTCCCCATGCATGTCACAACCAGAGATCCGCAAGAAATAACAGTGCTACGACACTGACAATTGCGGTTGAGCTGTACTATTAACTTCGAGGAACTAGTGAACTAGCTCCGCTCCCATACCGAATATGTATCATTCTAAGTTGTTGTACTTTCAACAAAAATACATTTATAAAATATTGTATTATCTCTCTTTATTGTATCTTTAGATGGTGTATTTCATTGTAGTTTATAGTAGTAAATGACATTAGAAATAGCTAAAAGAGAACGGTATGAAAGGAAAAATTGTAAGAAAAATCACATCAAATTGTAAAATGACATGCATTCAAGTACAAAATTTAAAAACTACAATGATATGTATTCATGAACGATATGAGTAATTAGGAGTCCCACCCTAGGCCTTGTTTTGTGATCAAAAGAGAAAAATGTATGTGATGGCCCGTGCCCATCAAAAATCAATGTTCCCGATGAAGGTGGAACATATTTTCTATATTGTTCCTGATGAAGTGGAACAAATTTTCTATAAAGCCCTTTTGAATATACTTAATATAATAAGGCTGACCACTCTTTTCTATCTAATAGATCAGATTAATTATGATCTATATTCATGTGAGTCTCCTTTTGTGAGACATCGAAAACATTTTTTTCCCTGGCATTACTCAAAGGACGAAATTAAGGATACCATTACCCCGATCCTCAGTTCCTAGCCAGTGGTGGTCAAAGCATAACGGCTGTAGACTGTAGTCCCTCCAGGAAATTTTCCTGTCGTGGCTTGGCGGAACAGGAACAAGGTCAGACTATGCGCACTGAGCAATTCAACGATTAATAATGCAGACAGGGACAATCCAAGTAGAGTACTCAGTACAGAGCCAGTTAGCTGGGCGGACGCTCAGATGGAACACGTACGTCGATCCTAGCAGCCATAAACTGTAATCTCCTCGACCGTGTGTGTAACTATCTCCTGTATACGTTTCGATTCGATCACATCGTTTTCCCAGTGAGGCTGAAGGACGAACCAGAGCGCGTGTGCGTAGCATCTGACAACATCTGCGCATAGCAATGTTTGATCCATGCTTCTTTTCTGTTAGAGCTAGCGATCTCCGGTGTCAAATCGAGCTTACACAAATGGCCTGACTATTTTGGGGAAGTCACTGCGTATCTTACAAGATATAAGCGAGAGCAAGGCGTACAAAATCTTGGATTCGAACCTCTGGACAGATAAAGAACGAGGAGTTGAACATCAAGATACCATGTGCAAATGGACGGAAGACGACGTCGGGATAATCAAGAGGGCCACGTGGAGGTTGGGAGATGGGGGCACTGCTGCAAATGAGCCGCCGTTCGCTTGAGTTTGGTTGGGTGGTGGCCGGTGAACCAATTTTGACCCGCTTTCAAGGGAACATATCTGGTGTAATTAGAGAGTTGGTGAAATCACGGTGCAATCCAACTAGAAAAAGTTTCAAAAAATTCTGAAAAAAATCATGGATGTACATCTCAGCTTACTCCATCTACATATAAAATTTCATGATCAAATTCGTCCTGTGCTAGAAGTTACAAAAAGACAAAGTTGATCATAAGCGAGAATTATATCGCTTATGATCAAGATTGTCTTTTTTATTACTCTTAGCACAGGACGAATTTGATCATGAAATTTTATATGTAGATGGGGTAAGCTGAGATGTACATCCATGATTTTTTTCAGAATTTTTTGAAACTTTTTCTAGTTAGGTTACACCAAAATTGCACCAACATATGTGATTGCACTGAATATTTTTCCCGCTTTCAATGCCTCTAGTTGAGGCATGGATCTTTGTCTCAGCTTCAAACCTGTTGCAAATAAAATGTGATTGCCGTACGTTTCGTAGAGTTATTGTAGTCTCTCTCTGGTCAGCGATGTTTCAGGATTCTCTACCTTAATCAAGACACGTATAGAAATGATCAAATGTTCTTATTTATCATCTCACTCATTGCACTTAGAGGATATGTTACTCTATTCTATAATAATAAATAACATGGTGAATAATGAATAATAGGATATGAAAAAGAAAAAAAACATTTACAAACTGTCTTCAAATCTAGAATGATAAGTATTTAGAAATAAACTTTAAAAACTAAAATAATATGTATGCAAAAACCAAGGGAGTAGTTGTCAAGCTAACTTTAGCCGGACCAGTTTGACACGTCAGATAAACATTTTTTTGGCAGTCAGCATAAGTAATTAACGTGTGAAATTCGTTAGTTTTCTTTTTTTTTCTTTTACAAGATTTCAAGCTAGTCTGTGGGGAAATATAGGAAGAAAACACAAATGGTTGTCAATATAAGCGCAACGCAAGGTTATCAATATCATGATCCATTTGTACGATTGTACGATCTTATCGAATCGTACCAACCCTATTCATCCTGCCATGAATTTATGAATTATACTGTTGGCCAAACCTACAATTTCTAGAATTACAATTTTCAAGGTACTACCCTATCATAAATCCTACAATCCTGATCCATCAATATAAATAAAACAATCTGTCATATTGAGACGCTTTCTTCGTTTTAAGAAAAAAATCTGTAGTAATCTAAAAAACAAAAAATTCTGAAAACAATCACATTAATCAAAAGAAAAAAGTGTCTCTCCACTTATTTTGATGATGACAATTTATAACGGTACACGTTAACCTTGTATAGATATTATAGTTATATAAAAAAATAATTGTCTTTCAATTATAGAAAACAAAGTTGTATATAAAAAACAATTATACTATAATATCTAACCGCGTGGTCGTGCAGATAAATCTGCTAGCTTCTGCTAACACGAAAACAATCTTATTTAGGTCACAATCAAACAAGCTTTGCCCCCGAGCGATTGTCACCGGCGAGCAAAACTAAAGGGCGAGAAAGTAACCCCTTCGTATCTCGGTGTCATCTCCATGGCAACCTTTCCTCTGCCTTTAGCTGCGCGTCGCTCTTGAACCAGAGACAGATGCCGCGGGTCTCATCGCTCACTCGCTTGGAGGAGAGAGAGACGACCGAAAGAAAGTTTGGCTCGGCGCTTTCCAGAAACCGCTAATCCACCGTGACAAAAGGTCTCGGTCAAAACAAGAGCGCGTGACCCGCATGTTAATTTCCTGAGGAGAAACGGCGCGCCAGCCCTGACTGGCTCCTTGAGGTTAGCAACTTTGAAGCGCTCGCTCCGTGGAGAAATATAAGATGTATTTTGTTTTTATATAAAAATTCATGTTACGATGAAATAGGAAAGATATGAGCGAAAATGATTTATATATCCATTTTAATTGTTTTGAAAGATGAGAGATAATACTTTGTTTGGGTGGTAATAAATAAATGTATATGATTGAGAGAGAATAAATAGAGATATTATTGAAAATGCTCATTAAATCTATATTCACACTTTATATTTCTAAATAAGATTGTTTAAACTATAGGCCTTATAAGCTTTTTTATGATATACTAAATTTAATGTAGACTATTTATTTTTTTATATAATGTATCAGACATTCTCGAAAGTAGAGTAATAAGAATATCCTCTATAAATACATATCTAGATCTAGTTTCTACTGTCCATCATACACTATGGTATAATGTATTATAAAATTTCTCTTCAAATAAATTATTTGGCTAGCTGCAAAACCGCAGCTAATTTCGCCGAGCGAATGGCTCAGAGAAGACAAGAATGTCCCGATTGTCCATCTCGTCGTAGTCCATCGGGTGCTCGAGTTGCAGTCTCAATCTCTCGATACACATGCATCGACTATTATGTGTCTGTTTGGGAACTTAGTTTCTCTGAAAAGATTTTTTTTTTTATTTTTTAAGCTAAAAAGCAACTATAGTTTTTTCATGAGATGTCGTTTAGCAAATAGCTAATCTCTTTCTATAATAAGCTGTAAAAACACATCATACTTTGCTTTTGGCTTTCACTAGCTATATGTGATTTTAGCTTATATAAAAAACCGTTTAAAAGCTTATATGTTTAAAGAGGCTTACCCATTTTTTAAACCAAAGCAGACTTTAAGCCTAAAACAGGGTCTATACCGAGCTTAGTGTAAAACAACGGATGGCAAGTTTTTAAATGAGAGCATAAAACGGTCAAACACCATTTGAAGTTGCTTACGAGACGAGCACTCCATTCTGCGTTTACCCTGCGTGAGTATCCAGTATATACTATCCAGTGTCCTTTCCTGGCATCCATCGGAATCCTTCGAGAAAATGGATTCGGCCCCGGCATTGATTTCATATATGTTTCTAGAAGACAACGGCCCAATTCATTTCAAACATATGGCACGAACAAAACACGGAGTATTTCTGCAGGAAATTCATGATGCGACTGCGATGGATCGTGAAGCTAGGTTTATGGTCAAGTGGCAAAGTAGTTAAAGTAAATTGTTCATCTTCCTTTGTCAGCTTTAGCTTCTTGGTTAATTAGTTGGAACATATAACTCAATATGGTATTAAAGTTGTTTTGAGTTCAACACCCTATTGACATAATTAAAAATAATAATTGTAGCATATTTTTATTTCACGTCGTAGAACCTAGAGTGTTGAAGTATGAGTGAGCTGTCTGTATTTCCTCATTAACTAAGCTCTTTTTAAAAAATTGGTTGGTGTATGCCAATCAATAGAAATGTCAAACAACACCAAGAATTAACGTAGTAGAAGTACTAGTATTTGGTCGTTTGATTCTAGCAAGAATTAACATAGTCCGTGGTATATCGTGTGTACTAACCTATCCGTACAATTTTAGATCAGGAAAGGTTAAGTTGACTTTGGCCATAACATTTTGAGAAACTACGTGGTCATGTTTTAGTAAGGTGTTGGGTGGACCGTAGCATATATTATGTTTGTGTTGGGTTAGTAAAATATAACAAAAACTGAGTTCTCGTACAAACCCAAAACAATTCATATAGTAAACACTATCCAATTATAGTAATTTAACGAAATAAAATTAGTTTTTGTTAAGAAACATATTTGCCAAATGTTAATCTCCAGATAACATTTATTTTGCATAGTGAAATAGAACGTGAAACCGTGTTAAGATCATGACTAGTGGGAGAGAGTAAAGTGGCTTAGCTATAAGTGAAGCTAAACCCACTGGAGCTACTCAAATACTCCCTTCGTTCCAAATTTATAGGTATTTTTTTTCTTGTCATATAAATCAAGAAGATACTGAAAATAACTAAATTATCTCTAATTATTATTACTAAGTACTATACTCAATACATGCATGTAGAAAATATAAAGTAAATATAGATATTTATTAGAGGTGTAGAGAGAACATAACACTATTTTTGCATTGAAATATAAAATACACTTTACATTTTTGAATAAAATAATTTAAATGTATACTTTATAAATTTGGGCGGAAGACACACTAACAGTAGCCACCAGAAAATACCCATGGTCACCAAATGTCAGCTAGGAAGGGAGTACGGCCCCAACTAAATACTCCCCATTCTAGCTTTCAATGTTTATTCCAAAATACATAGCATTCTACAAATTTGATGTGGATTTTTAATAATTTTTTTAATATGTATCTCTTTTAACTATTTCTAATGCCATTTTCTATCAATGGCTAAAGTAAGATATAGAAAATAAGTAGTCTAACGAAGAGGGGTGAGACAATTTTTGTACATGTGACTCAGTAAACATGCAATATCCTAAAATGATATTTTATCAGAAATGGATAAAGTAATCAAACCAAAACTTTTTATTACCTTAAGAGTTACCAAAATTTACATTAAATTATTACTAAAAATACAGAAAATTTAAAAGTTAGAGATCTACTACTGAAAAAGTCTCTACAAAATAAGGCTATAAAAAAGGTCGAGGCTTGCAAGCTATTCAAGCTCGACTCGCGAGAGGCTCAGTTCGAGCTGGAGCTCACGAGTTTAACTAAACCAAACTCGAATAGTTTGTGAGTCTACTCAAGCTTAGACTGAGCTTTCTTGAGCTTGTTAATAAACTTACTCGAACTTGTTATTGAATTTACAGAATTTACCGGAATTACCGAGCTTACCAGAACTTATCAAACTTACCGAGCTTATTTGAATCGAACTTGAGTCCGAATCGGAACTCGAACCTCAACTCAACACAAACTCTACCACGAAGCCCCAGCCAGCCCCGCCAGCGTTGCCCCACGGCCACCAATGACCCAATAGCAAGTAGTAACGCTCCGTTCTGGTCCCCGCCCTGCCAACTGACCACCCAAGTACCCAACCCCACACGGCCACACCCCGACCCCAAGTGAGATCACCCAATCCGCGCCAGCCTGCCCCTGCCAAGCGCGTGCGCCACGCCGGCACCCGAAACCGAGACGCCAACCACCACCCGCTCCGCATCGCGCGCCCATGCCATCCCAGCCAAGAGCCAAACCCCCAGCGCGGCACGGCCTCGCCCTCGTCCTCCCTCCGATCCGCACCGCAATCGACCGCGTCCGAACCGCCGCCGGCCACCCAGCTCGGAATCCCACCCCCCCAAAAGGCGACCCAAAACCACCGCGCCGCGACGCCAGAACGCTCGCGCATCACACGTCAGCAAGCTCGCCCGCGTTTATAAATAGCAACCGTGGGTATGATTGGCCTCCAAACTTAGAGAAAAAGAAACAACCGCGCAGCACGACACCGAGGCGCGAGCGACAGCAACAGGGGAAAGAGGAGGAGGGGAGAGAGAGGAGGAGGAGGAAAAAAGAAGTCCGGAGGCGCGACCAATTCCTCTCCTCCTTCTATTCCTCTTCTTGCCGCCCCACAAGAAGAGGAGTAGGAGAGGAGGGAGGGGGGGACGCTAGCTCGGCCACGCGCGCGCCGCCGCCTTCTGTATAGATTGGACGCTGCTCCCCCGCGCGCGCTCGTGGGCTGCGTTGCCGGGGTTGGTTTGGTCGCCGGAGGCGGGAGGATGGCGAGGTTCATCCTGAGCCTGATGGAGCTCGGGGTCAGCGCGATGGTGCACCTGCTCTTCGGGTTCTACGTCTTCAGCACGGCCGTCGCGGCGGACATCTCCCAGGCGGCGGCGGCCTCCGGGTGCCTTCTGCGGCGCCCGGCCGCCGGGCTGGTCAGCGTCGCCGCGGCGGGGGAGGAGGAGGCGCGGAGGGGTGCCGCGCCAGTCGTGCTCGACGGCTCGCCGCCACCCATCGTCCTCGTCCACGGCATCTTCGGGTTCGGTAAGGGGGTACGTAAGCGCTCGCGTGCCGCCGGGCGGGGTGGGAGGGGGGGGGGGTGATCGGTAGAGTGCCGCAGAGGCGTGCTCACGCGCTCGTTTTCTGCCTTGTGCGTGCAGAGGCTCGGGGGGCTGTCCTACTTCGCCGGCGCCGAGAAGATGGACGACCGTGTGCTGGTGCCGGATTTGGGGTCGCTCACCAGCATCCATGACAGGTGGGTGGGAAAAGTAGCAGAGTTCCTTGATCATAGCTACCAAGTACTGGTCCCTCCGTCTTGAATATAAGTTTTTATTCTTGGATATGGTTCGATAACATTAACTTTTTTAGATTTAGTATCTTTTAATCTATGTATATACGATGGACTATGGACTTGTACTGCGGAACGGAGGGAGTAGTAATTTCCATTTGGTGATTGGCGACTTCTTTGATCATGTCTGGTTATCTTAAATTTGCTGCTTATGATTTGGTATCTTTGGTGCTTGTGAAAAGTTTACTATCAATTATTATAGTATATCTTAAATTTGATTGTTGGGGAATCTGGTGGTTCTTGGCTCTGCAGGGCGCGCGAGCTGTTCTACTACCTCAAGGGAGGGCAGGTGGACTACGGCGAGGAGCACAGCAAGGTCTACGGGCATGCGCGGTTTGGGAGGATCTATGGCACAGGTGAAGATTTTGAAGAACATAAATAATTGCTGTGGCCTTTTGTAGGGATTCTGATTTATAGAGTTCTCTAATGGCGTTTGTAATTGGTCGCGCAGGGCATTACCCGGTGTGGGACGAGCAAAACCCGGTGCACTTTGTCGGGCACTCGGCCGGCGTGCAGGTTGTGAGGGTGCTGCACCAGATGCTTGCCGACAAGGTACACAAGAGATTTCAGATTTTACTCAGAAATGGTAGCTCTTTGTTGTTGGTGGTAGAACGCTCATGCTTATCCTGTGCTTTCTGAGGGGTGTTTGTTGTGATTAGGAGTATTACATATAGTTATCAATACTGCACCGGTACTGGCCAGTATGTACTATGTCGGCACCTAAATCATTACAAAGTAACCGTATGTACCATACCGGCCTTGATACCAGTCAATATTGACTATACCGGCTTTGAAACCGGTAAATACCAGTCATACTGGTGAAATTGATAATATCGTCTATTAAACTATATATTATATTTGATAGTTCTATTATGTATTTAGAGTAATATTATAAGTGAAATTTGGTGTACATATAATTAAATATATGTACACTTATAAATATATTATTATATTAAACTCAAAACGGTACGTTAGTATGAACTAGTACCGGAATGTACCTTTCTAAGAATCAAACTGGTATAGCCTCTGGTATGGTATAGACAAGTACGGAGTACTAGCACACGCTCAAGTCACCCAAATTAAGATCACTTCTATTGCAAGAAGTTTTGGTTAATTGGGGCCTCTGTTAAAGCGCTTTTCTAGGAATGCTCCAAGAATCTGTTTTAGTGTGGCCGACATCCATATTCCATTTTTTTTTTTTTGACTTTATGTTGTTTGCCATTGCACTTTTTCAAGTAAATTGAGCATCAATGTTCGATTGCAATTTGCATGCCCCTTTATTGGCTTTATGAATGTGACATGTTGGTCTTGCTTGTTGCATGTCTGTGTCGGGAGCTTGGTGGCATGTTGTTGTGTTCCGACACATGAGAGCTTTAGTATCTTGTAGAAATATAATTCTAACACATCGACTGATACTAATCTCAGGCTTTTCCCGGACATGATACTTCTGAAGACTGGGTTTTGAGCCTTACTTCCTTGTCGGGTGCACTTAACGGAACCACAAGAACTTACTACGATGGCATGCTGTAAGTATTTTCCGAAACTCTAGTGATTCCATCTTGGTGTCTTGTCTCCATACTTTTTTCACCATGTTTCATTTTCCTGTTACTTTCAGGGCTGAAGATGGGAGATCCATGAAATCTATTTGCCTTCTCCAATTCTGCCGGCTTGGAGTCATTGTTTATGATTGGCTAGACATCCCTTGGCTGAAAAACTACTACAATTTTAGTTTTGACCACTTCGAGATGTCGTGGAGGAAAGTGGGCCTTTTGGGTCTAATTGATCTGCTGCTGGGGCACACCGGGCCATTTGCCTCAGGAGATTGGATTCTGCCTGACCTCACAATCCAAGGATCTCTGAAACTTAACTCTACTTTGAGGACTTTTCCCAACACATTCTACTTCAGTTATGCTACCAAGAGAACAAGAAAGCTATTTGGAATTACAGTGCCTTCGAGCGTCCTTGGAATCCACCCAATGCTCTTTCTCAGAGTGCTTCAGATGTGTATGTGGCGACACCCTCAAAACGCATCTCCACCTTACAAAGGATACAGGTGAATCCTCTTATCCAAGACAAATTCATTAATAGTACTGCTTACAGTCCCTCATTTTCTTAGAAAAAAACACTTACAATTCATTATTTGGTGCATGTTCTTAATCTGGTTGTTGATGGTACGCAGGGATGAAGATTGGGAAGATAATGATGGGGCTTTGAACACAATCTCCATGACGCACCCTCGTATTCCCATAGAGCATCCAAACCGTTTTGTGGTGGATGATTCTGACTGTCATCCTTTGCAACCTGGGATATGGTTAGTACCTAGATTCAGGATCTTGTTTTGCGTTGCATAGTGGAAATAGCTAGGTTTCTTTTACTAATGTCAACAAACTAACGAAACTGTGAATGCATTTGTTCTCTTGACAATATTGAGCAAATTTGACACTAAATTCAATTGGAAGGTCAAGGCAAGCGTCAGGCATTAAGCAGAGCTCATACAATTATTGTGCTTCATAAATGGAAAAAAAATATGTGTGCTCACCTAATTGCTCCGTTGATTATGCAGGTATTACAAGATTATTGAAGCTGATCACATTCTTTTCATTATAAATCGGGAAAGAGCTGGAGTGCAGTTTGATTTGCTGTATGACGGCATTTTCCAGCGCTGCAGGAAGCATGCATTTAGGAAGAGCTCCCCTACTGTACCAAACGAAACGAGTCAATAGCAGATTACACCCAAAACAAAGTATTCTAGGTAGTAGAGAGGAAGAACTCTGCGGTGCTTTTTTTTCGCTTCTCTTCATCTCCGGCCTCCATGTAGATGTAACTTCAACACTGTAAACTGTAAATTACATTATTCATTTGATGAATATCGCAAGCTTGACTTCTCCGGTTCTTGGAAGGTCCTTACAGCGCAATGCAAGGAAGGAAACTTGCACTGGACTTGCCTTCCTGTGCTGATTCTCCGTAGAATTGAGCAGAAGAATACGGATCAACACCCGCATTTGTCTGTGACCTGAATGGGGGGCTTATTGAGATTAATTCGCATGTGTGCCAAAAGGTTGTTTGTGATATCAATGGTTTTGGTGAAAGAAGCGGTTACGTGTCCATAATAGCTTTTGCTGGCAATTAATATTCAGGGTTGGACATCTTGAGTCTCCTGAGTAATGACCAGCTGAACCTATGTTATCGATGGTTGTGACCACTTAGGCTATTCAAAGTGCATTGTATCTTGTCACAATATCCAAAGCTGTCATGTTATATGATATTATAGATGATACAACTATCCCAATGTATGGTATCATGAATTGTTTCTTAGTCCCCACAAGATAATTAAATGCTAGATGTGTATGAGAGTATGAATTGTGGGCCACTTAGATGATTCAAGTTTCAATGTCTATGATTTCGTGCCCAAGTGATATCTTCCTCAAGATACAGCTTTCTTCTCTCCCCTCTTAACTCTCTTGCCACATCATAAAAAATGCTTATGTGGCATACATTAAATAGGTATGTTACTATGCACTGGGAATAGCCTTATCACATACCAGTAGGGATGAAAACGGAACGGAAACGGTCGGTAAATGGTCGTTCCGTTTCCGTTTCCGTATTTTTACCTAATGTAAACGAAATCGGAAACTCCGGAAGCGGATACGGAAGCGGATAGTGACGGAAGCGGATGCGAGCGGGCGGGCGGATCACGAAACAAAAGTGGAAAATTCCACAAGAATATAGTACATGATCTATCCACAAGGATATATTGAAACTACCAATATTTAATGGTATTGTAATTACACAGAACATCTTAATAACATTAGTCAATATTGAGCATGATATAAACGAGGACATGTAAACATTGATTACCTTAAAACCAACCAACACATTATAGTATAATAGCAAATATAGATAGTTCCAGGTGCAAGAGTGAAAATATAATAAATGGCACTGCCAAGTAAATAAAACTAATCGAAACAAGAATTTACCTGTGATTCCCATGAAAAATATCCATTCTTGATAGAAAAGGTTGGAAGCTCAGGATCAGCAGGTGGATTTGGCAGAAGTATTCTCTCTTCAGCCAAGAGGAGGTCTTCCAAACGTTTCAATGACACCTTACAATTAACTACCTGTTGAATGTAAATGAAAAACAACAGTAGTAAGGCAACCATCAGTACTAAGCGAAATAATTGCTGAAGAAAAAACAGCAAACATCAAACAAACAGCAGAGGGCAGAGAACACTGTCTACAGTCTACACAAACTAGTGATAAGTGACAACTATTATTTCTGTAGCATAGACAAGATTACGGACATGTAACGTATTCCCACCAGACAAGTCCCGAAAGGTGAATACAAATGTGCTCTTCAAATTTAGCCTCGGCGATCGGCACTTTATCAATTACAAGTGGAACAACAGCAGGTAGATGTAAGTAGCAAACAACAGAGATCAGAATTTCAATAAGCTAAAAACACTTGGTGAGCCATCCCGACAAGGTTCACAAGCGTATTGCCCAAGTACATCGTCAACTAGAGGTTAAGAACATAACCTTGCTACATAATTTGGTGTTTATCATACAAAAACGTTGTCTGATGCAAGCGGGCAAGACATCTTGAAATACACATCCTAGGTTTGATAATCTGCAACCGACAAAGAAGAAACTACTAAAGACATTTTTTCCCCTCTGCCAGCATTTCATAAACAGTTGGTGTGCACATCTGCGAGGGCAAAGCGAACACGAACCCAATTAAGCAAATACTCATTCTTGCAATTAGGAACCGCCGGGTAATGTTTGCCGAGGGTCCCAATCAACGACGAACCCAGTAACCCCATGCCCCCACATAGGAATATCCACAAACAATCGGCGCAAGACGCGCTTAAGCAACAGCGATCGGCAAACACAAGAACACGAGACTGCGGCCCCAAGCCTTGCATTACTCGACAAGTAGTGGCACTGGAGCTGCTGATAAAGGATGGAGGACTAATAGAATGTTGCCTTTGTGAATTGTGATGCGTCCTAGCATTTCATACAGACATCGCCACTTCATCCTGAGAATAATACTCACCGGGGCGGTGGCATGGTGCAGCCGGTGGAGGATCGAGGGGAGTGCATGGCCGATTCTTGGTGGGCGCAGGGTGGCGCGTGGGGGCACCGTCGCAGGGCGCAGGGCTGCGGTGGAGGGCGCAGGCGGCGCGTGGGGGCGCCAGTGTGGGCGGCGGTGGGGTCGTGGTCGCAGGGCGCAGGGAGGCGGAGGCGGGCACTCTCGTGAAGTCGTGAGACCGAGGAGTGAGGATGACCAACCGAGGAGGCGCTAGGGTTTCAAGTTTGGCGCTAGATGGGTTGGTGGCTTCGAAATTCGGTTTGAGTTATTCGAATTTCCGCCGTTTCGTTCCGTCGGAATTAACTCTCCGTTTCGCTTCCGCTTCGGAAAAAAATTCGTTCCGTTTCCGTACCGAAAAATTCCGTTTCCGTTTCCGAAAATGAGCTTCCGTTTCCGTTTTCGTCCGGAACGGTCGGAAAATTTCCGTTCCATTTTCACCCCTACATACCAGTACCACAGAGAGATAAACTAAAGCTTTTTCTTCCAAGCCTCTTGCGACCACGTGTGTCTGCGAAACTTCTCGATGGAAGGGCTATTGCCTAGTGTGACAGCATGATTTGGCATCAATTTCAACCACTCGTTGCAGTTTAAAGTACGTACTCGTAGAATGCCATTGTCGGTAGATGCTTCAAGACATGATAACGTAAGACACACTTACACCTACGCTTCTAACTATACGCTTGCAGCAACCGCATAAAAAGCACTGTTACAAGAAAAGCACATTGTTGGTTCATGTCCATAGCCTGCGTCTTTGTGAGCTTTCTAGGTGAATCATGTTTAGGGTCCTTTGCCATTTCGGTGGTACTGTTGTCGAAGGATACGCTGGTCTGTCGCTTCGTTCCTAAGATTGTTTGCCGGGTTCAGCCGCATCGACGTATCGCTAATGTTCCCAAACTTCGAATCACTTGACCCGTATGAACTATGAAGATGTCTCGGAATGGAATAGGAGCGATATCGATGCCCTCAGGTGCTACAGATCGCTAAACAAAAAAAGGGATGTAAAGCGCTCAATATTTGTCAGATAAAGCTTCAGGCCACCATCAGCTGCACCTTACGCATTTGAATAGATGTTCATGTTGGATCAACATCAGTTTGCCATCCAAGCTTCCCAGTTATCAAATATTAAGAGACTGAGTAGCACAATTATACGCGAACTTTCTAAAAAAACAATTGTTCCTGCATGTTGGCCCTCTTCCAAGCATTCGATCATAGATGCACAACAAGCTATGCCTCCATTTAACAGTGTATATATGTTACAGAGGAAAGCAATAGGACGAAGATTAATCTAATTTAACATAGACTATGATGTGGAGTCGCTAGACAAGTAGCTCTTTACTGGAGCTCTAAGCACCCCCACTCTACGTGGGTGGAAAACGACAACACAAGCTGCGAGGCACAATACAGCAGCAACTACCACAGTCGTGACAAGTCGCATCCTCATGACACCACCTGGAAATGTAGCAACCGAGGCGGGGCTAAGCCATCTAGCATTCAACTCAGGGTGGCAGCATTGCCTGTGTGTGACAGCTTTAGTCACAAGTGGCACACTTTCTTCCTTCTCACAATCTGTACTGGTCGAGTGCAAATCATATTCACTGCTGGCACTAGTATTCTGCAAAAGATTTCCAAACGTTTCAGTACTTTAGTTTACCAGATGCAAAATGACCGAAGAAATGTGCTACTAAAAAATATAACCAAAGGGATAAATGCAACAATAATGCTGATAAGTTGTGTTAACACTTTCATGAAGCAAAAGAGCCTCTACCATGCAACAACCAAACAGAACTGACTCACTCTCTTTGATAAATAATTTGTAAAATTGATTCTATATGAATTACCACAAATGAGTAACCAAGAATCCATTTTTAAGTCCAGCAATGAGTACCCTCAAATGATCATCTCATTCAACATAGACAAACAGAAGCTAAGATTAAAAAAAACATTATACCTAGACATTTTTCTAAAATGAATTGTGGCCAGTCTCATGATTTCCCCTGAATTTCAGCAGTGCTGACCATGACTAGCGTGCTTGTAGCACACAACAATAATGAGCTGATGATCACATTTACAACAAAAGTAGAAATTTTCAATAAAACCCATAGTTGATAATTAAAACTCCTAATATCCTTCAAACTCGCTTATAAATGCAAAATTTGCAAATGTAATCTAATGTTAAAAAGAAACCAAACATGGAAATTCTGGGCAAGCAGTGTTTCAGATATGAATAATATTCAGCTTCTAAGTAATTAAATGAGATCAGGAGATCAACTGGCTTATTGCATGAAAACCATCACATGGAATTTTAGAGTATAATATTCATGATTATGTTTCTCTTAAGAACCTAAATCAACAATTAATAAGCTATGAAGAGATTGTCAGCCAGGCTTTCGACTAAACTTGTGTATGCCAGTACCAAGCTGTATACAAAACAACAACAACAACACTAACAAAGCCTTTTAGTCCCAAGCAAGCTGGATACTAGCCTGGGAAAAAAAGTTTAGGCCCAGAGCCTGAAACCAATACTAGAAAGAACTGTTTGCAAGAGTCATTCTACAAAGTTTCTATTAAACTAATTCGTAGATGTCAATTATGAAAAGCTGTACCCAAGTTGAAGCATATCACGTCTATTTTAATTACACTAATATTAGCTTGCAACATAATAGCACTTACTTCTTTAGCAAGTGGCGCAAACGTGCCTAAGTTTGGCTGATTTGGAGCACTATCACTACCCCAACTTGTTTCAAGTGTTTTCTCGTCATGTTTAGCTCTGTGATTAACAATGTTTCGAGCATGCCTTACATATCCATGAAATGCTGTAACATGATCGTCCAAACTCCCCCTTTCCAAGTTAGAAAGAATCTCAGAGCCTATGATGTTGTCCAATGACTTCACAATTATTTCCAGAACATTGATAAAATCATTCTGTATCAAGAATTTCAGCACGGATATCCATCTCTGGATATTTGTTAAACTCAGTACATTTTTAAATTCATCTGGAGAAGGCTTCCTTATTAGCCATCCAATGTCTATCAGGAATTCCAACATTGCAGTCTGTTGAAGTTGCTGATGGTCACAAGGATCAGAAGTAGCACAAGAGAACTCTCCAAATGCACTGTTGTACGAAGAACCACAAAGAGCACCATGTATCCTCTCTAATTCAAAGCATAACTGTTTGCTACCGAAAAGTATAGGAACAAAATTTGATAGCCCAAACATGTTTTCCACCTGCAAAAGAAAAAACATAGAACTGCGATCATCGTAAACAACTACGAAGTGTCAAAAGAATGAAAACTTAATTTAGAACACCATCATGTAGTTAAATAATAAGTAATTGTTGTTCTTAAAACAGTGTACCATTGGAACCCTGGGGAAAATGAAAATTACCTAAAAAGTTCAATTTGTTGTTAGATTCTCTTTTGATTATGTTATTTCAAGGTGTAGTTCGGTTTTATACGCCTATATTATCAGTGGCTATAACAATAGTAGGTAGTAGCCAGTACATCAGTACACCAAATGAGAGTACATCATGTCGTCATCTTTGCTGAACTTCTTCCAAAAAATATAAATACAATAAGATTATATATTAGAACAGATGTCATGTAGATACATCATGCACTTTTTCAAAGGGGGATGAAAATAAGTATGAAATATGACTCCACATTGTTCACTTCTTTGCCTATAGTTTTACCATCTCGTATTTTGTAATAGCAGCCTGTTTTGCTTGTTGTTTTTTTTTTGGCAAAGTGCACAGATGAGCGTATGTAACTCCGCCTATGTTGTCTCAACATAGCCGGTCCCAAGCCCGGATAAAGGAGGGGGTCCTGTCCCTAAAAGGTTGTGATAGGCGTGGCGAGCCAACGTAAAAACTTAGCTACTCAAATGGAGATGAAACCCAAGAGAAAACCGTTGGG
Organism: Guadua angustifolia; assembly: GCA_036346375.1. NCBI lineage: Eukaryota > Viridiplantae > Streptophyta > Magnoliopsida > Poales > Poaceae > Guadua > Guadua angustifolia. The sequence goes on from CM070508.1 coordinate 20,269,834, forward strand.
AGCGTAACGTAACCCTCTTAGCGATGCGCCATATCGGAACCGGGGTATGGTGTTAAATGGGCAAGGGCCGGGCCATCACCCCCTTGGTTACGCGCCGTGTCGTGATCTAGACACGCTGTTAAGTGAGCAAGGATCGGGTCGTCGCTCCCTGAGTGGCGTGCTACATCAACGCCCGGGTGTAGTGATAAATGAGCAAGGGTCTTCACACCTGACTTGACGGGTGCGAGGGGTAAGGAAGCTAGTCGAGCCGACTAGGATCAAGTTAGGTAGTTGGAATGTAGGGTCCCTTACAGGTAAGTTAAGAGAGTTAGTTGACATAGCGATCAGGAGATGTGTAAATATCCTATGCGTGCAGGAGACAAAATGGAAGGGACAAAAAGCGAAGGAGGTGGAGAACACTGGCTTCAAGCTTTGGTACACAGAAACAGTTGCAAATAGAAATGGAGTAGGCATCTTGATTGATAAGAGCCTCAAGAATGGAGTGGTGGACGTTAAGATGCAAGGAGATAGGATCATTCTAGTCAAGCTTGTCATTGGTGATTTAGTCTTGAACGTAATAAGTACGTATGCTCCCCAGGTAGGCCACAATGAGAGTACTAAGAGACAGTTCTGGAAAGACTTAGATGGCGTGGTTAGAGCGGTACTCACCAATAAGAAGCTGTTCATAGTAGGAGACCTCAATGGTCATGTAGGTACAGCAAATGCAGGGTATGAGGTGGCACATGGAAGTTTTGGGTATGGTAGTAGGAATCAGGAGGGAGAGGAAGTCTTGGACTTTGCTATAGCTTATAATCTGATGATAGCCAACACTTTCTTTAGGAAGAGACAGTCTCATTTGGCGACCTTCAGTAGTGGCCAAAACTCTAGTTAGATCGACTTTGTTCTCACAAGAAGAAAGGACAAACGGGCATGCTTGGATTGTAAGGTGATACCCGGAGAGTGTGTTGTCTCTTAACACAAGCTTGTGGTGGCTGACTTTCGCTTTCAGTTGCATGCCCGTAGGGATAAACAAACCAAATTCGTGAGAACGAAGTGGTGGAAACTCAAAGGGGAGGCATCGGGAGTCTTTAAGGAAAGGGTTATAGCGGAGGGCTCTTGGAACGAAGGAGAAGATGCAAACAACATGCGGATGAAGATGACAACTTGCATTAGGAAGGTGGCTTCGGAGGTGCTTGGAGTGACCAAAGGGAGCGGATGTGTACCTAAAGATACTTGGTGGTGGAACGAGGATGTCCAGAAGGTTATTAAGGAGAAGAAAGAATGCTATAAGCGCGTGTACCATGACAGGAGTGCGGACAATATAGAGAGGTATAAGGTGGCAAAGAAGACCGCGAAGCGAGTCGTGAGTGAGGCAAAGGGCCAAGCCTATGAGGATCTTTACCAACGGTTAAGTACAAAGGAAGAAGAGAAGAACGTCTATAAGATGGCTAGGATTCGCGAGAGGAAGACGAGGGACCTCAATCAAGTTAAATGCATTAAACATAGATGGCGTGAGTACTTTGACAATTTGTTCAATGGTGAGAATGAGAACACGACTATTCAGTTGGACGACTCCTTTGATGACACCAATAGACGCTTTGTATGTAGGATCCAAGAAACAGAGATTAGAGAAGCGTTAAAAAGGATGAAAGGGGGCAAGGCGATAGGCCCTGATGGTATCCCAATCGAGGTGTGGAAATGCCTCGGGATATAGCTATAGTATGGCTAACATAGATGGCGTGAGTACTTTGACAATTTGTTCAATGGTGAGAATGAGAACACGACTATTCAGTTGGACGACTCCTTTGATGACACCAATAGACGCTTTGTACGTAGGATCCAAGAAACTGAGATTAGAGAAGCGTTAAAAAGGATGAAAGGGGGCAAGGCGATAGGCCCTGATGGTATCCCAATCGAGGTGTGGAAATGCCTCGGGATATAGCTATAGTATGGCTAACCAAGCTGTTCAACCATATTTTTCGGTCGAACAAGATGCCCGAAGAGTGGAGGAGAAGTATATTAGTACCAATCTTCAAGAACAAGGGAGATGTTCAAAGTTGTACTAATTACAGGGGGATTAAGCTGATGAGCCACACTATGAAGCTAGGGAGAGAGTTATATGTTGGAAGAGGTATTCTGGAGAGAATTGACTGATTCTCATTGACAGGGCAATGCCCGATATATAATTCAGAGTGTACAGCTATCTATAGCAAGTAATCCCTAAGTATGGACAGCAACTGCTATATATGGTACAGATATATCAGGAGATATAACCGGAGGGAAATATCTCTATACAAGGCATGAATATGTATAGAAATATATTCTAACAGCCCCCCGCAGTCTTAATCGGGAGCATCGCGGACGTTGAGACTGGAGCGGAACGTTTTGAAGACAGTAGTAGGAAGGCCCTTGGTGAAGATGTCGGCGTACTGTTGATCCGTCGGAACATGAAGAACACGAACATCTCCAAGAGCAACACGCTCTCGCACAAAATGAAGATCAATCTCGATATGTTTTGTGCGTTGGTGTTGAACCGGGTTGGTGGAGAGGTAGATAGCATTGACGTTATCGCAGTAGACGACGGTGGTCTTGCGCAAAGGATGCCCAAGATCAAGTAAGAGTTGACGAAGCCAACATGCCTCGGCCACACCATTGGCGACTCCTCGGTACTCGGCTTCGGCGCTAGAGCGGGAAACAGTGTGTTGCCGCTTGGAGGACCAGGAGAGAAGGTTGGAGCCGACGAAGACGCAATAGCCGGAGGTAGACTTGTGCGTGTCGGGGCAGCCGGCCCAGTCAGCATCCGTGTAGACAACAAGCTCATGAGACTGTGCGCGATGGAGTTGAAGACCAAAGTGGAGGGTACCCTTGATGTAACGCAAAATCCGTTTGACCAACTGGAAGTGGTGGTCGCGCGGATCATGCATATGAAGACAAACCTACTGAACGGCATGAGCAATGTCGGGGCGAGTGAAGGTGAGGTACTGCAAAGCGCCAACAAGACTCCTGTAGAGGGTCGGATTAAACACCGGTGCTCCGCCAGCAGCGGAAAGCTTGGAGCGAGCCTCGATAGGAGTTGCGGAAGGGTTGCAGTTCGTCATGCCGGCGCGTTGAAGAATCTCAGCAGCGTACTTGTCTTGCGTCAGGAAAAGCCCGTGAGATGAACGGGAAGCAGTGACGCCGAGGAAGTAGTGGAGGGGGCCAAGATCGCTCATGGCGAACTCATGATGCAGCATGGCAACCACGCGCTCGAGAAAAGCCGGAGTTGAGGCCGTGAGCACTATGTCATCAACATATAGTAGGAGAAAGGCCCGGTCTGTGCCCTTGGAGTAGACAAACAAAGAAGTATCCGACTTGGTGTTGGTGAAGCCGTTGGTGGTGATGAAAGAATGAAACCGACTGTACCAAGCACGGGGTGCTTGTTTTAGGCCATACAACGATTTGTTGAGGCGACACATGAGAGGGCTTGTCAGGGTCGACAAAACCTAGTGGTTGCTGAGCGTAGACCGTCTCAGCAAGGGTGCCGTTGAGAAAGGCATTCTTGACGTCGAGCTGTCGGATGGGCCAATCCATGGTGACGGCGATGGAAAGAACGGTGCGGATGGTGGTTGGCTTCACCGCGGATGAAAGTCTCATCATAGTCGATCTTGAAATTTGTTGAAAACCCCGGAGGACCCAGCGAGCTTTGTAACGAGAGAGGGAGCCGTCGGAGTTGAACTTGTGTTTGTAAATCCATTTGCCGGAGACGATGTTTGCGTGAGGTGGTGGAGGCACCAAATCCCACGTATTGTTCTTCGACAAGGCGTGAACTCATCAACCATGGCGGCTTTCGGTGGGGATCATTGAGGGCACCCCTGTATGTCTTCGGTTCTGGAGAGATGTCGCTGGAGGTAGTGGCGGTCAGCTGGAACAGAGGAGGTGGAAGAGTGCCATCCTTGCTCCTGGTGATCATAGGATGGGACGACTCTACTGATGAGGACGCCGGTGCGAAGAAGGCGATGGTTGGCAGAGAGAACAGCAGGCAGCGCATGTACATGCCCTTGGACCGAGTCTCGAGTGGTTTGATCTGGCGAAGAAGGCGGCAATGGCGAGACAACAACCAGCGTTGGAGAAGCGGCGATGGCGGCGGCGGTCTTGGTGAAATGTGACGTCGGCATTCTTCTTGCAAAGAAAGCGGCGGCGAGATGGTCTTGAGGAGGAGGTGCAACAGCGAGGAACAGGGGTTGCGGCGACAACCAATGGAGAGGAGCACCTGCATCTGTATCTAAAAACGAGTAGCCAGCAGGATGGGGAGTGGAACTGCGGGCAAAAGGGAAAGTAAGTTCATCAAAAATGACATGCCGAGAGTGGATGATACGGTTGGAAGTTAAGTCCAGACAGCGGAAGCCTTTGTGATTGTCAAGATAACCCAGGAAGACACATTTTGAGGAACGGGGAGCAAGTTTGTGTGGTATGGTGGCGGAAAGGTTGGGGTAACACCGACACCCGAAGATTGGTATAAGAAGGAAGGGAATGAAACAGGGCTTGGTATGGGGTGAGGTTGTCGAGAGTGGAAGTGGGTAGGTGATTGAGAAGGTAGGTGGCGGTGTTGAGGGCTTCGACCCAATATGAGGGGGGCATGGAAGCTTGAATAAGGAGAGTGCGTATGATGTTATTGGTGGAGCGGATGATTCGTTCGGCTTTCCCATTTTGAGGAGAGGTGTATGGACAGGAAAGGCGAAGATGGATGCCGTGTTGCAGAAAGAAATTGTGAGTGGTAGTGTTAAGGAATTCGGTGCCATTATCACACTGAATACTTTTGATTGTGGAAGAAAATTGAGTGGTGACATAAGTGTGAAAGTTTTTGAGGGTGGGGAAGGTGTCAGACTTGAGTTTGAGGGGGAATGTCCAGAGGTAATGGGTAAAATCATCCAAACATACGAGATAATACTTAAAACCGGAGATGCTAGGAATAGGTGATGTCCATAAATCACAATGAAGCAACTCAAAAGGTTTATTGGTCCTGGACATAGATGTAGAAAAGGGAAGGCGAACATGTTTTCCTAGTTGACAGGCATGACATGTATGAGGTACAATTTTATTGGAAGCTAAAGGAATGGCAGCCGTGGCTTGGAGACGGGAGAGGACATGGTCGCCAGGATGCCCCAACCGTTGATGCCAAAGGATGCTGGTAGGAGAAGGAGCAACGAACGCATGATGCTTGACTGGGTGCGCTGGGTAGAACGGGTAGAGATCGCCCGAGCTATTGCACCTGTGAATCACGGTTCGAGTGCGGAGATCCTTCACAGAGAAACCAAGGGGGTCAAATTCAATGGAACAAAGATTATCTTTTGTAAACTGGCGAACGGAGATGAGGTTGGCAATAATATGTGGAGACACAAGAATATTTGAAAGGGAGAGAGGAAGGTGGGGGGTGGAGAGAGTAGTGTTGCCGGTGATGGTAACAGGAAGAGATGAACCATCACCAACAACAATGTGGGTGGGAGGACGTGGGGTGGTGTGACGGACAGAGAGTTTACCGGGGTCGGCAGTGAGGTGAGAGGAGGCGCCGGAGTCCATGTACCACGTGGAAGAGTCCGGCTGTTGCATGGTCATAGCATTCATGGCTGAATTAGGAAGCTTGATCCCAGAGAGGGCGGGGGGGCAGCGATGGGAGCGGATGATGGTCTTTGCATAGTGGCGAATGGTGCTAGAGCCAGCGCCATGGGAGGCGACATCAGGCGCATCTTTGTTTTGTTGAGGACGAGGCCAAGGATGTCGTGCCGGAGGGTGTCTTGCCACATCTGAAACGTCTGGGTGTATGGGTTAAAACCCATGGGGATGGCGCCCGGCAATGGCGTTAGGTTGGCGGGATAGCGGCCCTTGCCCTTGCCCTTGCCCTTGCCTTTGTAGCGAGAATTGGAGGCACTGGTCTTCTTTGTCACCCACAGACGAAGACTTGGTCTTTGTTGGAGTAGAAACGAGAGCACCATCCGTCTTGCGAGTTTGATCTTGAGATTGGCCTCCTCAAGGAAGCGAGCATTGAGCAGACGCCAAGAAAGAAGGAGGATCGCCGTCTTGATGATGGTGGCGATGTTGCGGAAGTTGTCAGTCAATCCACGGAGGAGGGTGAGGACCAGGGTGTCATCACGAACAGGCTGGCCGATGTCTACGAGGGCATCGGCGAAGTTCTTGAGGCGCTGGGAGTAGGCGAGGATGGAGAGGTCCCCTTGAGCCAAATTGCGAAATTTGGCTTCGAGCGACAGGGCACGAGAGGTCCTGTTGCTGCGGAACAAGCCCTCCAGACCCAGATGAGGCGCGCCGAGGCACCACGGTGAAGAACAATGCCGAGGATTTTCTCGGAGAGGGAGGCGTAGAGGAGAGACTTGACCGCCATGTCTGTGGTGGTCCAGATGCCATCGGGAGGAGTGGGAGCATCCTGGGTGAGGTGGTGAAGGGCGCCGAACTTGCCGACAAGAAGTTCGAAAAGTTCGCGCCAGCGGGAGTAATTTGGTGGATCGAGTTGAAGAGAAAAGGGGATGTGCGTGCGCACATTGATGGTGGAGAGAGCAGTGGCGGGGTTGGGAGGGTTGTAGGGAAGAACGGGGCCGTAGAGAGGAGCACCGGCGGCCATAGCACCGGTAGTATGGATGGTGGCGGCGGCGGCTGTACCATTAGGAGGAGGTTCCGCCATTAGACAAGGGGAGGCGAGGCGCGATCTTTGGGTGGAGAAAGGAGGCGGCGGCGCTGGTGGGAATCAGGAGGTGGAGAAGCGGGAGGCGGGAGGGCGAGAGGGAGGAGGCAAGGAGAAGCCAAGGCGCGGAGGCGAGGATGACCTAGGCGTCGATACCATGTTGGAAGAGGTATTACGGAGAGAATTGGTGATTCTCATTGACAGGCAATGCAGATATATATCTGAGTGTCTGACTATCTATAGCAAGTAATCCCTAAGTATGGACAACAACTGCTATATATGGTACAGATATATCAGGAGATATAACCGGAGGGAAATATCTCTATACAAGGCATGAATATGTATAGAAATATATTCTAACATTATAGAGCATTGTTTGAGAAGAATGACGCGTATCACCATGAACCAATTTGGGTTCATACCCGAAAGGTCGACCATTGAAGCAATGTTCTTAATAAGACAAGTTATAGACCGGTATAGGGAGCAGAAGGACCTACACATGGTTTTCATCGACTTGGAGAAGGCTTATGATAAGATACCAAGGAATGTTATGTGGTGGGCTTTGGAAAAGCATAAAGTCCCAACAAAGTATGTTGCCCTCATCAAGGACATGTATAACAATGTTGTGACTAGTGTTCGAACAATTGATGGTGACACAAATGACTTCCCGATTAAAATAGGACTACATCAAGGGTCAACTCTGAGCCCTTACCTCTTCGCCTTGGTGATGGATGAGGTCACGAGGGATGTTCAAGGAGATATCCCGTGATGTATGCTTTTTGCTAACGATGTAGTACTAGTGGATGAAATCCGGGCGAGAGTAAATAGGAAACTAGAGTTGTGGCGGTAGACCCTAGAGTCGAAAGGTTTTAGACTTAGCAGGACTAAAACCGAGTATATGAGATGTGACTTCGGTACTACTAGACATGAGGAGGGAGATGTGAGTTTGGAAGGTCAGGTAGTGCCCAAGAAGGATACCTTTCGATACTTGGGATCGATGCTACAGAGAGATGGGGATATTGATGAAGATGTTAGCCATAGAATTAAAGCGGGATGGATGAAATGGTGTCAAGCGTCTGGCGTTATTTGTGACAAGAGGGTACCACAGAAGCTAAAAGGCAAGTTCTATAGAACGGCTATTAGACCTGCGATGTTGTATGGTGCAGAATGTTGGCCTACTAAAAGGCGGCATGTTCAGCAATTAAGTGTCGCAAAGATGCGTATACTGCGTTGAATTTGTGGTCATACAAGAATGGACCGAGTTCGAAACGACGAGATACGTGATCGGCTAAGAGAGGTAGGGGCCGACCAAACTTGACTTGGGAGGAGGTAATCAAAAGGGATTTAAAAGGATGGAATATAACGAAAGAGTTGGCTTTGGATAGAAGTGCGTGGAAAGCAGTTATCCACGTGCCTGAACCTTGATTAGGCTTTATACCACGTATTGGTATAGTTTTAGGCTTTATTCTACTTTCTCATCTCTCTCTTTCTCCCTTTGTTGGCGGATCGTTTTGGGTTTCAACTCTAGCCTACCCCAACTTGTTTGGGACTAAAAGGCTCTGCTGTTGTTGTTGTTGTTGCACAGATGAGTGTATGTGTGCACAAATTTTTGCAAGTGCATATATTCTAACATGTTCGATATCTATGTTTTTCTAGAACTTTTTAAAGTGCACAAACCAAAATGGGTGCATGTGAACTTTAAATCCATGTCCGCTGGGGTTTAATGTCTCTTGGTAGCTTATTTGAGAAACCACTCCAATACCACGCTGTTTGGGATGGCTTAAGCTTAAGCCATTTATCAATTTGGTACAATCCTTCAGGTGAATCTTGGCCAAGAATGTACAAAGCATATCAGAAATTTGTACACACTGCCATAGTTGTCAAGGCGTCGACTAGGCGTAAATCGCCTAATCGGCGCCTAATCGTCGGCGGTGGGAAGCGGGGCCGCTGGGCGATCGCCTCGGCGGATCGAGTTAGGCGCTTCGCCCAGCGTCGAGCGGCGAGTCTCCCGACTAGGCGTCGCGATGCCTTGATCTGGACGGGCGCCGAGGCGATGAGTTGCTCCAGATAAGGTCTCTGGTCTTTGCGTTGCGGGACTCGGTGAGAAAAAGAACGCAGAACCGTAGCTCGCCTCGCCTCCGCCTCGAGGCGCGAACCACTGCAGCTCCGCCTCCACCGCCGGATCACCATTGCACCTCGTGGGACTTGAGCGGAGACCAGAGAGCGCCGTAGAAGCTAACCCTAGAGAAGATGTTGCAGCTCCAGAGAAGACGCCGTAGCTCGGCTCCACCGTCGGATCGCAACTCCAAAGAAGACGCCGCAGCTCAGGACCTCCGGTGAGAACTCCCCTTCCCTCTGCTCCTCCCGCTGCTCCTCCCTCCTCCCCCTCTGCTCCTCCCGCTACTCCTCCCGCTGCTCCTCCCTCTCTGCTCCTCCCTCCTCCGGTCGTCCCTCTGCTTTGATGCGCCCCGATTGCATCCTCTCCCTCTGCTTTGGTAATTAGTACTACTCGAGTCCCCGTCATCTGCTTTGATGCGCCCCGATCGCCTCCTCTCCCTCTGCTGTGGCACTACCCGAGTTACCCCCTTTGATGCTAATGAAGTGATGAATGTGAATTTGTGTTGATGTGTGTGAATTTCTTTTGTACAGATACATGGCGGATCAAGCACAAGCTTTCCCTAGGCAACAGTTAATTTTTTGGCACCTGTTTTGAAGATTACACATCTTTTGCTTCATATTTGACTTAGTTTCATGTCATATGAGATATTATTTATTATTTATTATTTTCATCGTCTAATCATCGTCTAGGCGCCTAGGCATCCAGGCAGTCCGGCCTCGCCTCGCCTAGTCGGACCGCCGTGACAACTATGCACACTGCTCACTGTCTATATAGGACTGCCAATGCATCATAACCAATATAAAGCCAAACGTATGCAGCCTAGATGGATGTAACTAGAAAAACATATAATGTAGATTAATATGCACCAGACATGAAGTGTGGGGGAAATTTCATTGGTTTTGTGAAAGGCAATAGTTACTCACTTCCACAAATGCAGGTCCATGAGTATCCGGCTTGGATTGAGTGATGTTTATTCGAAAAATTTCGTATTGAGCATTTTCAACACAAGCAATAGTCCCATGAGACGTTAAACGGCAACAATCATGCTTCAAGTAATCCTCATCAAATGACAGAAGTGATCTGCCATGGGAAGACAAATTCAATGGAAATTAAACACCCATAGAGAATGAGTAGCAAAATCACAGATAACTGCCAGAAAAGAAATAGCTTCTCTGCAAGAATAAGATCTCATGTGGATTCACTTTATGTAGACTTGCAAACATATCTATGACTACCATGGTGTACAAAATCCAAGGTTAGAACTGGGAAAAGAAAACCCACCAATAAGAACTTAAGGTATATAACCATAGAAAGACACTGCTAATCCACCAAAGTGTTTTTGCGGTGCAGTCTGCAGATGGCCAAGAAAAGAAAAACAATGTTTCCATTTGATCAATAACCATCAAAAGGGCAGCTCAAATCTATATGGGCTTGGCAATAAGAAGACCAGGCTAGTACTGCATGTTTTAGTCATTCTAAAGAATGACAGAGAACCTTTTGTAAAGCTAACAGCAATAGCACCGCTTACTCTCCACCATCTATTTCTGTGAAATTTGGGCTGTTCTCTTTTCAATTACAAGAAAAGGCACTTCCATTACAATATTTTTCCACCAAAAAGCGGTATTCATGGAAAGAACATATAAAGAACATATCTTTGTTAATTGTCCACTAATGCTATTTCATGCAGAAATCACTGATGTCTAGATAGTTTGTGCATGAAATATGACCAACTGAAGTAAATTGCACACTGATGTGATTTTGCACTGATGTTCATTTAGTTATTTCTCCAAGTAGATAGTAATAGGCTAAAATCCAAGAGAGGTTCATTCAAACCTTGACCAACTAAACAAGGTAACTGAAAAGTAAAACACAAGGTTCTCAGGAAAATCAAGCGCAAGTGCAGAATGGCTTTGATCACCATTTCTCCTCCCCCTAGCCATCCAGTTTTTTCCTTGTGAACATAACGGAGCAGCAAGCCTCACATTTGCTCATGGTTAAAACAATAGATTAAAGCATCCACCTACTGGATCAGCATATTTCCCACATACTGCTACTCTCTCCTCCAGTCATAAATTCATGTCGCTGTGGGAGATCAAACTTTTAACCATTGGTTCATGATATCTTAGTAAATATTTAGGTTGGTCACATAAAACTAATATAAATATCTCTACTTCTTCTAATTAGGAGTTGGTGGTGGTCGTCCGTTCTCCCCCTCACACGTTAAAAAACAGTTCTTTTTTTTAAAAAAAAAATCTAAGGAAACGAAAAAATAATTGCATGCACTGTCCTTCCTCCCGATCTAAACGTCCATCTTCCCCATGGTGCCTATCCTCTCCCCTTCCCCACGCCACAGCGCCTCCATCCCCTTCCCCATGCAGCCGCGCTGCCGTCACCTTCCCCATGCCGCAGCGATGCCATCTTCTTTCCCATGCCGCAACGCCGCCGTCCCCTTCCACACGGTACATCCGGCGTCCGCTTCCCTAAATGCAACGCCGCTGATCCCTTCCTCAAGCCACGACGATTCGTCCTCAACACTATCCAATGGAGGACGCGTCGTCCCTGGTGACCTGCAAATCTAATCCGCCGCGACGTGCACTGGTACTACCAAGGTTGTCTAGCGCTAGATCTGGCCTTCCCTACCGCCACGGTGGCTGATCCGATCCTCCCCAACCCCATCACCGCCAGGTCTGGCCCTCCCTGACCCTGCTACTGCCCTCAGCTCCGGCATGCACTGATGATGTGGTTCTTCCTCAGCGGTGTACACCTCCCTATTGCCGTTCACTCCATCGTGACCTTGACGTACACCTCCAAACATTTTGCTCAGTTATTCGATGCAAGGGGCGGCGACAGGAGCACCGGATCTAGGGAGGCGCTGTGGCCCCATGGGATCCAATTATGCGGGCTTCGGAGAGAGTTCCTCGTGTGCCCTTGCTATGGATCTCGGAGGCTGTAGCTGTTAGATTAACCATATGTACAGGGTGTTATTTGCCTTTTTACCTCTTTTACTGTACATGTATTTTAGCCCATTGGGCCCTTGAGCAATGCAATGCTGCAATCCCTAACATGGTATCAGAGCCAGGCTAGGGTTTCCCTCCTCCATTGTAGTTGCCGCCGCCATCGCCGAGAGCAGGCCTTCTCTTCCCTTTTCCTCTCCGTCATGTCGTCGCAGACTCTTCAGCGTCGCGCCTCCGACTTTGGCTGCGCCATCCGCCTCTGGCTCTGTCGGCCGACCTCTTGCTCCCTGCAGCTTCTCCGTCTTCGGCCTCGTCGGCTTCAGGCTCTGCGCCGTGCCAAACACCCCTGCCTCGACCTCACTTGGATTCTGCTTTGCCGTCGCGCTCTGGCCGTCGCCGCCCTTTGTCTTGGTCTTGGCCCAACCGTCACTACGCCGCGCCACCTCAAGCATGGCGGCCAGATTGCTCCCGCCGCTCCTTTGGTGCAGTCTCTTTGCTCCTCCGAAAGCGAGCACTACTACCAGCCGATTCTTTGCTCTGCTTCCTCCGATCTGCTCCTCCTCTCGATACTACTTCTCCAGCGTGGCTTTGCTCCTCTCGAAAGCGGCCGCCCTACCGCCGCCGGTTCTACTTTCTTTGTCATAAGCGGCCTCGTGTTGTTGGACCGTCGCGCCGCGAATCGATTCGGCGGCACCAACTTCGCGAGTGGGCCACCTTGCCGTGTTTGTCTCGGCAGCCCGGCATCTTTGGGGGCATCTCACGGTGCCGATCTTACCACCGACGTTGCCTCGGTTCGGTGCAACCTGACCCGTCTTGACCATGCCGCGGTGCGAGCCTCTGGCGTGCTCTTGGCGCTTACCGTCGCTTTTCAGCGCATAGAGGATGGCGTGCCGGAGGCTCGTCTTTGTCGTCACCCTCATCGGCGATATCTTGCGCTAACCTCGCGCTTCGGCGTGGTCAACTGGATTCTGCCGTGTGATGTGGGAATGCGTGCGGTAGCGATACCGACCAATGACCGAGCTCTCTACACTTCTCTTTTGCGCCTGGCCGAGACTCTCCAGCAGCAGGATTCTACTGTGGATGACTTCTATCGTCGGTTCAGTGACATGTACCGTCAGCTCGACGCTTTGGAGCCTCCACCTGACACTTCCTGAGGCCAGTGTGTACGCCTCCGGGATCATCGTGCTAGAGTTCGGGTCTTCCAGTTCCTCACTCGGCTTCGCCCGAAGTTTGAGCCACTCCGTGCTCAGCTTTGGGCCTGCTTGCCGCTCTCGTCCATGGTGGAGGCCTTGACGCAGGCCCGTGCAAAGGAGACCCGTCTTCGTGGCGTTCTCTCCTCGCCTACGACTGTGCTAGGCGTTTCAGAGGTTCCCGCCTCAGTCACACACCTGCCTCTTCTTGCTCCCTCTCCCAAGACCGGCGGAGGCTCGATCGCCAGGGTCTCTGGCGGCTTCTGCCGTGAGCTCGGTGACTCGCTGCAACTACTGCAAGAAAGTTGGCCACACCATTCAGCAGTGCCGGAAGCGTCTTCATAAGATAGGTGCCACTTCTGGGAATACCTCCTGTACCACCGGCAGCACTGGGGCTAGTCATGCTCCTGACTAGGTTCAGGCCTTGACTCAGCGACTTGACCGCATGGAGTTTTGCTTGGACTCCAGGTTCCCCACAGCCTCTTCTGCCACGGCCAGTCAGGCTCCCTTTGCTGCCTCAGGTATCTGGTATCTTGATTCTGGAGCTTCTTTCCATATGACACCAGATCCGACTCACCTTGGTTCCTTAAGGTCTCCGGTCACTCCTGTGTCCGTGAGGACGGCTGATGGTACACTCTCTCGATTCTTTGGGCAGGGCACTCTTCACACGTCTTCCTTTTGTGTTCCTTTTGTTTCCCATGTGCCCTATCTTACTATCGGCCGATCTCTGTTTGGTCGGCTCTCGACCTTGGCTTTCATATTACTCGAAGGCGACTCTTGCTCTATTCAGCTCGCATGAGACAGGGGCGCTAGTTGGTTACATTTGGCGGACCCATGACTTCACGCTTGGGAACTTGGTAACCGTCTTGGTTAACCACGCTTCCACGTCTACCTCCTCGGCCGATCGTCTACCGCTCCGGATGCCCTTGTCTTCGCCACTACCACCTCTGCCGTTTTGCTCGGTGGCATCATCGTTTAGGTCACATGTCGAGTCCGTCGGTCTTCATTGATGAGTCGTGGTGTTCTTGGGAAGGTCTCGTGATACCTCCTTCCTTGTCGTATACGTAAGCAGCAAGCACTCTGACTCCCATATCCTAGTAGTGATTACATGTCGAGTCGTCCTTTTGATTTAATACACTTAGATGTATGGGGACCAGCCCCCTTCGTTTCGAAAGGGGGTCATCGTTGGTATATCATTTTCATTGATGATTATTCTCGGTTCACCTGGATTTACTTTCTTAAGTCTCGTGATCAGGTATTAGTTGCCTATCAGGCCTTCTCGACCATGGTTCATACTCAGTTCGACCCACCCATTCGTGTGTTTGTGGCGACTCTGTTGGATAGCACATCTCTTGCTCTCCGTCGATTTCTTCTTGATCGAGCACCTTCCTCGATACTCGTGCACGGTGCTCATGTGCGAGAATGGAGTCATGAGCGCAAGCATCGTCACCTTCTTGAGGCCTTTCGAGCATCGATGCTCGCGCCTCTGTTCCTCCCCATACAGGCGGAGGGCTGTCTCTGTTGTCTATCTCATCAACATTCAGTAATCCATCTGCTCTTGAGGTGCCACTCGGTTGAGCGTCTATATGGCGATCCTCGATCTGATCACCTTCGCACCTTTGGGTGTGTTGTCTATGTTCTTCTTGACCTCGTGGCGAACAAAGTGATCTTTCGATCGGTGCGAGGCGCTTTCCTTGGCTATGACTCTGAGCGTAAGGGGTTTCGCTGTTGGGATCCTCTTGGTCGTAGGATTCGGGTCTCTTGAGATGTCACGTTCGACATGTCTCGTCCCTTCTTTGACGAGTTCCGTTCCTTTGACGACACCTCCTCCTTACTTGAGTCTCTCTCCTTTCTCAGTCTACCTGCCCGCTTCACTGTCCCTTCTTCTTCCTCTTTACCGCCTCCACCACCCTCTCCACCTCCCACCATACCTTCCTCTCCTCCTGTTGTTCTTTCTCCTCCTGCACCTACTTCGGTTCCTCCTCTCCCACCTTCTCTTTCTCGGACACCTCTTCTTCCTGTTCGACCTCCTGTCCGTTTTCACTACTCTTGTCGGACTCCTTCCTCCTCCTCGGATCCTTCTCCCTCTCCGGCTCCTCCTCCTGTTTTGGATCCTGCCCCTTCTTCCCCACGGTACACTCTTCGTGATAGAAGCACGATTTCCCCTCCTGACCGATATGGGTTTTCCGCTTCTGTCCTCAACTCCTTTGAGCCTGCCTCTTACCGCGATGTTGTTGCTCATCCTGAGTGGCGGTTTGCGATGGCTGAGGAGCTTGCTGCTCTTGAGCGCACTGGTACTTGGGATCTTGTCCCCTATCCCTCCACCGTTACTCCGATCACATGCAAGTGGGTCTATATAATCAAGACTCGCTCAGACAGTTCCCTTGAGCGCCACAAGGCGCGCCTTGTCGCTCGTGGTTTTCAGCAGGAGCACGGCCGTGACTACGGTGAGACATACTCTCGATTGCCCACAAGACTCGCCCTCTCCCTTGTGGTCATTTATACGCTTTCGTCGGTGGATCATCTCCCAACTCGATGTGAAGAATGCCTTTCTTCACGGCGAGTTGCGTGAGGAGGTCTACATGCACCCACCTCCTGGCTACAATGTTCCTGATGGCCACGTTTGTCGCCTTCGTCGCTCTCTTTATGGCCTCAAGCAGGCTCCTCATGCTTGGTTTGAGCGCTTTGCCTCTGTTGTTACAACTGCTGGTTTTGTTCCTAGTCAGCATGACCCTGCTCTATTTGTCCACACCTCTCCTCGTGGTCGGACCCTTCTCCTCCTCTATGTTGATGACATGCTCATCACAGGAGATGATTCTCAATTTATCGCCTTTGTTAAGGCACGCCTCAGTGAGCAGTTTCAAATGTTTGATCTGGGCCCTCATCGGTACTTCTTGGGTATTGAGGTTGACTCCACACCTATAGGCTCCTATCTCTCTCAGCGCAAGTACATCCAGGAGCTTCTTGCTCGTGCTTGCCTTACTGACTGCAGTACTGCTGACACTCCGATGGAGCTACACCTTCAGCTTCGAGCCATTGATGGGGTTCCTCTTGCTGATCCCACTCGCTACCGTCATCTGGTTGGGAGTCTTGTCTACCATGGCTTCACTCGCCCAGACGTGTCTCACGCTGTGCACATCCTTAGCCAGTTTATGGCCTCTCCCACCTGTGTGCACTACGGTCACCTCCTTCGGGTTCTTCGCTACCTTCATGGTACGGTGGCCGTCGCTGTTCTTCCCAGCTCAAGCGATCTGACCGGGCCTACTCAGATGCTACCTGGGCTAGCGATCCTGCCGATCGCAAGTCTGTCTCGGCCTACTGTGTTTTCCTTGGATCATCTTTGATCTCTTGGAAGACGAAACGTCAGAGTGTTGTTTCTCGCTCCGGCCGAGGCTAAGCTCAGGTGCCACAGCCTCGTGCTTCTTGAGGTGACTTGGCCGGTGGCTTCTTGCTAACACAGGTGTCCTTTGTTTCTACTCGACGGCAAATGCTGCTCAAGCAACCTGGCGCCATCGGCGTGCTCATGATCCGGTGAAGCATGAGCTCACCAAACACATCGGTGTCGATGCTCACTACGTTCGATCTCAGGTGCAAGATCAAGTGGTTACTCTTTGTCATGTGCCTTCCGCGCTTCAGCTTGCCGACTTCTTCACCAAGGCACAAACTAAAGCACAACATTGTTTACATCTCTCCAAACTCAGTGTGTAGACCCACCATGAGTTTGCGGGGGGGTGTTAGATTAACCATATGTATAGGGTGTTATTTGCCTTTTTACCTCTTTTACTGTACACATATTTTAGCCCATTGGGCCCTTGAGCAATGCAACACTGCAATCCCTAACAGTAGCGAGGAATGCAGTGTCGAGGGTGGCTACGGTGGAGAACGGCGTGACGGGGTGCGGCGGGTTTGATTACAACCTAGTCATCATCGGTGCCAACATTGTCGGGCATAATACCACGCTCCATGCTGTAGGGGAGGTCAATATTAGTACGGCTTCACTATTCGGTCTCTGTGTGAGTGTTTTTCATCGGCGGTATAAATGTGTAGTTCTGATATGTTGAGATCTAGACTGACTACTGAGAGAATGATATGCGGGTTTTATGGGTAGTGTCTTCCTTATTATGGAGCTGCGAACTTTGTTTGAAGTAGACCATATTAGAATTCATGCTCTGTAATGGTAAACCAGGTGTTTGACTGCTAAGTTGGTGGTAGAGCTGAAAATTTGTTTGAGTGGGATTTTGATATTTATGTGTTTGCTCGAAGATTTCAGTGTTTGGTCCAAAGTAGTCCGTGTAACAATCTCATGATCTGTTAAATTCAGGCTGAGAGGTGAAGTCATAGGTTCTCACTATTAGTTTGAAGTTAAAACATCTACCCCCCAGGGAAAAAAAGTTAGTTGAAACATTAGTTAATTTTTGTGGCTACGGATGGGACACATAATTTGCAAGTTATGCCTTTTCAAATCAATGTAAAATTGTTTATTGCAAGTTGTTTTGGTGCTTGTCCATGTAATGATTTGATCTTGTCACACTTGCTTTGATTCTATATTTGATGTGTTGAAAATGGTTCCTATAATGTTTGACAAATGAGTGATTTTTTATTTAGTCTATCCATTATAATTTCTTCTTCTAGGAGTCCAATTTTTCTATGTACCAGAAGTCTATGCGAGTAGGTTATTAAAATCAATGCCAAACATAGGGAGAGTAAATGGTGTGCAATTCAGCTTGTGCTTGTAATTTACCTCAGGAAGTTCACAAACCCTTAATGACTACTATTGAATAATTACCTTCATCAACTCTATCAAACTAATAGTCGCCTTCATCAACCCTATGCAGCTTAACTTGTTTCTTCTTACTCACAATGCTTCCAGTTTGAATATGTTTGTGTTGCTCACATTACGTGAGATTGTCCGTACTTAGTATTTTCAACCAGGAGTCTGTGTCTAGAGAATGAAAATCATAGTCGCACGGTGTCCTCCTGTTGCATGTCAACACTTGACAAAAGGCTCTTCGAAGTTGCCACTTGCCAAAACCAGTGTCCATCCCTCTGAATGGGCTAGAGGGAAGCAAGCAAAAATATATATTGGCACCTAATGCTGATAAGGTGTTCGACAAAAACCTTTACAGTCACAAGATGAATAAATTCCTTCAGCCAAGCTGGGACCACAATAGATCAACACCACTCAATGGATGATGGGAACTATAGTGGCGCTGGTGTGCTTGTTTGTCTCTTTGCGTGTGCTATGGAGGCGGCATCGGTTGGTCAGTTCTTGCCTAAAGTTTTCATAGTGCGTCACCATACTGTGGTATTATTTTGATAAGCTATTAGCTCGATCATTTTTTTGGTGGTATTATTCTGATGTCAATCTTTGGCTAATGTGGTTTTAGGTTAGCCTATAATGGTGTGCATATCATCTTGTGGAGGATGGTGTGCAGATCATCTTGTGGAGGAACCAACGGTGCGAGAAGCTCCTCACCAGCAACAAGGTGAGGCCTTTGTCTACTGATCTTGGTTAAGTTTTGTGCCAACCCGCCTAATCTGCAATTGGTGTTATGACCTGTCATGTGTGATTGGCGAAGAAATTGGTTTCATGACACGGTTGAGATATACTTTCCCAACCACTGTGCTGATGGAGTGATGGATATTATTTGTTCTTCTAATGGTAATTGGGTAACTTTATATTTTGTTTTCACTTACACTTCAAGTGCAATCTGTGTACCAAAATTTCACTAATGATACACACAAAAAAGGCCATTACGGATGATGTATCACTTTATTTGACTTCAAATGTTCTTCCGCATGCCACACATACATATCAATTGTTTCTTGTGTATTGGTATATTGTCACGAACTCTGCCGGAGGTTATGTCGTCACGAGAGCTGTGAGCAGGAGACCCTGGGCGTCGCCAGCGTCGGCGCGTCGAGAAAAAAACAGGGCGTGGCGAGGAGCTGCGTCGTGAGATAGATGAGGTAATAGAAATTCTTTCTTCCTTGATCTTTATTTCTTCTCAGCTCATGCTTAAATAGCCTCTCCTTACATGGAAATATCCTTACTGCTATAAACCTAATTCAACTCGTATTCAAGCTGGAACCTAATCCGACTAGTACTGGACTCCTACCTTGCCATGGCCTAAGCGCCAGTTGCACAATTCAACTTCGTATTCAAGCTGGAACCTAATCCGACTAGTACTGGACTCCTACTTTGCCATGGCCTAACCGCCGGGCTGCACACCGCCTAATCGAGGTTCGGTTCGGCGCACATAATCTTGGCGAACGACATCACCTCCTCCTCAAAAGCAGCTCGCCCACAGCCGAAATCTGAATCTTTCTTCTTTGGAAGGCGTCGACATGCTCCCATGTAGCTTGTTCGTGGAAGATCTCTCAACGGATGAGTACTTGTCGGCCGACCACGAGCGACGCGCCCTTGAGTGCTTCTTCGGGAACTGGAATGACCCGGCCATGAATAAGTGGAGGTAGAGATGCCAATTCGCGTGGAGGAGTGCCATGAAACTTCTTGAGCAGCCCCACATGAAAAACATCATGGATCCGAGCACGGGAGGAAGACAAAGGCGATATGCAACCGTCCCAATCTGTTGCCGACGACTTGATATGGTCCGTAGAAGCGCGATGAGCTTGCCATGAGTCTGCTGGGAATTGAAGCACGGCACATTAAAATCTGAAGCCATACCCAATCATCCATCTCAAAGGTAATCTCCGATGAGTACGATTATAGTAAGAGACAACGACTTGAGCTTGGAGAAGCCGATCGCGACTTCCGCCGAAATTCATCGCGATCCAACATCGAGATTCGATTCGCCGAGTACGCGCCGCCCTTGATATAGGAACGCATGCTTGGTGGATCACGACCATACACAACCTTGAAGGGTCGTTTTAAGGAAGATTGAAGCGATGTGTTGTAGCAATATTCACCCATGGCAACCAACGAATCCTTTGTTTACGCGATCTCCGCAAAACAACGCAGTACATAGCAATAATCTTATTGGTCATCCAGATTGACCATCGGATTGGGGATGGTAGGCGTACTCATATGAAGGCGGCACCCAACTAATTGAAATAACTCTGCCAAAAATTGCTTGTAAAACCACATCACGATCGGACACAATGGAGGAGGAATCTGGTGGAGTCGGACCCGTATCAAAGAAGACCCGGCTCACGGAAGGCTGCTGTGTAGGGATGAGCCAGCGGAATAAAATCGCCGCTTTAAGCGATCCACCTGATAAGAATAATGGTCTTTCCTCTGATTTAGGCAAGCCTTCTATGAAGTCCATAGCAATATCGAGACCATACCAGTATGTGGCACTGGAGGGATTGTAGGAGACCCCGGGATGCAAGTGTTCCGTCTTGTTACGTTGATGAGACCATACAATCCCGAATAAAAGTCTGAAGCAATTGTCGAGCCCGTGGAATATGAAAATCTGCCGAACTTCGCGAAGCGTCTTCAGACTCCTCATGGCGATCTCAAGGCAAGTAGCGAAAATGGTAGTCACAAAGGGAGATGGCGGGGAACAAAGATGAGACCTTTGAATAGAATAAGCGTCACGAGATAGTCCGAGGGGTCCAACAGGCCGTCTTGAATCTCTTGTAGTATGGAGCGCCATTGTGCGTCGCTGGAAGATCGCGACGTAAATCATCAAACGAGTCAAAGATGGACCGGTGAGAACCGGAGAACGGCCGAGTGAGAATCATTTATCCGCAGCAGGAAAGGGCGTCGACCCACGAGATAAGCCGACCTGCCGATATTCCACTGTAAAATCAAAACCCACCAACTTACTAACCCATTGATGTTGGGGAATAGTAGACAGCCTTTGATCCAAAAGGAATTTCAAGCTATAATGGTCGGTCACGAACAATAAAAAGCGCCCCACACATACGGACGCCAATGACGGGACGGCTTGGACAAGGCCGATTAACTCCGCTCATAAGCGGCGAGCTTAACGTGACGAGCCGCAATAGGCCGTGAAGAAGGCAATGGCGCCCGACGCGATGGAGGACAGCCCCAATCCGGAACGAGAGGCATCACACTCAATGATGAGCGGAAGGCCAAAATCCGTAATTGAAGAACCGGGCGGATGCCAATGCTTGTTTGAGTGAAGAGAATGCATCCATTGTTTGAGGCGTCCATGAAAAGGCTTCCTTGCGAAAGCGTGTGAGGGCGCGACAATAGCTCCATAATTCTTGATAAACCGCCGGTAGTACCCAGCTAACCCAAGAAAAGCACGAACGGCCGAGCGATGGTAGGAATCGGCCAATCCTCAATAGCTGCCACCATACGCCGATCCATGGTAACACCCTCGGCGAGAGCAGCGTGGCCAAGATATGCCACAGAAGTAGTACCAAAAGAGCACTTGGAGCGCTTCAACACCAGCCCATGCCGAGATAGCTCTTGTAACACGGTACGAACATGGCAGAGGTGTTCGGCCCATGATTGGCTAAAAATCAGGATATCATCAAAAAAGACCAGCACAAAACGGCGAAGAAACCGACCCAAGACTTCATTCATGAGTGCCTGAAATGTGGCGGGGGCGTTGGATAACCCAAACGGCATCACCAAAAACTCAAAGTGCCCATGATGCGTGCGAAATGCCGTCTTGTGAACATCCTCGGGATGCATCGCATTATGATGATAGCGGATCGGAGGTCGGTTTAGTAAAGAAGCGCACCTTTAAGCTCGTCCAAAAGTTCTTCGACCCTTTGGAATTGGAAATTTGTCTTTGATAGTCTTGTCATTGAGGGCTCGATAATCAACACATAATCGCCACGTGTTATCCTTTTGCGGACCAGCAATACGGTGAGAGAATGCCGATGTCTTGTGGCGTATAATGCCTTGATCACGACATCTCGACATTGTGCCTCTAACTCATCATACGCAAGCTGCGGATAACGATATGGGCGCCTGACCACGCATCTGTTCGACCTTTAAATGGATCCAGATGGTCAAAGGCACGGAAGGCGGAAGGCCTGTGGATCGGCGAACAAAGAGGTGCTCTGCTAGTAAGGCATCCATCAAATCGGTCGGTGAAGTAGTCATTCTTTGCCAAAGAAGGATATTGTCTTGACACCCATGTAGTCGAAACGATGATTATCCGCCAAAATGTCATCGTGAGGCGTTGGAAATCCCAAGTAATGGGTCCTAACGTTTGAAGCCACTGAACACCGAGGACAATGTCAACCCCTGGAAGTGGAAGCACGTAAAAATCAATGACAAATGTGTAGTTGGTGATGTCCAGAGAAACCCGGCGACATTCGCCACTGCCGCTGATGCGCTCGCCATTGGCCACTGCGACCCGGAAAGAAGGGCTTGCTGCTGCCATCGCCACGCCCGCTTGATCCGCCGTATCTTCTGAGATAAAATTGTGGGTGGACGGTCGATGGCGCTTGATGAAGTGGTGATCGCCTATGCGGACAGGAAGACGCATCGTGCGGCCGGCGACAATACCGGTCAGGGCGAAAAGGGAGATGGATGGGGACTCGCTGTGCTCAGCACTGTCCCCTGTATCCCCGTCATCCGGAACTACCTCGGTGAAGAGCGTGGCGAGAATGCTGGGGTGTATTTCTCTTCACAATTGTAGCATAGCCCCAAGCGGCGGCGTTCCTCCATCTGTGCTCTGGTCAATTTCTTGATGAACTTGGTCCCAGAAACACTGGTGTCGCCTCCCTTATGTGCGATGGTCGCTACGATTGTGGTGGCGTGCTAGCGGCCGTCAACGTCTTCGGATCGCGGTCTTCATGCCGCGCGCCTTAGGGATCGCGCGCTGCTATCCTCGGTCTCTGCTTGTTACAAGCGCTCATGGGCCGCGCCAAGCTCATGACCATAGCCAGGGATGCAGGCGGCAGATCCCGGCGATGGCGATCTTCTCCTTGAGACCGGCGATAAACATCTCGATCTTCGATCGCCGAAGCCGCGCGCGAAGTAAGGCTTCAAACTCCTACGGTATTGAGACCTTTGTTAGGTCTGGCGAAGTTGTTTGATTTCCGCCAAGTGATTGCGGCAGTGTCGGCGTCAAACGGAGATGAGCGAGTTCCTTGAAGTGCACCCACGGAAGGGCGCCCATCTCTTCCTCCGGGAGCATGTACCATTCTTGCGCTTCTCGCGTGAGATGACATCTTCGCGATCTTGACCTTGTCTCCTCTGCGTATCTTGGCCGGAAAAATAATTCGCAAGAATTTAACGAGGCAATGGATCATCGGCGCCTTCATAAGTTGCGAAATCCCATCGAAGAGGTTTAGAGTTGACCCTCGTGGCGCAAGGAGCCCCTCCTCAACGTGGGCGGCGCCGCCCGTGCATGCCTCCGACAATGCTGTATGGCGCGCCCCCTCCGCCAATTCATTGCCGTTTGCTTATTTGGGACTCGCGTCCTGTTGCCGGAGGAACATAGGTGGTTTCTCCCGCCTTTCCTTTTTCATCTCGCCTTGACCATCGCGCTCATCAAGTCGTCGACCTTGGCGATGCGCGCGTCGTGGCGATCAGCCGTGTAGTAAGAGTTGCAAACTGTGCTGTATGTCCGTCCTGGACCATGGACATATCTTCCAGTTTCCGGAGAAGTTGATCGATCTTATCTGTCAGGCCTCGAACCTCATCGCTGGCCATGATGTCAGCGTTGATTGGCTCTGATACCAAGTTGTCACGAACTCTGCTCCGGAGGTTGTAATCGTGCGAGAGCTGACGAACGGGAGACCCTGGACGTCGCCGCGTTGGCGCCGTCGACGAAAAGACGGGGCGCTTGAGGAGGCTGCGTCGTGAGATAGATGAGGTAATAGAAATACTTTCTTCCTTGATCTTTATTTCTTCTCAGCTCATGCTTAAATAGCCTCTCCTTACATGGAAATATCCTTACTGCTATAAACCTAATTCAACTCGTATTCAAGCTGGAACCTAATCCGACTAGTACCTGGACTCCTACCTTGCCATGGCCTAACTGCCAGGCTGCACAATTCAACTCGTATTCAAGCTGGAACCTAATCCGACTAGTACCTGGACTCCTACTTTGCCATGGCCTAACTGCCAGGCTGCACACAGCCCTAATCAGGTTCGGTTCCGGCGCACATAATACTGGCCGAACCTGACATATATTCTGATGTATTTATGATTGCTCTCACTGGTTCTGTTCATTGGGCACTGTCTTCAATGCTGACACAACGAAAATGCTATGAAGCCTTATCTGACACTTGAACCCTTTGCAATAAGAAACAATGCATTCTTCCTTTAGCTTTCTTGATGATCGTTTCCTCTTTAATAAACCTTGGAAACACCCAGTGGCAGACCTCAATTGGGTTCAACACCAAAAGGTTCAACATGCTCCTCCAGAGTCCAGACAATGTGTGTTCTGCCTCTTCATGCTATTTGCTCTGCATGGTTCATTGTTTATTGGTGGTCTCCAAGCAAATTTGGCGTATCCCTTGTTTAACAAAATCTCTTCAATTGGTTTTGTAGTAGTGTAAATTAATTTCTTAGTTCTCTGGGTATATGTCAAACTCCTAAGTTCTGACAAGGAAAGAGCTAACTACATGGAGCCCCGTGGGTAATATTTTGCAGGACCAAGAAAGAGCTAAATGTCATCTGATTTTCCAGGACCAGTTTCTACTAGATCAATCTTGGAATTTATATACTTAACTTTTATTTTTTTAGGACCACCTTCTACAAAATCAACTCCAGATTTATGTGCTTCTGGTCAATGTCTTTGCATTTTTCATGAGAATAAATGTAAATGAGCTGCCTCATCATATATAGACCACAGTAACCTTGTTTTTTTTTCCTGAAAGAGAGAACTTTAGTTACTGTTATGTATGTTTGTATATAAGTAGTACTTATGTATATATAAATTTTACAAAAAAAAAAAACTTTGTAACGTGCATGTCTTCACATTGCAAAATTAGGTATAATTTAAGTTCGAGTTAGTAACAAAGTGTGGGCCATTTGCATGCTTCAGTGGTTGCATATTTGAATGAATTGTATGCATTGCACACAAAGTATTGGTCAAAATATGAGTTTTCATGCATAGCACACAATTATGTAAGATAAAATTGACAATCATTATTTGGTTTTAAATCACATTTGATGATGTATATCACTCTCTTTTGGTACTCCGTTGCAACGCACGGCATCTAACTAGTATTTTCATAATTTTATACTTTTATAACTTTTACAAACATATTGTAATAAAAAACTAAGGTAAAATTTCATATAAAGAATTTTTGGCAAGAGACAAAATCACTTAGAAAATGACATAGATATACCGATAAATGTTTTTAAATAAAAAATGTCATACCACAGCTAAGCAACTTCATATGTCATGATAGAAAAAAAGCCAGCAGAAATCACCAGAATGTGCAAGGGCATATGTCATACCTGAATTTAGGCTGATCGAGATAACTTCCACAAAGAAGGAATTCAATAGGTTTTCCTGCTTCAAACCATGCTGGATGAACATAATGGATCCTGGGGGCCTGTACCTCTAATCTGGTACTCATCAATGTGGATCCATCTTAAGTACAGTCATTACAAATCCTCAATTATTAGTCATGTATTTTTCTCATGAAAACAGAAAGGTACAATAAGCTATAGAGTTAAATGGCACAAGCTCCCACATTAATTAAGAAAGGTTCAAATGTTTGAACATGACATAATTTGTACAGATTAAAACTATGCATGTCAGTGCAGGAGAGTAGGGGACAAGAACTCTCAGATTGAACTGTTCAAAACCAACAGGTTATCTAGTCATGAGAAATAGTCCTAGGTATTGGCTGGGAAAATTCTTTCAGGTAGATGCATAATTCAAAAACTCTGCATCATGTAGTAGCACTGTAGCATATCCGAACAATGTCACTTTTTGCAAGTACAATTGGAAATGTAATCAGCAATTATAACTAAGTTTGTGACTGACATCAATACTGTATATTTGTGTAGGAGTACGGATGAAAACGGATCAAATATGGACGGATAATGGCTCTATCATATTTGTTTTCATATTTTTTTCAGATGCGAATACGAATACGAATAATGTCAAATAAAGATACGGAGCAAATACGGTCACGAATATTTATCGAAACATGAAAACCCTTCAAATTGTACACAAAACGAAAAAAATAACTAGTTTATTTGCTCCGAACATTCATGAAGAACATGTAATAACCCAAGTTTTGTATTTTTTGTTGAATTATGTTTAAAATAATAATTATGTATTTATGAGTTTTTATGCATTTTTAGCTACTTATTTAAAATATTTTCCTATTAAGGATGGCGGTGTTTGAATTTTCAAGAAAATTTAAAAGCTGATAAAATCTTGAAAATAATTTTTAAAATGATAGATTCTCAAGAACTTCCACAAAAAAATTCATAATTTTTTGAGCTAGTTTGCCAATTTTAATAATTGAAATTTGATTTGTGTATTAATTAAATCAGAAAACAATTTTAAAATTCAGAAACCTTTTTGGGCCAAAAGAGTAGCCTTGACCTAGCATGCGTGCAAATCTGGATAATCTGGCCCATAAATATCTGGATTATCCGGATTCGTATCCGTATCCGATAGAAAAAATCCGTATTCGTTTCCGATCTGATATTATCTGATAAATATCCGATCCAACAGAATCCGAATCCGAAAATTGCTCGGATCAGTCGGAAACTAACCGATCTGTTTTCATCCCTATGTAGGAGCAATACAGTTCAAGGATGATGATGTGATATAGAAACAATATGGTGTATCATTATGTCATGGAATAACAAGTTATGTGGTACATACCTTTTGATACTTGAAATATCATGTTATTGACATGAATAAAGAAAGCCCCTTTACCCAGCAGAAGACTGTTTGGAGCATTTACTAAGTTTCTAACAAGATTTGCTGCATCTTCCGATAACTGTAAAAGGGATGCAGTTATGGATTGAATGTTTCAGGAGAGGAGGAGGGAGGGGGACAGTTCATAATTGTCATACCATAGAGATACCTATTTTGGACTGGAAGTAGTATTATAGTAGCTGTTCATAATTGTTACGCAGTAAAAGATGATCTTTTAAAGGCAATTATTGTTAGCATGCCTTCATTTGGTAAAAGATATTTTAAAACCAATTCTTGGTACCTTGTCTCCGTTTGTATTGAACTCATTGAATTGTGTTAGCAGAAACATCCATACCTTGTCCCACATATGTTGTGGCATTGCAATAAATACAGTTAAAATTGTACAACCAGGACGAATGTAGCCCTCCAATTCAACAGGCATGCTAGACAGCCACTCGAATATCTGCATATTTCAAGTATAGCATTGACTCAGGACAAATTGTTTGACCTGAAAATACCATCCCGTGCTAGAAACTTATAGCCCGCTTACATACTTGGTGGCGTAGGCGTCGAGGAAATTCTGCAGGATTCCAGTCATACAACTTGAATGAAATACGTCCTGTGGGGCACTAGAATGGATGATATAACATTACTACAAGTCTACAACCATTAGAGAGAGAGTGAATAGTCCCATCAAACTGAAAATATTAATATTACAGGATAATTCATATCAATCAATGTAAATAAACAACTTGGTAAGAACAAAGAAAAGAGCTTACCGAGGATGAATAAGCACACCTGATGTCATTCATTGGAGAATTGTTAAGTTTGCTATTTTCCTGTTTTGCATCAAAGCAGGCTTCAACAGGAGCTGTTAAAGTCACTACACTTTTACTTTGGTCATTTTGCAAATTGGGTTGTGTACAGGTTGGCGAACTAAGCCCATCTTCAGATTCTACAGGTGTTTCTCTGTCCAAAACCTTGTTGCTACAAACAGTCTCGAGCATCTTGCAGGCAGTGCCATTTATGTTCTCTGCATACCAAAAAAAAAAGTTAACAAAAATGTTCAAGATTAGACAGCGCAAATTTCTAGCACATCGGAAAAGGAAAATTAGAAGGGAAAAAAGCATAGGAATGAAGGAAAAGAAGCAGATTGAACAACCTTGTTCAGTTAAAGAGTCAATTAAGAGACTTATAAAGCTGGATCACACCAATGGTTTGCTCAATAGAGTAGGCGTCAGAAAAGGAAAAAAAAAACAAGACCAATAATTTTATTAAGTCAGGCTCTATTGATTTGTTAACAAATGACTTCAAATGTTACGAACATATGATACATTTTTGGCATAAGACAATTAGGCCCCGTTTGGGACATCTTTTGCTTAAAAAACGGATTGTTTACCGAACAAGAGAATTGTGGACAGCAGATTCTGCAATCAGAAGCTGCCCTCTACGTAGAATCAGAATCCGGCTGGAACCTAATTCTCACTGATTCTCACCGGCCCTGTCCGGAACCTGGAAGTCACAGCCAGCCCAACCCGATTCTCCCACAATCAGAAGCAGTTTCTCCTATAATCCATAATCTGTCCCGAACTGGGCCTTAATGGGTAGGGATTATGCGTAATGGTAGGGCTCAATGGCAGTAGCATGTGTATTATGTGGCGACCCGCATAATTAGCCCAGGATAACGACAATCACACTGTCATTACTATGAGATAATTACACGAATCTCGGTATACTAGCTAATCAAAACATCGAGTGCACTCAATGTTTTATCAGTTAGTATACCGTGTTCAGAGTGTTGCAGCAGAATAATAATTAGAGACTGAATGAAAATATATTCAAACCAAGCCACGCAAGGCTATATGTCCATTACATAGATATACTTCTGATCTCTGTACAACAAAAGGATATAACATAGATACTATTACACCAAAAGACTGACGAAGCCGATGCACGGCTACTCATCCCTTCTATCCTCATGGTAGAACTCTGCAGCCTTATCCACCCAACCATCTGCTTGAACACCGGAGCCAAACTCTAGAAAAGATGATTTAGCAAGAGTGAGTACAAAAGAACTCAGCAAACTAGGGTTCCAAATTTTGTTTTCGTTTATATCTCACTCCCCACTGAAATCCGAAATTTTGGCGAAATCTCGTTATTTTGGACAAAATCCGGACGAAATTCAAAAAACAAAATTCAAATCCGGAATTTTGAACCAAATTTCGAGCGAAATTTCTAAAATTTCAGGCGAAATTGCCAAAATTTCGGCAAATTTCAACTGAACAAAAAATAGTTTAAACGAAATCGAAAAATTTTGAAATTTTTTATAAAGGTCCTGACACATCAATGACATTCCCATAAAAATTTTAGATGATTATCATGTCTGAGGAATTTTTAAAAATTCAAACATTGCTACTTTCCTGATAAAATGCTAACCGGCAAGTTTGAACCGAATAAAAAATGGTTCAAACTACGTTAGAACCTTTTGAAATTTTTTGTGCATGGTTATGATGCATCACTAATGTTCTCATAAAATTTTCTAATGATGATCAAGCTTGATGAAATTTTAAAAATTCGAACAGTGCTACTGCCCTATTAAAAGGCTTACCAGCAAACTTGAACAAAATAAAAAATGTTCCAAAACACATTAGAAAATTTTGAACATTTTAGTGGATGGTCCTGATGTAATATTAATATTTCTATAAAATTTTTAGATGATGATCATGCTTAACGAATTTTTAAAAATTACGACAGTGTTACGTCCTGATAAAAGCTTGATGATCAATACATAGATTTGCTTTAGCAATCAAAAAAGGTTTAAAATTTTTGAAAATTTTACAAAAGGGTGATAAGGAAATATTTAAGATCTAATAAAAATTTTGAATCATGATCACACTCCAGTGAATTTATAAAATTCTTACAAGGAGCAGTAGCATTTATGTTCTTTCTCTTTTTGGTTTTTGAAATATAATATAACAAATGAAGATCAATACTTCCATAGATTTGATTGACCAAACAAAAAAGTTTAAATTTTTTAAAAATTTTATAGAATGGTACTGAGGCAATTCGCAATCTCTCATAAAAATTTTAGATCATGATCACACTCGAGAAAAATTATAAAAATCTAACAAGGTTACTATCCCAATTATGTTCATTCTGTTTTTGATTTTTTAAAGATAACAAATGAAGTTCAATTATTTTGAAATTTTTTTGTTATGATCCTACACTACTAAAGATAGTACCATAAAAATTTCAGATTATTATCAAGCTTGTACAATTTTATAAAAATCTGACAGTGTTTCTACCAAAATTTTAAAATGTCTCAAAAATTCATTTTTTAACAATTTTTCATGGAAGATGGCTTACTTAAGGGTTATGGGACTAAATCCGATCAAATCCGGCCATAAAACATCAAAATCCGGTTTCAAATCCCGAAATTCTGGCCGGTTTGGGCAAAATTTCGCCCAAAAAATGGAATTACTGTAGCAATTTAATTCTTTTCAAAATTTTTAATTCGGTTGGTAATTTGGATTTCGTGGTGGCCCGAAATGCGAAATTTCAGTGAAATTTCACCAGCTTTCGGCGAAATTTTGAACTCTGCAATAAACATTAATAACAAATGCAAATATGAATTTTCCTCTCAAGTCCAACCATTTTCTTACCTTCCCTTAAAATCCATTTTTACAGGAAATAGGTTTTTGGTTTTCTTTAAGGGTTGGATACTTTAAATATAAAAAACAACTACTACACCCGTATATGAGGCAGACTTAGCTTCCGTAGCCTCCAATCCAGGAGACAGGCTTGAATTTAAGATTTAAACCCTGTGCAGGTTTGTATCATTTTTAGCCATAGCGACCCCATCCTGTGAGGCCCCAGAACGTTTATCACTAATCCAGCATTAGATCTCCAACCCTGGTAGCCGATGGGTAGTGGTGTCCTCGACTGTTCTCCACTTACTCTCAGCATACCAGTTGTACCGTACTACCGCAGCAGCACTGATAATCCCCTAGGCTTTAAATATAGCGCCTGATTAACCGCAGCTGATTTCCGTGTCCTTCACTGGGATTCCTAGCATACCCAGCTTCACACTCTAGTTATCTACATAACCACCAATGTGGAGATCATAATGCCTTCATAGCGACAACCTTTTCTGACCGATTTCACTCTATGGTTGATACTGGAATACGGCTCATTGCCCGAGTGCAATTGATTGACCTTATATTATAGCTTATGTAGAGGACCCCGTCGGCTACTCTCCTTCTCATCGGCGGCCTCTACCCACCATAAATATTTCTAATACAAATCCATGACTCCATTCATGGACGCCAAACTCCAACTCAACTATTTTCAAAACCACATCACAAATTCATCATTTCATTCTTTCTCAAAACCACATCCCATTTCCATCATTCACCTCCAATTCAACATTTCCATTCAAAAGTAAAATTTTGATGTAGTGATGATATACTTACTATAAGAAAGCATTGAAAATCATTTAATAAGAAATGATCGAAGAATCTTGCCTGGTATAAAAGCAGAAGGATCGTCCTCGCCCGTATACTGGATCTGATTGACTAGGCTGTTCAGGTCTGATCCTGAAAGTATACAACATTAACTAGGGCAATTAAGGTGAACAATTTATTCTGGCGTCCAACCAATTTCTGATCTGTCGTACATATTTTATCTTGGCATTATTTAATTAATATCATGTTGGCAATATTTAAGCAATCCGCAAGTTGATCAACAAAATCAACGCAGTTCGCCGCAACAAATTATTTTTCTACCCTTTTCCCCTCACTTTTCCTCTCATCTTTTCTCTCTTCCTTTTTTTCCCTTCTTTCCTCTTCTCTTTTTCTTTCTTTCTCTGGTCGACTCCTCTGCTCTTGGTTCCTCCACTCCACTCTTCTTTTCTCCCACCTAAGCCAGCCTCACTCCTCTTCCCCATGGCCGACGGCCTTCTCTTCCTCTCCATCCGGCCAGCTACTCTACCCGGCTAGCCTCACCTCTACCGTGGCTCCTCCCCACGTGGAGCGACCTCGACCTGCGCCTCTAGCCCGCACGGCTTGGCCTCCGGCCCTACCCCACCGCCGCGTCCTCTACTCTTCCTCTTGCACATCCTCTCCATCAGCTAGCTCCTCTGCGCACGGCGCCAACTTCGGCTTCTCCCCTACGGCTCACCTCGGCCCGGAGCTGGCCTGGTCCTCGCGGCTCGGCGCTGATTGAAGTCACGGCGCACAGAACTTCCCCGCACAACACCTTGGCTAGGTGCTAACAGCTCTGGCCTGCCCCTTCTTCGACCGAGGGTTTTGCACATGGCACCGCCACTCCTCCCCTTGGCCGACTACTCTATGCAACAAGCAAGATAGCCCGATTCAGTGTGACACAGTCGGCTCTCCCATGAGCCGACCCTTCTTCTACCTCCTCAAGCTATGGTTTCTACCCTTTGATTTTCTTTTGCTACATTTTGCTTGAGATTTTAATGATTGATGCTTAAGAGTGGTGGTTCTATGATGAACGTTGGGGTGGTACTAATACAAGAACAGAGATACTAATGGGTTTCCCCAACGGCTGAGATACCCCATTGGCTGCATATTGCCCTCCATCAAACCCCATTGGCTGCATACTGCCACGATCTACTTCCTGGATGTGCTTGTTATGAATAGCACTTGTATTCAATATGAGGGCTCTAGGCCCGAATATATACAGGTACAGGAGTTAGCAAATATGCACAAAACCCCTTATAGAACGGGGAAAGAACAGATATAACATATACACCTAACACTTCTCAAACTCAAGGTGGATCAATCACCGAGTTTGGAGAGATGAAAACTATCTTTGAGCTCAGTGCGTGCCTTCGTGAAAAAAAATCAATAGCTCAAGCTCTAAAGGCACATAACGAAGAGCAATTACATCATCCTGAACCTGTGCACGAGTGTAATAAGCATCAACTCCAATATGCTTAGTAAGCTCAAGCTTCACCGGATCACGAGCAATACTAATAGCACCGGTACTGTCAGTCAAAAGAGGAGTCGGCAGAGAAACAGAAACACCAAAATCTGCAAGCAACCACCGTAACCAAGTCACCTCTGCCGTCACAAGAGCCATAGCACGCAATTCAGCCTCTGTACTCGAACGAGAAACTGCTATCTGCTTCTTAGTTTTCCAAGCAATGAGGGAACCACCAAGAAAAACACAATAAGTAGAAAGAGAGCGATGATCAGAGGAATCACTAGCCCAAGTAGCATCATAGTAAGCCTGGAGCTGTAAAGAGCTAGAGCGTGGAAAAAACAAACGACGCGAGATAGTCCCACGAAGATAACGCAAGACACGAAGAAGGTGACTATAGTGGAGCTAGGTAGGAGACGAAACAAACTGACTCAGAATATGCACAGAGTATGAAATATCAGGACGAGTGATACCAAGATAAACAAGACTGCCAACTATGTGGCGATAACGAGTAGGGTCAGCAAGAGGCTCACCATCAGTGGCAGAAAGATGAAGATTGAGCTCCATGGGAGTCTCAACAGTCCGGTGATCAGTAAGAGAGGCACGATCAAGAAGACCCTGAATATACTTTTCTTGAGACAGATAGAAACCTTCCGACGTAGAGGAAACCTCAATCCCAAGAAAACAACGTAGAGGGCCAAGATCAGACATAAGAAATTGCTCACTCAGACGGGCCTTGACAAAGGCAACAAACTGAGGATCATCTCCTGTGATAATCATATCATCAACATAAAGAAGAAGAAGAGTCCTACCACGAGGTGAGGTGTGCACAAAAAGTGCAGGATCATGGGCACTAGCAGAAAAACCAGCAGCAGTGACCACGGTAGCAAAACGCTGAAACCAAGCACGAGGAGCCTGCTTGAGGCCATAAAGAGAGCGGCGAAGACGACAAACCATGCCCTCAGGAACTGAATACCCAGGTGGAGGCTACATATAAACCGCCTCACGCAACTCACCATTAAGAAAGGCATTCTTTACATCAAGCTGAGAGATGGACCACTCACGAACAGAGGCCACAGCAAGAAGAGTACGAACAGTGGTCATATGAGCAACAGAGGCAAAAGTCTCATCATAATCACGACCATGTTCCTGCTGGAAACCACGGGCAACAAGACGAGCCTTATAGCGCTCAAGAGAACCATCGAGCGGGTTTTAACCTTATAGACCCACTTACAGGTAATGGGCGAGTGTGAGGAGGAAGAGGAACAAGCTCCCATGTGCGATGACGCTCAAGAGCGAGCAATCTCCTCGAGACATCGCAAGCTGCCATTCGGATGAAGAAGAGCATCACGATAGGAATTCGCTCGAAAAGAACGATACCAACAAAACCACGCCAAATGTAGGGCCAAAACCATACCGATCAGCGGTGGCGAGAACGATGACTTGACGAACAAAATTGCTCGGAGAAGAATCATCGGAAGATGGCTCAACAGAGAAGATGAGTCGTGAGGCGAGGCGGAACGATCGAGGAGTAGATGAGCAATCATGAGAAGATGGCACAATTTGGAAAAGTGGACTCAAAGGAAGAATCCGGAGCTCGGTAGCGCGAAAACATGTCTCACCGGAGGCTTCTCGATATAGTCGAGGGAACGAGAAGGCCGTGAAGAAGGCATCAAGGAGGAGACACATCAAGGGAGGATATCGGCGTGAAGCGTTACTGCGTGCAATAGCGACATCGGGAATAAAAAGAAAGGAAAGAGGGTCAACCAAAGACTCGAAGAAACATCGAAGAAGGACGAGGATAGAAAGGGCGTGACTCATCAAAGACAACATCACGAGAAATCCTCATCCGTCGGGCAACCGGATCCCAACAACGATATCCCTTATGCTCAGCACTATACCCAAGAAAAACACACTCAGCAGACTGAGCAGTCAACTTAGTGCGCTCACGAGAAGCGAGCAGGACATAGCACACCTGACCAAAAAGACGAAGGCTAGAGTAATCGAGGCACTTTGCCACAAAGGCGCTCAAAGGAATCCCACCTGAAGAGCGGAAGAATTTGAATGTTAATGAGATAAGTGGCGGTAAAGCGACCTCGGCAAAAAAAGGGAACGATAGAGGCAATCATAAGAGCACGAGCAGTCTCGAGAAGATAACGATGCTTACGCTCAGCAACACCATTCTGAGCATGAGCACCAGGACAAGAGAACTGAGCAAGAGTTCCTTGCTCGAAAGAACTGACGAAGGGCACGAGAAAGATATTCTCCGGCGAGTCGGCCACGAAGAACACGAATAGAAGTGTCGAAATGAGTGCGAACCATAGCGAGAGAAAGTTTTATAGATGGACAAAGCCTCGCTACGATTTAGCATAAAGAAAATCCATGTGTGGCGTGAAAAATCATCTATAAAGAGGATATAATATCGATGACCTCCTTTTGAAACAAAGGGCCGCCCCATACATCGAGAATGAACAAGATCAAGCGGATGAGGCAGACTCACTAGAATGATAGGGAAGTTGAATCGCTTTCCCCAACGACATCACGACACGCATCTAAAGACTCACGACACAAACCGATCCTAACAAACCACGACGAGCTAATGTAAGCAGACGGGAGGCACAAAGATGACCCGGCCGATGATGCCAGCGGCGAAGGTCGATCACGGATGAAGCGACAAAAGCGGAGTCGACCACGACTAGCGAGTGCGGCGGAAGGAAGACGAAGCGATCAAGCTCCCAAAGGCGTTGGGAATCATGACGGCGAGGGCGATACCAACAGGCGACCCGTCTTGCGATCTGAACATAGAAAAATCGGGATCAAAAATGACACGGCGATCATGATCGATGGTGACCAGCGGACATAAAGCTGCGAGGTTAGGTCGAGAACATAAAACATTAGGAACACGAAAAGAGGTAGATAGAAGAGTGCCTCTCCGGCAGTAAAGAGGGGATCCATTAGCGGTATGAGCGGTGAGAGAGCGAGATGGAGGATCGAGAGAAGAAAGATTGGTGCGATGAGGAGTCATATGAAATGAAGCACCAGAATCAAGAATCCATGCATGAGTACCTGAAGAGGAAGGTGGTCCCTCAGTGGAAGGCGAGAAGCGGCAGAAACCGTGATATACCTGATGAGTCACGAACCTGCGGCTCGGAGGGCGAAGAGGTAGCAAGGCGACGAAGCAGCATAAGCATCTCCTGGGTAACTGGATCGGTAGTACTCCTCTGAGAGGCTCGATCTTGGTGCTACCGGAAGGGCTGTGAAGACAAGCGAGCTTGAGATCATTGCTCCTTCTTCTTTTCGTAATGAAGGCCTCAACATGTCCATCCTTCCCACAATGATCACAATGAAGACCACCACCCCTCCACGTGCGAAGGAGAAGAAAGCGAAGACAAGTGGAGTGGCGACCGTAGAGAGGCGAAGAACAGCAGACCAAAGCAGACGCGGAGGGTAACAAACCAAAGAATCTGGCGAGTCTCCTCATTCTGAACATCGTGAGAGCATCCATCAAGGAGACACATGGATGGCGAGCAAGAAGTCGAGCATGAAGAGGCTCATACTCATCGCGAAGACGGGTCAAAAAAGCATATGTCTTGCTGGAGCTCAATGTCGATCTTGTACTGGCGGAGACTCACAAATCTTGGGTGACGATGGATGGCGAAGGGAATCAATCTGACGCCAGATAGCGGACAGCTGGGTGTAGAACTCATCAATAGTAAGGTCACCATGGCATAACAACTGCTCCTGACGAATGGCAGCAAAATAAGTAGAGTGACCGGTGGGCTCATAACGATCACGAAGAAGAGCCCACATCTGATGAGCCCGATCAAAGTGAACAATCTCTGCGACAAAGCGATCCTCCATACTAGCGGCGAGAATAGAAGCCGTGCGAGCATCCTCATCCAACCTGGCCCGTAAGCAGGCGAGATTCATAGGATGCCATAAGATCATTAAAATCGCAAGAAGCTTCATCTTGACATCATCGAGCGCCTTCTCGGAATCTCGGGCGCACAAGAAGCGATGGGATGAGGCGACACGAAGCTTCGCCGGTGAAAACTCGAGCGCGAGCCACGCGTGTGCCAAGCGCATGCGAGAACCGAACACGTAGTTGCTCCCATCAAATAGCGGCCAGACAATGGCCCAGAACACCACCGTTGGAGGAGGCGGCGACATCTCGGACAATCGAACAGACGACGGCGGCGAGCACAAAAAGCGGCGAAGCGTGGCGTTTTTGGAAGACTTAATCGTCACGAAATCGAATCACGAATCGATTCGACGGAGGAAGCAGCGAGAGCGCCTGGCGCTCGACAGCCTTGACCTTGGCGGGGAAGCGGCAAGCCGCGACTAGCACAGGCGGCAGGGAGGCGGCCGTATGGCGGCAACGTCGCCGCTGAATGACGAGCCGCCGAAGAAGACTCGAGCGGCATTTACGCTTGAAGGAGGAAGAAGAATAGCGGGTGCGGCAGGCGGCGAGGCGCCGCATGGAGCAGAGAGGACCTACGGTGCGGGACGAGATCGACGAAAACAGAGCCGATCCGAAAAAAAGCAGCGAAGGTGCAAGTCGACACGGGATCGTTTGTTTGGGAGGAGAAAACCTAACCTAATTATTGCTCGATACCGTGTTATGAATAGCACTTGTATTCAATATGAGGGCTCTAGGCCGAATATATCTGAGTCTGAGTTAGCAAATATGCACAAAACACCTTATAGAATGGGGAAAGAACAGATATAACATATACACCTAACAGTGCTAAATTGCACTGTAGCCGCTACTAGCATGAAGGTAGTGAGCACCTGGGGTTTTGGGTTGGGTGATGAAGTTAGCTGAAGAGGTGGTAGATGAAGATGGTGATGCTGGCCTCCTACTTCTGGATGCCTCCACCTTGCTTCCCCTTAGGGTGCCTTCTGTTAAAGTAGACTTGTATAGGGGGTTATTTGCTATTTCTCATCTTTCACTGTACATGTATTTCTTGGCCCGTTTAGCCCATTCAATGGGTGTGCTGCATTCTAACACTGATAACATGGTATCAGAGCCCTAGCTAGGGTTTCTGTGCCTGGCCGCCGCCTTGGCCCGATCCTTAAACAACGCCACCGCTTGCCGTCATGACCTCCGCATTGGCGTCCTCCTCTCTTCTCTCTCTTTCTAGCGGCGCTTCATCCTCTGTTTCAACGCCGACTCGCTTCTTCCGTGCGGCAACGTCACCGTCGCCGCTGCAGCTCCAGCGCGGAGGAGCCATCACCATCGCCTCTACTCTCGTGCGGTAATGCCTGCTGCTTCCTCTCCAGCGCCGGCATCCCTTCCGCCGGCTCCCTCTCCAGCACCGGGCGTCACCTCCGCTGGCTCCCTCTCCATCGTCGGCTCCCTCTCCAACGCCGGCATCACCTCCGCCTTCTCCCTTCCAACACCAAGCATCACCTCCCGGCTCCTCTCAGCCTCTGATCAAGCCAACCTCCTCTATAAAAAAAAGGAGGAAGAAGCTGTCTTGCCAGCTCTGAGATGGCCCTCACTTCTCGTTCCTCGGGACCGATGCCTCTCCCACCTGTCATGTTTGATGGAACCAACTTCCGAGAGTGGTCCACAATGCTCTGGGTCTCACTTGACAGCCAGCGTCTTTGGGGTCACCTCACTGGAGCTCGTCCTCGCCCGCTTGATTCGGTTAAATCTGTTCGACTGTGGTCGGGCCAGATGGTGCTCCGGTTCCTGCAGATGTCCTCGCCATCTGGCGAGACCTTGTCGATCGTCGCAGAATCTGCAGACTCGAGGTGGCGAGCGGATGAGGCTCGTCTTTATTCTTTGTCATCTTAAGCAGCATGAAGGTTGAGCTTGCCATGGATCTGGCCACTCTTCCTTCTTCTCGGTGATGTGGGGCGTGCAGGCTCGATTCAGTAAGCGATGATGCTCTCTACACCTCTACACTGGAGTTGGCGAGCTCTCTTCATCAGCAGGACTCTACCGTCGATGCCTTCTACCAGCAGATTACAGATGTGGCGTCAGCTTGACTCTTTGGAGCCTCCCTACAGTCCGACCTGTGACTGCTGCGGCCTTCATCGGGACCACAAGAATGTTGTTCGCCTCTTTGAGTTTCTTCGTTGACTTCGACCGGAGTTTGATCAGCTCCGTGCTCAGCTACTGTCTCGTTCGCCTCGACCATCTCTGGTTGAGGCTCTCACTCTGGTCTGTACTGAGAAGACTCGTCTTCGTGGGGTTCTCTCGTCCTCCTCGTCGGTCTTGATCACCTACACACCTCCTGCTGCCAGGCTTCTTTCCCAAGCACGGCGAGGAGGTCTTGTGGCGAGTACTGTTAGTGCGATGGTTATTGTAACTCTTGCAAGAAGATAGGGCACACCATTGAGCAGTGCAGGAGGCGGCCTCAGAACCGCAAGGGTGGCAGTGGTGGAGCTAGAGGTGGTGGAGCTGGTGCCTCTCGTCCACCCTTCTAGACCACTTCTCCTCCTGGCTTCTGGGAACTCCTTCTAGCTACTCCTTTTCTTCTGGATGCTCCCCTCCTTGGCTCCTCACTTCGATTGGAAGCTTGCTAGCTCTTGACTTCTTGGTGATGCGGGTGTGGTTGCACTGGCTATTGAGTGCTTTGGCTCCCTCGGTTTGTGTGGCAATTACAGAAAGGAAGTGGCTGGCTTTGGATTGGTTCTTGGTTGGCAAGAGATTGGCTTTATTTACCTCCTTTATGGTCAAAAGACCACCCTACCCTCGGGCTTTTTACTGAGGGATATTGGCACTAAGGGCTCTACAGTCATTTCTCGCTCCAAAACAAATTAACGGTACCTGCAACCATAACAGGTAAGCTACTAAAAGCCGAATGATGAACCCGATACTAGCGAGAGGTACCGATCTGGCTTTTGGACAAGTCAGGTACCTCGATGAGCGATACCTTCACTGCGGGACTGATGACAATTCTCAAATCCTTACATTTTTATTATCTTGCCTATTACTTTTATTGCTTGTTTTAGTTGCTTAATGATTTTTATTAACCCTGATAACCCCCGGGTTATCACATATTATTATTATGAACATAAGCTGCCTCGGAAAACAGAACAATTGCATGTCAAGGCATTTGAACAATATTAGCACATCTATAACTAGGGTATTTGGTGTGTTAAATGCCAACTAGGGCTCCAATGATATGACGAAAATAGTGTGTTAATCAACTACCTGCAACACATTTCCAATGCTCGTTTCCTCGAGCCTGCTTGGTTAACCATCGTAGCCAGAACTAAACTATGGCATATGCACCCAATAAAGCATCCAATGAATGAGACATTCTGCATATCAAGGCCGCTAACCCCACATAAGCGCTTGAAGGTAAGGTGACTATTTGAGCTGGATGCAACAAATAACTAGACTCTTGTTTGTGTGTCTCTCTCCATTCTTGTCATCCTTCCCAAATCCAACTCCCATCCCTTTTCCTCCTCCCACCCTGTCCTCTCCCCTTCCCCCTCCATGCCTCCTCTCTTTCTAACCCCCACCCAGTCCCCTACTCTCCTCCCCTCCCTCTCCTATGTCTCCTCTCTCCCCCTCTGCTCTCACCTCCTCCTCAATTTTCATCGAGAAGCAAACCAAGATCGCTTACAACGTGATCTGGATTGCCAATTTGGGGTTGTACATCGTGGGGCGAACCATGATCTTTGTAAATATGTTTTCAAGTACCATTAAGAAAATTGATATTGGTATTGACATCCGTAAAATGAATTATTTTTACTCAAATCAAACAATAAAGGAATGTCAACTATATTTCCCCAATACACGATAATGATATGGCGATACAAAGATCTGCATGGGGGAATTTGAGGATTTGCCACTGCAAAGATTCTCACTTAAGGATTTGTCACTCGGTGTCTCAATGGCACGTGGATTCTAAGGCCACATGTCAATGACACATCGAGTGGCAAATCATCAATAATTCCTTCCCAAAAACTAAGGATATATATATTGAAAAATAAACTAGTAACTAGTAATGTGCAGAAATAGCCTCCTACAAAAATAAAGAAGAAAAAGATAATGGAAAAAAAGGAAAAGTGTGCAAGAGAAGAAAACCCTCCTAGTCTCCTACTTGGCCCAATCCAGCCCATTGTGGTCCAGTCCAACAAGCTACCCATGACTCAATCCATCTCTGCAGCCAACTCTCATCTCTTCTCTGCAGCAGTGGGGTAAGGGTTTCTCTACAGCCACATCTCACACTCCATCTCTCCATCCTCAGTTCCTCACTCAATCTATCTCTCCTGTCTCCATCCTCTCTTGATCTCACCCTGCTACCGCTGTCTCCTCCACCCCTCACACCACTGTTGCGCCCTCCATGGTTGATCTGGCCAGAGCAGTGAGGAGGTGGCAGTGGCTGCAGCTGCAGAAGATGTAGGAGGAGGGAGGATGCGGTGCTGCAACAGATGCAGGAGGTGAGGCATTGAGAAGGGATTTAAGGTAGGTCTTGCTGTATCACAAGTGAATCATGAAGTATCGAGCACATATCCGGCATTTTTTTATTCACATGGAAATGAATTTCAAGATATTTGGCGATACCGTATTGCCTTGTATCATGCCATATCGCTGTATCAGGTACGTACTGCAAACACGAATGACTACTGAGCGATGTATCGGTGTATCATAGATGTACACTATCAATAATATGTATCCTAAACAATCAAATTTACTGAATTAGACTGGATTTAGGAAGCACATGTTCCCCAAATATTTCATGATTCTGGTCAATAAAGTCCTTTGTAAAGACTGAATGACATTTTCAAGTAA
The DNA here is from genome assembly GCA_036346375.1 of Guadua angustifolia. Lineage (NCBI taxonomy): Eukaryota > Viridiplantae > Streptophyta > Magnoliopsida > Poales > Poaceae > Guadua > Guadua angustifolia. The sequence continues at coordinate 20,311,243 of CM070508.1, forward strand.
AAATGTTGAGCACATTTTTGCAAATTGTTAATTTTAGAAAGACTTCTTGTCATTTTTGTTCCTCCTATTGGTTGCAGGTACAGCACTAAATATTTTTTCTTCTACTTCAAATAGAAATTCTTCCACTAGAGCAAACCTATTACAAAATAGTTTGGGAAATTTGTTGGCGTGCACATGAATTGTCCTTTTTAAAAACGGGCATGCATAATCTCGAGCACATTTTGGAATGTTTGTAACATATGGCGTGATTGGTTGGGTGTGCGGGGTGAGCATGGCTCGCACGAGCCTGGCCCGCGAGATACGGGTTTCCTCTGCGTATCTGCGCATGCAGGCAAAAGGCAACAAAATGACTTGGACTGCACCCGCGCATGCAAGACCGGCCTCCCACATGCAGGCAACCGAACACGCGCTCAGGCGCGGTCAATGCACGCGGCGGGCCTGGCTGCGGCACTACACCCAACCAATCACGCCCATAGCAACTAAAAAAAATATTTAAGCTAAGCTGGCTAAATAGGAGAAAATCAAGTAATTTTGCCTGACAAAATGAAAAAAGTAACTTTTTTTATCACTACCTTCTCTTAGTTCACTGTCACCACTACCATCTGCAGACAGTTCCAATTGCTCATTTATCTCTATCTCCAATGTACCTTTTGAATCAAGTTTTCTTCGTCTTCTTTTGTTGTGCCACTCCAGCTTTCTTCTACAACTCCTTTTATCTTCATCAAAATCCAGCAATACATGGAACCTGCAACGGAAACATATTGAGAGCGAGAGATAAATTGATTATAGCACACCAATGTAAACTATTACCACAAGTCAACAAAAAAAAATATGTCAAGCCAGCACAATTGTTAGACTGGCAACAATAGATTGTTCGGGTAAGTAACAATTGGCATATCAGACAAAATGTCAGCAAATTATGCTTCAATTTAACCTCGCCATTCAACAGTGACTAATACATCAAATATATCATGCCACTGAACTAGTAGCCAGCCTACTATGAGAAACAAAATCCGCTAGCAATGTGTAGCACGGTAGGCTGGGAGCTTTTCACATTATCATGAACCTTGCATGGTTACACCTATGAAATTGTGCTGCAAATTCACCCAAAAAAGGTTGTGCTGCCAAATGAATTATTGAGATGATCTGATGTCAAAAAAAAAAAGATAATAACAGTACGAATCCTACAGGACATTTCTCAGAATCAACCGCAACAGCATTCCTCCCTTGAGGGAGCTCTCTAAAGAAATGCAGAGTTTCTACCTGTCCTTAACAAAATGGTCCAAACACCAATTGACCATTATAAGTCGTGTTTGGATGATTGAAATAGTAATCCAACAGCCACGATCTTATTGAAGAACTATAATACACCAAATCACAAGGCAACAACGATTGTATAAACGTTCAAGCATTTACTATCTATTTTTACTGATCCCAATGGGTCTTCTACAAGCATATAAAGCAACTAGAAGTGAGCAAACTGTGGCTTACTTGCCGCACTGCTGGCAATAGCGCTTCTGGACACCATCGAGCATGACAGCAGCAGCGTGTGCACAGCGTAGACACACCCGATGCCGGCGGTGGTACCCCTTCAGTTCCCGTATGTCCGCCTCACAACCAGGCACTTGGCACCTCAACTCTGCTGCTGCCACACGGCCAGCCCCTCCGCTACCACCACCACCTCTAGCTGCCGCTCCGCTGCCCCGGCCGGCTGCCTTCGATTTCTTCCGCGCGCCGGCCAGCATCTCCGTAGCCACGTCTGCCACCTCCGCCGCCGCCGCCATCTCGTCCACCTCAGGGCACGCGCACGGCACCCTCTCCGCGAGGTAGTTCGGGCAAACCAGCCGCGGGTCGCGTTTCCTCACGCGGCGCTTGCTTCTCCTAGCCTGAAGAGGCGACGGTGGCAGCGGCTGCGGCGGCGGGGGAGGGTCCGTAGGGAACAGCGCCGCCTCGGTGGGATCGGCCACGATCCCGATGGCGTCATCCCACGGGAGTACCAGGGAGTCGTCGTCCTGGAAGGCGAAGTCGAGGAGGTTGCCCCAGTCAAAGACGGGCTCGCCAGCGTCAGCCCCCCCGCCGCCGGAACCGGAGGCGTCCATTTCCGGGAACTCTCCAAACCCTAACCCCAGAATCCCGCGCGCGCGCGGCGCGATCGGCTCCCACGTTGCGGGATTTCTCTCACGATTCCGCGGAGGCGAACGGCGGGAGCGGGAGAAGAATGCGACTGGCGAGCGAGGCGAGGAGAGCGAATGAATTGGTCGTCTCGGCTTGGTGAGTGGGCGGCGTTGGAAGACCAGGGGCCAGGTGGAGGTCGCGCACTCGCTGACGGGCGGGACCCACGGTTGTGCGGTTGGGTATGCAGTGCTGGGCAGGATGAGCGGGCGTGGTGGGATGTTTGTCGAGCGGGCGAATCAAATCTGCGACGCCGCGCGGGGCCCGTCGTGTCAGCGGATGCGGGTCAGCAGTGGCCCCGTCTTGTTGCCGCCGCTGATGGCGTCGCGGTGGGGGACCCGCGCGGTCGATCTGAGTATCTGACCGCGACCGCCGGAACGGGAGGCCGGCGGCTGGGGCTGCGTCGTCTGTCGGATGGAGATCTCGCGGCGGGCATCGAATTTGGACGCGGACGGACGGGCGGGAGGGGATGTGGTGGCTCGTGTCATCATTCAACACCGTCTCCCGTTGTTCGGCACTTGCGGTTGCGTGCAGGTCTTCCGTTTTTATCTTCCATCTTTTTTTTTTCCGTGAGTTGACATTGGATCTTGAGATGGAGCGAGACTACGTGGAAGAAAGGGACACGGGATCGTGACACGAGGGGCTCACAGCACCACACGGTTTTTTTAATAACTCGCCGCGCATAGGTGATTTTCTGATCAAGAAAAGAATAGCTGTAAGCCTTCCAAGTCTCCGGTGGGATTGCCCCGGGTGGCCTCGGCGACTTGAAACACTCCAGCGGTTCGGTCAGTACTGTGCGTCTTCCGGCAATGGGGGCTGGTAAGCAATCTCAAGCGCTTCAGTCTGTTAGTTTGGAGTCAATGGAAATAGATGATGCTAAAGGGGATGCTATTGAGTCAGTAGCTAAGGGGTAGTTAAAAACAAGAATAATAAGCCATACTGTTATAGTTGTCTCACAAAGGGTCACATTAATACGGTTTGCATCTCGGAATTGTGCTGTGATAATTGTGGTTCTGATGAACATGTTACTAAGGCTTGTGCACCAAATAGGCATAACAAGTCTATGGCTATTCCTAGTGGATATGCAATGGAGGGATTGGGTTTTTATTATATCCCGTCCTCCGGCAACCAGAAGGTTTCAAATGATTCTACTGCTGCACTGGTGAAAGTTCTCGAAGGTTCCATGACGGTGATGAATGTTAAATCAGAGCTAGAGAGGCTGTTACCAGGTAACTGGGAGTGGAAGGTGGATGAGAGTAGCCCAAACACTTTTGTGACAATGTTCCCATCTAAATCGGATCTACAGAGGCTTGTGGAATGGGGACCTGTTGTCACTAAAAGTGTAAAGGCTACTATGAGCATTGAGGAAAAGGCATGCTCAGATGTATACAGGTATGAGATCCCTAAGGTTTGGTTTCAGTTCCGTGGTTTTAATCAAGAGTTACGGCTGTTTCCTATAATCTGGGCTGTGGGGTCTATTATTGGGGCTACTCATAAGGTGGACATAAAATTCACAAAAAAGCATGACATTGCCAGAGTTAAAGTTGCTTGTCTCAATCCGGATTTAATTCCAGAATATGTCAATGTGGTTGTTGGGGACTTTGTGTATGAGCTTCAGTTCCGAGTGGAGTATAACATGGATCCTAAAAACCCAACGCCAATCAACATGGATATTGATCCTGAGGATGGTGCTGATAAGGATTTGGAGGATGATCTTCTAGATGACTTTGATGCTCCAGTGAAAAACAAAAAACTGGACAACAAGTCAGATTCTTCTGCTGGGGCTCCTGCTAAGGTCGGTTCGGTTCCTTCTTCTGTCCTGAAGGCATCTCCGGTGGCTGTCCTTAAGCCATCCGGTCGGGATACCCAGTCTGGGCAGGATTTTTCGGGCGGTGGACTGACAGAGGTGAGCTTACAAGGTGGGCAGGATGGATTGTATAAGCAGAGCAGTAAGGGCAAGGATTCTTCTGCGGTTGTGGTAGTTTCCAAGCATACCGTAGCTTCTCCCTCGAAAGGGTCACGTGTCATCCCTCTGGTTCCAAATGATTCATCTCAGTTGCTTGTGGTTCCATCTCGTTTCAGTAAAAGGTCAGCTGTTGTAGCAGATCAAAATTCTCGGGAAAGGGCTGCTAGACTAAAAGCAAGAATCAACTTGGAAGAATCTAAAGGAGAAGGTCTTGTTCAGAGGAACACACTGGCTTCGCACATGGGCCAAATTACAACGAAGTGATTCAAACAAAGAGAGTCTTCTAGATGTTTGTCGCAAGCTGAAGACAACGGCGTTGCAGTTATTTGCTTCGTTTGGTTGGCCTTTTGTGGCTAGGATTGGTTATCCTGTTTGATGTTTTTGGTTCACTTGTCAGAACGGTTTTGATTCTGAGTCTGTAATAAGTATGGGCTGATTCTCTCATGGAGAGATGAAGCCGGAAATTCTTTTTTCCATCATCTAAAAAAAGGAAAATTTTGTAAAAAAGCTCAGTTAGATGTAATTTTGTAGGTATTTTATGGGATTTTAGGACTGAAGAAAAGAACCGCAAGAAAAGTGTAAGAGGTTTGAAGGGCCTATTCGCAAAAAAACCTATCTAGATGTTTTTTTATGTATTCATAAGCAAAACGTTGTGGAAAAAAACAGCGTAACATATCAACAAATTTTGGAAAACAATTTGCGCACAACTAAAACAAAATCTGAAAGTTTTGAGGGTTTTGTCGTTCTAAAAATGGATCTAGATGTATTTTTTGAGGGAGTTTTAGGGATTTTCCCACTATAAAAAATATAAAAGATGCTGCATAAAATCTTGAATGTTTTAAGGGTTTTCTTGCTTAAAAAGCGGATTTAGATGTAATTTTTAAGGAAGTTTAAAGGGACTTCAGTTAAGAAAACTAAAATTAAACAGATTACAAATGTTCAGTGGAAAATAACTCCACTGATAGGTTAATCTTTCTGTTGCTGGGGTAATTTGTTTGCCGAGCTTGGAAGCGAATACCCATTTAGTGGATCAAAGGCTTAAACGGCGTTGTTAATTGCAAAATCAACACAACATGCCATTGACAATTATTTTCTGTGTGCGAAGAAAACTAAGCCTAACATATCTCTCTATATCATTTTCCTTTGCTTTTGTTATGTTAATTGAATGCTGATCAACAGTTACCACGGGACGTACGCATCGATCCATCCGGACCATACATTTGACAAGATCAGTTCAATTGTTGCAACCCCAGAATCTCTACTATATAAAGCAAAAGTTTATTTCCATGTCACTTCATCAAAATTATTCACTTTTGCCACTGCTCTTTAATTACCCACCTTTGCTTCTGTTCTTTAATTATCCATCTTTGCCACTGTTAGTGTTCTTTGCAAATAAATTTTTTATCACAAATTGAGTTTACGTTGCAACGTACGGACACATTGGCTAGTTGTGGTAATGTGGCACTCTCCATCTCGTCATTTGCCCTCAACTTTACTTGAGATAAGATATGCATGCTGTTTTTTTCCAGAATGATCATGAACACCACATATGCAATGAAAAAAATAGCACGATACGAACAACAAAGAAGACAAAGAGAGACAGACAAAAAGGTTACCAGGTCAATGGCGCACGATGATGAGATGGGCTGCGGATCTCCGAACACGAAGCCAACAGTTCCAATAGGCAAATGACGTGACGATAATAGCCGAGGTGCAGAATGAGAGGAGGGACAACTTGGAAGCAAAAACACAGGCCTCACACGCAAGAACACATAATAACAAAAGCATATAGGAGTAATATATAGCGGACAGCTATAGCAATAAGCAGAGATGATCCCCGCGATTTAAGAAGCAGAGGACGTGAAGACGACGACGGCTAGAGAAACAAGCAACGATGGGCAACAACAATAATAAGAGAAACAGGCCTAACATGGTGAGCGCGATAGCAATCAAACAATCATAAAAAGAACGGCGTGGCACGCGCGGCAGCAACACGAGGATGAGAATGGCAATGAAACAGATACAATATTACTCCGAATCAACCAGCGCTGTTAGCGGTGGCGCAGAACGAACCGACTAAAGGATCAGTTGGACGCTTCCCATGAAGTATGGCCTGACGGCGAGCTCGAGCCGACGCAGCTGGATCCATGCACAGGAGAGAACAGGCCAGGCAAGAACAAAAAGCGTGGCTCGTGGAGTCTACAAACCCTCACCAATGAAGCCGGCGATGCAGAGAGCAGGAACGCAGGAAAACAAGGAAGGAGCGAAATGGCAAAATAGGCAATAGCGCCAGGCAGAGGCACACTAGCGCAAGAAGCACGGAATGAAGACGGATATGAGCGTCGCTGCTGATGACTGCTGGCGATACACTCGGGAGAAGAAGCGTTGCCCACAGAAGAGAAAAGGGACGGAGGTAACCAAATCAGCAAAAAAAAAGAACCAGCGCCAACAACCAAAACATGCAAGGCCACGTGCCGTTCTCGCAAAAATCCAGAGCTAGAGGCGTGTGAGGACTCGAACGTAGACCGCAGGCTCGAGCGTGAGGGAGCTGACCACTGCTGAAAGGACCGAAGATGTCGCCTAGAGGGGGGGTGAATAGGCGAATTAAAAAATAACAACGGAAATAAATTTCCCGAGACAACTAACCCAGACTATCCGAGGTTATTGTCCGGATACTCCGGGTAACCCAGACTATCCGGGGTTTTTTAACCGATACTCTGGGGTGCCCGGACTATCCAAGGAAAATAACCTGAATATTCCGGTTGGTCTCCTCGGGATGAGATTTGCTAATCTCTTGAACTTTTGATCAAACTATTTGAATACAAAGGTTCTAAAGACTACCAGGTACCTTTAGCAAGAGTAAATCTAGAGCCAAACACAATAGAAAAGTAGATCAGGCCTCTCCAAGATCCAAAATCACAAACCCTATCAAGAGCAAAGTGAAGAACACAAAGACAACGATTGTTACCCGAAGTTCGGATTCTTGAAGGGAATCCTACGTCTCCGTTGAGGAGGCACAAAGCCTTGGTCTCACTTGACCACAATCCTCCCGGTGTTGCACAAAGCACTCGCCGGTCTTCGCTCTTGGTCTCATCCCTTTCGGAGGCGAGACTTGCCTTCACAAACCTCCGAGGCTCTCCACACCAAGAATTCGGAGGCTCCCGGTGACTCCTTGCCGTCTAGGAGCCCTTCAAACTCCAAGAGTAACAAATACGTCGCTAAATCGTCTTGGAGGATGAAACTTGTGCTCAAGAATCAAAGATGCAAGCTCAAGGCACTCAAATCCACTTCTTTCTTCCCAAAGATTCAAATCAAACTCAAGATTCAAGTGAGGAAAGGAGATTAGGGCTCAAGAGTGTGAGAGTGAGAGCTTGAGAGCTGAATAATGCAATAATGAAGCTGTCCCACGGGTAGGTGGAGAGTGAGAGCTTAAATAGGCCCCCCAAAATCCAACCGTTATGAGAGAGCTGCGCACAACCCGGACACTCTAGACATTTAACCCGGATACTCCGGGTTGGGAAGAATTAGCTCTTACCGAAGGGGTCTGCCCGGAGTGTCCGGACCTAAAACCCCGGATACTCCGGACCCATTTACCCCGGAGTGTCCGGACTAAATGTCCGGATACTCCGGACTTACAAGAGAGGGCTACCGAGGACATCAACCCGGAGTGTTCGGACTAAATGTCCGGATACTCCGGCCTGACCCACTCGGCCAGAAGTATCCTTTTGATGAAAATGCAATGAATAAAAATTCTTTTGCATTGCAATTTTCATTCTTTGAGCACAAATATATCCTAGAAGCGATTTCCCGACGTATCCCTCTTAATAGAACGGCTATCCTTAGACTCAATGAAATAGAAAAATTACAACAAGAGTCTTGATGCCGGTCTTCCAAATTTTAAATATGGTGGGGATCTCCAATCGCTTTCCCTTAAGGATATAATCTTGATCTCTGCATGGATTCTCATTTAAACATTAGTATTTTCAAATTGTGTTGTCATTAATCACCAAAACTCTAAAGGGGGCCTAGATGCACTTTCAATCTCCCCCTTTTTGGTGTATTGATGACAACACAATTTATGATTTAAAAGAAATGATAGGAAGTTTAATTTGAATTTTGAATGCCAAACATGTAGTGGAGCTCCCCCTAAGTGTGTGCATTAGAGGATCAAATGCACATGCTTAGTGAGAATTTTTGCAAGAGCTCCCCCTATATCTTTGCATTCAAGGGATCAACAATAGAAATAAGTAACATATTGCATCAATTAGATAAGCCAGACAAAAATAAGCAAATAGATTGAACTAAGAAAGTAGCAGGTCCACAATGCAAAGAATAAACAACAAGTTCGGGTTCAAGCGACCACATCTTGAAAAGCAAGATAAACAACCAAAGCGACACGACAAGCTAAACTAAACTCTCCCCCTTTGGCATCAAGACAACCAAAAAGGAAGCGCCTAGGGCAAAAGATCACTCGTAAATGCGCATGAGGGTCGAACTCCTCTTCTTCCTTTGTCATCACCATCGACCGCCTTGCCGCATTGCCATCGCCCGAGCCGCTTGAGGATGAAGGCCAAAGAGCTGCTGAGTGGCAGAGTCCACTGTAGGTCCGTCAGACGACTCCTCTGACTCACTAGCAGGAATGTCCTCGCCTTGTTGGCGGCGATAGGCTCGGAACTTACGACGATGCTCACGAAGTTCTCGACGGGTCTCCTTGACTTGAGTAGAAACGTCTTGGCACAGGCAGAACAGGCACTTAAGCATCCTCTTGATGGTGTCTCTGCAAGAGGGGGGAGAACCTGGAGGAGAAGCAGGAGCTGCAGCTGGAGCTAGAGGAGCTGAAGAACTGGCCCCAAAGGATGACCCACGACGCCGATCAACAGAACACTCGAGGCGGCAGGGCTGCAGAAGCTGAAGGAGCTCGGACCTTATACGAAAGGTGCTCCACGTCCTTCACGAACTCGAGACCCGTGACATGATCAATAAGGGCCATGATATAGGGAGAGTACCCGCAGCTGCTGACATTGCTCAAAGAATTGTAGCGGATCGCCTCCCAAAGAAAATCCACCACATCAAACCCATGAGTGCGCTCCACCAAATGAAATAGCAAGTTACGCCCATAGGAGTTAATTGACGACGCATCTCCTTCCTTAGGCCAAAGAGTGACCCGAAGCATCCGGAGAAGAACAGCAAGCACATCCTTCAAACCCTTGATGGTCCCCACAACAAAACACTACGACGGATCATACAAGGCCTCAATCTGATCCGGAGTCATAGCCTTCTTGGCATAAAGTTTCGCATCACCATCATGTGACCTCAACTGCAAGACGCGTGCAAATGTCCTCTTGGTGGCAACATACCATATCTCATCCGTCATCCACCAAATTGCATCCTGGGTCTTATCAAAGAACAGGGTGGAATAGAATTGCATGATTACCTCATCATTCCAAGAGTGACAAAAACTCATGATGTTCTTCACTTGATGGCGCTCGCAAATTTGAATGACCTCATCAAAGATAGGATTTTGAGCGTTTGCCATGTATTCCCAGTCAATGGTCTCCATCTTCATGACAGGATGCTCCATAGGGAAAAGGATGATCTGATAATAATCTGAATGAAATTTATTCCAAAAGTGTTTGTCCACATACTCGTCCTGATGAAAATCCAGTGGATCTTTGTTCCTTTGTTCCACTATTGCCTTGCCCTTTCCGGACCCGACTCTGTAATCAACTTCCTTGAGGCGGCTCACCAACCCAGGGTATCTCCAAATAGGCATACTCTTCTCGAGGGGACCAATCACCTCCCTCGACTCCTGAAACCGCTTCTTCTTCTGCTCACGGAGTCTTCCATGAGTGTCAGCGGGATGCTCCTCGGCAGCTTGAGGAGATGGAGCAGCTGGAGGTGCGGAGAGCAGATTGGCACGGCCCTGGCTAACCTTCCTCACAGCATGCCTTTGTCTCTTAGAAGAGCCAGACACCGGAGATGAAGGAGGAGGGTCATCGGAGGGGCACTTGCCGGCACCGGGAGCTCCCTGGGAAGAGGCCGTCTGAGGAGAATCAAGAATGGAGTGAAAAAGGGTTCGCAAGGAAGTAAGTTACACAATTTAAATTTTTGGGCCGAGAGGTACAGCCCGGATACTCCGGGAATTTGGTCCGGAGAGTCCGGACAATTAACCCGGATACTCCAGGGCATTTGATCCAGAGTGTCCGGATAATCCGGGTTGTTCAGACTCAACCCAAAAAACCTAAATTGCAAAACTATGCAAAACACAATGAGTCCATTCTAGGGATTAATCTAGGGAATGAATGGACTCTAACAAGGCAACCTATTCCTAGACATTTCAAAGATCAAAGAGATTGGGACAAAGAGAAGGGCTTACCGCGAGGAAAAGCAACCAACGAGGAGAATGTCGAGCGGAGAACCCTTCCCCAACCTCCGAGGATGTTCCGGAGACTCCGGAAGGTGAGGAGCACGCCGGGGATGGAAGAGGAACCGACGGCGATAGCTAGGGCGACGATTTGAGGGAGAGGCGGTTGAAGAAAATGGTAAGAGAGAGAGAAAAGATGCCCCCTGCAAGGGCTTTATAGGACAGCCGCCTCACCCCGGAGACTCCGGACATTAGTCCATATACTCCGAACTATCCGGATACTCCGGATAAAATATCCGGAATGTCCGGGCTGGTGCCCTCGGAAGGCAGCAGGGAATTCACAAGGAATGAAGTGGAAGATTGGCTTGTAGCATAAAGATAAGAGGTCCTCAAGGCCCTATTTACTTTGTGACTAGAGAACACTCAACCAATCAAGCCATAGTCACATAGTATGAGACTGGATCCGAAGATCAAGGATTTCAATTAACACAAAAAAAATCAAAGAAATAGACCAAATAAAATTTTCTAAAACATTTTCAAACATCAATCAATGGTGTGCCCATTTCAAGCCAAGTTGCGAGAATCAAGGATATTTAGCCCACTTCTCGATTCACAAAATCTCTTTTCATCAAGAGGCTTGATGAAAATATCGACTAATTGATCATTTGTGCTCACATGTTGGATATCAATATCGCCTTTAGTGGAATGATCTCTTAGGAAATGATGGCGAATATCGATATGCTTGGTACGAGAATGTTGGACATGATTGTTGGCAATTTTTATGGCGCTCTCATTGTCATACAAGAGTGGAACGTGGTTGTAGGTTAGGCCATAATCATTTAGGGTTTGCCTCATCCAAAGCAATTAGGCGCAACAACTCCCGGCGGCAATGTATTCGGCTTCGGCTGTGGATAGGACTACGGAATTTTATTTCTTGAAAGACCAAGAAACAAAGGATCTACCTATGAATTGACAAGTTCTTGAGGTACTCTTCCTATCCACTTTACATCCGGCATAATCCGCATCGAAATACCCAACTAATTCAAATGATGAACCTTTCGGATACCAAAGCCCAAAATGAGGAGTGTGCACTAAATATCTCAAGATTCTTTTTACAGCCACCATGTGGCACTCTTTAGGAGCGGCTTGAAATCGTGCACACATGCACACACTAAGCATGATATCGAGCCTAGATGCACAAAGGTAAAGTAGGGAACCGATCATCGAACGATATACCTTTTGGATGACTGGTTTACCTTCTTTGTCGAGGTCTAGATGCCCGTTCGCTTGCATTGGCGCCTTGATTGGCTTGGCGTTCTCCATACCGAACTTCTTAAGCATGTCCTTGATGTACTTGGTTTGGCATATGAAAGTTCCTTTCTTGAGTTGTTTGACTTAAAAACCGAGAAAGAACTTCAATTCGCTCATCATGGACATCTCGAACCTTTTAGTCATGATCCTGCTAAACTCCTTATACAATTGTTCATTAGTAGACCCGAATATAATGTCATCAACATAAATTTGACAAACAAATAGATCATTATCAATATGCTTGGTAAAGAGAGTAGGGTCGGCTTTTCCGACTACAAAACCTTGTTTGAGAAGAAAATCTCGAAGACATTCGAACCATGCCCTTGGTGCTTGCTTGAGTCCATATAGAGCCTTGTGTAGGAAGTAGACGTGGTCCGGAAAGTTTGGATCCTCGAAGCCGGGTGGTTGCTCAACATAGACCAACTCGGAGAGTGGTCCATTCTAGAAGGCGCTTTTCACATCCATTTGGTACAACTTAAAATCATGATGAGTAGCAAAGACAAGTAATATTCTAATAGATTCAAGCCTAGCTACTGGAGCATATGTTTCATCGAAATCCAAACCTTCGATTTGAGTGAAACCCTAAATGACCAAACGAGCTTTATTTCTTGTCACAACTCCATGCTCGTCTTGCTTGTTCCGAAATACCCATTTTGTTCCAATTACGTTCTGCTTGGGCCTTTCGACAAGCTTCCATACCTGATTTCGCTCGAAATTATTTAGCTCCTCTTGCATGGCCATCACCCAATCCGGATCTTGGAGTGCTTCTTCTACCTTAAGAGGTTCAAGAGAAGAAACAAAAGAGTAAAATTCACAAAAATTTGCAATACGAGACCTATTGTATACTCCCTTGTTAATATCTCCAAGTATGTTGTCGACTGGGTGATCTCGTTGTATGCTTTGATGAACTCTTAGATCAGGGATTGTTGCATTTAATCGTTGGATAGGGCCTCCATCATCTTGAGTGGTGTTCGAGCCATCTTGAGCTTGCATGGATGAGGAAGGAGCATCATTTGGAGCATTGTAGTTCGGAATATCCGGGGTTGGACCCGGATACTCCGGGTCAGTCCAGATACTCCGAACATTATCCCGGACACTCCGGATTGGGGTGCTCGGGATTTCATCCTGCTCCATTGGTTTCACCTCTCCAATAGCCATTCTTTTGATTGCTTCGCAAGGAGGTTCTTCCCTATTGATTACATCATAATCAACTTGTTCTACTTGAGAACCGTTAGTTTCATCAAATGTTACGTCACGCGAGATTTCAACTACACTAGTATTATTGTTGAAAACTCGATATGCGTAAGCATTTGACCCATAACCAAGTAAGAAACCTTCATCTACTTTAAGAGCAAATTTAGAAGACTTAGCTCGCTTTTTGAGGATGTAGCATTTGCTTCCAAAGACTCGGAAGTAGAAGACATTAGGTTTCTTGCCGGTGAGTAGCTCGTACGCCGTCTTCTTTAAAATCTTGTGAAGATATAGTCGGTTGGTACTATGGCACGCGGTGTTGATAGCTTCCGCCCAAAATATGTCGGAGACCTTGTACTTGTCAAGCATCGTGCGCTCCATCTCGATGAGGGTACGATTCTTCCTTTCGGCTACCCCATTTTGTTGAGGGGAATAGGGAGCCGAAAACTCATGCTTGATGCCTTCTTCATCGAGATACTCTTCCACGCCGGTGTTCTTGAATTCGGTGCCATTGTCACTCCGAATTCTCTTGATCTTCAGTTTAAACTCATTTTGAGCCCTTCTCATGAATTTCTTTAGAGTTCCTTGGGCTTCACTTTTATCATGCAAGAAAAATACCCAAGTGAAACGAGAAAAATCATCAACGATAACTAAACCATACTTGTTTTCTCCAATGCTTATGTAGGTGACCGGGCCGAACAAATCCACGTGAAGCATCTCCAATGGTCTTGAGGTAGTCATCACGTTCTTGGCGGGATGAGAGGCTCTAACTTGCTTCCCGGCTTGACACGCGCTACATACCCTATCTTTCTCAAAGATAACATTGGTTAATCCAAGAATGTGGTTGCCTTTAAGGAGTTTGTGAAGGTTTCTCATGTCAACATGGGCAAGTCGGCGATGCTATAACCAACCAATGCTAGATTTAGCCATAAGACACGTTTCAAGATTAATTCTATCCGTAGTAAAATCTACGAGATAGAGATTTCCCTTCAAACGACCCTTAACGGCTATCGAACCATCACTTCTTCTTATGACATCCACACCCTTGTCACTAAAGACACAATTGTAGCCCGCTTCACATAATTGAGCAACGGACAACAAATTGTAACTGAGTGATTCAACAAGTAAAACATTATTTAAATGAAAATCATTTGTGATATGAATTTTACCTAAACCTACCACTTCACCTTTTCCATTGTCGCCAAAAATGATGCTTTCACTATTCGATCCATCGGCGTCCAAATGTGCGAATATTGCCTTTTCTCCGGTCATATGGTGTGTACATCCGCTATCCAATATCCAACTTGATCCACCGGAAATGTAGGCCTACAAAATGAAATTTAGATTTTGCTCTTTGGTACCCAAACTTGTTTAGGTCCGCGCACGTTAGTGACAAGTGACTTCGGGACCCAAATAGATCGCACACTAGAAGCATTTTTGGGCTTACTCCCTGTCGGCGTATTCCACATGACAGGCCCGAGTCTACAGACCGGGTTTGGTTTAGTAGGAGGGCGTCTTTGCGGCTGGCAAACCCTAGCGAGTGGAAACCCTAATGACTCCCGCACGAAAAACTCCGGAGCCCATGAACTAAGATGACACAAAGATTTTTACCCAGGTTCATGCCCCTCGATCAGGGTAATAGCCTTACGTCCTGCTAGATCTTTTATAGAGTGTTTGAAGCTAGTACAGAGCTTTCGGATTACAAGTTCTTCCTTAGGCTCTACTGCTGAAATCTCGATCCTTCGACCCCCCTTCCCCATGCACCAGAGGGCCCTTATATAGCCAGGCTAGGGGGTAGGTAAAGGGGTCATCATCTTGATCTTCATACATTTATTACTCCTTCCGTCTTTGTCCCGTTCCTTGACCTCATTAAATGCCGGCCTTAACCCTTGAGTCCTTGGGATGTGACCCTTGGTGGCGGGTAGGTGAGGCGTCCTGAGGATTGGGCTTGTATCGAATTCCTTATGTCAGCGGACTGACACAACAGCCCGCCGACATAATGCGATGGGGAAGAAGACTTGAGGTGAAACCACCACATCCACCTTTTGCCTTGCGGCCGGGCGAGCAGGGCGTCCTCACCCACCCGCTCTCCCGAGCGCCACGTGGGGGGGCGCCGGGCGAGCAAAGGCGTCTCGCCTACTTTCGCCCGAACGCCACGTGGGCGGCACATAGCAAAGTGGGCGTGCTCACCCATCCATTGTCGGTAGCCGCCACGTTGGCCGGGCGCCCAAGTAGGTTTCCTCGCCCACTTGCTCGCCGAACGCCACGAGGGCCGATGTAACGTCCCAAAAATAGACCCAATTTTAATTTTTAGAGTTATTTAAATTTTTGTGAATTAATTAACATTTATTTGAATTTAATTGAATTTATCTGAATTTTTGGAGAATTATTGGATTTAATTGGAATTAATTTGGATTATCCTCTCTTGAATAATTAAATATCAGAAAAGGTATTTATCAAAATAAATAAAAATATTTTATTTAAGCTCTAAATGCCTTAAAATATTTTTGGAATTTTTCTAGCATTTTTAAGTATTTTAGAGCTCCAAATAAATACTTTGATTTTCTAGAATTATTTTTATTGAGAAAAGCCGGAAAATCGCTAGCTACAGTGTCGGACCGAGCCCAACACTGTGCTCGCGCCGGGAAAACCCTAACGCCGCGGATTTCGAGCCGTGCGATTCCGATCGAGCGATCGTGGATGAGCCGCGTCGTTCCTAGCGCGTGGGTCGTTGGATCCCGATAAGTGACCGTCAGGATCTCGCCACGTGGCACCATATCGCCGAACCGTTATTCAATCAGCGCCGTTGGATCGCGATCGAACGGCGGGATGTGACCAAGCAGTCTCGGGAGGGCGCGACTGTGCACCGCCGTCGCCGGTAGGACGCCGTGGATCTTGTCAGGGATTTTACGCGCAACCCGAGGCATGTCCGAGCCAGTGATAAAGCCCATGCCGCGCAGCACTTCCTTCCGTTCGTTTTGCCCCCTCGCTCGAGCTCTGCCATCGACCGTAGACCCCGCCCAAGCTCGCCGTAGTAGCCACACCCTTCCCCTCGGTTCTTCATCGTCTTCCGCCACCGTCCGCCGCTCCCCGTCGCAACCAAGACCTTCTCCGAGTTCCCCGTGCCAAGCCGCGTCCATTGGGCCACTTCTTCCGATCGGAGATGTCCGGAAACGCCACCAGCTGCGTCGTCTTCTCCAAGTCCGGCGACAAGCACCGCCGCCACTTCTTCGAGCATCGCGACTCACCGCCACCGTCGGATCTCCATCGCTCGGCTCAGGTAACGCCACGTCTCCTTCTCTGTAGCGCTAGACCGGATCGACTTCAGTTGAAAATGGCCGTTAGATTCTCATCCAACCGCTCCGGTGCATCCACTCAGGCTAGTGAATAGTAAGCTCCCCGGGTAACGGTAGCCATAGGATTTTCATCGGACGACCAAGGTAAAGCCACGTGTATCCCTATTGAATCAAGCTGAAACGGTATCGGTAGAAAATGGCCGTCGGATTCTCATCCAACGAACGAGGTAGCGCCACGTCTCTCCCTGTAGAGTAAGTTAAATAAGCATCGATAGATCTCGGCCGTTGGATGGTAATCGTGCGGCTCTGGAGTGGCCGCGTAGGCTTGTGAATAGGGAACCACTCGGATAACCATCGCCGTTAGATCTGCATCCGACCGCGTCGGTGTGACCACGTAGGTGCGGTGAATAGTGTTCTGCTCGGGTAACCGCATCCGTTAGATCTTCGATCTAGGGTTGTGATCTTGCCACGTGGCCGGGGGGGCGCAGCCGTTGCCGTATACCGATCGTTGGATTTGAATCCAACGGCCGGAAATATTTGTGTCGCGTGGAGTGATGGATGTCTTGGCGTGTCGATTCTTGAGTGGGACATGCATCGCATTCACCGGCCCACTTGTCGATGTCTTTGGCCGCCGTGGCCGACGTCGACATGGCGTCATCACAGAACCACGATGTCGATGGCGAGAGCGGCGTGGCAGTCCTGGTGCTGACACGTGTCGCCGAGAGGATTTAACCGGATTTTCAGTAGGAACATAAATAGAATAAATTCGGTTTTCCTTTAAATTGAATTTTAGAAACTTGTAACTGCTATAACTTTTGCATTGTAACTCAGATTTGGGTGATTCCTGTCCCTAAAAATTTGTAAAAATGTGAACTATTTAATAGTGAATTTTATTTTATTTTTAAAATTTATCTTGCTATCTGTATTGTGTATTTATTATATGTATGCTTGGTACGAATAGACTCCGAATTGCCGGAAGTTGCCGGGGAAGAATTTGAAGACTCGTCACAAGAGCCAGACCAGAATCAACTGCTATTCGAAGGCAAGTCTTGCTTTGACCATATTGCTCCTAGACTTTTAAATGTATTTCCATTTAAACTATGCATGCTATATTCATTAAGAAAATAACTTTGATAAATCTTGGGTAGTTTAGATAATACCCTACCTTGTTAATATTAACTGTATGCCCTGCAATCCTTGTCAACTTAAGATATTAATTAGAGTTGGTTGCTATTATAAAGCCAACACGGGAGGCTAGACCGTGATTAGCTGCTTAGTATGCTTGTATGCGTGAAATGACTTTCAAATTTGCAAAAGAATATTGACTAAACCATTATGAAACGCATTTTGGAATAATGTGATGATGTCATGAGATGGAATTGGGGTAGCGGCCTGTGTGGGGGATATATACCGGGGGCCCTAAAGCGGAACTGTGAGGCCCAACCCGGTAACTAGGCCAGGAACCCATTGGAAAGGAAGTATATTAAATTTGGCGAGGTGTGAAGAGTCGGAGCGAATCCTAGCTAAGGAAACCAAGTCGATTGACAAGGGATGATTGTAATCAAATTAATATAGATTCGGGATAGACATGAAAGTGCGGTTTCCATCTCGTATCCGAGTGGGATTCCTTATTGTAACGCGCTTCTACGCTATATAAAGGGGGGCGGGGACACTGACATCTGAGAACATCATCGGCAAATAAGTTAGCCACTCATAATTCGAGCCACAGGACTAGGGTATTATCTCCACCGTGAGAGCCCGAACAGTATAATTTCCGTGTCTTGTGCTACCATCGAGTTCTGATCCGGTAATTAGCCCTATATAAATTATTATGGTAACAAACCTCGGCGGTTAGCGCGCCGGTAAGGGGTCCCATGAGCACACTCTGCTTGGCGAGACAAAGGACTCGGTTGGCGCGGTGAAGGCACACTTTCCACCAAAGGTGGAGCCGAGGTCTTAAACACCTCGGGTCCCACCGCAGCTCAAAAGAAAGAAGAAGTCGGGGAGGTCGTGCGATCGCGGGGTCCGAATCTTGGACCCCAATCGAGGTACACCTTTATCCGCTGCTAAGCAGCCTTGCGATTAATCGGATCTTTTCCTTCTGTTGGATCATCACCGGACGCTTCGTCTTGCTTAACTGCGTTTAGGCGGCGGAAAGAGGCAATTGGCGGGGAAGTTTAAACTTATCACCCTTATGTATGGGGAACTCGGTGCGGCGCATCGAAAAGAAGGCATCACGTCCCTGCAAGTATGAAGGGGAAAGTACAATCAAGATTTAGATAGAAGCTAGAAGAGTCAGTACCAGAAGGCAATGAAGATCCCTTACGGAGGCTTTGGATTGACCGTAAAAGGTCTTGGGCGTCTGGGAATCACGATCTTCTCGTTTGGGGTGAAGAAATCAGAGGCACGGCTAAGATACGCTTCTGAAGTAATTCTCTCAGAAACCTCCCGTGTAGGATCATTGTGGCCCTCATACTCATACCCGGGATGAACTTCGGTCTTTGAGAAATTTGGATCTGGCGGGTACAAAATTGGCAATGATAGCCATACCGGTGAGCCCATTCTCCTTCAACTCAGCAATCAGACCCATGAGATCAATCACTTGGTCCATCCCGTCATCCTTGGGAAGCGATGTCGGTCGGGAGAGGGCTTGGGTGGCCTCCGGTGGCGAGCAGCGGAGGCTCGGGATTGGCGCGAGAGAACCACTCTTGGTGCCAACCCTTATTCGAGGTCTTCAAAGGAATACTGAAGTAAGGTTTTTTCATGCCATCCCTCAGCTGAAATCCGGCACCTCCAACCACTTTGGGGGAGTTCTTGCTAGGGAAAGGTTTAAGAAGGAAAAGATGGCGAAAGAGATTGAAGTGGGGGCGGACGCCAAGGTAGGCCTCGCAAAGGTTGACGAAGGCAGCGATTTGGAGAATAGAATTGGGGTTGAGATGAGTTAGTTCGATCCTATAGAATTCAAGAATGCCGCGGAGAAAGGGGGGTGCCGGAAGTCCAAGCCCACGCATAAAAAAGGATTCGAAGACAACCACCTCCTCGGCGCGGGGGGTAGGGCAGAATTCACCTGCGGCAGGGCGGGCGGCGAGCATCACCAATGGCGGAAAAACACCAACGCCTACCAAATCCTCCAACCGCCCCTCCGTGGTTACCGAGGTAGCCCAATCCTTGGTCGAGGCGGACGGGTGAGTAGTTGCGGGAGAGGGAGACGACATCCTCGAAGGAAGAAGCCTCGCGATCGCGTGAGATTAGGAGTTAACCCTAGCAGCGGAGGTCGCGAGGGAAAAGATTGGAGAACAAAGGGGCAAAAAGAAACAGTGCAGAGACACTTCATTTTACTCTATATTGATAGGGGAGCGGTGCCAACTTTCGCCTCGAGCGGGAAACCGCATCACCCTTACCAGGCCCTGAAGCCGCCTTAGGGAGCACTTCAGGGTGGGCCGGCGAGCACGCACGTGCACAATCGCTAGTGGCCCAACAAAATGAAATGGGAAATGGTACGCTCCAAGATGGGCCAAAAGCCAAAAGCCCGTGACACACGGGATCATGGGTACCACCCAAGGAAAAACATCCTCTTATGGTATGCCTCATGCTAGGTCACAAGCTAATAACGTTCAGAAGAACGAAGTTAGATACCATAAAGATGACTTTAAAAACAGACGCCTACAAGGTATGAGGCTCGTGTGACCTTAAAAAGGGGCAACGATGGATACCCGGAGGGCAGGATAAAATGCGCTCTGTAAAAAAGGCCAAGGGTTATGCGCCCGGACGCGCTAAATACCACTCGGCTGAGTACAGATGTGCACAAAAAACATGCTAAGTAACGAGTCGGCCTGATAAAATGGGTCAGAGATAGCTCGGAATAATCATGCAAAGAATTTCGTCGAGTTCTTCGTGTCCTCCTCGCCAAGCGACAAGCACTCGGCTAGAAGCACTCGGGAAGACTTGACCGCAGGAAGGCGTTCGGACAAGAAGCACTCGGGGGCTACTGTGGGGGATATATACCTCGGGGGCCCACAAGGCAGACCTGTGAGGCCCAACTTGGAAGCTAGGCAGCCCATTGCGGAAGGCGGAAGTATATTAAAGGTGGCGAGGTGTGAAGAGTCAGGACGAATCCTAGCTAAGGAAACCGAGTCGTATTCGGCAAGGGATGATTGTAATCCAAACTAATATAGATTCGGGATAGACATGAAAGTGCGGTTTCCATCTCGTATCCGAGTGGGATTCCTTATTGTAACTGCGCTTCTCTGCTATATAAAGGGAGGGGCGGGGGACACAGCATATAGAACATCATCAGCAAATAAGTTAGCCACTCATAATTCCAGAGCACAGGACTAGGGTATTATCTCCACCGTGAGAGCCCGAACCTGTATAATTTCCATGTCTTGTGCTATCATCGAGTTCCTGATCCAGCGCTTAGCCCTATATAAATTATTGTCGGTAACAAACCTCGACAGTTGGCGCGCCAGGTAGGGGCTGCGCTAGGATCAATCTCGGCAAGCTCGATGGCGATCTTCACCAAAAGCATGACCACTTTCGCGCCGGCCCAGGTGTTTCGCTTCGGAAGTCTGGATTTCATCGCCGACGATTTTGGTCATCTTTCCCTTTCGGATTCGGATCAGTTCCAATCTGGAAGCAATTTTTGGATTCCCTTAGCCGGCCAACCACTCGGATTGGGAACAGGCATGGCCATCTGTCCTGTCTGATGAAGTCAAAAGCACGAACCCGTCTAGGCGGAACCGGTGATGGCGGATCCCGAGTGGTCAAACATGCTAGAAAACCACTCGGACATAAAGGTCAGTGTCACTTACCTTCTTGTTCCTCTGATTCAGAAGATGAAGCGGAAGATTTCCAGAACTTTCGTGGCATTTTTATGATCGAGGCCGCATGACAGAATCGCCTATGAAGAATCGACAAATCTTTGTAGAGGAAAACATCGACAACAAGGAGGCCGTGCGAGATTTCTCCAGAACAGAGGCCGCAATGTTAATGAAGAAATTTTGCAGACAAAGATGGGGAACCAATCGGTTTTCCATACTCCTCAGCAGAATATCATTGCCTCCAAGACGCTTCTTGATACTTTAGGACCACTGCTTGGCACGGACAGCCCTGTCGCTCCGTCGTAGCCCAAGTTCCAGGCTATGGTGGCGGCGGCAATGATCCAAACAACACCGGGAGGAGCCAAGGAAAGAGCCATCTACTTTTCGCCTCGTTAACTCGCGGTACCAGCGACAATCTGACTCGCGGCCGTCCTGGCGAAACCGGCGAGGAGAAAGCGCTCGGCATAGCATCGGTCGGGACCGAGGCGAATCTAAGCGCCCGTGGCCGATCGGGAAGATGAAAGCGCCCGTGAAGCGAGATGACTATGAGCGTTTGGCATTAGCCATACGGCCGAACGATCGCGAAATCCCCATCATAATGAAGGAAAGCGAAGACCGCCGAGCAGGTCACCTTCCGGCGTTCTCCACGAAGGCGCAATAGCGGTCCTATTGAGGGCATCCGGGCTTTCACCTCGCCTTCGCCAGTGGTTTGGCCGAAGGATTCAATCTAAGAGCATCACCAAATTTGGCGGAGAAAGGGATCCGAAGCTTTGGCTCCAAGTCTACTCTCTTGCGATCATGGGCTGCGGAGGCAACCACAATGTGATGGCCAATTACCTCCCGATCATGCTCACCTCTTGGCTCAAGCATGGCTCCACAGGACTTCAGCGAATTCCATAGATTCTGGGAAGATCTCTGTGAACAATTCATCACCAACTTCGGGGCACTTCTGGCGACCTAGAGCATAATGGGACTGTGCAGCTCCTTGAGAAAAAAAGAATGAGACGCTCCGAGAGTTCATCCGGCGCTTCATGCAAAAGAAGAATACGATCAGGGACATCTCGGAAGCAGCAGTCATCGCAGCGTTCCAGAAGGGTGTCAACGACCCCGACCTGATCAAGAAAATGTCTCGAAAGCCGCCGTTCATCGTAAGGGAGATGTTCGAGCTGGCGGATCGTTACGCAACGGCCTCGGATGCTTTGGCCGAACGGCAAGCTGATCGCCCATGGCAAAAAGACAGAAAGGATTACGCCGAGTCATCAAGACAACGGGACCGGAAGCGGAAGCCTGAAGAAATAGTGAAGGCGACCGAGCAAGGCCGGCATCGCGCGCCATGCACCGACGACTACGACACGGTAATGGAAGCTATTTGCCCTTTTCATCCGAAAGGCAAACACGCTACGAAGGATTGCTTCACCTTGCGGAGGTTCACCAAAGAATCTAGAAAGCGACCGGCCCGAGGTGAAGCAAAGGATGAAGAGAAGAAAAAACAAGACCCTCCTGAAGATGATGAAGGCGAATATCAAAAAACGGAACGTGAGCTCAACTACATCTACGGAGGCTCAATGGCTTACGAGTCAAAGCGAAAGCAAAAGCTCACTGCCAGGGACGTCAACGCCGTCATACCAGCAGCTCCCCAGTACCTTAGATGGTCCGAGGTCCCCATCACCTTCGACCGCTCGGATCATCCGGATCACATCCCTTATCCTGGAAGGTTCCCGCTGGTATTGGACCCGGTGGTGCGCAATGTTAAACTCAAGAGGGTGTTGGTCGACGGAGGCAGTGGGCTCAATATTCTCTTCTTCAAGACTTTTGACGACATGAAGATCCCCCGTTCTGAGTTAAAGCGGGGTTCATCACCATTTTATGGAGTTATTCCCGGGACTTCTTCGGTCCCACTCGGGCATATCACCTTGCCCGTAACGTTTGGAACCAAGGAGAATTTTCAGACGGAGTACCTCAACTTCGAAGTAGCCGACTTCCAGACGGCATATCATGCCATCTTAGGAAGACCTGGCCTGGCCAGATTCATGGCCGTGCCACATTACACCTATCTCGTCTTGAAGATGCCAGGGCCGAAGGGTATCATTTCCATACATGGTGATGTCAAGCAGTCGTTCGTCTGCGACAGAGAAAGCTGCGACATGGCTGAAGCTCAGGAGGTGGCAGATGATAGAGAAAAGATCCGGTAGGCAACCGCACACCAAGAAGACGAAGGAGAAGTACCGGCCAAGAAGCAGACCAGGGCAAGCCTAAAACCTGATGAAGGGGCCAAGAAGGTAATCCTCGGCGACCAATTACTGCGAGACGGCTCGATCGGGACATGCCTCACCCCCAAATAGGAAGCGCGCGTCACCTTTCTTGACCCAGCAAGGGACATCTTGGCGTGGAAACCATCCGATATGCTGGTGTTCCCGGAGAGGTGATCGAGCACTCTTTGAACGTTGATGAGAAGGCCAAGCCCATCAAGCAACGGCTCCGAAGATTTGCTCAAGATAGAAAGGAAGCCATTAGGGAAGAGATCACGAAGCTTTTAGCAGCAGGCTTCATAAAAGAAGTGTACCATCCCAACTAGCTAGCGAACCCAGTACTTGTTCGCAAAAAGAATAAAAGCTGGCGCATGTGCGTTGATTATACCGATCTCAACAAGGCTTGCCCGAAAGATCCTTTTGGGTTGCCTCGTATAGACCAAGTGGTAGACTCAACGGCGGGCTGTGAACTCCTCAGTTTCCTGGATGCTTACTCAGGATATCACCAGATCAGGCTAAAAGAAGAAGATTGCATCAAGACTTCATTCATCACTCCGTTTGCGCGTTACGCTTTCGTCACGATGCGTTCGATGCAAAAATGGCGCAACTTATCAGCATAATCTGTGATGCTTTCACTCCCGGTCGGGCGCAACATGGGCGTATGTTGGCGATGTTGTTGTCAAGACTTCGCGCAAAGAAGGACCTCATACGACTTGGTGAAACCCGAAAGCCTAAGGGCTTACAAAATGGTGAATCGAGAAAAATGCATTTTGGAGTCCGTCGGAAAATTACTCGGATTTATTGTGTCACGGCGTGGCATCGAGGCAAATCGAGAGAAGATCAACGCATAATTCTGAAAATTAAACCTCCAACGATCGGAAGGGCGTCCGAAGCTCACCGGATGCATGGTGGCACTTTCGGCGGAGTTCATCTCTCGGCTAGGATCACGAGGAATGCCTTTTTCAAACTTCTAAAAAGCGGGGTAACTTTCAATGGACCTCTGAAACTACTGAGCTTTGAAGGCGAAGACATTCTTATCATCCCCACTGTCTTTGGTCCTCCAATGCGAAGAGCCCTTTTGCTCTACATTGCATGACGACTCATGTAGTCGTACTGCGATCATGCGAAGCGGAAGGAAGAGGGCACCTCCGGAAAATCCAGTGGCGGTTTACTTCATCGGCGAGGTGTTGGGAGAATCCAAGGTCGCTACCCACAGTACAAAAACTATTGTCTGTTGTCTTGCTCACCTCTCGCAAACTCAAGCACTATTTCCAAGAACATTCAATTACGGTGGTCACCACTTTCTGCTCGGGGACATACTCCTGTCGGGAGGCCACAGGAGAATATAAAATGGGCGATGGGGCTCGGGGCCTTTGAAATTTCCTTGAGTGCGAGCGGCAATAAAATCTCAAATACTTGCCGACTTCACATGAGTGGGCCAGAATTGCAAACTCAGCGACTCTTGAAGAGCTGAATCTTGAACAATGTATTTCGACGGATCCCTCATGCTCAGCGGCGCAGGAGCTGGCGTGGTCCTCATCTCTCCAACGGGTGAGCGCCTGAAATACGTCCTTCAGATCCACTTCCCGGCATCAAACAATGCCGCCGAGTACGAGGCACTCATCCATGGGCTTCGCATTGCGATATCCCTCGGTGTCCGACGGCTAACTATTCGGGGCGACTCCATGTTGGTGATTAATCAAGTCCAAAAGGATTGGTCGTGCGTCGAAGACAACATGGCAGCATATTGTCAGGAGGTGCGGAAGCTGGAGGGCAAGTTCGACGGGCTTGAACTCATTCATGTACTCCGCCGTGATAACGAAGCAGCAGACGAATTGTCAAGGTTAGGCTCCACTCGGGCAACAATACCAGCAGGAGTTTTTGTTGAAGAACTCCATAAACCTTCAATAAGCGAAACAAGAACAAAGGCAAGTCGGAAAAGCGCCCATTGAAGAAGAGGTCTTAGTCATCAGCAGCAGATTGACGACGCCTTTTCTCAATTACTGTTAAGGGCGAACTTCCGAAGGCCGAGCAGAGGCGAAGCGTATCTCATGGCGCAGCAAGAATTACATAATAGTAGGCGAAGAATTGTTCCGAAAAAGTGCCTCCGGGGTTCTAAGGCGATGCATATCAGAACAAGAAGGAAGAAACTTACTCAGAGAAATCCACTCGGGAATCTGTGGGCATCACGCGGCGTCAAGCACTCTGGTGGGTAAGGCATATCGACAAGGCTTCTTACGGCCATTGCCGTGGTGATCACGGAGGACATTGTCGAACTGTGAAGGATGCGAGTTTTTGCTTCGCCAAATACGTGCGGCTCGGAAGGCTGCAGACAATCCCAATCACTGGCCGTTTGCGATGCAGGGGCTCGACATGGTCGGCCCCTTGAAGAAAACTCAAGCGGTTTCACTCACCTCTTTGTCATTGTCGGCAAATTTACCAAGTGGATAGAAGCAAAGCCCGATTGGCTACAATCACGGTGGCCAAGGCCAAAAATTTTTAGGAGATTGTCGTAAGATTGCGTATAAAGCAGGATTATCACGGACAATGGAACCCAATTCGAGAGAAGAATTTCAAGGCCGGTGCGACGAGCTTGGCATCAAAGTTTGCCGCCTCCGTGGCTCATCCAAAGAGCAATGGTCGGTAGAAAGGACAAGCGGCATGGTCTTTGCAGGGCTTAAAAGCACGCATCTTCGACCGGCTCAAACCGTCGCCACCCGATGGGTAAAAATTGCCTTCGGTACTCACGGTGAGAACCACCCTGACAAAACAGCAAGGCGATCACCTTTTTTCTGGTCTCTGGCTCGAAGCGGTCCTACCCACGAAGTTGACCTTGGATCCCGGTCGAAATTTGAGGAGGCGAGTCGGAGGAGAGCGAATGGAAGACATCGACCCGATTGGAAGAGGCAAGGGAAATCGGCTGCGGTCGGTCGACCAAATACCTCCGAGCCTGCGCGCTACCATGATCAGCGTCCAGGAAAGCGTTCTCCAAGGGTGATTTGGTCCTAATAAAGAGTCGAAGCCACGAGCACAAGTTATCTCGAATTAGGAAGGCCCGTACATCATCGGCCAGTGGCGTCCGAGGGGCTTATAGGCTTAGCGAGAAAGCGACGCCGTCATCAGTAACTCATGGAACATAGAGCGACTCGCCGTTTTTACTCTTAAAATGTTTTATGGGTGTTGAATCTCCTCCTAGACTTGCTGCTCAATTGCTTCTCAATTAAGCGATGAAGTCGAAACTACCTAATAGTGTTGCATGTCGCAACTCATTTGAAAAATTACTTGTTTCAAGAGATGCCATATGTCAGAATTTTTATTTTAATTGACTTGCTACTCAATTGCTTCTCAATTAAGCAGTAAGTCGGGGGCTACACCTAATAGTGTTGCACATGTGCAACCCGCTTACAAATCAGCTCCTATCCTTTTCTTTTCCCTACGGTCACGACTAAATCCGAAAGTGCTCTATACCTCGATTGTGAAACCCGGACGAAAAAAGTCTAGTTACTGATGAAAACGCACGCTCGAGGAAAAGGCCAAAGTGCCAACTCGCGATGCTCGGGGGCTATACTAATCGCACGGGGTGCTTAAACATAAGGGAAGATGAAAACCACTCGGGAAAAATCGAAAAGATCTAAGCAGGGAAAAAGAAATGGCAAGTTGCAGCTGAAACAGTCTTACAAAAGACCAGCATCGTTCAAACATCATAAAAGATATATACAACAAAAGTACTACTTTCCTTGCAGAAATAAAGAGAAAACTACTCTCGGCGCGCGCGGCCGACGGCCGCGATGAGGGCATCCCTAGCTCCGATGAGCCTAGGAGCAACCTCGATCAGGGCGTCGACGGCGTCCCGGGCGACGGCCTCCTGCTCCGCGGCCTCCGCCAAGACAAGGTCACACTCGGCCCAAAGCTCGGCGAGTTCGTCCTCAGGTTCCATGGGGGCGTCGTCGCCAAAACTGAGGAATAGGTTCTCGATCCACGGCGCAACCGGTGGACCCGGGGACTCCGGAGGGAGAGACAATGGAGAGAGATCCTCAGAAGAAGAAGAAGAATCCATAAAGAAGAAGAAGGGAACCTGCAAAAAAAACAGAAGACGAACGATCAACCGGCGGTCACAATTACATAAGCACGAAAAAACGAAGCAAAGAAGAAGGCTAACGGACGAGTGTTTCAAAGAAACAAGCAGAAGTTCCTGAAGAAATGAAGAAGAGCGAGCCGGTGAAAGCGGTAGTCTGTTACAAATCGCGGGGCGAGGCTAAAGTACACTTTATCTGGGACAACATCATCCTGGAAGTGCTCGCTCGGCTCGGCGGCAACAGCATGGAGGCGGGAACGATTCACCTTCCGGGCGCGCCGAACGTAACGTCGCACATTTCTCGAGGAGTGTCAGACGCAATGATAATCAAAGACTTCAGAAACGGGCCAAGACACCTGATATGCCCCCTAATGGGCCGAGAATTAGCGAAATACATTAAGGCGATGGCTAGGCATTCCCGCAAGACAAATTCAGGCCCAGGGGAAACTTTTTTCTCAAACATTAGAACAATTATCCCGAAGGAGCAGCGAAAAACACAAGATAAGTTCAGTACAAAACAGAAGACTACACGGGACCTAGGTCCAGGTTTTTAACCAAAACAGAGGCAGTATCCTTGACTTCATCCATAAGGGCGAAAGCTTGATCGTCATCAACAGTGCGGGCAAATCCTTCCTTGACAGCCTCGAGCTCCACCCGCGGATACAAGGACTTGGTGATCGCCAACACCTGGCAAGCGCTCGTAATTGCGATGTCCTCCAAGTGCGCAGTCAGCTTCTTGGGGGCTTCTTCCAGCCTCTGAATTGTGATGTCAGCGTCATAAGGGACACCATTGGTGCCGGCTTCATCAGGACTCAGGATCCGCAGCATCCTTTTAGAACCCAATTGGAGATGGTCGACTCTCGCTTCAGTACTTTTGATCTTGTCATCAAGAGCCCGGTACTGAGCCTGCGAGTTGACCCGATGCACTGCAGGGTACCAGTCGGGTAAGTCTGAAACTGCTAAAAAGAAGGACGACAGAACAGAAGACAAGACCGAAAGTGCACCTTCCAATTCTCTTGTCAGCTGGGCTACATGCTTTTTGGCGTCCTCTTCAGCCTTCTTCAGTTCTTCATTCTGGGAAAGAGAGGATTCGAGCTTCTCCCGGAAATCTGACAAAAAGATGAAGACCGAGGCATCAGAAGACGAAGGATAAAGTCGAGGCCCAAGGCACTCGGACAAGAGGATTACCATCGGAAAGACTGGTCAAGTTCAATTTCTCTGCCTCGAGGGACTGGATACGGCTTCGAAGCCCTTCCAGTTCCTCTCGATTCTCCACGCAGGTGCATGTGAGCTCTGCCTCAAACTCAGTGCGGATCTGCTCGACTTCCGCAGCATAATCCTTCCTCATTTTCATCCTTGGAAATAATTTTTGAATAAGGAAGTTCCAGTCCTTGGCGAAAGACGACAGACGCTGCAGACGGCAAAGCAATGTTAGGCTTCAAAAAAAAAAGAAGACCCTCAGAGAAAATGCGGCACGGACAACTCACATTGCCAAGGTGCCAACACTCGCGGGCAGCGTCGAAGAACGACTCCCAATCCTTAACTTCGACCTCGCCATCCAAAAGGACTATGTCACCGTCATCATCAGTAAACGCAGCCCGCACCGGAGATTTCGGGCGGGGAGGCGGAGGGATTTCGACGCACGGTGGTGACTGGCGAGGGGAGGTGGAAGGAGCTTCTGGCGACAAAGGGGCTGATGACATTAGCAGGGGGATCTGGCAAGGCGGTCGGCCAGAGAGGAAGGGTGGTAAGGAGCCACTCGGCTCCAGGCAGCACTCGTTGCCCGTGACCTCGGGGGCTATTGGGAGAACCGTCGGCGATGGTTCCGAGGAGTCAGCCCAGGAGCAGGAGGCCTGACATCGATCGGCGCCTCGGCCCTGCCATGTCAGCACTACCCTCGCCAACAACCGCCGGAGGGTCCAGAGGCAACGCTTCATGAAGAGCTTCATCAACAGGATCCCTACGAAAGGAAACGATCAGGACATAATCCAGGGGAACGAGGAAAGACTAACAAGAAAATCCCACCTATTGGATCTCATTATCTTGCACTTTAATCCTCTCCGGGTGGAAGGACTACCGGTAGGAGTCCCCTTGAGCACACTCTGCTTGGCGGACAAAGGGAGCTCGGTTGGGCGCCGACGAGCACACTTTCCACCAAAGGTGGGCCGAAACTTAAACACCTCGGGTCCCAGTAGCTCGAAGAAAGAAGAAGTCGGGGAGGTCGTATGGTCGCGGGGTCGAATCTTGGACCCCGGTCGAGGTACACCTTTATCCGACTGCTTCCGCTTGGCCTTGCGATCAATCGGATCTTTTCCCTTCCTGACTGGATCATCACCGGACGCGCTCGTCTTGCTTCGCTTTGCGTTTGGGGCGGCAGAAGGAATGCTGGCGGGGAAGTTTCGCTTATCACCCTTATGTATGGGGAACTCAGGTAGCGGCGCATCAGAAAAGAAGGCATCACGTCCCTGCAAGTATGAAAGGGAAAGTACAATCAAGATTTAGATAGAAGCTAGAAGAGTCAGTACCAGAAGGCAATGAAGATCCCTTACCAGAGGCACTGGATTCAGCTTCGTAAAAGGTCTTGGGCGTCTGGGAATCACGATCTTCTCGTTTGGGGCGAAGAAATCAGAGGCACGGCTAAGAAACGCTTCCGAAGTAATTCTCTCAGAAACCTCCTGTGTAGGATCATTGAGGCCCTCATACTCATACCCGGGATGAACTCGGTCTTTGAGAAATTTGGATCTGGGGTACAAAAATTGGCAATGATAGCCATCTGGGGTGAGCCCATTCTCCTTCAACTCAGCAATCAGACCCATGAGATCAATCACTTGGTCCATCTCGTCATCCTTGGGAAACGATGTCGGTCGGGGAGAGGGCTTGGGTGGCCTCCGGTGGCAGAAGCGGAGGCTCGGGATTGTGTGATGGGAACCACTCTTGGTGCCAACCCTTATTCGAGGTCTTCAAAGGAATACTGAAGTAAGGTTTTTTCATGCCATCCCTCAGCTGAAATCCGGCACCTCCAACCACTTTGGGGGAGTTCTTGCTAGGGAAAGGTTTAAGAAGGAAAAGATGGCGAAAGAGATTGAAGTGGGGGCGGACGCCAAGGTAGGCCTCGCAAAGGTTGACGAAGGCAGCGATTTGGAGAATAGAATTGGGGATGAGATGAGTTAGTTCGATCCCATAGAATTCAAGAATGCCGCGGAGAAAGGGGGATGCCGGAAGTCCAAGCCCACGCATAAAAAAGGATTCGAAGACGACCACCTCCTCGGGGTGGGGGTAGGGCGAGTCACTGCGAGGCGGGCGGCGAGCATCACCAATGGCGAAAAAACATCAACGCCTACCAAATCCTCCAACCGCCCCTCCGTCGTTACCGAGGTAGCCCAATCCTTGGTCGAGGCGGACGGGTGAGCAGTTGCGGGAGAGGGAGACGACATCCTCGAACGAAGAAGCCTCGCGATCGCGTGAGATTAGGAGTTAACCCTAGCGGCGGAGGTCGCGAGGGAAAAGATTGGAGAACAAATGGGCAAAAAGGAACAGTGCAGAGACACTTCGTTTTACTCTATATTGATAGGGGAGCGGTGCCAACTTTCGCCTCGAGCGGGAAACCGCATCACCTTTTCGAGCCCTGAGCGCCTTAGGGAACACTTGCAGGTCTTGGCGTGAAAGCACTTGCGTGCACAATCGCTAGTGGCCCAACAAAATGAATTGGGAAATGGTACACTCCAAGATGGGCCAAAAGCCAAAAGCCCGTGACACACGGGATCATGGGTACCACCCAAGGAAAAACATCCTCTTATGGTATGCCTCATGCTAGGTCACAAGCTAATAACGTTCAGAAGAATGAAGTTAGATACCATAAAGATGACTTTAAAAACAGACGCCTACAAGGTATGAGGCTCGTGTGACCTTAAAAAGGGGCAATGATGGATACCCGGAGGGCAGGATAAAATGCGCTCTGTAAAAAAGGCCAAGGGTTATCTTGGACGCGCTTAAATACCACTCGGTGAGTCACGGATGTGCACAAAAACATGCTAAATGCTGAGTCGGCTTGATAAAATGGGTCGAGAGATAGCTCGGAATAATCATGCAAAGAATTTACGTCGAGTTCTTCGTGTCCTCCTGCCAAGCGACAAGCACTCGGCTAAAGCACTTCGGGAAGACTTGACCATGAGGAAGGCGTTCGGACAAGAAGCACTCAGGGGAGCTCTTGTGGGGATATATACCGGGGCCCTAAAGGCGGACTGTGAGGCCCAACCAGCGGCTAGGCCGAGCCCATTGCGGAAGGCGGAAGTATATTAAATTTGGCGAGGTGTGAAGAGTCGGGGCGAATCCTAGCTAAGGAAACCGAGTCGTATTAGGCAAGGGATGATTGTAATCCAAACTAATATAGATTCGGGATAGACATGAAAGTGCGGTTTCCATCTCGTATCTGAGTAGGATTCCTTATTGTAACCGCCCTTCTCTACTATATAAAGGGAGGGGCGGGGGACCTGACCTCTGAACATCATCGACAAATAAGTTAGCCACTCATAATTCGAGACCGCAGGACTAGGGTATTATCTCACCGTGAGAGCCGAATCATATAATTTCGTGTGTCGTGTGCTACCATCGAGTTCCTGATCCAGCGCTTAGCCCTATATAAATTATTGTCGGTAACAAACCTCGACAGCCTGTGTAGTCCTACTCATACAATGACCTGGGCATTGGCATGTGTTGTATAAATGCAAACTAGGGGTGAGAAATGATTTGGACCGGGGCAAGTGGCAAGAAGGCTTCGTGCGAAGTCGGCTGTGTGTGGCAAGGGATGTATTGTGATGGTTAAGGCTGTGTGTAGTGAAATATAAAATGGATGTCTTGCAGGGACAGTTAAGGACTTCACCTGTGAGCCTTTGAGCTGAGTTTCTCGTACAACCACTTGTCAGGAATGGGGCCGGACCTAGTTTAGTAGGTTTCTAATATCTTCGTTTGACACCTCGGGCGACAATTACACAAAATGTAACCGTATGGGGGCGTACTGTCTTTGCGGCTTGGTACCCATCCAAGCTGATGTCTGCTGTTCTAAAACTTTGGCTCTGTGTGAGGATGTGCTAGAAAGGCAATCTTTGGAGAGGTTCCTTTGGTTAAGTGTTAGTCTCCGAAGGACTTTGTTGCAATCAATCACAGTGTGGTGGCATGTATCTTGTGGGTAAAGTGTCTGACCTCTGCAGTGTGTGTTAAATCTATTAGGATATGCATCATGATATTGGACAATGCTTTCGGTGATTCTGATCAAGGGTTAGATTTTCACAAAATAAAAATGTGGAATGGGTGGCTGTGTGCCAAAGACTGATAAATCAAACTAGGGCTGTGTGCCAAACTATGGAAAAGAATGGAGAAATTAATTATTATAATATTGGTTTTACTGCTTTTAATTTAATTAAGGATTACCTGTTAAAAGAAATGCTGCTTGATGCAAGATAACCATTTGAGCCTTTCCTTTGGAATAAGCCATGCATGTAGTAATAGAACTGCATTGTGCATGACTTGTTGAGTATGTTGTATACTCACCCTTGCATTGACAAAAACCTCAGAAGAAGAAGCTGTGCCAGCTTGGGAGGAGGAGTTCATCGAAAGCCAGGTGAATTAGGGATTAAGCCTAGTCAGTTGCCTGTGGCAATATGAGGGGTTCATTGTTTTACTTTTGCTTCCGCTATTGAACTTATGCTACTTTTGTTATTCATCGTCCTGCGTGACGAATTATTGTAAGGTGACCATAAGGTCTTGTAACCCGTTATTATTCACGTTTGAAGTACTTATTATTAATTCCGCCGTGTATAATTGTGGTACTTCAACCTGTTATTCCTGTGTGTACTAGCGTGATCCTGGACTAGTCTGAGAATATCTGAAGGTCGGATTTGCGTGATCGGGTCAAGCGAGGTTAATATCGAGCCATCTTGTTGTAGGACTTGACCCTAGTTAGGTAGCCGTCTTAGAGGAATACAAATTAATTTCTAAGGAATAAAATTTGGGCAAGAATAATCAATGAAATCTCGACTCATCTCTTCTTCCTTACTTCATACCTATGCTGTATTTTGCTATTACTTTTGGTATTCTTTTAAAATTTTAATCTTGTGGCGTTGCTTTGGCGAGATCGGATGGTTCCTCCTTGGCCGAGCATCACGGAGGCTACGCTGTGAGCTCTGGAGGATGCTCAGTCTTTGGGAGGCCGGCCCCTCTCTGCAGTCCCTTTGGATGGTCAGCAGGATCAACCGCGTGGAGGCGACCCTCACCTTGTGCAGCGCTGGGAGCACGCGTGCTAGTCGTCCTCCACCTCGCGGTGAAGCAGAGCCGGCTCTGGCGGGCATCTGAGGTGTGCCGGGTTGCTGCTGCGTCGGGTTAGCGAGGACTATGGCTCTGAGCTGTGGGACCTTGCTTTCGTGTGCACCCTTGCAGCAGAGGACCTCGAGCGCTTGGAGGTGGAGGACGCCGCCGCCGTCATGCACTGGGCGGTTTGCAGCGGCTCGGGAGGAGGTCATGGACACTCGACTCTGAACTCTGAGTTGTGTGCGCGTCTTAGAGGCCACCGAGGTGGCCCTCTGAGACCGGAGAGCACGCCGTTGGAGGATCGCCCGGTGGAGGAGGCCCTCTGATCCTGGCCGGAGGCCGTCATGGAGCTTCGGCAGCGAGGGCGAGGAGGCCGGGAGGAAGCGAGCCAGCTTGAGGACCAGCAGCCGGTGGTGCCCCCAGCAGCACCAGTGGGAGGGCATGGGGATCGGTTTTCTCCGATGCCAGCTCACCCGCCTGTGTACGTGATCGGCGAGCCGCAGCCGGGTTGGCTCGAGGAGTGAGCTCCTTCAAAGTCGTGGTAGTCAGCTTTTGCGTTGAGACTCACTTGTTATGAGTCGCGTCTTTATGATTCGAACTTAGATGCGCATTGTGTTGTATTAAACTATTCTGTGTGACATTGTGATTGTTAGTGAGGTTGCAAGGCCCCTAGGCCTTGTAAGCAACCATACCTATCTATTATCTATGCCTTAATGTTTAAAAGGGTTTTAAGTTACACCTGTTTCCCTACATAAGTTCTTCTACGTATCTATTTTCTTTCCCCCTTATCACTAAACCATCGAAGCAATCAGTAGATGGTGAACATTCATAACAACGAATGGGAGGCGATGGTTCACATCGAGAAGGCGAGGCGATACACCACCACCCAGGCGGCACCGCTTGATTGACATGTAGAATCTGGGAGCTTTTCTTGCAGCTCAAACTCAATTAATGCAAACCATGATGGCAAGTACAACAAATCAACACCAGCGATCGCCAACAACCAAAATTTGTGAACAATAGGCCCCGTCCTTACTCGAGATTGTCCGAATTTATGAGGACCGTCAAATCTACTTTCTCGAGCAATGCTAGCCCGTTAGAAGCGGATGATTAGTTGAGAACCATAGAGAAGCTGCATATAACTTCGGTGTGATGGAAATGAGAGGTGCTTCGCCTCTCACCCGACTTGAGGACACTTGTTGAATGGTGGGAAAATTCTGCGCATCGCGGGGAGAACCCTTGAAATTACTTGGGAAGAATTCACCGTAGCTTTTAAGTCAATACCATGTGCGGAGGGTATCATGGAGTTGAAAAAGGAGGAATTGAGCGCTTAAGCAAGGAGGCGGACATTGGTGATTATCGAATAAATTCACTCAACTTGCTTCGCTCGGAAGGCGTGGCGGCCAGATAAAACTAGGCAATCCCATTTCATGAAGGACTTAACCTTTGGTTTCTGGTGTGATTGATTACCCACACTTTCCCGATTTTCAAGAGTTGGTAAATAAGGCACTCATCTTTGGAGGATAAGCGCAAGGAGCTTGATGATAACATAAGCGTCGCATGGCACACACAAGGAGGACACCATGGTCGTGAAAAACAAGAATGATATCGGTGAGTTCACGGATTCAGCGGGAAGCGATGTCGAGACACGCCGCCAATGCCAAGACCGGCAGGACAAACTCCTCGGACCCACAAAAGCATCAATCGAGCGGAGAAATCAGCGGATGTCGGGAAAGCAGCTGCTACAATTACAATGAGACTAGGCATTTAGCTAACGTGTGCCCAAAGAAGGAGGTGTGACACCGGTGCGCTTCAACCAGGTAACACACACTAAAACTCCTACCGGGGAGGAAGCGAGAGACCATGGTGGAGCCACACATGAGCATTCTGTGGCGAATTAACCATATCTCTGCGGGCGAGGTCGAGAATGCTCTGAGGCGTCGTGCTCAGTAAGTTCCTTGTCAGTTCATGCGACTACGGTGTTATTGATTCGGAGCTTCACATTCGTTCGTTTCTCGAGATTTTGCTGTGACAAATGAATTGGATATTGTTAGCCTAAAAAGTACACTTCTAGTCCAATCCCCTGGATCAGAACATAGTCGGATGTTCTGGGGTTAAGCTATTAATAAAAGGGGTAGAGTTCCTAGCGAACCTTATTATATTAGATACCCAAACCCTGGATGTTATCCTGGGAATGGATTGGTTGACTAAGCATAAGACTGTATTAGACTGCGGGCGAAGAGTTGTGTCTATTGAGAGCACTGAAGGTAGAAAAGTGGAATTTCAAGCGATTGGCGATTCGAGAAGGGCGAGATGTTAGTAAACAATCTGAAGCCGTCGATTATAAGAGAGGTACCGATGGTGGAGTGTATGCGGATGTTTTCGAGGAATTACGAAATGCCACAGAGCAGAGACATAGAGTTAAGTAATTGACTTAGTACAGAACCGCACCAATAGCAAAAGACCATATCGGATGTCCACGAAGAGTTGGTGGAAATGAAGAAAGCGGTCGAGAATTGTTGGAAAAAGGATTCATCGGACCAAGCTCGTCACCTTAGGGAGCACCGGTTCTGTGCGTCAAGAAGAAAGATGGGAGTTTCGGATGTGTGTAGACTATCGCTTAGCAAGTGGCGATAAAGAATAAATACCGTTACCCCGGATAGATGATCTTTTGATCAATTAAGAGGAAGCGAGAGTATTCTCCAAGATCGATCTTAGGTCGAGGATACCACCGGTTGAAAATCAAGGCCGAGGACATACCCAAGGCGCATTTTCTTCAAGATATGGACACTCTGAGTTCACGTTATGTCTTTCAGTTGACAAATGCACTGCCTACTTTATGAACACGATGAATAAAGTATTTATGGAATATTTAGATAAATTTGTGGTGCGTGTTCATAGGCGATATTCTAGTTTATTCAGGGCGGATGAAGAACACGCGTAACATTTGAGGTTAGTGTTGGAAAAGTTAAGGGAGCAACAACTACATAAAATTGATAAGTGCGATTTACGGAAGAGTAAGGTAGATTTCCTAGGGCATGTAATGATCGCAGAGGGAATTGCAGTGCACCCAAGTAAGGTTGAGGCAGTACTACATTGGGAATCGCCAAAGACGGTTACACAAATTCAAAGTTTTCTTGGAATGGCTGGTTATTACCGCCGATTTATAGAAGGGTTTTCCACAATTGCTAGGCCAATTACACAATTGCTGAAGAAAGAGAAGAAGTTTGTTTGGACGCCGGAATGTGAGAAGAGTTTTCAAGAATTGAAGAAAGCTTGCGACATCGGACACGATGTTAGTTCAACGGATGTACACGAGTTTTGATATTCTTTGCGATGCATCACGCCAGGGCTTGGATGCGTATTGATGCAAAAGCGGAAGGTTGTAGCCTATGCATCAAGGCAATTAAGGCCACATGAAGGAATTACGAAGCGCATGATCTAGAACTAGCGGTAGTAGTGCATGCCACGAAGATATGGCGTCACTATCTTATTGGCAATAGATGTGAGGTGTATACGGACCATAAAAGCCTTAAATACATTTTCACCCAATCTGATCTAAACATGAGGCAAAGGAGAAGGTTAGAACTGATCAAGGATTACAACATGGGGATTCATTATCACCCTGGTAAAGCCAACGTAGTGGCTGATGCCTTAAGTCGGAAAAGTCATGGTCTAAATCTGATAGTGGGAGAAAGCCAGGGAGAATTGTGCAAGGACCTTCAGAGATTGAAATTGAAAGTTGTTCCGGAAGGATTTATAGCCGCTTTGGAGGTAAAGCCTATCTTAGAAGACCAGATTAGAGAAGGTCAGAAAACTGATGAGAAGATCAAGCAAATCAAAGCCAAGATGGAGGAAGGGCAAGCAAAAGAATTCAAGCTGGACGAACAAGGCATGTTGTGGATGAAAGAGCGCATTTGTGTGCCTAACAAAAAGGAGTTAAAGCAGTTAATACTAGAGGAAGCTCACGACTCCAAGTATTTGATTCACCCAGGAAGTGCAAAAATGTACCAAGACTTGAAAGAAAGGTTCTGGTGGCCAAATATGAAGAGGGAGGTAGCTGAGCACGTAGCATTATGTGATGTGTGTCAGCGAGTCAAAGCCATGCATCGAGCCGGAGGATTCTTGCAACCATTAAAAATACGGAGTGGAAATGGGAGGAAATCGGAATGGATTTTATCACCGGGTTGCCAAGGACGCAAGGAGGTTATGACTCCATATGGGTCATCGTGGATCGATTGACAAAGGTCGCGCACTTCATACCGGTAAAGACAACCTATTCGGGAGATAAGTTAGCAGAGCTATACATGGCAAGAATCGTTTGCTTATATGGAGTGCCAAAGAAAATAGTATCGGACAGAGGTACCCAATTTACCTCAAGATTTTGGGACAAATTGCATACCGCAATGGGCACTCGCTTGAATTTCAGCATAGCTTATCACCCGCAGACAGATGGGCAGACTGAAAGAGTCAACCAGATATTAGAAGATATGTTAAGAGCCTGTGCGTTGGCATACGCATCGACTTGGGATAAATGTTTGCCGTATCACGGAGTTTAGTTACAACAACGACTATCGGGCTAGTCTTGAGATGTCACCTTCGAAGCATTGTATGGTGCGA
Organism: Guadua angustifolia; assembly: GCA_036346375.1. Taxonomy (NCBI): domain Eukaryota; kingdom Viridiplantae; phylum Streptophyta; class Magnoliopsida; order Poales; family Poaceae; genus Guadua; species Guadua angustifolia. Next base: position 20,349,610 of record CM070508.1, read on the forward strand.
CCTTGTAGGATCTTTGTTAAATTGGAATGAGGCGGTGGCGTGGTGTCTTGGACCAGACATACTCCAGAAGCGAAGAGCAAATAGCATTGATAAAGGGAAAGGTTGAAAATCAGCATGATCAAAGCGAGAAGAGTTATCACGGACAACCGTCGCGAGGATTTGAGCTTTGAACACGAAGATTATGTGTATCTCGAGTTCGCCTCTTAAAGGAGTCGAGAGGTTTCACAAAAAGGGTAAACTTAGCCAAGATATGTAGGACCGTTTAAGATCATAAGCCGCAAGAAGCGAAATCGGCGTATCAAGCTGGAGTTACGCATTCATTAGCGAGTACACAATGTTTTTCATGTATACAACTCAAGAAGTGTCTCAAAGTGCACGAGGAGCAAACATCCTGGAAGAAGTTGAACTACGGAAGACTTGACCTACAAGAAACAGCAAATAAAAAGTGCAGATCTGATGGATCGGGAGAACGAGAGCAAAACAACTTGGATTTTTGCGAGAGTTCGATTGGAGCAATCACCTGAAGCGAGGCCACATGGGAGCGAGAGGAAGATTTGAAAAAGGAGTTTCCAAACCTATTCTCAAGTTAGGCTTCGAATCTCGGGGACGAGATTCTGTTAAGGGGGGTAGGTTTGTAACGTCCTGAAAATTGACCCAATTTTAATTTTTGGAGTTATTTAAATTTTTGTGAATTAATTAACATTTATTGCATTTAATTGAATTTATCTGAATTTTTGGAGAATTATTGGATTTAATTGGAATTAATTTGGATTATCCTCTCTTGAATAATTAAATATCATAAAAGGTACTTATCAAAAATAAATAAAAATATTTTCTTTAAGCTCTAAATGCCTTAAAATATTTTCTGGAATTTTTCTAGAATTTTTCGGGTATTTTTAGAGCTCCAAATAAATACTTTGATTTTCTAGAATTATTTTTATTGAGAAAAGCCGGAAAATCGCTAGCTACGATTAATCGGTAAGGCCCAACAACGTGCTCGTGTCGAGAAAACCCTAATGTCGCGAATTTTGGTACATGCGATTCCGATCGGCGATCGTGGATGACAGCCGTCGTTCTGGGCGTGGGTCGTTGGATCGATAAAGTGGCCGTCGAGGATCTCGCCACGTGGCACCATATCGCCGAACAGTTATTCAATCGGTATTTGTTGGATCGCGATCGAGCGGCGGGATGTGACCAAGCGATCTCGGGAGGCCTTGTTGCACCGCCGATCACCGTGGGCCGCATAGTGGATCTTATCGAGGATTTTCTTGGCGCAACTTGGAGGCATGTCAGAGCCGATGATAAAGCCCATGCCGCATGACACTTCCTTCCAGTTCGTTTGCCCCTCGCTCGAGCTCTGCCATCCACCGTGAACCCGCCCAAGCTGCCGTAGTAGCCACACCCTTCCTCGGTTCTTCATCGTCTTCATGCCGTCCGTCGCTCCCGTCGCAACCAAGACCTTCTCGAGTTCCGTGCCTAGCCGTGTCCATTGGGCCATTTCTTAGGCCAGGAGGCGTCGAAGCGCCACCGGTGCGTCGTCTTCTCCAAGTCCGTGACAAGCACCGCCGCCTCTTCTTGAGCATCGTGACTCACGCCACCGTCGGATCTCCATCACTCGGCTAAGGTAACGCCACGTCTCCTTCTCTGTAGCGCTAGACCGGATCGACTTCAGTTGAAAATGGCCGTTAGATTCTCATCCAACCGCTCCGGTGCATCCACGCAGGCTAGTGAATAGTAAGCTCCCCGGGTAACGGTAGCCGTAGGATTTTCATCGGACGACCAAGGTAAAGCCACGTGTATCCCTATTGAATCAAAATTTGAAAGCGGTATCGGTGAAAATGGCGTCGAATTCTCATCCATGAGCGAGTAGCGCCACGTCTCTCCTGTAGAGTAAGTTAAATAAGCATCGGTAGATCTCGGCCGTTGGATGGTAATCGTCGACTCTGGAGTGGCGCGTGAAGCTTGTGAATAAAGGAACCACTCGGATAACCATCGCCGTTAGATCACGCATCGATCCCAGCGGCGGTGTGACCACGTAGGTGCGGTGAATAGTACTGCTCGAGTAACCCCATCAGTTAGATCTTGATCTGAGGTACGTGATCTTGCCCGTGGCGAAGGGCGGCCGTTGCATATATCTGACCGTTGGATTTGAATCAGCGGCGAAAATATTGTGTCGCGTGGAGTGATGGATGTGCGCGGCGTGTCGATTCTTTGAGTGGGACAAGCAGCATTCACCGGGCCCTTGTCGATGTCTTTTGGCGTGCCGTGGTAAATGACGTCGACATGCGTCATCACAGAACCGTGTCGATGGCGAGAAGCGGCGTGGCAGTCCTGAGTGGTGACACGTGTCCGCGAAGAGATTTAACTTTGATTTTGATGGGAAAATAAATAGAATAAATTAGGTTTTAAATTGAATTTTAGAAACTTGTAATTTGCTATAACTTTTGCATTTTAACTCGGATTTGGGTGATTCCAGTCCCTAAAAATTTGTAAAAATGTGAAATATTTAATAGTGAATTTTATTTATTTTTAAAATTTATCTTGCTATCTATATTGTGTATTTATTATATGTATGCTTGGTATGAATAGACTCCGAATTGCCGGAAGTTGCCGGGGAAGAATTTGAAGACCCATCACAAGAGCCAGACCAGAATCAACTGCTATTCAAAGGCAAGTCATGCTTTGACCATATTGCTCCTAGACTTTTAAATGTATTTCCATTTAAACTATGCATGCTATATTCATTAAGAAAATAACTTTGATAAATCTTGGGTAGTTTAGATAATACCCTACCTTGTTAATACCACCTTGTTAACATTAGCTTGCATGCCTGCAATCCTTGTCAACTTAAGATATTAATTAGAGTTGGTTGCTATTTCGAAGTGGGCGTCCCTTGACCCCGGCCGTGCATGCCGATCAGCGGATCCCAAGCTCGGGAGGCCCGGCCACGACACAGGTGCGTCTTGGGACCGCTCGACCTAAGCGCGCTAGACCGAACACCGACCAGCTCGACCTCGAGCTCAGGCGACCCCTTGTTGAGCCGTAGTCCACCCTTGGATTCGGATCAAGCATTTGGTCGGCGGTTGCTCAAAGCGCGAATTCGTGGGGTAGGAAGCAGGTCGTGCTACAAGTTCGAGAAGCGATTCTTGCATAGGCCCTCAGCGTGCATGAAGGCCACTTCAGGAATCTCTCCCGTCGTTCGCGTCTTGAGAGGAGGTATAAAGACCAAGGAAGCCTGATCCTTTGGGGCACGAAAAAACACACCATAGCTCGAGCTTAGGCATAGCCATTGTTAAACTTAATTTGTAACACACCCTTAATACTCGAAATAGCCAAAAAGCGCCCGCAAGGTATTTGGAGTAAACTATTACCTCCACAGGGGCTCGAACCAGTATAAATCTCGGTCTCACGCTCGTTGTTGTCTTGCTCCGACCATCACCGCGTCTACACTTTTCCTCCGTCTGAGCGAAGCGCAACTCGGGTCCCGTATCACACTGACCCCCCATCTCATTTCTCATGGTTGGCGATCCCGATCGTCCACAGCTGGCGCCCACCGTGGGGCCCGATTGCTTCGCTCTTTCGCAGGAATGACATCAAGGTCCCAAGAGCATGGCGCACTTCATTGACGGACTTTCCTCAAGCGTGGATTCGGGCACGGACTCTGACTCCGTGTCCCTGTTTTCGCCTTCGCCGCCGCCACTCGAGCATCACGTTCTGATGGCGGACGGCCAAGGCGCGGAGGGAAATGCGGATGACCGAGATCCGCAGACCCCTGAAGACGCTCGCCGGATGGTGCATGTCGCTATTAACCAAGCCATAACCGCCCTCCGTGAGGCGCGGAGAGGGCAGACAGCCGTCCTCTGGGCGCCCAGGCTCCCTCTCACGAGGCGCCTCCGCTGCCGGGTCCTTGGGTCATCGTGACCCCAATAGGGTGAGGTCGGAGCTCTTTGGCCGAGCCCTGGTGAAAGAGCTCGATCGGGCTCGGACAAAGGTCATCCTTCGCAGATCACAGAAGTCGGCACTCGAGGACCAGCTCCCGAGCGATGACAACCACGTCGCCGATCATCCGCGCACCCATCGGGACGCCTCTGTGAGGCTGGCCCCGGCGGCGAGCAGCGGGGCGACGGCTGGCCAGCGCAGACGCCAGCGCCACTGAGGGCACCGTACCAACCAGGACCGGGCCGAGCCAAGCCACACAAACTCGAGTCGGCCGGCGTGGTCTGCGGACCTCTCCCAAGCGTTCACCGGTAGCGCATGGTCTAGGACCGTTGCGTTACTGCCAGTGATTCCGCGCGCGACCGTGGCGTTCCCACCGATGGTCGGACGCGCCGAGGCGACCTCGACTCGAATCCTAATGGCGAGGACCTTATCGAGGATGATCACACCAAGCCTTTGTCGACCTATGGGCGCATGGCGTGATTCGGACGGCTGCGTCACGTCGCGGTGTGGCTTCGATTCAAACCCGCCTTGATCGGCGCTTCGATGGGACTAAGAACCACAGCGAGTTCTTGTCCATCTACTCGACCGCTATCTGGCGGCAGAGACGAGCTCGTGATGGCAAACTACCTCCGGCCGTCTTTGGGCCAGGACGCGAGTTTCTGGCTTTTAACCGAAACCCTAGTTCCTTCGGTCGTGGCGCCAAATCGAAACGCGCATTCGCTCCAACTTCCGAGTTATTCTGGCGGCGGGGAGGAAGAAGGACTGGATCGTGTCATCCGGGGCAGAACGAGCCGTGAGTGATTTAGTGTGGCGATTCATCCGCTGAGAACTGATTCCAAGCATCTCCGATGAAGTCGTCATTAAAGGCTTTCAAGTTAAGCGTCGCGATGGCGCCTATACCGAACACAGAGATCACCTCGAGGCTCGGTAGCCAACAAGCTTTTAGCATGGCGGAATGATGCAGCGAGCCGCGACGACAACTGTCCGTTAGGCGCGACTCGACCAAGGTAAGCTTAGTCTAAACCGAACGAGGCCGCCCATACAACTCGGTGACCACTGGCACCGCCACCAAAGCGGAAGCGTGTCGCGAGGCGGCGGAGGACTCTGGTGTCGTTTGGCGGATGGTGCTGTGAGGTCCTTGAGGTCGAGATCGAGGCTCGGGAAGGCTCCAAGCCTCGCCGAGATGACCCGAGCCTCGCCGGTAGCGAAACCCGGCCCAGTTTGGGAGGTAACGACACAGGCCGGCGAGCCGACACTTTCGGCCGCAGGGCCGAGTCATCGAGGATATGATGAAACAAAGTTATACTGTTTCATAGGGCGGTAACCACAATCTGCGAACTGCGGGGCTTGGCAAGGCAAATTGGGCGCCTTCTATGATGGGCGGGGTGAAATGCCGTGCTCTCGAAGATCGGCGACCCGGCCAGTGAAATCGCCTTGCCCTTGCGAACCACGATGACCTCGATTTGGAGTTCAGCGAGGCGTATTTGGATCGATGTCATCTTCGGTGGCTCGTCGGCTTACGATCCAGTCGAGTCAAGGTCAGCGGCGCGACACCATCTACCGGAGTCGCCTTTGGAGGCCCATCGGCGGCCTTGCAAGTGGGCAGGGGCCACCATCGCCTTCACTCCAGAGGGCCGCTACCCCTGGGTATGGCCCGAGACCTAAAGATCGCCTTGGTCGTGATGACCAACCATCAGCAATACTGCTGCGGTCAGGCGCGTCATGGTCGGCAATGGCGGCTCCTTAACTGTCTGTGGCAGAGGCGGTAAGCAATGGGATGCAAATTCGGTCGAAGGTCAAAATATCGCCATACCCTTCTTTGGGATCGTGCAGGAAGCTCGACCATCCTCTGGGGCGGTGGTCTTGCCGGTTGCCCGGCTGACTCGGGCCTTCCGCACCGAGTGATCACCTTGAGGTGGTCGAGGGTGACCTCCCATACTAGCGCCATCCTCGGGCCCGCCATACAGTCAAGTTTATAATGACCAACCATTATAGCCATCGATGTATGGTACTGGCCCCAATGGCATCATCACGCTGTCTGAGGGTGATCTGCGAGCGGCACATGGATGCAGACCAAGGCCTTGGCTCTCACAGACATCTTTGCCCATGGTGCCTGCGAGGCGACGACGAAATCGCTCGCTTGAGCGGCAATCCAGCCAGTGGAACGAAGACCGAAATGCTTCGCTCGACGAGGCGGCTCGACCAAAGTGCATCCGTCTCGGCCGTGAGTTCCAAATAGGAACTCGAGGCTCGTCACTTTCTTCGGCGCCAACAAGGGTATATTTGGCAGGAACCCGCGGACATGCGGCGATCGAGGAGGTGATCGAGCACAAGTTGCGGTGAGATCCGGCTCTCGACTTCATGCGCCCGGAAACGTCGCGTCTCTCCGGGAGAAAGGTCGCGGTCATCGAAGAACCTTGACAAGCTACGGGAAGGCGGTTTCATCCGAGTGGTCGACTACTCAAGTGGTAGCCAACCCGAGTCATCGTCCAAAAGAAGAGCGGAAAGTGGAGAATAATAAATCGACCATCGGAGGCTGAATTCGGCTGCCCAGAAGGACAACTTCCTTCTCCAGCGCATCGACCGGATAAATCGACTCCATATGACGTAAAATCTTTGAGCTTTTGGGCGCTTACTCGAGGGATACCACCAGATCAAAATTTGGCGGTGACAGCGAGCAAAAGGCTGCCTTCATCACGCCATTTGGCACCTATTGCTATCTGACCATGTCATTGATTACTGCGCAAATCTGGAGGGCCACGTTCAGCGTCGATGACCAAGACTTTCGAAACCCGGTCGGTGGAACCTTGAGGTCTATGTGGGCGACATCGCCGTCAAAGAGCCCCTCCGAGGCGACCCGCGTTCGCGACCTCGAGAAACCTTCGCCAACCTAAGCAGGCACAAGATCAAGCTCAACCCCGAAGTGTGTGTTTGGCGGGCGTCCCGGTCGAAGGTGCTTCGGGCTACATGATCGGGGCTCGGGGTTGGTCCAAACCCGGGGAGAAGATCGAGGCGATCGAAGATGGCACCCGACCTCGATCAAGCGAGTCTGAGGCCTCACGCGCATAGCACGCCTCAACGAGTTCATCTCGAGGCTCGGCGTGGGCTCCCGTTCTTTGAACCTGCACAAGCAGGGGAAGCTTCGAGTGGACTCGAGGCGTGGCCGGTCGCCCGCGACCTGAAGGTATACTGTCATCCCGAGGCCTCCTTCGACTCCACAACTGGCGAGAGGTTCTTTGCTCTACCTCGCGGACACCACCCAAGCTACTGGTGTTAGTCGGGGGGGCCCCCGAAATACCACCTTGTTAACATTAACTGCATGCTCGCAACTTGTCAACTTAAGATATTAATTAGTTGGTTGTTATTACAAGGGTTGGCGCCCCGACTGGCCGGGCGCTACGTCAACGGATCCCCTTAAGTCGGGAGGCCCCCACATTTAATTGGTGGCAGGCCGGATCACGACCTAGAGCGCTGCTATAGACCCGAAAGACGACTCACCGACTCGAGTTTCTGCTGCCCTTGTTCGAGTCGTAGTCCACCCTTGATTGATCAAGCATTTGATCGGCGGTTGCCTGCGCGGTCGTGGGTAGGAGCAAAGGTATATGTTCGAGAGCACGCTTACTCAACGTATGAAGGCTACTTCCCGAATCTTCTCCCCTCGCTATGCGTAGGAGGTATAAAGACCAAGGAGGCACAATTGGGCACCGAAGAAAACACACCAGCTCGAGCTTAGTATAGCCATTGTTAAACTTGAGTCAGAACACACCCTTGTACTCGAAATAGCCAAGAAAATCTCGCCAAGGTGACCTGAGTAGAGCTACATACTCCACGTAGGCTCGAACCAAGATAAATCTTCGTCCACGCTGTTGTTGTCTTGTTCGACCATCACCAGTTTACATTCTTTTTCCTCCGGCTCGAAGCGAAGCGTTAACTCGGGTCCCGTGATCACACCGAATTTCATCTCATTTCTCATGGTTGGCGATCCGATCGTTCACTACCGGGCGCCCACCGGTAGTCTGACACGCTTCTTTTCGCAGAATGACATCAAGGTCCCAAGAGCATGGCGACTTCATTGACGGACTTTCCTTCAGCGTGATTCTGCACGACCACTGTCCCTCGTTACCGCCGCCACTCGAAAGCATCACGCTCGATGGCGACGGCCAAGGCGCTGAGGGAAATGCGGATGACCGAGATCCGCAGACTTCAAGACGCCACGATGGTGCATGTCGCTATTAACTGCTTATAACCGCCTCCGGTTGGAGGCCCGGGAGGGCCAAGACGTCCTCCGGGCCGCCCAGTTCTTCACGGGAGCGCCCGCATTATCGCCGTGTCATGGTCGAATTCTAATAGGGTGAGGTCGGAGCTTTGTCCGAGCCCCGGCCGAAGAGCTCGACGGGGTCGCGACCGAGGTCATCCTTCGCGAAGACTGGTCAAGACTGGGACCCGCCTCCAAAAAGCGATGATAACACGTCAGCGCTGGCCATCCACAAGACCCATCGGACGCCTCGCAGAGCCGCCCCGAGCAGCTGGTCGGATTCGGCTTTGACGCAGACGCCGACGCCTCGAGGGCACCGTCAACCAGACTGCACCCGCCAAGCCATTAACAAACTCCGAAGTCGAACGCGCAGTGTCCGCGATCTCTCCCCAAACGCTCACCAGCGCCGCAGGTCTAGGACCGCTTGCGCATTCGCCAGTGATTCTCAAGGCCGCACCGCGGCTGCTCCCACGATGGTCCGCCGCCGAGGCAGCCTCGACCAATCCCAGAATAGGGACCTTGTCGGGATGATCACACCAAATACAAGACCGTTCCGCCTATGGTCGATGGCGATTCTCGACGGCCACGCAGCGGTGGCTTATCACCAAACCTCAAGATCGATCGAAGGCTTCGATGGGACTAAGAACCCCGACGAGTTCTGTTCATCTACTCGACCGCTATCCTCGCAATGGGGACGAACAGGATGGCAAACTACCTCCCGACCGTGGCCGACGGGCCAGCGAGGACCTCGCTTTTTAACCGTAAACCTAGTTCCTTCGTGTCGGGCGCTAAACAGTAACGCCTTCTTCCAACTTTCGAGTTGTTACGAGCGGGGGAGGAGAAGGACTGATCGGTCATCCAGGCAAGAACGAGCCATTGAGTGATTGCGGTGGTATTCATCCGCACAAGGAACTCGATTCCAAGCATCTCCGGCGAAGTCGCTATTAAGGCTGTTCGGAGCGCCCGCGACGCGCCATCAAGACCCGAGAGATCACCGAGGCTCGGCCAACAAGCTTTTTTCGCATGGCGGATGGTACGCGGACGCAGACGACATCGTCTGGAAGCGCTGACCACACCAAGGTAAGCTTGGTCTAAACCGCATGGTATTTACCATACAACTCTGGGGCCGAACCACCGACCGCCACCAAGAAGCGAAGCGGATCGCTAGGGCGGCGAGGATCACCGCGGTGATCGCTTTCGCTGATGGCCATGAGGTCCTTGAGGTCCGAGATCAGGCTCTGAAGGCTCCTGCTCGCCAGTGGATGACCGACCGCCAGCGCAGAATCAATTTCAAAGAGGGAGGGTCACGACTGGCCCTGGCTGGGCCGACACTCGACCGCCAGGGGGCCGAGGGTCATCCAGATATGATGAAAAAAGTTATGCTCGTTTATAGGGCTACCGGCCACAATCAAGGGACTGCAGGCTTGGCAAGGCAAGCCGGACGCCTATGATGGGCGGGTGAAATGCCCGTGTTCTCGGCGACTACGACCACTCGACAGGTAAACGCCGGCTACGAGCACGATGACTCGATTTGGAGTTCCCACAGGCGGCTACTGATCGATGTCATCTTCGTGGCTCGTCGGCTTACCGCCCAGGCGAGGTCAAGGCCACAGACACCATCTACCGTGTCGCCACCGGGAGGCCCATCGAGTGCCTTTGCAAGGGTCGGGCCACCATCGCCTCACTCGCAGGACGCGCCCTGTGTATGGCCCGAGACCTAAAGATCTTCTTTGGTCGTGACTCAACCATCGCGAATATCACGGCTTCAAGGCTATGGTCGACGGGCAGCCTCCCTTAACTTGTCAGAGGGAGGCGCTGACCGGATGCAAATTCCCCGGTCAAGGTCAAGAGTATCGCCATACCCTTCTTTGGGATCGTACCCGGAAGCTCGACCATCCTCCCGGGTGGTCTTGCCCACTACCTTCGGGCGACTGGCAACTTCCGACCGAAATGATCACCTTCGAGGTGGTCGAGGGTGACCTCCCATAACGCCATCCCCTGCCGCCCGCCTCGTCAAGTTTATGACGGCCAACCATTATGGCCATCGATGTATGAAGTCAGCTCGCCCCAATGGCATCATCACCAGACGGGTGATCTGCGCGGACATGGATGCGAGACCAAGGTTTTTGGCTTCACGGGTGGCTGTCGCCCCCATACGTCTTAGAGGCGACGACGAAGATCGCTTCGCCGAAGGCGGGTAATCCAGCCCAATAAGTAACGAAGACCTGGCCGCCGACGAGATTTAATTCGCTAAGTGCATCCATCGCCTCTACCGAAGGAGTTCCAACAGGAACCGAGCTCGCCACTTTCCTTCGCTACCAACAAGGGTATATTTGTTGGGAACCCGGACATGCCCGGCGCTCGAGGAGGTGATCGGCACGTTGCGGTGTGAGATCCCGGCTCGACCAGACGCTGGAAGTCAAGGCCGCTTTCCCCGAGAAGGTCGCATCATCATGAGAACCTTGATAAGCTCGAAGGCCGGTTTCATCCGGTAGGTCGATTACTCCAAGTGGTCACAACCCAACATCGTCCAAAAGAAGGGCTAGAAGTGGAGAATGTGCGCCGACCATGCTGTATTGAATCCCTACCGCCTGAAGGACAACTTCCTCTCACAAGATCGGCACTGCATCGCCGACTCCACCGCGAACGCCAAAATGTCGAGCTTTTTGACGCCACTCAGATACCACCAGATCAAGTCAAGGGCCGACGACGCTTAGAGCAAGACTCTTCATCACGCCATTTGGCACCTATTGCCACGCACCATGTCATCTGGCTCCTGCGAATGCGGGGCCACGCTCCAAACACCGATGACCAAGACTTTCGAGCCACAGATCGGGCGGAACCTTGAGGTCTATGGGACGACATCATCGCTAAGAGCTCCGAGGGCGTACTCACGTCACGATTCGGAGGAAACCTTCGCCAACCTAAACAGCACAAGATCAAGCTCAACCCCGAGAAGTGTGTGTTTGGCGCAAGGCCGAAGGTGCTCTGGCCACATGATCGGGGCTCGGGGTTGGTCCAAACCCGAGAAGATCGAGGCGATCGAGAAGATGGCACCCCGACCGATCAAGGTGTGCAGAGCTCACGGCCGAGATGGTCACTTCTCGCCAGGTTCATCTCGAGGCTCGGGCGAAGGGCTCCCCTTTTTCGAACCCTCGCACAAGCACGGGGCTTGAGTGGACTCCAGAGGCGCAGCTGTCCTTCGACGACCGAAGGTATACCACATCCCACTCTCCCTTACGACCCACAACCCCGCGAGAGGTTGTCAGCCTACTCGCGGGACACCACCCAAGCTTATCGTCGCCCGGTGGACGAAAGGGGCACAAAGAAATCTGATCTACCACGTGCCGAGGTCTTGCACGCCCAAAGGAGCACTCACCAGTACGCCGTGGTTGTTGTATGCCCTCCCTGGCTTCGCGAAGTCTGGTGACTACTTCCAGCGACACCGTGGTCGCCCCGAGCAACTTTTCGCTTTAGGACATCCCCGAGGAACCCAGAGGGTGGCGAACGAATTCCAAATGGGCCATGGAGCCGGCGGCGCTCGACGCCTGTGTCGTGGGTTCTGGACGGCCATAAAGTCTAAGTGCTCGCCGACTTCGGTCGAAAGAACGCCGCAGCCTCGCCTCCCGAGCCAAAGTTGAGGAGGAGCAGCCTGGTCATGTTCTTCGACTATTAAGGTCCTTAAGCCGTCTGGTATCCTTATCCTACGCTTGCACAACAACGCTCGTGCACGTGTCTGCTTCGGTTTTCGGCAACCAACAATGTGGCAGAGTATGAGGCCCTCCTAGCGGGCTTACGAAGCCAGCAAGGCATTGAGCGGCGGCCGTAGGGTCGCGGAAGGGCGACTCCCAACCGCTATCAACCGGGGCCAACAAGGACTACCAATGCCTGGGGACTCGATGGCAAAGTACTCGCCGAGGTGCGAAGATGGAGAAGTGGTTCCGTAACCTGAACTCAAGCATTCCTCGTGAGGGATAACTCCAACACTGGACTTCCTCTCCAAGCTCCCGCCTCCGACGACGATATCCCCCCCGACGCTATCCTCGAGATGCCGGCGGCCCCTTCGATCTCCGATCAAGAGGTCCTCGCTGCAGTGGTCGGCTGTATTCCCTCCGGCCGAGCCCATCCACAATTTCCTTATTAGCGACTACTCACACCCGACTCCGCCGAGAAGAGCAGATCAAACGACGAGCAAGCTTGTACACGCCATGGACGGCAAACTCTATAGATTTAAATGTATCCCAGATTCTCACTCTTGGCATCTTCTCATGAGGAGGGTAAGCCTCTATTAAGTGACATTCACTCGTGCCTGTGGGGGCACACTCTTCATACAGATTTATGGCTCAGTGAAGGCCTTCCATATAGGGTACCATCGCCAACGACGCTTCGTGATGCTCGCGGATATCGTCTTCACTCCGCCAAGCTTGCTGGCCCACGCCAGAAGACGCACCAATGCAATATACGCTTCTTTCGTGACCATCCCGCCGCTCGCCTTTCGACCGGGGCCGGATATCCTCGCTTCTTTCCTCAGCGCCGTCAGGGAAGAAATTGCGTCAGGCCATCGCCACCTTCACCAAGTGGATCGGCGCCGAGCGGGCCTCCATCATCGCTTCTGACGGCCGCTCATTTCTTCCGCTTGTTCGTGGGTCACCAGTGCATGGGTTCCATGTAAGATTATCACCGATAACCAGCATTTCTCGCCATCAAAGGAGTTGTTCCGTGAGTTTTGCGAGGAACTCTCAGATCAAAATATGCTTCGCTTTGGCTCACCCCCGCAGCAACGAAAGCAGCGTGCACAGAACGCCAACGCGGCAAATCCGCCCAGTATGGCCAAGAAGCGAAGTGTGCAAGATGAGCTCGAACGCTACTGCAAGACCTGTGGATTTAACTTCCTACGGCCCTATGGTCTATTCGCATTCACAACGCAGCCGAGCCACGTGGTCCACACTTCTTCCAAATGTGGTTCGCAGCATCAAGCTTCATCCTCGCCTCCCGATGTTACGGGCTCGGCTGTGGTCACTTTGGTCGAATAAGTCCACTGTCGAGCACGAACTGCCTCTCGACCTTACCCTCACAGAAGTTAGTAAGATACTGCAGACTACTACGATCAACGTGACCACTCAAGAAGCTCTTCGCAGACATGCTGCCTGGCTTAGATTTACCTAGGAAGCTCCTTGTCGGGGATCTAGCCTCGAGGCGGATTCAGTCTCGCTCCAAAGACCAACAAGTTATCCCCCACTGTGGAGGGCCCCTATAGAGTCATTTCAACAGATCAATCGGGCTTACTCGGCCAGTGATGCCTGATGGCAGAGAGCTTCTAGCTCGTGGGAACATAGATCACCCTAAAAGTTTTATGTGTAACCTCTATACCTTGAATTTCAATAAAGTTGTTCCTTTATTCTCGCCTTCTTATGTTTGTTTCCACTTGTGTTTGTATGGTTCTTTTGTCCGGACTCTTCCTTCATGACCTTCGTGCGCCGCACATTTCCACTTGGTCTAAAGCATCATGCGAGCTCGACGTTCTCCCCGGTGGGACGAGCTAAGACGTAGTTTCAACCTCTTCGCAATCTAGCTCTTCCTCTGCGTTCGCCCGACCAAGAGCTTCGCCACTTTGATCAGGAGAGCAAGACGCGTCATCGGGCCATGATTCAATGTTAGTCCAGTAGCTTAAACGCGCTTCTATCGATCTCTCGCTTCCGCCACGATTATGTCCCCCGCGGGCTTTTTCTCCACTGTAAGTCATGTTCATCGGCGTGGCAAATCTTGCACCTAAGGCGGGCGTTGTTTCGACCTCGACACCAACGGGCTAGAGAGTGGCGTACTACCGCCAGACAACCCACACATATGCAGCAAAAGCTTATAAAGGTGAACTCCAAACGCCCTCCACAACGAACTTCAAATGGGACAAGACCTTTACCCAAAAGTAACGAGCTTCATCATAATGTTTCCAAGCTTTTACAGTATGATACCTGGATAAGGTTACAACCGCCATCTCACGCGGCGAAGCTTTTCTTGCTCGAGTTTCTAAGAACCTTAGCCCGCAAGGTCGAGCTCACTGCAGATCGAGGACTTCCTTGGCGTGTCCACGGCTTATGACGCTGCCTTTGAGTTGAGCCAGCATTTTTCGCCACCTTACTAGCGCTACCAGCTTTCCTCCACCGCTGATTTTGGCTTCTCACTGTGGACGCCCGTCAAGATGACGCCGTCCGCTAGCTGCCTTTCTCCAACGCTTCGACTTGGCACGCTTGTTTACAAACGCCTTTGGCCGAGGAGGACGCCCTCTGGCATACGGGTTTTCTCCAAGACTCGACCTTTTGCTCGCAGGGCCTCGAGCGCCGAGCTCGAGGACTAAGGCTCGCCTGCAGGGCGGCCTTTCGCCAATGATTGCACTTTTGGCGCTACGGAAGCTCGTTACTGAGCGCTTTGGTCGCCTTGTCCGTTCTCGCTTACAACTTTGAAGCTTTAACTTCGCCGGAAGTTCTCGGTTTGTTTTGTGTCATCGTCAAGGTGAGCTACCCCTCCGCGCCACCATCGCTTACGGCGGTCGCCGAGCTCCTTGTTCACCCACTCGAAGCTCGCTCGTTTAACTCGATGGTCGCAGGCAGTAGCTTGGCGCCGCTTCCACTCTCCCCGCTGCCTCCACTACGCTCAAGAGCTCCTCGAGCACGCCAAGATGCTCGTGGAGGCCTTGCAACCCCGTGACGCTAAGTCGATCGCTTCAAGAGGAGCGTGAGGGGGCCCTTAAGAAACCGACGAGAAAACTCGACCTAACGACATCGGCATGAGGGGATCCTTATTCGCTAAGACGATTCTCGACGCCAAGACGGGTGAACTCTTCGCTCAGCCTCGATTCGAGATCGGCCGATCTCGTCTCCTTCGCCTCAGTCACCACGAGGTCGGGTCGACTCGACCTCCGCCGGCTGGGCAGTCCGCTAGGGGGCTAACTCACGGGGCAAGCGGTGGTTTGGAATCCTACCCCACGCATCCATGGGTCCGACTCTCCGGCAGAGGGGCGAAGAAGACTACGGCCTCTCGGCGGGCCGAGGCCCCCCGGCCTGGCCCGACAGAGTTGTCGCTGCAAGAACATCGGAGCCTCAACCTCACGGTTTGGCCTGCCTTCCTTAGGCACCGGGGCGCCGGCTCCACTGCTACGGCCCCATTCCCCTGTCCATTCTCATGTTAGCGGCGCAACTCAGATTCCAGACGCGGCCTCGGCCGGCTATGGCTTGCTCCCAAGACAAGTGTGCCGCCCCCTACATCGACTGGGGATCACGGCCATGGCGTTCCCGCCTGCCGGTGCCGGTTGGCCTGCTAGACGCGGCTGGTTTTTTCTCCTCGTCTGTCGTCGACTTCTGGTAGAACTCACCAACCTGGGCGAAGCTTGGTGGTCCGAGGGGTCCGCTCGGGCGTGAAGGCCGACGCGACTAACTCAAGGTGTCCTCCTCCTCGGACTGACTACTTTGACAACAGCCCATCGCAAATGGGCAAGTTTTGAGCCTCGGTGCTCAAAGTCCGCGATGAAAGACATACACTAAGCCAGAGATGCGAGGAGACTATGTAGTCCAGAAGCCTGTGGATTTACTCGGTCACTACCTCCGCCTCGCTGAGGGCTCGGCGAAGGTCTCTGCTTCCCGAGGCCGATGGGGCACTTCGCCATGCTGGGCTCCTGGGTCGGGTCTCTTGAGTCTGCGGCTTCTGCCTTCCACATCGTTCCACGCATGGGTTTTGAGCTTGAGGACCCAAGGCCGAGAGAGGGCTTGAGGTCCTAGGCGCGTACCGCGGCGCCTGGTCATTGCAAAAAGGAGAACGCTATTAAACTAGCAAGGCACACGAAGGCAATTCGGGGCTCACCAATGATCCTTACTATGGCGCTGTCACCCCACTCGACGTGGGTTTCTTTTGTTCTCCCGGCGGTTCAAGGCTTCCGGAAGGTCTTCTTTCCTTTTTTTTGTTTGCTCATCCCGCAATGGAGCATCCGGCCGTGTCGAAAGCAGCTCCCCGGTGGTCCTGCGAGCTTGAAGGATCAGAAGGGCCCCAGGTCACACAGTGTCTAACCATTGGTCGATGCCTTACCCCGCCTCTACGCGAGTACGCTTTTTCGGACGCCGCCGCCCATGGAGTAAAGCAGCGCCAGCTTCCCGAACATCTCGCTCATCCCGCGGCAACCCAAGACTCCAACGGCCGAAGAAAGGGAAATGCCCTTCAAAAAAGGTCGAGGCGACGACTAAGCAAGGCCACGAGGCGTGGATGCTATACGACATGCCTCGCTGCGAGTCGAGGAGGCTTTGATCTCGGAGAATGGGTGCTACCCGCCCGCCAGGGGGGACACCCGATTCCACAGAAGTCGACGGGTATTGCCTCGCCTCGGTGAGGTTGCCACGGCCAAGCAGATGAATGGCGGTGATGGCTTCTTCTGCCGGCCTCGGATCGCCCACATCTGGGGGCCTTCTTCCCACCGACGGCTTTCCTCAGATGACGCAGGCAGTTGAAGCTCCCTTTTCTTCAGAACCACCACTGACCATGGCCCGAGGGAGTCCCGAGCTTGATCTTGGGAAAGGATTCACTTGAGCTCTGGTCTCACTGCCTAAGTAGAGGCGGCCGACTCACGTGGTCCTTCCCAGCAGCTAAGAGGTCCGGTACCGAACCAGAAGCGAGGGATTGGGAAGGATTCCTAGAACCCCTCGCATGTGGGAGAAGATGGCGAGAGTAAGAATGGAGTTCGGCGACTGTGTTTATGAGCTCGATCTCAAGAATCGGTGAGGACTACTGAGAGGAACTTCTGCCTCCGGTCTCGCAGTCAAGAGGACGTAGGTGCTGCAGTGCACGATTTCTTTTGCCGCCCCGGGGTTGGTTTCGCCCTCGCTGTTCTACAGCCCACCACGTGAATGGGTCGAGCAGCCCTGTGGTCTTGAATTCCTTCATCCTGAAGGCGACAATGAGCTCCTCCCTAGCTTGGCCATGGCGACGCGGGCGATTTCATCGGAGAAGGGGAGGAAGGTTTTTGCTTGGGCGAGAGGCTTGAGGACGGCAGGGCCGCCTCGGAGGTTCTCAGAGTCGCCGCAGCCTTTTGAGTTTATAAGCCGCACCGCCGTCAATCCAGACCGCTGGAAAGCCAAGGACGCTATTACCATGATTTGACAGTACATTAAGGCCGGGACGGCGGTTTCGAGATATGGCAGGTGTCCACCGACCGTTCGTATTCGTACCGGGGCTTCGGAGATCAAGAGGCGCCAGGTGTCGTGTCATCAAGGCCTGGCATTACGTTTCCGCCCGACCTCGATCTCAAGAGAATCCCGAATTGACCTCGATTATAGAGACCTGGCTCACCTGCGGTTCCGCTTACTCCACCTTGAGCCTCGGGGCTAGCTCGACGAGGGTCAAGGGCCCTTGACCCACGACATGGCCAATCTGATCCCCCTAAGCTCGGAGGCTCCTGCCACGAATTGTAAGGTGGTCGGCCGCCGACCTAGAGCGCTAGACCTGAAGCATCGGCCGCCGACCTCGAAGCTCTCAAGTGCCCTTGTTCGGAGTCAGAGTCCACCCTTGATTTCGGATCAAGCATTTGATCAAGTGTTGCTCAAGGCGGTCGGGTAGGAGCAAAAGGCGTATAAGTTTGGAGCTATCATCCGCCTCAACATGCATGAAGGCCTACTTCCTGAATCTCTCCCATCCGCTATGCGCAGAGGAGGTATAAAGACCAAGGAGGCATGCCCTTGGGGCACGAAGAAAATACACTATAGTTCGAGCTTAGGTATAGCCATTGTTAAACTTGAGTCAGAATACACCCTCTTTTACTCGTAAATAGCTAAGAAAATCGCCAAGAAGGCGATCGGAGTAGAGCTATTACCTCCATGGGCTCGAACCAAGATAAATCTCTTTGCCTCACGCCGTTGTCGCTTTTGCTCGACCATCACCGGCTTACACTTTTCCTCCGTTCGAGGCTGCGCCACTGGGTCCCGAGATCACATCGACCCTCATCTCATTTTCTGCGTTGCATCCCGATCGCCGACACTATTATAAAGCCAACACGGAGGCTAGACCGTGATTAGTCGCTAGTATGCTTGTATGCGGAAATGACTTTCAAATTTGCAAAAGAATATTGACTAAACCATTATGAAACGATTTTGGAATAATACGATGATGTCATGAGATGGAATTGGGGGTAGCGCCCGTGGTCCTACTCATACAATGACGTAGCATTGCATGTGTTGCATAAATGCAAACCAGGTGAGAAATGATTTGGACTGGGCAAGTGGCAAGAAGGCTTGCTGCAAGTGGGCCTGTGGAGGCAAGGGGATGTATTGTGATGGTTAAGGCAGGTGCCAGAAATATAAAATGAATGTCTTGCCCGTGAAGCTTAAGGACTTCACCTTATGCAGCCTTTGAACTGAAGCCAGACAACCACTTGTCCGTAATGGGACGGACCTAGTTTAGTAGGTTTCTAGTATCTTTCCTTTCACACTGTATGCATAGCATACAAAAATGTAACTGCATGGGGAGCGACTGCAGCCGTTGCTTGGTACCCATCCAACTCAGATCCGTTGTTCTAAAACTTTGGCTCGTGAGGGAAGTGCTAGAAAGGCACATCGAGAGGTTCATCGTTAAGTGTTAGTCTCCAAGGACTTTGTTGCAATCAATCACCCTGTGGTGAGCTTACTATATCCTCGTGGGTAAAGTGTACGCCTCCGCAGAGTGTGTGTTAAATCTATTTTGAGAATCACTCTCACAGATTGGACAATGCTCGTGATTACAAATAAGGGTTAGATTTTCACAAAATAAAATGTGGAATGTGGCTATGTGCCAAAGATCGATAAATCAAACTTGGGTCAAAGCCAAACTATGGAAAAGAATGGAGAAATTAATTATTATAATATTGGTTTTATCGCTTTTAATTTAATTAAGGATTACCTCGTTAAAAGAAATGCCGCTGATGCAAGATAACCATTTGAGCCTTCTTGGAATAAGCCATGCATGTAGTAATAGAACCGCATTGTGCATGACTTGTTGAGTATGTTAGTACTTCACCCTTGCATCGGCTAAAACCTCAGAAAAAAGAAGTTGCATCAATTTTTGGGAGGAGGAGTTCATCGGCGTCAGTGAATTAGGATTAAGTTTAGTCGGGCTGTTCGTGGCAATATGAGGGGTTCATTGTTTTACTTTTTTGCTTCCGCTATTGAACTCGATGCTACTTTTGTTATTCATCGCCCCGCGTGATTTAATTATTGTAAGGTGACCATAAGGTCTTGTAACTCGCTATTATTCACGCTTGAAGTACTTATTATTAATTCCGCCAGTATGATTGTGGTACTTCAACCTCGTTATTCATGTGTGTACTAGCGTGATCCCGACTAGCATTGCATACACAGAGGGTCCGGATTTGCAGATTCGTCCCGACAACCGACACCTAGCTGGGCGGGCGTGTTTCGCCCACCCACCGCCAAAGCCGCCACGTGGGCCGGGCGCCGGGCGAGCAGGTGTCTCTTCCCACCGCCGCCTCAACGCCACGTGGTGCAGCCAGACTGCGGCAGAGGGGCGTTGCCGCCCACCCATCGCCAGCGCCACGGGCTATGCACGCCAGCGTGGAGAGGGTACCCCAGAGAGTACGCCGACAAAGACTCTGCCCACCCCGAGCGCATAGAGTCAGACCTTCATTAAATGTTTTGCGCTCTTGGTAGAGGCCACCACTTATGAGGATATGACCGCCTCGGTTCTTCCCGATTCGCCGATTTTTCTTGGGACCAAATCGGTGACGATCTTGTCTCTTCGCTGAACCGCTTGTGGGCGGCGGTATATATGGGTACATCCCAAGCGTTTACGCTTCGCTTTTTACGACTTCAATTTCGCTTTCGCCTTCCTCGCTCAAAGTCTTCACCTTTTGCCTCCATGGCGCCTTCCATCCTCGCTTCCACCGCCGATGCCGCTACGGTGAAGAAGATCTCCACATCGCACCGAGGGCACCTTCCACTTTCGCAAGGGGACCCTAATGCAGCCGTGCCTCTCCAACGAAATTTCATCCACATCCGGGCGATGATATGGTCCGGTCGCCATTCTCCGACTTCTTCCTCACCGTCTCTATTTTTATGAAATCCACCACATTCACCACCCCCAACTCCATCGCCTTCCTTTCCATCTTCGCACACCTCTGCGGAAATGTTTATGAGGGTGATGCCAATCTTCCTCTTTTCCACTACTTCTTCCTTTGTCGCGCTCTTTCGACTGCGAGGTAGCGGGAGTTGCTATTTCCGCCTCCCGACGGATTGGCCTCCCGCTACATTGCCTTTTTAGCCCAGTCCAATCGAAGGCGGGCGAATACCGGTAGCTGTACATTAGCGATGACATGAGTCGACGTCCTGGGGTACCATGCCGGGCCGGAGGCCTTTAAAATCGAACTCATCGGCCGAGGAGAATGGAGTTCCTCGCAATGGCGCCAGATCAACAGATCGCGGACACCGGATTAACCGGCGCTGTGGTCCGGACTTTGTGACCGGAGATTCGCTTCTTCGCCGCTACCGCTTCGCATGGCAAGACACCAGCGACGATGACATAACGCGACGCATTCTGGTCAGAAGTCTTTGCTTTTTTGGCTTCTTTCGTGATACATGCTTTTTTCGCGACTCTACCAACCCAGCTAGTTATCTTTTGGCCAAAAGTGAAACTCGAGGAGCCAATCATCGCCAGATGGCTTGCCGATTGATGCCGCCGATTCCAAGCGGCTTGATTTTCCAAATAGCGTCTGCCGCTGCCGACTTGGAGCACGCGAGCTGCGCGATCGTCAGTAGTTCCCGCCGATGGACTCCATCGACTCGCCATGTGTGCTACCGGTCGGGCTTCGTGATCGGGAACGACCACCTGCCAATCGATCAAAGCACGGCAGCGGCCACTTGGTTCGGACGCCACAGGCCCGGATTTCAAGATGGCCCGACCACGGGTCAGATTTCGCCGCCGCCAGCTCTAGCGTATGGCATTTTCGCAAGGGGCGGCAAAGACAGCCACCCCGACCATGACTTCGCCACCGAGGCGCCATGCGGCAAGGCCATCTTCTCCTTCACCGCCTATCCTTCGGGCGCCGGCCCCGACTACTACGGCGCCATCGTCTACAGCCACGGGAGCCCATGCCACCGCTCAACAGGGTGGGCTTACGCTCCCGAAGGCCATTTTCAGTTTGAGGACGCCGCCAAGGGTGGCCCCTCAAGACGCCTGGGCGCAGACATCGCCACGCCATCGGGCGGCGGAAACTTCCGCCTGTGCCCGGCCGCCATCACGAGAGGGTCGAAGAGGGCGACCCTACCAGCGCGCTTCTCACCGCTCTTGCACCGCCATCGCAGCGTCATTCGCTTCACAAGTTTTTCACCGAATCGGGAAATGCATCGTTAAGCGCCGTTGCTCGCCATACCGCCAGTATGGGGCCCAGACGGCCAAAGAAGCCATGCCGCGAGCGGAGTCGACATGGGAGTGGAGAGGCGAGGCGGAATTGGCACAGAAAGGCCAACGGGGCGCCATGCAACAGCGGGCGAGAGGGTCAAGCGGCGCCAAGCACTCGGAGCATGAGTCCTTCCGCCTGCGGCACAATCTCGCCATTATGCTCAAGAGGGCCTTCCAGCGCACGAAGAGGTGCTTGGAGCCCTTGGGGGTGGCGCTGAATAAGCCCCTGCAAGACTCCGCCTTGCAGTTTGCCCATGCGACCAACCAGGCCGCAGAGGCACTCCGGGGGCTGCCGGCTGCCCTGGCCGCCCGCTCCGCTAGAGAAGGGCGGGAAGTTGCGATCATGGCCGCAACTTATGTGCTGTCCTGCTACACCATCCGCGACGCCGCCTTCGATCCAATGGCGGTGGTGACGGCCGGCGTTGAGGAAGACGCGGCGCAGGCGGAGGCATGGGTCCGCAGCCCGCCGATGGTAAGCACGGGTCGGCCGCAGGGAGTACCGGTCATGGACGTCTCCACCCCACTGGCGGAAGAGGGAGAGGGTGCCAATGACCTCGACCTGGGCGACGAGTGAAGGGCTGGGCAGCCGCTTCAATCCTTTTGCTTTTTCTTCTTTTTGTCTTATGTTGATCTACCTTCCTGCATATACCAACATCTGGACAAATCCTAGCGTAACGGATGTTTTCACTCGATTTACCCGTGAGCTTGTTTACTTTGCTTGATTGACTCCGTTTGTTAGAGCCGCCAGGCGACCAGTCCTTGAACTTAGCCATAACGCTAAGTAAGCTTTCAAATTTTGGGCAATACTTCAGGATCCCTTCTTAGGTCACGTGCAGCCAGCTACAAACGCAAGCACAAACCACGCAAGTTACGCAGAACTTAGGTATAAATGACCTTAAGCCTAGCAGTTCACGCGAAACGCGGAACAGCGTTAGCTTTAAGTTTTTGTGCAAGATTGTCGCTGGTTCAAATCCCTTTGGAACTTAGATCCCGATGATCTCCTGGAACCGTGCTGCAGCGCGGCGCGGTGAGGTAACAAATTTTCGGGAGTGTTTTTAGGCCAGCAGTACTCGACGGTGACAACCAGCGGTGCTTCAGGGAGCCAACCCGAGGTGTGCGAGCCGTGTTCGAGTACTGTGCCCAACTCGCACCCCGGTCACTCGCCCTCGCCGGATGCTAACACTTAGCACTTTTCCTTTATCACCAAGGGGTCGTTGTTCTTTGATGCCCGCGACAATCACACATAACTTGGCTCATCTCAGTGTATACATAAGCAAAGGATTAGAGGTGTAACACAAGACACTTATCTGGCTTATGTACCACAGTATGATCACCAGCGATAGGGCGACCAAATTTCCCGGTGTTTAGGGCAACCACTGAGCATCGGGCGACTGAAATTTCAAAGACTGGGAGATGTAGAGCTTTTCTTTGGAGTGGGTCGATGCTTTGACCTTCTCCCTGCGTGCACACACATCTATCGCAAAGACAAGCAGACATAACGCGCGGCATGTGTAGGGAGGACTTAAACAACATAAACCCTCGCGTGGGATCGTTATGGTCCGTTCTTATTAGATTCTAGGTCCGTCACGACCTTCGGAATCGAACCACACAGACAAGGTGGGCTAAGAAGCGGCTTCTGGGTGGTATTTAGGCTAAGGCGCATGGTGATACCTCAACCGGCGGTGCTAAGAGCCAACAGAGCGGCGAGCAGCGTCTGAAGCGCCGTACAAACTCGCCTTCTACATTCGCTTTACTTCCTCACGCTGGCGGACGCTACCATTAGATCGACATAGAAATTCCAAATAGTCGGGACCAACAACACCCATACGAAAAACTGCCCCTTGGGGCGCAAAAGAGAGATAAAGATGGTAAAGCAAAAGTCTTCAAGGCAACAACTTTACTAATCGCCAGTAGCCGCCGATCAGCCGGGGGAAGGACTTACCCCGAGGCTGACCAAAGCGAACTGCTGGGTACTTACAATTCTTTCATGAATAGAACTTCCGCAACAACTCTATGTTGTAGGAATTCGCCAGTTCTTGGTCGTCCTTAGTGGCCAACCGGACCTCCCCAGGTCGAGATACTGAAACCACCTTAAAGGGGCCCTCCCATCGGAGAGGCTTGTGTAACCCAAGATGCATCTCAATCTCGCAAGAAGACCAGTCGCCCATCGCTAGTGTCCTCTCGGAGACCCGGGCGGCGTGGTACCGCCTGAGGCTTTGCTGATACCAGGCGGTGCGAAGGGCGGCCTGATCACGGACTTCCTCTAGGAGGTTGACTTCTTCTCGCCGGAGATCTTCTTGGCCTTCCTCGTTGAACGCCGAGAAGCGCGGAGAACTGAGCGACAGCTCAGAGGGGAGAACAGCTTCCGCCCCGTACACTAGGAAGAAAGGCGTCTCGCCAGTGGCCCGACTGGGCGTGGTGCGAAGTGACCAGAGCACAGCCGGGAGTTCTTCCGTCCATCGTGCCCCCCGCTTGTGGAGCCGACCAAATGCCCTCATCTTGAGGCCCTTCAACACTAGCGCTACATGCTGCTTCGCTTGGCCATACTCTTGGGGTGAGCCAAAAGCAAAACATACTTTGGTGCCCATTTAAGCCGCAGAACTCCGTGAAAGCCGCTACCGTGGCCGAGTCCTGTTGTTGGTGATGATGCGGTTGGCGACTCCGAATTTGATAGCAGCGGAAGCCGTAATGGCACGTACTGCTTCGGCTTCGACCCACTTGGTGAACTTGTCGATAGCGATTTAAAAGATGGGTGAAGTTTCGGGTTCATGAACGGGCTCAGATATCGACCCTGCACCGCAAAGCGGTCAAGAGGCGCGGATGGTTTGCAGGGCTTGGGCTGGTCGGTGGATCTGCCAGGCGAAGAACTGACAAGCTTCGCATTTCCTCACTAGCTCGCAAGCATTCTGGAGGGCAGTAGGCCAATAAAATCCTTGGCGAAACGCTTTACCGACTAGCGTTCGGCCGAACATATGGCTCCCGCACACGCCTCCATGGATATCAGAGAGCAGGCTACTCCCCTCTTCCTGAGTAATGCACTTCAGTAGAACTCCGTTTCTGCTATGGCGGTATAGGTCCCCACCTACCAGAGTATAGCACTTGGCCTTGCGTGCAATCTTCTCAGCTGAGGCATCATCGTCGGGGATCACTTGGTCATGTAGGAAAGCTAGGATAGGATCCATCCACTGACCTTCCTGGCCAAACATGGCGAACACTCAGTGCTCGCACGAGTACTCGGCGGGCCGAAGCTTTTCCCTCGTCTTTGCATCCAGACCGCCGCTTCCTCCCGGACGGGACGAGGCGGCACGCGCCTTCCTCCCTAAACCGAGGCCGTGGCAGCCACCGCCTTCCGCTTTGGCCGGAGGTCGCGAACGCAACCATGCCGTCGTCCCCACCTTAACTGGGGGCTGCGACAGCGACACCATCATCCCCACCTGAACTGGGGGCTGCAATGGATGGTCGCAATAGTCTTTCTTCGAAGACCCCGACCGGAACAGAAGCTTTTGAGGACGCAAGCTGTGAAAACCCGTCCGCGAGGTGGTTGTCGCGTCGAGGGATATGAACATACCCCAATCCTTCAAAGTGGCGCTCCATTTTTCGGACCTCCACCAGGTACGCCGCCATGGTGGGGTCAGAACATTGGAATTCCTTCCGCGCTTGGTTGATGACTAGCAAGGAGTCACCCTTAACTTGGAGACGTCGGATGCCCAAAGAGTGATGATGCGCACCGCCAAGAAAGCCCTCAGATTCGACTACGTTGTTTGTGGCCTTGAAGTCGAGGGCGACCACATACTAGAGGGTGTCACCGGTCAGGGAGACTAGGACAACCCCAGCCCCCGCGCCTTCCAGCCTGAACGAACCATCGAAAAATAAGGTCCAGGGAGAAGGCGTGGGTGCTTCTTCAGCTTCAGGAGTGGCGGGAGTCCACTGCGATTTAACTCCGCCACCGACTCTTGATGGCGGTGCAGGGTACAAATTTGAGGTTGAATTCCCCCAGCTCCACCGACCACTTAGCAATACGGCCTTCACTTCACGGTTGCCAGGAGAATTTCTCACGAGAGGGTAGGCCGTGACCTGAGTGATTTCGCCCTTGAAATAATGCCGCATGCCTTCTCGGACGCCACCAAGACCGCATACAATATTTTTCGAGCTTATGGTATCGAGTCTCCGCCTCATGCAACACCTTGCCGATGTAGTAGATCAAGCTCGACACCTTCCTCTCCACAACCAAAGACCGTGCTCATCACCTCGGGGTGGCAAAGAATGTACAGAGCAACTGCCGCATGCCTTGAGGGAGACTAGCACCGGGGGAGAGGTGAGGTATTGCTTCAAATCTACAAATGCCTTCAGGTTTCATCTGTCCACTCAAAGTGGTTAGTCTTCTTCAAATTTTGAACAGAGGCAAGCTTCTCTCTCCAACCGGGCAATGAACCGCTCAGTGGAGGCCAGCGATCGCCGCATTGACTGCTTTGAGTCGTGGCGGCTTCATGTGCTCGATGGCCGCTATCTTGTCAGGATTGGCTTCAATACCCCGGTTGGACACCAGGAAACCCAGCAGCTTGCCGGAGGGCACACCAAACACACATTTTTCGGGGTTGAGCTTCAGGCAATTCTTCCGGAGGTTAGCAAAGGTTTTCTCCAGGTCTTGGATTGGTTCTTCGCTCTTTTTAATCTTCACAACTAAGTCGTCAACGTAGACCTCAAGATTTCGCCCTATCTGCTGGCGGAAAGTAATATGCATGGCACGTTGATAAGTGGAACCAGTATTCTTTAAACCAAAAGCCATTCTAACATAACAATAAACACCCGTAGGGGTTACAAAAGCAGTCTTCTCTTTGTCTTCTACCGCCATGCTAATCTGGTGGTACCCGGAGTACGCGTCCAGAAAGCATAGCAGCTCGCACCCGGCCGTGGAATCGACGATGAGGTCGACTCGCGGCAGGGGGTAAGGATCCTTCGGGCAGGCCTTGTTGAGGTCGGTGAAGTCGACACACATGCGCCATCTCCTGTTGGACTTCTTGACAAGAACAGGGTTGGCAAGCCACTCGGGGTGAGAGACTTCCCTGACAATCCCTGTGCACAGCAGCTTCTCTACCTCCCGAATGGCATCTTGCCGCCCGCTACCGCCTCCGGACCTTTGCTTGGGACCAGGGCGCCGGGAGGCGTTGTTAATCGATGCTCGATCACTGGGGACCCAGTCATGTCGACGGTTGCTAAGCGAACACGCCGAGTTAGATCGAGAAAGGTGACGAAGTCGTCTTCCTATTTGGCCGAGGTCGGGCGCCAATGTTGACGATCTTCCAGGGCTCGCCCTCACTCAGGGCGACCACCTTAACCTCACCGGAAGAGCCAGGTGAGGCATGGGTCCGGGCCTGAAGGGCTCCTGGAGGCGGCGTCGCCAAGACGCCGATGTGGTGGCGCGCCAGATCCCATGCTCGCCAGGCAGCAAGGCCTCGACACTGCCCACTGAATTGTAATGGGGCCGGCCCCAAAGATCTTCACCACCATGTAGGCATAGTGGGTTGCTGCCATAAACTTGACCAACGCCGGTCGGCCAAGCAAGGCATTGTAGGGGAGGTCGAAATCAGCGACCTCGAAGTCCACCATCTCGGTGCGGTAATTGTCTTTCTACCCGAAGGTGACGAGGAGGCGCACCTGACCGAGGGGCATTAAACCAGCCTCCGGGGCTACCCCGAAGAAAGGCAAAGCCGGACGCAAATCCTGCTACGGGATCTAGAGCGCCAGGAATGCCGAAAAGGACAGGAGGTTGATGGAACTCCCTCCGTCCACTAGCACACGCCCTAGCCGTACATTCCGGATGGTGGGCGACACCACGATCGGGAGATGTTCTAGGCCGGTGGTGCTTTCAGGGTGGTCAGCCCGACTGAAAGTGATCGTCTCCTCCGACCACTTCAGCATCCGACCCGCCCCTGAGCTCGATGCCGCGACACACACTTCCCTCTTTAGTCGTTTATATGCGGCGTTGGAGGAAAAGGCAGATGAACCACTGTGGATGTATGCCATAGCGTGATCCGCCTGCTGGAAGGCCAGCGGGGCAGGGTCTTCATCTTGATCGCCGTCGGGGCGGCGTTCCTTGAGCCTCTGCTCCACCATTTTGCTCACGACCCGACAGCCGTCCAGGTCATGAGTGTTGGTTCGGTGGATTGGGCAGTATATCTCGCCCTCCTTTTGCTCGTGGCGGTCGTTCCTACGACCGCGACGGTCATCGCGCTGGTCACGGCGGTTACGCTTCCGCGGTGCGGGGTCATCATGGTCACGCTCGGCGGTCAAGACCCGCCTGGTCTCTCCTGCCTCACACTTTCGCGCCTTCTTGCCCGCATGGCCGGAACCCTTCGAGGTTCCGGCTTCGTCCTTGCCTCGGCCATCCTTGGGGCCAGACGCTGGCCCCCTTGCCTCCGCGGCCCGCGCACACTTATGTGCGAGGGAGAAGAGCTCGGAGGTGGTACTGATGGTTCGGGTGGCCATCTTCTCGTTCATCTTACGGTCTCGGACGCCTCTTCGAAAGGCGGTGACGACCGATTGCTCCGAAATGTGGGGGATCGTGTTATGGCAGAGGCAAAACCGCCGGTTGAAGTCGTGCAGTGACTCCCCCTTCTCCTGCTCCAGGGCATGGAGGTCGTCCTCCACGCCTGGATGCGCAAAGGAGCCTTGAAAGTTGGCGACGAAGAGGCCGCACAACTCCTCCCACGAGTGCACCGACCCTTGGGGGAAGTTTAATGACCAAGAAGGCGAGAGCTGCTCAAGGCCGTCGAGGTAATCGCCATGATCTTTTCAGATCCGCCAGCCGCTTACACCACCGTGGTATATATCTGCAAGAATTCCTCTGGGTTGGTGGTGCCGTCATACTTCTCTATGGACGCCGGTGGAACTCGCCTGGCCACGCCACTGGCAATTGCCGTCGGAGAAGGCACTGCACCCGACGCCATAAAGGGAGCCCGATTGCTGCCGGAGGTCTGGTCCCGAGACCGCCCCCGGAGCGCGGGCCTGCTCCCTACAGAATCGGAGGAGTGAACCTCCTCCCTAGTCCAAGAGTGAGAGCCATGGGAGGGACTCTCACCGTCGGAGGGTATCCGCTTCCATGGCCAGCCTCTGGCGGGCGGCGCGGCGCACCACGGAGGTCATCACCGTCGCTGCCGGCTTTCATCCAAGTGCGCTCAGAGGTCCCCACGTCCCTTGCGGGCAGGACCGATTCCAGCGCCCTTCCTTCGCTCCGGCACTTTGGCGAGCTATTTCGTCGCAGCGGCTAAACGCTGAGGCCAAAGATGCGCCCGAGCAATGGTGTACCGACGCAGAGCTACGGCCGGGAGCCCTACCGAGTTGGGCGCGTCCACAAGACCGGCGATATTCGTGATCCACGGGTGGTGGGAGTCTCTGCGAGTTCCACCGAGGGTGGTCAAGAGGAGGCGAACCACATGCGAGTTTCGGGCAGAGTGGCGCCTCCATGGCTACCGACGTCGCACGAGGTGCTCCGCCGCCCAAAGGAGCAATCTTGCCACCGCAGGGCGGGTGAGACGATCCTTCGCCCGCCGAGCTGCCGGACGCGCCGGGCGCCGCCGCCGGTTCTTGACGCTGAGAACACGCCATCTCCAGATGCGCGGGCTTGCTTCCAAATCACGAACACCGAAGTCCACCGGGGAGTTGGCCGAGAGAACCAACCGCTAGCCCCCTACCTGGCGCGCCCCTGTCGGCGTATTCCACCCGACAAGCCCGAGTCTACAGACCGGGTTTGGTTCAGTAGGAGGGCGTCTTCGCGGTTGGCAAACCCTAGCGAGTGGAAACCCTAATGACTCCCGCACGAAAGACTCCGGAGCCTATGAACTAAGATGACACAAAGATTTTTACCCAGGTTCAGGCCCCCTCCACCAGGGTAATAGCCTTACATCCTGCTAGATCCTTTATAGAGTGTTTGAAGCTAGTACAGAGCTTTCGGATTACAAGTTCTTCCTTAGGCTCTACTGCTGAACTCTCGATCCTTCGACCCCCCTTCCCCATGCACCAGAGGGCCATTATATAGCCCAGGCTAATGGGGGTAGGTAAAAAGGGGGTCATCATGCTGATCTCCATACATTTATTACTCCATCCCGTGATGTCCCATTCCTTCAGCCTCATTAAATGCCGACGCAAGGCCTCGCCAGGTCCGCCCGGGATGTGACCACTTGGTGACGGGTAGGTGAGAGGCGTCAGAGGATTGGGCTTGTATCAGAATTCCTTGTAATCGACGGACCTAACACAGCAGACCCGCTTCTGACATAGTACGATGGGGGAAGGAGACTTCGAGGCGAAGCCACCACATCCCACCTTTTTGCCTTGCGGGTGGGTGAGGAGGGGCGAGTAGGGCGTCCTCGCCCACCCGCTCGCCCGAACGCCACGTGGGCTGGGCGCGGCCGCCAGGCGTCTCGCCCACTGCGCTCAACGCCACGTGGCCGCACCGCAAAGGCGACGTGCTTGCCCACCATTGCCGAGCCACCACGTGGGTTAGGTATTGCGCAGCAGGCGTCCTCGCCGCCGCTCAACGCCACGAGGCCGACACTGGTGGCGGGCGTGCTTGCCCGCCGCCAGTGGCGCCACGTGGGCTGGCGCAGGCGGCGGCGTTTCGCCCACTGCCGCCCGAACGCCATGGTACGGCACTGGCAGTGGCGTGCTTCGCCACCATTGCCAAAGCCGCCACGTGGGCCACGCATGCTTTTGTGCGGCGGAGAGGGTACCCTGGCGTAGAGTACGCTGACACTCCCAATATGACAGGCAACTACTCTACCAAGACTAGTCCTTTTGAGCACATAAGAAGCAAAGAAAGTAGAGTGAGCCTTATACTTAGAGTTTGCTTCGGCCTTAACAAAGTGGATGGGCTTACTCAAAGGAGCAACCACAATGTGGCTTCCTTTGCCCTTGGGTGGAACATACCCAAGCCCATGTTTCATAACGTTACCTTGGCGCTTACTGAGGAACTCCTCTAATCCTTTGCTAGCCTTATAGGACTTTTGAAGTCCATCTTCAAGCATTCCCTTGAGCTTCTCATTTTTATGAGCTAATACTTGCAAAGTCTCAAGGTTAGTGGCACAAGTATTAACATCAATATTGAAGCATCTAGCACAACCATTGCTAGTAGAAGCTAATGAAGCATTGGAGTTGTTGTTAGTAATTGTGAGGGAGTTATTCGAGAGATCAACAAGCTTCAACTCTAGAGCCTTGCAAGCATCCTTTGCTTGAGCAAGTTGCTCTATTAGTGAAGCATTGGTGATCTCAAGACTAACTACTTCGGTCTTGGTCAATTTCGAGCTTTTGACCAATTCCTCATTTTTCTTTCTTTCAAAAGATAAGCTCTTCTCTAGCTTATGATTTTTCTCCTTTTCAAGGATGAGCAAATTCTCTTGAGCCTCGAGAGTGACTTCCTTTTGCTCTACAACTTCCTCCAATTTTTTAATATCTTATGAATGTCAAAGTTCTTCATGGACTTAAACGTAGTATCAACGTCATCATCATCACTATCACTATCGTGCTCATCTAGACAATCATCAACAATAGAGGGAGTGGAGGCTATTGATGATACCTTGTGCCCCTTTGCCATAAGGCACATTGGAGCGTCTTCGTCGTCATCACTCAGGTTGTCGAAAAGGCCCTTCGACGTTGTTGAGGTAGAAGGCACGGCGATGGCGACGGAGGCAACTCCTCCTTCTTCGTCAGACTCGGAGCTTGAGTCGGAGCCGGAGTTTGAATCCCACTCCTCTCCAATGTGAGCTTGTCCCTTGTGCTTGTAGTGCTTGAACTTCTTGCTCTTTTCTTTGTCTTTGCCCCGGTATTTGTCTTTTTTTGAGGCTTCTCGTCTTTCTTCTCCTTATGCGGGCACTCGGCAATGAAGTGGCCGGGTTCACCGCATTCATAGCATCTTCTAGTAGAGTGTCTGCCCCTTGATTTGCTTCCAAAGCTCTTCGAGTGACCTCCCGATTTGAAGTTCTTCTTTTTGAAGAATTTGTTGAATCTTCTTACGAATAGAGCCATGTCTTGATTAGTCAATGGGCCACATGACTCTTCATCCTCACTAGTGCTCTCTTCTGCTTGGCGCACAATCTTGACGGCCTTCAAGGCAATGCCTTTCTTCTTTCCAGATTTGAGCTCTTCTACAACCTCCGCCTCCTTGATCATCATTTCATCCATCATTAGCTGACCAATAACATCATGAGGCATCAAGGTGTCAAAGTTTGGCCGGTCTCGGATTAGTTGAACAAGGTTGTGGTTGGTGGGGGTGATCACACGAAGGATGATCTTGACAACGGCCTTGTCGGTAAGATCGGTGCACCCAAGACCCTTAGCTTGATTCACAAGCACCATCAAGCAGTCAAACATGTTTGTATATGACTCTCCTTCTTCCAAAGTGAAACGGCTTAGCTCACCGATAATGAGCTCAATCTTTGATTCGCGGACACTTGATATCCCTTCATGAGTAACCATGAGTCTATCCCAAATTGCCTTGGCCTCTTCAAGTCCATCGACTCGGTTGAACTCGGAATCACTCAAGGCATTGAACAAGGCATTGACGGCCAAGTCATTGAAATGTTGTGCCTTCTTTTCTTTAGGAGTGAGTTGGCTTGGATTTGACGCTTTGAAACCTGTCTCAACAATCTCCCAAATGCACGGGTGAAGTGATCTCAAGTGCATCTTCATCTTATGTTTCCATGCGGCAAAGTGAGTACCATCGAAGTGTGGTGCTCTACCAGATGACACGGAAACATAGGATGAGGAGCTTGAGACTCCAAAAGAAGAATAATCATATGGAATTTCTACCCCACTACCGGAGCCCGTAGCCTTAGTTTGGTTACGGCCTTCGGTAAGCTTCTCTAATTCCGACATCTTAGATTCTCCAAGCGGTTAAGCCAAATAAAAGAGATTTGGCTTTGATACCAATTGAAAGGACCGAAAATGTCGCCTAGAGGGGGGTGAATAGGCAAATTAAAAAATAGCAGCGGAAATAAATTTCCCGAGACTACTAACCCGGACTATCCGAGGTTATTGTCCGGATACTCCGGGTAACCCGGACTATCCGGGGTTTTTTAACCGGATACCCGAGGTGCCTGGACTGTCCGAGGAAAATAACCTAAATATTCCGGTTGGTCTCCTCGGGATGAGATTTGCTAATCTCTCGAACTTTTGATCAAACTATTTGAATACAAAGGTTCTAAAGACTACCAGGTACCTTTAGCAAGAGTAGATCTAGAGCCAAACACAATAGAAAAGTAGATCGGGCCTCTCCAAGATCCAAAATCACAAACCCTAGCAAGAGCAAAGTGAAGAACACAAAGACAACGTTTTTTACCCGAAGTTCGGATTCTCGAAGGGAATCCTACGTCTCCGTTGAGGAGGCACAAAGCCTTGGTCTCACTTGACCACAATCCTCCCGGTGTTGCACAAAGCACTCGCCGGTCTTCGCTCTTGATCTCTTCCCTTTCAGAGGCGAGACTTGCCTTCACAAACCTACGGGGCTCTCCACACCAAGTATTCGGAGGCTCCCGATGACTCCTTGCCGTCTAGGAGCCCTTCAAACTCCAAGAGTAACAAATACGTCGCTAAATCGTCTTGGAGGATGAAACTTGTGCTCAAGAATCAAAGATGCAAGCTCAAGGCACTCAAATCCACTCCTTTCTTGCCAAAGATTCAAATCAAACTCAAGATTCTAGTGAGGAAAGGAGATTAGGGCTCAAGAGTGTGAGAGTAAGAGCTTGAGAGCTGAATAATGCAATAATGGAGCTGTCCCACGGGTAGGTGGAGAGTGAGGGCTTAAATAGGCCCCCAAAATCCAACCGTTATGAGAGAGCTGCGCACAACCCGAACACTCCGGATATTTAACCCGGATACTCCGGGTTGGGAAGAATTAGCTCTTACCGAAGGGGTCTGCCCGGAGTGTCCGGACCTAAAACCTCGGATACTCCGGACCCATTTACCCCGGAGTGTCCAGACTAAATATCCGGATACTCCAGACTTACAAGAGAGGGCTACCGAGGACATCAACCCGGAGTGTCCGGACTAAATGTCCGGATACTCTGGCCTGACCCACTCGGCCAGAAGTATCCTTTTGATGAAAATGCAATGAATAAAAATTCTTTTGCAATGCAATTTTCATTCTTTGAGCACAAATATATCCTAGAAGCGATTTCTCGACGTATCCCTCTTAATAGAACAGCTATCCTTAGAATCAATGAAATAGAAAAATTACAACAAGAGTCTTGATGCCGGTCTTCCAAATTTTAAATATGGTGGGGATCTCCAATCGCTTTCCCTTAAGGATATAATCTTGATTTCTGCATGGATTCTCATTTAAACATTAGTATTTTCAAATTGTGTTGTCATTAATCACCAAAACTCCAAAGGAGGCCTAGATGCACTTTCAACTGCGCCGCGCGTCTGGATGTGAAAACCACTGACAACAAAATAATTGAGGCATACAAGTGGCTGAGTCAAGCGGATAGACGCACACGCGACAAAAGCGAATGCCCACATCGCTATTATTCGTACCACACCACTCCAACATAGACAGTTTAAAAAATACCACTCGATATCTCAATGACATATGCACATCCAAGGTTAAAAAATCATTGAAATCTCAAAAATTTCGGGTGAGACTTCAGATTCTGACCGGGAACGGGATCTAAAATCTCGGTCGGGAAAAATTTTAAATTGCTACAATAATCTCAAAAATTTTGGCCAGTTTTTGACTTTTTATAGCCAGATTTGACTAGATTTAGTCCAATAACCCTTAAGAAAGTCAACTTCCACGAAAATTTGTTCAAAAACCGAATTTTTGAGATGTTTTAAAATTTTGACCAAAACACTATCAGATTTTTATAAAATTGTAAAAGCTTGATTATGATCTAAAAAATTTATAGTACTATCTTTAGTAGTGCAGAATCATACCAAAAAAATTTCAAAATAATTTAACATCATTTGTTATCTTTAAAAAATAAAAAATAGAATGAACATAATTGAGACAGTAATCTTGTCAAAATTTTATAAATTTGCTCGAGTATGATCATGATCCAAAATTTTTATGAGAGCTTAAGAACTGCATCATTAATGTTCTCTAAAATGTTCAAATTTTTTATTGCTCAATCAAATCTATGTAAGCGTTGAACTTCATTTGTTATATTTCAAAAATCAAAAACAGAAATAGCATAAATAGTGTAGTGCCCTTGTAAGAATTTTATAAATTCACTGAGAGAGTGATCATGATTCAAAATTTTTATGAAATCTTGAAAATTTCCTTATCACCCTTCTGTAAAAATTTAAATTTTTTTTAAATCTAAACCTTTTTTGATTGCTAAAGTAAATCTATGTATTGATCATCAGGTTCTTATTAGAGCGTAGCACTGTCAGAATTTTTAAAAATTCTTGAAGCTTGATCATCAAATTAAAATTTTATAGAAACATTAATAATACATCAAGACCATCCACAAAAAGTTTCAACATTTTCTAACATGGTTTGAACTATTTTTCATTTGGTTGAATTTTGCGGGTAAGGCTTTTATGAGAATAGTAGCACTGTCTGAATTTTTAAAAATTCATAAAGCTTGATAATCATTTAAAAATTTTATAAGAATATTAATGATGCATAATAACTGTGAACAAAAAAGTTCAAAATTTTCTAACATGGTGTTTTCCATTTTTCATTGGTTCAAACTTGTCAATCAGTGTTTTATAAGGACAGTAGCAATATTAAAATTTTTAAAAATTCCTCAGACTTGGTAATCATTTAAAATTTTTATGGGAATATCAGTGATGTGCCAGAAACCTTTATAAAAATTTTAAAATTCTTCGATGTCGTTTGAGCTATTATTTGCTTGTTGCAAAATCATCAAAATATCGAGAAGTCTCGCTGAAATTTCGGAAATTTCGGCCAAAATTTTGGT
The DNA here is from genome assembly GCA_036346375.1 of Guadua angustifolia. NCBI lineage: Eukaryota > Viridiplantae > Streptophyta > Magnoliopsida > Poales > Poaceae > Guadua > Guadua angustifolia. Next base: position 20,385,142 of record CM070508.1, read on the forward strand.
TTTCTCGATGCAAAAAAACTGGATTTGAATTTTTTTTAATATTTCATCTGGGATTTGTCCAAAATTCGGAGATCTCGACGAGATTTCAAATTTTGGCATCCTTTAAGATATCATCCGAAAACGAGATTTCAAAAACCTTGTGCACAGTAGCAAAGCGTAGTGTGGAGATATTTTGGTTCCGGTAAATGCAATGTGCAAATACTGTGCTTATCTATACATAAAATCTAGCCACCCAACGTTTTTTTTAATAACCTCCTGCACAACTGTCGAAGGCGCAACAGGTTACATGTGCCCCATATCGTGCCCAGAGAGTGAGCGTGCAGCCGGGCAGGCAGTGAGAAAACACGCTTGGGCGAGCACTGTGGCATGAGTTGCCACGCGGGAGGATGCCTTCTCCGCTCCCTAGCTGCAAAAGCAGGCCATCTTGTACTTACACCTACTGCTATGAAGCCAGCCTCCTCTCACATTCCTCGGACAAGGTAGGGACACATGTCGTATGCTGCGCCTTCTGTGGTATGAGGGAGGGATATTTTTAAAAAAATGTGATGAGAGACTAAATTTGCAAAAGAAAAATATACAGTGGGCTAAATATGCACGGTGTTCGCAATATGTTCTCTTTGGAAAACAAGAGCTAATGTTAACTTTTTTTTCCTCGTTTTTTTAGTGGTTCTGGCTTGTTAATGCATGTCTGAATTTAAATAGGTCAACTACACGAGGGGCCTGCTTGGAGTATGATAACTTTTTCATTTGTAAAAAGTTTTCACCTATATTTTCACGGGCACAACCGCACAAGAATACCCTTTGAATACAATTGGAAATTTTCTTTTGTAAAGGTTGTTTGGGTAAAAAAAACAACCAATATGTTATATATAAAAGCACCTAGGATTGCCGGCTTGTGAGCGCTGCCAGGTGTCCGCCCTTGCGGAGAGGCTCTCCGAAAAATTAGATATCGCGTTTAGGTCTTTTCGGTGGTTTTTTAGTAAAATAGATCCGAAAAATATCAGAATTACGTTTAGATCCCTCCGCGCGGTTTTCTAAAAAAAATACAGATTCATCGAAGGTTTATAATCAAATTAGAAATCATGTTTAGGTCCTTTCATCGATTTTTTTAGTAAAATAGACCCCAAAAAATTTGAAATTGCGTTTATATCCCTCCACGTGGTTTTCTAAAAAAAACGTAGATTCGTCGAAGGTTTATAGTAGCCCATAAATTCGTCGGCGGGTCCTAACGGCCCATTTTTTTTTAAAAAAAAAGGAAACAAAAAATATGACCGGATTTCTGAAATTTTACATGTTGCGTCGTCGTGCGCGACGTAGCGTAGCGCGTTACTCTAGCTGATATATCTTAAAGCTAGGAGAACTCAGGCGCATGCAGGCTGTCACGTCACTGGTTTCTCGGAAAAGCCCCTCAAAAAATCAAAAATCGCGGATAGGTCCTTCCACATGTTATTTTGCAAAAAAAGGACTCCGTAGTTACGCAAATTCAATGCTAGTGCCGGTTCTTTCAGCTTGGAAGATTTTAAAAAATGGAATCACAAGCGGGTCCTTCCACCGGTTAGTTTGCAAAAAAAACGTCGGTTTTTTCGACCCGGAAGATTTTAAAAAATTTGGAATCGTAAAAAGATCCTTCCGCCGGCTATTTTAAAAAAAGAAACCCATGATTCTGCAAATTCGATTTGCAAAAACTTGTACCAGAATTTTTTATCGTGGCGCAGCATCACGGGCGACTCAACCTAGTAGTGATAAAATAGAACAAAATCATGTTGAAAACAACTGAATGCATCCGTAAATCCTTTGATCCAAGCACACATAAACCAATGCAAATCAAAGAAATTTCTTCCTCACAATTTACAACACAATGCCCATATTCACAAACGTCTCCCCAAACCCAAAAAAAAACTGATTTGATCAATAATCTCATGACATCAACCCTCGCTCTCTTGCGCTGCCTCATTTTCAGTAGTGACAGAGGAGGCCCTGTGAGTCCAAAATTTCATATCAGAATCGAATTGGAGCAAGCAAACCAGAGAAAATCGATCGATATCTGCATGACAACCTCAATTACTACATACACCAAACGATTGGAGAAGAGAAGACGCCATGAGAGAGGAAACCGAGTTATATAGCCTCCATTAGCTTCTTCTCCACCTCATTCTTTCTAATCACCATCCAAGAAACCAACCGGAACCTTGCTGCTCCCATCGAAACAGACGCGACTTTACTGCAATGAGGTGATGAGGCCTTCTCACCGGAAACGATTAGGAATCTCCTGATAGGGAGGTGCCTCCTGATCCCATCGAGCCCCTGCTTGTCCACGGGGCCTCGGCGCTTGGTGATTTGACGGCCACGGACATGAGGAGATGAGTGAGACTGTGAGACGCCGTCGACGAGCTCGCTCTCTGATGCCGCACTTGATGTTTTCTAGCATTTCTATTGGAGCCGAGACACACCCCCAAGTGGCATCGAAACAAATCCATCATTATTGTATACTCTTTGATAGATATAGCGCAACCCAAATCAATCCCTAATCCTTATTTTACAAGTTCTTAATAGGCCCTTTCTTATTTTGAATGTAAATACCTAAATACTAAGAAAATTCTCTGTTGACAGCAATCTATGCTTCACAGTAGTATATATTTTGTATATCGAAGTCCTAGATAGGAAAGTAGAGTAGGGACAGATCCTCTACAAAAGGCGAAATGTATATGAAAAAAAGATTGATTGAACTTTCCAACGGACTCATTCCATGAGTAAACGATTGAATGGGATTCGCTTGGGCAACGAAATCAAGTTTAATAAAAGCTTCCTTTATCGAAAAAAAAATAACCTTTTTTTTTCCGGTTGCAAAGTGGGTTACCGACCACCCCATGTACATTTTTAAGCCCAGCTTGGAAAAAATTTTAGTCCGATATTTTACACTGGTTTTGAACAAAAATAAAGTTTTCAAGCAGGCTCGAAGGGATTTTTAGGAAATACCACTTCCATTCTTTGCGATGGCACACAAATCCCTCAACCATTATACTATTACCGCTCTAGATTACACCTCTAAGATGGGGAAGAAGATCCAATGTAGTTCTTACGGGGATTGCAATTTAAGCGGTTTTCATATGCGAGCATCCTCAAATTGGGGTATTGGACGATCCAGATCAACCAAAAAATAAAATGGACAGTGTTTGCTACAGTATCATAAGCAGTACCTTTAAACAGTAAAAAAGAATTGCACGGTATTTGTAGCCGATCCGGACTGTCCAAACCTGATTGGACGGTCCTTCGGGGATAGGGCTGGAAAAAAGCTCGTTGAGCTGGCTCGGTGGCTCGTTTCAAAATTGCTCCGATTATATTCATTTTTCTTTTAAAATAAAAATTAGTTGATTTGGAATAAGGATCAACTTCGGCTTGGCTCGTTAGGCTCGACTCGTTAAGTTCGGTTCGAAGTTGAGTCTCAAACAATATAGGAGACTATAATAAATAAGAATAAATCAGTGTCGAAGAAAGCTCGAAAAAAAGTTGGCTCGTTATCCACCCCTATTCGGGGACTGCTTAAGTTGGTTTGCGTCCAAAGATGGGATTAAATCTTGGATACCACGATGTATGTCCCTGAACTTCGAGGAGAACACAATCTTGGGGTAGCCTGAAACCAGAGAAGGTTGTGCGGCCCCTTTTAATCCGTATGAATAATTAGATTATGCAGATAATATGTGTTCACAATGATATGATTATATCCCATGATATTACTAGACCATACAGCATTTGAACTTTCCTATTAGAATAAGTACCAAACACACCTACAAATACTCTCTAATTAAACCATTATTTCATGGAACAAATCATTCCCTAAACTACAAGAAACTAACTAATCGTCGTCATCATATTTACAGTTAATTTAAACAATTTTGCTGACTTGTTAATTTGAAATGTCGTATTAGTCAAACCGTTTACCGAAAACGACTGAGTAATTATTTGATAACGCGTCAAGGCTGTTGCATAGCGCGCACATTCAGCAAAAGATGATTAATCCTAAGCATGTGTTGCAAAACTTCCTAACTGCTTAATCTCTACTATTCTAAATTACTACTTGGTGGCAGTGATCCATTCTTCCAACACCCACTAGCACAGCAAGGCTTATATCAGACGCACGATCACAGACGGTTTTGAAAAATCGTCTGTAATATGGAACATCACAGACGGTTATGTACTCAAACCGTCAGTGCGGATATCATAGACTGTTTTATATTACAGCCGTCTGTGATGTAAGAAATATCACGACGGTTTCTAAATATAACCGTGCGTGATGGCTCTGATACTCATTACGAGCGGTTTTGAAGTAAAACCGTCAGGATTTCCGACGGTTATGTAAAACAACCGTCTGTAATATCTACGATAGTCATTACAGACGGTTATATTTAGAAACCGTCTGTGTTATTTCTTGCATCACAGACGGCTGTAATATAAAACCGTCTGTGACAAAACCGTCTTCCGTAAAAACAGAGCCTCGATCCATCCACTTCGTTTATAGGGTTTCGGTTTCTATCCTAAGTGGCGGCTGTGGAGTGAGGCGATTTTTTGAAAGAAAGTCATTGATTTCGAAGGGTGATATTAGATTCATTTGATTTTGGTGATCTAAGGTTAATAATGAGTTCTCTAATTGCATGCATCCAATTAATATCTAGGTTGGTTAGGAGAGAATTAATTTAAAGATTGTTTGTTTAGATCTAGCTTAATTGTAGCTGGATCCATATGTTGTTTGTGATATTTGGTTAGTAATGTGTTTTAATTGCATTATATTCAACATCTATCTTCATAAGGAAGGAATTTGATGATTTTTTTAGATCTAGCTTGTAGAATCATGTGTTGGTTGTTTGATCTATAAGGTTAGCTAGTAATGGTTCTATTTGCATAATATAATATTCGATCATGATGTAGCTAGCTAGCTTGTTAAGGATAGAATTTAAAGATTGTTTAGATCTAGCTTATAGACCAATTCAAGTCTTTTGGTGATCTAAGATTAGTAATGGGTTCTAATTTCATTATTATATTGAAGATTAATTTGAATTGTGTTAATTATTTATTTGTGATGTAATTAAGGTATGTAATTGCATAATTAGTTTAAGAATGTGTGCATACGCACTACACCTGGTGCACTTAATATTTAACACTAAGTGTTACATGTGTAGCGTAGATGGATCGAAGCTGGATGTACGTTGAGAACCGTACGAGTGTTGGGTACCTTAATGGCGTCTCCACTTTCAAAAGAGCTGCAGAGGAGGATATGTTTAATAAGGGGGTGCAATTCATGTCATGTCCGTGCATTGATTGCGAAAATCTGAAGATGTTTGAAACTTCGGTAGCAGATCGAAGCACACTTGATTGAAGGGGTTTCAAAAGGGCTATACATGTTGGACCGGTCATGGCGAAGAGCATAATATCTGAGAAGCGACAAGTAGTGTTAATATCGTCGACAAAGTCAATGATATGTCGGATGATCATATCGATTGTGCTTCCAATGAGGACAGTTGCACGATGACAATTTGGATCGGATGCTACGTGATGCGAAGAAACCTTGATGACAGGGAATATGGAAAGTTCGAGGGCTTAATGGAGGACTCGGAGAAACCTTTGTTCGCGGGGTGCAAGTTGAAATACACAAGGTTATCATCCGTGCTTCAACTACTCAAATTGAAGGCAAGCAACGGTTGGTCCGACAAGAGTTTCACAGTGCTGTTACGTCTATTGGCGGACATGCTTCCAGAGGGAAACGAGTTGCCGACAACCACCTACAAAGCCAAGAAGGTTCTTTGTCCCTTGGGAATGGAAGTAGAAAGAATACATGCATATCCAAACGACTGTATCCTGTACCGCAAAGAGTACACAAACTTGCATATATGTCCGGTGTGCAACGCATCCCGATACAAGCGTAAGAGTCATTCAGATGATGATGGCGAGAGCATTGAGGTGAAAAAAGGTCCTCCTGCTAAGGTGGCATGGTATCTGCCTGTAATTCCCCGTTTGAAGCGTTTGTTTGCGAACCCAAAGGAGGCAAAACTGTTGCGTTGGCACTTTGAGGAGCGTAAGAATGATGGAATGCTAAGGCACCCTGCTGATTCCATCCAGTGGAGAAACATCGACAGAGGCTTTCAAGAATTCGGTGCGGATCCGAGAAATATAAGGTTTGGATTGAGTACAGATGGAATGAATCCTTTCGGTAACATGAGCAAAGTAAGCATAGCACTTGGCAGTAAATCTCTGTATCTACAACCTTCCTCCTTGGTTGTGTATGAAGCGGAAGTACATTTTGTTGTGCATGCTTATCCAAGGACCGAAACAACACAGGAGCGATATTGATGTGTACCTAGCTCTATTGGTGGAAGATCTAAAAACAACTGTGGGTTACCGGGGTACACGTATGGGATGCGTAAACGAGAGAACTTTACTTTGCATCGCTTGTTGTTACGCACCATAAATGAATACCGCCCTTGCTAACTGTCGGGCCGAGTACAAAAGGAACCAAAGCTCGCACTCACCGCTTAGATGATACCGAGAGTTTATGGTGAATCACTCCATGAAACGTGTACATGCGTCACCATAGGTTCCTTCGGAGGAATCACCCATATCGCAAGATGAAGCAACTTTTGACGGAAGGAAGCGAAAATGGTTCAGCTCAAAGCGTTTGAGCGGAGAGATGTTCATGACATTCTTAAGGATTTGGATGTTGCGTATGGAAAGGGGCGTAAATCAAGTACCGTGAAAAGAGCATGTGGAAGGAGAGATCAATATTCGGGACCTACCTTCTTGGGAGCACCTAGAAGTTCGCCATCGCATCGATGTCATGCACGAGAGAAGAATGTCGTGATGCGTGATTGGTCTCTTACTCAACATTAAGGGTAAAACAAAGGATGGTATCAACGCGCGGCTTGACTTGGTCGATATGGGCATAAGACACGAGTTAGCACCGAAAGAGGCGATAAAAGTCATACGTGCTTGGAACACGCTAGTTATACTCTGTCAAAGGCGAAGAACTGAAGCGTGCGCTGCTTGCATGGTGTGAAAGTTCCGTCCGGTTACTCCTCCAACATGAAGAGACTTGTTTCGTTGGAAGATTTGAAATTAACCGCATGAAGTCTCATGATTGTCATGTCTTGATGACCTGAAGCTCTTTGTCGCAATTAGAAGTATTTTGCGGTCAAGGTCCGAGAGACAATCACTAGGCGTGTTATTTCTTTAACACAATCGCTCGAAGGTCATCGATCGAAGGACTAGATGCTCTGCAAGTCGAGGTGGTGATGACTCTATGTAATCTTGAGATGTATTTCCCTCCATCATTTTTCGATATCATAGTCCATCTCATTGTTCACCTTGTGACGAGAGATAAAGATATGCGGGCGGTGTTCCTCGTAGCATGTACCCGTTCGAGAGGTACATGGGAATTCTCAAGTCTTACGTCGGAATCGATCTCGTCCGGAGGGTAGCATTGTCGAAGGTTATACAATGAAGAGGCCGCCGAGTTCTGCGTCGATTACATGGCCCTGTGTCGAACCGATGGGTGTGCCTCGATCTCGCCATGAGGGAGGCTCGAGTATCGGGACCATCGGAAGGAAAGAAATCACGCTGATTTGGTTGCGTATGCTCGAGCCCATTTCACGGTTTTGCAACACATGGTCGTAGTATCCGCCTATATCGTCGAGCACAAGCAATGGCTAAGGCAAGAGAATCCAAAGACGCAGAGTCTTGGATCACGAGACAACATAACCTTGATTGAACAAATGGTTGAAGGAGTGACCTATCATGGGAGCTCGTCGGATGACACGCCGACATGGTTGGCAAAAGGACCAACTTTACGGTTGTCACATGGAAAGGATATGACTTAAATGGGTACATATTTTACACGAGAGATCAGGATATGAAGAGCACAAACCAGAACAGCGGTGTCCGCATAGATGCATTCAATAATACCGCTGGGTTGACGAAGAGCTCGTACTATGAATTCATAGAGGAGATATGGGAGCTCGACTCACGTACTTTTCAAGATTCCCTATTTGGTGCCGTTGGGTCCACCTCCAAAGACGTGAAGGTTGACAATAATGGCATCACTCATGTGGACCTCGAGCGTGTCGGATACCAAGATGAACCATTCGTGAGTCGCTAACCAAGTTGTTCAAGTCTTCTATGTAACCAATTCCGTCCAACAAGAAGCGCCACGTAGTTCTTCAGGAAAAGGAGAATTGTCGGAGTTGAGAATGTAGTAGATGAGGAAGAGTACAATCAATTTGATGAGTTGCCACCTATCGGAAATGACATCCTAGTCCCGGAAGAACAACATGAGGAAGCAAACTACACACGTCGATCATCATGAAGGGCTAATTTTCATACAAAAGAATAAGCATGTGGTGGCGTAGTTATGAGAAGGGTGCATTGTCATCATGCTTACTAATTTTCATGTGTAATAATATTACATTAATGCTATTGTAAAGATGATACGACCCATCATGCTTTGTACATATGATTGTGATGATCTTTGTAAGTAGCTTGTGAAGCATCTGAATTATGTATATAGGATTGTGATGATCTTTGTAAGTAGCTTGTGAAGCATCTGGATTGATGGAAAAGATGCAAGTATAAGAGCAAGTATTTATTCCTTAATATATATCAATATGATTCCAAATACATGATTCAAAGATGGCCATTCAGACATAATTGATGACAAGAAATAAATTATGTAGACTATGGCAAACAAGAACAGAATCATGTCTACTTTGGCAATATGGAAATAGTTGTATGTGATTGCTCTCAGATTTTGGGGTTTGAATTGAGGATTAGAATCTCCACTTCAACCACAGTACAATCTATATTCTGTTAAAGACAACTTTCCCAGAAGATACAACAAAGTGGCATGAGATAAGAGTCGATGAATCGAACCGACAAGTGAATGTCGATTGAGCAGTATATATCACGAGCGGTTCTTTAACATAACGATCAGTGATGTTATTTGTCCTGAGCGGTTATGTTACCTAACCGTCTGTGATATCTCAACATCACTGAGCGGTTCTATTATATAAGCGTCTGTGATATCTCAACATCCTGCATCGTTCTATTATATAACCATCCGTGATATCTCAACATCACGAGCGGTTCTATTATATAACCGTCAGTGATATCTCAACATCACTGCATCGTTCTATTATAGAACCGTCAGTGATAATATCCTGCATCGTTATATTTTAGAACCGTCGTGATGTGCTCTCTATATATCTCCCGCAAGCAGGCTCATTCACTGTGCGCCAAACCCTAACCCTTTGAGACGTTTTGTCTCCCGCGGCGGCCTCCCCCTCGGCGTGCGTGCTTCCTCGGTGTCCTCCCCCTCCCGGCGTCCTCCCCCTCAGCGTCCTCCTCTTCGGCGTCCTCCCCGGCATTGACGTGCTCCCCATCGTCGTCCTCCCCTGCAGCGACGTGCTCCCCCTCGGCGTGCTCCCCTGGTGTGTTCTTGTGCATCTCGGGCTTCAACCGTGATTCTCGCTTTGCCTCGGCTTTGTTGGCTCGGATCCAACGCTACGTAAGCAAATCACGGTGCCCTCTCTGTGGATCGAGGATCGATAAACCAATTGAGTATTTACGGGGACTAGCCATCGAGCTAGAGGCCGTTTCTCGATCTGGAGGCCTTTGCTGGCCATTTGCTCTATTTTTTGGTGTTACTCGCTAGTTAGTGAGTTCGGGACACTTTACGTGATTATTCTCGGTCTTGCAAAGGGCGGTCGATCTGCGGCTTGGGGACCTTGCGTGTGGGCTTAATGTTCAAGTGATGATTTAGGGATGGAATAGACTAATTGTGACAACAAATCTTAGCGATCAATTTCACTTTCACATATATATATTTGATTAGCTCTATTGCAAACCTGTCTTTATATGCTTAGTTAGTGAATATTTACGCTTCGCTATTGTCATCTATCTTGCGTACATTACGGTAACATTTCACTATCTTGTTTCCTTAGCATTGCTTGAGCATGTTATTTCTTGTCGAGAAGCTTGCTTTGAATGATTCACTATTCTTGTGCATATAAGATAAGCAATTGAGTAGATTTATACTTAACTTTGTCAAGTATTAAATCATTATTGAGATAAAGTTGTCACAATCTAGTCTATTACTTGTCCATTGTGGCGAGGAGGGCCTTTTAAGGCAACCCGACATCTCGAGAACATTCAAACAATCAATATGAGCTTTATGCTAATTGCTTTATTCGTATCTGTACATGTTCATATGTGAGATCCGAGCTTACGTTCTATTATTCATTAGCGTCAAAGTTCAATCCATATGTATTCTTCTCGCTTGTCTGCTTTGTGTGGATGTCCTAGTTTTAGGGAGGTCTTTGCGAAATTTTTATTAAGTTCGCAACCTCCTAGTTCGCTTGTTTTGCTAAAAGGCTAATAACAAGCCATTTAGGCTAGTTCTTTTAAAAGGCTAATAACAAGCCATGGTATCCACAAACTCATTCACTCTAATGTGATTTTATTTGTTCTTCTCTTTTAGTTCGCCTGAAACTATTTTAACTTGTAAAGAAGATGTCGTCCTCTAATCCATCGTCTGAAGGACATGATGTGCCCTCAAAAGAAGAATCGACCCGCGCTGCAAGAGGACCAAACAAAAGGCTAATAGACCGATATACCATTACAGAGATCGATCCAAAGGATGGGGCCCCTAGAAAGCCAAAAAAGGCAGCGAATGCATTTCGGTGTATGTGCGGGATAGTAGCACGGGAACGGGTTCCGATCACGCTATCTTCCTAGAGGTTGGTGACTATTGAGGCTCGCAATACCTTGCTGACGGAAATTCTTTCATCGTTCAACATTCCAGAAGAATCCGCTCCCCTAGTGCGACGGTATGCACTGCTAGCGGCAGGAAAGGCATGGAAGACCTTCAAGCATACGCCAGAGAATACGTCAAGAAGGATCTGGTTCCATACTCTAAGTATGGGTTCATTGATGAGGACACGTGGGGGCGTTTTGTTGGGATGAAGACGACAGACGAATTCGTGCTTCAAAGTGAAGCAAACAAGGCCTTGCAGCAAGGAACACTCACCCCACAGACTCGCAGACTGCGCTCTACGCGGGAAGAGAGCGCAATGGGACAGGGTGGACGAGGAGGGTATCGCGCCATTTCCATCGATCACAGATCAACGTGCCAAAGACTGGCTAAGAGCGAGGTCAGCTGCCACGTCCTCCGCAACCGTCTCCTTTGTAAACCCCGCGGACGAGGAAGTCTGCCAACGCCTGGTAATATATAAATCGAACTACCAATTTTACGTAATTAGTCCATGACTTCATAAGTGAAATAACTTGTCCGGATCTTCCAGGTAGCGTTGAGTACACAATTGGGCGATGGCTCTTTTTTCCCAGACAGGGAGAAAGATGCACTGTCCATAGCCTTGGGAAACAAGGAACACCCTGGTCGTACAAGAGGCAAAGGGGTTTTTGTTCCATGGAAAACTGGATTCCTGCAACGACTTCCACATATACCAAGTAAGAAGAGAACTAAAGCCGAGCGAGTCAAATCTTATAAAGAATTTGGAGGACAAGTTGAGAGGAGAGTTGAGAGAAGAGTTGAGGGAAAACTGAGAGAAGAATTTTATGAAAGGATACTGAATCCTCGAGGAAAGGCTCACCAATCAAGAAAGAAATCTTGTACAAGCCCCGTATATGTCCGCAAGTCAGCCCCATTGCCGTGAAGAGCGGTGTGCATCCGTTCCTCCAAGTGACATAGATGAACATAGCGGGACTTATCCTGTATGTGACATTAAGGTGGCCACGCGGTGCAATCTCCAAGTGAGAATTAGCAATGGCACCGTTCCTCTGACGGCTACTTGGGGCATGGCGTATCCATCCACTAAGGGGACCATGGTGCACGGTACCATGATAGCGCCGGGTTTCACCAAGGTCAATGTGGCGGGGTATTTGATAGTTTCAAAATTGTCGATCTCTGAAGCCGTAAGCAGCGAGATCGTGAAACTTGGGGATGCCATTGGCACATTCATCCAATGGCCTAGCAATGACATCTCCTGGTCGTCCCTTCTGTCATGCAACAACCGCGACGATCTGATTCGCCTATTGTATCGTCTGATCAGTTGGCTACCAAATCAGCGATCGAGAGCGACTCCACTTGATGTACATAATGTTGACCTCTTTCCTGCCCATTCCTCTCCCGTGAAGGGTTCATACAAAACAAAGAAAGGCAAGGACAAACAGAAGAAAGACAGGCAAGAACAAGTCGACTATCCATCTGCTGAGTTGGCTAAAAAATACAAGCTAGGAGAGCCGTTACTAACGAAAGGCAGCGTAACTTCACTTAGTATAGCTTGCCAACAATTGCATAATTGGTACACCCAACAAGCTGGAAAGCCAAAGCGTGAACGTACAACAAGTATCAGCGTTATGTTCAAGTATGAACATCTATTCAACGACTCAGTGGGGGGCTTATTCGCGGTCGATTTTCTGCACTTGTTCCATCTCTACAACTTCGACGCCCTCGACGCCGCACTCATAAGATGCTGGACCTTGTAAGTGTGTGCTATCACAGTCTACATTCGTCTAATAGTGATAAATGTCCTCCAATATATATATAATTCGCCTTTGTATATATAGATACATGCAACTTGAAGCGACACGGCAGAAACTATCGATCGGTTTCCTCGACCCACATATAGTCTCAAAGCAAACAATGGATGAGGATATAAACATGGTCGAGAAATACGTGATAGAGGCATTGCTAGCACAAAAAGATAAAGAATTCATACTTATACCCCATAACCCAGGGTAAGTGCTACCACATGCTATACTTTGGTCTGTACTGTGCACACAACTCTGTTTCGTTCATTGTCCATTGTGATATACCTGTGTAGGTTTCACTGGGTTCTAATTGTAATTGAACCAGCCACAAACCGGGTTAAGTACCTTGATTCGGACGTGGCGAAAACCACGACTTGACACCTATCGCAAAATTACTCACCGGTAATCACGTTTCCTACGTACATGGTCGTGTAAGTTGTTCGAGTTTATATTGCTATTGGAATGGCTTGGGCTAACCTTTTGCAATCTTGTAGAGTGTTCAAACACGTGAAAGATTGGACTAAACTACTGACATGATTTGAACTTTACGGTATCCGCTATACACAACAATTCTATATCAAACCCGTAATAGTGACTCTAGAACTAACCGTAGGTTTTATTTGCGATGCCACCAAGAAGGTCGGAAAATAACCTATGTGGATTTTATGTTTGCTACAACATGCAAACCATAAATAAGCTAAAAAATAGCAAGATGCGGTTAAAAGCTGCGTTGGTCGAGGCCCATTTGAGCAACATTAGAGGAGAGTTTGTTACTTCACGCTCACCAAGTAATACATAAAAAGGCGCGTTCCACGCGACCGATAACTTCTCGAGTTGTACAATTATCAAATGGTATTCATTAATTCAGAAAATATGTCAAAAACTTGCGGTTATTCTTGTTTATGCGATTCATTGTATTGTCACATGATATTATCCTTAATACATATTTGCTCATCTTGAATGCAACAACTTAACAATGTCTTGCTTGTTGAACTAGATGTTTTCCTACACCCTCGCAGAACCTCCATTATTTATGGTTTGTTGTTCAAATTTTCATCTACTTAGGTATTCTGCATCAATATTTACGAGACACGGCCGATTATAGATGTTGTAATTGAATATCTGCACTTCCTATATGCATTGAGGCAACAGTTTGTCCGATCAGGATAAACTTAAAATATAAACATTTGTAGCGTTTTTTCTCCCTTCTTATGATAATGTTGATGGAACTCGACTAATAAATCAACCAAGACCCGCAAGCAGCATGGCAAGGTGACGGCAACCATAGAGTGCTTCATCGAACCTGACACACTGGAGTGTGTGATTTGCTTCATGCCATATGAAGTGGCCTTGCGCAGAGTCACCGTCGTGCCACGGTGCAGAGTACCCGGACGGCATGCTCTTGCGCAGCGTCATCGTCGTGCCATGGTAGGAGAACATGGTATTTTGAAAAATTTGTAGATGTATTTCATAGATTACTCTAGTTAGGCTAATTAAAGATTGAACAAATGTAATTGCAAGTCAGGTCTTCCGTCTGTGATATATATTTTCTCAAACGGGTGGAAAACCGTCTCTGATGATCTCCTTCATCACAGACTTATTGTTACTGACGGTTCACAAAACCGTCTCTGATGACGTTTACAAACCATCTGTGATGATGATTTCTGTAGTAGTGACCCCCCCTAAACCGCCCCCCAAACACCCCCCGCGGGCCCGGGCGTGCGCCTAGGGCTGGAAATTTGGCTTGTGGCTTGCGGCCCAAGCCGAGCCTATTTTTGTGGCTCGGTTTTTCAGCGAGCCGGCTCGGCTCGGCTCGCACCGGCTCGCGAGCCGCTCGTTGGCTCGGCCCAATTAGCCCATATGAGCAAAATCCTAAGCGATACCTTCTGAATTTTGAATTCTTGAACCCTTGATGATGCAATATCAATGTTTATGTTTACTAATTGTTCTATTGAACCTCTAGGTTTACTAATTCTGAATGCAATGTCAGTGTTTGCTAATTCTAAATACAATTTCTTGAATTCTTGATAATGAATGCAAATGCAATTCTGTTTTTTTGTTAGTAATATCTTGACTTTATTACTTGAAAGCTATGTTGTTTGGTTATTTCTGAAGTTTTATATTAAAATTTGAAAAAAAACTCCTATTGGTCTGGCTCGGCGAGCCGACGAGCCAGCTCGCGAGCCGACCTCGAGCCGAGCCAAGCCGACTTTTTGGGCTCGCCTCAGAGCAGAGCCGAGCCTGGCTCAGCTCGCGACTTGATCGAGCCGGATCGATCCTGGCTCGGCTCGGCTCGTTTCCAGCCCTACGCGCGCCACAAGCCCCCCACCCCCCAAGCGACATCTCTAACGCAGATCCCTTCCCCGTGCCGCAATCCCCCGTCCCCCGCGCGACATCCCCACCACGCTGCAATCCCCCGCCGCACGCGACATCCCCACCATGGATCCCTCCCCGCGTCGCAATCCTCCCCGCGCCGCAATCCTCGCTCGAACGATCCCACTCCCGATCTACCGCGGCATCCCCCGCCCCGCCCGCCCTCGAGCCATTCGGATCGCCCCCGATCTCCCCCGCGCCGCAATCCTCGCTCCGATCTGCTCTGACAACCGACCGGATCTGCCGCTCCCCAGTGCTTTCCTTCTTCCCCGGTGCCTTCCTTCCTCGCCTTGATGCCCTTCCGATCCGATCCGTGGGGATGAGTATCTTCTGGTCTCTTTCCCTTTTATGGACTCTCTTCTGATTGCTGAATGTATTTAACCCCTCCGTTTCTCCCTGCTGTTTTGGCGACGAGGGAAGGTGCATCTAGTGCGACCGTGGAGTGGCTGAGCGTGAGGAGTTCATCAGTTCTTACCTACGGGGTTGGGAGTCTCGGCGGTTGCGGAGTGGCTACGCGCGAGTAGCTCGTCGGTTCCTTACGGAAGCCGTGGCCATACATCCACATGTGCATCCCCTTCATCAGCGTAAGCACTTGTAGCCACTTCATTTTCATTTGCTAAGTGCATCAATTCATCACTCATGATGAAATTTAGTTTCATTTAACAGGAAAGCAAGTTCATGTATTCTAAGGTTGGCTGAGAAGAAGATGAATAGTAAGTTCCACCGCAATGCGCCTTAGATAAATAGATAGAGATACTTCCATGGGCTGATTATTCTGTGAAATGAGATATTTGAAATGCTAGATGGTTGTGTTTATGCGGTGTAGGTTGTGTGGTCCAGTTTTATATTTCATGTTCTTTGCAGTGTAGTGAATTCTTTTGTCTTGTTTCCGTTAGATTTTGCACAATGGAATTATGTGATAGTTGTTAAAACATTTCAGGGTAAATGTCCAAAATTCATCTAGTGATTCTTTATCTAAACAATGCTTTAGGTTTGGTTGCGATTTAAGACCAAGTTGGTACATGATAATTTTACAGGGAGCAGTTTTTGTGCAAATGGAGCGATCATATCAAGAATAATGTGGTATTCTGACCTGCTGTTTTGTGCAGACTGTGGACATGTGTTTGCTACGGGGCTAAACGACTTCGGGCAGCTCGGGATAGGCTCCTCTATTACTCATACTCTGGTACTGGCGTTTCTTGTCCATCATACCTCTATGTATTTATTCGGTTATGCATTTTCAGTTCATAGAACTTTGGGAGAGTAAGTGGAAAAACAACCTTGTGCATCATAAATGTTATTTGGAGACATTAGAACAATGTTGGCTCTTATGGCGTGTTGCGAAAGCCAGTGTGTTGTATGAATTATTGTGCATACCAAATGATAAGTAAATGGCATGTTAACTTGAATGCGCAGATATGCTTGAAAGTAGACAAAATTATTTTACTCGTTCTTTGTTAGTAGCCCTCATTACATCGGAATTTAGGACCTTCGGCTTAAGAAATAAAGCAAATATAATATCTAATTCGTGATTTTACAACATTTAGTGGCATACAATTTATGTATGTTACAGTTGGTACTGGTTTTCCTTTATCTACCTTGATATGATTGAGTCTTTTTCCTAACGAATTATGGCCTCTATGAGTCTGATCATTTCTTTCTTGTAGTCATTATTCCAAATACCATGGTTTTTTTGTGTGTATGGTAAATCAGTTCTTTTCTTTTGCATGTAGGAGCCTATTGAAGTTTCTGGATTTCATGAGAAAGTGGTAGAAATTTCGGTTGGCAACCATCATTCTTGTGTGGTAACTGGTGAGCAAAAAGAGTAAGATGCAATCATGTGCCTAGGTTTGATTGGCCAAATGAAGGTGATCGTATAAACTAATTATAGCAGACTGTAGGGAGGGGGTCTACCATTATTATTTAGTTTCTGCTGCTGTTCTTGCACAATCTTCTTTGCTATTATCCTACCACGAAGCCCATCAAGAATTTAGAATTATTGAGAAAAATCTTGCTACAAGTTTTGCCTGTCGGTTAATGTAACTATGCAACTTGTTCTATCCTATACAACCTCTTTCATGTGTTTTATGTAGCTGGAGTTGAGGATCTTAGCCCATCTTACTAATTGTAAAAGCATGCTGGATGCTTTCAAGGCTGGTGGTAGGACTGTGCATAATAGCACCGAACCGAACAAACCTAACTGAAAAAACCGAACCAAACCGGTCAAATC
This sequence comes from Guadua angustifolia, assembly GCA_036346375.1. Lineage (NCBI taxonomy): Eukaryota > Viridiplantae > Streptophyta > Magnoliopsida > Poales > Poaceae > Guadua > Guadua angustifolia. The sequence goes on from CM070508.1 coordinate 20,402,336, forward strand.
GGTTTGACCGGTTTTCGGTTTTCGGTACTGGTTTGGAAAAATGTTTGTGTTCGGGATTCGGTTTGATCGGTAAAAAAACCGATGAAAAACTGAATACCGAAGTATACCGAACCGCTTCCCGCTGGGCTCATGTTGGACACAATACCGAACCGCTTCCCGCTGGGCCCATGTTGGACACATAGCTACGGCTCCCCGCTGGGCCCATGTTGGACACATAGCTCTATTCTAGAACACAATACTGAACACGTATTGTACATCTTTGGCAAACTCTAGAATAGAAGGCAAATTAATGGCAGTATTGTACATCTTTGGCAAACTCTAGAATAGAAAATCCTGAACAGAGGAAGTTGCTTAGCTACAGGTTACAGTAGCAGGCATGCTGGTGGATCTTGAATTCTTGTTTCCCAGCTCCGGTTGCAGCTAGCAATAGTGACTACTAAGCTAGTGCCAATCATCATCGACAGGTTTACTACATCTTTAAAAATTTGCGTCAAGTTTGGTAAATATGGTATTTACCGATACCGTACCGATATACATTGGGATTTACCGATACCGAACCGTATGTACAACAAATACCGTATTTACCGAATTAACAATACCGTATTAACCGAATATACCGTACAAACCGATAAAACCGAATGAACAGTCCTAGCTGGTGGTGACTTCCATTCTAGGACAGCTATGAATATGTACCAGCATATTCGTCATGCTGTTGAAGAAAAGAAAGTGCTCCTCGAATGGCATCCTCAACCAGGTCAAGAGAAGCCTCCAGTGCCGTTGTTGAAGGTACTTAAGAGTGTCAGTAATCTTTTGACAGCAGCATATTTCTTAAAGGTTATGCTTGATTTCATTTGAACTTTTTACAAATACTATTTGGTCATATTTGTTGATTGCACTTGGATGCAATTATAATTTCCTTAGTTTGTAGTTCACTCGATCAAATTCTTACTTTTTGTGGTAAATGATCCCTGGTGTATTTTTTGTATTTGTGAACTTGTGAATGCCATGGCACTTATGGAATGGTGTTGTTCCGCAAAAATTGTTGGATAGCCCCATCCCACTACACAAAGTTGTCGGGTGTCATTATTCCGTCAAAGACAGATGCACTCATTCTAGCATAAGCTACCAAACAGGCAATAAGTTTATTGTATGTGTGCTTCAAACACCATTTTTCACTAAAATATTTTTATGCCTCACATCTTCAATAGCGAAAGTTATATAAGTTATATCAGGGATATTATTTTTTGGGCAGGTGCCCTTTTTGTAACACAATACATGTTAGGGCCTCACATTTCTTTGTACCTTCACAGAGAAGTTACATCCAATTTGTATCAATTGTTATTGGGCATGAATCTTCTCTATATGCAGTGTTGGTTTACTAGATGCTTCGTGCCCTGTAGAATTGTGTATGAGAATGTGAAATACTAATTATCATGGAGTTAAACTAAATTTGATGTCTTAGTTTTGATTTCAGGATGCTTTTGGTGCTGAGAGGAGGAAAGCTAAAATGCTTAATTTCTCCATTGCGCATGGAAAGACAGCTGTTGGGCTATCCCGGGATTGGAAGGTATGAACTTTATCGCTTCAAGCCTACATCTGCATTTTTGAACTAGCTAGGATAGTTTGGTCAATAACCCAATCAAGTATGTTCAGGAAACAACATTTTTAGTAATCTATCATTTTCTTTTAGACTTGACCCTAAAGTACACTTCAGTGAGTACTGTAACTACTGTTACCGGGTAGGATTATTGCAATTTCTTCCTCTCACCTGTACTCTTTTGCCTAGGATGTATTGTCCTTTGTCTTCTTGTGACAACTGACAACCACCAAAGTTGAAACATGCTTAATAAATCCTTAAGGTATATCCAATATTTTTGTTTCATAGGTGCTTGTTTGGTGATTATCACCAAAGAAAGTATGATCCAAAAATGATACAGGATGTAAATCTTGTACACAGCAACAAATACCCATCAAGGCAGCTGGTGGTGGGTCCTGTAGCAGTTTTCAGTCCTAGCATTGAGATTGCTTTGTTACCCTTAGTTTGTTTTTGCCAAATGATGATATACATGACAAATTAACTCTATTTGCATTGCTAGCATGCTAGAGAGATGACACTCGACAATTATGTTGTTATGTAGTGTTTTTATCTTGTTTTTGTACTCAACACGGTATCATAAATTCTTATAAAAAAGAGTGCTACAATCAGTTCCAGAGTTATAGTCTACCATCTTAGCAGGTTTCTATTAAGGAGGCAAAGGATACACTCAAACTCTGGTATAGAGATAGAAAAGAAATTTCAGCTTGGCAAAAGAGGCAGAAAGAGCATGCACTTGAAAAGTGCGAAGTTTACACACTGCTCGAACGATCACGCTGTTTTCCTAACATGACTCATGCAAGTTTTGGTCAAAGAGGTCACATTGAGTGTGCTGCTATAAATGCACCAGTGCAGGTACTTGCTATTAATCATGATCCAATGGCTGTCATGCTCAAACTTGATTTTCAGTTTTGAACTATGCGTACTAATGTATCTCCATTCTCCAATCCACAAGGTAGTGCGGCAGATGTTGCGATCACTACAACACGTCGGGCTTCCGATGGCGCTTATAAATGCCTTAAAAAGATTTTAGATGGCGTTTACATGGCGTCAAGAAAAATGGCGTCAGGAAATGTAATTGGCGGCGCTTAATTATCCACGGCGTTTATAAGTGCTGTGAAAGACTCTAACCCGGCGTTTATAAGTGCCGTGGAAGACTCTAATCCGGCGTTTATAAGTGCCGGGGTTCCCTCTATCATGGCACTTTATAAGTGCCGGGGTTCTCTCTATTTATGGCGTTTACAAGCGCCGGGGTTTTATCTAGCATGACGCTTATAAGCGCCGGGAATCCCTCTATTCGTGGCATTTAAAGACTCTAACCCGACGTTTATAAGTGACGGGGTTTCCTCTATCATGGCACTTTATAAGTGCCGGGGTTCTCTCTATTTATGGTGTTTACAAGCGCCGGGGTTTTATCTAGCATGACGCTTATAAGCGCCGGGGATCCCTCTATTCGTGGCATTTAAAATCACAGTGCACAATGACTTTCAGAGGTCACCCATCTTATTACTACTCTTGTCCAAGCACGCTTAACTTCAGAGTTTTTATAAGATCTAGTACTTTAGTGGTGGTATGATCACATCTGATATATAATGCGTCCCTCCTCCCCTTAACCCTGTTAAACACCCGAACACCAATTTTCAATTATTTCAAATTAGCAAACTATTGAGGTAATTAGCAAAATCATCATACGATAATATCTCCAATTATATTCTTTTGGGCACCAAATTCTAGTTTGCAAATACGAAATCCGAGCATATTTTTTAAAATAGACATAACTTTTGACTCATACCTCCAATCGGGGCGTTCTTTGGCTCATTGGAAAGATAACGAAAAGTAGCATTTGAAATTGATAAGTGTCACAAAATCAGATGGTCGAAAAAATTTGAATTTTCAAACAAAATATCAACGAAAATTGAATTTTCGGACAAAATTTGAAATTTTAGACAAAATATCATCGAAAATGAAATATTTGGACAGAAATTATTGCAAATGGAATATTAGTTTCAATTATTTCAAATATAATATTATTTAATTTTAATTCTTTCAAATTCCCCGGTGTGGTATTCACGTTTATAAACGCTGTGGTAGAGTCTACCACGGCGCTTATAAACGCCGGGGAAATCCACTCTATACCGGCGTTTATAAGCGCCGTGGAAGACTCTAACCCGGCGTTTATAAACGCCGATATAGAGTGAAATTCCCCGGCGTTTATAAGCGCCGTGGAAGACTGTAACCCGGTGTTTATAAACGCCGGTATTGAGTGGAATTCCCCGGCGTTTATAAGCGCCGTGGAAGACTCTAATTCGGCGTTTATAAACGCCGGTATAGAGTGGAATTCCCTGGCATTTATAAGCGCCGTGGTAGACTCTAACCCGACGTTTATAAACACCAGAGAATTAAATGCCTCGAATGATAAAAAAACGCCGGCTTTAGCCTTATTAGGGGCGTTTAGATTAAACGCCGGGTAAAATAAACGCCGGGAAATCCATGTTATCTTGTAGTGGATGTGTGCGATGCTTGAGATAGAAAGGAATGCTCACCTTAAGGAGCTTGGTTGGAGACTCCTATTGCAGGTTTATTACAAGATCATTGCTAGGGCTTTCTAAAAATAGCACAGACGGATGGAGCCAATTCCATGGTTTCTTCTTTGAAAAAAAAGAGAGGAAAATGCAAGAATTATTACATCATATTTAATAACTAAACTCTTATTCCTTCCAAATTATTCTCTTTTGGTCCCCAAGGTGAACTTATACATTGTTTCCAATTTTATGCCTACTGGTTCACGATGAAGTGATTCTGGAAGGTCCTATAGAATCTGCTGAAATGGCCAAGGCCATCGTGGTAGAGTGCATGTTCAAGCCTTTCTATGGAACCAACATCCTGAAGGTCGACTTGGTTGTCGACGCCAAGTGTGCAAAGAGCTGGTATGCCGCCAAATAGATTCCGCGCTCATTCTTCTGTCCTATAAATGCTGAGATGCACATGTTTGTCTGCCACGAAATTAGATGTCACCAGTGCAATCAAGCCTCTGTTCATCCGATGAAATATGGCGGATTGGAGCCAGCATAGAGACTGCAGCTCCAGGATCATCCAGCTTGCTGTGGACAACAACACACATCCATTTTTTTGGTTGCAGGAGCAGAGCAGTGAAGAGCTGCAGACTCACTAGCAGTGGCCTAGGGTTAGTCTAGCACGCAGATGACTTGTTGGCCTAGCAGGATCTGATCAATTTCAGACAACTTAATCTTGTGGAAAGTAGCAATGCCAAAGCAAGCTGTTTTGTTCATAAGACTTGTTCAGCGTGCTGATGATGTATTGAGGTGGTTACTTTACTGAACTGTTCTGTTCCAGTGAGGCCTAACGTTGCGGTTGGTAAAACTGTCTTTATGTTGGTCGAGGGATAACACAGTTTAGTATAAGCAATATTGTCCTTTTCTTCATATATTTTTTCGTTTGGGATTGAATCCTCATGGAGGATGTGTGACTTTTGGATGCACTCCGCCGCTTCGGCCCTGTTTGGAACACGAGAGAATTTTATAGAAATTTTGTAGGAACAGTTTGATGGATATTCCACTTTCAAGCACTGTTCTCCGAGTTAGAAACATGGTATAAAATTGTCAAAAATTGCCGGTGCGGGTTGGTCTTGATTTTTTTTATGACGTACTCTCTTTTGTCACAAATAGTTATCACTTTGGTATCGACAAACCTAAATATAGTTTTGATCACTAATTTTTATTATAATATATTTATAAAAACCCAATAAAATTATAATATTACAAAAGTACTTTTTGAAATAAATCTACATATGTGATTTTTATGTATCCAATTTAAATATTTAAAAGATATTAACAGTTAAAGTTTTGAAAGTTTAATTACACATATGTTCAAAATAACAACTATTTATGATTAAAGGGAACAGTGTGTATACAACCTTGGTGCAATTTTCTCCAAAAAAAATCAATGCACTTATCAAGTACTGAGCTCATCCTGGCCGTCCGATCTTGAGACGGAATCTTAAGTTTCCTTTGGAGCAAAGCAAAGACGATTTAAGCCTCTCGCCCGGACAGGAAGAACGTTAAGCCACCACGCCAGCCACCCCAAGCGCCCCCTATCGTCCGTCCACATGTCCAAAACTGATGTACTACGTACAATATATTTGGTTTTAATTCATGTCAGAAGAGAAATCATAAAAATTTTGTAATCGAAAGAAATAAATGTTTGATCTTGTAGCACAATTTTCTTTTATTGTTTGACCATTATGTTTCGTTACCAATTTTATTTTTCGTAGTAACATATGGGCATTGAACTAGTTCCCCTAAAAAGAGAAGAAACAGAAGATCATATGACAACATTTGGCAATATATATATAGCTATTATGCGCTCTGGTTAGATAATTAAATTCCACGTGCTGGCCGAAACAAAGTGAGTTAATGCATTGCAAACAACACTAGTAAATGCAGCATGTTAGTAAATCACGAAATATTTTACTATAGAACAACTGATGATTTTACTGACGAAGCGCATGCAAAGCATACCTAAATCCAATCTCGTAGTAAATTACAAATACATTTTACTATAGAACAACAGATTGAATTACTACCGAATCAGTTACTAGTTCATGCGTTGATCAACCCAGCTAGTTAATGCGTATTGCAGTTTGTACATGAATCTGTCACTTCTTTGTCTTTTTCATATCTTTTAGCTGATATTGATTTTGGTCTTAAAATTTTACATCGTTATATAATCTCACCGCCCCTATCTATGGTAATTTTTTTGAGAATTTTTGAAAACGTGTACTTATGGTTTTCATGAATAAGAATAGAGTTTTGTTTGCTGGACCTGTAGTAAAATGTTTAAAAAATTCTCAAAAAATTACCACATGTAGGGGAGTCGAGTTTCTATAATTTTGTAAATTTTAAGACTAAACTCAATTGCATTTAAGAGATATGAAAATAACAAAGTGCCAAACAGGAGCATATCGTATCTTTTGCTATAAAAAATAACATTTTACTGTGAAAAATTCTCAAAAAATTACCACGTGTAGGGGAGGTGTGATTTTATAACTTTATAAAATTTGAAGACCAAACTCAATTAGATTTAAAAGATATAAAAATAATAATGTAGCAAATAGTAGCATATATTATCTTTCACTGTCAAGAAAACTATATTTTATTGTCTATTCCTCAATATGTTACTACATGCTGTATACAGTAGATTTATAGTATAAAATTTATAAAAATTATATGTACAAGTTTTTAAATAATTACCATATATAGGGTAGGTGAGCTTCTACAGGCCTACAAAATTTGAAGATCAAACTCAATCATATTTGAAAGATACAAAATTAACAAAGCACTGAATAGTGAAAAATCACTAGTTAGTTAAATTTATCTTTTTTATATCTTTTAGCTGATATTGATTTTAGTCTTAAAATTTCATAGGGTTGTATAATATCATCTTCCCTATCTATGACAATTTTTTGAGAATTTTTGAAAACGTGTACTTATGGTTTTCAAGAATAAGAATATAGTTCTGTTTGCTGGATCTGCAGTAAAATCACATGACCATCACGCGTCTTAGTTAGGCGTGACATTAAAATCTAACAACACCTCTAATAAGTCTGAATGTATTTGAATGTAAATGTGATCCATTTTGTATTGCCACTATCACAAGGCTATCTGTGCCATGGCTTGGTGTGCAGAAAAATCTAACAACACGTCCATTAGATTTGGATGTATTTGAGCGTAAATGTGTTATTCATTTCTTATTGTTACTATCACATGGCCACGATGCACGACAGCTAGGTGTGGCAGTAAAATCTACCAACACGTCTAGTAAATTAGTGTAAAAGATCATTCATTTGACATTTATTGGTGAGACTTATACCATTGTATGCCTCTCATCGTTAGTAAGCTACCATTGAAAACCATTCGTAAATCGAAGCTATCAATAAAAAGTCACGACTAAATAAAAAAGACTCTAGTACTAACAAGGAACCTGTATTTGTTGGTTGGTTGACTACATAACTGGTCAACCTGGTCTTCGTATGAAGTGGGTGCACGAGGGATGGGTTAGACACTCTTGTCTGGTCGGCTTACAGAATAAGCTATTTTGCACACACAAATGTTCTGCACCTTCTCCTTGGAATAGCTATTCTACACCCTTACCCTTCCTATCAGGGATGAAAACAGATTGGATAATTTCTGACCGATTCGAACAATTTTTAGATACGGATTCTATCGGAACAAATATTTATTGGATAGTGTCTGATTGGATATGGATACATATTTTTTCTATCGAATACAGATACGGATTCAATAGCTCACTATTTGTCGGATACAGATGCAAATCCAGATAATCCAGATATTTGTGGGCTGGATTATCCAGATATACACGTAGGCTGGACCAAGGCGACTCTTTTGGCCCAAAAGGATAAGAATACAAATCTTGGATCATTACATGTTCTTCATAATGTTTGGAGCAAATAAACTAGTTATGTTTTTCATCTTGTGTGTATAAGTTAAAGGGTTTTCATATTTTGATAAATATTCGTGACTGTATTCGTTTCGATTTGTATTCGCTCCGTATCTGTATTTGACATTATTCGTATTTATATTCACATCTGGATTATCCGTATTTGAGAAAAAAATATAAAAACAAATATAACAAAACCATTATCTATCCATATCCAATCCATTTTCATCCCTACTTCCCACCATAGATTAAAAACCACCTCCCACCTTGGTCAAAGCCCTATCAAATGAAACCCACCACCACCTACCTCGGCCAACCCTCTCCGCTGACGTCCCCCACTCTCACATCTCGCTCTGTCCACCCTTTCTATGCCCACATGGTGCAGTAGTGCTCCAGCTAATGTACAGTAAGCACATTTGCACTTATTTGCAGTAGACCATTCTTACATCGGTAAAATATATACAACTTGGATCTCATTTTGTTAAGCTAATTTTTTAAAATATATCAGTGCAAATGGATCGAAAATCGAACAATTAGTTTAAGTGGTATCATTCTTTAAAGTTTGAAAATCAACCCGCACTTCTGTTAAGGATGGCAATTGGATCCGCGAGTTCGGAGACCTGCAGGTTTTGCATCCGATCGGGTCGGGTTCGGGTTTTAATTTTTACCCGCAGGTTCTTCGAGTCGGGTACCCGAAATGGGTTCGGGTCGGGTTCTAATTTTCACCCACGGGTACCCATCGAGTACCCGAAATACCGCACATACCCATCGAGTTCTGGGTACCTGCCGGATTTGGGGTCGGGTTTCGGGTACCCGCCGGGTTCGGCTCGGGTTTTTGGGTTTGGATTTATTGACGGTTCGGGTTTTGTAAAACCTACACCCGGCCCAACCTATTACCACCCATACTACACAAACCCATCGGGTACCTGCCGGGTTCGGGTTCGAGGATAATTTTTTACCCGATAGCCGATAGGGCATTCGGGTTCAGATCGGGTTTTTCAATTTGGATTTTAGATCAGATCAGATTTTATAAAACCCACATCCGACTCGATCCGTTACCATCCCTAACTTCTGTCCTACCCTCCCCTCCACGCTACATGTCCCATGTGTATTGCATTTTTTTAGTCTTCATCTACTGCAATCATTGTCCCGTGTTACAGTTATATGTCTCTATGTACTCCGGTTTGATTATACGTCTATTGTAAATTTCGATTTATGTATAGTACAGTTGTTGGGCCTCTGTCTATTGCAGTTTTAATTTATGTGTACTGCAATTTTGGTTAGTTGTCAACTACAATTTTTGGTCTGTGCCTACTGAAGTCATTAGTCTGGTGCCTAGTGCTGTTTTGGTTTTTGTGCACTGCAGAAGGGAAAATTTGCTCAACAACGCTGCAAAGCTGTATAAATTGGAAAAATATCCATGTTATTTTTTTCAGCTTGTATGATCTTTTATAGTGTTACTGAGCAAGCTGCAGAGAGAGAGAGAGAGAAGGGTGTTGCTATATTGGGAAGAACCGAAGAAGTGTCCTGATGTTATGGATGCCAATTGATGTAACTTCGTGGAAACGTGGATGCAAATTAAAAGCACCATGTTGTCATGATAATTCAATTTCAAAACTGGGGCCGCAGGTTTCAAACGTACTCTGTTCAAATTTATATGACATATTTCTTTTAACATGTATACCAAAGAGATATTAAACGTGATTACATTATCCTTAATTATTTATCTCTAAGCACTATATTTAATGCATATATGTAGAGTAAAGTTGGATATTTATTAGAGGGTACGAGGGAACATCACACTAATTTATATTAGAATGTGAAATATGTATTATATTTATATGCAAAGCTATTAAGAAATATATCATATATCTTTTGACCGAAGGAGTATCTTTGCAAAAGGGCTGGTTGGAGAGAAGATAGAATTCGAACACCCTACGTGGATTTACATGCCAACCTGATTGCTAATTTGTGCGTGAAAAGTTTATAAGGCCATTTCTAGTGGGAGTTTTAACTGAGTTTTATTCTCATTAAATGACATGACACATCATTATGTTTGGTGACATGGCAAGATAATTATGAAGAGAGAGATAGAGAGAGTTTCATGAGAGGTGAGAGAGTTTCATCTAGATGAAACCTGAGATACACGGTTACCTAGACAAAACCTGATGTGGCACTCTTGGAAACTAGGAAATGAAACTATGCACCGGGAATGGCCTAAGACTTATTTTTTGAATAGCCTTATCCATAAATATAATGCCTGCATGTAGATTTAATGAGATTGAAAGACCATGTGGAGGTCTATCCTTGTGTGTGATGAGTAATTGACAAGAGTTGAGATTGGTTTGATTTGAAATTGAGTTTGATTTGAAATGGATTTTCAAATTGGAGCAATTTGGATTGCTTCGCCAGAAGCGGTAGTCTTACTCATTGAGCAAAATGTGGATTTGATGTTTGGAATTGTATGTGATTTATTGCATATCATGTTGGGCAATGCTATGTGATGTGTTTCCTTGTCTTTGATGGTTGCAGGGCGACGGTGCTAGGTCATGGTGAGGCGGAGGATGACCGGGACTAGGCGAGGAGCATCGGAGGTCCAGACGGTCGGGAGATCGCCGGAAGATGATCGGAGGCGGAGTCCGGCAAGTCAAGAAGACAAGGAAAGGAGATGATGCTAGCTAGATGCGCGTGGATCAATGAGGGCCGTTGGATCGCGGTCTAGTTGATAGGTTAGCGGGTCTAGGTAGTATGCTTTGAAAACCGTGCAAGAAAACCCGGTATGTGTGTGGGTTTTGGGTTAGCCCTTGCATGGCTGTGTGAGTGGGTTAATCCTAGCCCTTAGATGAGTGTCCTAGGGTTGAGGGACTCATCTAAGGGTGGTAGGTGACCCAAGAGTTGTATAAATAGGGGTGGAGGGGTGGCCTCCTCCCCTTGAAGGTTTTGAGTTGCTCCTTTGAGCTTTGCCCACATGAAGTGAGGCTTTGTAAACCTTCCCACCAGAAATACAAAGAAATTTCTTTACATTATTGTGAATTTAAATTCCGCATTTACATTATGTCTTTACTTTACGCAATTTAAATTCAGCATTTACATTACGCATTTACTTTCACGTAATCTATATTCATGCAATTTGGATTTGCCTCCCCTCCTTCTAAATGCTGATCTTGGATGTTTTGAGTGTGTTCATATGGTTTTACATCTCTTTTGCACTCTTTGATTGAGTAGAGATCATCTCTTCTTTCAAGTTCCAGTTCTGTCCAGAACTTGTTCTTCGTGCAGCAGTTAGTCTTTGATTTTTAGAAAAATCTAGAAAAATCCTTCTTGGGTGATTCTTATTGGAGATTGTGCGGGACTCCTATACCCATCTGTAGAAAAATTTTGGAGTCCACTGGTTTCACCGTTTGGGTGCTATGAGGTGAAAACCGAGCCCCAAATTTTCTGCCCGAAGTTTCTGACTATCTGTGTTCATAGATTTATGATGATTTTTCTACTTGGCTTTTTGATCTAAATTTTGGTGGAGAGCTTTACGACTCATCTGCTCATAGGGAGAAAATTTCTCATAATTTTGTGAGCAGCAGAAACCCACCAACCTCCGGTTCAAGTTAAAGATAGATTCTGGAAATATCTGCTTTTGCTTTTCTAAAAGAGACTTTTGTGACTTGGCTTGATCTCTTTTAGAAAAGAAGTATTTGAATTGATTCCTCTTTCTTTTGGACACTTGACAACCAGGATTGTGATTGAAAAATCCCTCACATATTTTATGGATAATATCCATGTAAGCTAGGGATGCACATAGTTGTCTAGTCGTTCCGGTTTTTGCGGGTTTTTCACGATTTCCCTTGCGCGATCTTTTCTCGGTTTTAGTTGGAGTATTTTGGGGAAAATTTAGTTGCGACCATTCACCCCCTCTGTTCGCCATCTCGATCCTTCAATTGGTATCGAGCGGTTTTGCTCTTCCATAGATCTTGACGGTCTCGAGAGCCATGGCGACAGAACAAGTATTCCACCAAGCCTCCAATTTTTTTCGGTGTTGATTTTCCTTTTGGAAATTCGGATGGAGTCATACATCACTCGCCAGGCTTCTGATATGGCGAAGGTGAAGCTCCCATATGAGGTTCTGCCGATGAGAACGTCACGGCCGGCAATATGGTCGACGTTGAGGCAAATGCTAAGGCGAGAACATTCTCATCTGAGGACTCGGCCGCGATGAGTATGATCGATTTCTCACCTTCGCTCCGCCCACGAGATTTGGGTAACCCTCGATGCTTACCATGAGGGCACCACTCAAATCAAGACCGTGAGGCAGACGATTCAAGCGAGTACAACAAATTTGAACAACGCTGTGGTGAGAGTCTCGATGAGTGCTTTGGTCGGTTTACCAAGATTTTGGCGACCTCCGGCGATCGGTTGTATATACCCGACTCGGACAATGCTCGGCATTTCTTGACCGCACTCGACCTTCGGGTTTGGGAGATGAAGGTGACCACCATCAAGGACACCAGCGATTTGTCGACTCGACTCTTGGCGGGCTTTATTCCGCCTCAAGACTCATGAGATTGATGTCGTCTCTCGGAAGACGAAATCTCGGTCGATGGCTTTGGTCACCGATCCCATTGGGTCCTCTTCGGATTTTCTCTTGACTTTGCTTCGGTTTTTCTCTCCGCTCTTTGCGGCGTAGCGATGAAATTCGGAACAATTTCGGAAAATGAGCTTGCTCTTGTCGCTCGAAAATTTTCCAATATTTACAAGAGAGGAGAGAGGTGGCATGATCACTGCTTGAGTGTGGTGGCCCCAACCACATTCGAGCTTAACCGCCCTAAGGCGGAGAAGGGCAAGAACGGCGTCGGCGGTTTGGGCAAAACGACTACACCGACAAGAACGCAACAAGAAGCCTCCGGTTCGTGAGCCGGCAAGACGAGAAGAAATACCGCAACTTCTCCAAGAACAAGAAGCTCTTCCACGCGTCCTCGCCGCCCTCGGCGACATCAACCTCTCCGACACGGAGACATGGAGCGGCAGGCGAGGATGATCCGCAAGAGAAGAAAGGCGGCGGCGACTTCTCGGCATGTGCTTCATGGCGGCGCCATTGAAGTGGCGACTCCATTTGTCAAATGACACGGATGAGGTACCCACCTACGACGAGTTAAATGATGCCTTCTGTAAATTAGGCAAGTTTCATGCTAAGGCTAGGTCGAGGTGTTCTGAGTTAGAGAAGGAGGTAGATAGATTGTCTCGGGAGTTAGCTTCACTTAAATCATGTTCCTCCCGAGACTCTGACAGCTGTACACTCTGTGATGCTTTGCTTGTGGAGCTGGAGAACCTAAGGACTTTGCATGATAGTGTGCTTGTTGATCTTGAGAATCTGAAGTCAAAGAATGCTAGTCCTGTTGTTATTGATATTCCTGCTGATGCTAGTTTTTCTCATGCCCACACAAATGCTTCCTGTAATAATTGCCCTAAGCTACTTGCTGAAATTGATGCCATGGGTTGTCACCTTAGGAAGATTTCTGCTAGAAATGATGAACTTGAATTGCATGCTTCTAAGGACCCGGTCGGCTCATGTGAGGGTCAGTAAGCAACTAAAACTTGACAATGATGCTTTGAATGTCAAGTGTGATCAACTTGCTAAGGATTTACTAGTTAAATCACAAACTGGTTGCTTGTCGTGTGTTGGGGTTAATGATGGCGTGGATAAGGTCCACGCAGAGTTTAGGAAGAAATTAGAAGAACAAGTCCATAGGATTAGAGAAGCATCGTGCGTTTCTTGTGAGTCCCTCAAGCTTGAGGCAGCCATGCTAAGGGAGAAAAATAGGCGTCTTTGGTATCTCTTCTTCTCTTTACGGTTCTTCTTCTTCCTCTCACCCTGTTCTTCTTTGCGTTTCACTTTTCCGAGAGTGTCGGTATCTTATGAGCACTCTTGAGAAATTTGTTGGAGGCAAGAAGAAGCTCAATCTCATTCTAGACCGGTCCAAGATTAGCGATTCAATCAAGGTCTAGGATTTGATTACTTGGAGCACGCTAGAACTCATCCTCCTACCATTGTGCGTAGTTCCAAGAGTGGAGAGATAGTGGTTGCTCCTGGGTTGAGCACCCTTGTGTTTAGGTCTCTTTGGTGTGGTCCACGGGACTTGACGAGAAGGATGCTTCTCTTGTTATACGCCTCTAACAAGGCAAAGTACACATGCACCTTCAGTAAGAAGGATGGTCACCTAGTAGATTTACGCTTCAAGCGCGCCAAGATCACTTTCGGCGTGGCGTGTTGATGCTCTTAGGGTATTCAGGTCATCCCGGACTCGAGTGCTCCTAAGGCACCTGCTCGCTACTAGACGAGTTAGAGAGTCGCTTGTTTTTGGGCGGCGTCCAGGACTCGGTTTTCATCTTTGTTGATCGAGGTTTAGTCTGGAGTTGCTCGTGGTCGATCTTCCGCCGTCCTCTTGATATTCCTCGTTTTTCCCATCGAGGTAGATATCGGCGGCGTGAGGTGTTCGGGTAGGAGATTTAGGCGACCTCGTTGGGATGGTCGGCCTTTGCACCACTGCGAGCCAAACCGATGTGACTCCTAGATTTTCCACTAGAGCTGCTTCTTCTGATCTTGTTAGAGTTGAGCGTCAGAGAGACACTAGAGTCCAGTCTTCTTCTTTTGTGGCTGGTACTTTGAAGCGTCGTGTAATTCAGTATTGGGTTCCCAAGTCTTCACTTTATCCCAGTACTGAGTCTTCTCTTCTGGCTTGATCAGGTTCGTCGGATGGGGAAGGGAGATGTTTGGATTGTTGATTCCGGTTGTTCTCGTCATATGACCGGAGATTCTCGTTGGTTCTCTTCCCTAGTCCGAGCCCCCGGTGATGAGTTGATCACTTTTGGGGATGCGTCTTCAGGTAGGGTCATTGCAAAAGGTACCGTCTGCATTAATGAAAATTTTATTCTTAAGGACGTTGCCTTAGTGTGTAAGCTGCAATACAATTTGCTTTCTGTTTCTCAGCTTACCGATGACTCCTATGGCCACCATTGCTGTCCTCGAGCCCGATGAGGATGGTGAGCTGTTGATCAAAAGGAGTTCGGAGCATGATTGGCTCCCTCTTGTATCTTCTTGCCTGTGCCGGACATACACTTTCTTTGTGTGTATATGCGCTCGTTCGAGCTTCTCCTCGTGTCTCTCATCGCCAAAGCGGTGAAGCGCATCTTTAGGTACCTTGAGCTACCATTGATTATGGTATCTGGTACTCTTCTTCCTCTTGTCTATCCCTTAGAGCCTTTTCCGATCTTGACTTTCTTTGGTCAGAGGATAGATAGGAAAAGCACTTCGGCACTTGCCAATTCATTGGCACTTCTCTTGTTTCTTGGTCATCTAAGAAGCGGTCAGGAGTTGCTGATCCACCGCGAGGCGAGTATGTTCTTTGCAGACTAGTTCTTTGTAGCAGTGCTCTGGATGAGATCGACCTTGCGGGACTTTGGGTTAGAGATAGAGAGTGTTCCACTTTTCGTGATAACACTTACGCTATTTGCATTGCCAAGAACCCAGTCAAAGCACTCCGGACCAAGCACATTGATATTAGATATCACTTCCTTAGAGACCATGTGGAGAAAGGAGACATAGTGCTTGGTTTGTGGAGAGTGACCACCGGTTGGCGATATCTTTACCAAGCCTTTGGATAGCTCTAGCTTTGTTGCCCCGAGGAGTGAGCTTGGTGTTGTGTGTCCTTACTGACTTATTGTGAGGGGGAGCTGGTTTGTACTTTATGTATTATATGTATATATTTTCTTCCAGTTTTCCCTTCTTTTGTCTTGTTCAGGTGCTATGGGTTTTATTTTCTAGAGTTTCGAGTTCACTTCACCTAGACTTGGCATGCCTCGGCATGGTCCTCTCATCTTATGCTTTAGGATGCTATTCTCTTCTTCTTCTCGGTTGAGCTCACTCACGATCTTGTAGGTCTAGCAGTGTTGGGCCCCTGGTAGGCAGTGCATGTTTGCTCTGAAATTTGGAGTTTGAGAGCTAGCTTTCCTTTGTCGATCATTGGGGAAGATGAGAGCGAGTTTGAGCCTAGTGTTCTCTGCTATCTTTTCTATACTCTATAGTCACCCATTCATGACTTCTTGACTTCTTCCCTCCATTATGTGTTTCGGCTTTAATTGAGTTCTTTTCGACCTTTCTTGAGCTTAATCTTGCTAATAACTCAATTTGAACCAGATTTGTGCTTAAAATGGAATCACATGTTGAGGAGTTTAAGAATCATCTCATGCATTGCATATAGACTTGATTTTTCATTTTATGAGCTTTGTCTATTATGCAATTGACTCAATCTTCATGTAATGCACCTTGCTACATCTTTTGAAGAAAATCACTAGCCGGGTTGTCCAAGTTCATCCATCATGCTAAGCTTGTTAAAATTTGAAAATTGAAAGTTTTAAGCTGAAAAACTTGATGAAACATGTTGCTTTTTCTTGCTAAGTTTAGTCTCTAGAGGTATTTACCATGATTTGTGAAATTTTGGAGTTCTCTAGAGTCCCTATAGCAACTTGGGTGAAACTAGCTTGATCCATACTTGAGTCCTTCAAATTGCTCATATGTGCTAAAATGAAAACAAAAATTGACTCTTTTGTGCAAAATTGATCTCAACACTTTGCATTCACGAGGCGCCTCCCATTGCACTTGGGATGAACTTGGAATGCATCGTGTATGACCAAGACCATCCTCTTAAGAGTTCTTCTTGAGATGGTCGAAGATGGCATGAGTCAATTACTCTTGAAAAATGTAAATAAACAAATAAAAACATATGTGGGTAAAGAATGCAAATTATGTCAAACATTTGCACCCGCTATGTCTTTTCAAATACTAAGGTAAAAATCGCATTATATGGAAAATGAGCTCGAAGGACCTTGTATGCACTTCTAGATTTCCCAAAGTGTTGAGTAGGTTGAACTCTAGGTTTTCCATTTGATCCTATGAGTGGTGTTTGCTTCTAGCTTTGAAACTTTTGCTAAGTTTTGCACTTGTTCAAATCTTGCTAAAATAAAATCTTGTAAACAAAGCTTGTGAGCAAAATGAATTTGTTCTTGGAGACATCCAAGTTTAGTCATTTTCTAAATTGATTAGCTTGGTGTCATATCTTGTCATTATGATCAGTTGGATAATCTTCAAAGCTCCTTAGGTTGCATCTCATGCATACATATTCAAAGGGGGATAAAATAAAAAAAATGACTTCTTGATGCCTATATTGCCAAAAGGGGGAGAAAATGTAGAAAAGGTATCTTCAAAGGAAAAATTCTAATCCACCTTGGTTCTTATGATCTTTGTGACAATTGCAAATTTTTATGATCATAAGCATATTCGAATGTTCCTTTTGAGTTTTATTGGATATTTTAGAGCTTTTGTGGAAAACTTGCTCTTTCTTTTATATTGCTCTAAAAATCTTTCTAGCCAACTTAGTCATGATATTATTTCCTTCTCTCTGGACCGAGTTTGGCTTTGCATTCAAATTGCTCTCTTCTTCTCCTTCAAACTCAAATTTATGCCTTTTCGGGTGTTTGTCAATATACTCATCAAGGGGGAGATTGAAAGACCATGTGGAGGTCTATCCTTGTGTGTGATGAGTAATTGACAAGAGTTGAGCTTGGTTTGATTTGAAATTGAGTTTGATTTGAAATGGATTTTCAAATTGGAGCAATTTGGATTGCTTCTGCCAGGAAGCGGTAGTGCCGGCTCATTGAGCAAAATGTGGATTTGATGTTTGGAATTGTATGTGATTTATTGCATATCATGTTGGGCAATGCTATGTGATGTGTTTCCTTGTCTTTGATGGTTGCAGGGCGACGGTGCTAGGTCATGGTGAGGCGGAGGATGACCGGGACTAGGCGAGGAGCGTCGGAGGTCCAGACGGTCGGGAGATCGCGGAAGATGATCGGAGGCGGAGTCCGGCAAGTCAAGAAGACAAGGAAAGGAGATGATGCTAGCTAGATGCGCGTGGATCAATGAGGGCCGTTGGATCGCGGTCTAGTTGATAGGTTAGCGGGTCTAGGTAGTATGCTTTGAAAACCGTGCAAGAAAACCCGGTATGTGTGTGGGTTTTGGGTTAGCCCTTGCATGGCTGTGTGAGTGGGTTAATCCTAACCCTTAGATGAGTGTCCTAGGGTTGAGGGACTCATCCAAGGGTGGTAGGTGACCCAAGAGTTGTATTAATAGGGGTGGAGGGGTGGCCTCCTCCCCTTGAAGGTTTTGAATTGCTCCTTTGAGCTTTGCCCACATGAAGTGAGGCTTTGTAAACCTTCCACCAGAAATACAAAGAAATTTCTTTACATTATTGTGAATTTAAATTCGCATTTACATTATGTCTTTACTTTACATAATTTAAATTCAGCATTTACATTACGCATTTACTTTCACGTAATCTATATTCATGCAATTTGGATTTGCCTCCCCTCCTTCTAAATGCTGATCTTGGATGTTTTGAGTGTGTTCATATGGTTTTACATCTCTTTTGCACTCTTTGATTGAGTAGAGATCATCTCTTCTTTCAAGTTCCAGTTCTGTCCAGAACTTGTTCTTCATGCAGTAGTTAGTCTTTGATTTTTAGAAAACTCTAGAAAAATCCTTCTTGGGTGATTCTTGTTGGAGATTGTGCGGGACTCCTATACCCATCTGTAGAAAAATTTTGGAGTCCACTGGTTTCACCGTTTGGGTGCTATGAGGTGACAACCGAGCCCCAAATTTTCTGCCCGAAGTTTCTGACTATCTGTGTTCATAGATTTATGATGATTTTTCTACTTGGCTTTTTGATCTAAATTTTGGTGGAGAGCTTTACGACTCATCTTATCATAGGGAGAAAATTTCTCATAATTTTGTGAGCAGCAGAAACCCACCAACCTCCTGTTCAAATTAAAGACAGATTCTGGAAATATCTGCTTTTGCTTTTCTAAAAGAGACTTTTGTGACTTGGCTTGATCTCTTTTAGAAAAGAAGTATTTGAATTGATTCCTCTTTCTTTTGGACACTTGACAACCAGGATTGTGATTGAAAAATCCCTCACATATTTTATGGATAATATCCATGTAAGCTAGGGATGCACATAGTTGTCTAGTCGTTCGGTTTTTGCGGTTTTTCACGATTTCCTTGCGCGATCTTTTCTCGGTTTTAGTTGGAGTATTTTGGGGGAAAATTTAGTTGCGACCATTCACCCCCCTCTGTTCGCCATCTCGATCCTTCAATTGGTATCAGAGCCGGTTTTGCTCTTCCATAGATCTTGACCGGTCTCGAGAGCCATGGCGATGCACAAGTATTCCACCAAGCCTCCAATTTTTTCGGTGTTGATTTTCCTTTTTGAAATCCCGGATGGAGTCATACATCATCGCCAGGGCTTCTGATATGGCAGAAGGTGAAGCTCCCATATGAGGTTCTGCCGATGAGAACGTCACTACGGCAATATGGTCGACGTTGAGGCAAATGCTAAGGCGAGAACATTCTCATCTGAGGACTCGGTAGCGATGAGTATGATCGGATTTCTCACCTTCGCTCCGCCCACGAGATTTGGGTAACCTCGATGCTTACCATGAGGGCACCACTCAAATCAAGACCGTGAGGCGAGACAGATTCAAGCCGAGTACAACAAATTTGAACAACGCTACCGGTGAGAGTCTCGATGAGTGCTTTGGTCGGTTTACCAAGATTTTGAGCGACCTCCGAGCGATCGGTTGTATATACCTCGACTCGGACAATGCTCGGCATTTCTTGACCGCGACTCGACCTTCGGGTTTGGGAGATGAAGGTGACCACCATCAAGGACACCAGCGATTTGTCGACTCGACTCTTGGCGGGCTTTATTCCGCCTCAAGACTCATGAGATTGATGTCGTCTCTCGGAAGACGAAATCTCGGTCGATGGCTTTGGTCACCGATCCCATTGGGTCCTCTTCGGATTTTCTCTTGACTTTGCTTCGGTTTTCTCTCTCGCTCTTTGCGGCGTAGCGATGAAATTTGGAACAATTTCGAAAATGAGCTTGCTCTTGTCGCTCGAAAATTTTCCAATATTTACAAGAGAGGAGAGAGGTGGCATGATCACCGCTTGAGTGTGGTGGCCCCAACCACATTCGAGCTTAACGCCCTAAGCCGGAGAAGGGCAAAACGACGTCGGCGGTTTGGGCAAAACGACTACACCGACAAGAACCGCAACAAGAAGCCTCGGTTCATGAGCCCACAAGACGAGAAGAAGTACCGCAACTTCTCCAAGAACAAGAAGCTCTTCCACAGCGTCCTCGCCGCCTCGACGACATCAACCTCTCCGACACGGAGACATGGAGCGGCAAGGCGAGGATGATCCGCAAGAGAAGAAAGGCGGCGGCGACTTCTCAAGATGTGCTTCATGGCGGCGCCATTGAAGTGGCGACTCCATTTGACAAATGACACGGATGAGGTACCCACCTCGACGAGTTAAATGATGCCTTCTGTAAATTAGGCAAGTTTCATGCTAAGGCTAGGTCGAGGTGTTCTGAGTTAGAGAAGGAGGTAGATAGATTGTCTCGGGAGTTAGCTTCACTTAAATCATGTTCCTCCCGAGACTCTGACAGCTGTACACTCTGTGATGCTTTGCTTGTGGAGCTGGAGAACCTAAGGACTTTGCATGATAGTGTGCTTGTTGATCTTGAGAATCAAGTCAAAGAATGCTAGTCTGTTGTTATTGATATTCTGCGATGCTAGTTTTTCTCATGCCCACACAAATGCTTCTGTAATAATTGCCCTAAGCTACTTGCTGAAATTGATGCCATGGGTTGTCACCTTAGGAAGATTTACGCTAGAAATGATGAACTTGAATTGCATGCTTCTAAGGACCCGGTCGGCTCATGTGAGGGTCAGAAGCAACTAAAACTTGACAATGATACTTTGAATGTCAAGTGTGATCAACTTGCTAAGGATTTACTAGTTAAATCACAAACTGGTTGCTTGCTGTGTGTTGGGGTTAATGATGACGTGGATAAGGTCCACGTAGAGTTTAGGAAGAAATTAGAAGAACAAGTCCATAGGATTAGAGAAGCATCGTGCGTTTCTTGTGAGTCCCTCAAGCTTGAGGCAGCCATATGCATTTATTTGTTACCATCCACACAAAGTATTATCTCTCATCTTCCAACATAATTAAGTGAGGGATTTCAACACAATCTTAATCCTTATACAAAGTCAAAATACACCTTATATTTTTAGACAAAGGGAGTATCATCAAGTTGTTAGTGGACTTGGCTAAACAGAGTACCTAGTTTTATTTCTTCAGTTATACTTGATGAGTTTAATACTGTTTCAAGTTATCATTACTAAAGCATAAGATCACTTTTGAGTCTTTAAAAAAAAGATTTACATGCCAAATTGTGGAAGGGAAAACCAGGTCAGAACATGTCTGCACTGTTAATTTTTGTCTTGAGAGGAGGAGATCAGAGTGGCCTTCTTCAGTGGCCTGGTTTTTCCTCTCGATTTTTTTATTTAATATTTATTCTAAATCTTTTTTTTCAAAAATAATCGACGGAAATAAAAAATAGCAAAAATACGCTTGCTTGCGTCGCCGATGATGTAGATTTGGGCGATATGTACTCACAGATGTGACTACTTGGATGGCATCAAACGGCGCCTGCGGCCACGTGGCACCCATCGCCCAAGGGTGGGGCGATCGCCCGAGGATGGGGCAAGAGGTGCCTTTTAAAAACCGCATCGCCAGTTACTGTGGTCATTCGGTGCGGGCAAGAGCAACTGAAACGCAGCACGGCGAGAGAAGAGGAGAAGAGAGAAAAGAGAGGAGAGGGGAAAAAATAGTTTCATCGTTTTTGCAGAGGTAAGTTCGAAAATTTTATGTGCAATATTTAGAAATTTAATGTAGTATTTAGTATTTAGGATTGTCTAGTATTTAGAAATATTAGGATTGTGTACTATTTAGTATTTAGAAATGTACAAATTTAATGTGGTAGTTTCTATTAGGCAATATTTAGAAATTTAATGTAGTATTTAGAAATATTAGGATTGTATAATATTTACTATTTAGAAATGTTGAGATTCAACGTAGTAGAAATATTAGCCAATATTTAGAAATTTAATGTAGTAAAATTATGCAGTAAAAATTTTGTTATGCAAATAATGTATTAGGCAATATTTAGAAATGCAATGCGGTAGAAATTTAATATTATGATGAAACATGGTAGGCTAGCCATATGTTGCGCGGGTAATGTTCCGAATATTGCGACATAAAAATTAAAGGAAGTATGATATATTTAGAGTCGGGTTTCTTAGTATGATCACCATACGTTTTATATATTGTATTTTAGAGTAGTATTTAAAAACATTGTAGGCTAGCAACATATCGTACGTTGTCAAGCACCGTGCTACGTTAGAAATTAGTAGAGTAAAAAAAAATTGGAAATGTCAGGCACCGTTAGAAGTGAGTAGAGAAAAAAAATGACAATATAATGTAACATTTATATGGTAATGCATGATGCGGTTAAATGGAGAACTAATGAATATCTCGGTCCGACGTTGTAGGCAGCATGTCGGAGAAATTGTATTTTCAAATATTTTATGGAGATAGGGAAATAGTACAGGGGCCGGATGGAGTGGATTTATCAGTATTTTCAACAGTTATACGGGGCATATCTAGGCCGAGAGATAGGACATACAAGGCTTTATTGGAGTGGATGTTTTGGATGTTCAATTTGGATGCCCAGACTGTTCGACTGCGGGTTAGAGCAGTTCTAAGTCGTGCGCAACACTGTTTTTATGGAGAGTTGATTCCTATTAACGCGACATCGTCATAGAGGAGCTATGTTGGGTTTGCCGTAGAGTGGGGTTGGGCGCTCATGTTGCTGGTACAGTGGTACTAGGTACCTCCATCAGTGTCGGAGGTTCGTGATGTCAGGGTAGATATTACGGACGAGGGGAAGACAGATATGCAAGAATGCAATGATGAAGGTGGCGAAGAGCCCGGAGACGGGGGACACGAGAGTGGCAGTGGCGAGGGGATCGGGGGTGGCGAGGAGACAATCGTGCAGGCGCAAGGGGTGGCCGACGAGGGGGAGGAGGTGGAGCACATAGTTGACTTGATAGAGGAGGAGTACCGTGCGGATGAGGAAGTCCCTGATGGCAAACACTCAGACGAGGAGGATAATACTTTTGAGGTGCCTGTCCCTGGTGCGTGGACTAATTATAATTTTGAAGACCTAACAATGAATGAAGGGAACAGAGATGCATGGGAGTACCATGAGAGCGAGGTCACGCAGGGGGCCATATATAAAGACAAGGAGGTTGTGATGGATGCGGTGAAGTACTGGTCAATGTCTCTTCGGCGGCAATTCAGGGTAGTGAAGTCCAGCAAAAACAGTTGTTCCCCCAACCCCAGCTCCCGACCCAGGTACATTCTTCTTGGCAGCTCAGACTACGATGTGAAGTGCGTAGTTGATTTGTGCCCACGTGAAGTGCGTGAAGTGCGTAGCTTAGACTACGGGTGCATGCATACAAGGGGAAGTGGAAGGACTACTAGAAATGTTCCATAATGATGGAGCATAACTGTGAACTGGAGGAAGCGGACCAGGAACACCACAATCTGTCGTCCACTTAGGTGGCAAATGTATTTTATGGTCAGATCATGGACAATCCGCACCTGCAGCCTCGATCTATTATCAGAGCCGTGGAGGAGAGGTTTCAGTACAAGATTAGCTATAGAAAAGCATGGAGAGCAAAAAGGACAGCTTTGCAAATACGGTTCGGGATGTACGAGGCTTCCTACGAGAATATTCCACACTTGCTCAGGGCAATATCACGTAGGAATCCCGGTATGGTCATCGACCTTGCGGAGTTTCCCGCGGATGGTGTGTGCACAGGTAAGTGGGTCTTGCAGCGGGCCTTCTTTGCCCTCGGTGCATGCATAAATGTGTTCCAACACTGTCGCTCGATCATTTTCATGGACGGCACATTCCTCATAGGGAAATACAAGGGCCAAATTCTAACTACAATCGCAGTGGACGCCAACAACTAGGTTCTACCGATCGCATTGGCCTTCGTGGAGGGGGGAAACACGGAGAATTGGTACTGGTTTCTTGAAAGAGTCAAGCTGGCAATTGTCCAAGATCACCTTGATGTATGTGTTATCCATGACCAACATGCAGGGTTGCTGAGGGCGATCGTGGATATGCAACAAGGGTCCGACGTCATGGGAGCAGCAAAGTGGCCAGACCTGAAGATCAGATGGTGCATGAGGCACATGGGTGCTAATTTTTTTCGTCAGTTCAGGAACAAGGAGCTTATGAACATGTTCAAGCGGCTGTGCAAACAGAACCAGCGGAGGAAGTTCGACGCGCTGTGGAGGACGTTGGATGAACTAACCAAGAAGCAATCACTGAATCCAAGGGATGGCGCTAGTTCATCAAGGAACCCTATGGTCTACCACGAGTAAGGAGCTTATGAACATGTTCAAGCGGCTGTGCAAACAGAACCAGTGGAGGAAGTTCGACGCACTATGGAGGACGTTGGATGAACTAACCAAGAAGCAATCACTGAATCCAATGGATGGCGCTAATTCATCAAGGAACCCTATGGTCTACCACGAGTAAGGAGATGACCCCACAACCTTGTGTGCGCTCCCGACCGACACACCAAACATTTGGCATAGGCCGGGGACAAGCATAAAGAGTTTCACGGACTGGATACAACACGAGCCGTTGGAGAAATGGTCCCTTCTGCATGACAAGGGTGGTTCCCATTATGGAATAATGACAACGAACCTGGCGGAGATTTATAACTGGGTAATGAAAGGCGCGAGATGCCTTCCATTGGTGGGCATTGTTGAAGGTGTGTTACTAGGCACCCAAAGATATTTCATTGAGTGGTACAAGGACTCCGCTGCATGTATGTCGGACAATCGCCTGTCCTACTCAACGGTTGTCTTTACGTACATGGCCAAGAAGACACAGAAGGCACAGACACATCGCTTGACACCGAAGAGTGGCGTGGAACGGAGGTACCACGTGCACTGCGGTGACCGGGGTCGCAGAGGTGCCCACCAGGAGAGGACTTCCCATTTGTGTATACTTCGAGCTGCTGACTGCGAGTGCTCCTGCCAGAAGCCACGCCTGCTACAATTGCCGTGCTCACACGTGATTGCCGCAGCCGTTGAGACACACCAATCATGTCATCCGTACATCTCCCACTACTACTACAAGCAAAGTGTTCTCAACATGTGGTATAACGAGGTGTACGGGTACCGAGTCAATGGATCGTTCACGGCAACCCCCCTCCAGGGCATCGATGGGTACCAGACATCCGAATGTTGAAGCAGAAGGTAGGCGTCGAAGGACACGGCGTATTAGGAATGATATGGACGAGTCTGAAGCGCGTCGTAATTGTGGATAATGTAATTTTATCTCGTGTATTTGTAAATGTATTTCTTTACTTTGTGTTCTTCAATATGTACCAGTTATTTGTTGTCCCCGTCATGTAATTTTTGATTCTATGTGCGCGATCGAATATATATTTGAATATGCAACATTTCATTACTTTTCATTTAATTTTTGGTAGTTGTATCGTGTAACATTTACTTATTGTTCAGTTTGTTTTATTAGCCTTCTACATTTACTTGTTGTTCAGTTTGTTTGATCTACTTCCTACATTTACTTATTGTCTAGTTTATTTTATTTGCTTTCTAATCATGTATTTGCTTTGTAACCACACAGGCACGGGCGACGATGGCGGGAGTTGGGCGTGCTGCTGACGCTTGCCCTGAGCTGCTAGATGAGACCGTGGATTCGACCCACCGATCTAGGTTGTCCGCAGTTTAGGGCCGAGAGCTGACAACACTGTGGCCTCGGGTGTCGAACGAGTTGTTTCGCATCGACCCACCCTGGGTTCAACAGTAAGCTGCCAACTTTTCCTACTCTTTTATGTACATGTACTTAACTATGAATGGAATTTTAACGACGCTACACACTACGTGCATGTTACGTGCAGCCGGCTTACTTCCGCTCTGTAGGATGGTGTAGCAGACGACTGCCGTGGCGGAGGGACCGCACGTCCCATGGTTCGAGTATGACCGGTCCCTGCTGACCGCACTTGTGGACCGGTGGAGACCAGAGACGCACATATTCCACCTGCCCAGCAGAGAGATGGCTCCGACGCTACAGGACGTGTCTTACCTCCTAGGACTCCCCTGTGCTGGTCCTGCAGTTGTGCCCCACGACGCCTCCGTCACGTGGCATGTGGAGTTGGAGGCGCAGTTCCTCGAGGTGCAGCGACACTACCAGGCCGCCCCGTACGTGCCCCTCAAGCTGGGTGAGCGGCACGAACCGACAAAGGCGTGGCTGTTTCAGTTCACGGTTAGTACTTCCTTCATTGCAATTTAACAGATACATGCTAAGCTGCTGATAATATTGTACCGAATGCTGCAGGCTGAGCTTCTCCACCTACACGCCGAGGAGGAGGACCTGGCACACCACCTGGAGGCGTACCTATTTTTGCTGTTCGGTTGGGTGATGTTCCCGTCCTCGCACGGGGACATGGTGGACCGTCACCTGATCGAGTATGCCCGGTTGATCGCCGACACCCCGGTGGATGAGGTAACAAATTCCGTTAAAATCTCTTATGACAGGACATGTCTAACTTTCTTGTTGTAAATAGATGGTGCAATGGTCGTGGGGCTCTGCAGTGCTCGTGTGGACGTACAGAGGTCAGTGCGACGCTGTCTCTCGGGCAGTGCAGATCGCGACGAGGACGAGTTGCATCCTACTACTGAAGCTGTGGTCCTGGGAGCACTTCCTCGTTGGTAGGCCTGTTGTTGACGCCACGCCGTACTCACAGGACCTATACCACCAGCACCCGATCGACTAGCCCACTATGGGCCTCTACTGGGTTCGGCGACAGGTATGCCCCCTTGTATCTTATTCCCCACTTTGGCACTTTCATAACATGCACTACTTTTTATTTTTGCAGCAGTTGTACGCTCACCATCAGGTCAGGGGGTCGTACCCCGAGTTCGTTCGGGAGTTCGATAGGCTCCAGGATGAGGACGTGCGGTGGATGCCGTACAGCACGTACGACGTCCAGGTCCGAGCATCTCATGGGCTCTCCGAGCTTTGCTGGTGGGACCAGCGGGTCTGGCTCACCCGTATGGTCCTCGTCTTCGACTTGTGCGTGGAGGAGTACTCGCCGCACCAAGTGCTGCGGCAGTTCAGCCTCTTCCAGACTTTCCCCTGCAGCCTACTCATGTTGTCTCACGTGGCGCGCATAGGTACGTCTCCTGAGCACACTGCTTAGTATTCCCGCGGAATGCATGCTGTATGTAAATTGCCATTTTTGTATTGCAGGATGACTCGGATGGGGGCTGCACCGGGTACTCCGTTCGCGCATCGCATGATGCAGTGGGCGCTGCAGTGGGATGACGTGGAGACGGACACGGTCACCGAGACCCGGCCGTACGACCATGCCATGTACGAGCAGTACATGGAGTGGTTCGCGCCGCAGACTCGGCTCAGGGTGAGGTACACACCAGCACTGTATGTCGCAGCTCAGGCATCGGTGTTGGACACGTACCCTTCGCAGATGTCCCAGAGGGACAACTTCGCTGTAAGTGTCACAATCGAATCTCTATACGTATGTCTTTTTTATGTAAATTACCTCATATCAACTTGACATTACATACAGGGACATCTTCTAGCGGAGGTGGATGCGGAGGCTACGTCCATGTTGACACGCCTCTAGGCGGGCATCCAGATCACCGCCGTTGAGCTCCGGGCATCTTATGCTCGGATCCGCGGCACGGTGAGGCGGATAGGTCGCCTGGCCACCTGCTCGGGGGGCGGAGACGTCGTCGGGCGCAGCGCACCACATCCCCGTGGGCCAGTACCTCCCCCTCCTAGTGGAGCCGTGCCCGCAACTCCCCGAAGCAGTCGTCCCCTACGGTTCGATTTCGGCCACTACAAGCCCTCGTGTCCTCCCTTGCGACCATAGTGGCGCGGTGGGGTCAAGGGCGATCTTCGTCTCGCGCAAAGAAGACACCCAGGTGCTTTCGGTGACACGGATTACGACAACATCGAGGAGGAGGCAACGTTTGACGTGGACCAGTACTTGTCCACTGCGTACCTCGCCCCCTCTCAGCTCCTGGGAGCACCGTAGCAGGACACATCCGAGTCACCGACAGACTACACTACCCCTGCACCGCAGGGCCGACCTAGGAGGGCTGCCCATCCACCCTCACCACTCACGTACCCTACCAACCAAATCAGGAGGCGTGGTCGTGACTGAGTTGTTGTACAGCTGTACTTTTGTAATTTCTTTATCTTCAGCATCATATTGTATAACTGTCTGAACACAGTGCTTGCATTTTTTTAGCTTATCTTTCTCAATTAGTAATGCATGTGCCTTTTTCGATTTTCGCAACTTCGTGCCGGGGTAACGCCCGGCCAGGTAGCCCATAGATAAGTGGTAGCCCGCGTTGCGTAGGTCGCTCGTGATTTTTCTCGTATTTTTTGGGCTGGATCCGGTGCGCCCCGCGAGGCTACGAAAACTCCTAAGTGGCCATGATTTTCGCGGTTTGGTGGTCGCGTGTGCCTTTTCCGATTTTCGCAACTTCGTGCCGGGGCAACACCTGGCCAGGTAGCCCATAGATAAGTGGTAGCCCACGTTGCGTAGGCACTCGTGATTTTCCCGTATTTTTTGGCTAGATCCAGTGGGCCCCGCGAGGCTACGAAAACCCATAAGTGGCCATGGTTTTTCACTGTTTCGTGGCCGCGAGTGCCTTTTTCGATTTTCGCAACTTTATGTCGGGGTAACGCCCTACCAGGTAGCCCATAGATAAGTGGTAGCCCGCGTTGCGTAGGCCGCTCATGATTTTTCCCGTATTTTTTGGGCTGGATCCGGTGGGCCCCACAAGGCTATGAAAACCCCTAAGTGGCCATGGTTTTTCGCGGTTTCGTGGTCGCGAGTGCCTTTTTCGATTTTTGCAACTTCGTGTCGGGGCAATGCCCAGCCAGGTAGCCCATAGATAAGTGGTAGCCCATGTTGCGTATGTCGCTCGTGATTTTTTCCGTATTTTTTGAGCCGGATCCGGTGGGCCCTACGAGGTTATGAAAACCCCTAATTGGCCACGATTTCTCAAATCAGAAGTTACTGCGAAAAATAAAGTACACCACACTCTTCATTACGACATAAATCTGGGATGCACATCACGAACAAGGAAAATAATAGTTACAACTTCACGTCTACTGAGTGGATCGATGCCACTTCCCTTTCGCCCATGCCTCTGGTGGGGCTTTCTCTGGCACGACGTGCCCTCTCTCGTTTCCTCTATCTCTCGGTCTCCTTCTCCTCTGCTTGCTTTCGACGTGCCTCCTCGCGTGCGGCGTCACGCTGTGCTTGAAGCTGCCGCCTAAACTCCTCATCTCGAATGCTTTGATCAAGGAGCCTTTGGTCTTCAGGATCGATCTCCATATCAAACCATTGCTCAAATTCACACAGCGGCGAAGGCGATTGTATGAAACATAAATTAGCAAAGTTTCATATAAAAATATTACGAAATATGTATGATTGTTAACAGCTAGCGATTCTTCAGGCTCTTCTCCGGCGGGTCGAAGGAGTAATTGCGGCACTTCCAATACCTCCTCTTTCAAGTTGGAATTTCCCAAGAGCGGACAAGCCTGCAAGGATCTTGGCATAGACACATTGGCAGGACAACCCCGCAAGGTAAGAAGAGGTCCTGGTACGCGACGTTGCGTGGCCGGTCCGAGGCGCTTCCCTCTTCCTTTGCTTTCCCCTTTCCCTTTCCACTTGTACGCCTTGGCATTTTAGATTGATCCTCTACTTCTTTTTTTCTCCCTCTCATTCCCTTCTTTTTTCTTTTCTTTCTTCTTCTTTCGCTGCTGGCTTTGTGAGGCCGTGAGCGAGAACGAATGTTATAAAAAGTAGATATCGCCTGGATATGAGGCAATTGCCCCATATTAGGGTGATATTTACCTCGGGCAGTATGCCTCCTGATATTTTTACAGCAGATTATTTTTTTCCATTGGTTATATCAAAAAAATTTAAAACAAATATTAAATAAAAATATGGTGGGCCCTATCGCCCCAGTATCGGGCGACCAGCGATTTTTTTAAAAAAATTGAAAATGTCGCCGTCAAATTCGAAAATTGCATCGTGAGGCGCCGTTGGCCGGGCCTCCTATCGCCCGTCGCCCCATACTAAGGTGACGGAAGGTATTTTTGCTATTTTTTTCCATCGATTAGTTTAAAAAAAGATTTAAAATAAATATTAAATAAAAAAATTCTTTTCCTCTCCCTATCAACCTATAGCACTTGGCTGTGCTGACCAGCCAGGCCGGTCGAGCCGTAGTAGCTTGCAGGCCTCGGAGTTTTTCGGTCAACCAAGCCGGTCAGAGCCGATGCGTGTCCAAGCTCGCTTGCTCTGACACGGCCACGCGCCGCTTACGCCACCCAGGTCCAGCCGTCCAGGTAAAAAAAAAAAACCACGCCAAAAAAAAAAAAACTACGCCGCTTAGCTGGCCGCGTGTGCACGGTGCACCTCTCCCCTCCCCACACCGATCCCCTAAACCCCAGCGCCGCCGCCGCCACGGAGCGTCACCTCCTCGAGCTCCTTCCATGTCCCGCCGCCCCGCTTGCCCCCTTCTCCCCCTGCTCCACCGCCACCTCCACCGCTCCGCTCATCTCCCCTACACATCTGTACCCACCCCTCCCGAGGCGATCCCCTCCACCTCCTTCCCGCCGTCCCCCTCCCCGCCGCCGCCCCCCGATCCCGCGCGCTGGCCGGCGCCCTGGTCGCCCGCCGCGCCGACGCTCCCGCCCTTCTCAGCTTCCCATTTCCGCGTGGCAGTCTCCTCCCTCGCCGCATCCCTCCTCGCGCTCCCGGACCCAGACCCTGACCCCGCGCCCACCCTCCTCGCCCACTCCTTCCCCACCCTCCTCGCCGTCTCGGCGCTCGCCTCCATCGAGCTCCTTTCCCTCCTCCGCCCCAAGCCCCTCCTCGGACTCGCGGTCTTCTCGTTCCGCCGCACGCTCTCCCCGCCGCCGACCCTCGCCGAGTTCGCCCTCGCCATCTCGCTCGCCAGCCGCGCCCGCGACCCTGCCTCTGCGGCCGCCCTCTTCGCCGACGCCTCCAGCGCCTACTGCCCCGACCAGGCGCTCTACAACGCCCTCATGACCGCTTACATGCACAGCGGCCTTGTGGACCGCTGCCTCCAGGCCTTCCACGCGCTGGAGCGCGATCCGCGCTGTGGGCCCCCCAATGCTGATTCCTACAACATCCTCATCGCCCTCTTCGGTCGCTCCCTCCTCGTTGACCACATGGAGGCTACGCTCCGGTCGATGGATGCCTCTGGACAACCCCGCACAGTCGGCACGTATAATGCAATCATCGCCGGGTACCTCACCGCATGGATGTGGGACAAAATGGAAGCAGTGTTCCATGAAATGATGGCAGGTCAAGTTGCTCCTGATACCACTACACATTTGCTGATGCTAAGAGGCTACGCAAATGCTGGGATGATGTATAAGATGGAGCTGGCTTATGAACGTGCCTGTGAGCATGCTGGTAAGATTGACATGGTGCATATACGTGCAATGCTATGTGCATACTGCAAGTTTGCACATGTAGATCGGATTCAAAAGATCGAGGAGTTGTTGCAGAAGTTGCGTCCTGAGGACTACAGGCCGTGGCTAAGTGTGCTGTTAATTAGGGTGTATGCCAAGGAGGGGTTGGTCGAGGGTATGGAGCGGCGGATCGCTGAGGCATTGGAACGCAATACCACAGTCACCACAACACAGGTGATGCGGTCCATCATATCAAGCTATTTTCAGTGTGATGCGGTCGATAAACTCGCACATTTTGTCCGGCTGGCTGAGGAGGCTGGGTGGAAGCTGTGCCGGAGCTTGTACCACTGCAAGATGGTGATGTATGGGAAGCACCACCGGCTGGCTGAGATGCATGGAGTTTTGGATGAGATGGAGTGTTTTAGGTTTGACCGGACAAAGAAGACCTTTTGGATCATGCACAAAGCATATACGAGTTGTGGGCGGAGAGCTGAGGCCGCTACAATACTTGGGATGATGTGGAAGCACGGGTTTGGATTACCCTGCAATTTATTTGTTCAATAACATGTGAGTAGATACTCCATTCCTAATACACTGATTGCTATTCACATATTTATGTAAAATTGTCAAATGAATTGGCTTATTGTCTCTGCAGATGTAGCTATTAAGATTAGCATTTAGAAAAGTTGGACAACAATGAGAGAATGACACACCTTAATTTTGAACTATGGTATTAGTGTTCGTGTAGAAGAAACAATAAGATTCTATTGAGAAGAACCACGTGCAGTCTGACTGTATGTGATTTTGTCAAGCGCTAATTGCTCTGGAGGCTCTGAAATCCAATGAATTTTTCCGGAATCTGGGAAGATCTGCTGCATTGTTGGTTTTCACTTTTCTGGAGGCTGATATGATGATGTTTGTACCGAGGGATCCTGGGAGATAACTATCAAAATGAAGCTGTCTGTGAATGAGGATGCTTGATGTCGGTGGGGATCCTGATCTGGGAGGTTGTTCTGTTGTCAATTAGTTTTGGTTGCTGGCAGAGTGGATGGCGTATTCGCTTTTTAAGTTCTGTAAGCTGGCTATGAGGGTAACTGGGGTCTGTTCGCTTGTAGGCGCAAGTGCTAAGGGTAGATGTTGTCTGGTCATGAACACTTATGGATGCTTATGTTGGTTTCTTAATTGAAACTGGGCTTGATGGCCTTTTTTTCAAAAAAAAAAAAGAACCACGTGCCACATCCACTTGACATTGTAATCAGGTTGTACAGTATCTCATCATAAATGATTTTTTTTTGGTGCTCAAGCTTCCGAGATTCTTCAAGAGCTTAAAGTAAAGACAGATGTGAAAGTGAAAGTGGAATCCTCCTGCCCCGACTCTAACTCAACCACCAAGAGCGGCAGGAGGGCAATTCCTCTTCAAAGAAGCGTAATATTTGGCTGAGTGGATGCATCTTTTTAGTTGTTCACTAAGATATAACAAAAGAAAAGTAATTTTTTGTTAATTTGAAGTTCCTTAAATAGCACGTTATTTTCGTAGTTGTAAGATGAATCATGTTTATTTCAATTATTTGTTTCTGAGCCTACTTGGCACCACAATCCAAGCAGACCCTAGATTTACAATGTCTAACCATCCATGTTTACCCCTATATTGGTTGCTGTTACAGAACAACCTGGGAGCTGGTTTCTTTTATTAGAAATGCTTTACTCTTTACGCACTATTCCTGATGCCCCAACAACTGCATAGATACACAAGGAAGCTTTCCTTGGCTTTTGCTGGCTGCAACCTGCAAATTTTATAATATATTGAGGCTCATATTGTTCTGTATTTTTTATTAGAAATATTTTGTTATACATCATCATCATCTAGCTGAATTGGTGCTTTTAGTTTTAGGAATCCCTTGATGTTGCAAACCTGTTGCACCTAACTCACCCATTATTTGTATAGCAGTGGTTTTTATGTGCTAGTTGAAGTCCACGGTATAACACGCAAGTCTGTTCCAAGAATAAAAGGAACGTAAAATTCACTTTACAAGTTTTTTTTGGAACTTCCAGGAAAGCTTCCAACTAGCCTCAACAGCACATATTTAAAGTTTAAACCCAGCATTGTTCATAAATATATGCCTGAACTGGTTCTTGGTTTGCATTGTTAGTAAGGTTTAAGAGAGAATGTTAAGCACCAACTATATTTCAAAACTTTTTCCTAATAATTCTTAACCATTGAGCTGTTCATCACGATGTTTGTGGACATTTGGATTGCATGCCAGTTTGCACACTAGGAGCTATTACCAATTTATCACTTGAGTGCAAAGTTGACTTGGAAAATCAGCCAATTATTCCGTTCGTATTCTTTGCTTATCCAATATGTGTTCTTTTTGCATAAGACAATTCAATACTCAATACTTGCACGTCACATTGCCTGCAACTGATAGATCCCTGTTATACCAATTCATGCTAGATATGCCTACTAGCAAGATGTATTTCTCCAACTTGTTGTCTATCATGCTTTTTTTTCTCTCATACCAACAAAATCTTGTCTCCTGTTCTCGATTACTGATCATTGGTCTGTGATCTCTATTTGCTTATAACTTTTGAAATCCTCAGCGCATGATTAGCCCCACCATTGTGGTTCACCTATATACTAGTGGATGGCTGCAGCGACTGAAGATCTATGAAGGGGAAATGTCTCTTTGTCCTATCTTCACTGCCTTCAAATGAATTTAGAGTTTAGGGCATTACATCTGCATGGTTGATAGAGCAATTTCTGTACATGCAATTTAAGAGAGCAGGCCTCAGTATTTAGACTATTTATGATATTCATAGCTAACATTAACAATTTCTTTACTCATGAGATACTGTTTAGGATTTTATGACTTCTGATTCTGTTAGCAATATAGACGATTTATCATAGCTAACCTGAAAATTGGAGAACACAATACATCAGGTATACTGGCCAAAATTGGTCAACGTATTAGTGACCTAGTGGTATGGTTGTCAGGATCAATGCACCAAATCTTGATTATGATTGGGATGATACAGATGGATTGGGGAGATGGTACAGGGATTATTATAAACCTTAAATGAATCAATTGCTGGTGTTGCTGAAAAGTCCTGAATAATGGGGAAATAATCAATAAAGTAATTGTTTCTGGAACATGAATTTTACTGCAATGAAGCCACATCTGCAACTACATGTTGAATTTGTTATACAGTGTTGTTGATTTCGCCAGTCAGACATAAAAGTTACCTCCTTGCGGAGATTGTTTTTCCTTATGCATCTTAGCTGATGGATGTTCAGGATCCACTTGTGGTACATCCCTCGTTCATTAGCAAAGCCATAATCTGAAAACCAAATTTCGCTTTCTAGAAATATTATTTTGTTTCATTTGTATTATTCTATGCTGCGGTTATATAGGCATAGCTTGTTAATAAATGTTAGTACAACATCTTTGTAAATGACTAATTTCATGGATAGAAGCCTTGCTTCTGTTGCTAGCTTGATTTTAAAGTGTAGACGAAACTGATAACTTGCTTCAATTTGCTGAAAATTGGATGAGCAGCTAGTTTGGCAATATAATACTTCTGTACCTTTATGTTTACTTTACTGCCTGTTTTTTACATGGTTGGTTTTCTCATAGTGTAATGGGTAAGCTCCAAATTGTGCGCAGATTGTCTTAGTATGATTCAAGGTCTTTTCTTGACGAAAGTGCATACACAATCAGCCAACCAGCTGTACCATGCAAATTATTACTGAAGATGAACGAACATAGCTTTGATAGAGAAAAAAAAAATTCTTTAATACTAAAAGCATATGCACATACATGCACACCCACACCCACAAACCTTGTATTTCCATCATATTTTTTTTTGAAAAACAGTAGATGATTTGTTGATGTACTATCATGCTAATTTTAAGCTCAAATTTGGTCAAAACTAGAAGCAGCAAAAATGATAAATCTGCTGCAAAATAAATAGAAAAGGAATAAAAAGGGAAAAAGGATAGCTCTCACTATACACTGAAAATTTTACAAGTTTGTTTATCTCAAAAGGGACTATCTACCTTTTTTTTTTGTAGTGTTTGGGTTAATTTTGTGTTAAAATGGACGATTTGCATGGATATGCATGAAATGAGGGTACTGCGGTACAGCACATACTGCACAGTATACAATGCTTTACCTCACATAGGGTACCATAACACTTTTGTGGATAAAAAGTTAGAATTATATTTGTTAAAATAGCTATTTAGTAGCAGTTTGTAACCCTAACCTTGGTATGGAAGGATATCCGTGGAATGTCACTAGGTTCCCTGTAATCGTTCATGCTAGTATATTGCAAAATTGTGTTTTACAGTTAATATCTTTGTCGATCAGTTCGAAGTACTTAAAACACTTGCAGGAGCCAAAATAGATTTTGACTAAAATGCATTTACTGTGTGGAGTGAACTTGTTGCAATATTAACTAAGATGTGTAGTTAGTACCTTCGGAGTGATATTGAACTATATGTTACAAAAATATTAATTTTGCATTTACATTGAAATTTTGTATTACACTAAAACCTTGTGCAAACTAGCTAATCAGTGACCACATTTGCAGGATTTATCTGTTCCACAAATTGGGGAAATTTTTGCTTTCTGATTAGGTATCTGAATGCATCATGAGGCTGCTAACATCATATTATGTGGTTTCAATGCCTTTGCTGCTCAAGAGAGTAAACGGACTCCACATGGAACCCTAGAGCTCTAAAGTACCCTGAAACAGGAAATGGCAGCATTGTGCTCTATGGAATTTAGAACCCGGAAATACAGCTGAAGCTGCTCTAAACAAGTGAACTTCGGGTATATTGGAGGCTGCTACTTTTGCTGCCCATTCTTGTTCTGTATAAGGCAACATGGCTAAAAACGGGGCCTAGAAGTAGCTTCTTTAGTGCATACCAAGAAGATACAATGATACATCACCCTCACACAATTGATGATGCAGCTAGAATTCAAAGATGAGGCTTTGCCATGCATCACTGCTTCTTGGCCAAAGCTCATCCCAGATGGCAAATGCCTTCTTGTGTTGTGTTGCACTTTTGGCTTTATCAAATTGGAGCTTCCGCGCTGAAATCTTGGCCAAATGCGTCCCAGGTTATATATGAGTTGCTACTTGTTAACCACTCAGGAACGTGGGAAGCTTGTTTTGCGGTAAAGTTTGAAGGTTCATTGTACACAAGCAGTCTGTGATACCAGTTTTTAAAAAGAAATAGATAAAGGTTTTGGGCCAGGCCGGTCCATGGCAGCCGCCATAAAAAGGGACGGGGCGTCCTAACCCTAGCTCCCTCCAACAGCCTCGCTCCTAACCGCCCCTCCCTGCTGCCTCGCCGTCCGCGCGCAGGCTGTGGCTGCTAGGGCTGGAAAAAAAAACTCGTTAGAGCTCGAATCAAAATTTCTTAATTACAGTAGCTGATAGGTTTAAAATTGAAATAAGGCAATTTCGAGCGAAAAAAAGTTAATGAGGCTCGACTCGTTGATGGCTCGTTAGCTCGAATTTGATGTAACCACTTAAATGGTACATAAAATTATTTTACATTAAATTATATCAATTTCGAAAGAAATTTGATAATAGCTCGTTAAGCTTGATATCCAGCCCTTGGCCGTCATGTCTCTGCCTCCCTCTGTACGCCGAGCTGTTGCTGCTGAAGTTTTAAGTAGAAGAATGAAATTTAGGGTGATGAATGACATTGGTGGCATTCTGGGCTCCTGGTTGGGCCGGGGTGTTACACAGTCTGAGGATGAGGATGCTGCTTTGGAATCTCAACAGTAGTGCCTGGTAGCCTCCCAATCTTGGAGTCAAGTGATGTTTCGACAGCAGCGCAAGTGGTTGTATTGTCATACAAACGAGTGGACCTTGTCTTATGATGCTGAAAGAAAGAACAGGACATGTGGGAGATACCACTACAGGTCTGCATATGCTTTTGCTCGAAACAATGTCGCGGTACCAAGGCACTCGTATGTTATTTCATTTTCAGGCCAGAAGGCAAAAGGCTATATGTTTCGTTTTCCCACTAAACAACATTTGCACCGGTTTTTTAGCATGTGTGCAATGATTCTTTTTGGCAATCATACAAGTTGTACTCGGCAGAAGATATACTTGTCAAGCGTGACATATTGTTGTCATATATTAGTTTGCTGCTTTGTTTCATGCATCGTGGTCTCTCCTTTTGCAGCTAGCTGCAGATAATTGTAGGCCGTCATGTCAAGTATTGCTTTCAGATTGGAATCCACGTGGTCTAATTTGTTTGGCCTTTCGCAGTTCTTGCTTTGTCCTGTTGTGAGGGACCTGGAATACATCGTGTCCAATTCTCTTTTGACACCTTTTTTTTTTCCTGTAAAAAGTCGTATTATACTTCTTTCGGTTACTCTCATGTCTGGAAATAAGAAAGAGGCCTAACAGCGAGGTACTGAAACAATCATGCCTCAAAGAGCAGAAAAGCCGAAGGGAAGTATCATTCTGTGACGAATCAGGTCCAGTTCAATATATTTTAATGATATAATCTTGTTGGCTGGGTTGATCTGGCCTGATATAATAATGGAATTCTGGCCTGAGATAGTTTTACCTTGATAGTCAGTTGGTAGTGTCACTAGGCTACGTGTCAACGATAAGAGTTTAGGAGCTGTGCTAGCTTGAGCCCCCTTGTCATTAAGCTAAAGGCTAAAGATAGTAGTGTTTACGAGCTGTGCTTGCATCTTCTTGCGAAGAATTATGACAACACATGGCGATCCTTCCCCTAGCTATCCCTCTAATCTAGTTAAGCGCGGACAAAAAAAAAAAAAACCGAATGAAACCAGATATATGTAGAATGTATCTTTCAAAAGGATGGCAGGGGCAGGACGGTACATAGAGCACTGCAATCATCCAAGCATACTATTGGAATGGATATGGATAAGAATGCAAACATGGCAGCCTTGATTCTTTCCAGCTTGACTAGGGACGTAGCGCTAGCGTCCCCGATTGGAACGCTATTGCTTTGGTAGTTGGTACGTAGAGCTATGGATGGGGACCTCTGCAGTCCTCGTCAACTTTAACTTTAGTGGTATATATATATATATATATATATAGTCTAATATTTTCAAATACTGTTTAAAAACACTACATTGATCTCGACAAAAATTGATTCAAACAATTTGTTATCTCAATTGAACAGTGGTCCTGACAGCTAGAAACCACTTAAGTTGTATTCCCAAGACAAAAAAGACTTTTCCTTGAGCTACACATATAACACATGGTAACACCGCGGTTCTGCTGTCATAGGGCTAGCTCATTGACGTGTTGCGCTACGGAGGAATTAATTTAGGGTGTATTTGGCAGAGCTCACAGTTAGTTCTACCAAACAAGAAAAAATCAACCAGCTTCGAATTGGAATCCGAGAAAGTGATTCATGTTTTTTGATTTGTAGCCTGGGAGCCAAAAAAACTGCTCTCCATCTGATTCACAACCTCACAGTTATGAATCTCCCCACCAAGTTCATAACTATTTCTCAGACAGGAATCACTTTCACTAGAGAATCGATTTCATAGAGAATCAAAAGCTGAAACTGAAAAATTAAAATGTAGAACTCTACCAAATATAACCTTAGTTATGGAATTAATATCTTCATCCAATTCCAGCTGGATTTTGTTCGTCGCTACAGCTTCAGAAGAGCTGCTTCCGAGTGGCAACCGCACCCAAAAGCAGAGAAACAGAAGAGCTAGTAAAATCCGACAGAGCGACCTTTTTTTCCAGTGGAACTCATTCAAATTATACGCAAACAAGCAAGCATTTCTACATGGAAAAGTTAGAATTTGCCATTCTATTTTGTTCATATTCTGGTGACCTTTGAATACAAGTGAGACGTTAAAGAGATAAACTCTTGAGTCCCATTTTCAACACCAATTCTTCTGCGCATAAACGAGAGAGGAATAAAAAGAAAATAAAAAGAAATTTTACGGTGGATAAGTAGTAAGTAGTGATAGTAGAAATCAAATCTAACCATACATTCCTTAAGGATATTCTAGACTTTTTCTATCCATTCATCAAGGGTATTTTAGACTTTTTCTAATTTGTTCACAGTTTTAGATTCACCGAACACCTAGTGATATTCAGAGACTTCTTATCCATTCATCCGTTATTTATCGGGATCACATAACGTATTTTACCATAGAGGACAAATAGTATGACGATATTTCTTACCTTTTTACCTCTCTCTGAATTTTACTATCAATATTACAGGTGGTAGTATAATTAGATTTAAATTGATTTTAATTATTAGATTCAAAGGAATAGATAACTTATATTAATTTTAATTCACTGTAAAAGAGCTCAAAATAAAAAAAAGGAAGACTGGGTTCTCGGGCATACAGAGGAGTGTGTTGTTGTGTCAGCCTACTCACTACAGGAAAACAAACATTTTTCGTCGGCCAAAATTGTATTTTCGTCGACCTGACAAAAGCCGAGGATTAATATATATATTTTCATCGGTTTAACCACAGCCAACGATTACTATATATATTTTCGTCGGTTTTACAATAACTGACGATTAATATATATATTTTCGTTGGCTATATTTCAGGTGGACGAAAATGCAGAAGTG
Organism: Guadua angustifolia; assembly: GCA_036346375.1. Taxonomy (NCBI): domain Eukaryota; kingdom Viridiplantae; phylum Streptophyta; class Magnoliopsida; order Poales; family Poaceae; genus Guadua; species Guadua angustifolia. Next base: position 20,442,555 of record CM070508.1, read on the forward strand.
ACTCGTCCCTATGCTATGCTAGCTATGCTTTGCGCTGCATTATGCGCCGTCGTCCTAGCACTAGTACTACTAGCTAGCGATGTCAGTCAGCACCACCGCAATCGCGACGAGACACGTATTTGCACGTCGGCAGTGTATGTACGCATGTATGTGCAGTCTCCCTCCCCCCTCCAACTTGCGCGGGCGAACTTAATTGCTTTCCGCGACCTTTTGTGCGTGCCTATCTTAAATCATGTCGTACATATCCACATCCACGTTGGGTCTAATCCATGGCGGGGCTAGTCCTTGTCGCGACCCGCTGTTTTGTCGTGATTGGGGCGAGTCGCTGCCCGCCCAATAAACTACCCTGACCCTCGCGTCGCTCGCTCGGGCGGTGGTGGTGGTGGTGCTCTCGTCGGCCCGACCACGCCGCACGCCGATTGGAGGAGGGCAGCGGCCGACCGTACGGATCCGAGGTCGGCAGGCATCAGCTCTAGTACCAGGAGAGCTACGATTTAGGCGGCCTGCTGCTGCAGCAGGGAGTACATTGAAAAGTGACATGTATAATGTAGTCTGTTGTTAGGTTGAGATTAATGGCGTAGATCTACAGGTTTATTCGAAAGACGACTAAAATAAAAAGGAATAAGTTTATTTTACATGTCTCTACTTTTCAAAACTCCATCTAACATTCTTAACTATAAAAACAGATATTTAACCTCTAAACTTATAAAATCAGAATAATTTACACCTTAAGACAATCTACGCTATTAAGTTTTGGTAATAAGTATCTAATTCAAGGGTATTAATATCGACATCATTAACCTTTTTCTCTCTATATATATTGTCTTTATTCTCGTTATTATTCCTTCTCTAATTTAGATCTACATCAGCAAAAAAACGACGATGTGGTTGCCAACATCGCAAAATCACAAATTAACAATTCCTGAAGCAAAATCACCTTAAGGTATAAATTAATCAATTTTGTAAGTTTAGAATGCTAAATACGACGACATAGCTGCCAACATAGCAAATCACAAAATAACAATTCCTGTAGCAAAATTACTCTTCAAAATCACTTTAAGGTATAAATTGATCGATTTTATAAGTTCAGAATGCTAAATATGTCGACATAGCTGCCAACATAGCAAAAACCACAAAATAACTATTCCTGTAGCAAAATCACTCTTCAAAATCACATTAAGGTATAAATTGATCGATTTTGTAAGTTCAGAATGCTAAATACGACGACATGGTTGCCAACATAGCAAAAACCACAAAATAACTATTCCTATAGCAAAATCACTCTTCAAAATCACCTTAAGGTGTAAATTGATCGATTTTATAAATTTAGTACGCTAAATACTCAGTTTTATAGTTAAGGTTGTTAAATTATTTTTTTAGAAGATGGGGATATAAAATAAACTTATTCTAAAAGATAGTGTAAGAGGACAAATAGACCAGGGATTCGCCACTCATCTAGAAAGGAGGGGCAATGCTGTAGGAGACTAGAAGCCAGTTTGAGAGGGGACTTTTGACATAAGCCAAAAGTCGGTAAGCTCTCAAATAGGCTAACTTTTAAGCGACTTTTGATATAAGCCAAAAGTCATATATAACTAATAAAAATCAAAAGCTAGGTTTGGACCTACTTTTGCAGCTTAGTACTAAGAAAAATCAGCTATTTATTAAACAGTTTCTTATAAAAAAATTACAGCCGCTTTTCAGTTTAGAAAGCCAAAAAGCTGCTTTTTAGAAAAGTTACATCTCCCCAAAACAGGCCATAGAGTATTCTTCTGTTCTTCTATCTCCTTTTTGATTTGGCAGCAAAATGTTGGTACAGTGCTATAGTGTGTATACCGGCTCAACATAGTCATAGTTTAGGAATTTTTTATTTCGGACATAAATTGTGAAAATTTTGTGTGTTCTACACAGAGTCTTAATTAACACCATGGAAATGAATCTCCTTTGTATATCCTAATTGTGTACTTAGCGCGTCATTCCCTTTCGATGCATCTGTCTAACGTTGAAATGCCACTGCTATCGTCGTGAAAAATCTAGAAAAATTTGAGATGATTGGTATAGAATCGATCCACCGTATTATAGGATATCAGGTCTAAATCTGATACGCATATGGTGGACGAAGAAAAATAGATTCTGCTTACAAGTAAATACAAAATAAATAGAAAGAATTGTACAATTCATTTTTCACTAATACCGTGCCATTTCTCTTCGAAATATTATGTAAAAAAAAATTCTCTTTGAAACTCTCCGTAACATTTGAATGATGCTTTGAATGGAATGCTCGGATTCGCTAAAAGGATTGGATTAACACCAGGTATATCCATTGTACCATGTTGTTGGTTCTAATTGATTATGGTGGTAGGAAGACACTGTGATTCAGAGCAAAGAGAAACGGTTTTCTACCTATTCCACCCGAATTCGAACGTAATGACGAATTTAGCACCAATACAGAGCTCACGCCTAGTCGAATTCACATTGAGTATAGAACAATTAATTAAACTTGTTCCAGTCTATTCTAAGTGTATCTGATTAGCTAATAGCTTATTGATTTCCATTCACCAGTTTATCAATGTCGAGCTTTTCCAATCTCAGCTCGCAAGGTGGTCTCACACACACACACACGTGTGGTCATCGTTCTTAAAGTACATTTAAATAACTTGGTAATCTATATGTGATTTTGTCTTTTAGAAAATAAATCGTTGGAGAATTCTATTTGTGATATTTTAATATTATATAATATTTATATAAGATAGAAAATACTCACTCTATTTCCAATACTTGTCACCGGTGACCAAAAAATTCTTCTCTAAATACATTTATAGCAAAACTTTAAACATAACACAACATTTTATATTTATATCATCATCGTTGCCGTCTCTTTCTTTCATTATAACAATGCTTGTCTATACTACATTCTCATATTGTACGTCATATATATTATATCAGTATCAATGAGTGAACAACTCTCTCAGTGCCGCTATCCCATGGAGTTCCACCAGATAAAGATCAGAATAATTGGGGGTAGTCTAGTAATTTTTAATATCTATCAGTTCTATGTGTCAAGAAAAACTACGCCATATAAACTTGGATAGAGGGAATATATAATAGGAACATTTTTCTTAAATTCCTTATCTTATTTAATTATATAATAGATTTCAATTCCTAATTTATATATGCAAATCAAATACATACCTTTTTTTAAAATCAAATCACGATTTAGGGTTTATCATACTTGACATGGACCTTTTCTTTTAATCTAAGTCTTATTTATTTATTTATTTATTTTCAAATTATAGTGTTAGGTTAAAATTTGAATAAAAATTCAACTGCTAGCTTTTATGTAATTTTTATTTTGAATTTCAATTGTATAGGATTTTTAATTTGGGGTTTTTATTGTATTTACTCTACTAATTTTGCTTTACATTAATGTTGAAATTTTTGTTGTTATTTTTTTTATTTAATTTTGAATCTTGATTTTAGATTAGAATTCATACACAAATCTGACCAGTAACTATCATAAAATTTTTATTTCAAATTTCAGCTGTGTAGGGGTTTTAATGAGTAAAATTTTCAAACCTACAAGTTTCTTGTATAAATTATGTAAAAATTATATGTTTTAGCTACTATTTTATAAAATCATATATTTTTAGGAAATTTTATTTTACAAACCTATAAGTTTTAGAATTAATCGTTTCTGATAACATGTATGATAGTATGGGCCTATATGGTAGCCTCACGCGCCCTTATTTTCAGTTTTATTGTCACGTGAGGCATACAATAGAGGTTGTAAAGACGTTCCTTAGCACGATAATGATGTCACTCGATGCCGATGATGATGACATCGTCTGTGACTGAATCATTAACCTCCCTCCACGAGTCGACAAGGATTGTTCTCGTGCTTCACAGCTGTCCGGTGCATTTGGACCCAGCCAGTTAGCCCAGGCAATGTACGCTACTCCGTCTCCATCGACATGTCCAGTTAGGAGCACTCGAGGAGTTTGCCCAAACCAGGCAACGTATCCATCTGAACATGTACAACGTAGTGGGAGGCCTGGTACTGTATGAGGGGTCGCACTACGCAAGAGCGCCGGCTAGTTTTTTCTTTCATAACTTATGTACTGTTCGGGCATACTATTTTAGTTTGTTAATTTATGTACTCTTATATATGTTACCTTTGCACACGGCTTTTTCATATTTAATTGTTTCTCACTCAACAATTTATTAGATCATATTACCAAATTATGTACGCATGCACAAGTAAATAACGACTTTCGATTTCACAACACATAGCCAACAGCTTTGTCAAACCGATTTGGAAACATGCATGCATGACCTATGTAAGGCCTATTAGACCAAACGCATCCATCACCTTTCGCTGTCAGATTTGGGAAAACATATCCACCACTTTTTTTTAGTACGCATTTACAACATGCACCACCACCTTTCTCTAGGTGATTTGATGACACGCATGAACCACCTTTGTCATGACGATGTCACAACACACACCCTCCTTTGTCAGTCTGGTTTGATAATACACGCGAACCACCTTTATCAAGGCCATGTCATAACACATACCCTCCTTTGTCAGTATAATTTGACAAAACACAGCCAGAAGCTTTGTCAGGCCGAATTGACAAAAATTACTCCACTCCATCGACATCAAACACGGCCTATGAATACCCAATGCACCATGACGAAACTACTCCACTCCATTGCAATGACAGTCAAAGGAGACACCTCAAGCCGTGGGAGGGGTAGACAGGGAAGATGGGGTTAGACATGATTTCAAGGCCACAACTCTTCACTCAAGACCAACCAAATATATGATTACCAATACCCCGATTCATTAGCTCATATCTTTCCATTCGAACAAGGGAGTACTACACCCCTAAAAATCTAATCCACGATGACCTCCCATTGCGCCTCCCACAGTGGCCGACATGCAAGCATGACCTCAATGTCGTTGTCTAGGTTTGTGACCAGTGCAATTCTAGCCTAGGACATCGTTTCTACCGATGACCTCTATTCATAGTAACCGCTACAACTCTTACATATTATTCGACGCATATCTCGCTATATCGCTCGCTAACACATACTCTTGTAGACTGCGGATTGCAAATTCACTAAATAGGTAGACCCACCATATCCCTTAGATGCCCAGTGTTACATCCACACATTGCTGTATCACTTCGACGAAATGCGAGAGGACCTCACCATAGCAAAGAACGAGAACTAAGAGTTCCGTAGGAAAAATTTGGAGCTCCAAACCCAGAACGATGACCTCCGTCGCTAACGGATTAGGGAGAGGTACAATGAGGTGGTCGTCCATCTCGGCAACGATTACCACACTACTGTTGTGCTAATACGAGCTGCAGTTGTGCTTGTCACTACCCTTACCAGTAACCCCGTCCATACTGTCCTAATGATTGACACTCCATATGGGTGCTATACGGTTACTCATTCAACCCATAACCTCTTCTACCCATAATGCGTAGTTGTCGGCGTACTTTGCGCCAGGGTACCCTCTCCGCCGCACAAAGCGTCGCTGCCCACGCGGGCGGCTTTTCGGGCGGTGGGCAAGCACGCTCGCCGCCAGTGCCGTCCCACGTGGCGTTCGGGCGGCAGTGGCGAGCGCTGCTTTGCGGCGCCAGACCCACATGGCGGCTTTGGTGGCGGGTGGCGAAGCACGCCCGCCCGCCAGTTTGGTCCACGTGGCGTTTGGGCGGCGGGTGGCGAGCGCTGCTGCTGCCGTGCCCGGCCACGTGGCGGCTCGGTGGCGGGTGGCGAAAGCACGCCCGCCGGCCAGTGCCGATCCACGGGCGTCCCGGCGGCGGGTGGCGAGGATGCCTGCGCCGCCCGCCGCGCAGGCAAAAAATGGGAAGTGGTGGGCTTACGAAGCCTCCTTACCCTATCGCACGATGTCGAGGCGGTCTGTTGTGTCAGTCCATTGATTACAAGGAATCGCCACAAGCCCGTTCTCGACGCCTATCACCTACCGTCACAAAGGGTCCCATCCCAAGCGGACGAGGCGGCCATCGTCGGCATTTAATGAGGCCGAGGAACGGATAGCACAGGAAGGAGTAATAAATGTATGAAGATCAGCATGATGACCCCCCTTTTACCTACCCCCGTTAGCCTGGCCTATATAAGAGCCCTCAGGTGCATGGGGAGAGGGGGGGAACGGACAACCAAGAGTTCAAGCAGTAGAGCCTAAGGAAGAACTTGTAACTCCAAAGCTCTGTACTTGCTTCAAACACTCGATAAAAGATCTAGCAGGATGTAAGGCTATTACCCTGGCTGAGGGGGCTTGAACCTGGGTAAAATCTATGTGTCACCTTAGTTCATAGATTCCGAAGTCCTTCGTGTGGGACTCCTTAGGGTTTTCACTCGTTAGGGTTTGCCAGCCGCGAAGACGCCCTCCCATCGAACCAAACTCGGTCTCAGAGACTGCCTCTGTCCGGTGGAATACGCCGGCAGGCGTGCTGTGGGGGCTAGTGGTTGGTTCTCTGGCTAACTCCGGCGGACCTCGGCGTTCGTGGATTCGTGAGTAGGCCTGCATCCGAAGATGGCGGGTTCTCAAGATCAAGCGGCGGGCGAAGCGGCGCCAGGCGCGTCGGCGATCTCACCGGCCGAAGAATCGTCTCACCCGCCCGCAGGTGGCGGCGTTGCTCCTTTGAAGCGGCGGAGCACCTGGCGACGCCGGCCGACCATGAAGGCAGCCACTCGCCTGAACACGCATGCGGTTCGCCTTCTTGACCACCTTCGGTGGAACTCGCAGAGACTCTCGCCACTCAGGTCTGCGAAGCATCGCCGTCCGTGGACGCGCCCAACTCCGGTAGGGCTCGACGGCCGGTGCCGTTGGTACACCATTGTTCGGGCGATGCCGGACTTTCGAGCGTCTAGCGCCTAACGAAAAAGCTCGCCAGCGGCCGAGCGGAGGAAGGGCGCCAGTCAGCCTGTCCCTGCTCGCGAGGGACTGGGACCTTCTGTCGCACTTGATGAAAGCGCGGCGGCGCAATGATGATCTCGTGGCTGCCGCCGCCACCCGCCCTGAGAGGCCGCCATGGAAATGTAGTCTCGACGGTGAGAGTCCTCTCGTGGCTCTCACTTTGACCCAGAGGAGGTTCCTCCTCCGATTCTATAGGAGCCAGCCCGCGCTCTCTGGGACGATCTCCGGACGGGACTTCAGGCGGCGGCTGGCTCCCTTTATAGCATCGGTGCCAGCCTTCTCCGGCAATTGCAGGCCGAGTGGCGTGGTTCGTTGTGTTCCGCCGTCCATAGAGAAATATGACGGCACCACCAACCCGGAGGAGTTCCTGCAGATTTATACCACGGTGGTGCGAGCAGCTGGCGAGTCTGAAAAGATCATGGCCAACTACCTCCCAACGGCCTTGACGGGCTCTGCTCGCTCTTGGCTGTTAAATCTCCTTCGAGGATTGGTGCACTCGTGGGGGGAGTTGTGTGGCCTCTTCATCGCCAACTTTCAAGGATCCTTTGCGCAGCCAGGCGTGGAGGATGATCTCCACGCTCTAGAGCAGGAGAAGGGGGAGTCGCTGTGTGACTTCATCCGGCGGTTTTGCCACTGCCGCAACACGATCCCCCACATTTCGGAACAATCGGTCGTCATCGCTTTTCGAAGAGGCGTTCGAGACCGTAAAATGAAGGGAAGATGGCCACCCGTACCATCGATACCACCTCCGAAGCTCTTCTCCTCGCACACAAGTGTGCAGCGGCGCAGGCAGCAAGGGGCAGGTCGTCCCTAAGGATGGCTGAGGCAAGGACGAAGCCGGAACCTCGAAGGGTTCCGGCCATACGGGCAAGAAGGCGCGGAAGCACGAGGTAGGAGAGACCAGGCGGGTCTTGGCCACCGAACGCGATGACGAGGACCCCGCGCCGCAGAAGCGCAACCGCTGGGACTTTCGTGACGACCGCCGGGACCAGCGCAACAATCACTGTGACCGGCGTGATGATCGCCGTGATCAGCGCGATGACCGCCGCGGTCGTGGGAACGACCGCCGCGAGCAAAAAGAGGGTGAGCTCTATTGCCCGATCCACCGGACCAACACTCATGACCTGGACGGCTGTCGGGTCGTGAACAAAATGGTGGAGAGGCGGCTCAAGGAACGCCGCCCCGACGACGACCAAGACGAAGATCCCGCCCCGCTAGCCTTCCAGCAGGCGGATCACGCTGTGGCCTACATCTATGGTGGTTCGTCCACCTTTTCCTCCAACGCCGCTTATAAACAGCTGAAGACGGAAGTGTGCGCCACAGCGTCGAGCTCAGGGGCGGGTCGGATGCTGAAATGGTCGGAGCAGACGATCACTTTCGGGTCGTATGCGACCACCCGAGGCGCCACCGGCCTGGGGCATCTCCCGGTTGTGGTGTCGCCCACCATCCGGAATGTACGGTTGGGGCACGTGCTGGTGGACGGAGGGAGTTCCATCAACCTCCTGTCCTCTTCGGCATTCCTGGCGCTCCAGATCCCGCAGCAGGATCTGCGCCTGGCTTTGCCCTTCTTCGGGGTAGCCTCAGAGGCTGGTTTGATGCCCCTGGGTCAGGTGTGTCTCCCCGTCACCTTCGGGGAGAAAGACAACTACCGCACCGAGATGGTGGACTTTGAGGTCGCTGATTTCGACCTCCCCTACAATGCCTTACTCGGCCGACCGGCGTTGGCCAAGTTCATGACGGCAACCCACTATACTTACATGGTGGTGAAGATGCCGGGGCCCGGCGGCCCCATTGCGATCCGGGTGGATAAGTCCGAGGCCTTGCGTTGCCACAAGTATGCGCTGGACACGGCCATTACCCTGCCGGCGCGTGCGACGCCACGGCCGAGAGCCCTCAGGCCGGACCGCGCCTCGCATATTCTCGCCGGTGAGGTTAAGGTGGTCGCCCTAAGCGAGGCGAGCCCGAAGATCGTCAACATTGGCGCCAACCTCCGCGCCAATAGGAAGACGCTTCGTCACCTTCCTCCACCCAACGCCGACGTGTTCGCGCTGCAACCGTCCGACATGACTAGGGTCCCCAGGGAGGTGATCGAGCACCGATTGGCAACGCTCCCCGGAGTGCGCCCGGTCCGGCAGAAGGTTCGGAGGCAGGCACCAGAGCAACAAGACGCCATTCGGGAGGAGGTAGAGAAGCTGTTGAGCGTAGGGATAATCAGGGAAGTCTCTCATCCTGAGTGGCTTGCCAACCCTGTGCTCGTCAAGAAGTCCAACGGGAGATGGCGCATGTGTCGACTTCACCGACCTCAATAAGGCTCGCCTGAAGGATCCTCTACCCTGCGTGAGTCGACCTCATTGTTGACTCCACGGCCGATGTGAGCTCTCAGGCTTCGGATGCGTATCGGGTACCACCAGATTAGCATGGCGTTGGAAGATGAAGAGAAGATCATGGTAACCTTACTGGTGTTTATTGTTATGTTAGAATGGCTTTTGGTTTAAATAATACTGGTTCCACTTATCAACGTGCCATGTACATCACTTTCCGCCTCCAGATAAGGCGAAATCTTGAAGTTTACGTTGACGACTTGGTTGTGACGATTAAAAAGAGCGATGAACTAACCAAGACCTGGAGGAAACCTTTGCCAACCTCCGGAAGAATTGCCTCAAGCTCAACCCAGAAAAATGTGTATTCTTGTGCCTCCTAAGAAGTCTTTGGGTTTCTGGTGTCCCACCGAGGTATTGAAGCCAATACAGACAAGATAGCGACCATCAAGCACATAAAGCCGCCAGTGCGACTTAAGCAGGTCCAGTGCCTGGCCGGTCGCCTGGCCTCCCTGGGGCGGTTCATTGCCCAGTTGGGAGAAAGAAGCTTGCCTCTGTTCAAGCTGTTGAAGAAGACCAACCACTTTGAGTGGATCAAGAAGCCTGAAGGCATTTGAAGACTTGAAGCAATACCTCACCTCTCCCCGTGTGTTGGTCTCTCTAGCGCAGGTGAACCATTGCTTTTATACATTGTCGCCACTCCCCGAGGTGGTGAGCGCCGTCTTTGGTTGCGTGAGAGGAAGGTGTCCAAGCGGTCTACTACATCGGCAAGGTGTTGCACGGCGGACACTCGATACCCGCAAGCTCGAAGATGTCAGATGTGGTCTTGGTGGCGTCCAGGAAGCTGCGGCATTATTTCCAAGGGCGAGAAATCACCGTCGTCACGGCCTACCCGCTACGAGAAATCCTCCACAATCGTGAAGCAGAAGGCCGAATTGCTAAATGGTCAGTGGAGCTGGGGGAGTTCAACATCAAGTTTGTGCCCTGCACTGCCATCAAGAGTTAGAAGCTGGTGGAGTTCATCGTCGAGTAGACTCCGACCACTCCTGAGGCTGAAGAAGCGCCCGCGCCTTCTCCCTGGACCTTATTCTTCGATGGTTCATTCAGGCTGGAAGGCGCGGGGGCTGGGGTTGTCCTGGTCTCTCCGACTGGTGATGTTCTCCAATATGTGGTCGCCCTCGACTTCAAGGTCACGAACAACGAATCAATATGAAGGTCTCACGGCGGTTATGATCTCCAAAGACTGGTATCCCAGATCTCAAGTCAAGGGTGACACCCTGCTAGTCATCAACCAAGCGCGGAAAGAATTCCAATGTTCTGACCCCACCATGGCGGCATACCTGGCGGAGGTCCAAAAAATGGAGCGCCACTTTGAGGGATTGGGGTATATTCATATCCCCACGCGATAACCACCTTTATGACGGGCTTTCAAATTATGTCCTCAAAGCTTTATTCGGCCGAGTCTTTGAAGAAAGACTATCACGGCCGATCCATCGCAGCCCCGGCCGGTGGGGATGATGGTGTCGCTGTCGCAGCCCCCAGTTCAGGTGGGGACGACGGCACGGCCAATGTGCCTCTGCTGAAAGGCGGGAAAGCGGCGCGTCGCAGCCTCCACCAGGAGGAAGACGGCGTGCCGCCAAACCCCTAGGTCCGGGAGGGAAGACGGCGGTGCTGCCGACGCAGCACCAGGGGAAAAGCTCAGCCCAGCGGAGTACCCGAGCGAGCACCGAGTATTCGTCACGCTTGGCCAGGAAGGTCAGTGGATAGACCCTATCCTAGCCTTCCTGCGTGACCAAGTGATCCCCGACGATGATGCCTCAGCTAAGAAGATTGCACGCAAGGGCAAGTGCTATACTCTGGTAGGTGGGGACCTATATCGCCGGAGCAGAAATGGAGTTCTACTGAAGTGCATCACTCGGGAAGAGGGGAGCAGCCTGCTCTCCGATATCCATGGAGGCGCAAAGCGGAGCCATATGTCCCAACAACGCCGGCTGGTAAAGCATTTCGCCAAGGATTCTATTGGCCTACTGCCCTCCAGGACGCTGGCGAGCTGGTGAGAAAATGCGAAGCTTGTCAGTTCTTCGCCAAGCAGATCCGTCGACCAGCCCAAGCTCTACAAACCATCCCGCTCTCCTGGCCATTTGCGGTCGGGGCCGATATTCGGGTCCGTTTCGCGCCACGGGGGCTTCCTGTTCCGCCGCCGTTGTTCAGCGCGCGGATCTTCACCCGCTTTGGAGTCGCCAATCGCATCATCACCGACAACAGAACTCAATTCACCAGTGCGGATTTTCTGGAGTTCTGCGACGAAATGGGCACCAAAGTATTCTTCGTTTCGGTGGCCCACCTCTAGAGCAATGGGCAGGCAGAACGCGCCAACGCGCTGGTGTTGAAGAGCCTCAAGACGAGGGCGTTTGATCGACTCCACAAGCGGGGCGTGCGATGGACGGAGGAGCTCCCGGCTATGCTGTGGTCGCTCCGCACCACGCCCAGTCGGGCCACTGGCGAGACGCCTTTCTTCCTGGTATACGGGCGGGTCATTCTCCCCTCCGAAGCTATCGCCGGTTTCCGCCGCTCTCGACGCTCAACGAGGAAGGCCAAGAAGATCTCCGGCGAGAAGAAGTGAACCTCCGGAGGAAGTGCGCGGATCGGGCCACCCTTCGCGCCGCCGCAGATCAAGAAAGCCTCAAGCGGTACCATGCCTCCCGGTCTCGAGAAAATGCGCAAGGGCACTGGTCTTGGCGCAGATTCAGACGCGATGCCGGGTTGCATAATGTTGCCTCCGGTGGGAGGGCCTTCAAGGTGGTCTCAGATCTCGACTGGGCGGTCCGGTGCCCACCGAGGACGGGCGAAGAATTGGCGAATTCCTACAACATAGAGTTGTTATGAAGTTCTATCCTTGAAAAGAATTGTAGGTACCAAAGAACTCGCCTTGGTCAACTTTGAGGTAAGTCTCTCGGCCGATCGGCTGACATCTTGGCGGTTAGTAAAGTTGTTGCCTAGAAGGCTTTGCTTTACCATTGTTGTCCTTTCGTGCCTTGAGTGGCAATTTTTCGCATGAGTGTTCTTTGGTCCCGTATGTTTGCTAATTCCTTGGTGATCTGTGGGCGACACTCGCAGACTGTGGTCCGAAACAAGGACGGCTACCGGGAGCGAAGTTGGGCGCGGTGCTCAAACGCTGCTCGCACGCCTCGGGTTGGTTTCTCAAGCACCGCTGGTCGTCACCGCAGCACCGCTGCCCGGTACCGCTCCTAGGAGCTCTGGCCGCTTTGACGACAACAGTAGTTCGATTCCTGGAGGGTCACAAGGACTTAGAAACCAAAGAGATGGACGGGACTATCCCATGCCGACTTGCATTATTTGGGCCTACCTCACAGATGCCCTTCTTAGCGATCTACTCATCCTTCCGTAGCTATTTATGCACACGATAAGCATAGGGTCTGCTTAGGCTTGCCAGGAAGGGTCCCAAAGATTCCACTGGTCGCCAAGATGCTGGGAGGCTGGTCGCCAAGATGTTGGGAGGCTGGCCGCCCGGCGCTCAGGGCTGGTCGCCCAGTGACATATAAGCAAGCTAAGTGCTTTTATACTGCATTTTTATCACTTCCTTATGTGCATACACTAAGATGAATCAAACTATGCTTGATTGTTGCGAGTGTCGGAAACTAACGACCCCTCATGATAAAAGGAAAGGTGCTAAGTGTCAACGCCCCATGAGGGCAAGTGACCGGGAGCGAGTTGAAGGCATGATTAACACGCGCAGACGCGGGTCGGCTCCTGAGCGAGCGGTGCGGTCGTCACCGCTGAGTGCCGCCACTTAACAACACTCCCAGGAACTTGTCTTGCCGCTACAAGATCAGAGCACGATTCTAAGAGATCTTTGGGATTCAAGTTCAGAAGGATTTGAACCAAGAATAATCCCGCGATAAAAACCTCGATGCTAAGACTAAACCACGCCTCGCAGACTTCACGGACTTAGGGTCATTTTGCCTAAGTCTCGTGATGACTTGTATAATCTATGCTTATGTTCACAACGACTACATAGAACCGCCAAGGGACTCGGGATCGCCGTTCTAACCTAGCGCTCGGCCAAGTTAGAAATCGCCGCCTAGTAGTTCAATCAAGTGATTTCGATCACGCAAGATAGATAAACACACAGGTAACATTAAACAGAAAGCATTCATTACACCTAAATTTGTCCAAGTGTTTGTGGATGCAGACAGATCAATAGAAGGAAATGAAACAAAAGAACAAAGGTAGCTGCCCGGCCCTTCACTCGACATCGAAGTCAAGGTCGCCGCCGCGCTGCGCCTTCCACAATCGGTGGAGACGCCCATGACCGGCCGCTTCCACTGCGGCAGTCGACCAAATGACAAGTTTCGATGCGCAGCAAGGCCAACGACTCGCTGCAGCATCTCCGATTGGTCGGCGTCACCACCGCCATTGGATCGAAGGCGGTGTCTCGGCTGGCGCAACAGGATAGCACGTAGGATGCGGCCATGATCACAACTTCCGCCGCGGCGAGCGGGCGGTTAAGGCGGCGGGCAGCCGTGAGTGCCTCTGCGGCTGGTTGGTCGCGTAGAAGCCGCGAAGGCGGTGTCTTGCGGGGCGATTCAACGCCACCCCCAAGGGCTCCAGGCACCTCTTCGTGTGCTGGAAGGCCCTCTTGAACATGATGGCAAGATTGTGCCGCAGGCGGAGGGACTCGTTCTCCGATTGTTTCAGCGCCACTTCGGCCCTCTCCGCCCACAGCTGCATGGCGGCCACGTTATCCCTTTCTGCGCTTAATTCCACCTCTTCCTCTCCGCTTCCGCGTCCATTTCGCCGCTATTGACACCAAGCTTCGCTGGGCGTCTGGGCTCCCATGCACAGCGGCCACGGGCAAGGGCGGTGCTCAAGGCGCAGATTTCGCCAAGTTGATGAAGAAGCTCGGCAAGCGGCGCGAGGCGACGGGCGGTGCAAGGGGGCAAGGTGGCGAGCGGCTGCCGCGCTAGGACCACCCTCCTCGACCCTCTCAGAAGTGGTGGACGGAGGCACTTGCGCGGAAGTTCCCGCCTCCTAAGTGGGCGCAGGAGGTGTCTGCGCCCCTGGAGCATCTTGAGGGGCCGCCCTTGGCGGCGCCCTCAAACTGAAAGCAGCCTTCGGGAGCGTGAGCCCACCCTGCTGGGAGAAGACGTGGGCTCCCGTGGCTGAGGGTGTTGGCGCCGTAGTCATTGGGATCGGCGCCGGAGGAGAAGGAGCTGGTGCCGCAGGAAGCGACACCTCTGGTAACGAAGTTATGGTCAGGCGGCTGTCGTGTTGCCGCCCAGTAGTTAATGGTCGGGCGTCAGTCTTTGCCGTTCTTGAACCGCCAAGCTCAGTAGCTAGCGGCGGAGGTCTGACCAGCGGTCATGGCCTTCTTGGTCCGCCCGTATGCGTCGGGGCGTAGTGGCTGCTGCTCGCGCCTGATCACAAGCGGAGGTTCCTCGATCACTAGCGGGCGGTCCGAGCACCACTGATGGTCTGTGGAGTCCATCGTGCGGAGCGCGCTTGACGATCCGCGAGCGCTCCACGTGCTCCAAGTCGGCGAAGGCCGAGCCGGCTCTTTGGAAAATCTAAGTCGCCTGGAATCGGCGGCATCAATCCGAAGAGTCATTTGCTAATGAGTGGCCACTCTAGGTTTCCCGCACCTAGCAAAAAGGTAAAGAAAGACTACTGGTTGGTGGGGAGCCGCAGAAGGAAGCATCTAATACGAAAAAAGCCAAAGCGAAGACTTACGACTGTGGTAGCGTCGGGTTATGTCGTTGCCGCCGTATCTTGCCATGCGTATATAGCGTCGACGAAGGGGCTGATTCTCCGGACCACGAAGTCCGGGCTACAGCCGCCAGTTAGTCCGGCGTCCATGATCTGCTGATGCAGCCGCCATTGCAAGGAGTTCTCCGCCTCCTCGACCCATGAAGTTCCAATTCTCGGAGAGCCTCAGCCCGCGCGGCAAGGCACCCTAGGGCGTCAACTCATTGTCATCATTAATGTCTGACCGATCATTGCACCATGCCTTCCAGTTGGATCTGGGCTGGAAGGCAATGTAGCGGGAGGCCAATCCGTCCCGAAGGCAGAAATAGCAGCTCCCCACTACCTTGTTGTCATTGGAGGCGCGGCAGATGAAAAAGTAGCGAAACAAGGGAAGGTTCGGCATCACCCCCATGAACATTTCACAGAGGTATGCGAAAAAGGAAAGGAAGACGATGGAGTTGGGGGGTGAGATGAAGGTGATGGATTTCACAGAAGTGGAGCACCGTGAGGAAGAAGTCGAGAAGGGCGGACTGCACTCCGCCGCCATCGCCAGTGTGGAGGAGGATCTCGCTTGGGAGGCACTGCATGGCGTGAGGGTCTCCGAAAGCGGAGGGTGCCCTCCGGGACAATGAGAGATCCTCTTCAACTGTGGCGGCGTCGGCATGTAGTAAGCGGAGAATGGGAGACGCCATGAGGGCAAGGAAGGCAAAGGCTCTGAAGGAGGAAGACGAAGGAGCAAAAGTTGAAGAGCGAAACAAAGCAGAAGGCGTAAACCGCTTGATACAGATGAATCTATATATGTACCACTCGCCACGACGGTTCACGAAGAGACAAGATCGTGCGCCGTTTCGGGTCCCAAGAAAAATCAGCGGATGCAAGGAAGCACGAGGACCGAGGCGGTCGTACTCTTATGAGTGGTGGCCCCGCCCAAGAGCGCACCAGGCATTTAATGAAGGTTCCAAAAGGCTCTAGCACGCGCTCTAAGCGAACTCGGGGCTACTATCGGCGGATTGCGACCACGGTACCCTCTCCGTCGCGCAAAGCGTCTGTGCCCGCGTGGCGTGCTTTGGCGAGGCGGGCGAAGCACGCATACCGCCACGGGCGTCGGTCCACGCGGGCGTTCGGGCGAGCAGGTGGGCGAGCCCGTGGCGGCCGCCTGCCGCCCGGCGCCGGCCCACGGGCGGCAGAACTCGGCGGCGCCAGGCGTGGCGGTGGGGCGAGCACGCCCGCCCGGCCAGTGCCGGTCCACGTGGCGTCGGGCGGCGGTGGGCGAGGACGCTGGCGCTGGTGGCGGCGCCACGCCCACGTGGCGTAGCCTGGTGCCGTGGCGGTGGTGGCGAAGACGCTTCGCCGGCCAGTCAGCGATCCACATGGCGTCCGGGCGAAGCGGGAAGACGGACGATCCACATGGCTGCCGGTAAGCTAGCGCCAATGTAGGCGAAAAAGATAGGAAGTATTGGCTTCGCCTTGAAGCCTCCTTACCCTATCGTACGATGTCAAAGACGGGTCTGCTGTGTCAGATCCGTTGATTACAAGGAATCCCGCTACAAGCCCGTTCCTCTGACGCCTATCACCTACCCGTCACAAAGGGGTCCCATCGTGGCGGACGGCGGAAAACCATAAGCGTCGGCATTTAATGAGGCTGGAGGAACGGGACAGTATAGGAAGGAGTAATAAATGTATGAAGATCAGCATGATGACCCCCCTTTTACCTACCCGTTAGCCTGGCCTATATAAGAGCCCTCGGGTGCATGGGGAGAGGGGGGAACGGACAACTAAGAGTTCAAGCAGTAGAGCCTAAGGAAGAACTTGTAACTCCAAAGCTTTGTACTTGCTTCAAACACTCGATAAAAGATCTAGCAGGACGTAAGGCTATTACCCTGGCTGAGGGGGCCTAAACCTGGGTAAAATCTGTGTGTCACCTTAGTTCATAGACTCCAAAGTCCTTCGTGTGGGAGTCCTTAGGGTTTTCACTCGTTAGGGTTTGCCAGCCGCGAAGACGCCCTCCTACTGAACCAAACCCGGTCTGTAGACTTGGGCCTGTCCGGTGGAATACGCCGACAGTAGTCCATCCTACTCTTTTATAATCCCAAAAGGCGCCCTTGTATCATACATTTGTTAATGTTTGCAGTTGGTCTACGCCGCCATTTGTATTGTCAAAAGTACCAATGCGAATATGGACACTGAACTAAACTGTATACGCCATGTAATCCCCATGTTTATGACAAGATGGTATCTTTCGTTCATTTCATTGTTTTCAAACATTAAACATGACATTATTTTACCACTTCCAATAATAACAACAATGGATGTGACAATACAGTCTAACCTGTTTTACCACATGTAACATACAACACGCTACTACATGCCATCATCGTACCGTCCTTACTAAATAATTGCGCAACCATATATGAGCCTCCAGTTTTGTCAAGCCGATTTGAAAGCACGCATCTTTCTCAAGCTGATTGGACAACACGCTGCCATAAGCTTTGTTAGACAGATTGAACAACACACAGCTACCACCTTTGTTAGGCGGATTGCATAACACGCAGCCAACACCTTTGTCAGGCCGGTTGGACAACACGCTGCCACCAGGTTTGTCAAGCCAATTAGACAACATGCGAGCAGTAGTTTTGTCAAGCCCATTGGATAACACGTAGCTATCACCTTTAACAGTCCTGGTAACCAGAACTTTTGACTTCACATAGTATCCTACTTGTCTCCTTGTCCCTTTCCAAACTTGTAAGAGAAGAACTCTCACGCTAGTGTAAATGGCGATAGAACTCTGTCTCAAATTGAAATGACAACATAACTCTGTCGCCAAATAAAATAGCGACGGAATTCTATATTGCTACTAACGCTAGCGACCAAGATCCTACGTGACATCCACATCATCAAGTCGCTATTTAAATGGCGACAATACCATGTTGTTATTCCAAAGAGCGGCCGAGATATATTTGAATTTTTCTTTTTGGTATATTATTTTTATAATTTTAATTTTTTATGTATTATTTAAAAAAATTCCCTGACGATTACTTGATGTAAACGGGGCTGAGCTCAGAGACAGAGCGGGCAGCGGGAATAATCCCCAAATGGCTTCGTGCTTTGCTCAGTTGCCGCGCTTCGATTCCCCAGCAATGCTTTTGTCGTGGCCCTTGTGTCATCTTGTCGCCACCACGAATGCCCCCTCGCTCGCATGCGTGACTAATTTGTTAGATGGTCCTAATTGGCGAGCTTAAAAGCGTGCTAAGATCCGCCGGGTTAGCAACGATCCTGTAGGCGAGGCGAGCAACGTGCGTAGGACTAACTGAGGTCCCATCGTCGAAAATTAGGTAGTGATTGATGCCATACCCAAAGTCCTGATGGGGAAATCCAATGCACAGAACAAGCACGTATTTTTGTTATCTTTTTAAAGAGATTTTTTACTATCTTTGCTAATACCAAAATTTACATTAATTCTTATAAAGAGGTACCAAAACCAATCGAGATGTATTAAAAATTGGTAGTACCTCTGCCCTATAAATTCTTATTTTGGGTGCCAAGAACACCATCTAGAATGACATGTTACCTTTTCTGTCCGCCATCACCTTGCTGATACAGCGACTCAGCATGACCGAACAAAGATGGGAGGCCACGCACCTTCCCAAGACGGTTCTCGAAGATCGGCGCCTCGATGTCAGCACTCGATTATAAAGCAGGTATGCAGTACGCCATTTCCCAGAGGAGCGATCACATTGCCGCTCGCAACCTCCACCAACCCGAAATGGGACGCGCGATAACTACCCGTCAGGTCAAGTCCAAATGACTCAGACACCGAGGATGAAGACCGGACCCTAGGAGGGAGCCCCATCCATTTTTTTTCTTCGATACTCTGCCGTAACCTCCTTCCCCGGCTATATAGGGGAAGCTTGGCCTCCTGGAGCTGGGGGACAATCAAACACGCACACACACAACAGAGCACGCCGAGCAAAAACACCCAGAGCTTCCATCGAGAGCTCGGCCGCCTTAGCTTCGAGTCCCACGACATGTAGCCATCCCAACCGACCTGACACGAGGCGCCAAAGCTCGAGCTCACCTTCGCTTGTAATTCGCCGATTCACCAAGATTTAAATAACACACCACTACCTCATGAATTTGAGTTGGGACGCTCAAATTAACCAAGATATATTTTGGACCCCTTTCTTTTATCTAACCATTCGGAACGAGAGCTGCATCTTCTAGACTTACAAATTTATTTGCCGGTTCTCAAACAATCGCATAGCCAGCACGCTGTAGGGGCTCGGGCACACATCAAGATCTCCAGATTCCCATTTGTCTCCTTGATGGTTTCCTTCATCAATCGACCGCCGGCTACGCCATGGAGCCGAATCCGCTGCTCTTCGACTTTATCATCACTGGGCAGAGAGCTCGACCTTGTCTCCCGCCGCACCTGTAACTGCCCTGGGTGCAGCTCGACTCGTCACCACGCCTCTAAGAACCTCCGACTGAGGCTCCCAAGGCTGCCTTCGATGTCGGCACTCCACCGCCAGAAGCACCGCCACGGGCTGAGGAGGCCAAGACGTTCCAGACGCAAGCGGCGCCATTCGCCTCCCTCGAGAAGTCAAGATTGTGGCAATGGCCGGCCATTACGCCACCTCCGCCCACGAATATTGAGAGCTCTCCGACGGCGCATCCTGCTTCGACGCTGAACAAGCCTCGGAGGGACTATACTCCACGAATGTAACGGGCTGGCGTAAGCGACCAGCCGCCGCTACGCCCTCGAGCCAAGAGGCCCACCACCGCGCGCGCCCGCCAGAGGCGTCGCCGAAGACGAAAGCAGCCTCCTGCTTCCTAAAATCCGCTATGACGAAGCCACCATAGCTGGAGTTGAGCAACGAAGCGCCAAACTGCAAGGCGAGGCTCGCACCCACCGGCCGAAGCTAACTCAGGCACAAGTAGGCCTTTAGGGCGGCGCGTTTCAAGCGCGCGTGTACCAACAATCGGCGGAAGAGCCTTGTCGTTGCTCCTCGTTTTCTCCCTAGCTAAAATTGCTGCAAGGGCAGCCGATAAGCTCAAGGCATCCTCGAGCCGAATGAGCTGGAGGTATATTACTTACCAAAGACTTCCGGAGCTGGTAGAGCATGCCGCCAGAGAAGACGCATCGCCTCGCACTCATCACCCGGTCTCATTCGGCCGCCGGTCAGACTTATCAGCACGAAGCCAAGAAGAGCCGCGCTTACGCTTGAGCAGCCCCAGTTCCTATACCCGGCCTACCGCTTTCGCATCGCCACGACCATCAAGGACACCCTTGACGCGCGGAGAAGAGCTGCCGACGGCGGGGCCCGCCTAGGAAACTGGGATAGCACGTACTGGCACACCGTGAGCCCGAGTTCAAGGCCCGGACCCCAGCGCTCTTCAGAGATCCGCGGCGGATTTCCCGCTGCTGTTAATCATAATATAGCCAAATACACGGAGCAACGTAACCTTGTTTGGTTGAAGATTATCGCCGTCACGAAAGACGGGCTGAGCTACTAATGATCTTTTATCATTCAAGACTTCCCATTTACACTGGGCGGACTTTCGGCCGAGTTGCCCGCGAGTACCGCCTCACGAACCATCAAGAACTGGTCGACCAAGAGTGTCGTCGAATTTCTGTGGCACCTACAAGCGCCTGGGAACTCCCTGACCTTTAAAGCTGCAAGCAAGAAGCAAGAGAAACGCCCGGACTATATCCGCGCTTTCCCCAATAAAGGTAATGAACTCCCCGACATCGCGACGCCGACGCCGAGGGCGTTTCATCTACGGTGACCACGCAAGTGCAGAGCCTTGGTCCACAAGTTGGGCTGGCCAAACCTAGGACCACCAAGGAGCCGTATGATATTGTTACTCAACCATGTCTTCCCATGAGGCCGTCGTCGGGGGCCATCTTTCGATAAGGGAAGGCCAAACGAGAGTCCTGATCCGAGCCCGCCGCTCCTTCCGATCACTCCAACAAACGAAGACGGAAGGGAAAATAGGCCCGCGAGATCTATTACAAGCCGCCGCCGCGCCACCGAGCAAGCGCAGGCGCTGCAAGTAGCCCCGACCACTTCTGGTGTTGATGGAGAGCTCCGTGGTCCAATCCACTTCGTACCTCACAAGCACTGGTACCGATCATGGAGTCTCCGAGGCGCTTTCTCCTGGAACCCCACACACGGGTAAAGCGAGTTAGCGCGACCGGGCCGGAGGTCGGGAGGAAAAAGGCGTATCGATGGGGTCCCAGAGTCTCGACGGATGCCTCATGATCTTCATGGGATCGAGAGCTTACGCGGCTGCCGGCGCAAAAGCTTGCTTTACCGCGAGGTGCACACTGGTGACTTCTCGGTCCTCGAAGTACCTTCGTGGTCGAGTCTCCGATCACCTTTGATCGGAGAGACCACCTTGACCACATCCCCGCACCCGAAGTTACTCGCTTCGCCGTCGACCCCATCGTGGGGTCAAGCGCCACCAAGGTGCTCTGCGGATCGGTGGCAGCCGGTCCTCAACATCATGTATGTTGAGATGCTCGACGCCTGAATTCTCCCGCCGACCTCGCGATCAAGCAAGGCACCTTTCCACGCGCCATCCCTGTGCCGCCAGGTTGTTCTCTGAGGCGGTGTCGACCCCGCCACCTTTGGGGACCCGAAAACTTCCGAACCGAAAACCTCACTTTTGAGGTTGTGGGGTTCGCGGGTTCCTACCACGCCATCTTGGGAAGGCCGTGTTACGCTAAGTTCATGGCGATCCCAAACTATACATACCTGAAGTTGAAGATTCCAGGGCCACGGGGCGTCATCACCGTGTCCTCATCCTTCCAGCTCGCTTTCAATTGCGAGCGGAGCAGCTGCGTGTTGGCTTCGGCGGTCATTGCGTCCGCCGAACTCGACAACTACCGGAGGGAAGCCTCCGAGTCCGTCCCTGGCTCCAACAAGTCGGGGCCCGGATCCTTCAAGTCCGCCGAGGACACGAAGAGGGTCGCGGTCGACCCCGAGGACCCGGCCAAGACCGTGCGGGTAGGGTCCGCCCTCCCCGCCAAATAGGAGCGCTCGCCGACGACTTCAAGCAAATCGAGATGTCTTCGCATGGAAGACCTCCAACATGCCGGCATCCTAAGGAGGTCGCCGAGCACACCACCAATATCCGACCAAGGGCAGAAGGCCGCCTAACGCCTTTATGCCGCTTCGACGAAGAAAAGCGCAGCTCATAGGGGAGGAAGTAGCCGACTTTTTGGAAGCAGGTTCATAAAGAGGTACGCCACCCCGAGTGGCTTGCCAACCCGTCCTTGTAAAAAGAAATCCGCAATGGAGGATGTGTTGATTACACGAGCTTTTAACAAGGCATGTCCCAAGGATCATTTTCCTCGCGACCGGATTGACCAAGTCGCCGATTCCACTATCGGGTGTGAATCGCTTCCTTCCTGGACGCCTACTCAGCTATCACCAACCTCCGATGAAAGAATCCGACCAGCTCGCGACTTCTTTCATCACTCCGTCGCTCATTTTGTTACGTGACGATGCCCTTTGGTCTAAAAAACGCGGGTGCTACATACCGCCGTGCATGTACACTTGTTTTGACGCACCAAATAAACTGCCGAACATTGAGGTGGTACGTGGGATCTACATCGTCCAAAACCGGAAGGTCGGGCGACCTTCGCCGCCGACTCAAGAAACTTTATGTAACCTCCGACGGTTCGCGCAGATAGCTCAACCCGGTGCGCGCTGGGTCCCCTAAGGAAAGCCTTTGCTTCATCATATCCGAAAGCGGCATCGGCTAACTCGGTAAAGATCTCGGCGATCATGAAGATGGGCCCCGCGTCGATCTTAAGGGCGCCCAAAAGCTAGCAGATGCCTCACGCTCTTTGAGCCGCTTTCAGATCTCGCTCGGGAAGCGCGGATGCCGCTTATAAACCGCCAGAAGTCCGACCACTTCGCTTGACGGAGAAGCGATGAAGCCCTTAACCGATCAAGGCCTTCGACATCACCCCCGGTCCCGACCGCACCAACGCCATGCGAACCTCGCCTTCACATTGCCGCCACGACCCAGTGTCGAGCGCCGCACTGCTGCCGAAAGTGGGCGGAAGAAGGCCGTGCCCTCAAGGTACAGCCGACCGTCTACTTCATCGCTGAAGTACTCTCGAGTCCAAAGCCCGCTATCCGCAGTGCGGTTACTTCACGCCGGTTAATCGCAAAGAGGAAATCGATCCACTATTCGCCAAAGCACCCCGCTCGTCAGACTTCTTCACCGCTAGGCGAGATCATCCGCAACCGCGACGCCTCGGGGAGGATAGCCAAGTGGGCACTCGAGCTCAATGGCCACGGCATTTCATTCGTCCCCAGGACGGCGATCAAGTCGCAAGCCCTTGCAGACTTCGTCGCTGAGTGGACCGAAGCCCAGGCGCCCCCAGTGCTGGAAGACCCCGAGTATTGGACGATGTACTTCGACGGATCCTACACGAAGAACGGAGCCGGTGCCGGAATCCATATTGTTTCCCCACTCGGCAACAAACTCCAATATGCCGTCCGATTGCTCTTCGACGCTACGAACAACATCGCCGAGTACGAAGCCCTTATCAACGGTCTCCGGATCGCCGCCGACCTCGGCGTACGCCGGCTTTACGTATACGGTGACTCTAAGCTGGTGGTCGACTAGGTCATGAAGACCTTGGAGCCCCGAGATTCCCGCATGGCGGCATACTGCCGCGAAGTGCGCAAGCTTGAAGAAAAGTTCAAGGGGTTCGAGCTCCACCACAGCTACCGGCGCTATAACGGCGAGGCCGACTACCTCGCCAACCTCGCTTCCGGCAAGGGACTGGTTCCGACCGGGATCTTCGTCCACGACCTTCACCAACCGTCCATCCGATTGGACCCGACGGCCGAGCAGGCTGCCGGCCCGCCCGACTCGGCCGAGCCGACCACCAATCAGCCTGGGCCTATGCACCGGCCAGTGTTAGGCTAAGACGGCCGACGGGCGAATCCGACCGAGGAAGCCTTCGCTGAACGCTTGACAGACGGATCGCTCCTCTGCATCCGACCGAGGTTCGGCGGCCGCCGGGCGAGCAAAGTTTTCGCCCCGGTCGGGCGAAGACTTTTTATAAGAGGAGTCCTCCGGATCCTCCGGCGCATCCCCGCCGGCCAAGGCAAGGAGCCGCCGCCGCCGATATCCATGGCGGGGCGGCGGCCATCACGCGCAAGACCACGGTCCCTCGTGGGTAAGGCCTTCCGTCAAAGGTTTCATCGCCGATCACCGTGGGTCGACGCCGAAAGCAAATTGTTCGCGACTCGCGGCGGGTGCTAATTTTTTGCCCGACAGACACACCTTCCAGCCCAAGCCCTCCAGACGATCCCCATCACGTGGCCATTTGCGGTCTGGGGACTCGACCTGCTCGGACCTTTCACTCACCTCTTTGTCGCGGTGGATAAGTTTACTAAGTGGATAGAGGTGAAGCCAGTCGCCTCCATCACATCCGCAAGAAGCGTCGACTTCTTCCACGCAAGATCGCTCTACCGATTTGGGGTCTCGAATTCCATCATCACCGGCTAATGGTACGCAGTTTACGGAAAGGAATTTCAACTTCGCGACGACTTCAACATTCGCCGATTGGCTGCCGTGGCCCACCGCAGACCAACGCCAAAGCCGAGGGCGAACGCATGATCCTTCAGGCCTGCCGCCAGTCTTCAATCGCTGAAGAAATCGGCGGACGGTGGGCGTACCGAATTGCCCTCCGCCCTTTGGAGCTGCGCGACCACGCCGAACCCGGCCGACCGGGTTTACGCTTATTCTTCCCGGTATTCGGCGCGAAAGCCGTTTCTACCAACCGACTGAATACGGGCGCCCAAGGTCGCAAACCTTCACAAAGCTCGGGGCTCGACTAGCCGAGACGCCTCGACCAGCCTCGACGAGAGCGCGCCGCCGCCCTCCGATCGGCCAAGTATCGAAGAACGTCAAGCGGCGGTATCAGAGTCGCCAGATCCGCGGCGAGCCTTCAACGAGGCGATTTGGTCCTCGCCGAAGTCCAAACCCAACGCTACAGGTGCACAAGCTTTCACCCCGTGGAAGGCCCTTCACCGCTAGGAGGTAATCCGCCCAGCACCTACCGACCAGAGACGCCGATGGCAACATTGTTTCAAACGCTTGGAATATCGAAAAGCTCAGGCAATTTTTTCCCTGAGACTTACTCCCTATCCGCACGTCCCTATTAGCCTGCCAAGCCCGAGCGGCGCGAACCCGCTCGGGGGCTTCTGGCCTACGTAATCCTGTTAAGTAGCGCCCAAACCGACCAAGGGTCCTCCCCACGTAGGAGCCACTTCAACCCGGCTACTACGGCCTACGTCTTGTAGAAACTCCAGTAGTTTTTCTTGACTACAACCGCTAAAGTGATGATCCGCGGAATGAAGCGGACTTCATACGGGCAACCCACGGACGACCGGCAAAGGGTTTTCGTGGATAACCATACCGTCACAGTATTCACCCGGCGACGACGCCCTAACCCACTTAACCCAAAGAATCTTTCGCAGACGGTCAACAACAGGCAGGCATTCGACGAGGAAAAGAAATGCGAAGGCTAAAATATTAAGCGCAACCAAGCATCTAAAGGATGCATTGTATTTCAACGAAGGCGTGAAGCATACATTGCAAGAAAGGAAACATCAAAGGCACACAACTTATTATGATCCTAGAGCAGAAAAGAGTGCAAAAATCTGCAAAACAGCGGGTCGGAGCGCGAAGACAGAAGGTGGCCCCCCGGCGCCGGGGATACCTCGCCTGCACCACGAGTTCCTGGGCGGGCGCGCGACGGGCTCCTAAGGATCTGAGCCGAAGAGGACGTCGTCCTCATCGTCCTCCCCGGAGCTCTGTAGGGTCGAGGATGCGCCTAGAGGGGGGGGTGAATAGGCGTTTTACAAAATTCGATCGCTCACTAAACAATTCGCTTTAATACACCCCTAAGTCAAAACCTAATCAAAGATATATGCTGAAGTTTATAAATAGGTTTTGACGACAAAGCCTAAATCAACTAGGCTCACTAAGTGCACTAACTAAATTATGTCTCTACACTAGAATTGCTAAATTGAACAATCAATTAATGCTAAGCAATTCTAATACATCCAAGCAATTGATAAATATACAATAATGTAAATGCTCGAATATAAAAGAGACAAGGACAAATGATATTTTTCCGTGGTGTTCGGAGACTTGCCGGCCTCCCTAGTCCACGCGCAGGCAAGCCCAACCACTTGGACCGCCCCGCCGAGCACCCGCCTCTTTCCACTAGTCGTGGTTTTTCACGCTGCAGAGGCTCAACCCGAACCTTCACAAACTTCGCGGGCTTTCACAACCTTGAGAGCTTCACAAGACGACGCCCACGCCGCCTAGGAGTCGGCAACCTCCAAGAGAAATAAGCCGCTCCTCGCTTGAACTTCACCGAGCGCAACGAATGCGCTCCCGGTGATCATCAAATGCAACACATGCACAAGGCTTCCCTCAAGTGCAACACATGCACAAGAGGCTCTCAAACCACTCCCTAATTGCAACACATGCAATTAGTGCTCACACTTAAGCTCAAGAGACAAATGGAGAAGAGCAACACATGCACAACTCTCCCACACAGCAACAACAACCTGCCCAAGCCCCCCAAGGGGTCTATTTATACCCCACCAAAGAAAACTAGCCGTTTGGGGGCAAAACAGGAAAAAGTCGCCAGGCTTCAGATTACCAAGACCGATAGGCTTTGAGTACCGCCTCAGCCTCCAACTGGCGGCTAATGGATATATTTATGTACTACCGCCTCCAGGCGCGCAGAGTATCGACTTATATGAGTACTGCCCCACCGAGCAGTAGTAACGGCCGCAATAAGACCAAAGAAAAACAACATTCAGTAAAATAGCTATCAAGGCTAATGCCCTAGAGTATCAAGATTTATGTGACTACCGCCAGCATAGCGGAGGCTTACCAGAGAAAAACCAGATTTAACTCCAAATCAATTTCTCCAAAACCAAACTTATTCTTTGAGCCACAAAGATGATCAACACATGATCATACATACGCAAAACACATTTGCACCAACTTAGCTCATGCTCAAAGAATTCAAACCAAATCGCAAAAAACGATTTCAAGAACTAACTCAAGATCTATTTGCAAAACGACATAAATCAAACTCGAGTATATGAGATTAATCCCCTAGCCATGTGAAGGTCAACACGAGACCCAGTCAACTTGCCAACACCCATTGCAAGCCCTACTCACATGCTCTCGGAATTCCGGACTCATAAACCTCAGTTTATTCGCACAACGAACTTGCAAATAACCCATTAAACTTATTTCATGCTTGAGCACTACTCTTTGCAACACATGCAAAAGTCTAGCTCCAAGCAACATCAAATCAAGATGCATGAACTCTGTAATTGCAACACATGCAATTCTCTAGTTTCATGCAACACCAAAACCAAACTTCAACTAAAACCAAATCACACGTATGAGCTCTTTACTCGCAACACATGCAAGCCTCTAGCTCCATACAAAACACACAAACATCAAATCGCGGCTTGAGCTCTCTCTTTGCAACACATGCAAAACTTAGCTCCAAGCAACCACACGCTTTTAGAAAGATTGTTTTATGAAACCAAAGCATGAAGCTTCAACATTTGCAACACATGCAAAAATGAATTTCACGCAAAAGCCAACGCATATTGCTTATCCTATTTGCAACACATGTAAATCAAAGCATTATGCGAAAACCAAATGCATACGCTCTTCCTCTTTGCAACACATACAAATTGAAGCATAAACCAATAACAACTAAGTATAAGCTTAACCCATTCGCAACACATGCCAAATGGTTAACTTTATGCAAAAACCAAATCCAACTAAGATTTGAGCTTTGAGTGAACGCGGATTGAGATCATCAACACATGATGAAGCTCAAGCTAGGAGACAACCCCTCTTAATAGAACGGCGATAAAACCTTAGACTCAAAGACTACAAAGTCCTTAGCCTATCTAATTATACCTTTCGCCACAAGAAGCAATCCCTTTGGGGTCTTTATGATCTTCACTTAAACTCCCCGGATCATTACTCGATTCTTCTTCTTTGTCTTCGGATCTTCTTCTTGACGCCATCACTTCATGATGCCGCTTTTATCCCGCTTCAATCATTTCGCCCATCTTTGGACCTAACTCAATCGCAACTCATAAAATGGTTAGTCCAAGATGCATGGTTGTCTCAATTATCTCTTGCACTCCATTAACACATAATGGATGCCTTTAGATCAATTGAGCACAACCTAAATCAAATTGAATGATTTGATTGTGTCTTAAGTACAACAATGCAACTTATGCTTTATTATACTTAAAAACTATTCATTTGTCCTTAATTAATCAAGGAACACCATCAACACATGATGAAATGTTCTTTAATGATTAATAAGACAAATGAACTCAATTTAAATTATCATTTAAATTGATATGAGTATATATTAACTACACAAGTTTTCATATACTCATGTTGATGAAAAGTAATGATCCATAATGTGTGGGCTATATGGAAATGATCATTACTCTAAGTCATCAACTATAGAATACACCCCACATGTATATGTGCATAGATATGATTGACTTCGATATAATATGCACATATTCAATTTGATCATATTGGAGTATATCCTATATTACCATGAGTATATTATGATTAGGCATTTCGAATATATACTCAAGGATTTAGTTTCTTTGTCTTGATCCTTATATGTATCAATAAAGAATCGATCAATACAAAGAGACTTTCAAGTTAAACAACAAACTCCCCCTAAGTGTGTGCATCCATGTAATATATGGATTAGGAAACATGATGCACATTTTGTGGTTAATATAATGGGGACATTCATACTTTAACTTGAATCCAAAGTATGCAATTGATACTAGAATGAATACGCATACATACCTTGGGTTTTTCATTTTTCAATGTGATGAGACTAATCAAAGATATTCTAAACAAACAAGTTAGTCTCGATATAAGATTTGTCATTAATAACAAAATCATATTAATGGATAATCTCATTATTAGATTTGTCATTAACACCAAAACCATAACTAATGAAGGTTGAACTTACAAGCTCCCGCTCACCTCGGCTTCGTCGTCCGAGGCCTCCAGGAGCAGCCGCCCCGCCACCATTTCCGCCGCTCAGACTGCCCGGCACTGGCCGGCTCACTCGGATCTGGGCGACAGCCGCCACCGGTCGAAGGAGCCGACCACTGGCACAACACGCCAAAGACGATTCATTGCCTGAAGTCAGCGACCTCCGCCCTTCACGAGCGGAGGCTGCCCCGGAGAGCTCGGGCAGTTCTCCAATGCCTCGGCCGCCGGGTGAGGCCAAGGCGATCAAGGCCACTAAGAGGCGCGCGGCTGCTCACCAGCACTCTAGCGGCTCAGTTCCCGCCCATGCTCTCATAGGCGTGGGCGGGCATGGTGAGGAGAACCTCGCGTGGAGTTGAAATCTCACGCCAAGACGGGCCACCTCCATCTCAGCCGCCTTGGCGCCATGATCACGAAGCCGCCGCCCATCTTCGGCGTTCGACCCTTGCGCAAAGCACCGCCCCTCCACCTCAAGGGCGGCAGAGGACGTCGCCTGGGAAACCAGCCGGTATGCGATCAAGACCAATTGGCCCACCATGCCGGGCGTTCGCCCTCCGCCGGAGGCCACTCGCCACCCGAGGGCGCTGGCGCCACCACATCGACGCCACCGCACCGCCTGGGTTGGTCGACTGCAGACGGCAAGGATGGAGGACGGACGTCAGTTTGGAAACCCCAGTATGTCGTCAAAGCAACCAAAAGGAGACCTACCCGCGGCGAGGGTTCCAGATGAAAAACCTCGACGAGGGCAGGTCGAGCCCGCACCCCGCCGCTGCAGCAGAAGAACCTCCCTCCGACCGAGACTTCTTGGAGGGCGAACCCCCAGGGCTCGCCTCCGCCACTCGCTTACCAGACCTTCTGTCGTCGCCACCGCCGCTCGCCATTGCACTCTCAAGAGGCTCCTCCGGGGACGGGTTTGGAAGACGAAGAAGGCGAGGAGAGACAGACGCTGAGGCTGGGTGTAATTACCGCTTCCCCCCGCACTCCGTATTTATAAGGGCGGAATGAGGCAACCAAAACCGCCGTCGCCTCGCGTGCCCCGCGGCGCCTCCTGACACGCCCGCGGTCCAATGCAACGACGTGACGTTCATTTAAATCCCACTCCGCATTAAATACCGACGAGACGATGCGAACGCAGAAGGACGCCACTTCGCGCTGAGACGGCACGGCCCTTCGGTTTTCACGCAAAGGTTGGCTACACGCACAATTTCGGAATTCGCATCAAACGCCAGCAAGCCGCACGACGGTGGGTCCAAAAAGATAAGTCACTCGACTCTCGGTCTCCTCTACGCTTATTTCGAGATCCAG
The DNA here is from genome assembly GCA_036346375.1 of Guadua angustifolia. Classification (NCBI taxonomy): domain Eukaryota; kingdom Viridiplantae; phylum Streptophyta; class Magnoliopsida; order Poales; family Poaceae; genus Guadua; species Guadua angustifolia. Next base: position 20,473,008 of record CM070508.1, read on the forward strand.
CAATGCGTGCCGACCACAGCTCGGTCTCCACGCATCGCTCGGGGGCTCAGGAGCAGCGTCATTCACATCCACGCGGGTCGGTGGCCCGACTGACCACTCGGCTTCCCCTAGTGGTAATCCGTCCGACCGAAGGCTGCATTACCACGCCTGCAATACGGTTTCAAGTAGCGCTATGCGGGGGTACCTGCGACGCGAAACATGTGTCACGGAGACATTCTCCCCGCCTAAAAATGTGAACGGATGCTTTTCGACGTCACTCACACTCATCCGAGTCGGTGGCCCGACTGACCACTCGGCTTTCCCCAGCGATAACCCGTCCGACCCAAGCGCTTACCTCACGCCTACGTACACGGTTCAAGAAGGCGGCAGCAGAGGAGCTACCCGTCCAAATATGAGCCACAAGTCACGGAGTCACTTTCTCCTCTGATAAAACGTGAATGGACGCCTTTTCGACCTCAGGGTTCGTTAGCACTTCCTTCGCGCTTCCCTCGGAAAAATCGAACATGCCTACGCCCGAAAAACCCCAGCGGTTTCCAGGGTTATGGTCACCAAGCAACCACCAGCACAAGGAAGCACGAAGGAACAGCTCAAACTCGCGAATAAACATAAAAGCGAACCCCAATTCATTACAAAGTTTTTTACATCTTCAAAGAAATGATATCTAACATCATTCGTATTCCCCATGGAGGACGCTCTGCGGCGGTATCCGATCGGCGATCGCTCGGGCATGCGGCTCGACTTGAAGTGCGAAGCAATCGATCTCCTCGCCGGTCCGATTCCTAGCGATCCCGCTGCTTATGTTGTCCAGGTTAAGACCGTTATAGAAGGACATGGTGCTAACGAGCGTAGAGGTGGCTCCCAGGGCAACACTCGTGCTCACCGACTTCGACGTGTTCTCGCGACACGAATCCGCTTCGGCTATGAAGCGAACTTGTACCCGTCGGTGTACCGAGCACTTTCGGTCGCAAACATTTTACCGACCTCCTTAAGGTCGCTAACTCGGGCGCCAGCGCCCGGCCGCCCTCCGCCGCTTATCGCGCTACATCGAGCCGCCGCTTCCATCACGACCACCGCCGCGCCTCCACCGCTAATCGCCAGGCTTGCCGCCATTGAAATTCTTCGCAACTCAAGATCGGCAGAATCAAAAGCGCGCCGACGACGGCGCCTTCCAAATCAACCTGAATAACAACCCCTTACCAGCCGAGGAGTCTGTCATTGCTTGGAGCCTGTCCCGAGCCTCCTCGTTGAGCTTCTCCGCCACGCCCGCCTTATCGCGAGGCAAGGTCTCTGCATTGCGAGCCTCTCGCCAGAGGCGCTGCCTGACACCCGCCTCAACAACTGGTTCGGCTCATGCTCGTGCAAAGCTCCAGCAGCTGATCCAATACCGACGAGCCTCCTCCCCACGACCGCCACAAGACCACGGCTTCTGGGTCTCCTCAGAGCTTGGAGCCCAGTTGGTCTCGGTCTGTCTCGGCGGTTGTCCTCTGGCTATGCAGACGCCGGAGGAATCCTGACTTACTTTCCGAGCGCTCCCGCAGACGCTGCGATCGGCCGGCATGTCACTACAAGATCCGACAAAATTCAAAAAGGCGGAGAAACTTTGAACACGACTTCATCAGGCTTGGGCCGTCGATCCTCTCGGTGACGGCGGCCCAAGACTTCGGCCGAGGCCTCGAGGAGGTAACCTAGGCTCACCCGAATCTGGTCCACCTCCGTTTTGGCTCGCCGGGAACCCTCCCGCAGGGATTCCCACTCCCCGAGCTCCGCCCCATCGTCCAGCGTAAATGATGCCTCGCCAGATGGGTCGCTGTTCTACTGCACTAAGGTGGACGGGACGCCGAGGATTCTTCGTGGTCGCCACGGCAACCTGCGCCGACGGCGGGATTCGGGCCATCGCCGCCGGCGGATCAACGACCACCGTCAGCGCCGCCTGCGACTCATTTCCTAACCGCCCCCTTGGCGACGACGGCAGATCGCTTCTGCAAGCAGATTCTCCGGCGGTAGCACTTCACGATCGGGCGGCACGAGGTTTGCTCCACCCTCATCGGCCCTCGATCGTGGCGACGAGCCGACGGCCGCTCAAGCCAGGTGCGCCGACCATGAGTGATTTCGCACAACCGCTGGCGCAACTCCCGCTACGTCAGCAACTGCGGGCGCGGCCGACGCCGCCGCCTCCGCCATTTGCTCTGGCCCGGCTGGTATGTCCTCAACTTCCGTCGGCGGGAGTAGCGACGCCGGTCCCGACGGCGAACCCGCCGCCTCCGTCAAGCTCTCCCCCGTGAAAGCCCTGAGGCCAAAGGCCGATCAGAAGTAGCTCGAGTAAAATCGACGCGCATGACAAATAAAACAAAGCTAACCGTGCTGAGCGGGTGCTAAGCAACCGCGCTCTCTTCGCCGGCCTCCCCGGCGGAGGCGAGCCATCCCTCCGTTCTTTCGGAGGCCCCTTCGCCAGAGGTGTTTCCGCTTGGGGCACCTCGACGGTGACCTCCAGACGGCGCCTCCGCCGGGTCGCCGTCGCCGGCATCCAAATCATACGCCAGATGGATCGTCGGATCTCGTCGCCATCGAAGATGATCCGCCGATCGACGAGAGGGCGGCCGACCAGACACCTCTCGCCACGCTGCCATTGCCATTGCTCCTTCCTCTCCTTCCTCCTTCCTTCCCCACGCTCTTTCCGAGCGGACTCTGCAACATGTTTTAGCTGGCCGCCGCCTCATTGCTTTCTCCCAAGCAGCCATGCCCGGAAGATGCTCCAATAGGCCCCAAAGATGTGGGGTTCCATTCAAGCTAAAACACGAGGAATTAAGACAAGGGACGAAGAAGGATAGGGAGCCACCCATTACCAAATTTGGGAGGCTTTCACGAGAAGGGCTCGAGCGCCGCTGTCGCCACTGCGGGCCCTCGTGAGCCAGATCGGCAGACACCCAAGCCTCGACCTGGCGAGGGAGGTCCGAGCGCTCCATCCTCATGGGATCGGACGCTCCCTCATACTCAAACATCGGGTGAGGCCTATCCATGAGGGGCTGCACGCGTCTCGCCATAAATGTGCGGACGACGACGTCACCCGTCAGGCCTCGCCTCTTCAGGTCATGAGTCGCCAGGATCACCTCCATCTTCCTTCTTCTCCTTTCGGCCGCCCCCGGTTCCACTCTGCACCGCCGGTGCCTTCCTGAAGGTCAAGCATCGTTCCCCACGCCCGAATATAGAACCATTCGGAATGCCATCCCCGATTCGACGTAGGCAGCTTCATGTCGACGATCGCCCCCGGTGAGATCGGTTGATGGCGGCGCCACGATCGGCGCTAGCAAAGGCGCCCGCCACGATTTTTCCTTCGGCGCCGTGATTTGGAAGAAATACCTCAGAGGCCCAATGAGGCTCAATCCCCAGAAAGGCCTCGCATAGCGTGATGAAGATCTCAACGTGGAGCACACCGTGGGGATTCAGGTGATGCGCCTCCACCTTGTAGAAGTAAAGGAGCCCACGGACGAATGGGTGAAGAGGAAGTTCAACCCACGCCAAAAAGAACGCGATACAACAATCCGCCGCCGCTCGCTCGAGTCGCCAGACTCGTCGGCAAGACCTCCACCGACACGCCGCGGGGAGGAACCGCTTTTCTCCAGCCAAGAACACGGCAGAAGAACGGAGCACTCCGCCACTAAGATTCCGAAGGGCGGACCCATGAGCGGAAGAAGGGCCGAGGCGAAGAATCCTTCCCGAAGTTTTGATTTCACTATTACCCTCGCTTTTCTTTCTTTTCGCAGAAAAGGTGGCAACTCCGGCAGAATCCGCCCGGCTCTTCTCTCAGCTTATAAGAGCGAACGGACACTGGTCGGGCAAAGGCCACCGGACAGTAATATCATGAGAGAAACGGTGCGCTTTGTTCTCGATCGCCGCGACGGTCCAATCCAGATTACTCGATTTCCGGCTGTTCTTACATTTAATCCTCGACAGACAAATGCCCACGAGAAGGCCTCACATCGGGCAGAGTGGCGCACGACTCCTCGGGCCTCGTTCCCAAACTGGAAGAGTCGCCTTACAACGGATGAAAGGCTCGCTAAGGCCGCTACGGTCCCAAAAGCCGCGAAGAGGCCCAGCAACTTATCCTCGGGGCTCGACCAAGCGTTGCGGGCTCCGAACGCCCGAACCACCAAATGGATTTACACGCCACCCCGAGCGAAAAATCGAGCGAGGGACGAGGATAAGGTGAGCCCCCAGCGGGCCACTAGTTGGGTCGGCGGACGACCCAATCGCCTTGAATCGTGTCCGAGACCATACTTCACACTTCTCCGCTGAACCCGCCGACGGGTGGCAGCCAACAAGGCTTAGGTCGGCGGACGACCGGGTCCGACACGGATCGAGTAAAGAAAGGTTCTCGCGGTCGCCTCAGAGGGTTTCGGAGCTCACGCCGACAACGCCCGCTGAAAGGTTCTTCTTCGAAGCTACCAGGCCCACTCGACAAACCCGCTTATCACCAAGACGAAAGACGGCGTTCGAGCCAACGCATGGCAAACACGCGCTAGCTCACCCCCTCCAGGTCCCACACCTCGCTCAATGAAAACACGGCGACCGCCCTCGCTCAACGAAAACACGGGACGGACGCCATTGAACCGCTCCGTGAACGCCACTTTGCGATACATCGATCACGACGCAAAACGGCCGCCCATACGCGGTAAACCCCGACCGCTCCGACCCACTCGGGTTTCCATCCACCGGATGCGCCGCAAGATTCGGGCGTAGCCGACCAACCTGTTTTGCCGGGCACCGACGCATCGAGGCGCCGCCTCCGTCTGACGGATACGCCAGCACTCGGGCGGTTTCGACCAAGAGCTCAAATCCACCAACCGGCCGCCCATACGCTGGTAAACCCCAACCGCTCTCCAATCCGCCGGGGCTCGGGTTTCCATCCACCGGAGCGCCACAAGACTTCCGCAAAGCCGACCAAACCTGATCGGCCGGACATCAAAAATCATAGCAGCCGGTCGATCAGTCCCAAGACGCAGAGATCCGGTCACATCAGAGCGGCACGCTTGACCGGGATCCGTCGACCGAGGTGAACCCCCGACCGGCTCTCCAACCCGCCCGCGGGCTCGGGGACTATTGACGAATACCCAAGGCATAGGTATCCCCAGCGGCCCAGGAAAAGCATATGGGCCGCCTCCGCGCCTAAGCCTCAAGCAAGGAGCACTGCTCGAGAGGCCCATGGTTTCCGACCAAGCCGACCCCGAAGGCCAGCCCGACCGACGCTGTAAGTCAGACACCCTCCGAGCAGCGCTTAAAGCAACCGGATAGCCGACCGACCGGTCCGCGCGAGGGCGCCAAGTTCCTGACCGAGCCGACCTCAGAAAGCAGCCCGACCCACGCTGCAGCTTAGGCGCCTTACAAACAACGTCAATGGCGATCCGAGGGTAGCCCGGCCAACGGGTCGGACCGACCAGTAGCCCCGGACAAGTTCAGATCATCTTCACCAAAGAGCAGACGTCAAATCATCAAACCGTCATTATGGTCACCTACCTTGCCGACATAAATGCTCAAGATGACCGAACAAAGATGGGAGGCCACGCACCTTCCCAAGACGGTTCTCGAAGACTGGCGCCCGACGCCAAGACTGACTACAAATAAGTATGTGTACGCCATTTCCGGAGGGAGCGATCGCATTGCCGCTCAAGGCCCACCAACCCAAAATGGGACATACAACTACTGTCAGGGTCAAGTCCAACGACTGCAGAACCGAGGCGAAGACCGGACTCCTAGGCATAGGGAGCCCCATCCATTTTTCCTTCAAGATGCTCCTGTAACCTCCTTCCCTGCCATATAAGGGAAGCTTGGCTCCTCCCAAGCGGGGGACGATCAAACACGACACACAAATAGAGCACGCCGAGCAAAAACAACCCGGTAGCCTCCATCCAGAGCTCGGGCGCCTTAGCTCCGAGTCCCACGACTTGTAGCCATCCCAACCGACCTCTGTACACGAGGCGCTCAAAGCTCGAGCTCAGCCTTTGTTTGTAATTCCGCGACCACCAAGATTTAAATAACACACGACCACCTCACTTAACCGGAGTAGGGACGTTCAGCCCGAACCAGTATATATTTTGGACTCTCTTTCTTTTGGTCTAACCATTCAGGGAACGGGAGCGCGCGGCCCCTCTAGACTTACAAATTTACTTGCCGGTTCTCGAAACACCGACAGGGAGGTTCAATGCGATGAAGCAAAGGCTAGCACCAGCGAAAGAGGGTGGAGGATACATGGAGACTTAGGGCGGTGCTGCCAAGAGAGAGGTTGACGGCCGACACTAGTAGGAGATGGTGAAGAAGGAGGCATTGGTGAAGGGTGACAGGGGCATCATCAGGAGGTAAGACAAGGCGACCAGCCATCAAACTGCACATGGAGGCCGGGGTGGCAAAATCTGAGCCACCAAGGACGGTAGTGAGCAAGAGAAGGAGAGCGGCTTCTAGAGAATGGGGACGACTCCTAGTCTTGTGTTGTCCATAATTTTCTTGCTAACCTTTTTTTCGCAAGCTAGTAAATAAATACGTCAGGTGCACTAGACATCCTAAAGGAAATGATTACTTTTCTAGCCCTCTCTCTATTTTTTTTACAAAAATGTCTCCTTCCCAAAAATAATTGCAAATCTTGTCCCCTCTCCCATTGCGAAAGACGCAATAGGCAACATCGGGAGGCGGGCAGTGTGGGAGCTAGTGGCGAACGTGGTAGCAGATGGTTAATGCGCTCTGGAGGAGCAGAAGGAGTCGGTGCCGCGAAGGGGGAGTGCGGCAGCAGGCGCGGGGCGGTGGGAGGAGCGATGCCATGGAGGGGGAGCACGGGAGGCCATTTTACGTTAGAGGAGCACGTAAGATGCCTTCCGCAGTAAGTAAGAAGCTAGATTTACAATTCTATTCGGAAGTGAGCTTAAATAAAAGCAAGAGAGCCAGAATAATGATCATTTTCGCCTAAAAGTGAACTTGATTTGGCATGTACAATAGCTGTAATAATAATATAGCATCCTTCATTCAGAGTCTAATATAGCATCCTTCATTCACAGTCTTTTTCTGTTTGTTGTTAAGTTTCTCTTTCTTATTACAGACTTACAAATGATGAGTACTCCGATTTATATCCAGAGAATCCTTGCGAGTTGCACCGTACATGGTACTACCACTACTTTATACAGAAGATTTTAACCGCAGCCCGTGATCGAGCGATCGAAAGATTTTAACCGCAGCCCGGCCGTGGGCTCCCCATCGGTGCACAGTGGAGAGCCAGTGCACCCGGCCGGGAGAAGTCAAAGCAGGAGGGAGGAGGGATGAATGAGGCGAGGCCGTGACGATGTGGGGTGGCGCCATTAATTGCCATGTAAAGGCAGTGCCTACTTTGTTTGTCCCGCACAGAACGAATGAGAGAGAGAGAGAGAGAGAGAGAGGATAAACGAAAGCAAGAAAAAAAAAAAACAAGAGAGGGAGGAAGAACAAGGCAGGCAGGTAGACTAGGGAAAAAAAAGGAAGGAAGCAAACACGTAGCAGCGACCAGGCGCAAGGCGCCAAAAGCGACCGACTGGTGGTTTTCCCCACCACCACAAGCGAACAAAACCAAAAGCAAAAGAAAGCCAAGCCAACCTAACCCAACCGGGCCTCCTCCTCTTGCAGTACGTACGTGTCCGTAGCAGCCAGTAGAGTAGCCAAGCCAACCAAACCTCTACGCCAGTGGTGCTGACAGCTCTAAAAATTTAGAAAGTACTGTAAGATTAATTTATCGAATGATTAAATTTATTGATTAAATTAGTTTTAATTTCAGTGATTTAAGATTTTTAAGATCTTAAAATCATTTGTACTATACTTTTAGAAAACTTCAAATATATATATTAAATTTGTAATCTTACAAAATTATCACATAAGACTACAGAATTATACATTTGAAATATGCACCACTAAAAAAAATTACAAACTCCACCTTGCTGTAACAATCCGCCAACGCCCTCGCTTGTGCTCCACCGCCCAGCCCCTACCACCAAAACATTCATGCGTGCGCGCGTACGTGACGACAGCCCGCTACGATACTCACATGTACGCCGTCAGGGGCGGATCCAGAAAAATTGGTCGCTGGGGTCATCAACGATATGCGCCTACTGCTGCGCTGGCGGACGACTAATAAAATGGATAAGACGGCGCCAGGTTCGACTAATCTACCGTTGAGATCATCAACAGAGTTTGACGAAGGGTATAAATGATTAATATAAGAGCGTCGGGATCACCGTACCCCGACATCGCAACTGCAGATCCGCTCCTGATGCCCCAAAGCCAATAAGGCTAGGCTAGGCAGATCGGTGCGCCGTGATTTGTCGCGCGCGTCGCGTGCCGTGCAGTTCGTATCAGAGGACAAAACACCGTTGCGTCCGCGTTGGCTCGTTATCGCGCCAACTCGCTCTCCAGTCCCGGCACGACGCGGTGAGGAGACGTGCGCGTGCGGCTCGGAGCGTTGCGCTGGCGCTGGCGCTGTTCACCGGAGGCTCAGTTGTCGCGTGCGTCGCCGGCGTCACATCCTTTCCTGCTTGCACCACGCGGTCGCAGATCATTTGACGCTCTTGATCGCCGCCGTGATTTCGACAGGGGAGGGGTGATGTAAGGATGAGTTGTTGTGAACTTGTGATTGACACGAAAGACGAGAGCTGATGGATGGATCGAGTCCAGTGAGAGCGCTACATTAAACTTTCACCCAATTCGCGACTAGACGGTAACAGTACCGTTGTCGTTTAGCCGTCGCTCTCTTTTAGATCCTAGAGTTTGTTTTGATAAATTTAATTTTTTTTGTCCGAACTTGTAAACATTGTAAGGGGGCTTAGAAGGTGCGATAACAGGCGACACCAGTTACCCTACTGTTAGGGAAGCTCGATAGGTTTTGTACTTAGATGCGTAGAAGGAATCAGCCAGCACGTTTCAGTGTTTCACACTTGGCTATCACAAAAGAATGGAGATTAATTAGTAAATTTAATTAATTAGATATTTAATTGAGTGATTAATTAAAAATACAATTAAATTAATTTGTGGGGTTGATCCTTAACGAGGAAGGAGAGCTTGACAAGAATCTTGATATAGTAGGTGACTTGTCAAGCCCTTGAGCGCAGGAGGTGACTCGTGAGGGCTAAATCAACACATAATTTCTAATGAAGGTTATATTTAAAAAAAAATCGCAAGAGAGCTTAATAAAAGAGCAAAACAATTCCGTCATCGTCATGGTACAAAACACAGTACCAAGTTTGGCTTGCTATTCATCCTTACTGTCTGTTTCTTCGCCGTCCGAGTCGAGTCTTCGTCAACCATTTATTTAAGCTCCTTTCCAGTGTGTACATACGCAAAATTGAGAACCCATCGTTTTTCTATCTCTAAAATTCATTTTTTATATATAAAATTAGTCTTATTTCATTTGAATTTGCAAAACTAGGTCATTTGATGAGCTTAAAGGACATGACATATGGCACAAGTCACATATCAGAAGAGCTTAGCAAGAAGCTATCGAGTAAGCGAAGCTTAGCAAGAATCTCAATAGTCTACTTGTTGATTTTTCCTTTCTCGGCAGGAATCTCTCCTACGTACCATGATCTGTTGCCACGCGATTCATCGTTAATCAAGAGATTAAACAAAAATATAATTAATTAGTGATTTAATTAAGAGATTAAATAAGAAGTATGATTAAATTAATGTAATAAGTGGATTTGATTACAACCGAGGAAGGAGAACTTGGCAGGAATCTTGACGCGGCAGGCGACCCGAAGAGCTCTTTGAGCGTGAGAAGTGACTCATGTAAGCTAAATCTGTAAATAATTTAAGATAAAGATTATATTTAAAAAACGTCCGTAAAGGAGTTAAAGAACAAAAAAAAAAATCCAAAATTGAATCAGCCGGGTAGTGTGTTAGGTCTGGGAAGGAGAAATCTCTTTACACGTGCCCAACCAGAAAGCATCAGTACCAAACAGCCAAAATTATACGGGCCTGAATTTTTCTCGCAGAAAGATTTCGATTCGTTACCTCCGCGATGCACAGTTGCACCGCACAGAATGGAACACATGGCATACTGTTTGGCACTGTATGGAGCTGGTACCAACACAACACCCTCCGAAATGCCCCCCTACAAGGGCAGCAATCGGTGTTTTTTTTGGATATATTACATGCCAAAAGAGGTGGGGGAAAGAAGGACAAACATGTTTCAAACTTCAAAGGAATAACTTTAACATGTTTCAAACTTCAACGGAATAACTTAGAAATTGTTTAAGGACAATGACAAATTGACAACTACTACTTGTAGGAAAGTCTAGACATAATAAATAGGTGATGAAACTTATAAAGACCGGTTCGTCCTTGACTATTCGTAACAACTTTGCAGTAGCATATCCGTCCCGCGCTTGTCAATCAGACACGGAAAAAATACTACTCCGGTGAATTATCATCCGTGAACCGGGTGAGAAGCAGAAACCAACGATATTTCTCGTGCGTGGACAGGACGGGGCATGCCGTCGCCTTGGCTGGCAAAATTGCTTTCCAGAACGAAGACCACAAAATTTGGAGCAACTCTTAACTTTTAATTTAATCTCCAGTGTCGCTACAAGAAACTAAACATTACTCGCCACGTGACACCGACTGGAGGCGACAAGAATACAACAAAAACAGAGGAAAAGGTGGAGAGAAAAAAAAAGTGAGGCCAGGGAGGTGAGAAACTCCAAAAACGCCGACCTTCGTTTGTAGTATAAATCTTGGCTTTACACGCAGAAATCGAGTGGCACAGATGCTATACATGAATATAATAGAGACGCAAACGCTATCATGTATGAAATGTAAAATGACTGTTCTACGCGTCAGTCAGAGGAACAACGTTCAAAACACGTACGTTCGCTTCGTGTGTAGAATAGTCTCAAGCCTTATGGAGTCGTTAGGGTAATTTTAATGGGATGACTAGAATAGTTTTCATAGCATTAATTAGGTTGCCATGTAAGCAAAATAGTGATGTGGAGGTAGAGTTAATGATGAAAGAGAAGGAAACCATTTCTTATGCAGGAAACCATTTCTATACAAGTACCAAGAAAGGGAAAAAGGGGATTGAGTGAGAAAATAAGAGAAGAGGAGATTGGATGAGAGTTTATTTTGAAGAAACTATCCATTGAGAGCATAATTTCTACATGTAGTGTCTAGATGACATGAAAGTTATAAAAACTATATGCATTGAGACTACCCTTAAATTGGCCCGTGTATGTGAACAAAAACGTGGGCCTGGTGTGTCTTTTTCAGAAGACTTCTGCCACCTCTCCAAGCGTCAAAAATTCAACTGCTGCACGCCGTGACTTTAAGTGCACGAGAAAGTCTCGGGCCGCTCGGCCTTTTTGACGATGGTTGCCATTCTTTCTCGGCTTTAGAACCGTGGAAGAACGAACACATGTGAACAATTCAGGGCTTAAAAAATATTAGGTGTCCGTGTTTTGAGCAGTAAAAAGCAATGAGATCACAGCGGAAATCTTCCATCGAGAAAAAAAAAATTGCTTAAGGAGGACCGTGCGTATTGATATACTAAGATGCACAACGAAAACTATTGCTTACGTTAAAGTCGTTTTGAATATTAACACGTGCTCGACGCCAAAAGCCTTGGAAGAAGACCTAACGGACAGCAGATATCGCGAGTTCGTGACTTCAGCTGATCGTAGTTCGTCACATTCATACCAGCCAGCAGCAATGTAATCAGAATTCAGGAGGATCGAAGTGAAATCCCCCAAAACTATTCCTACCAGTCTACCACCACGTCCAACAAACAACCGGAAAGCGAGAAATGATCTATTCGATGCGCATACAGATGCAACGGAAGAGGCAGGCAGGGAGATGCCGCCGAAACGGAACGTGATTTAATTAATTAGCTGGGCTTGCGGCATATCGTTTCCTGTCATCACCGACAGACACCTCCGTAATAACTGGCAGGATCCAAGTACACCCGTCCCAGAATTAGATGTCTAATTTTTGCATACAAAAAGAATGACACATGGCCTGGGCAAACGACTAAGGGTTTTATCGCCTCAAAGCACTAAAACCACCACTCTCGCACATGCATGCGTACATCCATTGCCTCTTTTCACATTCACCGACACCCATGTGGAGAAGACCAGAGGCATTCAAAGTACACGCATTACAACATTAGCGGTTGTAGCATGTATACGGAAGGATAAGAGGCAGGGGACATGCTCAAAGAAAAATATCCAATGCAATCACACATGTTAGTGCAATTTTGGTACAACTCAATTAACAAAAGTTTCAAAAAATTCTGAAAAAAATCATAGATGTACATCTTATCTTACCCCATCTACATATAAAATTTCATGATCAAATTCATCCTGTGCTAAGAGTATTAAAAAAAACAAAGTTGATCATGAACAGGAACAGTTCCTGTTCATGATCAACTTTGTTTTTTTTTAACTTCTAGCACAGGATGAATTTGATCATAAAATTTTATATGTAGATGGGGTAAACTGAGATGTACATCCATGATTTTTTTCAGAATTTTTTGAAACTTTTGTTAGTTGGATTGCACCATGATTGCACGAAATGTTTGATTGCACCAGATATATTCCCCATGATCAAAGAGAGACCAACAGTTCGAAGGGAAAAGAGGCGGGGGTACATCGATTGGAATCATTATATAGGAAGTACGGACTGGTAGTAGTAGTATTTCACAGGCATAGATTGAGAGTGAAGCGAGAGCTAGGAGCTAGCGAGCACCATCCAATCCGAAACTGAAACAAAGAGACTACTACATCGACAGCAACAAAAGAAGGCCCTCCTCCGTCTCCTCGTTGATCGATCACTGTGCACGTAACGGTACATGGTTGAATTTCCTTGAAAGATAAGCAGCAGCAGCCGGGAGAGGATGAAGGCGAAATAATTAATAAAAAAGCTTCTCTCCGTCAACCGAGTCACAAACATGCTAACATTTGGATGCATTCTTCTCGCTTCTCTTGGCCCCCAGGCAAACCATGGACACAGATCAAAAAGATCCAAGCTTTACACCGAGCCGATCGAATTAGTGGAACGACGACGACGACTTCGACTTCCTCCGACGAACACGAGTCACCATTGATTAGAGTTGATCAGACATGGGATGGAGCTATAGCTTCTCTTTCGCGCGCACTTGATTGCCAAAACACGACTAGCGTTGCGAGCCCCTGCCGGACTCGAGATCGATGATATCCCCCAAAGCGGTAGTAGTATAAGAGATACTATAAGTCAAGCTTACCATTCAGCTTCCTATAAGGAGTATTGGTTGTGTCGAGACGCTGGATGAGTTTATCAGCGGCTGTATATGTACTAGAGGAGGTTAGCTCTGAGGAAGTCGGCGATCTCCTCCATGACCTCGTGGTAGTGGTCCGTGTTGGACAGCAGGTAGAACCCTACCGTGGCCTTCTCGCGGTGCACGACCTTGACGTCGAGGCCGTCCTCCCGGAGGCCCTCGGTGTAAGCCAGCTGCCGGTCGCAGGTGAGGTCCAGCCCCGACACGATGATGAGGCTCTTGGTGAAGGGGAGCCCCCTGAGCCGCCGCCCGTTCGGCCCGAACGGGTTGCACGCCGGGTGGTCCCGGTCGGCGTCCTCCGGCAGGTACGCCTTCCAGTACCAGTCCCTGTCCTGGAGCGTGACGAAGTACTTGCCGTCCAGCCGCCGCTCCGACTCGGTCCGCTCATTGCCGCCGAACATAGCGTTCAGCAGGATGTTGCCGCATATCTTGATCCCCTCGTCGGCGGCGCGGACGGCCACGTGGTGGGCGATGTTGCCGCCCGAGCTGTCGCCGGACAGGAACACGCGTAGCTGCGCGTCCTCCCCGCTGCGCAGGCACGGCTGCGACATGGCCCACTTGAGGGCGGTCCACCCGTCGTCATAGGCGCACGGGTACCGGTGCTCCGGCGCGCGCCGGTAGTTGACGGACACGACGACGCCCTTGCTCAGCTTCACGAACCGGCGGCACAGGTGGTCGTAGATGGCCGTGCTGGACGACGAGTGCGCGAAGCTGCCGCCGTGGAAGAATATGATGACCGGGAACGGCTCCGGCGACGGCGCACCGGTAAGGAAGTCCAGGATGGGCAGGGTGACCGCGGCGGCGCCCTCGTCGCCGGCGCCGTTGCTAGGGACGGCGCGGTAGATGCGGACCTCCAGGCCGACGGACTGGTCGATGACGTGGTCAAACGAGGAGACCCCCTCCACTGGCCGCGCGTTCGGCGGCACCCGGCGGTCGAGGAACTCGGCGAGGTCGCGGTCGAAGGTGCCGTCCGGACGCCGGAGCATGTTGTACGCCACCTTGAAGTTGGAGATGAGCACCCATGTGTTGAGTGGCACCACCGTCTGCACAGCACAAGAAGCCAACAAGCCAACAACAGCAACAGCAACAGTGAGACCTCGCAATCACAACGAGCAGCCAACACCCCCCCTCCCCTCCTATTTCTTTGCTGTTTTCCGCTCGGACAAAAGCGCAATGCGAGAGGCGATCTTTCGCCTGTCTCTTGCTAGAAAAGATGCAAGCTTTCGCGCGGGCGTTTCCGCGCCCATGCGGCGTGAATGATTTCTTGCTCCAACTCTTGTTGGGTAGCTGTATTGGTGGTACTACCATCCAAAAACAACCGAGGCAAGCAGGAGGGGGATAAAATTGGGATTGAGCCCAAAGGGGAAAGAAAGGCAGCGATTGACCGAGAAATCACAGGGCAAGGCGACCCCAATCCTTCACCGAATACTAAAGCGGCGGCACAAATCAAGAATCGCGCAGCACCGGGTGCGGCGCCCACACACGGAAGAACACCAAAAACAAGAACCGAAGACAAGGACGAACACACGCCGCCCGGGGAACGAGCCCCCAAACTGGCACAAGAACCGCCCGAGAGGGGAAGGAAGGAGCAGACAGAGCTCAGCGGAGGAGCGCGACGAACCTTGCACTCGTTGCGGTTGACCTCGTCGCTACCGGCCATGGCGGCCGCGTGGTTGGCGGCGCTGAGGGAGGGGCCCGGGCCGGGCGCCGAACGGCTTCAGCTGCTGCAAGATCTTCCCGGGCAACAGAGCCTGCCCCTCGGCTCACGTCATGGGGCCCTCCCCAACCGCGTCCGGCACTCCCCCGCCGCCGATCTCCTCCGGGCCAAGAACCCCGCCCCGAATCCCGAATCGCCACCAACCAACGCTCAGACCGCAGGAGCCAAGCAGTAGGAAACAACAAACAGTGGGAGAAAGCGGGCGCAGCAGGAGAAGAAGGCGAGAGAGCGCGCGCGCGCTGTGGTGCGGTGCGAGGCACACAGAGAGAGCAGGGGAATAGGAGAGGGAGGGGGGGTTAATAGGGAGAGACGGCGAGAGGGAGGGAGCGGACGGAGGAGACGACAACACCGCCTGCTCAAAAAGTAAAACTTGCGGGGGTGGGCCCACCGACGCCCAACCCCTCACTGCCCTACCTAAGCTGCCAATATTTTTCTCTTCTCGCACTCTCTCCTCTCTCTAGCTTGTCTGCTCCTCTCTTCTCTCTCCTGGGTTTTTGTTTAATTTGTTTTTGGACGGTTTCGCGGGGTCTGGATGGATCTGTCTAGGCCTGTCCTGCCCTTTCAGAGTTTGTCTTTCTTTTTCCTGTTTGCTTTCCTTTTCTTTTGTTTTTTCTCAGGTGTTTTTTTTTCAAGAAATAGGGTGAAAATGTGTTTTTTATTCTAATATATATTATTTTAAAGATTCAGAACCGGATATAGATTAGTTGGATATAGGTACGAATTCAATTTATTTGAGATGTAGATACAAAGCAGATATGTGACCGATTCGGGTCAGAAGCAGATAAAGAATATGGATAATGCACGCACATGTAGAGTAATATATGTTAAATTAAACTAATACAAGTATATGATCATAGTAGCAAGTTATAATACCAATCAAACCCAATAGGCGTTATAGGAAGAATATATACTTATGGATTAATAAAACTAACTAATTGTCAATATAAATGGATTGCTATAGAAAAAAGTGATGAAAATAGGTTGGACCTCACTGATATCTTAATAGAAAAAATCTGGATCCCGTCCCGTATCTATTGGATATTGACTGCTTCAAATACGATTTCGAATCCAAATTCAAAAATCTAAATCTAGTTAAATCCGATCTGGCTCGGTAGAAAATATTCACCTGTGTTTCACCCCTAGAGTGAAGGGGGTAGAAAATATTCACCTGTTTTCACCCCTAGAGTGAAGGGAACTGGATGAACTGTTTGGTACACCAAATGATGTCGTTCGTGGAAGTAGGGCTGTGCGGTGGACGTGTGTTGCTATTGCTGATTTACTATGGCTGTGCTTCGCATTGTACCGTCACCGGTAGGGGTGGCAACGGCAGCATTTCCTCGCCGAGGAGTGCCTCTTCGTTTCTGTTTTCGCGATCCAAAATTTTTTCCGTCTTCATTCTTGTTCCTCGTCTCGGGGGAGAAAATCCCCTTGTCTCTATCCCTGTTCGGGTATCGGGGCCTCGTCGGAGATCTATCCCCGCGAAAATTTCACACAAGAGAAGAGCTCTTATAGCCATTTTAACTCTAAAATCATATCAACAGACAAGAAAAAAAGAATGCATGTATTCATTGAGGATTATGTTGTCCCGTTTATGAAAATGTGAATATGATGGGCTAGAGAATATGTTTGCAATCTAATAACTAAATTGGACTAAACTAAATTTGGATCCCCAACCGGGTCCCCGCGGGGAAAAAAATTCCCCGTCTCCGTCCCCGCCATCCCCGACAGGGGAATAATTTTCCTCGTTTCCGTCCCTGTGAAGGACGATTTCTTCCCATACCCGTCCTCTAATAGAGGAATTCCCCGCCAGGGATCAGAGAACGGGTCCTCATTACCACCCCTAGTCACCGGTGTGCACTTCATACGCTATACCCGAATATGGCTTTGTTTGTACTAGTTTAGATTGTAGATCTGCTAATGAAACTACACGCGGTCTCTAAATATATAATATTGATTTATTGACAGGTTAAATGAAAAAAATCTATTCAAGGATAGGTTGTTAAAAAAGTGAAACAAGAATAACACCATGTTTTGTAACGGTATAATATAATGCACCAAACTCCACGTATCATATTGCAATGACCTATAGTATAAAATTTTACCTGTTCTAACATTAATCACGTATTGATCATGCATGACAACCTATTCGAAATGTTCGCATGAATTGTCACACCAACAAAAATTAGGTTTCGAGGAAGTTAATTAAACAAAATAACATACTACAATTGATGCAAGTAGGCCTAAGCCAACCTTGCCAAGTGTAAGGTAGTAGTTTATCTTAACCTTAGGTATACAGCTACAACGACAAACTTAAACTGTACTTAGTCCCAGTGGTAGTATTCATATCTAGGTCAACTAGAAGAAGATAACATATATAGTACAGTATTATCATAAAACTGGCACATTAGACGTTGCCTTGATCTAGCCCAACTGACCTCGATGCAACTTATTACGCCTATCAATGACTAAGCTAGGAGTTTGCTCAGGAATACAACTTTACAGGAAGCGAATCGTCTGTCGTAACGACCTCTGCCATTGGGCCACTGCCGCGTGGGCAACGGCAGAGGCCCTTACATCAGGAAATCTGCATCCAACTTTGCAAGGTTAACATAACATACATGCACTAGAAATTACGTTTGCTCCATTGACAAGAAAAAGTCTCAATTTGACATTTTTCCCGAAGTACAAAGGATCTAATCGCCGGAATTTATACTGAGAGAGGCTTATATATTAATATAATAGTGAGATAACCATATGATGGGGCCGGGGACCTTGTGTGATTTTTCATCTAAGCATCTCTCTCAGGCACATCGAACTAAATTGTTCGCACATCCTTAAGCATCAGAGCGCACATAATTTTCGATTAAACTAAGGCAACTCTATTCATTTCACATGGCCGCGGGTCGCCCCGTCCAATATATTAATTCCCTCTCTTGCCTGCAGCCGGCCGGCAGCGGCGAAGACGTCGTCCACCGTCACCACCTGCGCGGCAGCCTCTTCTCCGGCTTTGGCCTCTCAGTGGCCTCGACCATCCAATGATCTCTACCTGCTGCTTCTCGTTTGGGTTCCTCTCAAACTTGATTAGCTAGGCAGCGTACGTCAAGCTAACGACAAGAAGCTTATTTTCAACCACGGACACTACCAAGCTAAGTAACAACTGCTGCTACTATGAATTATGTCGCCATGCCAATGCATTGTTGGAGGAACAAAAGTATACGATCCACTTGTCTTGGTTGGAACTCCTGGAAGATATATAAATTTGTGTGTATGTATACTATATTCTCCTACTGAAAACCACTATGGCTTGGCTTGGTGATGAATACTCAAAGGCACAAACTGTTTCAATTATTGCTGTACATGCACATGCCCGGATGACGCTCACCAATCACCTATATACAAATGACAGACTAACCTTTTGCATCCGAATGAAATATGTGTACTAATTTTTTGGGTGACGACTACAGTTTTGGATTGGAAACAGTTGCTGTTTTTATCATTCCGGCATCTGGATGACTTCTTGAGCGCAGTACTGAAGATCGAGCTCCTTTTCAAGTTACAAATCAAAAGGTCACTGAGTTGGGGCGGCAGGGCCGGGCCAAGTACAACCCGACATATCCACTGGAACTAAAATTTGAGGCCCAGCCTGGCCGTAACCTGACGTAGATCGATAAAGGCCCCACCATTGGGCCTAGAAAAAACTCTTCACATATAGAAGAATGTTAAACGAGTGTGCAGAATCCTATGGAAGTCAAAGAAAAATTTATGAAGCGAAGAATTCTGAACCACATTCGCATGCCACACCTATGAATGAACACCTGAAAGAATGCTGCTGTGATCAAGTACAATTACTTTAGCATTTAGTAACATGGCAATATTAACAAAAATCAACTTTTGCGAAGGAGAAACATCGTGCATGCTAATGTTCAGTACGAGCTCTTCCTTCAAGGAATATAATGATGTTTATTTGGAAAGGGCAATCTTCGGTCTGACATGCACATCTGGTCTAGGTCCTAGCTCCTACCGTAGAGTAGCATACGTCAAGGGCTGTATCTAGTCTTGTACTAGAATGCAAGTGTCATATATAGAACCAGGTTAAAAGTGTATCATGTTGTCCAAAATATATTTAGGAATTTCGCAACTTCACGAGATATTAACATGAGTGACTACGGTGCCATAGGCCCATAGGTAGAGACGGATAGGTACTACACTCCCAGCCCAGGTTTAGGCACGAAATAGCGAAGACAATTTAGTACATGTTTATGTAGTGGATTATATTCTTCTCCCACTATTTAATAACCATCACTTGGAGTGACATTGAATGCGAAAAAATGTTAGGAAAGGGAAAAATTCAAAACCCAAGTGTTTTAGAAATGTATTCCGGCGGTATGGAGTAATTTGTTAACCATGTTGAAATGTAACACATAATGTAGTTTGTTGTTTGCTTTAAAGAGCAGTTTTGTCATAGGATGTGTTGGACTACCATAGGCCATCCCATATGTATTTGTTAGCATTGACTTTTTCCTCGTAGATTTATTCTTTTTCTATCATGTTATGGTCACAACATAAGCAATGATACGATGGTGGATAGTCTTTTTTATTCCTAAGGTTTTGTTTGGAGAGTTTTAAGTCAGTTTTAACTTCTGAAAAACCAATAAGCTCTTCTAAACAGTTTAGCTTTTAGGCGGTTTTTGGCATAAATTAGAAGCCATATATAATTAGTAAAGCCAAAAACTGAAAACTAGGTTGGACCTATTTTTGCAGTTTAGTACTGAGAAAAATTAACTATTTGTCAAACGATCTTTTATAAAAAGCTACAATCGCTTTTCAACCTGAGAAACTAAAAAGTAACTTTTCAGAAAAACTGCAGCTCCTCCAAACAGACCCTAAATCAATTAAGGAGACAAATACTCCACATATCCCTATTCAGCAAACCAAACACCATGTTAAATATGATCTCATATATACCTTTCCTTATAGAGGAAAGAATTGCCGGGCTCCCAGGCATGCCGCGTCAGCATTTTGCGCGAAGTGGTCCCGTAATTTTTCGTATTTGCTTGCAGGTTCACATTAAATCCAGGCTGTTCATCTCGTCGGTTCAGGTCTATCTGGCCATCCACGCGGTGTCGTACGGCCAGCTATTTCTCCACCGATCGATCGCGCCTACGTGACGATGGATGATAAAGCTTCGTGGAATCGCTGCTTCCAGAGCCCTTGAGGCCGTTGTCATTCGTCTCCACGTTCCCCACCTCGCGAGCTCCGCCCTTCCTCTGCGCCATCCCGTCCCTTGGGGTTTTCTTCCTGGAGATCGCCGCCACTGCCCTGCTGCCTTCCGCATCGCTGGCGTTGCCCCCAGTGGCCATTCGCTCTCGACCCCTCTGGTATCTCCGCCGGTGCCCTTCGTCGCTTCGCCTGCCGTCTCGCCGCCATCCTTTGCACGCCATCCACCTCGGGGAAGCCCGTGCCTATGTCGGTATGCTCCTCCTCCCCGCCTCGGTCGCTCCGTCCAGTGTACTCCGGGATCTCCGCCGGCGGAGCGTGGTTAGGCCGAGAGTTACCCGTACGGCGACTACTACGAGGGCCACTGCCGCCGCAGCCTCCAGGATGACCCCGGCCGCTTCGTTTGGCGCGCGGGAGCCGGCCGGGGGAGACCATCTCCAAGGGCCACAAGAACTACGAGCTCATGCTCACTTTTGGTACCGGGTGTCAGTCCGTCAACTGATCCGATGAATTAATGGTGGGCCAAATGAATTGAAGATTTTGGAATGGATTGTGAATTATTGTTGATTCACATTTGTGGGCACGCTGTAGGGAAGTCTCTGCGCGGCCGTCGCGGAGCTCAAGTTGGCTGATTTTGATCCCCAGAGAAGTTACGGACGCGGTTCCCGGCGGAGGGATCGGCTAACACTTCCGCATTCGTTTTGAGTTCGGTGGAAGGACTCTCGCCCCATGGTGTTCGGTGGTTGTCCTATCTAATTTCTCTTCACTTCAATCGCCGGATGCTACCGATATGTGAGAGTTTTGGTTTGCTTGGTGTGATGGATTCTTGATCTTGCGGTATTTGAGGAAGTTGTTCAGCGTCGATCCAAACAGATTACATGCTTGCAATCTGGGGACGATGTGTTATGGAGGTAACCGCCCGGAAAGAGTGGTGGCGTCTTCTACCTCACGCAAGATGAGCGCTTCATGATTAAGACGGTGAAGAAATCAGAAACGAAGGTAACAACGACGCTTCTTAATGTTTTTTTGTAGAAAAGAAACTTCCTGTAGATGGTATGGATATGAACGGGCAGTATTGCTTTGCTTGTTGGTGCTCGTTTATAAAAAATGAACTTGATTTCTGTGGTGGAAATTCAATGTCTATGGTATTTTCCTTTTGCAGCTGTTAATTCAGATGTTGCCTACCTACTACAAACATGTTAGACGGTGCAAGAACTCTCTGATCACAAGGTTCTACAGTGTGCACTCCCTGAAGCCAAATGGCAGCTAGAAGGTGTGTTAATGTTTGCAACAAGCCAACCTTGGCGCTGAGTGTTTCTAGCTGTTTCTTGTGTTGTAACACTTAGTTCTTTTCCAGGTACGGTTTATAGTCATGGGTAATTTATTCTGTTCAGAGCACCGGATTCATTGCCATTATGATTTGAAAGGCTCCTCCCATGGTCCAATGGCTGACATGTTTGAAGAAGAGATTGATGAGACAACCACACTCAAGGACTTGGATCTCAATTTCGTATTTCGGCTGCAGCGGCCTTGGTATAAAGAGCTTCATGAGTAAATTTTCAACCCCAGCGATGCTATTGTCTTCATATGAAACAGTAACATTGTATCTCACATTCCATTTTATCCTCCTCGGCAGATGTTTGAAGATTTCAGCGCTAAGGTGATTTCAGTTCATTTTTTTAAAAAAAATTCTCGATTTTAATTCACCAGCATTTTTTTCGCCTCATCACTTGTGTACATCAACTAAAGTTTATTTTCTGGGCCCAACTATGTATAGACTTGTATTTCTGAAATACTTTCTATCGTATTCTTGAAATAACTTTTTCCTATTTGCCTGCTATTGCTATCGTTAGTATTGGTTAAATTTTGTGGCTATATTTACATCCCTGCTTAAATTTTGTGTATGCATTTCTTTGGTGATTCTAGGTATGCGAGCAAATTATTGTCAGATTGGTTGGATGGGAGCCAGCAGATGTTTAGGTTTTAGACATAAAACCATGGGTGATGCTTGCTGAAGTTGTAGAGAAATACATTAGCTGCAACAATCGTATAATCCTTGTTGGTGATGCTTCTCACTGTTTTCCTCCTGCCGATATTTTTGGTTAGTGGTTTATTTTCAATGTTGATACTGAAGTACATATTATTATGCATCTGAAGTTCAAAGGTATAAAGAAATGTGCACTTGCTGATTTCTTTTTGCAGGAATGAACACTGGTGTTCAAGATGCACATAATTTGGCTTGGAAATTGTGTTTACTGATGAGTGGCATTGCCACTTCCGCAGGCCTCCGCGTCGCCTATTTTCGTTTGCTCTCCCCCGCGTTCTAGATTCCGCCAGTTCTCTTTCTATTTTGTTGATTTGCTCTTCTCCTTTCGTGCAGGATTGCCTTTGTTCTCCCGTTGTTGGCAATTGCAGTCGAAGTCTTCGCGCTTTCGTTTGTTAATCTCGGGTGAGTGGCCTTATTCTTGCTTCCGCATTATTTGCCGTTTGCGTTTCCATGTGTGCGCTAATGTGTGTGGATTGATGTTCTTCTAGCGTTGTTTGATTCGTTCTCTCGGCTTCTTCAAGGTGTTGCGTCGCCATATTTTAGTCCCAGGTAGGTTGCCTACTTTTTGCTTCCAGATTATTTTGCGCTCGCATTTGTTTGTTCTGTTCTTACGTCTTGCCCGTATGCGTAGCCCTCCGTCTAATTTGTTGGTTTGATCTTCGCCTTTCGTGCAGGATTGTGTTTGTTCCTCGATTGTCGCCGATTGCGGTGGAAGAAATTGCACCTTCGCTTGTTAGTCTCGGGTGAGTTGGCTTATTCTTGCTTCGCGTTATATACCACTTGCGCTCCATGTGTGTGCTAATGTCGTGGGTCATTGTTCCTCTAGCAATGTTTCGGTTGGTTCCCTCCGGCTTCTCTCGGGAAGTGCTGCACTTGCCGTCTGTTAGTCCTAGGTAGGTTAGCTGATTTTTGCTTCCAGATTATTTTGCGTTAGCGTTTGTTTGTTCTGTTCTTATGTCCTGCCCGTATGCATAGCCTTTCAACTTTAATACCGTGCCTCTTGTTAGCTGATCAAGCCCACTCTTCTGAGACCTATTTATTCCTATCATTATTGGGAGGCTATACTTTTTATTTACTTGTTATATGCGTCGTCGATCGGTGTATGCGTCTTATTCTCAGCATTCCGGTTGTTTTCCTAAGGTGTTAATTGGACTATTTATTTAGGCTTCACAGTTGGATTCCTTTATTATTAGGTGTGTATATGATTAAGGAGGTTTCCGTATTCATGGTGTATGGAAGGCGAATTTCACAGTGCCCGGCTTTGCCGCATAATGATGGATGTGTCGCCAATCTTTGTTCTTTGAGGGCATGGGGCCTACGTTTTTAGATATGTATGTGTGTGTGTGTGTGTGTTTAGGTTTTTTCCCCTCTTGATAATCTCCTTGGTTCCATTTATGATGATATCCAGTCTGTTTATCGTAACGATCCCGAAATTATCCTTGAAGCGACTCATGAGGTCACGAGGCCTTGGCCTTTAGCTATAATGTTGTTTGCCTGTATTTTTTGCAGCGTCTTGTGGCCTCCTCTTGCTCCAAAGATTCGCAACCATGTCTATTTTCTTTCCTCGGCTCTTGCTATTTTTAGCACACTCATCTGCGTTCTTTGTCGTGATACGCCGTGCTTTCAATAGCATCATTTGTTCCTTCATCACTCATCAACTTTGCTCAATGATAGAATACCTTCTCTTTTTACTTCTCTTGAGCTTTTATGGAATATATAATTTTGGTTATTGATTTGGTATATGAAGTTGATTTCTTTATTTGTCTTCCTGATTAGGTTCTACCATGTTCCTTTTACCTTTATCTATTGTCCTAAGCTATCTACAACTGACTTTCTAATTAAGGCAGAATGCTATTGGTTGAAGATTGGAATTAGTTAGGTGTAGTTCTCTTAGTGGATGTACATATTTTTTTACTGAATACAACGTGCAAATGATTTGTTTTGGTGGATGCTAACATGAATGTTCCTGTCCATAAGGTGTTTTTTCTCTGCACTGATGCAGGTGTAATCATAACTCCTTCCAACATAATGGAGTATCTAGAAGATCTAATATACCTTGCCAACAACATGCCGGTATATATACCTTGATAACAAGTTACCGGTACGCTTTTTGTTCAGCATTCTTAGTCTTGCCGTTTGTCACATTTGCTGACCAATTCATGAGTATTGGGTAATATTTCGATTTGAAATCTGGACAGTTTTACCTATCAACTAGACGTTCTTCTACTATGCAGTGGTCACTTGTGGCACATATACAGGCTACTGATAGTTTTTTCGTTATGCAAAACATAAACTCAGAACATCTATGAAGCTTTGGTTGAGATTTTTCCATAAAAAATCTGTGGTGCTTCTTCACATAGAAATCGTTCGTTTTATCTGGAATGGACAATAGACATCCAGTTAGCTACTGCCAAAAAATGTCCACGGCCTTCCGTGCAACATTACTGCCATCGCTAATTGTAGTTTATTATGTTTTTGAATGCGTTTAGTCTGTACTGATATTGTATGCATCTTATATTGACAAAGGATGATAATAATAATAATAATAATAATAATAATAATAATATCTGATAATAGTATTACTTTTTGTATGCAAAGCTGATATTATTAAACAGTCTATTGGTGTTATTGATTCTTCCTGTTATATACATCAATGCCTTACTGTCCAACGGCCGAATGTGAAGAATATAGTCAAACCGTTTCACTTAACAATCTTTGGTCATTCATGAGATAGCATTTGATTGTGTCATGTTTTTCGTCCATCCAACATAGTTGATCTATTATTATTATTATTATTATTACTACTACTACTACTACCACTACTACTACTACTAACATAGGTTATTTCTTTGTTGGAAAATTTTTGCACATATTCTATGTAATAAAAAACTTAATCGTGCTGTTGAGATGCATGGAGTAAAGCATATAACGATCTCAAAACATAGGCCTATACAATTGACATTGAGCCGATAAACCAGTCAAGGACCGCAGCTACCAGTCATGTAAGCTTCCTTGCATTTTAGCATTCCAATACGATATTACAGCGCTTCATTCAAACTTACGAACATGCATATGACCAGGTATATTACTTCTGTTGTTTCATTTCAATTATTATGTACCCTGCAAAAATATGCTTGAAAGATAAGATTATCCTAGACTTTGTGCTATTTACGATATAGATACTATTACCCTCTTCTTACTATGGCTCTAGATGTCTTAACATTATATATTAAGCATGCTCCCAGTAAATAGAAATTTAGATAGCACACCATTTAGATAGCACACCAGTCCGGCGCAGCGTAGCGCGCTTCCCAACCTAGTATTTTCTATGCATGTGAGATTTCTCATTGACCATTATGTGTAATAAAATCTAGTTATGCGTGGTAAAAGATTTAAAGGAAAATAGAAACAGGTTCGAAATTCTGGCAAAAATAAAAACACTTGCCCACTCATGGGATCCTAACTGCAACTAAACAACAAAAAGAACACTTAGATGTTACTCCCTCCATTATTTTTTAAGTGGCGATTTTGATTTTTCACAGTATATCTCAAGATATGACTTTGACTGTTACTTTCTGTAAACTTATCTTATTATATACTAATAAAATTTTAATAGTATATGAGTATTCTTAGCAACAAATCTAAGGATATAGCTTCATGTAGCCGATCTACATAGTTTTAAATATATTGTCTATTAAACTTTGAAAAATTTGACGGCACGGATTTTAGAGCATCAAATAAAAAAAGAGAGGGAGTATCATAGAAAATGAAATTTACACTAGACATTCTCACAAGGAGGGACACCATGTCCTTAACTGGTGCATCCTATTAATAATTAAGACCAACTACTAGATGTTGATTGAAATATACGTAAACTCAAAACACAGGAACGAGGCCTAAACCTTCAACTCTCTCTAAGCTTTATCCAAAGTCAAATATTGAGTCGTGAAAATTAATTAGAAGCACAGCGCGTAATTGTTCTTATGTTTATATAACAACAGTGCCCCCCAAGTGCGATCTTTGATGCGTGCAGCCGTTCGTGCATTACCTATTTCTAAAAAACTAGTAATTTTGGTTTTCTTAGTTTTTTTAAATGGGCCGGTAGAATCTATTGGTGAATCTGCAGATTGTTAGGAGCCATCGACGAATCTATGTTCTTTTTTGAGAGAAAAACGCAGAGGGACCTAAACGTATTTTCTTTTCTTTGTGTAATTCCTGTTTTCTTTTTTTTTTAAAAAAAATAGATTGTCAGGATCCGTTGACGAATCTGTGGACTGCTATAAACCGTCGGCGAATCTGTGTTATTTTTAGGAAAAAATATATTGTTGTTTTTTTTGCTTAATTCGGGTTTTCGTTTTCTTTTTCTTTTTAAAAAAAGTAGGTCGTTTGGACCTGTCGGCGAATCTGTGGTTTTTTGTTTTTAAGGAGAAAACAAATGTATTGTCGTTTTTTGTGTAATTCTGATTTCCTTGTTTTTTTTAAAAACGGGTTACTAGGACCCGTTGGAGATTATGTTGACTGCTATAAATTGTCCGTAAATCTGTGGTTTTTGAAAAAAAAAATCGCGAAAGGACCTTTGAGACCTAAACGTAATTCTATTTTTTGGGATCTATTCTGCTAAAAACCGTTAGAACGATTTGAACGTAAACCGTGAAGGGATCTAAATATAATTTCATTTTTTTGGGTTATTTCTGTTAAAAACTGACCAAAGAACTTAGACACGATTTTAAATATTTTGAAAAATCTTTCTGCGAAAATGGTGATGTGGCATAGCTGGGAGAGCGCCCATCCTCCCCGCTATAATGTATAGTATACATTTCTTAGCCACAGTAGCGCGTGGGACATACTACTATTAGTACTCGGTAATCATCGAATGGTGATTAGTGCCACTCTAGAAAAAGAATTTTTAAATAATACATTTTAAAATAATTTTGCAAAAATAATACACAAAAATTTTACAAAAATACACATCTGTCATCCGTTTCAAATGGCGACAGATTGTAGGATCGAAATATATTAATGTAGCAATCAAAGTGAGGGTGAATGATTGTGTGGAAGTTAAACTCAAATTTTTGGACTTTATTTTTTAACACACTCCAATTTAAACTCAAATTGCTTGGAGATCAATTCATGCAGACGGCGAACAGTCGGGAGACCAGTTCACACAGTAGGAGACCAGTTCACGTAGTTGGGAGACCAGTTTACATAGTCGGGCGACCAGTAGAGCAGTCGGGAGACCAGTAGAGCAGTCTGGACGACCAGTAGAGCAGTCTGGGTGACCAGTAGAGCAGTTTGGACAAGCAGACTGATACATATTCACTAAAATAGTAATTCCTGAAGATCCAACCGTTAGATCGATGTGAAATTTTAACTGTAGAAACTAGATTCAATTCCAAAGCTGACCCAAAAAGAATTAACTCGATCGGACCTATGAATCTTGAGATATTACCTTCGCAACTTGATTGAAACAACAAATGACAAGAATTAATCTTCAAAGCAACGACGGACCAAAACTTCGAACGATAGATCATCTACGCTGGACCAAATGAAAATTACTTACGCCAAAGAAAGCTTACCAGGAGTTTTTCCTTTTGTTGCATGTATGCACGTCAAACGTCCAAAGCAACTAAACTTCTAGTCGCTAGTTGCATGGGAGCTCTCCGGCTGCAGGAAAGATTCACGATCTTCTAGTCGTCGGAAGCACTTACGCCAGAAAAGCAAACTTCTAGTTGCAAGGATTTTTCTTTTTCACGCCACAATGCACAGGATGCTTGGATTTGCAAGAAGGATTTTATTTATCTGGATACAGTACTCAAAAACAAAATAGTACAAACCCTAAAACCTCAGTGCTTCGAATAAACAAGAGACACATCCCCTATTTATACTGAGCAAACATAAAGAGATTGAATACAACTCCACTCTTAACATGGGAAAAGTCTGTATACATCTCAACCTGGCCCAACATGGCCAAAAGCAACTCTTGCACGCATGTACAGTCCACATGCTGTAATTACGTGACTAACCAGCCTTCATGTGCATGTTCTCTAGCCCGAACGTCCCGCATGACATCCTCGACCACCAAGACCTCGATTCCTCTCTGAACCTAGTCCCGAATCTCAGTTCCTTCATGAACCTAGTTCCAGTCCCGTCATCGACCACATTCACCCTCGAGCAACACCTGCACATGAATAAACAAGAAACGCATTCGAACACAAGTCCACGACTTGACTCAAAGTAAATCCATGCAACCACTCACACGAGTGCATTGCATCAAGCAAAATCATTAACACGCTATCACAACATATCAAACAATCATCTTAAACAACATATGCACATGCACAACACATGCCATGATCGCAACCACTTTGCAATACTAATTTCATTACTAAGCCAATTTTTCAGCACATGATTTTACAATCTCCCTCTTGATGAAAACATTGGTAACACTATTTAGAACTGAACATGGCATTCACCTCACAAGAAAATTTTAAAGAAATTTTATTTTTAAAACAAACAAGCAAAGTGAAAAAAATCTCCCCCTAAAAAGAAGAAATAATCTCCCTCTAAAAAGAAGAAAAATATGTGTGTGAATGTGCAATATGTGTCCAAAATTCTCCCCCTTTGACAATGGATTCATCAAGAATACAAAACAGAGAACAAAATTCTCCCCCTTTATTTTTAATTTGTCTTTTTTTTATGTACTGAGCATTATGAGTCATGCACAAATGTAACAAATTCATCACCAAGTCATGCTATCAAAAGTATTTGCACCCTCAAATCTACACATAAACAATGTAGAGTAAGCATAATTAGAAATCAAGTACTATTAACGATTTTTTTCATGTCGTGATCTCCCTTTCTCAACAATCTTAAAACCTGAAAACATTAAAATTTTTGTGCACTTTATTTGTGCTTGAAAAACTGATTTATTAATTGATTGCAACAATAACAATTGCAAGGAATTACATGCACTATCAGCCTTATTTTTCAACCATGCCAAGCAATCACAAGCTTAAGGTTTCATGGTTTCGGTCATACACAACCTCTTCCAAGTTCATATCAAAGTGCAATGATAAGCAGTCTCGTAAAGAAGAAGTGTGATAGTACATAACCTTGTTCTTGCATTTATCAACAATCACTCTTTTAGCTTTAGCACTTAACTTTCATATTTAACACTTTTTGAGCAGAATCAAGATAGCCAAGAAAGTTCAACCATGACAAGATTTAATTCAAGTTGTCATTCCATTTAAATAGTCATGTCATAAACTACACCATATGTGCATGAACATGAAGTTGCAAAGATCTTGAAACATAAACATGGCTTCAAATGACATATGTGTATGAAATACAATGCTAAGTACTTTTTTTTTCATTGTTTTTCATTTTTTTTATTTTTTATTTAAGAAACACACAAAATAAAAAGCATGTTACAAAATATTACAAAAACTCCCCCTCAAAAATATCCCATCGGATGAACCAACCCAAGTTCTCCCCGAATAAAAGCAAAACGAAAAGAAAATAAAGGTTTTGTGAAAATGTCTGCCAATTGATGTTCAGTATCCACATGATGAAGCACAATATTTCCCTTTTCTACATGATCTCCAAGAAAGTGAAATCTGATCTCAGTGTGTTTTGTTCTAGAATGTTGCACATGGTTCTTAGCAATGCATATTGCACTAGTGTTATCACACAAAAGAGGAACACTATCCAAATTAACCCCATAATCTTTAAGTGTAGCTACTATCCAAAGAATTTGAGAACAACAACTAGCAGCAGCCACATATTCAGATTCAGCAGTTGATTGTGCAACAGAAGATTGTTTTCTAGATGACCATGCAATAAGAGAATTACCCAAGAAATGACATGAGCCAGATGTACTTTTTCTATCAATTCTACAACCTCTAAAATCAGCATCAGAGAATGCTCTTAAACTAATGCATGAGGAAGCAGAAAGCCAGATGTTAAAATATTGAGTACCATGAAGATACCTGAAAATCCACTTGACAGCTTGTCGATGTGAAACACGTGGGGAAGCTTGAAAGTGAGCACACAAGCACACAACAAATTGAATATTCGATCTTGATGCAGTGAGATATAACAGTGAACCTATCATGCTTTTATATTCCTTTTGATTAACCATCTCACCATCTTCATCCGGATCAAGTGTGCAAGTGCCTCCCATTGGTGTCATGATCGGCTTGCAGTTTTCCATCCCAAAGCGACGAAGCAAATTTTTTGTGTACTTACTTTGATAAACAAAAATACCTTCCTTCGTTTGTTTGATTTGCAGTCCCAAAAAGTAAGTTAACTCACCCATCATACTCATCTCAAATTCCTTCCTCATGGTTTCTAAAAACTTAGACACTAAAACATGAGAGGAACCACCAAAAATGATATCATCAACATAAATCTGAACGAATAGTTGATCAGTGCCTTGCTTGAGTAAAAAGAGAGTTTTGTCAACTTTTCCCTTTTTCAAGTAAAAAGGTTTTTAGCCTATCATACCATGCTCTAGGGGCTTGTTTTAATCCATACAAAGCTTTTGACAATTTGAACACATGATCTGGATACTTTGGATTTTCAAAACCAGGTGGTTGCTTAACATATACCTCCTCATTAATATAGCCATTTAGAAAAGAACTTTTCACATCCATTTGATACAATCTATAACCTTTAGATGCAGCAAAAGTTAAAAGAATTCTAATGGCTTCAATTCTAGCAACAGGAGCAAAGGTTTCATCAAAATCTAAACCTTCAACTTGAGTAAAATCTTGAGCAACCAATCTAGCCTTATTCCTGACAATAACACAATCCTCACTTTGTTTATTTTTGAAAACCCATCTAATTTCAATTATATTAAAATCAGGAGGAGGTGGAACAAGTTTCCAGACTTTATTACGTTCAAAATTCTCTAATTCCTTATGCATGTCATTGATCCAAGATTCGTTAGTTAATGCATGAGATATATCTTTGGGTTCAAAATAAGCAACAAAAGCAGAGTGAGCATGAGAATCAGAAGCAATAAACCTGGATCGGGTGACTCTCTCATTCAAATCTCCAATCATCTGTTCAGGTGGATGTCGCTTTTGAATGCGCAAAGGAGCTGTAACTTTAGAAACTTCTCCTTCTTCTTTATTTTTAGCATGTACAGAAGATGTTGTGGCTTAAGAATGCTCAGCTGTAGGTGATGTAGTGGTAGGTGCCAAAGGTGCTACAGTTAGTTGTGCGACAGGAATCAACACTTCATCCTCAACATCATTATCATCATCAAGAAAGATACTCTCCCCCTGAACATATGCCTCTATACCTACATCAATTGGACTAGTGCCAGGACTAGTCTCATCAAAACTAACTTCACATGTTTCTACAATTGAGAGGTCAATGCATTAACTAGACATTCTCACAAGGAGGGACACCATGTCCTTATCTGATGCATCCTATTAATAATTAAGACCAACTACTAGATGTTGATGCATTATTCTGAGACATGCTAGATTGGGAGGTCAATGCATTTGATTTGTTACCATTCTTTCTAGTAAGAACATCCAATTCATGAGTTTTTAATTTAGAGAAAAGAACATCTACAGTAAGTTCACTCATAACAGTTGATTCTCTAATGGATGTAACTTTCATCTCCCAAATAGACATATCTAATGCATCAAGCTATTGTCTAGCATTAGTAGCTTCATCAAAGAAAACCCCAACAACACGTAAATTGCTAAGAATCTTATTGAAACGTGCAAAAAAATCATCTAGTGACTCACCAGATTTCATCTCAAATCGCATGATTGCGCGGAAGCTAAAATCAAATTTTTGGACTTTGTTTTTTTAACACACCCCAATTTAAACTCAAATTGCTTGGAGACCAGTTCATGCAAACGGCGAACAGTCGGGAGACCAGTTCACACAGTTGGAGACCAATTTACGTAGTTGGGAGACCATTAGAGCAGTCGGGAGACCAGTAAAGTAGTCTGGGCGATCAGTAGAGCAGTCGGACGAGCACTAGAGCAGTTTGGGCAACCAGTAGAGTAGTTGAGCGACCAGTAGAGCAGTTGAGCGACTAGTAGAACAGTCTGGGCGACCAGTAGAGCAGTTGGGCAACCAGTAGAGCTGTTTGGGCGAGCAGACTAACATATATTCACTAAAATAGTAATTTTGGAAGATCCAACCGTTAGATTGATGTGAAATTTTAACTGTAGAAACTAGATTCAATTCCGAAGTTAACCCAAAAAGAATTAACTCGATCGGACCTACAGATCTTGAGATATTATGTTCGCAATTTGACTGAAGCAACAAATGACGAGAATTAATCTTCAAAGCAACGACGGACCAAAACTTCGAACGATAGATCAACTACGCTGGACCAAATGAAAATTACTTACGCCAAAGAAAAGCTTACCAGGAGTTTTTCCTTTTGTTGCATGTATGCTGTGGGGGATATATACCCCGGGGGCCCACAAGGCAAACCTGCGAGGCCCAACCAGGCAAACTTAAGCCAGGCCGACTACGGAGGACTGGAGGCATATTGGGCCGGGCGAGATATGAAGAATCGGAACAAATTCCCGTTATGGAAACCGAGTCGTATTAGGCAAAGGATGATTGTAATCCAAACTGATATAGAGTCGGATAGATATTAGGGTGCAGATCCCATCTCGTATCCGAGTGGGATTCCCTATTGTAACCGCCCGTCTCTGCTATATAAAGAGGGGGGCGGGGAACCATCAACACAGGAACATCATCAGCAAATAAGTTAGCCACTCATAATTCCAGAGCACAGGACTAGGGTATTATCTCCACCGCGAGAGCCCGAACCTGTATAATTTCTCGTGTCTTGTGCTACCATCGAGCTTCCGATCCAGCGCTTAGCCCCCTTTTAATTATTGTCGGTAACAAACCTCGACAGTTGGCGCGCCAGGTAGGGGCTGCGCTAGGATCAATCTTGGCGGGCTCGATGGCGATCTTCGTCAAAAGCATGACCACCTTCGCGCTAGCCCAGGCGTTCCGTTTCGGAAGCCTGGACTTCATCGCCAGTAATTTTGGTCATCTTACCCTCTCGGGTTTGGATCAGATCCAATCTGAAGGCAACCTTGAGGTCCCTCTCACCAGTGAACCACTCGGATCGGGAACAAGCATGGCCATCTGTCCTTGGACGAAAAGCCAAAAGCTTGAACCCCGTCTAGAGCTGGAGTCGGCTGATGGCGGATCCCGAGTAGTCAAACATGCTGGAGAACCACTCGGATTTAAAGATCAGTGCAACCCATCTTCTTGTTCCTCTGATTCAGAGGATGGGGCGGAAGATTTCCAGAGCTTTCGCTGCATTTTTGTGATAGAAGATTTGCGAACGGAATCCCAGCAACAAAAAGATGCAGCGAACGCTGCAGAAGAAGAACGTCAACGACAGGAAGGCCGTGCGAGACTCCTCCAGAATAGAAGCCGCAACGTTAATGAAGAAATCCTGCAGACAAAGGTGGGGAACCAGTCGGTTTTTCATACGCCTCAGCAGAACATTGTGGCCTCCAAAACGCTTCTTGATACTTTGGGGCCACTGCTTGGTCCGGATAGCCTTGCCGCTCCGATCGTAGCCTAGGTTCAGGCTATGGTGGCAGCGGCAGCGGTCCAGCAACACCAGGAGGAGCCATGTCGAACTCGCCTCGTCGACTCAAGAAGTCGCCAAAGAAGAACACGGCTCGCGATCGTCCAAAGTAGAGCTCCGGAGAGGGAAGACGCGCAAGACAAAGATCAACCGTGACCTCCGCATGGATTTAAATGCCAGACGGCGTGATCGGGAAGATGAAGAATGACGTAGGCGCAGAGATAACTACGAACGTTTTGGCATTGGCCACGGCGGCCAGGACGATCACCGTAACAACCCCCGCTATTGTGGAGGGGAAAACGAAGATCGGCGGGTTAAATCACCCTATCGGCGTTCTCACGAAGGCGCAACGACGGCCCTATCGAGGGCATCCGGGCTTTCACCCCTCACCTTCGCCGAGTGGTCTGGCCCGAAGGATTCAACCCGAAGAGCATCACCAAGTTCGACGGAGAAAGAGACCCTGAAGGTTGGCTCCAAGTTTACTCCCTGGCAATCATGGCTGCCGGGGGCGATCGCAATGTGATGGCCAATTACCTTCCGGTCATGCTCACCTCTTCGGCCCAAGCTTGGCTTACAGGACTCCCAGCAAATTCCATAGATTCTTGGGAGGATCTTTGTGAGCAATTTATCACCAATTTCCAGGGCACTTATGAGCGGCCTGGAACGCAATGGGACCTGTACCAGCTCCGCCAGAAAAAGAATGAGACGCTCCGGGAATTCATCCGGCGCTTCATGCAAAAAAAGAATACAATCAGGGACATCTCGGAGGCAGCAGTCATCGCGGCATTCCAGAAGGGTGTCAACGACCCCGACTTGATCAAGAAGATGTCTCGAAAGCCGCCGTCCACCGTGAGGGAGATGTTCGAGTGGCGGAACCGCTCTGTGATGGCCTCGAGCAGCTCTCGCCGAAGCAGCAGGATGATCGCCACGACAAAAGACAAAAGGGATTACGCCGAGTCATCGAGACAACGCGACAGGAAGCAAAAATCTGAGGAAATAGTGGCTGCAGCCGAGCAAGGCCGTCACCGCGCGCCACGCTCCGACGACTACGATACGGTAATGGAGGCTATTTGTCCTTTTCACCCAAAAGGCAAGCACGCCGCCAAAGACCGCTTCACCTTGAGAAGATTTGCCAAGGAATCGAGCGACCACCAGAGGCGGAAAAAGAAGAAGATAAGAAAAAGCAAGATTCCCCTGAGGATGATGAAGGCGAGTACCAAAAGATGGAACGAGAGCTCAATTACATCTACGGAGGCTCAATGGCTTACGAGTCAAAGCGGAAGCAAAAACTCCTGACCAGGGCGTCAACGCCGTCATGCCAAGACACCTCAAGTATCTCCGATGGTCCGAGGCTCCCATTACCTTTGACCGTTCGGATCATCCGGATCACATCCCCTATCCCGGAAGATTCCCGCCGGTGTTGGACCGGTGGTGCGCAAGCGTTAAACTTAGGAGGTCTTTGGTCGATGGAGGCGGCGGGCTCAATGTTCTCTTCTCCAAAACTTTTGACGACATGAAGATTCCCGTTCGAAGTTAAAGCGGGGCTCATCCCCATTCCATGGAGTAATTCCGGAACTTCCGGTGCCACTCGGACAAATCACCTTGCCGACCACGTTTGGAACCAAAGAAAATTTCCTGATGAATACCTCAACTTTGAAGTGGCGACTTTGGGCGGCATATCACGCCATCTTAGGGAGACCCTACCGGCGATTCATGGCCGTACCCCATTATACATATCTTGTCATGAAGATGCGGGGCCAAAGGGTATCATTTCGTGCGTGGTGATATCAGTAGCGCTCGTTAAATGCATGACGAGGAAAGCTGCGAGATGGCCGAGGCCCAAGAGGCGCAGAAGAGAGAGAAGATCCGCAGTGACCACACACCAAGGAGACGAAGGTGAGGTGCCGCCAAGAAGCGATCGAGGCAAGCCTAAAAACGATGAGGGGTCAAAAGGTAATCCTTGATCCATCCAACTCGGCGAGCATACTCGATCGGAATAGGCCTCGCCCCCAAATAGGAGGACGCGCTCGTCACCTTTCTTCAGGCCAACCGGGACATCTTCGCGTGGAAACCATCCGACATGCCCGGTGTACCCAGAGAGGTGATCGAGCACTCTTTGAACGTTGACGAGAAGGCCAAGCCCATCAAACAACGGCTCCGAAGATTCGCTCAAGACAGGAAATAAGCCATTAGGGAAGAAATCACAAAGCTTTTAGCAGCAGGTTTCATAAAAGAAGTGTACCATCTGTTGGTGGCGAATCCGATTCTTGTTCGCAAAAGAATAAAAGTTTGGCGCATGCGTTGATTACACCGATCTCAACAAAGCTTGCCCGAAAGATCCTTTCGCCGCCTCGTATAGACCAAGTGGTGGATTCGACGGCAGGCTGCGAACTCTGAGTTTTACGGGCGATATTCGGGATACCACCGGATCAAAGCTAAAAGAAGAAGATATCAAGACTTCGTTCATCACTCCGCTTGGCGCGTTACGCTACATCACGATGCCATTCGGTTTGAAAACGGCGCAACTTATCAACGCGCGATCTGGCGATGTTTTCACTCCAGTTAGGCATAGCGTGGAAGCATATGTTGACGACGTCGTTGTCAAGACTCGTGCGAAGAAGGACCTCATATCTGACTTGGCGGAAACCTTCGAAAGCCTGAGGGCTTACAAAATGAAGCTGAATCCAGAAAAATGCATTTTTGGAGTCCCGTCGGAAAATTACTCGGGTTTATTGTGTCACAACGTGGCATCGAGGCAAACCCAGAGAAGATCAATGCAATTATGAAAATGAAACCTCCAACCGATCGGAAGGGCGCCCGAAACTCACGGGTGCATGGTAGCACTCGACAGATTCATCTCCGCGGGATCGCGAGAATGCCTTTTTCAAACTTCTAAAAAGCGGGGTAACTTTCAATGGACCTCCGAGGCGCAACAAGCTTTCAAGAACTGAAAACATTCTTATCATCTCCACCGTCTTTGGTCCCACCATTGCGAAGAACCCTTTTGCTCTACATTGCCGCCACGACTCATGTAGTCGGCCGCAATCGTCGCAGAGCGAAAGAAGAGGGCACCTCCGGAAAATCAGTGGCGATCTATTTCATCAGCGAGGTATTGGGAGAATCCAAGGTTTGCTACCCACAGGTACAGAAACTATTGTACGCCGTGTTGCTCGCCTCGCGCAAACTTAAACATTACTTCCAAGAACATTCAATTGCGATGATCACCACTTTCCCGCTTGGGGACATACTTCACAATCGGGAGGCCACCGGAAGGATTGCCAAATGGGCAGTCGAGCTCGGGGCTTTTGAAATCTCTTTCAGGCCACGAACGGCGATAAAATCTCAAATATTGGCCGACTTCACCGCCGAATGGACAGAATTACAAATTCAACAACTCTTCAAGAAGCTGAGTCTTGGGCGATGTATTTGACGGCTCCCTCATGCTCAGCTGCTGAGGCTGGCGTGGTCCTCATCGCCCAACAGTGAGCACACGAAATCGCCCTTCAGATCCACTTTCCGGCATCAAACAACGCCGCCGAGTACGAGGCACTCATTCACGGGCCAGATCGCGATATCCCTGAGTCCCGTGCTAACTATTCGGGCGACTCCATCTTTGGTAATCAATCAAGTTCAAAAGGAATGGTCTGTGTCGAAGACAAAGATGATGACCTATTGCCAGGAGGTACGGAAGCTGGAAGGCAAGTTTGACGGGCTGGAGCTCATCCACGTGCTCCGACGTGACAACGAAGCAGCGGACGAATTGGCAAGGCTAGGGTCTACTCGGGCAACAG
The DNA here is from genome assembly GCA_036346375.1 of Guadua angustifolia. Lineage (NCBI taxonomy): Eukaryota > Viridiplantae > Streptophyta > Magnoliopsida > Poales > Poaceae > Guadua > Guadua angustifolia. Next base: position 20,510,682 of record CM070508.1, read on the forward strand.
TACCAGTTGGTGTGTTTGTCGAAGAAATCCATAAACCTTCAATAAGCCCGAAACAGGAGCAAGGTAAGCCGGAGGAAGCACTCGTTGAGGAAGAGGTCCTGGTCATCAATGTAGATTGGACGGCTCCTTTCCTCAATTACCTGTTGAAGGATGAACTTCCAGAAGACCGGACAGAAGCAGAACGAATCTCACGGCGCAGCAAGAACTATATGATAGTAGGTGAAGAATTGTTCCGAAAAAGTGCCTCTGGAGTTCTAAGGCGATGCATATCAGAACAAGAAGGAAGAAACCTACTCAGAGAAATCCACTCGGGAATCTGTGGACATCACGCGGCGTCAAGCACTCTGGTGGGCAAGGCATATCGACAAGGCTTCTTTCGCCGATTGCCGTGGATCGATGCGTAAGACATCGTCCGAACACGTGAAGGATGCCAATTTTTCGCCGCCAAATACATGTGCCCGCCGAAGCGCAAACAATTCCGATCACTTGGCGTTCGCGATGCAGGGGGCTTGACATGGTTGGCCCAATGAAGAAAGCTCAAAGCGGTTTCACTCATCTCTTTGTCGCCGTCGATAAATTCACCAAGTGGATAGAAGCAAAACCGAGCTACAATCACAATGCCAAGGCCAAAGAATTTTTTCAGAGATCGTCAGAAGATTAGGCACCAAAGCAGGATTATCACGGACAATGGAACTCAATTCGAGGAGAAGAATTTCAAAAGCGGTGTGTGAGCTTGGCATCAAAATTTGCTTCGCCTCCGTGGCTCACCCAAAGAGCAATGGTCAGGTAGAAAGGGCAAATGGCATGGTGTTGCAAGGCTTAAAGGCACGCATCTTCGATCGGCTCAGACCGTATGCCACCCGATGGGTAAAAGAATTGCCTTCGGTACTCTGGGGGCTGAGAACCACCCCCAGTAGGGCAACCGGGCAGTCACCTTTTTTCCTGGTCTACGGCTCAGAAGCAGTTCTACCCACCGAGTTGACTTTCGGATCCCCTCGGGTCCGGAATTTCAGAGAGGCTGAGTCGGAGGAAAGCAGAATGGAAGACATTGATCGCTTGGAGGAAGCAAGGGAAGTCGCCGCAGTCCAGTCGGCCAAATACCTCCAGGCCCTGCGCCGCTATCACGACCGAAACGTCCGAAACCGAGCATTCTCCAAGGGCGATTTGGTCCTAATAAAGAGCCACAAGCATGAGCACAAGTTGTCTCCGAATTGGGAAGGACCCTACATCGTCGACGAAGTGACACGACCAGGAGCTTACAGGCTTAAGCGATAAGACGGCGCCATCATCAGCAACTCATGGAATGTAGAGCAGCTACGACGTTTTTACTCTTAAAATATTCTGGGAGTATTGAATCTTTCCCTAGACTTGCTACTCAATTGTTGCTCAATTAAGCAGTAAGTCGGGGGCTACACCTAATAGTGTTGTGCATGCGCAACTCGACTGGAAGACTATTTGTTCAAAGAGATGTTAGATGTCAAGATTTTTTCAATTGACTTGCTACTCAATTGCTTCTCAATTAAGCAGTAAGTCGGGGGCTACACCTAATAGTGTTGCACATGTGCAACCCCGCGTGCGTATCAAGCTATTATCCTTTCCCTCTTCCTTACGATCACGACTAAAATCCGAGTGCTCTATACCCTCGATTATGAAACCCCGGACGAAAAAGTCTAGTTACCTAAAGGCATGCCCGAGGGAAAAGGCCAAAGCGCCAACTCGCGATGCTCGGGGGCTATACTAATCGCGCGGAGCGTTTAAACATAAGGGAGGATGAAAACCACTCGGGAAAAAGTCGAAAAGATTTAAGCAAGGAACAAGAGAAATAACAAGGTTGGAGCTAAAACAGTCTTACAAAAGGTCCAGCATCAGTCAAAGACCATAAGAGATATATACAACAAAAGCACTATCTAAAAACAGCAAAAGTGCTACTTCCCTTACGAAGATAAAAAAAAACTACTCCCGGCGCGCGCGGCCGACGGCGGCAATGAGGGCATCCCTAGCTCTGATAAGCCTAGGAATGACCTCGATCGAGCGTCGGCAATGGCGGTATCGGCGATGGCCTCTGCTCATGACCTCCGCCATGGCGAGGTCAAACGCGGCCCAGAGCTCGGCGTGTTCATCCTCAGGTTCCGCGAGGGCGTCGTCGCCGAAACTGTTGAACAGGTCCTCGATCCACGGCGCGATCGGCGGACCTGGGGACTCCGGAGGGAGAGACAGAGGAGAAAGATCCTCGGAAGAAGAGGAAGAATCCATGAAGAAGAAAAGAGTAACCTGCAAAAAAGGTGAACGATCAAACCAGCGGTCACAGTTCCACAAGTAAGAAAAGTGAAGAAATCAAGCGAAGAAGAAAGCTAACGAGCGAATGTTTCAAAGAAACGAGAAGAAAAACTCCTGGAGAGATGAAGAAGAGCGAACCGGCTGAGAATGGTAGTGCGCTGTGAATCACCAAGGTCGAGGCTAAAGTACACTCTTATACGGGGCAACGTCTGTCGCCGGAGAGAGACTCACTTCAACTCTGGGCGACGCTTGGCTTGGAAGCAGGAGCGATTCACCTTCCGGGTACACTGAACGTAGCGTCGCACATTTTTCAAAGAATGTCAGACACCATGATGATCCAAGACTTCAGAAATGGGCCAAGGCACCAGATTTGCCCCCTAAATGGGCCAGGGGTTAGCGCTAAGGCAGCGGCTAAACATTTTTACAGAGCAAGCTCAGTCCCAAAAGAAACCATTTTTCCAACATTTGAGCAATTATCCCGAAGGAGCAGCAAAAAGCACAAGATAAGTGCAAACAGAAGATTACACAGGACCCAGTCGGGTTTTAACCAAAAGCGAAAAGTATCCTTAACTCGTCCATAGGGCGAGGCGCTCGTCGTCAATCAGCGGTCTTGGGCAAATCCCTCCTTGACGGCCCCGAGCTCCACCCGCGGATATAAGGACTTGGTGATCGCCAATGCCTGGCAGGCGCTTGTAATTGCGATGTCCTCCAAATGCGCAGTCAGCTTCTTGGGGCTTTCCGACCCTCGAATTGTGACATCGTAATCATAGGGAATACTGGTGTGCGGCTTCATCGGGACCTGTGATTCGCGACATCCTTCGAGCCAGTTGAAGACGGACAATCCTTGCTTCAGTACTTTTGATCTTATCATCAAAGGCCTGGTACTAAGCTTGCGAATTGATCCGATGCACTGTGGGATACCAGTCGGGTAATTATGAGACTGCAAAAGAGAAGGATAACAAAACAGAAGATGAGACCGAGAGTGCACCTTCCAATTCTCTTGTCAGCTTAGCTACCTTTTCCTTGGCGTCGCTTGACCTTCTTGCTTTTTCATTACGAGAAAGAGAGGCTTGAACTTCTCCGGAAGTCCGCAAAAGGATGAAGGGACAGGCGTCGAAGACAAAGAACAAAATCGGGGCCTAGGGCACTTTCGGATGAAAGGGTTACCATCGTAAAGAGTGGTTAAATTCAATTTCTCGCCTCGAGGATTGGATACGATTTGAAGTCCTTCCAGTTCCTCTGGCTCTCCACGCAGTGCGTGTAAGATCGACCTCAAATTCAAGTCTTGAATCCGCTCGACCTCCTCGGCATAATCCTTCCTCATCTTCATCCTCGGAAACAATTTTTGAAGAAAGCGGTTCGGTCCTCGGCAAAAGATGACAAAGCGTTGGAGACAGTAAAAGCAATGTCGAGCTTCAGGAAAAAGGGCTTTCAAAAGAAAGTGCGGCGCAGACAACTCACCTGGCCAAGACGCCAACACTCACGAGCAGCATCAAAGAACGACTTCCAATCTTGACCCTCGATTTCGCCATCCAACAGCACTATATCACCCTCGTCATCAGTAAATGCGGCCCGCACCGGAGATTTCGGGCGAGAGGGCGGAGGAATTTCAATGCACGGTGGTGACTGGTGAGGAGGGGTAGAAGGGTCTTCTGGCGGTAAAGAAGCAGTAGCATCAACAGGAGACGCAGCGCGGGCAGTCGGCTCAAGAAGAAACGGCGGCAAGGAATCACTCGGCTCCAGGCGGCACCTGTTGCCTGTGGCCTCGGGGGCTGATGGAGGCACTGTTCCGACTGGTTCCGGAATAGCACTGGGTGTGGGAGGCACAGCATCAGTCGGCACCTCGGCCTCTAACACGTCAGCGCTGCCCTCGTCAACAGCTGCTGGAGGCTCCGGGGGTAACACCTCATGAAGAACTTCATCAACAGGATCCCTACAAGAAGAAACGGTCAGGACATGATCTAAAGGAGCAAAGAAAGACTAGCAAGGGAATCCAACCTGTTGGACCTTGTTATCTTCCATTTCAAACCCCTCCGGGTGGAGGGACTGCTAGCAGAGTCCCAGGCGCACTCTGTCAAGGAAGACACGGAGTCCGGTCGGTAGCAGGAGAAGGCACATTCTTTGTTGGGGGTGGGACCGAGGGCTTGAGCATCTCGGGTTCCACTGACTGGCTCGAAGAAGAAGAAGAGGTCGCGGGAGGAGGTCGTACGGCCGTGGGGTCCCAAATCTTTGGACCTCCAGTCTTGGGTACACCTTTATCCGACTGCTTCCGCTTGGCCTTGCGAACAATTGGAGCTTTTCCCTTCCTGGATGGATCATCATCAGGCGTGCTCGTCTTGCTTCGCTTCGCACTTGGGGCGGCAGAAGGAGTGCTGGCTGGGAAGTTTCACTTATCACTTTTATGGACGGGAAATTCAGTGTGGCAAGATCGTAAAAGAAGGCTTCACGTCCCTGCAAATATGAAAGCTCATCCACATCAAGATTCAGATAAAAGTTAAAAGAATCAGTATCAGAAGGCAATGAAGATCCCTTACCGGAGGCGTTGGGTTCAGCTTTGTGAAAGGTCTTGGGTTCCTGGGAACAGAAATCTTCTCGTTTGGAGCGAAGAAGTCAGAGACACGGCACAAAAACACCGCCGAAGTAATTTCTTCAGAGACCTCCCGAGTGGGATCATTGGAGCCCTCATATTCATGTCCATGATGAACTCGGTCCTTGAGGGGCTGAATCCGGCGGATGCAAAAATTGGCAATGATGGCCATACCAGTAAGCCCATTTTCCTTTAGCTCGGCAATTAGCCCCATAAGATCAATCACTTGGTCCATCCCATTGTCCTTAGGGAGCGACGTCCAGTCAGGAGAGGGCTTGGGTGGTCTTCCAGAAAAAGCAGGCAAAGGAGGCTCAGGATTGGCACAGTAGAACCACTCTTGGTGCCAGCCTTTATTCGAGGTTTTAAAAGGAATGTTAAAGTAAGGTTTTTTCATGCCATCCCTCAGCTGAAATCCGGCACCTCCGACCACTTTGGGGGAATTCTTGTTGGGAAAAGGCTTGAGAAGGAAAAGGTGGCGAAAGAGATTAAAATGGGGACGGATGCCAAGGAAAGATTCGCAAAGATTGACAAAAGCAGCGATTTGAAGAATGGAATTAGGGTTGAGATGAGTTAATTCAATCCTGTAGAATTCAAGAATGCCGCGGAAGAAGGGGGATGCTGGGAGACCCAATCCACGCATGAAAAAGGATTCGAAGACAACCACCTCCTCAGCACGGGGGGTTGGGCAGAATTCACCTGTGGCGGGGCGGGCGGCGAGCATCACCAGTGGCGGAAAAACACCCATGCCGACCAAATCTTCCAACCGCCTCTCCGTCGTTACCGAGGTAGCCCAATCCTTGGTCGAGGCGGACGGGTGAACAGTTGCGGGAGATGGGGACGACATCCTCGAACAAAACAACCTTGCGATCACGCGAGATTAGGGATTAACCCTAGCGGCGGAGGTCGCGAGGGAAAAGATAGGAGTACCAAAGGGGTGAAAAAAGAACAGTGCAAAGACACTTCGTTCTGCCCTATATTGCTAAGGGAGCGGTGCCAACTTCGCCTGAAGCGAAACCGCTTCACCCTTCCTATGCGGGAAGCCGCCCTAGGAGCACTTGAGGTGGCGGTGAGCACGCATGTCGTGCACAATTGCCAAATGGCCCAACAAAATAAATTGGGAAAAGGTACGCCCCAAGATGGGCCAAAAGCCAAGGATCCGTGACACTCGGGATCATGGGTACCATCCCAGGAAAAACATTCTCTTATGGTATGCCTCATGCTAGGTCACAGGCTGATAACGTTCAAGGAACGAAGTCAGATACCATAAAGATGACTCAACAAAAAACAGACGCCCACAGGGTACGAGGCTCATATAACCTTAAAAAAGGTGACGACGGGTACCAAATGGGCAGGATGAAAAGCGCTCTGTAAAAAAGCCGGGGGTTGTGTGCCAACGCGCCAATACCACTCGAAAGTCTGATGTCTTTGAAAACATACCAAGAAGCGAGTCGGCCGATAAATTGGCCTGAGGCAGCTCGGAATAGTCATATAAAGATTTAAATCGAGTTCTTCGTGACCTCCTCGCCAAGCAACAAAGCACTCGGCTATGAGCACTCGGGAAGACTTGGTTGCAGAAAGGCGCTCGATCGCGAAGCACTCGGGGGCTACTGTGGGGGATATATACCCCGGGGGCCCACAAGGCAAACCTGCGAGGCCCAACCAGGCAAACTTAAGCCAGGCCGACTACGGAGGACTGGAGGCATATTGGGCCGGGCGAGATATGAAGAATCGGAACAAATTCCCGTTATGGAAACCGAGTCGTATTAGGCAAAGGATGATTGTAATCCAAACTGATATAGAGTCGGATAGATATTAGGGTGCAGATCTCATCTCGTTTCCGAGTGGGATTCCCTATTGTAACCGCTCGTCTCTGCTATATAAAGAGGGGGGCGGGGAACCATCAACACAGGAACATCATCAGCAAATAAGTTAGCCACTCATAATTCCAGAGCACAGGACTAGGGTATTATCTCCACCGCGAGAGCCCGAACCTGTATAATTTCTCGTGTCTTGTGCTACCATCGAGCTTCCGATCCAGCGCTTAGCCCCCTTTTAATTATTGTCGGTAACAAACCTCGACATATGCACGTCAAACGTCCAAGGCAACCAAACTTCTAGTCGCCAGTTGCATGGGAGCTCTCCGGCCGCAGGAAAGACTCACGATCTTCTAGTCGCCGGAAGCACTTACGCCAGGAAAGCAAACTTCTAGTTGCAAGGATTTTCTTTTTCACACCAGAATGCACAGGATGCTTGAATTTGCAAGAAGGATTTTATTTATCTGAATACAGTACTCCAAAACAAAAGAGTACAAACCCTAAAACCTCAGCGCTCCGAATAAACAAGAGACACCTCCCCCTATTTATACTGAGCAAATATAAAGAGATTGAATACAACTCCACTCCCAACATGGAAAGAGTCTGTATACATCTCAACCTGGCACAACATGGCTAAAAACAACTCTTGCAAGCATGTATAGCTCACATGCTGTAATTACGTGACTAACCAGCCTCCATGTGCATGTTCTCTAGCCCGAACGTCCCGCATGACATCCTCGACCACCAAGACCTTGATTCCTCCCTGAACCTAGTCCCGAATCTCAGTTCCTCCTTGAACCTAGTTTCGGTCCCGTCATCGACCACGTTCGCCCTCGAGGAACACCTGCACATGAATAAACAAGAAACGCATCTGAGCACAAGTCCACGACTTGACTCAAAGTCAATCCATGCAACCACTCACACGAGTGCATTGCATCAAGCAAAATCATTAACATGCTATCACAGCATATCAAACAATCATCTTAAACAACACATGCACATGCACAACACATACCATGATCTCAACCACTTTGCAATACCAATTTCATTACTAAGCCAATTTTTCAGCACATGATTTCACACAGATCTTCTATCATTATTTGAATTGGCAACAAGGTTCTGTCATCATTCAAATAGCGACAGAAGTCTTTGTCTTATCAACCAAATGAATTCATGACAAAATATTCCATTAAACAATTCAATCTGCGATAAAACAAACATGTGTCGTCATTTGAAATGACGACAGAAGCCTTATCGTCAAATGAAATGGCGACTCAGCTTTTGTCCCATTTCAATCGGGGACAAAAGCCTTGTTGCTATTTGAAATGACTAGAGAGCTTATGTCATTATTTGAATTGGGTGTATTTTTTGGAAAAAAATCAACATATTATTTTTGTAAAATTATTTTAAAAATGCATTACTTAAAAAAATTCCTCCAAAAAAGACATGTAATCCACTTTGGAGGCTATTTGGAGAACGTCACTTTTGTAGCCTCCTCTACCTCATTTTTTTAAAATAAATCTAGCCTTCTCACGAATTTATTTGTAGATTTAGTCACCTCCCTCACCATATAAGGTGCAGCAGGCGACACTTGTCCCTTGCTGTGCCCGTAGAGTACGAAAGCTAATGTTACCGTGCTCGGGGAGCGCGGGAGGAGCACAAGGCATGCGGCTGGTGAGCATGGGGGCATGCACTGCCACGATCGGGTGGTGCAGATGGCGCGCTGCCACAGCCGAATAGTGCGGAAGGAGCTCTGGTGTTCTTATATGGTAGGAGAGCACGAAAAGTGACACATATCACCTTCTGGCGCTTTCACGATTAAAAATGGATTTATTTTTATAATTATATTCGAAAGAGAACCAAATTAAAACAAGAGGCAGAAAGTTAGAAAATGGATGATTCCAGCCGTTTTGATGCGAGAGTTGAGGAATGACCACGGGAATCCCAAGCCCCTGTAATTGGTCGGAAGTGAACTAAACGGAAATCGCCACTGGTGTCGGAAATGGAAAAATCGCATTCATTAATTCCCACTGGTTATGTGACCACGTGGTGCAACGAAAATTTAATTTGTGACAAAAATTTATTTGCAAAAAGCACTAAGCTTGTCTGAATAATACTGTTCAATATGAATGTACAATGGTTGAAACTCAATTTGCGATAAAAAGTTTATTTGCAAAGAGTACTAACAGTGGCAAATGTGGATAATTAAAGAGCAGTAGTAAAAGTGGATAATTTTAATGAAGTGCCGTAGAAACGCTAAGAAGAAACTCTTGTTTTATATAGTACAGACTTGCTGCCTGTAATTCTACGCTAACAATTTAAAATTGTTGCTCGTGGCTAGGGGTGGCAACGGGGGGCCATTCTCCGCCGGGGAGTGCCTCCCCATCTCCGTCCCCGCGATCCAAAATTTTCCCCGTCCCCGTCCCCGTCCCTGTCCCCGTTCCCCGTCTCGGGGGAGAAAATCCCCCCGTCCCCATCCCCGTTCGGGTATCGGGGCCCCGTCGGGGACCCATCCCCGCGAAAATTTCACATAAGAGAAGAGCTCTTATAGCCATTTTAACTCTAAAATGATATCAACAGACAAGGAAAAAAAGAATGCATGCATTCATTGAAGATTATGTTGTTCCGTTTATGAAAATGTGAATATGACGGGTTAGAGGATATGTTTGCAATCTAATAACTAAATTGGACTAAACTAAATTTGAATCCCCAACCGGGTCCCCGCGGGGAAAAAAATCCCCGTCCCCGTCCCTGCCATCCCCGACAGGGGAATAATTTTCCCCGTTTTCATCCCCGCAGGAGACGATTTCTTCCCATACCCATCCTCTAATAGAGGAATTCCCCGCCGGGGATCGGGGAACGGGTCCCCATTGCCACCCCTACTCGTGGCTTAGGAGTATCTGGAAAGGAATGCTAGTCATGGCTAGCTAATTCCAGCTTAATTAGCTCCTGGTCAACAGAATCAGCGCGCAACGTTTTACAAAGCAGTACTCACTCTGTTTGATTGTATTTGCCTTCAGTCTATCATGCGAATAGATCAGAGAAGCAATAAATTAAAACAATTAATAAGAAATAATCATGCATACCATATTAAATAACATATTACAAGCCCTTAATTTTTTTCAAAACATTCAAGTACGGTAGATAGTACAACTAAATATTTTAAAATAGATGCTTCGAAGGCTATAAATAAATACAGTGAAATGGACGGAGGAACAAGCTTAAATGTGCTGCAATACACGCCCCTAATCCATCGTAGCCTGGATTCGGCCGTGCATTTGGGTGCGCTTTGCATTCGACCGTGAGTCGCATCCATCCTTGTGGCTTGGCGATCGATCATCGCAGTGCGACTGATGCCAGTACGATGTGTCGATATCGCTGTGATCAGCGTCCAAGTAGGCGTGGCGTGAGGGCCTGAGGAGGGGGAGGGGGGGTGGGGGGTATGTATAATTTCGAGCTCGTGATTAATAACAGCAATGGTGTGGTCCGACCCGACGGCATAAATACGACCCTGAAACATTTCCTGTAGGGACGTAGAGAGTGACAGGAAAGCTATGGAAGATGGGACAAGATAGAAGAAATGTACTAGTAAGTAGTAACCAGTAACCACTACTCCCTCCATTCTAAAATAAGTGCGTTTTACCTCTTGATATGAGAATTAAGGGCTAGCGTGAATTTATTTCCTATCTCTGATAATTATATTGTTGGTGTTTGCATCTACGTACGTCAATTACGTCCCCATTAAAGAGAAGCAGGGATAGTTTAAGAAAAAATATGTAAATAACACCTTAAAATTTTGAAACGCTACTGAAAAAAGAATACTTTCCGCCAACTAAAACGTCACTTATTTTACATGAGTATCGATGCGTATTACACGAGTAACGATGCACCCGCTACGACGGATGTGAAGCTGGTACACGAAGCAATGGAACGGCTGGGATCGCCCAACGGCTAAGTATTCGCTCTAGTGCGCGGGTTTTTCTTTTTTGAAATTACATGTATTTTCTCATAGTACTTCGAACAGAAATACAGGATTGCATCTCTTTGCTTCCTTCTTAAAGAAATGACGTGCAAACCTTTTTGTGAAAAAAAAACAGTTTCCAGCTGCTTCTCCCATATTATTGTGAATTTTTTTCCAGAGTTGAACATGGGTCACTCTCCCCTTGAGAGTGGTTGCTAAACCTTAGGTAGAGGCTCTATCTGGCCACACCCATATCAACGGCCTTTACTACGGCCAAAGACCACGACTAAAACCTATCGGCATAACTATTTCATATAAATACATTCATTCAATCGGCTTATTCATCATCATAGCATCATGCGTCATCATAACATCACGCATCATCATAGCATCATTCATTATTATTAACTCAAATATGGCATTAAAGAGTAATGCAATAATTATACATACCCTTCCTACTCTGTACAAGAGTGTATCAAGTTTTAAGTTAATTAACCAGCCTATGTAATATTTTAGTATTTTTAACCAATGGCAAAATTTTAGAGAAGTGTTACCTAGGCCATGTTTCTAATTTTTCGTAAGTCAAAATTTTAGTTTACTCTAAGGTAATTAACTACCTTTCAAGCATCACGGACTTAATGTCCACTCTGATACCGATTATAACACCCCAGTACTTTATGTGATCAAGATATTACCACCATTACATTTTTTTTCATTACCATTACCGCGACTTTATCTATAATTTCAGCAAGATTCCTAAAATAATTAATCTCTACTAAACAATACTAACAGTAATTTACATAACAACATAAGCAATAATAAACCTTGGAACCACGCGCCCAAGCACGCCCCAATCCACGCGATACGTTTGGATCACATGCGTCCGAGAGCATTCTTTACCTTTTGGCATGACGATGATCAAGAATATATAAACAATAGATAAACAACTAAACTTTCCATCTAACATAAAACTGACTAAGTTCGCATGTCCGTTGCAACGATTATGATAGTCCAAATAATTTGGCTAAGCACTTTATTACTCATGAGTGAACACTAATACTAGGTACCAGTGGAAGATGATGTGACAAGTGAGATAATGTCGCTACTCCCATCATATACATGTCACCTTCAATTATCACCTAAAATATTAAAATAAGTAAGGATAAGTTCACGACTTAACAAGAACATAATAAAACAATAAGATAACCATTTATCACAATCATCTCATAAATCATCTTTGGTTAAATCCATGACTCAATAACATACCTATTTATCACATTTATCTTATTAGTCATCATTCATCATGAGCGATACAATGTAATTATGTCTGCATGCACATATGCTCATTGCATAGCGTATATCAGTATCGCTGAGGAAACACCCGTTGATGTACACCCTCTACCTCCATTCCATAGAGATGCCTATCTAAGTAGGTCTTTCTCAAGAACACTTAGGACTAGTCATATAACTTTCTCACCTATCTATCCCATGTGCTTCGGGCTAGCTATATAATTTTCTCACCGACTTAGCTCATAAGTATTTTTTTTATGATGTGAATGCAAGTGATGAAACACTTTCTAATAGTCATTTGCCATGTACCAATATTACCAATTGACTATCCACATCATGTACTCATTATCATCATATCACATCATATTGAACAATATATAATAGAGTAAATATATCATGGTGAGTAAATTTAAATAGCCAAGAGTAAGAATAAGCAACCGTCTATTGTTCTACCATGCACTTATTCACCCCACGAGGAATGGAATGGTGTGTGGTTGAAACCAAACCCGTAGTCACAACTCCTACAATAGGTAAATCCATCTCAAAAATCATATCATAATAGTATGTACATCAAACATAACATGATCGCTCCTACGCACATCCCCAATCTCAACTTTCTCCCTCATTGGGTAGTTTACCCATTGCTGTCCCGGCGGTCGGAAGGCTATAACTTCTAGCTTAGGAACCCAAACATAGTAAACCATACATTTTTTGAAAACTATACAAGATTTTCTTCAATTTTCTAGTTATCCAAAATTTTCAATTAATTCATTTAACCCCTTATTTCGAGCCCCAAAGTCCGATCTACTGTTTACTGGATAACGAACTTCACAATTTTGTAACTATTTTTATATAACTCCAAACATAGCATACCATAGGATCTCTAGAATCTAGAAAAAAAATATTTAGCCTTTTCTGGTTATGAACATAATCTAATTCGGCCATTGTCTAGCTTTAAACAACAGTTTAAACAATTGCTCTCAATAGCGATGATTTCTAGACAACAAACTTCTACAAGCTATAACTTTTAAACCGCTTAACAAATTTTTTTATATTTTTGTACTATAATTAAACTTTGTACAATAACCTACATTTGTCACATCTTGCACTAGTCATGAAAGTGAATGTAGTTACTCCAAAACTTGACTCGAAGACAGAAATTACTATGGAACAAATATCGAAATCTCCCAAAATCCATCCCGATGACCTCCAACTACCACACCTACCAACGAAACTACCATAACATCGCTCCACTACGGCACTAATATAACCAAGATCAATCTATGTTTTATATCTATGTTTCGATGGTGCACCGAAAACTTTGACGATGACAATTCTCCGTGATCCCCGCTCCTTCATACTTTTCGAGACTCCCTACCCCATGTACTCTAAGATCATCGACACCGCTTGGGTGATGGCAGGTCCATAGCAAGACGATGGTTAGATAGTCAAATTCTATTCTAAATTTGATCTCAACTGGATTCAACTCTAATTCAGACGGAGAATATCCGGCTTGTTTTCATCCGTACCCATCATTGCTAGGTGTGAGCACGCTCTATCTGATCTATCCGTCGTTGATGCGTCAACTTAGTGGGCCTTTGGGAATTGAAGCTGAGGTTGGCCGCGTGGAGCCATGCGTCGGGCGCAGTTTGGATTGGGATTTGGGGTGGATTGAAGCTGATGGTTGGCCGCGTGGAGCCATGTGCTGGGCACGGTTTCGATGGGGATTTGGGGTGGATTCGTGGGGTTTCGGCCCGCGTCGGTAGGGAGAGACACTACCGCGTGCGCCGGGAGGTGGGGTGCGGTCGTGTGGTCTGGTGCGTGAGTCTTGTGGGCCGACGAAGTGTTAGGAGATGGGCTGCCGGGAACTAAGACAGTGCGCCCTATGCTATTTCAATGGGATTTTGGGATGGATTGGGCGCTGGGCGGGTTTGGGTGGTCCGTGGCAAGTAGCGTGGTTGCGGCTGGTGTGTCGCATGCGCCGTGTGGAGGTATGGGCTGTGATGTGCGCCTCGTGTAGCGAAGAAGAGCTGGGCCGTCACTCGACCGCGCCGTTACTGGCCCCTCTCCCCTCTTCTCCGGTTTTATTGCTGGCGTTGAGTGGGCAGGCACCATTGGTTTTCAAAAGAAACTTTATTTTCATAAATTTTTCTTGTTTTTAGATCAAGTTGTTCTAGTTTGTTTTCTTCAATTTGTTTTTCATCGAATTTCTTCTACCCGTAATGGGTTTTATCTGACCAATCCTTTCAGACTACGGCAGCGACACCGAATAGAGTTGGTTATAAATAAATTTCCTTTGGTCTTCACCTGATGAACAACGCCACTACTAAGGCGTGTATGTCCTGCACAACCATGGAGATCTTTGATAATATACTTTTTGCTTCTGTGATTGTTGGTAATCATGTTGTCGTTGTAAGATCTGGAGTCTACAACATGGAAGATAAAGAATTTTAGCACGTTCATCAACTCAAGTGCTTGATGATAACAAGTTGTTCACCTAGATTCTTCGATGTAAAAGCTAAGTACCTTTCTGCTTCAATCTTGTGCAACGGCATACGCAAGAGAAAAATAGAGATGTTGCTTAGCGTTGCGGCGTTTCCTTACGTTAATGATGGACGGCTAGCGCGACGCCTTCAAGACTACTGGAAAAATACTACGAGGCTAAGGAATGTACAAGGGTACAACAGTCGGAACTGGTGCTCTAAACCATTCGTGCTCCCTCCTTACGTACCCCACTGGTCTTGTGTTATTATCAATACAAGCCAGAGGACTTTTCTAAAAAAGGCTCATTCGATCATTAAAGGACCTGATGGTGACGTGTTATTTGTCTACAATCTTCAACATAAAAATTATGTATTTATATATTTATTCACTTGAGTTCTTAATATGAATTGGAGGATTTTTCTAAAACAAACTTAACAAAACCGCATGTAGGAATCAAATTTAAAACCAAGCAAAACTGTGCATAGCTTGAATTCCAGAGTAGAAAGGAACAAAAACAAACGGTAAGCTAGAACCTGAATTTTGCTCTTTGCAAGGATCTAGTCCTCCGCTTCGACGACAAAACATGCATTTCCTCTGACGGTGTGGTGCATCATGCTGAAATTCTCTCGGAGGCGCGGAGGAATGCCAAAAAGGGCCAGCCAAATAGTTAAAAGGAACTGCGAATAGAAAGACCAGTCGGCATTGCACTTCCAGAACAACCCCAACACATGACAATGGGACAAGCTAAGGTAAGGTCAACAAGAGAGTAGAACCTCGAACCCTAGCTTTCCCATTGCAATGGGTGCCTACCGATTCATAGAAGTGGGCACTAGGCTGGACCTTTTTGGGCCGGCCAGGTCCAACCTGAGGCACGGCTGACTCGGCATGGTCCACGGTCTGACCTAGCTAGCCTTCCAATTTACCATGCTGGGCCTACAAAATAAGCACACTAGGCGGTCCGACACGATACGTCGATTTGGGCTATGCTCGGGCTGGCACGGCTCGAAATAGTGGTTGCGCTCCGCGGCACGGCACGTTGGCACGTGGTGGGGCATGTGGCAGGACATGCGGCGGGAGAGCTATCGAGGCAACGCCAGTGGCTGTCGCCCTGGCCGTACCACGACACCCCACACGCTCGCGTCATCACCTTGGCTGCGCTTGCGCCCGCGAAGGGGAAGGTGGAGGGGCGGGGGAGAGTACCTGGCCATGTCGCTGTGGCCATCATTGTGCCACCGTGGTCGCACACTTGCTGTGGCTGTGGCCGCCCATTGCCATCATCGAGGCTGCGTTGCCCATGGCCTGGGCCGCATTGGTCGTGGCCATGTCGCCCGTCGCCTAGGCTGCGTGTCCCGTGGTCATGGCCATTGCCGCATGGGGAGGGGAGCCGATGCTGGCAGTGGAGAAGGCGAGGTGGTGGAGGGGCCGAGGCGGTGGAGGAGGCGAGGCGACGGAGGGGAGAGGGAGGTCCGTGAGGGATAGGGAGTGTGGCGGAGGGAGGCGAGGCAACGGGAGGTGAGGAGGTGGAGGGGGAGGGGCAGACGGAGGGCGACAGGGGAGGGGGATGGAGAGGGTGATGGTGAGGGGCGGGGGCGAGGAGGGGAGGGGCGCGGGCACGAAGTGAGCGGTGGTGAGGGTGCCGGGCACGGAGGGGAGGGGCGCCAGGCATGGAGGGTGGGGTAAGGGGCGCGGGGGTAGAGGGGTGGTGAGCAAGTGCCACTGCAGAGGGGAGTTGAGCGGGCGCTCGAGGCAGGGGAAGGGGACGCGATAGGGTGGTCTGGCGGAGGGGAGTGAGTGCGAGGGGGAGGGAGAGAGAGGAGGGGTCGAGCGTCTGAGCTGAGGGGGCGGGGGTGCAGGTTTTCACGGAAAAAGGAGAGAGAGAGGAGGGAAAAGGGAAGGAGAGAGAGGAGGGTAAAAGAGAGGGAGAGAGGGAGAAATGATTCCCCCCAACGGGTACTAAATTTTTAGAGCTCCGTAACGTTCGGCGAACGACGGAAACGAACAATGATGTGATGTGTGAAAAGAAATAAAGCTGATTTTAACATTTGCCTGGTTGATTCTATTCCATGTCTGATTTCAACAAGTGATTATGCTCGCTATAAAATCAACCTGAGCACTCTCATTTATTCAACACTTTAGTACATCCCTCACTCTCTCACTTGTTTAGGACGTCCCCCTCGTTCTTTTATTTTTCTCTCTGTTTACTCCAAATTTGCTCTCTTTTTTCTTACTCTCCAGCTATGAAATAAAATGTTTGGCAAGAGCAAAAACAAGAGAGCACGTCCTCGCTCTCCAAGTTTCTCTTGTTGGGATCAAGAGATCGATTTGTACTAACTCTCCTAAATATGAGACTGCATAGATGACCATCATTCAAACGGTTCGCAACATCGCCTCTTACATTCCTAAGGGGCGTACATCGGTATCCGTTCGACAAATCTATCCTGAATGGGGCCAGAGATAGCTCGCTTGCATCACTAGCTCGCTACCATTGCTGCGTTGCACAATTGTACGCATTTCCTCCCTTGTACTATGGTTAGCATACGAGGGAGGCTTTGGTGTACGACGCGCCGTGCCGTCCGTCCCCCATGCCATGCCGAAGTCAAGCCGGCATGTGGTATGTGGAGAGCATCGTACGCCCTAGCTAAGCGTCCAGCCTTTATGTGCAACAATCCTGCGAGATCTTCTCGGCTGCCTTGCGTGCAGCTGTAGAAGTGCAGACCCAGAAACGCTCGCAAGAATGGCGTAACACTGCGCAATGATGCTGACCAAGCAAGGCTAGCAAAGCGTCGCTGTACCCGTGGCGAATTGCTGATTAACGCGGGCGACAGTACTGTGCATATGGAGATCCCTTGATAGGACGATTTGTAAAATTAGGGTGTGCTCCAGGTACAGACCACTAAATTACGGCGAGATGAAGTGTTGTGTACGTGCCGAGGGTTTAAGTATGTACGGTGATGCCACTGTCTTCTTCGACGTCATTGCTAGAGCCATCTGTAGTTCAGGGGGAGATTAAGGGAAAATAGGGTTGTAGAGGAAAATACAATGATGAAGTGTTGTGTGGTTAAGATATGATGTTTGCTCCAAGGCTTCAGCATCATCAACTGAGCCATCCTGCTAAGTGGTACCTTCCAAATTCGGAGAAGGGGTGGGTGTCTCTGCCACTGGGCTTGTCTGAACATGGATTCAGAGCCTCAAAGGAACTAATCTGGAATAATGGGTAATCCAAAGGACAAGGAAATAGCGAAAGATGTTTAAGCGAATTTGAGTTAATTAGTTGATAAAGGTAAAACAAAGCTAGAGTAAAGAGGATGAAAAGAAAAGAGAACATTATCGTAACCTGAGATTCACTACAAGGAAATTGTAAATACAATATGGCACTAAATATCAGAGAGAGAAACTACGGAACTTAGCTGTTCAAACGGTACAGGGGTAGAGCTGTCTGATCAAATGTGATAGAATCCAGTCTCTCTTTCTATTCACGTGCATCCAAGGCTTTATCTCTATCTAGTCTCAGTTTCACTTACCTCTTCATCTTCCTCTAGTCTCTCTCGCCTCTCCAAAATCTCCACACACTAACACACTTCACAGCAGTGGCGTTCGGTACGGTGGAGGCAGTGTAGTAGGCAGAGAAGGATGGAGATAGATGGAGGAAGGCGCAAGTGATGGATCCATCTGTTTGTCTTCCTCCTTCACCTGTAGCGCCGCCTCTCCACTACTCCAACTCTGGCATCGCCCTTTCCTCCTTCCTCACCACTGGCTTTGCATCTGATGCAGGGGCTATGGCATGGTGCTTCATTGCTCCCGATCTAGCGATGGTCGGAGGTGGCATGACTCGGAACACACTGCGACTGGGAGAGAAGATTTGGGAATATGCCACACCCCTGGGCGCTTGAATCCAATTTAACTTATAGAGATTACATGCATGAGTACATACAAGGTAATCAACGATTACATGTAGGAGTACATGGAAAGTCACCTATATATGGAAATGCTACATAAGGTGAGTGCTAGGAAGGCAAGAGGTAGTACCTACCGAGATTTCCTCTCTAACATCCCCTCTCAGTCGAAGCATGATGTTGTCAGATGCAAAGACTAGAACGGAAATCTTGGAAGAGATGCATGGGTAGGCCTTTGGTCATGACATCTGCGAACTACTGGCGAGACGGAACATGAAGCACACGCACTTGGCGCCACATATCCTTGCTAGGAGGAAGGCACCTCTTCTAACTCTGTCGGCTAGCGTGCCTGGGAGGGAGGCAAAGTTGTACCCAAAGAAAGTCTATTGAAGAAACTTGGGAAGTTTGTCGTTGGACACTAACGGGAAACGCAAAACAACTCTAGATACTTGCAAAGAGAGACTTTCTCACAGACAAAGTGGATGTCGATCGTGCGCTTGTGCTGGACCAGGTTGGTGGACATGTAGACGGCGGATACGTGGTCATAGTAGACGACCGTGGCTGAGGGAATGGGCTGGTGCAGCTCCTGGAGAAGTTGTCGAAGCCAGCAGCATTCGGCAATGGCACGGGCAACAGTGCGGTACTCTGCTTCGGCATTGGACCGGGACACGTTAGCCTGCCGTTTGGAGGACCAAGACACTAGGTTGTCGCCGAAGTAGATGTAGTAGCTGGAGGTCGAGCAGCAAGTGTCGGGGTAGCTGGCCCAATCAGCATCCGAGTATGTTGTGAGATGGGGGCGATGGTGGCGTGCAGCTAGAGGCCAAAGTATATGGTGCCCTTCAGGTACCGGAGGATGTGCTTCACTAGATTGAGATGTGATACTTGGGGATCATGCATATATGGACAAACCTACTGGACAGCATGGGCGATGTCTAGCCTGGTGAGTGTGAGGTATTGCAGGGGCGTCGGCGATGCTCCTGTACTATGTGGGATCGGCAACAGGATCAGTGTATTGGCGCTGAGACAGAGAGAGCCTTGCCTTGGAATGATGCACCGAGATGCCGAGGAAGTAACTCAAGGAGCCGAGGTCGGTCATGGTGATGGAGCAAAGGAGCGTAGTTGAGGATGATGTTAAAATGATGTCATCGGCGTACACAAGCAGGTAGGTCAGCTTGAAATCCTAGCGAAGCACAAAAAAGGAGGCATCCGACCGGGAGGCGACGAAGCCGAGCCGATGGATGTAGTGGGTGAACAACTTGTACCACACCCGGGGGGCCTGATTGAGCCCATAGAGTGACTTGTGCAGCAGGCACACGTAGTTTGGGTGGGCTAAATCGATGAAGTCGGCTGGCTGTTGGCAATAGACCATCTCCTGAAGATGGCCATGCAAGAATGCATTCTTGATGTTGAGTTGGTGCATGGGCTAGCTATGCGAGATGGCGATGCTGAGGACCACACGTATGGTGGACAGCTTGACGACGGGGCTAAACGTTTCGTTGAAGTCGATGCCTGGCTATTGAGAACAGCCGCGCACAACCACCAAGCCTTGTAGCGAGGGAGCTGTTGTAGTGGAACTTGTGCTTGTAGATCCATTTGTCGATGATGACGTTGGCACCTAGTGGCCGAGGAACCAGGGACCAGGTCTGATTCTGTTTGACCGCCTGGAACTCATCCTCCATGGCGTGACGCCAGTGTGGATCATGGAGGGCGCCGCGGTACGTGTGGGGTACCGGCGATAGTCTGTTTGCCACGGCTAACAAAGTCAACTGATCGACGGGCCACACAACACCAGCCTTGGCCCTGGTGATCATGGGATATGGCCCAGGTGCGGGGCAAGGAAGGGGAGCCGCGGATGGCGCTACAGGAGTGGTCGTGGCCACGGGTGGCACCGCGGATGTGTCATCGACGGGCGGTGGCTCCTCATAGCCGTTGAACAAGGCCGACACCACGGGGATCTGGTGGCATGGCGGTCGGCTCTGGCGGGGATCGGCGGATCGGTTGCCACGATGGGTCAAGGCGCCGCCAGAGGGCTGATGATCTTTGTGGTAGGAGAGGATCGCCGCTTGAGAGGAGCCGAGAGGACACTGTGGACACCGCAGCAGGTACTGGTGGCGATGAAGTAGGAGAATCCGAAGGCGGTGGTGTTGTAACAACCATGTCCAAAAAATCCAATGAACTGGCGGAAGAACTGGGATTTTGCTGGGAGAAGGGAAAGTGTCTTGTCAAAGACGACATGTCAGGAGATGATAACACGGGGGGTAGAGAGGTCGAGGCAGCAAAAGCCTTTGTGAGAATCAAGATACCCAAGAAAGCCACAGGCGGTGGAGCGAGGAGCCAATTTATGCGGAGTAGTGGCTGAGGTGTTTGGGTAACATAGGCAGCCGAAGACGTGTATGTGATTGTAGGTGGGCCTGTGACAGTAGAGGCATTTGTATGGGGTGGCGAGTTTGAGGGGCTGGGAGGGGCGCCGGTTGAGAAGGTAGGTGGTGGTGGCATGGGCCTCGGTCCAATAGGATGGGGGCATGTGCGCTTGGAAGAGAAGGGTGCGGATCACATTGTTGATGGTGCGAAGGGCGCGCTCGGCCTTACCGTTCTGCTAGGGCGTGTATGGGCAGGAGAGGAAGAGGACAACATTGTCATGGTGGAAGATGTCCCGAAGGGTGGAGTTGATAAACTCAGAACCGTTATCAGCCTGAATGGATTGGAGGTTGCGGTGGAACTGAGTGCGAACGAGCGCTAGGAATTTGATGATGGTGTTTTTGACATCACTTTTACGATGGAGAGGAAATGTCCATAGAAAAATCATCAAGAATCATAAGATAATATTTAAACCCAGAATTACTTAAAATTGGTAAGGTCCAAACATCGCAATAAACTAATTGAAAGGGGAGGGCTATAACCGAATTGGAGCGAGGAAATGGTAGTCGTGTATGTTTCCTGAACTGGCAGGCATGGCAGATTAGGTGGGCTATTTTATTGCATGAAATAAACTTAGACTGGTGGAGGGTTGATAGGGAATCGCGGCCCGAGTGACCAAGCCGATGATGCCACAACTCCGTGGAGGCGGTAGACGCAAGAAGGCTGTGGGGCTACGGGGTGCTGGCGTTGGACAGGAAGGAGTAGAGGTTCCCGCCACTATTGCAGCATAGAATCTTTTTCTTGGTGTGAAGATCCTTGACAGAAAATCCAAAAGGGTCAAATTCCATAGAGCAAGAATTATCAGAAGTAAATTTTCGAATGGAAATAAGATTGCGAACGAGGTTAGGGATAGTAAGGACATTGAGCAGTTGGAAAGGAGGTAGGCTGACATGACCAATATGGCTGATGGGCTTGTCAAAACCATTTTCGACAGTGACACGAGAAGGAGAAGAGGGGGGCTTAGGAGAGGAGAGTATACCGATGTTGGAGGACATGTGTGACGAGGCGCTCAAATCCAAGACCTAGTCACTGACCGATTGGGGCTGGATCGCCATGTTGTTGAGGGCCGTGATCAGACTAGATTGGTCCTAACTGGTTGGAACAGGCAGCGCCGGTGGTGTACTGTGAGGCGGTGCCAGCGTGGTGGTGTAGGCCTGTGATGGTTTGGATGTTGACCGTGGTCCAAGAAGGCCTGCCTCGAAGGTGTTGGCGGGGATGCCGCACCATGTGCCCTGGGCTGTCTGGAGTTGTTTGGTGAAGGGATTAAAGCAGATCTATGAACCAATGTTGGTGAACAGTATTGGAGCACCCAGATCGCTCACCGCCGCCCTTGCTGTTGTTGTTACGGCGGTTATTGCGGCTGTTATTGTTGCCTTACTTGCGCCAATCGGCGTGGGCACGATCGCCACCACGATCCCTATTGCGATCGCCGCGGTCACCGCGCCTGTTGGTGCCCTGGTTGCTAGCCTAGGAGATGAGGGCAGTGCCGCTGTTTTCGGCAGTGGGCGTGGCGTTGATGCCGATTTCCTTGAGGTGGAGTAGCAAGTGGGTCTTGACGAAGCTAGGGAATGGGGACTGCATTGGGATGAGGATCTTCAGGTTGGCGAAGGGGTCGTTGAGGCCGCGCAGAGTGTTGAGAACTAGGGTCTGGTCCGACCCCGGTTGCCCCACGTCGCGGAGAGAGTCGGTGAGTGTTTTCTTCTTATTGTAGTATTCGGTGATGGAGGATTCACCTTGGACCAAGGAGCGAAACTGAAAGTGCATCTAGGCCCCTAATTATGTTTTGGATGATTAATGACAAACGATTAAGGGACTAATGGCTTAAATGAGTTTACAAGCAGGTGATAGTCCCAAAAGAAGCATCTCTGAGGCGTTGTTGACCCTCAAAAGCGAAAAGATGAACAGCGTCGACTTAGCGTAGATCTTTTATTTTATTGAGTCGATAGGATCGCCGTACTATCAAGAGGGATGGGAGTAGGTACCCTAGAAATGATCTCTGTGCTCAGAAGAATATCTTTTGCAAAACAAGTTTTGAAAGTCTTTAAACACGACACTCACTTCTTGCTCATTTTTGTGCTGATAACATCGGAATGTCCGATATGGAAATCGGACAGTCCGATGATATCGGATTCTCCGGTGTGAGTGTTTTAGTGTCTTTGGATTTCTCAGGAAAAGTCGGACTGTCCGATGGTTGATATCGAACTGTCCGATGTTGTTTGAAAAATTTTCTAAGTCTTTAAACTTGGATCTTCGGAAACATCGGAATGTCCGATGGTTGATATCGGACGATCCGATGTGATCTGAAATTTTTCTAAGTCCTTGATTTGGAACTCTCGGAATTATCGGAATGTCCGATGTTCGATATCAGACGATCCGATATACACTTAGATTTTACAAAGTTCTTTGAGTTCGTTGAAAACTCTTCGAATCATCGGAACATCCGATGTGTGAAATCGAATAGTCCGATGAGTGCTTTTCTCAAAGAAAATTTTGAATTTCTTGAGTGGAGTCGATCGGTGATTTGCCTCGATCGGATAGTCCGATGTCCGACATCGGATAGTCCGATGTGGGGTCTGACACAGGGCAGAACGGCTCTTTTTTGTGTCTTGGCTATATATACCCTACCCACTCCCTCATTTATGAACACCTACCTGTGTACTAAGCATTAACTCTTCTCTTGCTATTTTCTTGCTCATTCTTGCTCTCTCTTGAGTTCATCCTTGAGAAATTTGTTGAGAGATTGGAGCAAGTGATTTCTAGTGCCTTATTGCAAACCGGGAAAGTTCTTTTGAGCACTAGGGTGATTTTCAAGAGGGGATCTACACTTCATTTATTACTCTTGGAGATTGAGGTCTCCTAGACGGCTAGGAGTCACCGGTGAGCTCCCGAACTACGTGTGGGAGGTCGGGAGTTTGTGAAGGTTGAATCCACCTCCGCAAGGAAGGGTTCAATCAAAAGTAGGTGAGTGCTTTGTGCAACATCTAGAGGAGTAGGGTTGAAAGAAACCCGGCTTTGTGCCGCCTCAACGGAGACGTAGGATCTCCTCAAAGATCCGAACTTCGGGGAAAAATCATTGCATCTCTTTGGTTTGTAAGTCTTCCATTTGTCCCCTTTTCATGCTTGGCTAAATCTTTTGGGGATTCAAGTATTGGTAGCTACTTGTAGTAGATATTAGTGTAATCTTATACTCTTTAGTTGCCTTAGCTCAATCTTTATTTGGTATCTATCTAGCCCTTTAAATTGCTCGAGATCTACTTTTTAGGGTTTTCTGCGCTCGATCGGATTGTCAGGGTTCGCATATCGGATAGTCCGATATACAAGTCGGATATTCCGATATTTCCGCTGCTAATTAGGTCTTAAATTTTATTACGGCTATTCACCCCCCCTCTAGGCGACTTTATCGATCCTTCAGAAACTCAGCATTGTTGAAGACAGCACAGCTGAGTTTGTTGTCGAGGAAGAGGTCTTCGATGCTTGTCCATGCGGTGTGAGCAGACTGATTTGGTTCCATGATGATGGAGAGAATCTCTTCTGACACAGACACATAGATCCATGATCGGACCATGAAGTCCTCACGGGTCTAGGTGGCGTCGGCGGCGGAGAGTCATCGACGTGCCCCATCAACTCGTACTTGCCGAGCAGCACGTCCATGAAGGTGCGTCACATCGAGTAGTTGGAGGCTTTGAGGTCGAGGGTGATGGGAACATGGGTCTTGACGCTGGCCATGTTAATGGCCTGCGCAGAGAAGGACGGAGGAGCGGTAGTGATGGTGGCCGTGCTTGTCGAGAGGGTGGCAGGCGTGCTATCGACGAGAGTAGCTCTAGAAGGTTCACTCATGGTGGAAGCGGGAAGTGTAGGTCAGGAGTGATGCTCTGATACCAGGCGATCGGGAGAGGAGATTTGGGAATACGCCACACCCTGGGCGCTTGAGCGCTTGAATCCAATTAAACTTATAGAGATTATATGCAGGACGATTACATGCAGGAGTACATACAAGGTAATCAACGATTACATGCAAGAGTACATAGAAATGCTATATACGGTGAGTGCCAGGA
Organism: Guadua angustifolia; assembly: GCA_036346375.1. Taxonomy (NCBI): domain Eukaryota; kingdom Viridiplantae; phylum Streptophyta; class Magnoliopsida; order Poales; family Poaceae; genus Guadua; species Guadua angustifolia. The sequence continues at coordinate 20,535,461 of CM070508.1, forward strand.
AGGCAAGAGGCAATACCTACCAAGATTTCCTCTCTAACACACACATATTCATTGGTGGCGTGACTTCAAACAGCCCATACAATGATCGCGTAGCACAAAGCTTGGGCCGAAGCCTGGAAAGACAGAGATGAAGTCTTGGTGAGAAGCTCAAGCGTGGATGTATCTGGTAACGGGCAGCGTCAGTCAACTTCCTAACCAAGTGAGCTTGCCAAACTTCTTGAAACTTATTGAAACATTTGGTTGAAACTTTCTAAAATTTGTTGAAACGTGCAGAACTTCTCGGTTGAAACTTGCTGATGAAACTTGAGTTTCAAATTCTAAAACTCAGTGAAACTTTGGCTTGAAATCTTCAGAAAACTTCAAGAAATACGGAAAACTTACTGAAACATGAAACTTTTCAAACGTGTTCGTGAAACTTGCTGAAACTTATTGCTATACATTTTTTTAGAAAAAACTTGTTGCTATACCATTGCAATATTATACGGTTGTCTAGTTGCCTCCAATCTCAAATGATTAAAAAAATAGTAGCAACGCAATTGCAGGTCGATAATAATTGATCGCATATCAGACTCCCAAGACAGGTCCGAGATCTGCAAATGCAGGTAATGATTGTTCAGAGGGCAATCATGTATAAGCAAAGAACAATACAACTCCCCACACCAATGATTTCACAGACAAGATCACAGCATGCCATCATCACCAGAAACAATGCTCATAGACAACGCTAACCAAAAGAAATGCTAATAACAACTGGTCATCAATTCGTCTCCTACAGCATAGTGTGCAAAGTTCCACACGCAGATAACGAAATCAAGCACAGCGAATGCTTGTCATATTGCCCAATGAGATGATCATAAATAACATCGTCACTGATTCTAACGCCACCACCGCCATCATCAGGACATCACCACCTCACACAATATCAAGAGCCAATGTTACTATCAGCACTCTCACTATACAGCAGAAGACACAAGCACATACACCAACTAAAAAAAAAAACTTACACCTATAAATCGCTATTATTAAAGCACTCGTCTGTGACTATCCCTCCCCCAAAACCAAAAAGAATAATAATCCACACTGGGAGTCTGGGACACTAGTAAACTGAACAAATTAATCAAAGAATTAGAGACTACCCTTTGCAATCTCCTCTATTCTTTTCCGTTCCCCGATTCCGACAGATCGAGGCGATCCGGCAATGGCGTTGGCGTTGTCCCGGCAGAGTCGATCGGCTGATCAGCCCCTCCACTCGGGGCACTGGTCAGCCGGCCGGGTGCTCTCCGTGCCGGCCTTGATCGGGCACGGCGCGTACACCGGCGGCACCATGCAGTTGTACATCAGGCAGAGCGAGACGCTCGAGGGGAGAGACGATGCCGGCGATATCTCGATGCCGGTCAGGAAGTTGTGCTGCAGGTACAGCACCTGAAGCCGGCCGGAGCCCACCAGTTCTTGCACCAGCCGTGCCGGCACCTCGCCGGTGAACCGGTTGTTGTTCAGGTACAGCTGGCCCACGCCGGCAAGGAGCGGCGAGACGGGCCCCCAGAAACGGTTGTAGCTCAGGTCCACCACCGGGATCGTCACGTCGTTTGCTGGCTCGAGGAGACCGGAGAAGAAGTTGCGCTGCAGCTGAAGCACAGAGAGCGGCAATGTGAAGACGGACGGCGGGATTGGTCCCACGAGCTGGTTCATGCTGAGGTCGAGGAAGTTGAGCCGGGTCAGCCGGGGCAGCACCGAGTCAACGGTGCCGGTGAGCCTGTTCGCCGAGAGCGAGAGGTACTGCAGCGAGCCCGGCAGGCTGGGCACGCCTCCGGAGAGGGCGTTGTGCTTGAGGTCGAGCCGGAGGAGCGGGGACGAGTCCGGGAACGACGGGACGCCGCCGTCGAGCTGGTTGTGGCAGAGGATGAGGTTGGTGATCGACGGCAGCGCGGCGATGGACGGTGGGATGGCGCCGGAGATCTGGTTGAAGCTGACGTCGAGCGTCCGGAGGTTGGACAGCACGCCGAAGCCGTCCGATATCCGGCCGGAGATGAGGTTCTTGCTGACGGCCAAGAACCGGAGGTTTGGGCACGACGCGAGGGACTCTGGGAGCTCACCCTCGACGCGCCCGGGCACGAGCGAGAGCTCGGTGAGCGCGGTCAGCCGGCCCAGCGCCGGGTCGAGCCGCCCGGACAGCCCCGGCGACCCCGCCCTCGGGTCTCCGAGCGCGAGCGCTGCCACCCTGTCTCCGTCGCAGTACACCCCGGGGAACCCGCAGGGGTCGGCCGTGAAGTCCCACCCCTCGAAGAACGACGACCCCGGCATGTCGTCCAGCGACCGCCGCACCGCCTGCAGCGCCAGGAATTCCACCGGGTCAAGAATCCCCTCCGCAGGCCTCACCACCACGAGTGCGGCAGCCGCCAAGAACCCCACAACGGGGCCGAGCCGCGCAAGCATCGCCATTACCCTCGCTAGCTCGATCCTCCTCTACAAACACCTCGGTTGGCGCGCGCGTAGGCTCGTCTGCAAGAAGCAACAATCAAAAGCACACCGATCAACCTCGTGGCGCGAGGGCAGCGATGGTGGGAAACTTTAAGGTGGCGCGACTCGCCTTTCTTTAAAGGCGCGCGGCGTGGGGGTGGCGCTGGGCGTTGGCTGCTCCCGTGAGGGGAGGAATTGAGCACTCCTCTCTCTCTCTCTCTCTCGTGAAGAGGAGGTGGAGAGATGGCGAGGAGGTGCGTGATCGCCTTTAATGGAGAACGTGGAGAGGTGGTGGTTGGTGGCGCTGGTACCGTACCGCCACTCCACTCCACTCCAGTACCTCAACCGCAAGAAGCCTTTGCCGAGAAGCCAACACCACACCAGAATATACAAGCAGCAAGGAAACAGTAAGAAACTAGCGAGCTCGGATCCTGCGGCGGTGGGGCAATGATGGTGGCTTGGCTAGGACGGATCGGTCGGAGGTGGAGACGAAGTGGTGGGAGCAATCAATTCGCTTGCCTTGGCTCTCCTCTGTTTCGCCTCCTCTGCTTCCTCCCTAACCCACACTACTAGACTAGACTAGTGCCATAGCACGACGCGACTACTCTCTCGGTCTCTCACCTCATTGCCTTCCTCTCCTTTTTTCCGCTTACCCGATGGTTCTCCGAATTGTTCAGTGGCGTCAGGGTTGGCGAGGCGTCGAGCCCCGGCCGCGCAAACGGCTGTCCGAGCCTGAGGCTCGGGGTGGGGCCGGCGCGCGTCCGGAATAGGATGACATGTGGGGCCTCCCGCGCGCACGTGGCGTTGGGCGCCATCAATGCCTCACCGGCCTCCGGAGCCGACCCGGTGAGATGAAACGAGTCTGTGGGCGACATTTGCGATCAGATCCGTTTGTGGCCACGCTGCGGGTGGGTCCGTGGATTGTCCTGGGCCCACATGGCATTGGCGGTGTGCGAGGGGTTCGCCGATCTACCGCGTGGCGTGGGGGTGGCGTCTGCTGGGTGAAAATGTCGTGGATTCGGAAACAAATTCTGGAGATACGTAAATTTAATCATGTATATCCTTAATTTGATAGATGTTATGTGTTTATTTAGCTAAATCTCAATCTCACCCTACTAACAGTGTTATTAATTGGAGGAGTGGGAAATCAAGGGTGTTATTAATGGGAGGAGTGAGAAATTAAATGAATGGTTGAGATTGGCAAGATGAACACGTGGCATCCATCGAAATAAGGATACACAGAGTTAAATTTGCATATCTCCTTGACGGAATTTTTTTTCCGTAGGTTCACCTCTAGGACGGAAACGGTGAAGCGGATAACTGAGTTAAAAAGTAACACTATCTGGTGGAGTTCTAGTCGTAATTATTTATTTTTATCAGGTGGAGCCGAAGGTGGTATAATCTGTGTAATATAGGGATGTCGAACTTTACAACTTCTCTCGCTTCGTTGATACGAATCGTAAGTCTTTCCCTCCATCTAGCCATATTTTGTTGACTGGTTTCTGGGGCTGTTAATCGTTGTTTTTTACTCCCTGACAAAATTGGTAGAGTAAGCACTGCATACGTAGAATGGTAACTTGTGTATGGTAGAATAGGATAGCCACCGCACACGTACGAGTATTGTACAATTGTAGAAGGGAGAGAAAAGATACAGATTCGACGGTACCGATGAAATAATGCATGAGACAAGATAATTTGAATTGTACCAATTTTAAGATGACTGCATGTATTGTTCTTTTCGGCAGAAGCCAAGGCAAGCGAGATTCATCATGTGAGCAGGAAAATTACTTAGATGGCATGGCAATGGCAAATATGAAACTTGGCAGGTTGATCTTTAGGGCTGGATCAGGGTTTCAAATATCGATAAAAATCATTATCCGTATCGAACCAATTCGACAAACTATACCGTCGGTAAACCGATCAAATTCAAAAAATTAAAAAAATTGTATACTTAAACGGTCGATTATCGATGAAAATCAACCAATTTTTGGTGAAAACCGATCGATTTATTTTGAATTTTTTTTTGAAAAAGTTTGATTTCGAAACTCTTTATTTTTAACGATTTTTGATAAAAATTAATGCCGAGTGGGATTTGAGTTTCAACCCCGATTTGGTTCGGTAAACCCTGGGCTGGAAGCTGGATAGATGCAGCAGAACATATACACGACACGGAAACTGCTCTCGGCAAAATGACAGGATCCTAAATGATTCCCGGATGTGCATGTGCGTAAAGTTACCATCCACGTCACCGGTTCTGCTCAATCTGTTGGGTTCCTTCAATCTTACGTACGTGCGGGTGCGGCTGGCGAAAACGTGCTTACCAATACGGGACAAAAATGATCCGCAGTTGCTCCCCCATGACTGAGGGTATGTACAGTGGTATAGACGGCAGCTGTCTATAATATATCTCCACATCATCTATAGACAGCACTAAAAATAACTCATACAATGGATCGATATATATATGTATGCGTAATGATTTCTTATCCAAATAATGATATGCCTATACAATGGTACATAAAATAGAAAAGTTGTCTATAAGACCGTTTGTTAAATAGTAGACAATGACTTTTCTCTCCTCATCTCTCTCCTCCACATCACCTAAAATTCTAAGTAGCATAGTCTTACAGATAGCTGACATGTACCATTGTACATGCCCCGAGACAGCAACAGCAGCGAAACGAAGCAATTAACCGGCAAAAAGTGGATCAGTGTAACTAACAGTGTAACAGTCAAGGAGCAGTTGGACAGACGGCTTTTTCTGTAATACCACATCTTTATGTTGTGTTTATATATATATATATATATATATATATATATATATATATATATATATATATATATATATATATATATAGGAAAATGATTCCATACTCTTGGGTGTACATACTCCGCCTCTAATATACCATTTAAATGATGTTGTTATACCTCTTTATCCTTTTGAGTATACTCTAATACTGATTATAAGATACTTCAAAGTGAGTTTCATGAAAAAATTCATTAAAATCCACCATTTATAGCATAATTTGTTTACATATTCCTTTCACATATGGAAAATGATATGTAGCAAAAAAAATAAAGGGTGTGATGAAATTTTTTCAATCATGTTGTATTGGAGTATCTTAGAATTATTATTAGAGTATACCTAAAGTGATAAAGGAGTATAAAGCGTTTATTTAAGTGGTATATTAGAGGTGGAGTATGTACTCTAAGTAAATCTGAAAAGGTTTTATATATATATATATATATATATATATATATATATATATATATATATATATGAACCTCTTTTCTACTCCAGGAGTAATTACTCCCTATGCCGTATGTCACAACGTATGGGGTATCTCAAATGCGACAGAGGGTATCTATGCATAGTATACGAATATATAAGATCATCTAGATGGTATGTACATTTTTCAGAGATGGTATGCATATTTTTTTTGGATATACTCCTTTGTATGCGCATATATAAAGGTATTTGCAAAATATGCTAAAAATTATGGGATGCCTTACAATTTTTTTATATAGCTCATATTGGAGTATCTTATAATTAGTGTATAAGTGTACCTAAAGTGATAAAGAAGTATTTCAAATTCGTTTATGTGGTATTTCAGATGTGGGAGTAACTACTCCCGGGAGTAAAAGATATTTTTCATATATATATATAGGAAGCCTTTTCTGTACTCCTAGGAGTACATACTCCCACATTCAATATACCACTTAAACAAACATGTTATACTCATTTATCACTTTCGGTATACTTCAATAATAATTCTAAGATACTCCAATGCGACATAGTTGAAAAAAAATCATCGGAGCCCTTCATTTTTTGCTATATACCCGTTTTCATATTAAAAGGAATATATACACAAATTATGCTATAAAAGAGGGGATTTTGATGAATTTTTTTGTAGAACTCACCTTTGAGTATCTTATAATTAGTATTAGAGTATACTCAAAATGATAAAGAGGTATAACAACATCGTTTAAGCGGTATACTAGAGGTGGGAGTACGTACTCCCAGGAGTATAGAACCGTTTTCCTATATATATATGTATATATATATAACTCATATAATAAACTATTTATAAGTTGTCTATAATAATTTCTCGTACAATTAATAGATTATCTATACAACATTACTGATGAGAATTAAAGCCTATATTTTATTTAGGCTAGCAACAGTTAAATGCTATGCTCTAATTTTTAGACCAGCAACTTATAAAGAAAGGCCATAAAGAAGAACGGGGCCCATAGACAATCACTCGGTTAAATCTCTGACCAGTTTAGTGACATGTTTAACACATTGCCACACACTGGTCATCATCGACCAGGTAAATAATCGTCCTGACCAGTTATACTAGTCAGGGCAAGCCGTTATCCCTGCGCACGCATTCATGCGAACGGTTATCTATACAAATAACTACCTAGATGTTTATCTCTAAAAGGTATCTTTGGCGAGAAGACACCTCTTAGTGGAAAGACACCTTTTTAAGATCAACTGCCGCCTCTTCATGTAGTATAAATAGGGAGCCTTTAGGGACATATGATCATATGTATTCTCATTCTGATCATTCGCAATACGCTGTAATTAAGCACTTGTATGTTGTTATGCCGCTTGGCTAATAAGAGGCAATTTCTCATTTCTTCCTTCATGATCTTGTTCTTCTAGAAACCCGCAACCAATTTTTCATTCATAAGTTCGATCTAGAGACCATAGGTCTTGAACATCAAAAATTACATATAATATAAGATCATCTCTTAAATAATAGGTATCTTCTTTTTCTGTGCTTGTTCTATCCTTCACATCATCCAAAATACGACTCCCTCAGCCTAAGTTTATAAATCGTATTTCTTTTTGTCACATAGACTAAGAAGATATAGAAAATAACTATATTACCCTTGATTATTATCACTAAGCACTATACTTAATGCATACATTAGATAATATAAAGTAAAGATATATGTTTATTAGAAGTATAGAGAAAACATAACACTAATTTTATATTAGAATATGGAATATACCATATATTTATGAACAAGACTATTAAAAAATACATCTTATAAACTTGAACGAGTAGAGTTTATGGCAAAATATATAGACAACTTACCTATATCACTCTACATGCCGTGCCACTATTCATGATCTTATATCATCCATCAAGGAAGCAAAACACAAGCGGGGTGATTGGCCTGACCTCGGTTACCAGAACAGAGAGGGGGAGTCGTCAGAAAGTGGGCCGAGAAGCCAACGGTAAAAAAAAACAAGTGGGGTGCGGTCGTGCGGCGCGGCGAGTGGCGACGCAATACGCACGTGCGGGCACGGCCACGGTGAATCGTTCGCTGGCTTTATCAGTTAACGGCGCCGCCACGGGGACTTCGGGCTAAAAACTAATCCTAGACATCCCGAGTGGGATGGTAATCGTGTGGATACTTTCAGGTATCACTGGCTAAAACCCAAATCCGAACCACATGCCGTTCACCCGAACCCGAAAACCTTCACGGACACAAATCTATGCCCACACCCGAACCCGATGGATATGTACCTAAACCCGATGGGTACCCGAACCCTGAACTCATGAGTAACCTCAAGCATCAGTATGTAGTAGTTAGTGCCAGTGCAAGCATGGCTTTATTCATCAAACAACAACAACAAGCTTCAATGTTAGTTTATAGCAACTAAGTAGATCATCTAAATTCTTTGGCTAATTCACTGAGTGGATATAACATGCTGCCATAGTAAACCCAACGTAACTAGTCACTAAATTAACCGAAGACAATGCTTAACTAAGAAATGGAAACAATACGTCTAGATCAATATTGTGGTAGTAAGGTCATCACTACACATCTAGAGCATTTGTTAAAACCATTATACTAACCCAACCCCACACAGTTGTCATGTTACCTAAATCTGGGACTTTGAATCTTATTCAAGCACGCACTCTTCACAGAATTTAGACTCACTAATAGTTAAGAACATGAGAACAAGAACTAGACGGCACAACATGGTTATTGATGCATTTTAAGTTCTGTGTGTAGTGCTGACCTCATTAAGAAGCAAAAATATTTTAGGATTCTGAAGATAGTAGAGACCCTGTCCAGTAGAGCCACTAAGCTAGCTCATCATAATCCAGCATCAAGTAAAGCGAGTTCTTCTATTTCGAAATTAGGATTTTGTAGAATATGGTATATTCCCTCTAGTCCCCAAAACATGAAACCTAATAGTGATGGAAATTCTAGTGTTCTTCTGATATATGGATTCAATCATGAACAGCTCAAATCTAGCCCTCACATTACTTTACCATCATCCACAAATATCAGTTGGCCCTAAGACAGATCAGATCCATTGCATCCCTTAATGAGCTGCTACCTTAGCGAATGAGTCTGGCCATAACAAGTATCCAATAACAAACAACATTATAAGATGGATCTACTAACACAATGGCTACTACGATTTTTTGACAAGTAGCATGCGGCCTGATAAGAAAATCGCTGCCCGTTCAAGCATACGAAAGTAGACATATCTAAAACAAGTTTGTATTCTTTGCCCAATACGTAGACTTTGGGAAAAAAGTTTGAGCACTGTGTAGACTTGATCCAATCTGACAAATTCGAAGAACATGTGCTTCTAGATAACCCAGAAAAAACATAAAATTTCTCATATAACTTGTTCAGTATCTTGCTGCTAAAAGATAAACCTACTCTTTTCAGCTGGGGCCGGCGGCCGGTAGGTGCAGCGGGAACGGAGGAGCTCCGAGGGCGGCGGCCGGAGGGCGAAGCAAGAACGGAGGCACAGCTGCCACGTCAGTCGCGTAGGAGGCAAAAGAGGGGTTTGGGCACAGATCTAGGGTTAGGAGCACGGACGATTTGGCGTGGCGAACTGGCGATTTGGGGTCGGGGTGACTCGGGGTCACGGGGCGCAAAATCGTATAGAGGAAACGACGTGGGGGCACAATCCGCACGGAGACACGGAGTCATGGATGCGCGGCACGGACCACATGGACAGGATATTTTGTGTCACTGAGAACTAGGGTTCACATGTCATGGGCATGGTACAAATTGATATTCATACCCATCCTATGACCTTATCGGGTACCTATACCCGAAAACCCATAGATCTCAAGTGCTACCCGTATCCGTCTTTATTAGGTCGGATACAAGTATCCAACCCTATAGGTAAAACTGCCATCCCTAGTTCCGAGCATCCGGCGACCGAATCTACTTCTTCCGTTCATGCGACGAGCTGGGCTCTTTGTTTTATCGCCACTACGAAGCCTCTCGCCTCTCGACGGCCGCACGAACTCTCCCAGCAGTCTAACTCGATGTAATCTACACGTCTTCTTAGCTGGTCAAATGCATGGAAATTACCATCACTACTCCATGCTATTAACGATCTTGACTTTGATAGCAGGTATGCGACGGATATAGGTCCATAGAGGACAAGATGTGCTGACACTATGGGCCTATTTGATTGATGCCAAACATGGCTATAATTTGCCACAAAAGTCTTATGCAAGTTTAATCAATTTAGTCTAGTCTGGTGTTTGGTTGCTAGCCCTAAGTACATGCTAAACCTTTTTTTGCCGGGTAGATTTCTTATGCGTCATAGGCACAATAAGTTGTAAATAAGTTACGCAAAAATATTTGGCAAACTTAGGTACTCTTAGGCTATGAACCAAATAGGTCCTATAGCCTCTGAGTAATATTGTCGAGCTAGTCTAATCAAATATGAGTATATGGCATCGAAGGTAGGTAGCTCATCTTCTATTAACCACATGTTAATAGGGTTATTTCAGAACATATTCAAACTTGACATGTGACCTTTTTGGTTGTGCGAGGCTAAGAGCAACCCCAACCCACCCCTAAACCTCCCCTATCCTAAATTATAAGGAGACTTAGAAAAATATAAGCTCCAACCCAACCCCTATTATAAACCCCTATTTTAGGGAGGTACTCTCTCACCTCTACATCTAGGGGGCTTCTCTTTGCCCCTATTATTTTCTTTGGCATATTTTTATTCATTTTAAAATAATAATTCATGGGTGCAAAGTAATAATAATGTTTAGATAAATAATATGGGTGAGTAATAGGGAGTGTGGGTTGGAGACAAATTTGATGTAGAGTACCCCTAATTTTTATACCACCCCTAAATGAGTGATTTAGGGGGAAAATATAGGGGTTTGGGTTGGAGTTGCTCTAAGATAGCTATATTAATGGTTTGTTTAAATTTTGTAGAAATTAATATGAAACGGTTCGATTTACATAGAAATCTGAACAAACCCTTGTGTTCTAAATGTGATCTAGATAGCTGCCGCCTTCTCTTCTTTCTTAAGGGAGAACCACGACCAAGCTTTCCAAGACGTAACTATGCTACTTAAATCTTCGAAGGCAAGTGTGTATATATCTAAATACTCACAGCTTCAGCTTCACGAATCTAATGAAGTTAGAATTTTCAGCTTTACTAAATTCATGAATCTGGAGAAACTGAATCCCTGCCAAACACACCCTAAATCTAACAGAAAAAGAAGGTTCAAGTAGGTTCCCAGGCTGGCAACTCGCCACACAAACAGTAGTAGTATCATTGAGCTAGGGTTTGTGCGATTGGGTCCCCCAGCAGTAGCACTTAGCTTGCAGGTCGCAGTCCTCCACGGGAGCACAGTAGTAGAAAGTACCTTCCCTTCAGAAAGTTCAAGCTCGGACATCATTATGATTAGGGTAATAGCAGGTACTTTGTGCACCTTGGAAACTCGGATGATCCATACTACTAGTGCGTACTCCTACAAATACTTATCTCAAAAACTTGAAGTCCTGTATTTATTGTCTTAAGTTCCAATTATTCTCAAATTTCACCCGATGTCCAAACTGACATTATTTGCCCCAGATGTTTTACTCGTAGATGCAAATACTTTATTAAATGCGCAACAGGCCCGCATGTTGCTACGGCCCAAAGAAATCACCAACATAGGCAGATCCAAACAGAGAAAGGAATTTTTTTCAGAAAAACCTCAAAAAAGGAAAATAAATTGTCATAATCTTTAAAAATCGCAAAAGCTTGATCATGATTCAATTTTTTTTATGGTAGCTAAGGCATGCTCTCAAGACCCTTCTCACAAATTTTAAAGAATTTACAAATTTAGTAGCTCAATTAAATCAGGGAAGTTGCTTTAAGTACATCAGTAGTATTGTCAGAATTTCTAAAAATCGCAAAAGTTTGATCATGATTTGAAATTTTTATGGTAGCGTAGGCATACTCTCAGGACCCTACTAAATTTTTTTCAAGAATTTGAAAATTTAGTACCTCAACTAAATCAGCGAAGTTGCCTTAAATGCATTAGTAGGATTGCCAGAATTTTTAAAAACCACGCAAGTTTGATCATGATTGAAATTTTTTATAGTAAGTTAGGTATACTTTGAAAATCCTCCAAAAAGTTTCAAAAATTTACAGCATGATTTAATAACTCAATCAAATCAACAAAGATGATGCCAAAAAAAAGGGAAAAATTGATTTCCATGGGATTTGGAACCCTAGACCTCACATACGCAGCCTAAGCTATTTGCCAACTGAGCTAAGAACCACTTGTAAAATATGATATGCAATAAATATATGAGATTAGACAGCATTCCACTATAGAAATTATATGAAAAAATGCCACGTGGCAGGCAGGCTGACAGGGTGCCGTACCTCTCCATAATTTGTAGCATCTATAGATTAGTGCTTCATAGCTGTAGTTTGTTAGGCACGTTACGTCCATACTACCATATTAAGTGATAATATTTCAGCCGTAATTAATTTTGGGTGGTACCGACTACTAAGAGCCCGTTTGGCAGCGTGAATCCGTTCTGATTCTGGTGAGAATCAGTCAAAACGATGCCAAAGGGGCTGCGGCGAAACGTTCTGGATTTGAATCATTTCTCGGTTTGTGCCTGGCCAGAAGAAACGGCGAAAAGGTGGTTTCGCCAGATTCTCCTCACACGAGCCCATACCTCCCCCATTGTATTTGCTAGAAATTACAAGACTTGCCATTGGCATTATCCTCTCCCAAGTGGCCAAGTCCCACACGTTCCTCTCCCAGGCGCACACACAGAAGCCACCGCCAACGCCTCCCTCGCCTTCCTCGCGTCCAGCGCCTCCAGCGCCCAGGTCACCTCTCTCGCGTCCAGCGCCCAGGTCGCCTCCAGCGCCTCCAGCGCCCAGCGCCCAGGTCCTCCAGTGCCTCCAGTGCCCAGGTCTTCCCCATCAGCGCCCAGGCCTCCAGCGACAGCTACGGCTCCTGCGGCTCCCCCGACCGTCAACTGCTACTACTGCGCCAGCGCCCGGCCTTCCCCATCACAAGTGCTAGGAAGGTATTGATTTCTCTCTTTTGCTTACGTGCTTGAACTGTTGAAGTTCGCTAGCAGGGAAATCAGAGAACGCTTCAAGGATTTCTTTTGGGATGGTAGCTTGTCCATCAAATTGTTTGTTGTTGCTGTTATTTCTGTTGTCGCATCTATTTTGTGGCGCCAAAAAACTCTCCAGAAACCAGATGATAACGTCCACCATCAAGTAACGACGTTTTCATAGCTGTGGGCTGCAATTGAAGAGTATGTCAAACCTTCCTTTCTTGAAGCATCAGGATATATTTCGTCATTACTGCCTTGATATGCAGAAAGTTTGTGAGTAAGTAGTGACAGCGGGATGTAGAGTTGAAGTTTTCGCTCTGGTTTTGTTGGTCCCTGGTGATGTTAAAATGTAATCATTGTGCTCTGTGGTTGGTGATGATGCCTGTGGTTAGGTCTGCTCTTTTCTTTAAGTGTTATAGCCTTGGATGGTGATCAAAGTATTTGTTGTTGTAGCCTTGGATGGTGATCAAAGCAGTCTGCTAGAACAATTATGCAGGTTCTTGTAGCTTCAAAAATGAAATAGTTTGTCAGGGAGAAGCAGGCTATGCAGTTCCCAGCATCTTCTTGCCTGTTTCTGAATTATTAGAAACATCAGGGATTAAGGTTTTATGCGCATGCGTCTGTTTATGAATTAATAGAATCTTGAGAATTTGTTGATGTTGTACTAAAATGGTCTGTGTCGTGTATGTGTAGATGGCTGATGCGACTGATTGGAATGACAAGCACACTAGGATTGTTTACAAATTGTTTGCTGAGCAAGTGAGGTGTGGAAATCGTTCAAATACACATTTGAACAATGTAGGATATAAAAATGTGATTAAAAAGTTTCATGATGAAACTGGTATACTATATGTTAGAGGCCAATTTAAGAACAAATGGGCTAAGTTGAAGGCAGAGTTTACCTGTTGGCAAACACTCATGAAAGAAACAGGTTTAGGTTGGAACAACACAAAGGGGACAGTTGAGATGCCTGATACATGGTGGAAGCTCACTAGAAAGGTAAGGTTGACATCTGCAAATATTTTTTTATCATACTTTGTGCAACTACAAACTTCTCATACATGAATGCACTTTGACAGAAAATTCCAGGATGTGGCAAGTTCAAAGAGAGGGGCTTTCAAAATGAGGAAGAATTGAAGGTTATGTTTGAGGACCTTCGAAACACAGGTGACGACCATTTTTGTGCTTCGTCGGTTGTGATACCTGAAAGTCCACAATATGGCTTGATTTCTTTTGCCCCACGACGCAGCTACTTCTGGACGGGTTCAGATCATAGTTATTAATACCACACGAATGGTATGGCCGATATATACTATTTTATTACCTAAACAGGTACAAAAATAGCCTTATATACTGTACTGGTCTCGATATCGATCATACAGACCATTCTGGCTTTCCGGTTTCGATACTATATAATACCAGTCATACCGTGGAATTAAAAATACCATCTATTAAACTATATGTTGTACTATCTCTCGCTATAAATAGTTATCGATTTTTATATAGAAACTTTGACTGTCAATATCTTTTTAAATATTTAAATTAGATACATGAAAATTATATGTGTAGATTTGTCTCCCAAATTACTTTCATAACATTATAATTTAATTGAGTTTTATAAAAATATTATAATACAAATTAGTGGTCAAAGTTGTGTTTTAAAAACCTTATCGATGTAAAAAATAACAACTATTTGTGACGGGAGGAAGTATTAGATAGTACTACTATGTATTTAAAATAATATTATATATGAAATTTGGTGTACATATAATTAAATATGTGTATACTTGCAAATATATTATTATATTAAATCCGAAACGGTATGCCAATATGGACCATACTGGAATGTACCATTCCAAGGGACAAACTGGTATAGCCTCTGATACGATATTGGCAAGTTTAATTCAGATCGATGGGATTGTAAGAACTATGAACGTATAGTACCAAACCATTTCAAACCAATTCAAAACATAAAAGCCTGGGGTGGATTCGGTAAAATTGGTAATATCTATTTGAGTAGTACTTCTATACATCACCCTTAAATGCAAGTTACACAAATCTTAAAAAAATAAAAAAAAAGTAAGCAATCACTATCTACCATTCATTAATACTTAATTATTTGTGCAACTTTCAAAAAGAAATACATAAAAGCGTGTAGGGTCAAGCATACACACACACACACACACACACACACACACACACACATATATATATGTATATATATATATATGTATATATATGTATATATATGTAGGTGCTATACTCTAGCTGCGTGTAGAATAGTATATTCTACACTCCGCCAGGTTACACATTCCAATCGAGCTAAATACCCATATTTATTACTTACGTATGGATGCGTGGACCATTTATTACACTCGCTGTCAAACCGACTAGTTAATACATTTTGTAGTTTGTAAATGAATATGTTTTCTCTTTGTTTTAGCTATATCTTTTTATTAGTAGCTCGGATTTACAAATGGTTTCTACCAGCAGCTTACTGACGACGAGAGGAATAAAATGATATAAGTATTGCTATTAAATAGTAAATTTCCTAGCTGCTAACAGAATTTACTACATTTACAACATGAAATTACTACATATACAACATGAAATTATTAAATCTGCAGCATATTCTGCACAGATCAGTTATTCGGCAGTAAGGTCCATAAAAACTATATGTACTAGTTCTGAAAAATTCTCAAAAAATTACCATAGGTAGGGAATATGCGTTTCTATAGCACTGTAAAATTTGAATACCAAACTCAGTAGCTTTTGACATATATGAAGTTGACAAGTGCTAATCAATGATGAATAGTAAAATTGTTATTTTCATATCTTTCAAATGCGACTGAGTTTGGTATTCAAATTTTATAGGATTATAAAAGCTCATATCCTCTACCTACAGTAATTTTTGAGAATTTTTTAGAACTTATACTTATATTTTTCTTGGAGTTGTACTATCAAATAACTAAAAAACTATATGTAAATATTCTGAAAAATTCTCAAAAAATTACCATACGTAGGAGATGTCAGGTTCTACAGTTTTGTAAAATTTAAATATCAAACTCAATAGAAACGAATTAGCAAATGATAGTAAAACATAACACATTACGTCGGTAAACAGTAGTAATAGGCCTTTTACTATTTTATACACTAACTTTTACTACCTTGTTCACTCTATCTTACTATGAAGAACTAATAAAGCTATTACTGCATTTGAACCGTGGCCAACTAACTAATAAATGTGTTCTCTAGTTTGTACATAAATTTGATTTTCTTTGTTTACCCATAACTTTTTATTCACAGTTTTGATTCATGAACGTATTTCACCGATAGATTACGGACTACGAGAGGAACAACACAATATAAGTTTTGGTAATAAACTTCGCATAAATTAAATTTTACTGCTAAATGAATATTAATATACTATTTATTAGTGAAACTTATATCATTTTGTTCCTCTTGTCATGATTAATCTACTGGTAAAAACTGTTCATGAATCGGAGCTATGAATAAAAAGTTATGGCTAAAATAAAGAATGAATAGATGCATGTACAAACTACAACATATTTTTTTTAGTGGTTTGAGTTCCTTAGTGTTTTCTGTGAAATGATGACACCATGTGTTATGTTTTTATTACCATTTACTTAAACAATGTGTTGTATTTTACTATCGTTTGCTGATTCATTTCTTTAGCCTAACTTCATGTTACTACATTTTATTGCACAGGTCAGTCATTCGGCAGTAAAGTACATAAAAACTATATGTACAAGTTTTAAAAAATTCTTAAAAAATTACCTTAGGTAGAAAATGTGAGTTTCTACATCTTTGTAAAACATGAAAGATATGAAAATGACAAATTTACTATTCTTCACTGATTAGCGCTTGTCAATTTCATATCTTTCAAATGCCACTGAGTTTGGTATTCAAATTTTACATGATTGTAGAACCTAACATCTCCTACATATGATAATTTTTTAGAACATTTACATATAGTTTTTTTAGTTATTTGACAGTACAAATCCAAGAAAAAGATATGTATATGTTCTGAAAATTTTTCAAAAACTTACCATAAGTAGTGGATATGAGCTTCTATAGCTTTGTAAAAATTGAATACCAAACTCAGTCGCATTTGAAAAATATAAAAATGACAAATTTACTATTTATCACTGATTAGCACTTGTCAATTTCATATATTTCAAATACTAGTGAGTTTGGTATTCAAATTTTATAGGGATGTAGAAACTCACATTTCCTATCTATGGTAATTTTTTGAGAATTTTTCTGAACATGTACATATAGTTTTCATAGACTTTACCATAGAATAACTGATGTTTGCAGAATATGCTGCAGACGTAGTAATTTCATATTGTATATGTAGTAATTTCATGTTATACATGTAGTAATTTTTGTTAGCAGTTAGCAGAATTACTATTAATAGCGAGACTTATATCATTTTATTCCTTCCATCATCAGTAAACTACTGGTGAAAACCATTTGCAAATTCGAGCTACCAATAAAAAGATATGGTTAAAATAAAGAAAAAACATATTCATATACAAACTACAATATACATTAACTAGCTGAGCTGGCCAACGCATAAACTAGTAACTGATTCGGTAGTAATGCAATCTGTTGTTCTATAGTAAAATGTATTTATGATTTACTACTAAATTGGACTCAATCAGTATGGTGTACTTTGTATGCACGTCACTAGAAAATTCATCAGTTGTTCTGTAGTAAAGTGTTTCGTGATTTACTACCGGGCTGCATTTACTGGGGTTGTTTGCAATGCATTAACTCAGTGTTGTTTGTATGCGCTACTCTAGCTGGAGCGCAGAATACCTATTCTACGCTCAGGAGTAGAATAGCTCCACCTTATATATACATGGTGACGATATTCTACGCTAGCGCGTAGCGCTACCTATTTTGCGCGCGAGTCATAAACCCCTTATGCTGGCTGTAACTCGACATCATGTAAAACCAAGGTATAAACGTGTTCAAACCATTCACGCAAGTCAATCAGTAACATCTCTTATGCAACAAACAGTAAATGACTAATAAATACTACTTCTTATTTGTACATAAATCTTTCTTTTTTTTTATTTGCCCATAGCTTTTAGATGATTTTAATTTTAGTTTTCAAATTTTACAGGGTTATATAATCTCATCTCCCCTATGTATGGTAATGTTTTTAGAATTTTTGAAAATGTGTACATAAGGTTTTCATAAATAAAAATTTAGTTCTGTTTGTTGGACTTGCAGTAAAATGTTTGAAAAGTTCTCAAAAAATTACCATACGTAGGGGAGGTGAGCTTCTACAACCCTACAAAATTTTAAGACCAAACTCAATAGAATTTAAAAGATATGAAATTAACAAAATACTAAACAGCAGGATATGCTATCTTTTATTGTGAAGAAAATAACATTTTACTGTGAAAAATTCTTAAAAAATTATCACACATATGGAAGGTGAGATTCTACAATCTTATAAAATTTAAAGACCAAACTCAATCTCATTTGAGAGATATAAAAATAACAAAGTACCAAACAACAGGATATACTGTCTTTTACTCTCAAGAAAATAACATTTTACTGCCTATTACTCAGTGTGTTACTATATTCTGTATAAATCAGCCTTATAATATAAAATCTATAAAAATTATATATACAAGTTTTAAAAAAATCTCGAAAAATTTCCATATGCAGGGGAGATGAGCTTCTATAACATTGCAAAATTTGAGCACCAAATTCAATCACACTTGAAAGGTATAAAATTGACAAAGCACTAAATAGTGAACAATCACTGGTTAGCCAAATCTGTCATTTTCATATCTTTCAACTGGTATTGATTTTAGTTTTCAAATTTTACAGGATTGTAAAATCTCACCTCCCCTATGTATGGTAATTTTTTAAGAATTTCTGAAAACCTTTACTTATGTTGCCATGATGAGTAGCGTCACGAGTTTGAGGACTGATATGTTAAGTAACTTTGCCTGTGTTGATGAATATCTGTTTAAGACTCACTAGATTGTCGAGGAGATTAGAGGGCGAATGGACTCTATTGGTTCTACTATTCAGGAGTTTCGCACATCATTCTAGGAGTACTGCACTGAGTAGGCCCTAATTGCCTTTCACCTCTTCGGGTGTCACCGTACTCCTCCTCTACCACCTCCATCTTCATGAGTGTTCCTTGGAGTTACCCCGTTTTTGGTACTTGATGCCAAAGAGGGAGAAGAAGTGGAGAATAAATGAAGAATGCAAGCTTGAAGATGATGAAGTGCACTAGAGGATTAGCTTAGTTATTATTTATGTATTAATGTAAGCTAATAAACCTCGTTGTGTTTAGTTGCTTTTGGATGTTGCTTATGTGTTTGGATGTTTAGATGTTTGTGTGTTTTTAAATGCTTTATGGTTATTTATGCTTATTGTTTAAATCTTTATCTATGGTTCATTTTTTCATATTGATTTTCATGCTTGATATATTCATTGCTTATACCCCCTCCGTCTCAAAATATAAGGCGCACACGTATTTCAAGATTCAAATTTTGAAATCTTTGACCAATGATTTGTCTAACTATATAAAGATTTTGTGATATAAAAGTGGTACCATTGAATTCGTATTTGAAAGCACTTTGTAATGATAGTGATTTTGTTTGTATAAATGATATTGGATAAGAGAAATCTAAGATCAAAGTATTGTTTAGGAGACTGTGCCAAGTCAAACCATGCCTTATATTTTGAGACGGAGGGAGTATATTGAAATATTCTTGGACTCAATATTTAAGGAAAAACTCCGTCAAAATTTCTAAATTCTCAAAGTGTGCAAATTTCAATTTCTTATTTATATGCACATCTTTAGTGGAAGTTTTCAATTAAATATTATGACTTTAGTAGTGTTTTGCTCCAAAAGTCATTATTCTTTTCTTCAAAAGGTAAAACGCCGTTAAAGCAAAATCCTTGAGATACAACATATTTTGCTTGTTGCATACTCAAAATCAATTTCGATTCATTATTCATGTTGAGGTTGTCATCAATAACCAAAAAGAGAGAGATTGAAAGCATCTAGGCCCCCAATTCGTTTTGGTTTTAGTAATTAATAACAATCGCGGTTAAATGATTAATATTTTTTTGAGAATGTTGAATATAGGTTCGTCCTAGTAATGGCACACTATGAAGCATGAAAATGGAGCTAAAGAAGATCAATGCGTCAGGCTAAATTACCAAGATATAAAATTAAGGATATTTTCATAGCTTTTGTTGATCTCGGTGTTTTGGAGAAAGATCGAATTGTTAGAATAGGCAACATACTATTAAGAGGAGTCTTGGCTAGTAGTTTGATGTCAATAAAGGTTTAAAGGCTCAAATT
This sequence comes from Guadua angustifolia, assembly GCA_036346375.1. Lineage (NCBI taxonomy): Eukaryota > Viridiplantae > Streptophyta > Magnoliopsida > Poales > Poaceae > Guadua > Guadua angustifolia. Next base: position 20,555,667 of record CM070508.1, read on the forward strand.
ATACGCAGTTGAACTCATGTGTGTGTTTGCACTCAATTATATTTGAAAAATTTAGAAAAATTCCTATAAGCCGTGTGCAACCGGCCTTGGTGGCACGGTGCTACTGGCCATGCGGTAGCATCGGCCCTAGGCCTAGTGTAATAAAAATAGAGAGGGGCTTTGGGGCTGTGCTGGCTGGTCAGTGCTACCAGTCAAGAGGTTGCACCGCCCTAAAGCCCGGTGCAATATTTACAGAATTTAGGCTTTAATTGTCAAAATCATAATTCTTGCTTAGATTATTTATTTATTGCAATTAGTGTCAAATTTTTTTTAAAATGTCTTATTTACCCCCTCTAGTCAGTTATCCTTAATCCTATATATGTGAGGAGCTCTTGAGGGTCGAGATGTTGATAATGATTTCACAAAATTAGAGTTAGATGGCATCACCGCTCATAGAAAAAGGCATGTACTCCACCCTAATAGTTAGGGATGTAATCGGATCGGATACGGTCGGATATTGTTCATCCCATATTCGTATCCATATTTTTTATCGAATACGAAGTCGAATACGAATGGTGTCGGATGTGAATATGAATGCGAATAATACCGGATACTATCACTTACGAATCTGGCGAATACTGAGCACCGGATTCAATACTGCACGAATATTTTTAGCCGGATAATACACGAAAATATAGATCATTTATTGCACATGTAACATCTTGAATGGTAGATTACTTATGAGTTATGAATAATTATTGACAAAATGTGAAGAAAATAGTACAAGAATTTACTATAGTTGCGTTATACATAATTAAGAATTAATAATGAACGCACTAGAGATTATATAAAAGCTAAATATAGAGTCATAATAGAATTATCAAAGACAATGACACTAGCAAAATAGAAGTCACAAACTAGTAAGGTAAACATGATAGAATCATATAATACCATCGAGTCGAGCGGACAAGCGGTGCGGTCTTGATCGGACCGTAGGTGGTCAGCTCTGACCTCTCACGGGTCAGGAGGCGCCGGACCGCCGGTGGCTACGGCCACTGGGGCTGCGGGCTATGGCCTGGCCACTGTGGGCGCCGAACCGCTGCCGCCTTTGGTGCCTCCTCAACTCAAGCTACTCGGCTCGGCTAGGTTTTGTTTGGATTGGGGATTTTAGAGGAGAGAGACTATCGACTAGTAGAGAATAGAGATCTGTAAAGAGAGCACGAATGATGGATTGGGGATTTTATGTTTTGGTTTTGGGTCCATTGCGTGGCGATGTCGCATTGCCTTGCTTTTGGCTCGGGCGCCGATGGACAAGCCGGAAGTACTGGCACGTGTAAATTTTGGTTTGGGATCGCTACTGGCGCTGTGTTGCACTTGGCGTTGGCACTTTGGCAGTGGCAGTGTGGCACTTAGTAGAATGGTAGTTGGTACTTGGCACTTGGCAGTTGGCACTGGTACTGGTAGAGTACCAAGAGTGGTATTGGTACACTGGTACTAGTGCCTCCAGACTCTGGTGACTGGTGCTCTTTGATTGGAGAGTTACAGACTCACAGTCTTGGAGAAGTCCTTAAAGTTTTCGGATAATATCCAGATATTATCCGATTATAAACTTGGATATTCCTGTATCCGTCGGATAATTACTATCCGTATCCGTATCCTTATCCGAGATAACTATCCTTATCCGTATCCGTATCCGAAAAATTCTTCGAATATCCGAAAAACTATTCAAATCGCTATCCGAATTGATTCGGTCGGTCGGTCGGAAAATATCCATTCCAGTTGCACCCCTACTAGTAGTTGCGCTTCTAAAAATAATCAAGCTGGTCCCCAGCTGAAGGTAATGATAGTTTCTAACTTAAAGGTATGAAGGTAAGCTAAACAATATTTTCGATCAAGTAAAACTCTTCTTGTAGGCGTCTGCCATGTGCCAGCTCGTCATGATGGAACATGGATTTCCCATTGAGGCTAGACTTAGGGTTGCATTTCCATACAAGGAGACTAATGTGGTGCATGGTAACCTTTTGGAGGACTAAATGAGGGTGCATGTAGACTATGTTCACAAAGACTTCCTGTCTCATGTGCTGGACTTCCCTCCGAATGAAGATATCACCACTCTCGAGCAAGCGTGGATGTCGTTCAACAAGTGGCCCATAACGGGTGTCATACTATTCAAGGTAACCCGTGTCTTATTAATCATTCTAGTATTGCAACATGTAACATGTGCATGCACTTTGTAGGTTCCTAATGTACCTACACCTATTCCTGCTCCCACCACCATAGTGATTCCTCAATCCAAATCGATTCCTATGTAGAGTGCAGAGTTGGTGCGCAAAATGACTAGCACGATAGGCAAAGAATCACAAGAGATTCAGAAACTCCTTTTGTCAAGAAGGCAAAGTTAACAGAGGCCACAATGCCCCCTCAAATACATGAAAAGCACCTTGTCCCGACCTCGAAGAATCATTCTATCCAGAAAGCAAAGTTGACAGAGGCTACAAAGTCCCCTCGAGATTATAAGGAGCATGTACAGGAAAGCCCCTTAAGGCTAGCAACGAATTAAATGCTCTAGGCCTATGCACTTGCTTGCTCTATGGATAGTACATTGACAAAGCGAATGAGGCCGAGCATCACGTCGATTTCAATGTGAGGTATCGAAGGGGACATTTCAACCGCTAGGAGTATGTGACATTCCTAGTGAGTTTTGAGGATCTATTCTGTTTGTATAGCCTGAAAGCCATCGATATTTCTACCGTACAATCCTAGACGCTATGAGTATCGTATCTTACAGCATAGACCAATATATGACTTTTATAGGATTTTTATTATGTTTTTTAATATTTGACATAAGTTGCAGGATAATCAGGTAGCGAGCCGTGACGGGTCAATACCGAGTTTAGTTCGTTGACCTCAAGATGGTGTCTACGACCATGGCTAGGCTTCAATCGGAGTTTCTTACCAACTACATCAAGCAGATATTGTAGGCTAAGGCAAAAAAGAACTTCATTCTATTCCTGTAGCGCGAGGAGTAAGTACTACTTTACCCTTCAATTACTTATATGCACTTAAATTGTATTTGAATTTATTTTCTACACTAAATATCATGTAATAAGCAATCATTGAGTTCTACTTGTGCTCGCTCCGAGTGAAAACAAAATCTACACTTTTAAGATCGAGAAGAGATCGATGGCCTACCCGATCAAACTTGTTTTACAGAAGTAAATACATTCCTCTAACCTAACACTTTCTGTATTTTACAATGTTTATTTGTTTTGCCTCAATGGCATCTCTCCTATGTATGTAGGGGTTTCTTGTCTTACGTTGCTGAAAAAGGGTGATACGATGACAAACAAGATAACCAGTTGGACTGGAAATGCTTCAAGGTATAAGTCCCTAGTATAGGATTAATTTTTTCTAACATCTATTCTTTATCTCTTAATTTGATTTTCTTTGTTCACAGTGTCATCAATAGGGGATCGAACCTGTGCGGTTTCTATGTCATGCATCACATGCTGATCCTGGTCAGTGGTTCAAACCTTTTTCTGAAGGTATATGTATATGCATAATAATACACTTAGCCTTTTACATATAAATTTTACAATTTAAATTAGTGCACTCATTTCTAGTTTGCAGAAGATCAATATCCCCCTCAAGAGCTTACAAAACAAAGATCTTAACGTATTACGAGACCACATATGCTAGTGGTACTAGACAAAAGTTATAGCGGAGGACGATAGGCTTAGAGACTCGATAGGCTCCTACTGGTCCATATATAAATAATATTATGTCATGTGAATGTGATATGTGTACTGACTGTTAAATATGTATGTATTCTATATTGTGAAGAATGTGATATGCGTATTGTAAAGTGTTTGTGTTATATATTGTGAATGTGATATGCATACTGTGTGCAATCTATATTGTTTTCAGTGCATACTATGTGTAATCTGTACTATTTTCGGGAGGATGTACAAAGAACAAACACCACATCACAATCGGCTCAGAACCGATTGTGATGATAATTTATCATAATCGGGCGAATATTGACTGTGATAGCGCTTTCTCATCACTGTCTAATAACTTTGTATCGCCATCAAAACTGACTGTGATTATGAAAAAAAACCGACTGTGATGTACATTTGTGTAGTAGTGATAACCAACTATAGAGGATGAATAGGTGGTTTTTAAAATTCTTTGGCTCTAGCATAATGATTTAGCAAGCAGGACTAGAATTGCAATTTTTCAACAATTAAGGCCTAAACATCTAGATTTCACTAAGTACACCAACAAGCTAAGTGTAATAAAAAATAGCAATCATAGGGAGATAATAAAATCACTATGATAATTAGGAATATAGATTGCACAAATTTAAATGATAAGAATGCAAACCACACAGTGAACAAAGTAGATTTTTCCTGTGATCTCAAAGACTTGTCAGTGTCCCCTAATCCACATTGAGGTAGCTTGAACGAATCAAGCCAACTTCTTGCGTAATTGAGCCTTCCTCAAATCACTAGAGGTAGCTCTTCCCCCATTTCAAGTAGGTGAGCTCTAACCTTGACACCAATACCAGATCTCTTCACAATCTTCTTTGTAGATATCATTGATTCCTCCTCCAAGCCGTCTAAGAGTCGGCAAACTCTAAGAGAAATGAATCGATGATGCTTTCTTAAAGATGATCAAGTATTACAAATGGCTCTAAATCAATGAATGCACTTGAATGCTCTCAACAATCTCAAAATGTTTATTCAATGCTCAAATGGTGATGAGAGAGTTGCTATAGCTCAACAAGTATGCAATGAAGGTCGAAGTAGTCTTCTTGCTGCAAGACTAGGATATTTATAGCCCTCAACAACTCAACTAGCCATTTGGAGGCGAAATCCATAAAAAAATCAGGTAACCTGGTACTATCGGCTTGCAAAGAGCAATAGTGTCGACACCTATGTAACTATTAGTTTGAAGCATTTAATGCATAGGTACTAGCCGTTGCTATAGTACCCCGATAATACTGACATCAAAATCATAATAGTGCCGATAATTGATCTTTGAAATGTCGTAAAAATGCCTTCTCTGGAAAATAAGTACCAGCACAAGAAATGCGATACTACCGGCCAGTGGTAGTGCCTGCTTTTGGACCACAAGTGCCGGGATTTAAATTCCCAGAGAAAACCCACAAAATCCATTCTTTGTAAAATAACTACCGTTTCTAGGACGGTACTACTGACTTGTGGTAGTACCACTATTAGCATGGCGGTAGTACAGATGGCAAGAAATATGAGAAAAACAGTACTCTCTAGAATGACTATCCATCATGTTCAATCATGTAGCGTGGTGCTACTGACCTGTGATAGTACCAGCTGTTACATGGTGGTAGTGCCGACCTGTCTAAATTTTGAGTGAAATTTTCAGAGAGGCTTTTCCCTAATACAACAACTTATTCAACATGAAAGAGATTGAGCCATCTGATCTTTAAGCAATTTCAAACTACTATACATCAATCACTCTTAATAGTACGGCAGTTTTTTCTAACAATTCGATCTTTTCTTCAAACTCCTAGATGGCAAAAGCTATGGAAAGGTTTTTATGCTTTGATACCTTTGCCTTAAGTTTGATTTGTCGAAGATTACGTTTTCAGTTCATGTTATGCTTTCAATGATGATGACTAAGAATCCATTTCATCCATTCAAAAAGATACATTAGTCATTTAATCTTGATTGTCATTAATTATCAAAATTAATCACAATTTGGCGGCTTGGATACTTCAAAGGGCCTCTCCATTTGTTTTAGACCGGTAAAATGTATCAACTAATTAGAAAATAGTAGCAAGGTAATGGTAAGGTACGATCTTACATGGACCACTGGTATAGCCATACGCTATTCAATTTGCCTCATCTTAATGTATATCCACTAATGGTAAGGTACGATCTTACATGGACCACTGGTATAGCCATACGCTATTCAATTTGCCTCATCTTAATGTATATCCACTAGTGGTAAGGTACGATCTTACAAGGACCACTCGTATAGCCATACGCTATTCAATTTGCCTCTTCTTAATGTACATCCACGCAAACAGGTTGAGTGCCACCGGTGAGGTATCGTCCCGCCCGTGCCGCTTGTCGGCCCACACCGCGACGGCCGTAGGCGCCGTGGCCAATTAGCTCGACCGCTCCTGGAAAATCCACTCTGTATTCTTCTCCGGCCCGAGCGATGGTGATCTGGAAGAAACACACTTGCGTGTACCTAGCTAGCTAGTATTTTTCTTCCGGGAGAAGCTGTGCTCTGAAGGGCAGATCTAGCACTTAAATGAGCTCCTGGTGCCACAGAGATGTTCCCTCGATCTGCTGATGCAGCAATTCCTGCTGTTTGTCTCTCCACGCTCGCCGGTTCGGTTAATAAGAACAACTATATATATGTTGTGAATTGCGATGTTTTATGAAGAGAGTACAGCCAAGGGCTTGAGTGACTAGCTAATGGCCATCTGGGCTGTCATCATCAAAGGCTCATCACGAGGAATGGCATTACTGATATCGTAATGGGCCAACTATTCGCTCAGCCTCCGATCAACATTGGCAACAGAAGACGTAACGGTGGCAATTAATGTTCTGCCGGCCTAATGGATCAACTATTGCCCCACCAAAGAAAAAGAATGGAACGTACACGTATTGTTGGCACGAATTTTTTAAATACATGTACACTCTCAACGCACATCGTAGTCACACTATTCATGCACACACGGTTTACTCCTCTGTATATGTTTGAAATTTATCGAAGGCATCGAAGTTCATTTTAGATAAAGGAAACAATCCGGCCTCCTCGCACAAGGACGAATGCGGCCCACAATACAGACTCCCAAAAAGCACTAAGGGTCTGTTTGTTTCAGCTTTGGATTCTCTAAAAGCTGATTCTGGATTGTGGTTGTAGAGAAGCTGATTCTCCAAAAGCTGGAATCCAAAAGCACATATGAAGTGGATTGTGGATTCTAGTGTATATGGGTGGACTGGATTCTGAGAATCGGATTCTAGAATCAGGCTGTTTGTTTTTTATTCTGCTTTTGGGACCAGAATCCAGAATCAAAAGTTGAAACAAATAGGCCCTAAGGCTCCAACAACCAGCATTACAGCCAACAAAACTCCAACTAAACATCAACCAACCTAAAACTCAGAAAAGCTACAAAAGATTACAACAGCATAGTTTCAATCCTCAATTCTAAAATTCCTTCTCCAACCAAATCTGGCAAACAACTCGAAGACTGTGATCTCTAGCATCCTGCAACCCTCAACAAAGATCCCTTCTCTTCCTCTTTAGGCAATGGAGACCAACTTCGATCCAATACGTCCCCCTGAAGATTACCTGTGTAAATGAGTTAATAGAACTTCTATTGAATATGATATCATTCCTATACAACCAAATCGACCAGCAAATGGTTGCTACACCTACTAAAATTTGGAGCTTAAGCTTAGAATTAACACCCTTTAGCCAAGAACCAAACATATTAGATACATTAGCAGGAGGCTGAATACCAAAGGTAATGAAAATGATGTTCCAAATAGATCTCGCCAAATGGCAATCAAAAAACAAATGTTGAATTGTTTCGTTAGAATTACAAAAGCAACATTTAATACTTCCTTGCCATTGTCTTTTAGCTAGATTGTCTTTCGTTAGAATTACTCCGGTCTTTAAGTACCAAAGAAAGATTTTATTCTTCAGTGGGATTTTTAGTTTCCAAAGATCACACTTCCTAGGAATGGAATTTTCCTGCACTAAAGCATTATACATCGAATGTACCGAAAAGATACCCTTTTTGCTGAGATCCCATCTAAATATGTCTCTGTCTTGTGTTAAAGAAACATTGACAACTCTTGACTAGGGGTGGCAACGAGGGCATTCTCACGGGAGTGCCTCCCATCCCGTCGCCCCATGATCCAAAATTTTCCCCGCCCCGCCCCTCGTTTCGCCTCGGGAGAAAATCCCCCTATCCCCATCCCCGTTCGGGTATCGGGGCCCCGTCGGGGACCCATCCCCGCAAAAATTTCACACAAGAGAAGAGCTCTTATAACCATTTTAACTCTAAAATCATATCAATAGACAAGGAAAAAAAGATTGCATGCATTCATTGAAGATTATATTGTCCCATTTATGAAAATATGAATATGATGGGTTAGAGAATATGTTTGCAATCTAATAACTAAATTGGACTAAACTAAATTTGGATCCCCAACCGGGTCCTCGCGGGAAAAAAAATTCCCCGTCCCCGTCCCCGCCATCCCCGATGGGGGAATAATTTTCCGCTTCCATCCTCATGGGGACGATTTCTTCCCATACCCGTCCCCTAATAGAGGAATTCCCCGCCGGGGATCAGGGAACGGGTCCCCATTGCCATCCCTACTCTTGACACTAGTTCAAACCAAGCTGTCAAGTCACTTTCCACCAACGATCTTCGAAAAGAGATATTGAGCGAGACCGATTCTAATACATTAGCTACTGAGACACCTTTTTTCCTAACAATCTTATAAAGATTAGGATACACCTCCATTAGAGGTTTGCTACATACCCAAACGTCTTCCCAAAATCTAGCACATTTCCCATCCTCTAAACCAAAAGAACCCATAGACAAGAATTGTTCTTTTACTTTCATCAATCCAGACCAAAAATGAGAAACACCAGCCTTCCTAGAAATTTGAGTAATGGACTTACCGCGTAAGTATTTCCTTCTAAGTAAGTCTTGCCAAAGGCCCTCCTCATTTAACAATTTAAATAACCATTTATTAATAAGCATCTGTTTTGTAATTCCAAATCCAAAATTCCCATACCCCCCATACTTTTCAGCTTATTAAGTACCGACCATCTCGCTAATCTATATTTCTTCTTGTGTTCATCACATTGCCAAAAAAACCTGGATCTGTAATAGTCAAGTTTTTTAATCACCCCTTTAGGAGCTTCAAAAAATGATAGCATAAACATTGGTAGACTCGAAAGAACTGAATTAATCAGTACCAATCTGCCTCTGACCGAAAGAAGCTTGCCCTTCCAACTAGCAAGTTTCTTTTGAAATTTCTCCTCTACTGAAACCCAATCCTTATTGCTAAGCCTTCTATGGTGCATAGGAATACCTAAGTATTTAAAGGAAAACCCTCTTTGCACCCAAAAAGTGGAAATACTCTTTTTACAAGTTAGAGCTTCACCAAAAGGAATATTTCACTTTTATGGAAATTGATCTTAAGTCCAGATAATTGTTCAAAAACACTCAATACGAGTTTTAAATTCAAAGCCTCATTCAAATCATGATCAATGAAAAGAATCGCGTCATCCGCATACTGAAGGATCGATAAACCCCCATCCACAAGATGCGGAATAATCCCTTTAAACTGCCCATTATCTTTAGCCCTAGCTATCAAAATGGCAAGCATGTCTGCCACCAGATTAAACAAAAAAGGGGAAAGAGGATCTCCCTGTCTCAATCCTTTTTTAGTTTGAAAGTAGTGTCCAAGATCATCATTTACTTTGATATTCACACTACCTTTACTCACGATATTTTCAATCCACTTACACCAAATTTCTGAAAAACCTTTCAATCTGAGCGCTTGCTGGAGGAAAACCCAGTTCACCTTGTCATACTCTTTCTCAAAATCTAATTTGAGCACTACTCCATCAAGTTTTTCTTTCTTTAGTTCATGCAAAGTTTCATGTAAAATGATCACTCCTTTCATTATGTTTCTGCCCGACATGAAGGCCGTTTGCGACGGTCTCACAATCTTCTGCGCAACTAAAGCCAATCTATTAGCCACAACTTTGGTAAAAATTTTAAAGCTCACATTTAGTAAACAGATCGGTCTAAACTGCTGAATTTGCTTTGCCTCTTTTAGCTTTGGCAACAAAGTAATGGTTCCAAAATTTAAACTAAAGAGAGGTAATTTACATTTGTGAAACTCATCGAACATGGTCATTAGGTCATTTTTAATGAGCCCCCAAAATTCTTGATAAAACTCAGCAGGAAAACCATCCAGTCCTGAAGCCTTATTATGTTTTATTTGAACAATAGCATCTTTAACTTCCTTAGAAGTAAACTGAGCTTTAAGAATCTCATTCTCCTCGTACGACACTTGGGGAATATCCTCTCTTTGAGTCTCAATCATAGAAAAATTATTCTTCTCTGGAGGTCCAAACAACGTTTTATAATATCTGGTGATGTATTTCTTCAGGTTTTCCTCCCCTTTGATTACTCCTTCCTCCTGATCTAATTGGAAGATTATAGTCTTCCTATGCTTTCCACTAGCTACTAGCTGAAAGTATTTAGTATTTCTATCACCCTAAAGAGTCTAATTGATTTTGATCTTTGATACCAATATATTTCTTCTTCCCTTAGGAGAGAAGTTAATCTTTGCTTAATGCTTTGTTTCAACTCCACTTCCTGAGGGCTAAACACAGTGGATTCCGCTGGGCAGCACGTTTTCACTAAACACACACATATGTATTCCTATAATTTGTGGACACTAGTGCCAAGTCTGGGAACTTGACCCTGATAGCTGGGTGTACACTCAAATGTCTAGCCATCTAATTAACCACAGACCAGCTCTCGTTAGCACAATGTTCAAGGTATAAATCACCGGATTTGATAAACATCGTGCACCTGTAAGAGAAAAGGGGCTCTACTTTTTATTTTTGCCGTCAAATCTTACTCCGACGTTGACGGATTAGCTCGCTGGGTTTCGCGGGGTTATGGCTTGAGGTTCAGTGGAGCCTGGCTATCGAGGGAGGAGGGGTGGAGAGGAGCCACAATGGTGGTGCGGCGGTGATGGCGCCGCCCTACAGGGACTGCGATGAAGGTGTTTGCGCAGCGGAGGCATTGGAGACGGCGGCATGGTGTTTTATTCCTAGGGTTGCATTTATCATGATGCAATCCAGTTCCTATACTGCACTGGGGTAGGACATGTACCTGTGGCCTACAGATCCATAAAGCATTTGGAGACTTTCCTCCAAAGTCAACTGAATGTTGATCAACACAAGTTTGAAAATTCGCACCAGCAGAGGTTTGGAGATACACGATACATCATTGTTGCATTTGCTCAATTAATAGCTTATAGAGTTTGTATAATATAATACCCTCAATATAGATGGAAAAATTCCCGGGAGAAGAGACTAGCCACCTGTCACCCTTGCGATTTTGCGAAAAAACCCTTGAGTTTCTTGAAATTACGGATAGGTCCTTATAGATTACAGATAAGTCCTTCACGATTTTTTGTGAGGGAAAGATTTTTTCCAGTTTATCGCGTTTGGGTCCCTCGCGCGGTATTTTACGGGAAAAACCTTCCGTTAAATTCAAATCGCGAATAAGCTCTTTTCTTATTTTTCAAGATAGCGGACAGGTCCAAAAACGTAACAATCAGGTCCTTACTCCTTACGTATAGGTCCTTTCTCCGTTTTTCCCGAGAAAAAATGTTTTCGTCAACAGAAATATGTGTGTAGACTTTTTCCCCATCTCGATTTTCCATCTCGATCTCTGATATTTTTTAAATCATGTATTATTACTGGGTGAACGCGTAGAGTGTTAGACTCGACAAAAGAATGCTGTCATTTCTAATACTTTTTCAACTTTTTCCCTCTAGACTTTTTCCCCACCGCTGTTTTCCACCTCGGTCTCCAATATTTTCTAAATAATTCGTCGAAAGAGATATTTCTACAACTCTATCTCTCTATTTTTTCCCCCCGTTTCGCTCATTATTTTGACGATTTAAAAAATAAAACGCCGCTGGAAAAAAAATGTAATTTTTTCTACGGGAAAACGGCACACGTGGCGTGTTACGCCGCGAAGAATTTTATATCCTTTCAGTCATTTCGCTCATTATTTCGACGATTTAAAAAATAAAACACCGCCGAGAAAAAAAAAGAAAAATTTTCTATGAAAAAACGACACGCGCATACGCTGCGAGTCTCTGAGATTTTTTTAAACATGTATTATTACTCGGCGAACGCGTAGAGTGTTAGACTCGACAAAAAAATGTTGTCATCTCTAATAGTTTTTCGCCCTTTTCCCTCTATACTTTTTCCCCACCGCGGTTTTCCAGCTCATGTATTATTACTCGGTGAACGCGTAGAGTGTTAGACTTGACAAAAGAATGTTGTCATTTCTAATACTTTTTCAACCTTTTCCCTCTAAACTTTTTCTCCACTGCGGTTTTCCACATCGGTCTCCAATATTTTCCGAATAATTCGTCGAAAGAGATATTTTTACAACTCTATCTCTTTATTTTTTTCCCCGTTTCGCTCATTATTTTGACGATTTAAAAAATAAAACGCCGCTGGGAAAAAATGTAATTTTTTCTATGGGAAAACGACACGCGTGGCGTGTTACGCCGCTAAAAATTTTGTATCCTTTCAGCCGTTTTGCTCGTTATTTCGACGATTTAAAAAATAAAACGCCGCCGAGAAAAAAATAAAAATTTTTTTACGAAAAAACGACACGCGCATATGCCGCGAGTCTCTGAGATTTTTTTAAACATGTATTATTACTCAACGAACGCGTAGAGTGTTAGACTCAACAAACGAATGTTGTCATCTCTGATAGTTTTTCGCCCTTTTCCCTCTAGACTTTTTCCTCACCGCTGTTTTCCACCTCGGTCTCCAATATTTTCCAAATAATTCGTCGAAAGAGATATTTCTACAACTCTATCTCTCTATTTTTCCCCTGTTTCGCTCACTATTTCGATGATTTAAAAAATAAAACGCCGCCGGGAAAATATGTAATTTTTTCTAGGGAAAACGGCTCGCGTGGCGTGTTACGCCGCGAAGAATTTTGTATCCTTTCAGTCGTTTCACTCATTATTTCGACGATTTAAAAAATAAAACACCGCCGAGAAAAAAAAAAGAAAAATTTTCTACGAAAAAACGACACGCGCATACGCTGCGAGTCCCTGAGATTTTTTTAAACATGTATTATTACTCGGCGAACGCGTAGAGTGTTAGACTCGACAAAAGAATGTTGTCATCTCTAATAGTTTTTCGCCCTTTTTCCTCTAGACTCCCCCCCCCCGGCGGTTTTCCAGCTCATGTATTATTACTCGGTGAACGCGTAGAGTGTTAGACTCGACAAAAGAATGTTATCATTTCTAATACTTTTTCAACCTTTTCCCTCTAGACTTTTTCCCCACCGCGGTTTTTCACCTCGGTCTCCAATATTTTCCGAATAATTCGTCGAAAGAGATATTTTTACAACTCTATCTCTTTATTTTTCCCCGTTTCGCTCATTATTTCGACGATTTAAAAAATAAAACGGCCGCCGGGAAAAAATGTAATTTTTTCTACGGGAAAACGACACGCGTGGCGTGTTCTACTGAAAAATTTTGTATCCTTTCAAAGTTTAGCATTCGTTATTTCGACGATTTAAAAATAAATCATTGCCGAGAAAAAAGAAATTTTTTTGAAAAAAAACGACAGCGCAGATGCCATGAGTCTCGAGATTTTTAAACATATATTATTACTCAACAAACGCGTAGAGTGTTAGACTCAACGAACGAATGTTGTCATCTCTAATAGTTTTTCGCCCTTTTCCCTCTAGACTTTTTCCCCACCACGGTTTTCCACCTCGGTCTTCAATATTTTCCAAATAATTCGTCGAAAGAGATATTTCTACAACTCTATCTCTCTATTTTTTCCCCGTTTCGCTCATTATTTCGACGATTTAAAAAATAAATCGCCGCCGGAAAAAAATGTAATTTTTTCTAGGGAAAATGGTACGCGTGGCGTGTTACGCCGCGAAGAATTTTGTATCCTTTCAGTCGTTTCGCTCATTATTTCGACGATTTAAAAAATAAAACACCGCCGAGAAAAAAAAGAAAAATTTTCTACGAAAAAACGACACGCGCATACGCTGCGAGTCTCTGAGATTTTTTTAAACATGTATTATTACTCGGCGAACGTGTAGAGTGTTAGACTCGACAAAAGAATGTTGTCATCTCTAATAGTTTTTCGCCCTTTTCCCTCTAGACTTTTTCCCCACCGCGGTTTTCCAACTCATGTATTATTACTCGGTGAACGCGTAGAGTGTTAGACTCGACAAAAGAATGTTGTCATTTCTAATACTTTTTTAACCTTTTCCCTCTAGACTTTTTCCCCACCGCGGTTTTCCACCTCGGTCTCCAATATTTTCCGAATAATTCGTCGAAAGAGATATTTTTACAACTCTATCTCTTTATTTTTTCCCCGTTTCGCTCATTATTTCGACGATTTAAAAAATAAAACGCCGCTGGGAAAAAATGTAATTTTTTCTATGGGAAAACGACACGCGTGGCGTATTACGCCGCGAAAAATTTTGTATCCTTTCAGCCGTTTCGCTCGTTATTTCGACGATTTAAAAAATAAAACGCCGCCGAGAAAAAAAGAAAATTTTTTTTACGAAAAAACGACACGCGCATACGCCGCGAGTCTCTGAGATTTTTTTAAACATGTATTATTACTCAACGAACGCGTAGAGTGTTAGACTCAACAAACCAATGTTGTCATCTCTAATAGTTTTTCGCCCTTTTCCCTCTAGACTTTTTCCCCACCGCGGTTTTCCAGCTCGGTCTCCAATATTTCTCAAATAATTCATCAAAAGAGATATTTCTACAACTCTATCTCTCTATTTTTTCCACGTTTCGCTCATTATTTCGACGATTTAAAGAATAAATCACCGCCGAAAAGAAAAAGAAATTTTTCTACGAAAAAATGCACGCACATTGTGTTACGCCGCGAAAAATTTTGTGTTCTTTCAACCGTTTCGCTCATTATTTCGACGATTAAAAAAATAAAACACCGTCAGAAAAAAAATTATTAAAAATGGACCATGGCGATACGACACGCTAAAAATTTCCTAGTTTTGTAAATAAGGGTAAAAGGCTATGCAAGAACAAAGATGAAACATATGATATTGTTTGCAAATAATACACAAAAAAGAAGAAATAGGAGAAACGAATTTTGCGTGAAAAACCCTTTCGAAAAAAAACTATGCACGCATAATAGCTATATCACTGTATAAGAAGATGTTTACAATGAAGATCTTATTCTTACTATGTACTACAAAGACATATTTATAACGGTACATAGTAGGCTTAGTGTAGGAGTAGATTTGAAATAAAGTAGGAAACACATTTATATCACACTCAAACTCAATAATCTCCACGTTGAGATAAATTTTTCTTGTAGCCAAAATATAACTTGAATCTCCTCGAAACAGATCAGCATGATGTACTTCCACAAAACTCAGCAAACAAACTTTTAAGCCAAATAAAACTCAGTAAACAAACTTCTCGACCAAATGGCTACTTTGTAAGCTTCAAAAATAGGCAGATACCATCAGTGCTGTACAAATAGAGATCGCAATAAGAAACTAAAATTACATAAAGGATGTCGGGACCCAAATCAGAAAATCTGGATCCTTTGTGTATACCGCACTAGTTCAGAATCACACTAGTACACATATGTTCAACATAGATGAATATCATAATCATACATAGCAGAAACATAAATAAAGACTCCATATATTAAATATAACTTTGTTAAATAGCCTTATAGTCAACTTACATAATTAAGCCACACAAGGCTACATTAAGAATATTAAACTAAGATATTGCAGCAGAAAGAAAGACGTAAATTACCCTTCAATTTACCATTGGCGACTGACAAGACTCGCACCCTAAACATTTTCATCCTCTTGGTACTCCTGCCCCAGAACTGGTGTAGACTTCTCAACTGGTGATATTGTTGTTGGCAAGGGTGAGTACTTAAGGTACTCAATAAGTTGCGCATAAAATGCAATTCTAACATAATCATATGCAAGGCTTATTTCAAAAGAATGGCTAACATGGTTATTTTGTAGTAAAATAATATTCGTAAATGAGTACAATAAGTAGATTGAAATGACAGTAAAACAAATAATAGTAAGTATTAATTTCCAGTATTTCTTAAGTAAACATGGCATCTAGCACTAAGTTAAATTCCAAACCTTCTAATGGCAACCTACCATCCCAACCAAATTTTTATTTTTATAAAATCTAGCTCTTGATCGTCATTCTTGAGTATTGCTCAATACCGTGAGCACGGCTATCCGAATAGATTTTACACTCTGCATAGATTATACGCTTCACCCAAACAACATGAACATCTCTTTATGCAAACGTTACTAATACACTAGCTTTGGTGTGTTGTAGAGATATCATCACAAAGCCTTAACAATACTCTAATTTAACTTAGTATTACCTGCTAAGGTTTCAACACTGAAGGGATTAGTTACTACACTTAGAACCTCCCTCTTGCGCTATGTGAGTTCATAAAAATGTTAGGACTCGAATTGCAAAACCAAAAACCTCTGTGTATACTACACTAGTCCAGGATCACGTTTATATACATTGTGGAAATATAGATGAAATATCATTCTATGCAACGGATTAACTAAGAAAGAAACAAATTATTATTATCAAATAAAGCAAATAACCTTATGGTCAATGTTTATACCACTATGCCTTAAGGGCTTAAGAAACAAATAAACTGTTGCAGCGGAAAAGAAATAACTTGGGCCATTCAACATGCCACAGGCAATCGTCTAGGGAAACGCCTTCCTAGTCCACTAGTTTTCATAATATTCCCCCTCGTGATATTCATTATTTTTTTGATCCTTCCTCAGCAACTGATCAATAAAGGCGTAAAGCCGTGAGGACAAAAAGTACTCAGTAAGCTGTAGAAAAATGATGCAATATATTAATGCAAGGCTTGACAAAGCATAGCCATATGGTTCATTTGCAGAAAGCAATAACTTATATTGAATTACAGTACATAAATTGAAAGCATATTGATGAGAAAGATAATAAATAGCTGGTAAATCAATGGTAGATAACATGTACGGATTGGTGAGGCATCACCCTACACCATCCAAAACAATTATCAAACCATTAAATTCAATAGTATTAACTTTAGACAACAAAACAACAATGAACTCCTCGTTCACATCCCAACAATTCCACATTCCCATATTTTAGGAAAACATTCTATACCTCGTGTGAAATTCCCGGACATGTCTATGACCGCGGACACGGCTATTCAAATAGTTTTACACTCTGCAGAGATTGTACTGTTTTATCAACAAGGCATGATCATTTCCTTTTGCCTCCAGATGAACACACTTCCTTTGGTATATTGGCAGAGAGTTCACGACAAAGCTTAATTTTACAATGCACTGTCTAAACTCGATACTGCCCACTAAGATTTCTCCCCTCAGAGCCTCCTCATGAGCCATATGAATCTACCCGTCCATCCTAGAACACACGCCACCAATTGGTAGTACTCAAGGCTAGACAATGCAAATTATTTAGTTTGGTCTATCCCATACTAGACATGTGGTTGTACGGTTAGGCCCAATTCAATGGTGCACAAGATTAAATCCTTAAGTTGTCTCAGGCAAGACATTCCACATACCAAATATGCTAAAAGCACACCCTTTACTGCATGATCACTTGTTCGAGAAAAAACATTTTGTTCAACCAAGACCAATGGCAAACCCTGCCATGGTACAACATATTTTACAATAGTAGCTAACGGCCATGATTCAATATCTCATTAAGTCAAGATTAACATTAATTCATATGTGATATGGATCCCAACGTACAACTAAGCATGTCTAAGTATAGCTACGATAACCCAATATTGGTAATATGATCATATCCAACTAGTAATGTTTCTCCTAGTGGCTAACAATTGATACATAGCATTCCAAAGATAAAGGTGGCATAATTTCAACCAAGTACATAGCTATTCCCATGAAAGAATTATTGATACACAAATAGCATGCAATTGTATATAACAAAATACTTTTACAAATATAGGTTCAATATGATCAAATGTTACTATTTGCCTTGTTGATCTATTACTGAGTCTTGATCTTAAAATTCTCCGTTTACTCCCCTGGAATTCATATCTACCGAAAAAGAAAGCAATGAATACAAATAACTACCAAACAGAGAAATAAACAAGCTCAAAATTAAAAATAAATGGCTCTAGAATGTAGATCTTGATTTTTGAAAAATTTAGAAACTTGAATCTCTTCAATCGGAATTCATATGAGAGAGAATGAGCTTCCGAAAGATTAAATTTAGAGAAAAAAGGCTGGAAAAGGGGAAAATGAAATTTTTTGATTTATTTTTCTAAAGAAAAATGGATTTCTTGTGCAATGTTGATGTCAGCTAGGGTTCGGGTGGACCGGGTCTATGGCACTACTTCCGGTTCACTGTGCACTCAACGCACGGCTGACATGGCAGATCACGTCAGCGTTGAAGCAGACGGCTCGGCTGACACGGCGGCTGACGTAGATGGCCACGTGTCTTGCATCAATGGCTTGGTCAGATCGGATGGCAGAGGATTGCGGCTGCGATTGGTGAGGACGTGGTGGAATCCTTAGCCTTTGCTACCGATCTGACGTCTAGGGTTCACGATAGTGCTCCGACGAGAGGCGGCAGTAGAAACTCATTGAACGCGAGGGAGAAGACACGTTTGACGATGGACCAGTATCAGATCGAGTGTGAGTTGGTGCAGATCTGGAAGAGGATATCCTGACCAACTCGAGGAGATGCACGGCTATGGTGGAGATGCACTGGAGTGGCAGATCAACGGAGAAGAAGGGCTCGGACAACGATGGAATTTCAGTAAGCTCACGTGCGAGGACGGCAGAGTCTCAAGATAAGCCAGATGGGGCAAAAGATGCGGCGCGACGAGGTGAACCTCGGATAGGGTGCGGCGCAGCCTTAAATAGCCTCGGGAGGCGTGAATCTCACGGATTCCGAGATGGCGGTGTGGACGCAGTTTTATGATGTCGGCTAGGGTTACGTGACGGTGGTGCAAACATGCGAGCGGGTTGGGCCGACTAGGCTATGGGGAGAGCGAAGAGGGCTGGCTGCGAAACTAGGCTGGCAAGAACGACTAGCAGGCTGGGGAAAACAGGAGCTGGCCGAAAAAGAGGAAAATAGGAATGGGCTACGGGAGATTCGGCCTAAAAACTTTTTAAGAAATAAAAACATTTTCAAATTAAGAAAATTTCAAAAATTCAAATAAATATCAAATAAAATTGTAAAAATTTCAAAAAATACAGAAAAAATTCTTGAAGCACAATGAACAGTTTCGCCAAAAATCTCAAAAAATACAGAAGAAATCTTTTGTTTGATGAATAGTTTAGTCAAATTAAATCCTTTCATTAGTAGAAAATTCAAATTAAGCTTTGATTAATCTAGGAAAAATGCAAATGGTTAATTTTAAAATTCAAACATTCTAAAACTCAAATTTTTTGGATGTTACAAAAAAGTTTGAACCTCATGCCATCACTGGTAGTACCAAAGCTAAGACATTGTAAATTAATTAGTTAGGTCCATCTCATTCCAAGCGTGTGGTTTCATATTTGACTTAGGTCAAAGGCTTGTAAGGTTAAGTTTTAAGATGACTAAGGTAAGACTTCCACATATTCTCTACCTGTAACATCCTCATTTTTCAAAAAAAATAAAATAAAATAAAATAAAATCATGCGTGTAGTATTTGTAAAAATAAAATAAAATAAAATAAAATTTTGTTTATAATAAAATCATTTGAAAATGAGAATGTTCTTTTCAAATATTTTCAAAAACTTGAATTATAAATTAAGTTTGTTGATTTTATAAAGATTTGTACAAGTGTCTGATTTACTAAAAGAATTTTTGCAGAAAATCTATATTCCGAAAAATTCCAAAACCAAGTTTATTAGGTTCCAAATATTCCCTAGTATTTTAGAGAATTTTTCCAAGATTTTTAGAGCCTTTTTATTATTTTATCTCAAGCGCTATCTATATCCACCAAATAAAATCCGGAAAAAAACTGCCGGTCCCACGTTCAGACTACTGTAGCATCATCTTCTCCAATCGGCATTTCCAGTGAGCGTTTCCTTCTCTCTCCTCCATTAGAGCAACCGAAGAACTTCCGGATCATCTTCATTTAAGCACCAAAAATTCCATAAAAATCAGTTTCGGAATCCTAATCGCCTCCTCTTCAATCCACAACCGTTTCCCGGATTAAAACTCCACTATTTGCTCTTTAATTTCCACGAAACCTTCATTGCGGCCGTTTTCGTTTCCACCGCAATTTCTAGCTCTCCAGTGCTCCTCCCGCACTATAAGAAGGGGCATTGGGTGCGTATCTTCGTCGCCAACCCATCCCTCCACTTCTCTTGAGCTCCCACTACTCGGTTCCACCGGATTTTGCAAAAGATTGAGTGCGTTCTTATTCGGACGTACTGTTTTCCGGCCGCCGTCGCCGATTAGTCATTCCTCTGCCGTCGCCGTCATCGCCGGTGAGTTGCCGCGCCACGCCACCACCGGCGTCAGTTTCGCCAAGCCGCCACCACTCGACCGGTCGGCTAACACTCAGGACTTCTCTTCCTTCACGCCGGCTATTGGAACAGCAAAGTTTGTTTTCGGTTTGAACCATTCCTGTGCACAGCCGTGACTAAGAAGAGATGCAGTGCTTAGTTAGTTTGTACATGACTTTTCAAACAATTTGCGAAATTTGTCTATTTTGTTGCAAACTCGTTTTAGCTCCAACTTGCATGCAACAAATTTTGCAAATTAGTAAAAATTAATACCTAGCTACGTTAATTTCACTGAAATTTTATAGATAAATTTATACTGTTAAAATATTCACGGAGGTCCAAATTTCATTTAATTGTGTAGTTTCTAAACTGAACATCCAAAAATGCCAAAATAAATTTTATAAATCTTAGAAAATGCTAAACTATAGACCTTGAAGTTTTCATGAAGTTATGAATTAATTTGATTTTCTGTATTTTCTGAATGTTTGTTTATTCGTTGTTTTTCTTGCGATAGAAACGTTTGACGCCGACGCCGTTGTTGATCCGCAAGAAGACGACTATCTCCTCGCTGACCAAGGCAAGTTCCCAGCAAATTTTTGCAAGTTCTGTTGAAGCATGTTGATCCATGTTTTGAAATGCTTTGTAGATTTACAAACTTGCATGCTATGTTGATTAAAAATAACAATAATATATTATGATAGATTATAGTTAAATACCTTGTTAATATGTATGCTTGCTACATATTAATCCATCTGTCCTTTGGCTGCCCTAGAATAATTAATTATAATATAAATGGCTTGACACCTTATTTAGTATAATAGTAGTGCTTAGTTATGCTAAATACTATTTGTATGTTTAATTGAAAGCTTGTTACTTGAAATTCTAAATGATTGAGTGAAAATATTATTTAAAAAGGGCAGTTGGTGCTGCCAGTTTGGTAAAATAAAAGAAAAGATTTGGTATTCTAAAATTTGAATAGGGTGGAAGGTTGCATGGCGGGTGCAGAATGCACGAGACTCGGGTTTGAGTATGTACCACCCTAGTCACCCTAAGGACCGATCCCTTGTGGTTGTCAAACAATGTACAACAGTCTTGACGCGGGTTCCGAATGGGACGGACTGGCCGAGTAGCTAGTGAAAACTTAATTAAGACATGCCAGACGGTGGAGGCCGTGGTTGTAGCCACAGAGTCCTACAGCGCAAGAGGGGGCTTCCATTATGGTTGTAGCCATTTGGCGGTGAAACCTCAGCGGGCGTGATTTAGTTAAGATGTAGCTAGAGAAATGGCCTTGTGATTTTCACTTGGGGTTATATGCCAAAGGAAGTGTATGACCGAAAAGAGTGAAATATCTCTCGCGGGTAAAGCGTGCAAACTCTGCAGAGTAAACAAACTATTCGAATAGCCGTACCCACGGTCAAGGGTGGACAGAGGGCGTTGTCACATGGTAGATTTTCCCTATTTGGTTTCAAAATCAAATTTTTTATAAAATGAAGTACGGTTGGAGCCGTGAATGTTTTAGTTTGATAAAAGACCGTGGTTGGAGCCATGAGAGAAAAGATTTCAAAAGAAAACCACGGTTGGTGCTGTGGAAAAATATTTTTTTAAAAAAATAAAACCATGGCCGATGCCGTGAGTTGGCTCATGTTTTGTTTTTCCACGGTTGGCGCCGTGTCCTGAAAAGTTTGAAACTCTTATTTGTTAAAAGAAAATACCTTTGAAAACTGCTCTTCAAAATTCTAGTATAAAATTTTAAAAATTGGCTTTTGGCAAATTAACCAATTCCTTCCTTAAATTAAACTACATCTTGCATTTCTTTTGGGACTTGTTGAGTATGTTGCATACTCACCCTCGCTTTTCATTGCGGGGCTGCTTATTCCATAAAGCAGATCAGGAGATCAGAGATAGCTATCCAAGAGCCTGCATTCCACCGTTCGACATTTGCGATGAAGGCTTTGAAGAGGAGGATCATCCGGACGTCTAGGATCGCGTTTTCTCCAGTCTTTGCCTGTGGTGTTTTGGACTTCGCTTCGTCAAGTTTATTTGCTAGTTTAATGTTTCCGCTGCTGTATGACCTACGAGTCTAACTTTTGTAATAATGGGCCATGTAAATTAAGACTCTGAATTAAATTTTTAATTATCGCATGGTTATGGTCCATCTTGTTATGATCTGTGTGTACTAGCTATTGATCCAGGACTAGTGCATGTAAACACAGCTGGGGCCCGTATCCTTTTTGCGGGTTCCGACAGAATGGTATCAGAGCCAAGACTGTAGAACGTGACCTAGTAGAATGGTTAAACCTTAAGGACTTACTTTGGAATAACAAAGTATTTTAAAAAAAATCTACTCTCATCTTGTTCTATCTTATCCTTACCTCATTTAAAAAGTTATTTCTACACTCTTTCCTTGTCAAAAGATAGATTGTCAAAGTTGGCATTGAGCAAAGCAAAGGATATACAGGCATTCTTCAGAGTTTATTCCAGCATTTGCATTACAAATGTCGGCCAATCTATGCCACGAGAGAAGAATATCACAAAAGTCACATACTCTTCGAAGTCTACTACAATCTTTGCCTCGAAGACCATGAATATCAAGACTAGAAGAATACCCTAATTAAGCTCTAGGCCAAGCTATCCATTTTAGTAGGCGACATTGTGAGCCGTTCTATTTCCTCTTTTTGTTGATAGCCACAATAAAAAAAATATATTTATGAACTTCTAAGTTTCCTTGCTTCTATCTTTTCTATCTTAGCATCTTGCTCTTGTCTTATCTTTTATCTAAAATGTTTTTCTGATCTTGCCTTGTTTCAAAATTTCGCAAATGCCTTGCTATACCTCGTTCGCTGGGAAGGAAGGAGGTTTTTGTGAGGAGCTGTCTTTGATGCTTCTGGAGCTAGGCTACACCCGTCGCCCAGAGAATCGTTGCCTTTCTGTTGTTGGTTATAGCATGAACAAGTGGGGGGTGAGACTGCTCATTTTTTTTTCCAAGGTGGCTGGAGGAGTGAGAGTCTTAGGATTAAGTTGAGACTCGAGTATCGGGTCGCGTCAATAAGATAGCTTTACCCTTTGTAATAAACGTTAAGGTTTTGTGCTTAGTTTGGTTCTTGTTGTTTGCTGAGTGTGCAGTATGTGTTGCATAGCCCCTAGGCTTTTGTAAGCAACCATACCAAGTTAATTAATAAAGTTGGTTAAGTTTGGGTTTAATATGTTCCCCCACCTTAGAAAATTCTTGCATCTTATCTATGCTATTTCTACCTTTCCTAACCCAAGCAACACTCAAAATGAACACCCATAGCAAGGGCCATGATGTCTGTACCTCGTCCGATACAGCGGACACCCCGTCAAAACCCCGTTACACAGCCAGCAAAAACTAACAATACAATAGATGTGCAATGCTACAATTGTCATCAAATGGGACATTATGCAACCAAGTGTCCTCAAAGGCGCTCAAACATAGCTCCAGTTCCATTCAACCTAGGATCAGCTTCAGTCCGTACACCAAGTCAGGGTCGTGGGAACCCTCAGACTCCCAGAACCCCAAATCGAGCTGGAAGGAGCCATGTGAACCATATCTCTGCTAAAGAAGCACAAGAAGCTCAGAATGTAGTGATGGGTACGTTTCTCGTAAACTCTGTACCTGCTACAATTTTGTTTGATTCTGGTGCATCTCATTCATTCATATCCAAGGGTTTTGTGGAAAGGAACCATTGGGATACAATGAACCTAAGGAACCCTATGATAGTGAAATCCCCGGGAAAAGAAATGATGACTAAAAAGGTATGTCCCAAGCTAGAAATAGAAATTAATGGAGTGAAGTTTCTAGCAAACCTTATCCTATTAGATTCCCAGGGAATAGATGTAATACTTGGTATGGACTGGTTAACCAAACATGAAGGACAAATTAATTGTGCCAACCATACCATATTTCTTGTCAATAAAGATGGAGCTCGAGTATGCTTCTTATCCGACCCGCCTCAAGACCGACCCGGTTTGTTGAATCGGTTAAAGGAAATAACATTGGAATCGATCAGGTAGCAAAAGAATACTCGATGTCTTTCCCGATGACTTGCTGCATGCCACCGGATCGAGATATAGAGTTTGTTATTAACTTAGTTCTGGCACAACCCCAATCCATCGAGACCCTATCGGTTGTCTCGCTAACCTATTAATGGAATTAAAGAAGCAAGTTGAAGAATTACAGAAGAAAGGCTTCATTCGCCCTAGTTCATCGCCTTGGGGAGCTCCAGTTATTTTTGTGAAAAAGAAGGATAATACCCTGAGAATGTGTATAGATTATAGATCTTTGAATGAAGTGACAATCAAAAACAAGTACCCATTGCCAAGGATCGATGATCTATTTGACCAACTCAAGGGAGCTTGTGTTTTCTCAAAAATAGATTTAAGATCAGGGTACCATCAAATTAAAATCAAGAAGGAAGATATTCCTAAGACTGCCTTCACCACTCGGTATGGACTTTACGAGTTCACCGTGATGTCCTTCGGATTGACCAATGCACCAGCCTATTTTATTCATTTGATGAACAAGGTGTTCATGGAATTTTTGGACAAATTTGTAGTTATCTTCATCGATGATATTCTGATATACTCCAAAGATGAAGGAGAACATGAGAAGCATTTGCGTTTAGTTTTGGAAAAACTCAGGGAACATAAGCTTTATGCCAAGTTCAGCAAATGCGAGTTTTGGATAAAGGAAGTCTCTTTCTTGGGCCATGTCATTTCCGCTGGAGGAGTTGCTGTTGACCCGAGTAAAGTAAAGGATGTACTTGATTGGAAGCAACCAAAATCAGTAACTCAAATTAGATGTTTTCTTGGTTTGGCTGGATATTATAGAAGATTCATAGAAGATTTTTCCAAAATCGCAAAACCGCTTACACAACTATTAAAGAAAGAAAAGAAGTTTGAATGGACCCGATCGATGCGAAGATAGTTTCCAAGCGCCAAGAAGAAACTAACCTCTGCTCCAAGATCGACGTTACAGATATACAAAAGGACTTTGTGGTTTATTGTGATGCTTGAAGCAAGGTTTAGGTTGTGTGTTGATGCAAGAAGGCAAAGTGGTGGCCTATGCATCTAGGCAGTTACGCCCTCATGAGGAAAATTACCCAACTCATGATTTGGAGTTAGCAGCCGTGGTACATGCCCTTAAAATTTGGAGGCATTACCTCATCGGGAATCGAACTGAGATATACACTGACCATAAGAGCTTAAAGTATATATTTACTCAACCAGATTTAAATATGAGGCAAAGAAGATGGTTGGAGCTGATAAAGGATTATGATGTTGGAATCCATTATCACCCTGGGAAAGCTAATGTAGTGGCCGATGCTCTGAGTAGGAAGAATTATTGTAATAGTATATTAGTTAAGGAAAGCCAGCCAGCTTTGCATGAAGAATTCAAGAGAATGAATTTGGAGATAGTGGAGCAAGGATACATTAATATGATGGAACTGCAACCTACCTTGGAGGACCAAATTTAAGAAGCTCAGAAAGAAGATGCAGAGGTTTTGGAAATTATTGAGAGGATGAAGAAAGGAAAAGCTCCAGAATTTTCAATAGATGAAAAAGGTACTCTATGGTTTGGGAAAAGAATTTTTGTACCCAATAAGAAAGAAGTCAAGGAAATGATCTTAAAGGAAGCTCACGAGACTGCCTACTCAATTCATCCAGGAAGTACCAAAATGTATTTGGATTTAAAGAATCATCTTGGTGGACCAGTATGAAGAGAGAAATTGCGAGTTTGTTGCTATGTGTGATATCTCGCCACGGTGAAAGCCGAGCATCGAGACCCGCAGGATTACTACAACTGCTAAAAATTCCCGAATGGAAATGGGAAGAGGTCGGAATGGATTTCATCTTTGGATTACCAAGGACTCAATCTGGATATGATTCAATCTGGTTATAGTTGATCGTCGACTAAATCGCTCATTTCATTCTGTTAAAACCACCTACAGGAGACAAATTGGCGAGTTGTACATGACAAAGATAGTGTGTTTGCATGGAGTACCCAAGAAAATTGTGTCGAATAGAGGTACTCAGTTCACCTCAAAGTTTTGGCAAAAGTTGCATAGTTTATTGGGTACGAATCTTAACTTCAGCACAGCATACCATCTACAAACAGACGGCCAGACTGAAAAGGTAAATCAGATTTTAGAAGATATGCTCAGATCCTGCGCTTTGACAAACAAGACAAGTTGGGATAAGAATTTGCCTTATGTAGAGTTTTCATACAACAATGGATATCAATCAAGCATTCAGATGTCACCTTTCGAGGCATTATATGGACGCAAGTGTCGAACACCACTTTATTGGAAGGAAACTGGAGAAGGAAAAGTGTTTGGACCAGATGTACTCAAGGAGGCAAAAGAACAAGTGAGGTCGATCCAGCAAAAATTAAGAGCTGCTCAAAGCCGACAGAAAAGCTACGCTGATAATCAACGTCGGGACTCGAAATTTGCCGAGGCGACCTTCGTATCCGAAAGTTTCACCAATGAAAGGAATCAAACGATTTCGGGTTAGTGGAAAGCTTGCACCTAGATATATTGGACCGTTCAAAGTTTTGGCCAGAAGAGGCGAGGTAGCGTATCAGTTGGAATTACCACCACAACTAACTGGCGTGCATGATGTATTTCATGTGTCTCAACTAAGAAAATGTCTTCGAGTACCAGAGGAACACATGCCCTTAGAACAGTTAGAATTACAGCAGGATCTTTCTTACAAGGAATATCCAATACAGATTTTGGATGAGGCAGTTCGCAAAACTCGCAGTAGAAGTATCAAATTCTATAAGGTGCAGTGGAGCAACCATACCGAGAGGGAAGCTACCTGGGAGCGTGAAGAGGACCTACGAGCAGAATTCCCAAATATTTTTCCCAGCTCTATCGAATCTCGGGGTCGAGATTCCATTTAAGGGGGGTAGGTTTGTAACATCCTCATTTTTCAAAAAAAATAAAATAAAATAAAATAAAATCATGCATGTAGTATTTGTAAAAATAAAATAAAATAAAATTTTGTTTATAATAAAATCATTTGAAAATGAGAATGTTCTTTTCAAATATTTTCAAAAACTTGAATTATAAATTAAGTTTGTTGATTTTATAAAGATTTGTACAAGTGTCTCGATTTACTAAAAGAATTTTTGCAGAAAATCTATATTCCGAAAAATTCCAAAACCAAGTTTATTAGGTTCCAAATATTCCCTAGTATTTTAGAGAATTTTTCCAAGATTTTTAGAGCCTTTTTATTATTTTATCTCAAGCGCTATCTATATCCACCAAATAAAATCCGGAAAAAAACTGCCGGTCCCACGTTCAGACTACTGTAGCATCATCTTCTCCAATCGGCATTTCCAGTGAGCGTTTCCTTCTCTCTCCTCCATTAGAGTAACCGAAGAACTTCCGGATCACCTTCATTTAAGCACCAAAAATTCCATAAAAATCAGTTTCGGAATCCTAATCGCCTCCTCTTCAATCCACAACCGTTTCCCAGTTTCGGAATCCTAATCGCCTCCTCTTCAATCCACAACCGTTTCCCGGATTAAAACTCCACTATTTGCTCTTTAATTTCCACGAAACCTTCATTGCGGCCGTTTTCGTTTCCACCGTAATTTCTAGCTCTCCAGTGCTCCTCCCGCACTATAAGAAGGGGCATTGGGTGCGTATCTTCGTCGCCAACCCATCCCTCCACTTCTCTTGAGCTCCCACTACTCGGTTCCACCGGATTTTGCAAAAGATTGAGTGCGTTCTTATTCGGACGTACTGTTTTCCGGCCGCCGTCGCCGATTAGTCATTCCTCTGCCGTCGCCGTCATCGCCGGTGAGTTGCCGCGCCACGCCACCACCGGCGTCAGTTTCGCCAAGCCGCCACCACTCGACCGGTCGGCTAACACTCAGGACTTCTCTTCCTTCACGCCGGCTATTGGAACAGCAAAGTTTGTTTTCGGTTTGAACCATTCCTGTGCACAGCCGTGACTAAGAAGAGATGCAGTGCTTAGTTAGTTTGTACATGACTTTTCAAACAATTTGCGAAATTTGTCTATTTTGTTGCAAACTCGTTTTAGCTCCAACTTGCATGCAACAAATTTTGCAAATTAGTAAAAATTAATACCTAGCTACGTTAATTTCACTGAAATTTTATAGATAAATTTATACTGTTAAAATATTCACGGGAGGTCCAAATTTACGAATTGTGTAGTTTCTAAACTGAACATCCAAAAATGCCAAAATAAATTTTATAAATCTTAGAAAATGCTAAACTATAGACCTTGAAGTTTTCATGAAGTTATGAATTAATTTGATTTTCTGTATTTTCTGAATGTTTGTTTATTCGTTGTTTTTCTTGCGATAGAAACGTTTGACGCCGACGCCGTTGTTGATCCGCAAGAAGACGACTATCTCCTCGCTGACCAAGGCAAGTTCCCAGCAAATTTTTGCAAGTTCTGTTGAAGCATGTTGATCCATGTTTTGAAATGCTTTGTAGATTTACAAACTTGCATGCTATGTTGATTAAAAATAACAAATAATTTATTACAAACTTGCATGCTATCATTGAAGCACAATGAACAGTTTCGCCAAAAATCTCAAAAAATACAGAAGAAATCTTTTGTTTGATGAATAGTTTAGTCAAATTAAATCCTTTCATTAGTAGAAAATTCAAATTAAGCTTTGATTAATCTAGGAAAAATGCAAATGGTTAATTTTAAAATTCAAACATTCTAAAACTCAAATTTTTTGGATGTTACAAAAAAGGTTGAACCTCATGCCATCACTGGTAGTACCAAAGCTAAGACATTGTAAATTAATTAGTTAGGTCCATCTCATTCCAAGCGTGTGGTTTCATATTTGACTTAGGTCAAAGGCTTGTAAGGTTAAGTTTTAAGATGACTAAGGTAAGACTTCCACATATTCTCTGCCCTTCTGACCCACCTTGGTGCACTACTCCTTGCCATTTGCCCCAATCTAAATGATTACCATCCTAGTTGATAACCAAGCACCACGTGCTATTAACAAGTCAACTTTATTGTGTGACCTTCTCGTCATCATAACTCAACATCATTGTGTGACAACACCTGACACACCAATTCCATAAATATATTCCATATTCCATTAGTCAAGATTAACTTTTGATATACCAAGATGTGAGATATATGTGGCATGACTAAGCAAACTATCACGATCTAACTAACCCATGTTGATTTTAATATTAATCAAATAGTAATAAATCAATCTAGGGTGATAACTATTCATGACAGATAAATGACAAGGTAGGGAATCCCAAACTATTTTGAAATAATTGTACACATAAAATATCATGTATAAACTAAAACAACATAGTAATTTTATAAACTGGGTTCAAAATGATCAAAGCACAACTTTTCTTGGAAAATATCTTATTCTTGCTCTGGAATTTGGTCTTACATCAACGGATCTTCCTCGGACGCTCCGAGCATTTCGACGTTTGCGTGTAATGAGAAAGAATACCAAATAAACATAAAAAGAGCAAATAAACTCTAAAAATCAAATAAAATTTACAAGTAAATAGATCTAATTTTATAAATTTTTAGAAATTTGAATTGCCTCAATCAAAGCTCGTATGCGGGAGAACGGGCTCTCAAAATATTTGAAAATAAAGAAAATACCAAAAACCAGAAATTTATTAATTAACCGAATTATTTTTATACCGAAAATTTGATTTATTGTGCAAGCGTGACGTTAGCTCTGGCCTAGACTAATCAGATCATGACATGTAGCTGGCGCATAGACTTGGCCCACCAGATCGGTTGATTTACCTTGGACTCATAGCATTGTTCCGTGCACCCATTGATGCAAGCGCTGATGTCCTGCAGTGACGTCACACTAACGCCAGCGAGCACACATAGTAGCATCTCAAGACAACACGTGGCACAACCCAGAGCAGGACACTTGGCAAGATCTGAGCAGCAGACCTAGATCCAATGGCTGAGATTTACTGATGAGGTTCAAACCTGACGCGATCTCGTGGTGAAATCTAAACCATACGCAACACATTCAACGAACGAGGCTTACCCAAACTAGGTGGCGAGATCAGACACATGGCTAGATCTCCACTGTTCGTAGACAATCCAACGGCTAACAGCAACTGAACCCAGCGATGGTGGCATGGCGGCGGAAGGTCACCGAACTTGGAGAAGATGAGCACAGCAACGGCGTTCTGGCGATCTTCCAATTACTTGATGTGGCACAAAAGAGAGAGGACGTCGCGGGACCTCAAATTCAGTATTGGTGGTAGCAGGAATGGCTTGTCGACGGCAAGTGAAGCACTTGAACGCTTGGTAGATTTTCATGAACTATGGCGAGCTCCTACACACGAACTACGGTGGCTTTAGCAAAACTGCTCCGACGAAAAGGTGCGGCGGGACTCGTTGAACCTTGGGCTAGGGTTAATGCACCTTTTAAAGGCCTCAACGACGATGCACAACCTAAAAACTGAACTGACACGGTAGAGGAGTCCTTCTCCAAGATGGCGGTGACCTCACGAGGATGAAGAACAGGAGCCATCCATGTGGCGCGATCAACGGGGATGATGCAACAAACGCGACACAATCCTAGCCTCACATGGAATCCAACGGCCACAGGGATAAGGCCTGAACCGACATGACCTAATCTCAAGCGTTCGATCAAGATCCAATGGTGCATGTGTATTAGGGTATTTGGCTTTGAAAGTGGCCGCCCGATTAAGATCTAACGGCTATTGGTTAAGTTTCTAGAATTCGGGCTGCACAGGACTAGGCTGGCACTCGCTATTAACTAATTTCCAGGGTTTTCTTAATTAAAATAATTTTGTTAATTAAATTAATTCAGTTAAGGCAATAAAAATATCAAAAAAATTTCATAAATACTTTAAGATATTTGGAACTCAAATAAAATATCTTCAACAAAACTTTATTTAAACTTTCTTATTATTTAATTAGTTTTCACAAAAGGCCATATTAAGAATAATAAATAAATTCAAATAAAATCCAAAAAAGTCCAATAAATTCAAGAAATTCTTAAAATGCATAATAAATTCAAATAAAGCCAAAAATTGGGATGTTACAAAGGACGTACTGATCCAAGTTGCGGGGTGGTGGAATACTGGGCCCATTGGTTGAACTCCTCCCTTAAAACCTATGCACATGTAGTGTTAGTTCAGTGCAACACGTTGAAGTATTTTAATTGGACAATACATACCTATCGTGGTTGCTGGCCAGATGACGAGCTGCATTGTATTCATGGATGGAGTACCCGGCGTATGTCTGATCGAATCAAGTGTCCCATTGTTGTTGTTGTGGCAATTATGCCGGCGCAAACGTACCCTAAGCCGAACTTGGTGTTGCCAACTCCTCATCAGGCGAGTCCATGTCGAAGTCTGAATTGTCGTCAACAACTATACGTGTCAGCAGTGGAGTAGGTGCCTATGGTTGATGCCTTGACAAGGACATAAAGAGAGATTGATCCATACATGTGTGCTACAAAGGGATAAGACATGTGAAAAAGGCTAGGGTGGTACAATATTAGAAAGTTGTACAGATTGAGGTATGCTGCATACGAGGGTGCCTAGGGGATTTGTTGAGTAGATGATGAGCGAGCGAAGCTGAATCGAAACGTCGACGCACTTGGATGGGACGATCTAAGAGACAGAGGACGATGGCCTCAGTCAGCACCACGAACGACAACATTGCTAGGGCGACCACAAATAACTATCTTGATAATTCCCTTAATGTCGTTGAAGATAGCACGTAGAACCTCTAGCAAGTCTAAGATAATCTTATGCTTCCCGTGCTGTAGTGTAGTGGAAGCCTCTTTGGTGATATGGTGTGCACACTCGTACTATAGTCAAAACATAAAAATTTGTTTAGTTACGGAAGCATTACTTCAACCGTAATTGAAACATGTACTTTGTCATCTTGGCATGCTGCACAGTGTCGATTGTGGCCAAGGCCCAACTTGTGTAGGTTTGCGTGACCTCTGTGGGGCGTTTGGGAACTAGTCTAGTAAGTCTACTATGCGTACATGGTACATACCATTTCAAGTACGCGACGTACGACTCCAAGTTGTAGGGTCGATCCTCCACAAGACCTATACCATCGCACTATGCTCCCACAAAGTATTCCATGGTAACTGTGTCGGGAATCAATCGTCGCTCTTTCTTCTCTTCCTTATTTGCCTATTGGAACACATCAATTTTATGAATGAGATGTATTTGTTGTTACATAGTACGAAAAAGAAATGTAAGTTAAGAATTGTACTTACAAATGCTCTTTATGTGGCAGAGGTGGACCAACTAACGGTTGGATGTGCTAATGTAGCCTGAATTATCTTATGACTCGGCTTGAACAGTATGCCTCTACCATGTGTGAGAAAATGAGGTGGCATGTCGCCAGCCAATTAATACTCATCGTCATGCCATACTGCTAGGACAATACATGGAGTGTCGTAGTAGTTAAGAAATGTGTAGTCTAGAGTTGCC
This sequence comes from Guadua angustifolia, assembly GCA_036346375.1. Taxonomy (NCBI): domain Eukaryota; kingdom Viridiplantae; phylum Streptophyta; class Magnoliopsida; order Poales; family Poaceae; genus Guadua; species Guadua angustifolia. Next base: position 20,588,496 of record CM070508.1, read on the forward strand.
AAATAATGTCGTCCTCATGCAGGATCTCATAGTTTTTGTGAAACTGTGGACATGGGGTGTCGTAGTAGTTAAGAAATGTGTAGTTCAGAATTGCCAAATAATGTCGTCCTCATGCAGGATCTCATAGTTTTTATGAAACTGTGGATAGACTCCGTGTGACCTCTCCCTCACCCATCCCAACTAGCTGGCCGTTCAACGCATCGTGGGCCTATCGAGCACGACTAAACTTATTTTTGGGCTCAAAAAGAAAAACACAAAATTAAAAATAGGGAAAATTCAGAAAATGGTTCAAAAATTCATAAATGACTAAACTAATTTTTTAGCTGGAAAATAATTTTGAGGCTGTTACGCATATCATGAATGCCGGGATCCATTTCAGAACAATCCCTCTGTAAAGCAACCTTGACTTCCCAAACCATATGAAACCACAAGTTTGTTGTGGGGTGCTTTCAAACTGAAATTACATCCTTAGCATCACAGAACACTATCGGTAATCTAGACAACGCTTCCGCCCTTTCCCAATCATCAAAAGTTTGCCGGGCAACTAGTGCTCGGCGGCGAGGAAGTGTTCGTGCAAAAGGACCGGAGATGACTTCAATATTTTCAGGATCGACTTCAAGGAACGCAATGTTGCCGCTGTACTTAAGACTCATTTGTCCCCACAATAAGGTGTGTTCCAGGTTACCAACAAATATCCTCTCAAGCTACAATTAAGCTCTTTCGCCTACACGTGCACTCATGAAGACGGCCATGGACACTCTTCACACTTTACAAGACTATAAAGTACTACTAGAATGCAGCACCCTGCAGCAGCGCTATGTATCCTAGAGACTAGCAAAAGAGCAATGCATTATCCTTGGATAGTTTTCGCGGCGTGATACGTCGTGTGCGCTATTTTATTCATAAAAATAATTTTATTTTTTTTTCGACGGTGTTTTTTAAAATTTATCGAGAAAACGCGCGAAACAGTTGAAAGGATACAAACACAACCACGTTTTTTTTCGCATCCATCTAGAGTCCTCTCACGAAAGATCCGTGATTTTTCTCTTCTTTTCGGTATTTATTTAGGATCCGTTCACGAAAGATCCGTGTTTTTTCTAAATCGGAAGGTACTTTTTGTAAAAAACCGCGGAAAGGATCACGAAAGATCCGTGATTTTTCTCTTTTTTTGGGTATTTATTTAAGGCCCTTTCACAAAAAAATCTATGATTTTTCTAAACCAAAAGGTCCTTTTTGTAAAAAATCGTGGAAAGGATCACAAAAGATCCGCTATTTTTCTCTTTTTTCGGTATTTATTTAGAGCCCTTTCACGAAAGATCCGCGATTTTTCTAAATCAGAAGGTCCTTTTCGTAAAAAACCGTAGAAAGGACCTACATATAATTACATATTTTTTGAGAAACCTAAACGCAAAAAAAAAAAAAAAAACGAGCCGAGCCGGCCGCACGTGGCTCGGCTTAAGTCACTGAGGACGTGCGAACTCTCCTAAGTTTAGTATATGTATGATATGGCTTTGTTGCCTGCGTACATCCTAGAGATCATCCTCTTTCTTTTTTTTCACAAGAAACATAAAGATTTGCCCAACAGGAAGTGGAGGTCGAGTTCTTGGAGCCGGCAAAGCCAGGCCGAACTTAGGGAATAATTGATAATTTGCTCTCACTTTTTTATATCATTGATCATTTGTCCCGTGATGTCATATATACCACTGATCATTTACCCTATGATGTTTTACTGACATGCGGACCCTAAGACCACATGTCAGTAAGACAAATGAGGCAAGTGATCAATTCCACTAAGTAAAATAGGACAAATGATCAATTACACTAAATAAAACGGGGTAAATGATTAATTCTCCCCCGAACCAAGGAGTAATAGCACCAGTGATGGTGTGGTTGAACAATGCAACCAAGGAGTTTCTGCCTATTTAATGCTGTTTTTTTTTGCTCCAACTGTATGTAGGGACATAAACTTCTCCTGAATTGTTTATTTGCTTTTTTTGCTTAATATATGGCAGAGCACCTGCCATTTCTCTCAAAAAAAAAATTGCATCCTTAGAGGCAGAAAGCGCGATTGATTAGAATTGGGAGGAGTTTTTTGAACTCAAAATTAGGAGGAGTTGCTGCGTCAATATGGGCATGACTTGTTGTAGATTGCTTCCTCGACGTGCACGGTGGCGCCTCGCCGTGACGTGCAAGGTGCCACCTCCCCGTTGGCAGTCACTGCCTCCTTTTTTGTTGCTATTGTCAATGTGGACATTGCCGTGGCCTTAGTCTCTGTCGCAGTCTTATCCATCGTGTCCTCCTTTGCATGCTTCGTTAGAGTGGAGTTCATTGGACTTAGGCTATTATTTTTTATTATTGACCATATCTATCTCTACTACTTCTAATTTTTAGTTGGTGGTGATACGTCCGTTCTCTAGGGCATCCCCGCGCACTCCCCCGCTCGCCCTCGGCGATCCCCAGTTCCCAGATAACCCTTCCCGTCCCCTGCGCGGCGTCTCCTCCAAACCCCCGCGACGCGACGCCTCCTCCTCCCTGCCGCGGCGCGGCACCTCCTCCTCCTCCTCTCCCCACGGCGCGGCATCTCGCAGACGTGTTGGGTTGGACACCAGGCAGCAGACCAAACTGACTCGCAGTTCGAAGGGGCTCCCTCCCTGGTAAATCTCCTGTCGCCGCCGTCCACTACCCAGCCCCCACGCACAAGCGGGTCAAGAGGAGATCAAGGTCTTCTTTATACCGGAGGAGGAGCCCAGACAGGGAGGCCCGCTCCAGTGCAGTGTCCCGTCCTCCTCTGGCGGCGAAGTTTCCAATCCAACTCCGCGCGGAGGCTCAAGTTTCCAGCCAGGTGAGTCCTCATCTGAGCACCGACCGGAGAGCCCTCCGTCGCCGTCTCCGCTCGCCGGCCGGCTGGCCGCCGTCTCCTCCCTGCCGGCGTCGATGGAGACACCTCACCCTCGCCCTTACCGCCGCCATAGGAAGGCCTCCGATCTCCCCTCTGCGCCCTCCTCCAAACGAGTACGCTCCCCACACCTCTCCCCCTCTCTCATAAACATCATTCTTGCTCAGCGTTTTCATTCATTTTTGCTTCATGCCTCCATCATCTTCCAGAGTTCCACCAACCCAGTTTCCTTCTTTCTTAAAGCTCCAGCCAGTGGTGCCCTAATTACTAGGGTTAAGCTGAGCAGAAGTGAGCCTTTGCTAATTGGAACGCTAGAACACGCTGTCGTCACTTGTGACATGGTTTTGCCGGTGGTACTGGTACAGGGGGTTATTAAATCAGGGAGCTTTGAAGGTTGAAGATTTTATCTGGTTTAAGAATTCTGTGTACATGTTTGATGGTGAAAAAGAATTCTCAGCTAGAGCAACAAGTGGCCGTAGTCTGGTTCCTCTTATAGCTGGTATTTGTCATCCGTATGCTCAATTTCTCACCAAAGCAAGCCTTTTGAAATCGGAGACTATTTAGCAGATAAACTGAAATTGACGCAGTTGGTGAAAAAAATGATCTAACTAGAGGTAACCTCATCCGGTTATCTATGATGATTGATTAAAGAATTTCTGAGATGATGCATTTCGTGCGAGTTCTCTTTGCTAACATGGATCTTGGTTGTTTCTTATTCAGGGAGTTGGAGCGCATAGTTCTTGTGCATTATCGTCAAGCATCAGGGAGTGGCACAGATTTGCTTTCTTCAGAGCCATTGCATTTTCATTCGCTAAAGCCAGGTTTATTCTATTCTTAAATCAGTTTATTCCTAAGTGATTGTTTGATGCACTGGATTGAAGCCGCTTTTGGATTGGTAGTTGCATTGTTTGAATGTCAGTTAGAATCAGCCTTGTTTGGGTCTGTTTTTTTTTTGTTCTGGTTGTTGTTTGATTTGGGGTCACATTGGTTTTCTAATGTATATGCGGTTGGAATGTGGTTGTCTAGGTGATTGATTCACTGGTCTCCTTTCGGGATATGTTCTTGCTTGTTTAGATGGATTCGTGGTATCTTAGATATTAACTTCTCTCTGTCAATTTGACTATATTATAAGATGCACGTTTGTAATTACTCTTGCATATGTAGCCATGTTGTGATATCAGTATTTCTGGAAGAATGTTGTATTGCCATGCCTGTTTGCATTTGGAGGAAATCAGACAAGTAAAATTATGTGCATGAGTATGGATTTCCAATTATTAGTTGCTGGCTCTATGTTAAGCAGATTCTGTTCAGTAGCACTACATGAAAAAATCATGCTTTGGTAGCACTGCATAACAAAAATCATGTACCTTGTGGTATGAAGAGAATTTCCATTTTAGTTGTGATTTTTTTATTAGAATGTCCAAATTATGTAAAATTGTCATTCGCATCTTGTATCCATCATAACATAAATGGCTGCTGTTTGGCAGAGTGTGTACACTATGTCTATTTTCTTTTAGCTCATTTGATTCTCTTGATTGAATACTTGATGCAATTTGTCCTGGAATCTAGAAACAGGATGGAAATGGAGACTGAACTGAGAAGCAAAACCACAGTTTTGAAGTCTGAACCTGATCCTGATGATTCCTCAAATGCTATTCTGAACCAGGAGCGTGGCATTGATGGGAAGCACAGTAGAGAACCTGATCCTGATGATACTACTTGTGGGGTTGTTTTGGAATCAGGAAATAAGATGGAAGTGGAGACTGAACAGAGCAGAAACTCCACAAATTTGAAGTCTGAACCTGATCCTGATGATCATGTTGGTGATTCAAACTGCAATGAGCTGCAAAGAATCGAAGAGCCAGTGGCAGCCCTCTGTTCACATCTCCAGAAGGCCATTGAAATGCTTCGGTTGCAAGCAAAACCTGAAGAGGCAGCTTCTGCACTTCAAACACTCTTTAGGATAATCAAGAATGTGATAGAGCACCCAAACGATATTAAATATAGGAGGTTGCGTAAGGTATGCTTGGCTATCAAAATTCTCTCGTGTTAAGGCATATATTTGATATACTGAAAAATGTTCTTACGAATCCTCCTTTTCCAAATTTGTAGTCCAACCCGCAATTCCAAAGGAGCGTGGCAACTTATAAAGGTATAACTCTTAATTGTAGAAGTTGTCACTTTACTCTTGACCTTTATGTTTCGTTACCAATTTTATTTTTCGTAGCAACACATGGGCTAAACTGAGAATTTTCTATTTTTCTGTTTTCATGTTGTTTTAGCATATTCTATGTGTTGTTCTTACCTAACTTACCGATTACTGCCAATTTTTCCAGGTTCTTGCTAACTAAGATGGTTTTTATCCTTTAAAGCCCACCAGAAACTTATTGCGAAATAGGTAATATTCCCATCACCTGATCACTTGCATCTACAAAAAAAATTTGTACCAATTTTTATTGCAATCTTTTAGAATTTCAGAATTTATGATCAAGATTCTTGATTGAAAATACTTCTATATATTTCGTCACCTAATCATGAATTGCAGCTGCAACAAACAAGAAGCTACTTCTGATATAAGTCACAAAAGCAAGTCACGAAAATGGGGGGCATAGAAATTGTTCTTTAAAAGCCTCCCATTATATTTATAAAGCAAAGAACGATATTTATTTGGGGTACAAAGAACATCACACTACTTTTGCATTGGAATATGAAATTTTTGTTTCTTTGTCTCTCTAAAAATCAATCTGTTCACTGTTTTCTTTGTCTCTCTAAATATCAATCTATTCATTGTTTTCTGCTGGGCTTCCAAATAAAATTGTTTTGATGTGATTCTCGATTGTTGAGTATCATGCATAGTAAGATTATAAGAGATATAATAGAATCAATTAGGATGATTTGTATCCAATATGGTTTCTTCCATATCTCTTGTAACCTAATGATTAGATTATTTATTATATGAAGCCCGATATCTTATAGCAGTTGGATAGTCCTATTACTGTTGTATGCTCATTTCTTTTCTCATAAAGAAATAAGGAACTTGCGTTCATGGGATAATTTATATTTGTTCATGGGATAATTTGTTTAGTTCATCACAAATGTGCCGGTTTCAAGTACCTCTACATAACTGAACATGTATAATTGTTATTTAAGCATTTTGCTCGAACTTCTTCATATTTCTATTACCAATCATTGTATTATTTTCTTGAGATGCTTTATGAATGAAATCTCCAATCATTTCTGCCAATCAGGTGGCATCACTACAAAAGGACACCCCTTTTTGCAACGCATATATGCGTTGCTAAAAGTCCGTATATGCGTTGCTAGGGTCTATACCAACACATAATTATGCGTTGCCTATGCCGCCGCTGTTAGGGGCTATTGCAACGCTTATATATGCGTTTGAAAACCCTATTAATAACCGCTGCTAAATTGCAACGGATATTTATGGGCTACAAGAACGCTTACATGTGTTTGTGCCGCCCACGGGCGACTTACCTCTAAAGCTTGTTGCAACATTTAGATTCAATTGTGGCAACGCTTATATGCATTGCAAGAAATTAACCATTGAAAAAATAATTAATATTTATTTGGAGCCAAATAAATATGTACAGAGATACGCCATGCATTTGAAACTTTTCCAGATCATCCAAGGCACACACATAGGAAATAAGCACAAATCACCTATATTAAAAACAAATATTCACATTATAGAGTAGCATCCACAAATTAATTCATCACATAATCGTGTTCAAACATTTTTGGTGTGATAGCAAGATATATACAAAAGAATCCTCTTAAATCAAAGTCATGAGATCTTGATCCAAAGTAAATGAGAAGCAAAGCACTAATTTCAATGGAAGCTCTCACATCCTCAAGTAGTCATGTCTTTGGTCCCAAATCGAAAACAAAATGGAAAGAAAATATTCAGGCAAGTCAATCGAACCAACATTAATTATTTTCGAGGTACTATATTCAAACTGAGAGGAAGTGTAAAAGTTAGAAACAAGCAAAGTTAGAAACATCACCTTGTGGTCAAATAAAACAAAATCCCCGTGTTGTTATTCATCTGATGGGATCAAATAGTTGTTTCAATCTACAAATGGAATTGGAATACTTTAATTCAATGCAATAGTTAGGAAAACAATGCCCTGTTAAGTAGGGGTGAAAACGGATCGGATACGGACGGATAATGGCTGTACCATATTTGTTTTCATATTTTTTTTCGGATTCGGATACGGATACGGATAGTCCGGATCTGAATCTGAATACGGATAATATCGAATACGGATACGGATCGAATCTTAATCGAATCGGATACGGTCCACGGATATTTATCGAACACCAGAACCCCTTAAATTGTACAAAAGAAATCAACAATCAAAACTTACAACCTTTCATTGCCTACTTGTTTTTTTCTCAAAAACCTCATAGGAACCAAGGACCTTTCAACAAAAAAAGAACCGTGACAAACTTAATTAGCTTATGTTTAGTAGCAAGCAATCGAATAAACCACATATGCTTTATATCCAATCACACCACCTTGATATAATTCTAAAGCATACGGAAAGCAAATAAGATAACTAGAAAAAGCAAGTACATTTCTTTTAAAAATGATCTGAAGAGCACGAGACATTAGAAAAAGCAAGTACTTCTTCACCGCGATGGCTCGAGTGCCTAACGTGGGGAGTAGATCGATCGAGTGACTCGTCGGAGAATAGCAAAGCGACTAGGCATTAGGCAAAGGCCTCACCGCAAGGCCACAAGGCCGCATGACAAGAAGCCCACAAAGCCGCAATTTCACCGCAAGGCAATAAAGACCCAAAATCCGGATATCCGAGGTTATCGTTCATCGGATAATCCAGATCCGTATCCGTATCCGCCGGATAGTATGCTATCAATCCGTGATCCAGATCCGATAAAAAATATCCGTATCCGTATCCGATCCGGAACTATCCAAAAATATCCGATCCAAACTATCCGTATCCGAAAATTATCCGGATCGGTTGGAAACTATCCGATCCGTTTTCACCCCTACTGTTAAGTATCATGATAGAACATACACAACTTTAAGGCCATGCTATAGATCGCCGCCACGCTCCAATAACCTCGAAGTTGTTGTATGGTCGTATTAGTGGTTCATCAGCCACAACAATAAGACCGACACGCACCATCCAACATTCTTTACCTAACTGAACACCTCCAACTTTATGTTTTGGGTCACAACCAAGTATTGTGCCTAAGGCAACCTTCTTATTTTGATTCCTCTAGCTCTTCAATATAATGTGAGTGCCAACCTAATCCACATGTCCAAGTACATGAATAAATGTATGCATAGTATTAACATAGTTATGGCAAGCAAGATCGAAGTGTACCATTATTGAGTCGTGAGCTGGCCGCTCGGTTGTATCAGTGATGTTTGAACAAAAGAATGTAATCAAGAAAAGTAGGCTATAGAAACAAGATGTAGAGTCCAAACTGAAATCCTCGCACTATATACAACTTGGTTATGGCAAAGTAATGTAACCTAAAAGCAGCTTATTAGAAATAGGACTACTGACCAACAAATGTTCAAAAGAGTATCAAGTTCGAATTTTTACTGACCTAGTGGAATGATTAGATATCCAAACAACCTTGTCAAAATCTATTCCTATCTTATATTCCAACCATTCTCAAAGTCTAAATGAAATTCATTCAAATAGTCTAAATGAAATTGGAAAAGAGCAATTAAAACATTACGAATAGACTGTTGGGAAAGGAAGAAGCACACATACCAGTGAACTGTTAGCTGAACAACTTGTTCTTCCAGAGTGTTGTTTCTACAAAGGTATACTTTTATGAGTAACCGCAAACGCAAACCATATCAACAAATAACAAGAAAAATGCATGTGGCATTAACTATTTTGCTAACAATTGTTTTTTCGGTACTTATATGGTTCATGATTTGAGGAATTGGGAGTTGTTTCCTTGTCCATGACCTATGTTGTAGACTAGATTCAAGATAACTTTTAATAATTGAAAAATTCAGAGAATAAAAGGATCACATTTATCACCTTGGCCGCATTAGTATAGTTGCTTTTGTGGAATCTATTATCGATGGGGATCTGGATTTGTTTTGCTCGTTATTAAATAATAATGAGTAGGATATGTGATAAGCATAGTTACATATAAATGATTTATGTAATCGAAATGGCATAAAAGCGACCTTCGATGATGTTGAAACTCTACTAGCTTGTAGTGTTTGTCATCGTGGATTTGCTTGCTTGATCTCGCACTTAAACAATACACAATTACATTAGTGAACATGAGTTAGGTGTGCATGATCAATCGGATTACTAATGGTTTTGTTCTCACGCTTGTTGCTCCATTGCACCGCTATCGTGGCAAGAGCTCCATTGCATAGATAAGCTACAGCTTGGAGAGCCGCAGAGGCCAACAGTGTGGAGCAACAATGCTTTGCAGAACAAGCACACATGCCCAATATGTTTGCTACAACAGATTATAAACGCAATCAACATGCACATCCTTTTCAACATTCACATGAAGCACTCTATTAATATGTTTGCTCCAAATGAGCAGAGATTGAAGTATTTGAATCTAGGCGTAAGTAGAAATGGAAAGAAATTCAATGCCTTTGTTTGGTTTTGCACTATCACCTTGGATTCATTAGTACACTTGTTTTTGTGAAATCTAATATCGCTATGCGATCTATTTTGGTTTGGCCCATCATTAGATAATAATAATAGTCAATATTTATGTATATACCATGTCTTGATAGGATAGGAATGATGTATGTATTGAAAGAGGTGATAAATTGACCTTTTGTATAGTAGAAACTCTTTTGGCCTGTTGTAATTTTCCTTGGGCATATGATGCCTCCACTGCAGACTAAACAACATACAGCTTGCAATGGGAGGCTTCTAGCATTTAACGATGTTGAGTACTGTGTATGAACCTTATCATGAGTTCTAGTATTTTTTAAGTGTGGGCTGCAGGTGCCTCGCACTCATCATCCTCGCTTTGATCCTCTCAGTAGTGATATAGAAAAATTAGTAGCTTCACAAACTTAAAAATGGTATGAAATGAATGCTAACGATATTATCTGGGTGTGTAATTTAGTTCGTCAAGCATCCTAAATTCTTCAAGATCTGAAGATCACCATATACTCTCGATGTTAGGAAACAAAATATTAATTTGAATCGATATGTAAACTGTAAAATTGCAAGACACATATTTCCTATAGAGATGCATACTTTCCGTTTCATAGTAGTTTGAACATCTCGGGAGTCGACAATGAATCATCTAAACTTCCAGAATAAAGACAAAAAGAATTAGTACGAGAAAATGCTAAGTAAATAAGTTATAACGTGTTTGGTAAAAAAATTCATCAAATTTACATGATGCCCTTCTTTCATTGCTCCAAGGTTTTAGTCTTCTATTGCAAATCTTGTATAGTAGCATCTTGATTGTGGACATGATTTACAAGTTTTTCCACCTATAGTCTAAGAGATACTATATCTTCACTTGATGTTTCGTGAGAACATAAATACCAAGCATAGCTAGGCTACTAACTGGTGCCGCAAGGAGATAATAATTATGTCAGGTGATACAAAACTACCATATTCTCGATTCTTTGAGAACGTAACCAAGGATCATTTATCTCGGAAAATACATTTATACACCATAAAAATGCGACAAGGAAAATAATAGTATATGCCAATGTAACAAAAGAGTGCAAAAGAATTCATGTGACTTGCAATTTTGCAGGCATAAATGCGAAAATCATTAAATCTCCAACCAATTGAACAATTCAAAGTCAAGTTATATGTGAAAAGGTATGTTTGGCGACTTCATATAAGTATTGTTTGTATTACTCATGGAGATCTAGTTTTTCTTGTGCCCATAACGCCACTAGCTTAAAAGTGAATTGTGTCAAACAACCGACTGTGAATTGGGGAGAGAATTGAATATTGGAGAAGAGCCGTAATACCAGCTTCTAGCTTAATAATTATTTTGACGTCCTTGGTTTATTTGGTCAACCTCTTTTCTTAAAATACTTGATGGTTGTTTCTAACTTGATTAAATTTATATTTCTTTGTGGAAATGTTTTCTTGCAATTTATTCTTTGAATTCTTTTCTAGAGAGAGAGAGAGATAAAGGAGCACCTCCAACTGAATGGACAAAAGAAAGAAGCAACCCTTCTCCCACACACAAAATTTCTTCCTCTGGCTCATCCACGCCTGGTCCTCCTCTCCTCCCTCCATGGAGCTCGTTTTTTCCCCATGGCGCCTCCATGGTTGAGCTCCTCCTCCTGCAGCAGCAGGGGCGCCACCTCCTCCCTGCATCTAGGGCTCCTCCTCCTCCTGCAGTAGCAAGGCGCTGCCCCTCTTGCAGCCAGGCGCCACCTCCTCCTGCCATGGCGGCGCCTGGACCTCCTCCAAGCGGCGCCTCCCTCCTTGCTGCAGCGAGCAAGAAGACTGCCTCCACCCTTCCTTCCTCCTCTAGGTGAGTGGTTCTCCTCCATGGGTGTTAGCTTTAGAGCTCAGATCTAGTAGCCCTTGACTGTTTGGTAGTGTTCTAGGGTTGTTAGATGTGAATTTTTTGGAGGAACTAGCTATTGTTGGAGGAACCATTTTCTGATTTTCGAGCAGGTTTCTGTCCGACCTTGTAGCTCAGATTCGGGGTACTTAGAGTGGTCTAGTGAATGTTTGGCTATAGAGAAAGTTGTAGATCGTTGAATCCCCTTTAATCGGAGTACAAGAACACGAAAATCCATGAAGCCAATTAAAAGTTATGACATTTTTAGTGTTTGCTGTCCAGATCGGGTTGCTAGTAGGGGCTGAAATGTTCAACTGAAGATTTAGCATAACTACAGGCTGAATTAGATTTTCCAATTGCCTAGAGAAAGTTAGGTTATTTCCTGTAGATCAATAAAATGTATTTGTTTGCTTGATTTGGGTTAATGAATCAAAAGTTATGTTCAGATGAAGTTTCTGTCCAGAAACTTGTTTTTTCTGAAAAGTTCAGAGTTTGGTCCAGATTCAGAGAGCAGTTCGAGGGCTTAAAATTCATATTCTGAACTAATGGCTGTGGGAAATCATAGGTTATCCTCTTATGGTCATGTAGAGCTCAAGAACATAATTTTTCATTTAGCCAATTGAAAGATATGCTATTTTGTAGTGCTTGCTGTCCATATTGGTTTGTAGTGGAGGCTGAATTGTTCAACAGATGTTTCAAGCTAGTTGCAAGCAGATTTAGTCTTATCGTTTGCTCGAGAAAGCTAGGTAACTTCCTATAGATTCGAAAATATTTGGTTTGCTCCATTTGGAGTTGTATAGCAAAAGTTATGCTATTCGAACTTGCTGTCCAGAAATCTGTTTTCTCGAAATTCAGAATTTGGGGTTGAAATTCGAGTTTCGGGCTATTTTGGGGAAGTGAGTAGAAGTGTTATTTGTTTTGTTGTGAACTTTAATAACCTTTGCAAATGAGTATGCAAATGCTATTTGCTTTCAGTGAAGTAGTTTGGTGTGGCCTCTTCCTCACGCCACACCCCTCCTCACTTAATGCAAGTGTATCCATAGTATGATTGCTAGGATGACGATTCCTTGCTAACCTTTATACCAATGTTTATGTGAGTCATAATGGTAAGTGGTGAATATGTTAAGGTTGAAGGAATTGTTAAATGATTATGATGTGCTACCTGTTTTATTCTTGAATTTGATTAGACTAATAAGAACGGTAATTCAGGGATGAAAGAAGTGATTGATGCTTATGTAATTGGTAATGATTAAGTATAACCAATGAGCCTAGTTTTGAATATGGTATTTATAAGAGTATAGAAGTTAATTGTGATCATAAAGATATAAATGGGGAGAATATGCATAAGACCTGTTGGGAATGGCATTTGCATAAATGCATTCATGAAAAGTGCATCGAGCAGTCGGTGAGAAAGTCATATGGAATATATGACTAATCCGGAGTGCTCAGAGATCCTATTCGTAGTCCCATCCATTGGCGTGGATGGGAGCGGTGTTAGCGTGAGGACCCGCCATTGGGTAGCGGGCAAGTCCTGCTTTGCAGCCCTTCCATGGATGGTTGGGTTTGAGGGCACGACGACGGGTGGTGCTCGGCAATACCTGGCAGTATGTGCTAAGAAAAGAGGCATGATGCATTGCATAAATGAGAATGTGGTGAGGAAGTATATGAGCTCCAAAAGATGCATTCATGAGCATGTGCATTGCACTGCATCGTTAATGATAAAGCTTTGTGTGTTAAATGAAAATGTGAGAAGTTGGGATGGAGTCGTGGACTCATCCAAAGGGGTTTAATGAGGTATGTATGTGAGATACTCACGAGGAAAATGTATTGATATACTTTGTTTCATGTATTGGTCAATTCATATGAGTTCTAATCTTGTTGTTGATTCGATTGTGTTAATTGGTTAATTATGTTGATTTGATGCACTTTCTTTGAGTTTTGAACTCACGCTTGTTGTTTAAATGTTTTAGGTACTCGAGGACGTCTTCTTTGGGAAGGACTTAGTTGCACTTCCACTCACGCCGCATGACATGTTAAGGGATTAGTTTGGTTAAATGGTTCACTTGATAACTAGTTCGGATCATTGTAATAATTGTGTTGTTAAAGATTAATGGTTGCTAGAGGGTAATCGCTAGAATGTCTTGATTAGATGCCTAGATGTTTATGATTGAAATTATTATTGTCATCTCTTTGCTCCGAGTGGATGTCCTTTTATTAGGGAAGGTCATATCGAATTTTTGTTTTGTAGAAATTAGAGAGTCATTAGCTTCTTATGCCATGTGTGCTTTATTTGTTCTTAGATCAAGCTTTAAATAGTTAAAGTCTTGTTAGAAGTGGTGTGTGGTGTAGCATTCCGGGCATACGAGTGCCGGGGTGTTACAGTTGGTATCAGAGCGGGCTTCAGGTCCATGGTGTTTGAATGTAGTGAGCAATTCTAGAATGAATTAAAATTTTGCTGTGTGAGAGTAGAAACATGGTTTAGGTTGAACCTTCAAAATGTGGCCCTAGTGCAATAACCTTAAACCTTGATGTAGAATGGTTAAATAATTTAAAACTTGACACACTCTGATGCACAATAGGAAGGGGTACGGGTATCGTTGCTTTATGCTTAAATGTTGTATTTAAGCTTCGAGGTTGAATGCTAAATTTGATTATGCATGATGTCTATTGTTATTAATTTGTAAGAGCTAATTGAATGTTGTGATTTAGTGAGTTGTGCTGCTGAAGGGTTTCGTTCACCTTCTGTTGTTGTGGAGTGGCCATGTGGTGGTTGTGGCTGGGTAGGGCCACAAAGGAAGTTGGAGCCTTCAGTAGGCAAGAGCCGTTGACTTTTGTGACAAGGTTTAGAGAGTGGTTGAATTTGTTGGGTTATTTTGGCTCCATTGGTTGGAGTCAAATAGAAAAGTTTAATGGTGGATCCTTTAGGATTTCTTTTTACCGCTTTTGGGGCGATCGATTTGGTTGATTTATTTTGGTCTTTATTGATTGGAATCAAAGGAAAGGTGTTTGGTAGTGAGTATTCACGAGTGTTCTGTCGACGGTTTTGGTTTTGCTTTCTTTGGTTGAAGGCAAAGAAGAGTTTAGTGTGGCACCTTTTTCGCTTGCCATTTCAGCTTTTGATGCGGTTTTATTGGTTGCTTTACGAGAAGGTTATCGATTTATTCTTATATTGTTATTCTCAGAGTTTAAAAGGAATTATTGAAGTCTTGATGTAAAACTTAAGTCTTGTGGATTAGTGGTGTTAAGGTTTATCGGAAAAGTTGTGGTTGATTGTTTGGTTTTTCCCCCTCACATCCATCTTCCTTCGTGGAAGTTGTAGACCTTGAGATATGTTAAGGAGTAATTGCGTGTCAGAAATTGGGAATTCGGGAGTCGAGTTCTACTGTGATTTGTGGTTGGGTTTTCTGGAAGGAAGGATGTTTAGTGGTGTCGAGCATGCTTAAGAACTGTGGCTTCCTTAAAGGTTGGGTATGTGACCCACGAGGATATTCGAGGCTTTAAATTTGTGATGGGTGGTTGGAACATTTAGATGAAGTAAGTTGTTATTGAGGATAAAGTGAATTTTGTCGATTTGTTAAAGAGTAAACTAAGATAAGGTATAGGTGGAGAAAGACTAATTGAGATGACAAGTGGTCTAAAGTGGAAGTTGATTAGTGTTTTATGCAAAGTGTTGTGAGTCCTGGAATTATTTTGAAGTTTGAGAACTGTAGTATTAATCCTAATTGAGAAGGTCTAGAATCTTCTAATCGAGGGATTATTATATCACGGTGATGGAGTAAAGCACCGGAGCATGATGGTGCAAATACACGAGGGTTGTTGGGGTATGTTGCTTATGGGTAATTAAGTTGTGGATTGATAGAATGACTTAATCGATGTGTAATCAAAGAATAGGGATATGGAATGAGTGTATGAAAGGTCAAATTTGTCCTTGACAAATGTCCTGTCTGGCTCAGATTTATGAAAGATGCCTAGTGGAGGTCATATTGAGTGGCTAGAAATATTTATTGGTTGAATGAGTGGGGATATTAAAAATGTGACTTAGGATTGTACGAACGGTATTTGTTGATTATGCCTAAATCAATGTTGAAAGGATATGTATTAAGCTTGGAATAAACCATTGTATGAATAATGGTTCGTCATGGTTAGTAGATCAAAAGAAGATGATGACGCTTCGCCTTATGTTGAATTAATCGATAAGTTATTTGTGTTGAGGAAGTGAGAACGTGGTTCTCCGGTAGATCGCCCTAAGCTAGACACGGTTTAGAGTTCAATGATAATGTGACCAATGGTAGTCATGTGAATAGTAGGAAGTAATTAAACAAAGATTGGATGTTGTAGCTTATGTTTAAAAGTGTTGGACTTTTCAGATTTGGTGAATATGAAGTCTTGGCTAGAGTATTGGAATATTAGAAATGGTGGGATCCGAGTTGAGTCTTCTTTTAAAGATTTACTGATTCAATTGATTGTATGATCTCTTGGGGATGCATACTTTTCATCAAGTTGGAATTGTTTTGATGATTGAAAATGAGAAATTTTGTTGGTAAGATGGTTTTGTGGGGAACAAGTTCCCTTTTCTCTTGAAAGAAAATGTGATGGTTATGGGTGCAGATGCTTAATTTGAGAATCGCTTTCCTCTTCCAAAACGTTGGTTTTGGTTATTTGTGAGAGATTTTGCTTTGGTTAAAGTGAACTGATTTGTTTTTGTTGATGTGAGGGTTTCATTCAAAGATCGATGTGGAACCTCTCTTTTAACTTGAGTTTCTCTCCGATGAATTGTACCAGTATAGGTTTGAAACTAGTAAAAGTTGTTTTTGAGATGTAAAAGACTTGAATTTGCCTTTACGATTTGGCTTAGGAAAGGAAAAAGAGTGATCATGGGATCTTGCGAATTTTCTCCAAGGTGATGTATATGGTTCATTGGTTTAAAGAGAATTGTATCTCTTTTGCAATCTAGTCGATTTAAAGAACATGACTGTTCATGGTGTAATGTTGATTATAATAAGGATTTATTCTCTTCGCTTGATTATGTGAGTGAAAAAATGTGAGGCGAGACCCTCTTAAGAAAGGAACCGAGTGTGGTTTGGTATTGATTCGCGGTCCTAGCATGAGCTAGGCATTGACCACAAGTAGTTTAAAGGTGGATTATGATGAAGATTGTTGATGTCTTGGTTCAAATTTTGTTGAGAATATCGTTGGTTGTAAAGAAGGTGATAGTGATTCGATATAAAGTGTTTGATTGTGAACATGTAATTTAGTTAGTTGTCCCAGAGTGCGAGATGTGCTCGGAGAAGATGGAATAAAAACATATCGTGGTTTGTGGTTGGGAAGGAAAATTATTTCACAAGTAGGCTAATTCCTTCGAGAGCATTGGTTGATTTTGAATCTTGTGAAAAGGTCAAACAATTGGAAAAGATGGGGTTTTGTGTAATCGATTTTTTAGGGTTCAAGTTTGGAACCCCACTAACTGCTAAAATATTAATGGTTAAATGCTTGTTAAGAGGATGTGTCTCGCGATGCTTGTGTCATCCTCGAGTTTGATGAATCAAGATAGAGTGGTAGAAAGAGGAAGTTAGAGTTATGTTGAGTTTAGAAATTAATATCCTCTTCTCGCTGAGAAGAATAATCGAGTAAAAGGTATAGTGTGTTTTAGTGCTAAAGAGAGTCTAGTCTCGAGTTATGTCGGACCAATTCTTGAGATAGTGGTAGGATATGTTGGATATGAAAATGTGGCATATCAATTAGGATCGAGTCCTTAAGTGAAGGTATTGAGGTAGAACATTGAGAAGACTTGTATGAGATTCCTGGATTGGAAAATTCTTTGGAATCTAGAATGCTAGGGAATTTTAACCCTTGCAAATTTTAGTCCCTGGTGGACATTGTTTTTTGTTGAAGTTGGTGTTTTTGGAATTAGGGCCTAATTCCATTAAGGGAGAGAGTGTAATACCGATTCTGTAGTTAATAATTATTTTGACGTCCTTGGTTTATTTGGTCAACCTCCTTTTCTTAAAATACTTGATGGTTGTTTCTAACTTGATTAAATTTATATTTCTTTGTGGAAATGTTTTCTTGCAATTTATTCTTTGAATTCTTTTCTAGAGAGAGAGAGAGATAAAGGAGCAACCTCCAACCGAATGGACAAAAGAAAGAAGCAACCCTTCTCCCACACACAAAATTTCTTCCTCCTGGCTCATCCACGCCTGGTCCTCCTCTCCTCCCTCCATGGAGCTCGTTTTTTCCCCATGGCGCCTCCATGGTTGAGCTCCTCCTCCTGCAGCAGCAAGGGGGCGCCACCTCCTCCCTGCATCTAGGGCTCCTCCTCCTCCTGCAGTAGCAAGGCGCTGCCCCTCTTGCAGCCAGGCGGCGCCACCTCCTGCCATGGCCGGCGCCCTGGACCTCCTCCAAGCGGGCGCCTCCTCCTTGCTGCAGCCGAGCAGCAAGACTGCCTCCACCCTTCCTTCCTCCTCTAGGTGAGTGGTTCTCTCCATGGGTGTTAGCTTTAGAGCTCAGATCTAGTAGCCCTTGACTGTTTGGTAGTGTTCTAGGGTTGTTAGATGTGAATTTTTTGGAGGAACTAGCTATTGTTGGAGGAACCATTTTCTGATTTTCGAGCAGGTTTCTGTCCGACCTTGTAGCTCAGATTCGGGGTACTTAGAGTGGTCTAGTGAATGTTTGGCTATAGAGAAAGTTGTAGATCGTTGAATCCCTTTAATCGAGTACAAGAACACGAAAATCCATGAAGCCAATTAAAAGTTATGACATTTTTAGTGTTTGCTGTCCAGATCGGGTTGCTAGTAGGGGCTGAAATGTTCAACTGAAGATTTAGCATAACTACAGGCTGAATTAGATTTTCCAATTGCCTAGAGAAAGTTAGGTTATTTCCTGTAGATCAATAAAATGTATTTGTTTGCTTGATTTGGGTTAATGAATCAAAAGTTATGTTCAGATGAAGTTTCTGTCCAGAAACTTGTTTTTTCTGAAAAGTTCAGAGTTTGGTCCAGATTCAGAGAGCAGTTCGAGGGCTTAAAATTCATATTCTGAACTAATGGCTGTGGGGAAATCATAGGTTATCCTCTTATGGTCATGTAGAGCTCAAGAACATAATTTTTCATTTAGCCAATTGAAAGATATGCTATTTTGTAGTGCTTGCTGTCCATATTGGTTTGTAGTGGAGGCTGAATTGTTCAACAGATGTTTCGAGCTAGTTGCAAGCAGATTTAGTCTTATCGCTTGCTCGGAGAAAGCTAGGTAACTTCCTATAGATTCAGAAAATATTTGGTTTGCTCCATTTGGAGTTGTATAGCAAAAGTTATGCTATTCGAACTTGCTGTCCAGAATTGTCTTCTGGAAATTCAGAATTTGGGGTTGAAATTCGAGTTTCGGGCTATTTTGGGGAAGTGAGTAGAAGTGTTATTTGTTTTTGTTGTGAACTTTAATAACCTTTGCAAATGAGTATGCAAATGCTATTTGCTTTCAGTGAAGTAGTTTGGTGTGGCCTCTTCCTCACGCCACCCCCTCCTCACTAAGTTAAGGCAAGTGTATCCATAGTATGATTGCTAGGATGACGATTCCTTGCTAACCTTTATACCAATGTTTATGTGAGTCATAATGGTAAGTGGTGAATATGTTAAGGTTGAAGGAATTGTTAAATGATTATGATGTGCTACCTGTTTTATTCTTGAATTTGATTAGACTAATAAGAACGGTAATTCAGGGATGAAAGAAGTGATTGATGCTTATGTAATTGGTAATGATTAAGTATAACCAATGAGCCTAGTTTTCGAATATGGTATTTATAAGAGTATAGAAGTTAATTGTGATCATAAAGATATAAATGGGGAGAATATGCATAAGATGTTGGGAATGGCATTTGCATAAATGCATTCATGAAAAGTGCATCGAGCAGTCGGTGAGAAAGTCATATGGAATATATGACTAATCCGGAGTGCTCAGAGATCCTACTCGTAGTCCCATCCATTGGCGTGGATGGGAGCGATTAGCGTAGGACCCGCTCATCGGGTAGCGGGCAAGTCCTGTTCGGCAGGCCCTTCCACGGATGGTTGGGTTTGAGGGCACGATCGACGGGTGGTGCTCGGCAATCTGGGTATGTGCTAAGAAAAGAGGCATGATGCATTGCATAAATGAGAATGTGGTGAGGAAGTATATGAGCTCCAAAAGATGCATTCATGAGCATGTGCATTGCCTTTGCATCGTTAATGATAAAGCTTTGTGTGTTAAATGAAAATGTGAGAAGTTGGGATGGAGTCGTGGACTCATCCAAAGGGGTTTAATGAGGTATGTATGTGAGATACTCACGAGGAAAATGTATTGATATACTTTGTTTCATGTATTGGTCAATTCATATGAGTTCTAATCTTGTTGTTGATTCGATTGTGTTAATTGGTTAATTATGTTGATTTGATGCACTTTGGTGAGTTTTCGAACTCACGCTTGTTGTTTAAATGTTTTAGGTACTCGAGGACGCTTCTTTGTCGAAGGGACTTAGTTGCACTTCCACTCACGCCAGCATGACATGTTAAGGGATTAGTTTGGTTAAATGGTTCACTTGATAACTAGTTCGGATCATTGTAATAATTGTGTTGTTAAAGATTAATGGTTGCTAGAGGGTAACTCGCTAGAATGTCTTGATTAGATGCCTAGATGTTTATGATTGAAATTATTATTGTCATCTCTTTACTGCCGAGTGGATGTCCTTTTATTAGGGAAGGTCATGTTTAATTTTTGTTTTGTAGAAATTAGAGAGTCATTAGCTTCTTATGCCATGTGTGCTTTATTTGTTCTTAGATCAAGCTTTAAATAGTTAAAGTCTTGTTAGAAGTGGTGTGTGGTGTAGCATTCCGGGCATACGAGTGCCGGGGTGTTACAAGAGCCCATGATGCAACTCAAATTAACTGTTTCCTGTCATGTCAAGCATTTCATCTAGAACCTTTAATCTCTGCAGGCCTTCACTAATTAAAAACCTAATCTTTTGCTGATCCTGATTATGTATTAGTTGTAACATATGAAGAAATTGTACTCATATATTGGTGATCGAATGAGTATGTAAACTTTTTTTTATCGGAAATGAGTATGTAAAGTTTAGTATTAACACTATGCGTTGTTGTTACGCGCGTAACTTAATTCAGCAACCAACACTAGCATTTGTTAATATATATCTATGCTAAAGATTAATACTGCACACCAACTTAATTAATTACTTCAAAACCGATTTCCTTCATGTTTTTTTTCTATCTACTCGATCGGTTCCAGCATATGAGGATTGCAATTGATTATTTCTATAAGCAACTGCACTTGTCTCTACCAAAAACTTACACAAGTTAGACTAGTGAAACTCTGTTTACACATCCAGCATATCAGGATTGCAATTGATCATTTCTATAAGCATCGCACTTATCTCTACCAAAAACTTACACAAGTTAGAGACACCAACCTAACCATGTGCAGATCCGAGCATACCGATTATTCTATACAGACCAATTTTTGTTGAAACATCCGAACACGGATTTCAAAACTAACCCTTGGTAAAAATGAATTAAGTATGAACAGAACATATCCCAAACTTCCTATACACTTCTCGTGGCGGGTTTCATCTAAACACTTTACATTGCTTGACCGATGTAGATGAATATTTGAATAGATGTAAATAATACCTTACCGAGACCACGCAGAGCAAAACCAACCAAAGAAAAGCAAATAAAAAGGGCAATAAATTGTGCATGCCTTAACTTTTAGGGCTTGACAACCTCCTCAATCATCAGTGTCCAGCAAAGAGTGAGGGTGCAGAGGGAGGATGGGAGGCGTCTATGCAACAAGGAGGAGTCCAGATTCCAACGATTTGGACCGGAGTTGCAGCAGGGAGGATGAGTAGGTGCGGCAAGTCGAGGAATTGATCAAGACCGATGCCTACACTCGAACAAGCGGTGAACGAAGCGATGGATTTAATTAGCGATCGATGGGAATGGGGGGCGGAGGGCATCACGCGAGTTCTTGACGATGGATGGATTTGGGGATCGCCATGCGGATGGATTTGGGTCGGTGGTCAAGGGGTTCTTTGGTTGTGGGACTAATTTGGCGATTTGGTTCTTGAGGATTTGTGCGTGGGCGATGAAAGTCGGCGCTAATTGCTTTTACCTCCTGATCATCCAACTTTGGCGGCAGGTTCTGATCCAATTTTTGCATTGGCGGCAAGGGTTTTGTGCGGACCGGTTATTATTAGATTAAATCTATAATTTACTTACATTTATATAATACTATATGGGAACCCGTGCTACGCCGCACTACGTTAGCAGTGAAAATGAGAGTTCTTCGTGAAACCCGTATACGCCGCAAGATGAAAGGAAATAGAATATGCCGACTTCCATTATTTTTCCTATGTGCCACTGGACGGAATTTCTGCTAATTTGTGTGGCATGTTATTAGTGCAAATGAGAGTCCTCCGTGAAAATTTTAGCTTATTTCAACAAGAATGCATGCTTCAATTGCCGATAGTGCCGCAAGATGAAAGCTTAATAGAATATGCCGACTTCCATTATATTTCGTATGCGCCCACGTAATGAATTCTGCGGCGAAATTCGGGCACGTTAGCAAAGGCAAATGAGAGTTCTCCGTGAAATTTTTAGCTCAATTCGATATCAAATGCTAGCTTGAATTGCCAGATAGTGCCGCAAGATGAAAGGAAAATAGAATATGCTGACTTCCATTATTTTTCCTATGTGCCACGGACAGAATTCCTACGGCGAATTTGTGTGGCATGTTATTAGTGCAAATGATCAGCGTTAGGTCTTGGGTTCGACCCCCAGCTTCTACTTTTCTATTGCAAATATTTTGCTGCACATGGGCACGGTTGACTGGAAACCTACACCACACAGAAAGCCTACACACAATAAAAAAAACAAAGGTTCACGCCGGCGGAAACAAAAGGGTCTAATACGGATCCGGCCAAAAAAACAAAGCGATCTACAGATGATTCTTGCAACAATTGACAAATGTTGCCACTGGTTGTTTAACCCTACGGATGATGCTTGCAACGCTTTGCAAGCGTTGCCACCCTGTTGCTTGCAACGCATAACATCATGTGTTGCTATGTATTCGTTGTTTAACCCTACGGATGATGCTTGCAACGCTTTGCAAGCGTTGCCACCCTGTTGCTTGCAACGCATAATATCATGTGTTGCTATGTATCCGTTGTTTAACCCTACGGATGATGCTTGCAACGCTTTGCAAGCGTTGCCACCTTGTTGCTTGCAACGCATAACATCATGTGTTGCTATGTATCCGTTGTTAAAAGGGTGTTCCTGTTGTAGTGCATGTGGAAGAATGATATTTTCATGTCTTTTAAGCATACTGCTGCTGCTTAGCTATTCTGATGATAGGATTCATTTCATGGTATAAGTAGCCTTTTCTGCTGTCTCATGAGGTGGTAATGGTAATTTACCTCTGCTTCAAGCAACGGAATGAATGTAGTTTCTGTTCTGAGACGAAGTTAGCTTGTGCTTTGATCAGGATGAAATTTTGAATCTTATATTTCTGGAACTGCGATGAGGCTAGGCTAATTTGATTGTGCATTTGTTTTACCTCTGGTTATGATTGTGTTTAGCCAAATCCTGATAGTATATGCATGGACGGAAAAGTGGAAACCAGTGGCATCTCTTTTTGATGTTCCTATGGTGAGTTGCATTCTAAATTGGTTTTCTTCTACAAATTTGGTACGGTTGGTTGATATTTTTTGCGCGGCTGAAATTTACACATCATTTAAAGAATACCGGATATGACTAAACAAGAATCTCCTATTTTATAGTTCCTCTGTCAGCTTTGCTGCACTACTTTTGTCTCATTGTCCTTGATTGATGCTATCTTCTCTGTAAAATAAAAGGAAAAGGTAGTACATATTTAGGAATACTTTATTTTGCGTTATGAAGCTTTGTTTCATGATATAGAAGATAGATGGATTCCATTTTCTAGGTTCTTCTTTGCACATTTCTATTTGATAATAGTGTGTTTGCACATGTTGCTTGATTTGGACATTTTATACTACTCTCTTGCCATAACTTTAGCTTCATGCAAAATGATAGTTCTCTAAATCTAGCTTGCGAGCTAAAATATGTTGTTGTGACCAATGGAATAAAGTTGTTTGCAAGATCTTAGATGCAATTATGATGAGTCACACGATTTGTTTTGCTACATCTTAATAAAGAAAGATTAATATTTGTTGTCTTTTGTAGATTAGTTCTTTCAAATAGAATCTCTGGTATCTAAACATTGATTATGACATGTATATTACTGTTTGTTTTTTATCTTCACATAAAGAGCATGGGTTACAGTATAGCATGTCCTTCCTTGATGTTTGCAACTGATGTTCTGGTTATTGTCAATTCCTTCGTGTTGTCAGGGTATTTATTCATATTGGCTGTCAATATGTTCTTCTCATCTTATGTTGTTTGAATCTTGAATTATTTTACAGAAAGGAGGCAAGCTGAATCTGCTAGGATCCGTGACAAGTACCTAGATAGAATTCCTGTAATAGTCTCTAGCTTTTTTTTGTCCTTATGCATATGTCTTTATTCAGGTAGAGAAAAGGAAAACATACTTCCTCATGGACCCAAACTAAGTCATGCAAGAACTTTCTTGTGCTCCTCGTGCATGATCTTTTTTATATCAATGACTTTTTTGTAGTGACCGATAAACAAATTGAAGACGTTAAGATCTGACAAGTATTTGGGTGAGAGTGAAGGTAAGAAGAATATGTTGCAAGATTGTAAATTTTAATATACACATACATTCGATTTCTACCACAATTCTCCAGACAAACTTTTGTAATCGGAAAAGATAGATGTTTGATCTTGTAAAACAATTTTCTTTTATTGCTTACCTTTATGTTTCATTATCAATTTTATTTTTTGTAGCAACGCACGGGCATTGAACTAGTGTAAGATTAATCATTAACTATTTCTTTGATGATCCATCATCTTCTACATTTATTACAGCAAGATCCTTTGTGGCACTGGGAGTCTAAGATAGATTTACATGCTTTCATCACACCATTGCTATTGAGTTAATTTGGACTACGTTTGATCGAGGAGACTTTGAAAAAAAATAAAAAAATAATGTCATTTGTAGGGACAACTGAATTTGGTTTTTCAATTATCGTTCGGATATGTTGCAATTTGGATAGTTTACGCGGCCGTTATGGAGGCTTTGACAACATTAATTCTAAGGAATCTGATGACACCCGGATGGTATCTAGCACGATAATCTTCTTAGTTTTACTATTTGAATGTGAATATTTTACTTAGTTTTTGTTTGAGAGGAAGGATTTAAGAGCAAGAAGGAGTTTGTTTTTTAGTAGATACTACAACATATTCCAGTTGTTATAGCTCGATACGAGGGTCTACTGTAGTTTCTACTCAATTGCTGTCAGGATAGTTCATTTCACCCAAATAATTTTACATGAGCAATTTCTACCATGTTATGGAATTCAGTTGGGGCAGTTTGATATACGTAATGGCCACACGTGCAAGTTACTATTTCAATTAGCATTGTTTGCCCAGTATTGTGTTTCATGCGGAACATGTACGAGCCTATGAGATGAGTTCTTTGCTATTTATCTAACGCAATAGGTGATGTTTGGCTTGTGTCGTTTATGATTGCAGCTGTGTGTTTGGACCTGCTAGTGGTTTACTCAATTTGGCTTCATGAGAAGTTCTAGTCTTATTTGTTGAGATTAGTCTATTGAACTTTCGAGGCATAATGTCTATTGACGAAACATATTTTGAGACGATTTTCTTATTTCAGCTACATGAATGAATTTGTCTTAAAGTGAATATTGTTAAAGTGTGATCCGAATTCGTCATCGTGACCATATAAGACACTACGCTAGACGTAGCACTAAGTGGTGCATGAGCCAAGCTCTAGCTAACGTGGCAATGGCAGGCGTATCCAACTTTGATTCAGTTTTCTTCTCTATTCGAAAATATGTTCCCTGGCCCATATTTATAGGATGCGACTAGTTTGAGATTATCTTCAACCTAAAAATTTTAAAGATACCCTCAAGAATGATATGTGTCATCTTTTTTATCTATCTCCACCTTTCCGCCTAGTTTGAGGTTACATTCAAACTAAAAATTTTAAAGATACCCTCAAGAATGATATGTGTCATCTTCTTTATCTATCTCCACCTTTCCGCCATCCCTCTTCTCTATTCACTTCCCCACCTCCCTTCCTTTCTATCTAACACAAAAAAAATTAGAAAATTTAACATTGAAAATTTTAAATAAGAAGTTTCAACTCAAAAAATTTCAAATCTAAAAGTTTCAACTCGAAAATTTCAAACCAAAAATTTTAACTAAAAAAAATTAAATCGCAAAATTTTAAATTAAAAATTTTCAACTCATAAAAATTTTAAACAGAAAGTTTTGACTAGGAACGTCTTAACTCAAAAAATTTCAACTCCAAAAACTTTCAATTCAAAAAATTTCAGTTTGAAAGCTTTCAATTGAAAATACTTTTGGTTCAAAAAGTTTCAATTCAAAAACTTGGGGGAAAATTCTAAAATACAAAAACTATCTTGCGTTTGATTGGAAGAGAATGTGGAATGAAAGGGGGTGCTCTTTGAGGGGGAGCAAAGAGATGCTGTGACTTATCACATTAAGAAGGGATGACCTCAAATCAGCAATTCTGATATATATATATATATATATATATATATATATATATAGAGAGAGAGAGAGAGAGAGAGAGAGAGAGAGAGAGGGAAGCCGAAATAGGGCACCATGATTTCCAAGGCATAAATTCAAGCCATATTTGAGTATATTTTTCAAAAATGTCAATTTTAGGGTATAAACCTATCTATAACAATTCAAATGAAATGTATACTTTTAAAAAATATACTTGAATTTAAAGATTTTGAATGAGTTTGGATCGCACGCTTTGCTGATTTATATATAAGATCAACACATACCTACAACCAAACTATTATCAAAAAGGAAAACTTTAGTTTGAATTTCAGTTCAAACTTGTTTGAACTAGTTAGTAAACTGGTTAAACTCAAAGATCCGAAAAAATTTTAAAAAATCTCGCATGAAAATATATATATATATATATATATATATATATATATATATATCAGTGAAAACCACTCTTATCATGAAAACTCTGTGAAATCCACGTGTACAAGTTTTGAAAAATTCTCAAAAAATTACCATAGTAGGGGAGGTGAGCTTCTACATACAATCCTGCAAAATTTGAAGACCAAACTCAATTTTATCTTTTTAAATCTTTTAAATGCGATTGTGTTTGGTTTTTCAATTTTTGCAGGATTGTAGAAGCTCACCTCCACTATATATGGTAATTTTTTGAGAATTTTTTGAAATTTGTACATACATTTAGGTTTTACGGAGTTTTCATGATATGAGTGGTTTTCACTGGATATGCCCCCCAACACACCCCTAGGGCTGGATATCGAGCCAACTCGACTCAATTCGACTCGACTCGTTAAACTCGTTAAGATAACGAGCCAACTCGACTCGACTCGTTTTCTTAACGAGCTGAAAACTCAACTCGGCTCGACTCGTTAAAAACTCGAGTTGGCTCGAGTTAGCTCGTTAAACTCGTTATGATGCTTGTCGGTGGAGGAGAGGAGCACAGTGACAGTGAAGGTGTCGGAAGCAAGGGCGAGGTGGAGACGTAGCCAAGCTGGGAATTGGGGAATTGCGGATGTGAAATGGGGAAAAAGAATCGGGTCTGAAGGTTGAAGGAATGGATTAGGGTTACAGACTTATAGTGTTTTTTTCTGACTCGTTAAGCTCGTTAGCTTGCTCGTTAAACTCATTAGCTCGCTCATTTAACTCGTTACCTTAACGAAGTTCAAAACCCAACTCGCCCGACTCATTAAGGAACGAGTTCGAGTCAAGTCGAGTCGAGTTTCCGAGTACCCGTTAAACTCGCGAGTTTCGAGTTTTTTTTCCACCCCTACACACCCCCCACCACTTGCTTTGCGCTGATGACAACACATCCATAAACCCCACAGCTACGTGAGTGCCTTTAATCCTCGGCATACATGCTCGCTCGCGACTCTTGACCTCCTAACACCTCTACTTCTCTACCTCAATTACAAAAAGCTCAAGTACTCAAAACGTTTCTTATAGCATTGAAGCATATGATTAGTTTGTACGTGGACGCTAAGGGTGCGTTTGGTTGGCCGTATCAGGGTGAACGGGATCATCCCGTACAGGATCTGACCTCATTCGTGCGTTTGGTTGGCTGAATGGAACCGTTCGATACGAGATGAGGTAGTACAGATTCCTAGAATATTCCTCAAAAATACTGTACCGTTCTGTACCGTAAATTTTGCCGAACCGGTCGGTACAGGACGGCCTCGTTCACCTCTCGCACGCCTCGCCCACTCGCTCGCACGTGGCTGGGGTCTCCTCGCCCACTCGCACCCGAGGCCTCACTCGCCCCACTCGCCCCAATCGCCATCGTCTCCACTTTTTCGCCGTCGTCTCTGCTTCGCCATCGTCTCCGCTTCGCCGTCGCACCCGTCGCTCATCGTCAACCCGCTCTTCGCCTCTTCTTCTCTCAAGGTGCGGCCTCTTCTTCTCCCTTACCTCTCCTCTTCTCCCGCTCAAATCTGACCATTTGCATCGGTGACCTAGGAGATTTGCACACCGGCACCGCTCTCAACCGCATCCTCTGCTGCCGCTGCACACCGGCGAGGTTGGATCCCCTCCTGCTTCAGCTCCCAAGGTGCCGAAAGGATCGAATCCCCAACCCAGACTTTGTAATAACTCTTCCGTGATTTGATTTGATTTCATATGATCTCATCTGATTTCTTACCTATCTACTTTGGTTGCTACCAGTACAACTTCTATGGTCGATTGATGGATGCAACTAATTAATGGTGCCTTGTTTTTTTTTTGTGTAATGTAAATTGTGTGATCTGGTTTAAGATTTGGGTTGATGATAAAAATCTTGCTAGTATAGGAAAATGGCATTCTCATGGAGGACAGGAGCAGCTGTAGGATCTTTAAAATTTGGCTGGCTTCTAACATATGCTTAAGCCTCCACATATGGTAGAGATTAGAGAATCTCACAAACCTAAAAATGCTAGGCTTATTCTTGCTTGGACTTTCGGAGTTTAAACCTCTTGAAATGCCATCCCTTCATTGTTTATTTGTATGGACTATTAACATATGCAGTTTGAACTTTATGTGTTTGCCAAAATTTCTTTTTCATGTTTCATGATATTTGTCCCATTTCTTGTTAGTTCTCATGCCATGTCATATTGTTCGCTGATTTACTTTTGTAAGTATTAGTTCTAGATCCAGTTTGACATGACTTTTTCAAAATATTAGTTCCCCGGATGTACTTATTGAGTTGCATGCACCAACCAATTCACCCAAAAGCTTAAGCTGATGAGGAAAGGTGGGCAATTCACTTATACTTCAACACTCCCCCTCACATGCAGGCTCCCTCAGGCCTAGGACGTGGAATAGAAGTGGACTGCATTTTTTTTAATTGCGTCAACCGGGTCTTGAACTTGAGACCTCTTGGCTCTGATACCATATTGAGTTGCATGCACCAGCCAGTTCACCCAAAAGCTTAAGCTGATGAGGAAGGATGGGCCATGCTTTATATTTCCAACATTAAGCTTTTGGGTGAACTGGTTGGTGCATGTAACTCAATATGGTATCAGAGCCAGGAGGTCTCGAGTTCGAGTCCTGGTAGACGCAATTTAGCGTCCGCTCCTATTTCCACGTGTTGAGTGCTGCCCAAGGCGCCTCCACGTGAGGGGGAGTGTTGGAAATATAAAGCATGGCCCATCCTTCCTCATCAGCTTAAGCTTTTGGGTGAACTGGCTGGTGCATGCAACTCAATAGTACTAACAACCATGAAAAAAAAGTGCATGGTTAATTGAAAATATTATGGTACTAATGGAAGGTGCAAAGTTCTTAATCTCCTTAGCCATTTTAGATGCAAAGAACTAATGTTATTGTAGGATTTCACAAGGTCTCAATTGTTGGCATCAACTTCTGATGAAATATATTAGAGAATGTACTTCAATCTAGTATTTTCTTTCAGTGAACAAGTGGCCTATTTCATGACTCTCCCATCTACTAGAAATTGATCTTTTGTTGACATTTGTTCTTCTTATTACTTCTTGCCCTGAAGTGTGATATGTGATTCATATATCTTGCCCTGAAAACATGGTATAGCGCAACTGCGCGAGTGATCCTAGTGTCAGGATTTGTGTCAAGAAGGCGCATCATCAAGCTGCAAAGGTCCTAGTGTCAGGATTTTGGTCATGTTCAATTCAAAGTATACATATGAAATTATGTACATTAGTTTGAGTTTTTTTTCTGGCTTGATAGATAATGTTTGATCGAAATGTCACTCAATTGCTTTCATGTGACATTTTCAAGTTCCATGGATGTTGATTTTTACACGCATTTGTAGGTTGATTGCTTGAGAGAGCATGTGAAAAAAATGTGGACTTGCAAAAAAGATTGACTTGGTTATTAGTGTTCTGGATCCTCTTCTAGGCTTCATAATGGTTCTGGATCCACTTCTGTCAATGATATTTTAACTTAAGTCACATATTGTAGCTTCTGTCAATGATATTTGTGACAGTGTTGTTTGCTAGCATTGTAAGCCCGATATTGTTATGGTAGCATCTGTGACAGTCTTATTTGTGACAGTCTTGTTTGCTAACATTCTTAAGCCAGATATTGTAGCTAGATATTTTGACAATCTTGTTTGCTAGCATTGTAAGCTAACATTCCTATTCTGCAATAATTCAAGTTTGTCATTGTTTGCTTCTATACATTTTACAATATTCAAGTCTAGGCAGGATACTCAACCGAATCTTGGTTTGCCTTCTATACATTTGCTATGTTCCCAGAAGACTATCTGATCAAGAGAACAAAATTGATTAGATTGTGGATAGCCGAAGGATTTATCGAACAAAAAGGAAAATGCAGAAGACGTGGCTGAAGTTTATCTGACAGAACTCGTCCGACGAAGAGGTTGTAGAGAGGAACAGTTTTAATAGGATAAGTGGTCTTCGTATGCATGATCTTGTGCGTGAACTAGCCATTTTCCAATCTACAAAGGAGAGTTTTAGTACAACTTATGACGACACTCGTGGGGTGAGACAGGCGAGATTGGATGCTCGTCGTGTGTCGGTGGTCCAATGCAACAATGACATTCTGTCATGCATAGATCCATCCAGGCTTCTCACCTTCATGGCATTTTGCAGCAGCATGGCACCATCTCCATGGCCTTTATTCCCTCAGCATGAATTTGCTTCTATACATTTTACAATATACATTTTACATTAGTTATGCCGTCTGCGAAGGCATCAAATGCATTATTTGTGATTGTCTGGTTGCACCTAAGGTTTGCCTTTTACGGACCAGGCCATGTGTGGTCCTTGTGATGGAGCAGCAATGTCAGGTGTAGTTAAGAAGATTAGATCATAAAGTAAGCGTTTAAGCTAACTATATGTGGGGGTACTTTAGCATAGGATCATGAGCTGGTGGTGACAGGAGGAACAGAGCCGAGTTCCCAAGCTAATCATGCAAGTAAATAAGGGCATTGGCGTTGTCGTTTTTATGGACATGCTAACGGCCGTATCTTTTTTATCATTTTCTTTTGTCTGATTGATTTCCTTTGTTCCAAGTAATATATATTGTAGCTTTTAGTTTGAACTTATGTATATTGGTCTATTATTGCTGATTTCTAATGTGAGCAATATCTGCAGAGGCTAGAAGCTTGAAGGCTATGTGCATGGAGAGTGAATACAGAGGTGGAAGGGGACAATTTTTGTTTTTTTTGCTAGAGGACTTGTAGTTCAGGTATTGACGACGTCTGTTTGGTTACTTGGTTTGTACTGAATTTCTGGCGCAGTGGTTCCATCAGTCAGACGTATAGTTTATTGCATATATTTTTGTGGTACTAGTTATATGGTGATGGACTTGATCTTGTGAGACCTTTTATTTTTTAATCATGTGGGAATTAGAATTAATTCCTGTTTTTGAACTTGTGATGCTGTATTGCTATCTGCCGATATTTGTCATGTATTATTTGTCTTGTGTTATTGTGAGCAATATCACCAAAACAATATCAGCACTGATCAATCTTCCACCAAAAGGGCCTTTCTTACTCTCGATCATGCCCAACTAAGAAAGCAACAAAAGCTAGGAAGAAAAACAAGGTGAATCAAGATGATCCATGATCATGACAACACAAAGTTACAGCTCCACTACACAATCCACACCCAGATCAGAAAATCCCCAATTCAGCGTCCAAATCCCCTGCTCCGCACGACACCATCACCATCAAAGAACTAGACAAACACTCATGGATAAACAAAAGAACTTTCCTATCCCACACAGATTGACTCAAAAGGGTCAAACAACCGATCCAATTTCATGAGATTCCCTCAAGCTAACTTCATTCCTCAATTCAACTTCATCCCTCTAACCAAACATCATCTCGTACCATCCTGTATCAATCTATTCAATCAACTAAACATCATCTCATACTATCCTATACCATTCCATACAAGCAACCAAACAAAATCTTATATCATTCCATTCAGGCAACCAAACACCTTCCATGTACCATCTCATCCAGGACCATCCCATCCACCTTATACTATCCTATTTCATTCACCCTCATACACCCAATCAAACGTACCCTAAAAGGCCCGTCGTTTTTTCTTTGATCAATCCCCAAATTGGCCACCTTGTCATCTTTCCAAGCGCACACTTTGTCCGCTCCAACGATCGGAAGCTAGCAGCCACGCGCGGCGGTCTCAGATAATCCAGTCCCACACGCCACGCCGCTAATTGTGCGTAGACTCGTGCGTAGACAGAGATTGCAAGTACGCTGGTTACTCTTCCCACCACTACTGATTGATTCATCCACGACCCTCTATCACTGTCAGATAGGTTTGAGCTGGCAGTGATAATCTTACCAATCTTATCACTGTCGATTCTAAATTCAACCGGCAGTGATAAGAACAGTATATTTTTTCCGCGCGAACGGCAACAATATCACTACCAGATTTAGAGATATAACCGGCAGTGATAACATGATTTCACGCACGAATGGCAGCGATATCACTGCCGGATTCAGAGATAGAAGTGGTGGTGATATATTACTGCCGGTTTTAGAGCAAAAGTCGGCAGTGATAATTTGGCACTATATATATCCCGGCTTTCTTCCCCAACCTGTCCAGAACAGAGATGAGCTCTGTTCTTGCTCAGTTGGGGTAGAGAGGGGGCGAATTTTTGCTCTCAAATTTGGTGGAATTCATTTCTAACTCGTAATCTAAGATTCGAATCTTGATGTACATTTCATTGGTAGTTTATTTAGTTGGATATTACGTTCTATATTGTTATAGGTTGTGAGAATTCTTAATTGCATAGTGAGCACAATTAGAGCTCTAATCTAGAGGCTAGATTTGAAATTACCAACTTTTATATGTATAGTGATTAGTGAGATTATGATGTAGGTTGAATTTAAGTATTTAGAGGACTAAATTAGTCATTGCATTTAATCTGTTGATTGAATTTAAATGTGGTAGCACTTCATAATTAACTATTGTTTAATTTAATTACTTAAAATTGTTTCTTTATTTCGTGTATGTTAATTTAATACTTCTGTAAGTAATGTAAATTTTTGGACGGACCATTATATATAACTAATAGCAATTATTTAATTGATTTTACAATCATAAATAAACTGGCACTAATAGTCTTACATCACTGCCGGTTCTAAAACAAACCGGTAGAAATAATACATCAGTGGCGGCTTATTTGGTTGAACCAGTAGTAATAATCTTCCCTATATAAACATCCTCTTTCCCGTACTTAACCATTTTGCATCCCGTTTGTAATTCCTGTCGTGTTTCATTTGTGCCACCCTAGCCGCCGCGACCACTCCGCATCCCCACGCTGGCCCTCCCCACGTCGACCCCTCCCTAGTGTCTCCCCTGGCGCCTCCCGGCATCTCCTCCCTTGGCGCCTCCCCCTCCAAACCGCCCACTTGAGGTTGCTATTACTGTCTTTTTATGTTTTAACGTGATTTCATGGATTGCCCTAGCTATAGTTGGTGGAGCAGGTTGTGTATGCCTGTATTGCCGTTTGTAATTTCAGCAGATTTGGAATCATTGATTAGGTATTGCCTGTATTGCCGTTTGTAATTTCAGCAAGATTTGTGTCTTGCCTGTATTGCCGTTTGCCCCACTTCATTCGTTGTTTGTTTCTTTCTTTTTGGATCCCTTCCGAATGCTGCCATGGCGGTAGAAATGGCAGTAAACGTTGTTCTCGTGAGAGTTCCGGCAGGAATTTTGCAACCCAAGGCAAGGAGGAAGAAGGAGCATCTTGTTGTGCAGTGGGGCCAAGTCTCACGGTGGTACGCCGATGGGCAGAGAGGTCATGAGGCAAGGAAATGGCAAGGGGGCCCACCTGGCAGGGTGAGGCGCACAGGAAAAGAAGGAAGAAAGAAAAACCGATTTTTCTGGAACTTAGCAGCATTTCTATTTTGGGTTTAATTTGGCATGAAAATAAATTTATATATTTTTGAAACTTTTTGGAGAGAATCATGATGAGCTAATAGATCTACTACAAAATGTTTAGCTTAAAATATGACTCGAAGAATTTCATAAAATTCTGACAATCTGATGGTCTAATTATTGGCCTTTCGGTTTTTGATTTTATAGAGGTATAAAATGACATATAAATATTCTAAAATTTTTACTGAGTGATTCTGGGGTATTGAGAGTATTACTGTAAAATTTTCATGCTGAGTTATTGTTTAATTATTTTTATAGAATTCCGAGAATGATTCTGAGATAGATTTTAATTTGCTGGTTTTTATTTCGTATTAACTAATAAATAAGTTAAAGTTTTTGTGAGACTTTTTAGAGGTGAATTTGAGAGAATTTAGGGTTTGAACAATTTATTTCAGAGTTTGTTGTAATTTAGAATTTTGAGTTTAACATTTGATAACCCGCATTTGTGTTATTCATATGATCATTCTCACATGTGTAGGCATTGGAGAAACAGATCCATGAAGGTTTAGTTTTAGTTTAGTAGCACTGTATGTATATATGTATGTGTTCTTACGTTTACTGGTGTATGTATGTAATTAATTTATATGTATGTATGTTTAATGGTGCCATGGATGTATAATGGTGCTATGGATGTATAATGGTGCCTTTGATGTATAGTGGTGCCTTCTATGTATATGATTTATATTTCATGTCTGCCTTACTTTATTTATCATTTCGTACATGTATGTTCCACGATTACCTTTGTATAATTAGGCGATTACGCTCTATATATACAAAACATTGATATTAGCAACTCGAACGTATAACGAAATGGTGATTACTCCTTATATATGGAAAACATTGATATTAGCAACTCTAACGCATGACAAAATGGTCATTCAAGTTGTGTCAAGATTCATCTCATGACTTTATTAATTTAAAATTTCAGATAAAGTTGTTACACATGGTCTCTAACCAGGGATAAGTGCCGGATGGCGCTAAGCCCTTGAACCAAAGCCCGGAGCAAAAGCTCGACAAGGTTCCTCAACCTAGAGCAACTTGAGGCAACAAATGTACACGAGGTAATTCTTTAGTAGGATGTGCTTTCCGATGAAATTCTTCACGTAGACGGGGTAATTCTCTAGCAGGACCAAACGACTAATGAAACGGTTAAAATGCAGGGTTAGACATCTGGTGCATGGAGACAGCGTCGTGGCCGAGGTCCTAGCAAGATGCGGACAGGTGAACGAAAGGTGATCACGGAGCTTAATGTAGTCGGAGAACCAGCTATACCCGCATCATTGGTTGGACCATATCGGACAGCATGCGGGGTCTTGGCTAGAGATAATGTGCCCATTATCTACAAATCATGGACATGCCGTGGCGATTGCCTATCGTATGTTCCCGATGACATCAAGGAAACATTATGAATAGAGTTGACAGCCAAGTTCTAATATTCCGATGATCAGTTGGAGCTTGCGAAGAAACGTACACTAACCGTCATGGGATCTGCATGGAAGAATTGGAAGACAAAGCTGAAAAAGGAGTATGTCAAGAAGGATCAAACGCCGAATTTTAATAGATACCCGAGGTTAGAGCAATTTTAGGATGAATTCGTGAAGTATAAGAATTCTAATGAAGCCCAGGCTATCAGCCAACAGAACAAGGTAAATTCAGACAAGAACATTTACCCCCATGTGCTAGGCACCGATGGTTACGTGAGGAAAGTACCCAAGTGGGATGCACGGGAAGAAGAGCTAACTCGTAGTAGAGTTATTACTGCGACGTCCGAGATGGCCCCAAGATCAAAGTATTGGCTGCTTGCGAGGGGAGCTACTCTGTCGGATGATGGTAGCTTAAGTTTTAGAAGCGAGAAAGATGAGAAAATCTCGAAGAAGATCGCAGATGCCCACTCCCAAGCTACTTAGGGCTCCTTCCAGCCAAGAAAGGAGAACGACGAGAAAACGCGCCTTGGGTAATAAAGAGCACTCTGGTCGCACCAGAGGGTTTGGCTTGGTGCCCTGGAAAGCAGCGTTCCCAGAGGATGCCGAAATTTATAAGTGACCAAAGAAATCCAAACAAGAACAGTTGGATGAACGTGTACGAGAAATAGAAAACCGGATGCACAGAAGGGAAATCGAATTTGAAGAAAAGATGCAAGAATGCTTGCAAACGTCCTTAGCGAATGTCAGTCACATGACGTCGGCCACTAGCTCCAGAGTCCCACCGGGGCTCGTAAAAGTAGCCAAGCGTCCGCGGGCCCTCCTGAAGAGGACTC
Source organism: Guadua angustifolia (assembly GCA_036346375.1). Lineage (NCBI taxonomy): Eukaryota > Viridiplantae > Streptophyta > Magnoliopsida > Poales > Poaceae > Guadua > Guadua angustifolia. The sequence goes on from CM070508.1 coordinate 20,624,781, forward strand.
AGCATGTAGTTTTCCTGTGGACAAAATCGTAGAGTTGACATGCTGCAGTCTGCACCTGCCTGTAGCAAACATTACCATCAAGGTGGCTGAAGGGGTGGCTTGGCCATGCATCGAGGGGCAGATGTTGCATAACTGCCCAATTCCTCAGGGATACGCCAGAGTATCAGTTGACAGTGTGGTTGACAGATATCGCAAAGTTGAGGTTGAGATCCCGGGCGAGGAGGGGAAAAATAATTTCGGACAAACCCTGGGCACATTCATCGTGTGTGGCGCAAGCACTACATAAAGTTTGGCTTAGATGATGACGACGACGTTGATCGTAATAATGATGACGAGGCGGACTCTCCACCCAGGAAAAATCCTCCTCCGGCGTCACCCAAGAAAGGTTCTTCTCCAGCTCTAGCGCCACAAGACAATAATCAAAGAGCACCACGATCTCAACATTCTACACGGTCAGGGGGAAAAGTTCCTCATATATGAAGCCAGCACGAACTCTTAACAAGAAACAAGCATATGACCTGACCGAAGAAGAAACTAGAAAGGAAGTAGACGCCAGCGTAACAGCTCATTTCAAAAGACGCCACCACCTAATAAGGTTGTAATCGAAGCTGCCAAAAGGGATTTCTTCGTGGGCTTAGCAACGGTTACACAGACAGGACGGGCAACTGAATCTCGTCAACTTAGCCAACGATCAGATTACGAGCGCATCTCTAGGAAGAAATCTAAAGGAGATGGTGGTAAAGCAGCTGTTGCTGGAAGCCAAAGTGAAGTTAAAGGGCAGGAGCCCCCTCTAAGATGGCCATTTGTTAATAGGGAAGCTTTGGTGGATCCAAATGAGGAGCCCAGACTGACAACACAATTACGGCATCTACATGAATGATACCGACAGTATGTCCAAGAGACAAATAACGATGCTTTCCCCGTCAAATACAAAGATGTGGATTTTCACAATATGGACGGCGTTTTCTGGGTAGAACACATGGAACTATACCAGTTGTATCAACGAGACGTCCTGAACGTGTCTATATTAAGAATGTGGACTCTGTAAGTCTCTTATATACTTCATGCTGTACATTCACGTACCCTTAAATTGAGGGTCTGACTTCTTTTTTTTTATGTAGAATGGAGGCATTGACACTTAGAGCAGACGACTTCTTTTTTTATGTAGAATGGAGGCAATGACACTTAGAGTAGACTTAAATGAAAGGGTAGCATTCCTTGACCTGGGCCTTATCAACTGCAAACTTATTCTAGATCCAAGAATGATAAAAGATGTTGAGGAGTGCGTACTCAAGACGCTGCTAAACTTACAAGACAAGACCTACGTGTTTTTCTGCCTACTAGTCTCGCATATTTGATGCGCAACACTCTGTGATGACTAATTAGCTTCTGCAACTTTCACTGGATTCTTCTCGTCATCATGTTAGACGAAAGCAACATCACTGTCTTGGACTCAATGAGGAAACCGACAGCCGATTACAAAGAATTAATAGAGTTGCTAGACAGGTAAACTCGGTCATTGCATTATTGCTCCAGTAATCTTCCATTCCATTGCACCTAATTAATTTTAATGACTACTCAAAATCATGCACAGGGTATACGCAAAATACCGCAAGAAGAGCCAGCGGTGCCATCCATTCAGGAAAAAGTTCAGAATAAAAACTGATTTTTCGTGCCTAAGACAGGCCCAAGGGAACAATTTATGTGGATACTACGCAATAACACATATGCACGCGTTCGTCACTGACAGTACGGACTATAACGGCGAGATGGTATATCATTACATGTTGACGCATACTTTTCTTTATAAAGACGATGACACAAATTAATGCTTCAATTTCTCCCATGACAGCGCGTGAAGCTGGGCACCAACGGCCTACTCCATAACGAAATTGAAGCCCTTCGAGAGCAGCTAGCCGGGTTCATCGTTCGAGAAGTTATCAACCTGAAGGGCGAGTTTTACGAGCATTTAAAGCTTAAGTGAGATATCAACGATTGTGAATGAACAATGTAATAATTAAATATTATGATGCTTCAATGTATTTGAATTACCCTTTAGCGATGTTTCATTCATATTATGCATAACGTATACTGTACAATATATACAAATATATATATATATATATATATATATATGTATAAAGGCAACGTATCCTGTGCACACAGGCTTCTCGTGTACACACCGTGCACACCAACTAACGAAAGTCATGAAAAATTCTGAAAAAAAATTGTAGATGTACTTCATAGATTACTCTACCTATGTATAAAATTGTAGATTCAAATTCATTATATATCAAGAGTTACAAAAAAGAGAAAATTCTAACAAGTTTAAATAGTTTAAACTTGTCAGAATTTTCTCTTTTTTCTAACTCTCAATATATAATGAATTTGATCTTGAAACTATCCAAACTTTCGTAGCAATAGGTGGTCCCACCTAGAGAGACGGATCGTGTGGTCGGCCTACCTACCTAGCGGCGATTTACACGGGATCTGTGTGTTTAAACTTGTCAGAATTTTCTCTTTTTTCTAACTCTCAATATATAATGAATTTGATCTTGAAACTATCCAAACTTTCGTAGCAATAGGTGGTCCCACCGGTAGAGACACGGGATCTGTGTCGTTGGCCTACCTAGCGCCGACGACACGGGATCTGTGTCGTCGGCCTACTTAACGCCGACGACACTGAATCATTTGTGTCTGGGTCAAACGGCCCAAACTTTCGTAGCAGTAGGTGGTCCCACCCGGCAGAGACACGGGATCTGTGTCGTCGGCCCACTTAGCGCCGACGACACTGAGTCATTTGTGTCTAGGTCAAACGGCCCAAACTTTCGTAACAGTAGGTGGTCCCACCGTCAGACACACGGGATCTGTGTCGTCGGCCTACCTAGCGCCGACGACACTGAGTCATTTGTGTCTAGGTCAAATGACCCAAACTTTCGTAGCAGTAGGTGGTCCCACCGGCAGAGACACGTGATTTGTGTCGTCGGCCTACTTCGAACCGACGACATTGAGTCATTTGTGTCAAGCTTTATCGACGGTTTGGTGACAAGCGCCGACACTGTATCATTTTTGTGTCGTCGGTTGACACATAGCCGCCGACACAGAGGCTCCAACGTATCGAGAGTAATACTCTACGCTTCCACGGTATCAATCGAACCAGCCTGCATGCACCTCCACAACATGGCAAATACCATCCTAGCTCATCCATACACTTTCCCTCTCACTCGGCTCGAAAAGGTCGACCTCCACAACTGCTTCTAGGTAAAACACATGAAACACCTGCAAGCAGCTGACAGCTAGCACGAGAACTACATATGCATACTAGGTAGTCAAGATATTGCTACGTACCTCCCAGTCGGTCCACATTCTGATTGCCCTAAAGGTCCAACAAAATATTCTCAAAGCTGTTGCATCGTCACTAGAAAGTGCATTAATTGAAACTTTAGCTAGGAGAGTATAATTAACAAATACACCGCCGTCACATACCAATTAATTAAAAATAAATATACCACATTTCATACAAATATATGTTGAGTACGTACCAACCATTCTAAAAGCTATATTTGATTTTTCTAAATTTTAAAAACAACAAAAATATTTTCTCATCCCATTTGGAATTAATAATGTCGTCGGCATTCTATTTGCCGCCGATAAAGGTGGTGCTGTCATGTGGGACCGCTTTGAATTTCACTGCCTTGTGGGACCGCCTTTATGTCGGCGGCTTATTATTTGCCGCCGACACAGGTTGTTCTGCCCACTGCCATGTGGGACCACATTAAAGTCCTTCCGTCTGGGCGTTAGGTTGCCGTTAGGGGGAGGGATTGTGTCGTCGGTATACTGTTGGCCGTCGACATAGGTTTTTTTTCGCGGGAAACGAAATTCAAAATTCTGCCCGCGCCAACTAGTCATCGTGCCAGGGAGTATGTATGTCGTCGGGCTAGTCTATTGCCGCCGACACAGGGTATATATTTGTCGTCGGTTATGAAACCGCCGACATAGATATTTTGGCCGACGACACTGATGTCGTTTCCTGTAGTGACTTCATACATAGGTAGAGTAATCTATGAAGTACATCTACAATTTTTTTTAGAATTTTTCATGACTTTTGTTAGTTGGTGTGCACGGTGTGTGCACGGAAAGCCCTGTGTGCACAGGATACGTTGCCATATATAAAGGTTTAAAAAACCCATCACTGCCAGTTTTGGATGAAAATAGGGCAGAGAGTTATCACTGCCGGTTGCTGAGGGAAAAGTGGTAGTGGTACTACTTATCAAACTACTCGTTATTGATGAAAATATGGCAGTGATAATTAATTATCACTGCCGATTATCAAAGATAACCGGTAATGATAATTATTATCACTGCTGGTTGTACAGTATGAATCGGCAGTGATAGTGATTATCATTGCCGGTTTACATCCGGCAGTGATAGTCTTCGGCAGAATACGTGTTTACTGCCACTTAGGTAGTGTCAGGTCCACATTCGACAGTGTTGCCGATGTGGACTCGGCAGTAAACACGTATTCTGTAGCGGTGTCTATTCTTTTTTAAATGGTGTTTTTTATTTTTTATGATCTCCGAGACATGATTTTGACATACTTTTGTAACTTTATATTTTTATACACTTAATAAATTATAATATTATGAAAGTGTTTTTAACGATAAATTTACTGATATAATTTTGATATGACTAATCTAAATAGTTTTAAATATATTAATGATCAAACTTAAAAAAATTTGATGCGCGAATTCGAAGATGCTATTTAGAAAATAAGGGAAGGAGTAAAATTTACAAGTATTAGCGTAAGCACGCGGGGGAGGCACCAGCGGAAGGCCGGTGTGCAATGAAAACGCACACCCAAATAGTCATGCGGAGCATGCTACTAGCAGCTAGTGGAACGACAGTGAGAAGACTTAGAATAGTGGTACCAACGCCTGTTCCTTCCCTGCCCTACCCCTCTCGTGCGTGCATTTAATAGCTCGCCATGGTGGTAGCTTAGCCAACTTAAATTGGTATGTGGCTGCTGGCTGCTGCTAGCTGAAGAGAGATAGTACGGGCGTACGGCTGCCACGGCATACAGCTTGCTAATACACTTGCTAGCAGCCACCGGGTCTTTGGTGGGTATGGTTGCGACGACGGAGAGATGGAGGAAGAAGGCGGTGGCGGCGGCCGTGGTTGCGATGGTCTTGGCGGTTGTAGCCGGTGGCGCGCGGCGGATCCTGGTGGACACGGACATGGACACCGACGACTTGTTCGCGCTGCTGTACATCCTCAAGCAGAACCGCTCCGAGTTCGAGCTCGAGGTGCTCCTCTCTTTCTTGCATGCACGTCGATCTTATATGTTTTTGCATCTAGTTAGCTAGGATTGTCGTAATGTAGAAAGTGGTTTTCTGGGCGAGGAAAGGAGTTGGATTCCTTTTGTAGAAGCTCTTAGGAGACCAACCGTCTTGTCTTGGTTAGATCAATGAAGTTCATGGAGATTTAGAGCGTTTTTACGTAAGAAACTTACTACCATTTTCGTGATTATTGAAGCATGCCTGAAGGAAGAGGACCAAATCATGTCTGGTGTGTGATTTTCCGCACTGCCTATGTTTCTCTCTCTCTCTCTCTCTTAAGTCAATACAAACAGTCTCTGTACACGATTTGGCATTACGTTCGTTCCTGTCGTAGTCACACGTCACACGTACTAGCGACTTGGATGACAAAAAAACCGGACGCGAATCGTCTGCGATCTGCGATCCAAGAAAAAAGATCGCAACCACATAGAAATAGCTACTGCTCTATTATTTGGATTTTAATTTCTTTTGCGATACATCATTTTTATTCTGACATTTCTAAATTTTGACTAGTGTTTTCCACTTGTGCTTGGCGCTACATACTATTCCTAGCTACTGGTCATAAATAATTGTTATTTTAGACATCGACATTATTTTCAAAATACGGTTTTGACCACTAATTTCTACTCTTTTCGGTCACAAATAATTATCGTTTTGGATATTGATACGATCTCTACAATATAGTTTTGAGTACTAATTTCTATTTTAGTATATTTATAAAACACAATAAATTATAATATTATGAAAGTACTTTTAAGATAAATCTATACATATGATTTTCATGTATTCAATTTAAATATTTAAAATATATTCATAGTCAAAGTTTTGAAAGTTTGACTGTATCCATGTCCAAAATGATAATTATTTATGACCAGATAGAGTATTATAATAGATTTATAAAGACCAATAAAATTATAGTTTTATAAAAGTACTTTCGAGACAAATCTACATATATATAATTTTTCTGTATCAAATTTAAATATTTGAAAAGATATTGACAATCAAAGTTTTAAAGTATATATATATAGGAAAAATATCTTTTACTCCCGGGTGTAGTTACTCCCACATCTGAAATACCACCTAAACGAACTTGAAATACTTCTTTATCACTTTGGGTGCACTCATACACTAATTATAAGATACTCCAATGTGAGCCACATGGAAAAATTACAAGGGAGCCCATGATTTTTAGCGTATTTTGCAAATACCTTCATACATGCATATAAAAAGGAGTATATCCAAAAAATATGCATACCACCTCTGAAAAAATGCACATACCACCTAAATGATCTTATATACTCGTATACTATGCGTACATACCCTCCGTTGCACGAGATACCCCATACGTTGTGAGATACGATATAGGGAGTAATTACTCTCGGGAGTAAAAAAAGGCTTCCTATATATATATATCCAAAATAACAACTATTTTTGACGAGATGGAGTGCTAAGATAGAGTGCTAAACTAATGAAACTTGTGACCAGCTACTGGCATTTCATGATTTCCGTGCTTAACACTAAAAACTACGAACACTTCTCATCAAGTCAACGTAATACTAATCCACATCCCGAAATATTCGATCGTATGATCTGTACATGTTTTCAATGAATGGAAGTGCTCTGTAAATGGGCATCCGTAACTTGCCGAGCTCATGAACCACATGCAAAATTTTCAATATTACCCCCCTCCCGACGATTGATCAGTAATTTATCGGGTTTTGTTTCAAGGCCTACTTGGGGTGTAAGAAATTTACATAAAACGGTTTAAGTCTTACGAGAATGATCATCTCCGTTACTCGAACATATATGTAAATATATATTAGTTATGTGCCTGTGCGTTGCAATGGAAACTCAATTTACGATAAAAAGTTTATTTGCAAAGAGCACTAACAGTGACAAAGGTGGGTAATTAAAGAGCAGTGGGAAAGGTGGGTAATTAAAGAGTAGTGGCAAAGGTGGGTAATTTTGATGAAATGGCACAGGCAAAGGTAGGTAATTAAAGAGTAGTGGTAAAGGTGGGTAATTTTAATGAAGTGACGCGGGCAAAGATGGATAACTAAAGAATAGTGGCAAAGGTGGGTAATTTTGATGAAGTGACGTGGGAAGAAACTCTCACTTTATATAGTAGAGATGTAGCCCACTTTTCACGGTGATGGTAGGTTTATCATCCACCTTCCCACCTCTTAGAGTTAGTGAAACCTTTTGTGCATAACTAGGTGCATATGCTTAGATTACTTAATGATCTTCTATGTCATCTAATTAAGGATCTTCTATATATGGATATACAATTAGGTCATCTGTGCGTATTACGTACAATAAGATTATTGATCGCATGCAAATTTATTAGTATATATGCAACTTTTATATGTAGGGATAATAACAAATTATGATATGTTTATTTGAGCACTGTTACAACCCTCGAGCACTCCGCTAGCGGCTGCAACTAACAGCCGGGTTCCGATGACTACGCCCAATTGAGGTACAGCCAGTTTATATCGTCACCGATAGTTGAGTGCATGCCACAAACTTGTATTATTAGATCGTGGGAATCAAGACAGAACCTTCTAACGGCTAAACCTGCCCTAATAAAATAAGCAAAACTTCGCTGGTTTCATGGGATTGTCATTATTCAAGCATAATTAAAGTACACAAGTGCTGTAGAGACAGGACAGTGATAGAGCATCTTCCCTTTGACTATATGCTGTATTAATACACTACCACACATCGTGACCCATATCTCCCAAAAGTTCACTGCGTAAGGAACTAACTGAATTACAAAGAGTATTTCTTGCTGTCGGTCGGTTGGAACAATATTGAGGTTGGTAAACTTGGTAAGTGGTGACTATACAAACATTTTCTGATTTTCTTTCTTATGCTAAGAGAAGTGGGCACCGTACGTCGCAAGCTTCTCCTTTTGTCTTATTAAGTTGATTGAAATTTTTTTGGAGCTATCTCGATAGAATATTTGCGGTGATACGTTTAGTCTACCACCGCGTTTTTTTTTTAATATTTAATGAAGAAGCGCTTTTATATATGCGCTTTAAAATTAAAGAGTGGTATAAATTATCGATAAATTAAATGGCCAATGGGACTAAGACTCTATTTGCGGTTGCTATGTTTATTTTTCAAGCTGTTATACTTATTTTGAAGTTGTTATGAAAAAGAAGTCGTGAAAAATCTATTACTCTATTTTATAAATCAAACTAAAGTTACATGAATTATGTTATACTATTACTGTCCTGTCGATTGTTCTGGAGCGCAATAATATATCAATTTGTAGCTCAGTTATATATAAAAAAAGATAGTCCTAAATATCTAAAAGCTGTTCAACCAAATAAGATTATCATATCACATGGCGAGTAGACTTAAGTCTTCTCTTTATATGCCTCGAGGACTTCATATTGTCCTTTCTACTCTTAACCTTGACTATTACAGTCTGGTTATCGCAGTAGACTAGGACTGCTGGTATTGGCTTATCCAAAGACAGAAGGTCGAATGAGCTCTTTGAGCCATTCTGCCTCTACTACTGCTGAATCGAGCGCTACTAATTCAGCCTCCATGGTAGAGCGTGTAATGATAGTCTGTTTGGAAGACTTCCATGACACAGCACCGCCACCCAAAGTGAATGCATATCCACTTGTGGATTTCATCTCATCCGAGTCACTGATCCATTTAGCATCACTGAATCCTTCTAAGACAGCCGGATGGCCAGAGCAATGTATTCCAAGATTCATGGTTCCCTTTAGATACCTAAGTACCCTTTCAAGTGCTATCCAATGATCATCTCCTGGATTGGCCGTGTATCGACTCAATCTGCTTACAGCATATGAGATGTCAGGTCTTGTAGCACTAGACAAATACATTAGGGATCCAATAATCTGAGAATATCTTAGCTGGTCTTTTCCAAGTCCAGTGTTCTTGCGCATTTTGACATTTGGGTCATAGGGTGTGGCCACAGGCTTGCAATCCTTTAAACCAAAAGGTTCAGGATTTTATCCACGTAATGGGATTGTGATAATGTAATCCCATTCTCACCCTTTAGAAGTTTGATGTTCAAAATCACATCAGCTTCTCCCAAGTCCTTCATTTCGAAATTTTTAGAGAGGAACTTTTTTGTCTCATTGATTACATCCAAGTCAGTCCCAAACATCAATATGTCATCCACGTATAAACATAGAATGACACATGTGCCCCCTCTAAACCGATAATACACACATTTGTAAACCGTTTACATACGTAATCCGGCTGATGTCAATGTGTTATCGAATTTCTCATGCCATTGCTTGGGGGCCTGTTTGAGACCATACAAAGATTTAATCAATCGACACACTTTCTTTCCATGACCGTTAACCACAAATCCATCTGGCTGAGTCATGTAAATCTCCTCATCCAACTCTCCGTTTAGAAAAGCGGTCTTTACGTCCATTTGATGGACATGGAGTTTACATGCGGCAGCTATTGCTAGAAGCACGCGGATTGTGGGTAGGCGAGCCACAGGGGAGTAGGTATCAAAATAATCTTCTCCCTCCTTTTGAGTGAAACCCTTAGCCACTAAACGAGCCTTGTACTTTTTAATAGTACCATCGGGTCTCCTCTTCCTCTTGAAAATCCACTTGCAACCCACTGGCTTGCAACCAACTGGAAGATCAGTGATCTCCCATGTTCCGTTAGCGTTGATGGAATCCATCTCACTACGGATCGCTTCCTTCAAAGACTCAGATCCGGAGATGCGATGCCTCTGAAAGGTTTCGTGGTTCATCATCCACGAGGTAGGTGACAAAGTCATCGCCTAAGGATTTTTCAATCCTTTGCCTCTTACTCCTCCTCAACTCCATATCAGGAGCGATATCATCTATACTAAGAGGAGTAGAGTGATCATTTGAACTCGAAGGAACAATGACTTCTTTTGTCCTCATAGTAAATACATTTTCAAAGAATGTCGCATCACGAGATTCCATTAAGACATTTGTAGAAATGTCACTGACCTCGGATTTGACCACTAGAAACCTATAAGCCGTGCTGTTATGCGCATAGCCTAGAAAAACACAATCAACAGTCTTCGGACCAAGCTTCCTTTTCTTTGGTAATGGAACATTAACCTTAGCAAGGCATCCCCATGTACGAAGAAAGGACAGATTCGGTTTTCTCCCCTTCCATCCTTCATAAGGTGTCTCCTCACGATTGCGAGGTGGAACCCTATTTAGGACATAATTGGTCAGGAGAACCGCCTCACCCCACCATGAGTTCGACATACGAACTTTGTAACATGGCGCTCACCAAGTCACAAATCGCTCGGTTCTTACGCTCGCAACTTCATTTGATTGGGGTGAATATGGTGGAGTAATTTCATGAATTATTCCACTTTCTTCACGAATCGAGAATTCCTTGAGACATACTCTCCTCCTCGATTCGACCTTAGTCGTTTAATTGTTCTTTCTAGTTGGTTTTCCACTTCGGCTTTATTGATTTTAAAGTGTTCTAGTGCTTCATCTTTCGATCTAAGTAAGTAAATATAACTGAACTTAGTCGAGTCATCTATGAGGGTTAGGAAATATCTTTTGCCACCTTTAGTTAGAATACCATTCATCTCACAAAGATCAGAATGGACAAGCTCAAGAGGTGAGGTGTCTCTACTCTCAACCGAATGGAACGGCTTTCGAGGTTGCTTAGCTTGCACACACACTTCACATTTTGAGCCTTTCTCATGGTTATAACTTGGAATTAGGTTCATTTTGCTTAACCGCACAATGGCCTCAAAGTTCACATGACACAAACGAGAATGCCAAATATCATCCACTTTATTGCAAGATACATTATAAAGAGAGATGTTATTAAGATCTAAAATAGAAAGGCAGAACATTCCGCCACTTTCATATCCTTTCCCAACAAAGGTTCCGAACTTGGTCAACACGACCTTATTTGATTCGAAAACTGAAAGGACCGATATGTCGCCTAGAGGGGGGGTGAATAGGCGTTATTTCAAATTTAAATGCGCAACGGAAATTTACTATTCGGATAGTCCGAAAGTACCTTCTGATCGTCCGAGTGGTTCGGATAGTCCGAATGTCTTTTGGATACTCAAGCGCTCTTATAATAAAACCCTAAAAAGTAGATCCGAGTTATTTGAGAGGCTAGATTACTACCAAATAAAGTTTCTAAGCTAGGCAACTTCCAGATTATGAGATCCACCCAATATCTATTGCAAGAGGCTACAAAACCCTTAAATCCCCAAAAGATTAAGCTAAGCACAAAAGGAACAAGTGTAAAACTTACAAACAAGAGAGATGCAATGAATTTTCTCCAAGTTCGGATCCTTGAGGATCCACGTCTCCGTTGAGGTGGCACAATGCCGGGGTCTCTTTCAACCCTAATCCTCTAGGTGTTGCACCAAGCACTCACCTACTTTTCTTTGAATCCTTCCCTTGGAGGTGGATTCAACCTTCACAAACTTCCGGCGGCGTCCCACACGAGCTTGGGGGCTCACCGGCAACTCCTAGCCGTCTAGGAGTCCTCAACCTCCAAGAGTAAAAGATCCGGCAAGAGATTCGCTTGAAGATGAACCAAGTGCTCAAGATGAATCACAACCTCTAGCCCCTTCAAACTCTCAACTAGATTTCCCCCAAAAGATTTGCTAATCAAGAGATCAAGAGGGAAGAACACTAGAGCTCAAGAGTGAGAGGGAGCACAGCTCAAAATGAAATGAATGCACTTCTTTGATGGTAGGTGGGAGTTGGGGAGGTATTTAAAGCCCCCCAAAACTAGCCGTTTTTCACTTCAGCCCGACACTGTTCGGATAGTCCGAACCAATGTTCGGATAGTCCGAACCAATTTGAACTAGGGCAACAGAACACTCGAGTTGAGAAATCAACGCCCTTCGGATAGTCCGAACTAATTTGAACTAGGGCAACAGAACGCACTGTTCGGACAGTCCGAACGAAACTTCGGATAGTCCGAACCAATAAGACTTAGCCCTAACCGAGAGGGGTCGTTCGGATACTCCGAACCAGTGTTCGGACATTCCGAACCAAATAGAACTGGACCAACAGAGAGGGTCTCCGAGCTGACGTTCGGACATTCCGAACTGAATTTTGCCAGAGCAACCGGGGTCGGCTCGGACATTAGAACAAATTTTCGGATACTCCGAACAAATTTGAACACTTTGCCCCTAGGACTTCACACATTGACCCATACTAAGACTAGGATTCATCTTTGAGCACATTGGATCATTTTAAAACTATTTCTTGCCACATCCTCTTAATAGTACTAGTCCTTAAACTCAAATAAAATTTAAAAACATATACATCCGCTGAGTTTAACCGATGCCTTTTCTTCTCGAATTTGAGGGACCTCTTTCCTGCGACTTTCCCATGGCGTATTCATCATACATAATACTCACAAAGCTCATTAGTCACTTAATCTTGTTGTCATTAATCACCAAAATCATTAAGGGCCTAGATGCACTTTCAATCTCCCCTTTTGGTGAGTTGATGACAACACGATTAGATTTAGATAAAATTGAAATGAGAGAGTATTTGGAGAACCAAATACACGGAGAAGCTCCCGCTAAATGTGTGCATTGAACTAATTTGAGTGGAATGTCAAACGCACATATTTACGGGAAATTTTGCGAGAGCTCCCCCTAAATTTCTGTTTTCGAGAGAATATAGCAAGATATATGGCAGATAATTTGCATAAATAAATATGACATGATATCACACAAATGCGTTGCCAAAGAGAAATGGAATTAAGCTATTAATATCAAGCATCCAACACAAGCAAACCAGTATACGCAACAATAGTTCAACTAAAGCAACAGCCAAAAGCACAAGTTTAATAACCCAAAGCAAACTAAGCAACTAAGCAACCAACCAAGCAACAACTAAATCTAATCTCCTCACTCCCCCTTTGGCATCAAGGCACCAAAAGGGTCACTCCTCGTCGCCGCTGTCGTCGGCCTCCTCGCTATCATCATTGTCCTCTGGAGCAAAGCATAAGCGAATCGCCTCATCATCGCCCGATGGGAGCAGAGGCAAGCGGGAAGATCAAAAAAGTCTGCCGGGTTGTCGAATCAGCTGTCATTGAATCGACTCGACTCGGACTCGGATGAACAAGACAGTTGAGCTTCCTTTGATGACATTGAGCTGACGGTGAGTGTCGGTGATCTTCTCATTTACTTGCTTGATCTTCTGACGGTTCTTGATCCCAAGGCAAAAGATAGCACGAAGCATGCTCTTGATGGAGCCACTGGGAGAGGAATGATCACCTGAAGCAGGCCTCGCTGAAGTGGCACCAGACCTGGTAGTGGGCGCTGAAGGAGGAGGGACTGGCTGAACTGGAGGAGGTGGAGCCTTGATCACACGGACGCGGTACGGCACATGCTCCACATCCTTAGCAAACCACAAGCCTGAGATACTCTCAACCATACACATCACATATGGAGCGAATCCAATCTCTGGCATGGCCGAGGGAGTTGAGGCGGATCTCTTGCCAAATAAAATCAAATACATCAAATGGCCTAGAACCCTCACCAATCCTCAAAAGCAGGTTCCTAGAGTAGGAACTGATGTTGGTGGCGTCTCCCTCCTTGGGCCACAAAGTCTTCCTTAGCAGCTTGTACAGGATGGCATAGAATGGCTTCAAACCTTTTGTGGTGCCCAACTTGAAGTTTCGAGATTCATCATCTGAGAGGAGTCAAATCATTGATGCTGGAAGAGTCAAAAACATGAAGTTTGTCCAAGTTCTCCCAGCCCTCGGTGTTGAATCCAATGCAGACAGCAAACTGAGCCTTGGTCACAGAATAGTATAGCTCATCAACCATGAACCACATGGTGCTCTCAAAGATCTGTGTTTACATACTCTGGTCGCATAGAAGCGTGCCACAACCGTTGTTCCATTTGCACTGAAGGACATGATCTCTCTCAGTTGTGGCGCTCTGGCGACAATCACCTCATTGAATCTTGTGTCCTCCTGTTTGTGTCATGTAATCCCGATCAATGTCTTGCATCAATGCCATCGGGTTCTTCTTCTCGGCAATCACGAGTCATAGAAGTCCTGTTGGAAGTGATTCCAGAATCGCTTGTCCACATAATCTTCTTGCAAATAAAGCAGGGGATCCTGACTCCTGTGCTGACGGACTTCTTTGCCTCTCCCTTGCCCAACACAGTAGTCGATCTTCTTCTTTGGAGTCACACCCATTGGAGTAGCACGACGGGCAGGGTGAATCTCCAAAGGTCCAATCAGCAAGACCTTCCCTGCCACCGAGTTCAGCACACTTAGCTGCCCTCAACCTAGGCATAGCAGCCCTAGGATCCTCAGTACCACTGCCTCCCTGACCCTCATCACCTTGACTTGTAGCACCCTTATGACCAGTTTTCTTCCTTTTGCGAATGGCTTGGCGCTTCGGTCTTCCGACAGACTGAGCAAGAGGAGATTCCGGAGGGGAATCAACAGGAGGATTAGCGGGGGCCGCCGAGGAGCCACCAACGGGAAGATCATGCCTAGCCTTCTTCGAGCGAGCCGCATCGATGTCAGCTTGGCCAGAGTGAGGGTTGCCACCTTGAGAGGGATCCATCTAAAGGTATACAAGGGTTGAAGCAAGATTAGACATTAATTATAACCTTGATGAACAATAAAGAGTTGAAATGAAGTCACAAACTTCGGATAGTCCGAAGTTATCTTCGGATAGTCCGAGAGTTTCTTCGGATAGTCCGAAGTTTTCATTCGGATAGTCCGAACCTCTTCGGATATTCCTAATGGAAACTCGGACATTCCGAGGTGACAGTTCATAAACCCTAAATTTTCAAACTAGGTGATAATTCAACAAATTTAATATCTAATCATAGGATGACTATCCTAGCAAGGTCTAGGATGGTCTAGAGTCAAGGGTTCTCAAAATAAATATGAAAACAACCGGCATTAGGAGAGGTTTGAACCAACCTTTTGAAGGCTAGAAACCGAATCCAAGGCAAATCCGAGCACAAGGATGATGGAGGTGAACCCTCGCCCTTGGAGAAGGTCTTGAAGCCCTCAAATCGTAAAATCTCGGCCAAAACCCTAGATCCAAGTGCTAGGCGGAGTAGAGAGAGAGAAACGAAAATATGAAGTGAGGGAAGAAAGGAGGAAGAGAGAGGGTCGAGGCGACTTAAAAGCCCGAGACCCCACCGAAATCGAACTTAAGTTCGATAGTCCAACCGATTCGGATAGTCCGAATGGAATTTCGGACGATTCAGCTATTTTCTCGAGATGGCATGAAAACAAAGGCAGAAATGACTCCGGAGCGAGAAATAGATAAGAGGACCTAAAGAGTCAAGTCATCAAGTGATCAGCAAGCCATGCAACAATTCAAACCATGATCACAGGATGATTGACAGGATCCAAAGATCAAAAACCAACAAACACAATAAGATAAGAGAAATAAAGAGAATAAGGTTTTCTAAGACATTTTTCAATCACCAATCAACGTGAGCATATTTCAAGCCAAATTGCGAGAGTCTAGAATATTTAGTCCACTCCTCAAATCACAAAACCTCTTCTCATCAAGTGGCTTGGTAAATATATCGGCTAATTGGTCAATTGTGCTCACATGTTGAATTTCAATATCGCCTTTGGTGGAATGGTCTCTTAGGAAGTGATGGCGGATATCGATATGCTTTGTACGGAGTGTTGGATTTGGGTTGTTGGCAATTTTATGGCGCTCTCATTGTCACACAAAAGTGGCACATGGTTATAGGTTAGGCCATAATCATTTAGAGTTTGTCTCATCCAAAGCAATTCGCTACTTGACTCCGTGACTATATATTAAACCGGTTTGTGGATAGACTCTTGAATTTTGCTTCTTAGAGGACCAAGAGACAAGAGATCTACCTAAGAATTGACAAGTTCCCGAGGTACTCTTCCTATCCACCTTACATCCGGCATAATCCGCATCGGAATAGCCAACCAATTCAAAAGATGAACCTTTAGGATACCAAAGCCCAAAATGAGGGTGTGCACTAAATATCTCAAGATTCTCTTCGGCCACCATGTGACACTCTTTAGAGCGGCTTGAAACCGTGCACACATGCACACACTAAGCATAATATCAGGCCTAGATGCACAAAGATAGAGTAGGGAACCGATCATCGAGCGATATACCTTTTGGACGACCGGTTTACCTTCTTTGTCGAGGTCTAGATGCCCGTTGGCTTGCATTGGCGTCTTGATTGGCTTGGCGTTCTCCATACCGAACTTCTTGAGCATGTCCTTGATGTACTTTGTTTGGCATATGAAGGTTCCTTCCTTGAGTTGTTTGACTTGAAAGCCGAGGAAGAACTTCAACTCGCCCATCATGGACATCTCGAATCTTTTAGTCATTATCCTACTAAAGTCTTTGCACAAATGTTCATTAGTAGATCCGAAGATGATGTCATCAACATATATTTGACATACAAATAAATCATTATCAATGTGTTTAGTAAAGAGAGTGGGGTCGGCCTTTCCGACTACAAAACCTTGACCGAGAAGAAAATCACGAAGGCACTCGAACCACGCTCTCGGAGCTTGCTTAAGTCCATAGAGAGCCTTGTGTAGGAAGTAGACGTGGTCCGGATGGTTCGGGTCTTCGAAGCCGGGTGGTTGCTCAACATAGACCATCTCGGAGAGTGGTCCATTCAAGAAAGCGCTTTTCACGTCCATTTGATACAACTTAAAATCATGGTGAGTAGCAAAGGCAAGTAATATTCTAATAGATTCAAGCCTAGCTACGGGAGCATACGTTTCATCGAAATCCAAACCTTCGATTTGCGTGAAGCCTTGAGCAACTAACCGGGCTTTATTCCTCGTCACTATCCCGTTCTCGTCTTGCTTGTTCCGAAATACCCATTTGGTTCCGATAACATTTTGTTTGGGCCTTTCGACAAGCTTCCACACTTGATTCCGTTCGAAATTGTTTAACTCTTCTTGCATGGCCATCACCCAATCCGGATCTTGAAGCGCTTCTTCTACCTTAAGCGGTTCAAGAGAAGAAACAAAAGAGTAAAATTCACAAAAATTTGCGACACGGGATCGAGTAGATACTCCTTGTTAATGTCTCCTAGGATGTTGTCGGCGGATGATCTCGTTGCACGCTTTGATGGACTCTTGGATGAGAATACGGTTGTGTTGGTTCTTTGGATGGGACCCTCATCGTCTTGAGTGGCATTCGAGCCGTCTTGAGCTCGCATTGAAGACGAAGGAGTATCATCCGGAGCATCCATCGTCGCGTTATGAACTCCTTGAGTTGAAGCGCTTGGCATTACATCTTCCTCAAGTGGCCTTACTTCTCCAATTGCTAGTTTCTTGATTGCGTCGCACGGGGGTTCTTCCCTGTCAATCACAACACGATCAACTTGTTCTACCTGAGAACCGTTAGTTTCATCAAATGTCACATCACGCGAAATTTCAACCACACCGGTGGTGTTGTTGAAAACTTCGGTATGCATAGGCATTTGATCCATATCAAGTAAGAAACCTTCATCTACTTTAGGAGCAAATTTAGACGACTTAGCTTTCTTGTTGAGGATGTAGCATTTGCTCCCGAAGACTCGAAAATAGGATACATTGGGTTTCTTCGTAAGTAGCTCGTCGTAGTCTTTTTTCAACAACTTGTGGAGATATAGCGGTTGGAGTTGTGGCACGCGGTGTTGTGACCTCTGCCCGAGAATATGCTCGGAGACCTTGTATTAAATCAAGCATTGTGCGCGCCATCTCGATGAGAGTTCGATTCTTCCTCTCGGCCACCCCATTCTGTTGAGGAGAATAAGGAGCCGAGAACTTCGTGTTTGATGCCTTCTTCATCGAGATACTCCTCAACACGGTATTCTTGAATTGGTGCCGTTGTCCTCCAATTCTCTTGATCTTCACTTGAACTCATTTTGAGCCCTTCTCATGAATTTCTTTAAGCTTCCTTGGGCTTCGCTTTTGTCATGCAAGAAAAACACCCAAGTAAAGCGAGAAAAATCATCAACAATAACTAAACCACACTTGTTTCCACCAATGCTTATGTAGGCGATCGGGCGAACAAGTCCATGTGTAGCATCTCCAAGGGTCTCGAGGTGGTCATCACATTCTTGGCGGGATGAGTAGCTCCAACTTGTTTCCCGCTTGACACGTGCTACACACTCTATCTTTCTCAAAGACAATATTCGTTAGCCCAAGGATGTGATTGCCCTTTATGAGTTTGTGAAGGTTCCTCATACCAACATGGGCAAGCCGGCGATGCCATAGCCAACCCATGCTAGACTTAGCCATTAAGCACGTTTCAAGGTTCACTCTATCCAGTATTGAAGTCGATGAGATAGAGATTTCCCTTTAAACGACCTTACGACTATTGAACCATCATCCCTCTTAATGAAATCCACACCCTTATCACTAAATACACAATTGTAGCCGCTTCACATAATTGCATAGCGGACAACAAATTGTAGCTTAGTGATTCAACAAGCAAAACATTATTTATATGAAAATCATTGGTAATTAGGATTTTACCTAAACCTACCACTTCACCTTTTCCATTATCGCCAAAAATGATGCTTTCACTATTCGATCCATTAGCCTCCAAATGTGCGAACATCGCCCTTTCTCCGGTCATATGATCGTACATCCGCTATCCAAAATCCAACTTGATCTACAGGAGATGTAGGCCTACAAAATGAAATTTAGTTTTTGCTCTTTGGTACCCAAACTTGTTTAGGTCCACGACGTTAGTAACAAGTGATTTGGGAACCCAAATAGATCGCACATAAGATGAATCTTTGGGTCTAACCCCAATGGGACATGCAACTACTACGACCATGGTTAGTTCTCTTAAGTACATATGAGGCAAAGAAAGTAGAATGAGTTTTGTACTTAGAGTTTTCCTTGCTCTTAACAAATTGGATGGGCTTGGTCAGCGGAGCAATCACAATATTACTCTTTTTCCCTTTGGGAGGAGTATATCAAGCCCATACTTCATAGTATTACCTTGACGCTTACCTAGGAACTCCTCTAGTCCCTTACTTGCCTTGTAGGACTTTTGAAGTCCATCTTCAAGCAATCCATTGAGCTTCTCATTCTCATATGCTAATACTTGCAATGTCTCAAGGTTAGTAGCACAAGTATTAACATCTATATTGAAGCATCTAGCACAACCATTGCTAGTAGAGGGTGAAAAAGAATTAGAACTAATGGATGAGGTAATCGGAGGGCTATTCTTGAGATCAACAAGCTTCAACTCAAGAGCCTTGCAAGCATCTTTCGACTTCGCAAGTTCCTCTTGAGTGAAGCGTGGGTGATCTCAAGACTAATCACCTCGGATTTTGTTACATTTAAGTTCTTAACCAATTCTTCATTCTTCTCTCTTTCAAAAGATAAGCTCTTCTCTAGCTCACGATTTTTCTCCTTTTCGAGGATGAGCAAATCCTCTTGAGCCTCAAGAGTAGCTTCCTTTTGTTCAACAACTTCCTCTAATTTTTCAATGTCTTTTAAGAGCAAGTTTAATTTGTGAATGTCGAAATTTTTCATGGATTTAAGCAGTTGTTAATATCATCATCATCACTATCACTATCGTGCTCATCTAGACATTCATTAGCAATGGAGGGAGTAGAGTCTTTTGATGATACCTTGTGCCCTTTGCCATAAGGCACATTGGAGTGTTGTCGTCGTCATCGCTCAAGTTGTCGAAGAGGCTCTTCGACTTTGTTGAGGTGGTAGGCGCGGCGATGGCGGCGGAGGCAATTCCTCCTCCCTCATCGAATTTGACTTCGAGTCGAGTCGAGTTGAGTCGGTGTCGGAGTTCCTCCTTTCCTATGTAGGCCCGGCCCTTGCCTTTGTACTTCTTGCTCTTCTCCTTCTCCTTGTCCTTGCCCGATACTTGTCTTTCTTGTGCGGCTTCTCATCTTTATCTTCCTTATCGGGCACTCGGCAATGAAATGTCGGTTCGCCGCATTCATAGCATCTTCTTGTGGAGTGTCTTCCCTTTGATTTTCTTCTATATTTCTTTGATTGACCTTCTTGTTTGAAATTCTTCTTCTTGAAGAACTTGTTGAACCTTCGCACAAATAGGGCCATATCTTCATTTGTCAGCCCATAGGACTCTTCACTTGAACTCTCTTCTGCTTGTCGCACAACCTTGACAGCCTTGAGGGCAATGCCTTTCTTTTTGCCAGACTTGAGTTCTTCAACAACCTCAGCTTCCTTCACCATCATCTCGTCCATCATGGTAGGCCAATGACATCGTGAGGTGTCAAGGTGTCGAGTTGGGCGGTCTCGGATCAAGCGAACAAGGTTGCGGTTGGTAGGAGTGATCACGCGAAGTATAATCTTCACCACAGCCTTGTCAGAAAGATCAGTGCACCCAAGACCTTTTGCTTGATTTACGAGCACCATCAGACGGTCAAACATCTTAGTGTATGATTCACCATCTTCCAGAGTGAATCGGCTTAGCTCACCAATAATGAGCTCTATCTTGTATTCTCGGACGCTTGACACTCCTTCATGACTGACTAGGAGTCTATCCCAAATAGCCTTTGCTTCCTCGAGTCCATCGACTCGGTTGAATTCGGAATCACTCAGGGCGTTGAATAAGGCATTGACTGCCAAGTCATTGAAGTGTTGATCTTTATCTTCTTCGAGTGAGGTTCTCGGGATCATTAGGCTTGAAACCTGTTTGCACAATCTTCCAAATAGAAGGGTGAAGCGATCTCAAGTGCATCTTCATCTTATGTTTCCATGCCGCATAGTGAGTACCGTCGAAATGAGGCACTCGGCCAGGAGAACACGGAGACATATGAGGAAGAGCTTGAGACACGAGGAGCGATAATCATATGGAATTGCAACCCCAACACGGTGTCCTTATCTTGGTCATGGACTTGGTATTCTTATCTCTGTTTGCGACATATTGATTCTCCAAGCGGTTAAGTCAAACTAAGGAGATTTGGCTCGATACCAATTGAAAGGACCGATATATCGCCTAGAGGGGTGAATAGGCGTTATTTCAAATTTAAATGCATAGCGAAATTTACTATTCGGATAGTCGAAAGTACCTTGATTGTCCGAGTGGTTCAGATAGTCGAATGTCTTTTGGATACTCAATCGCTCTTATAATAAAACCCTAAAAAGTAGATCCGAGTTATTTGAGAGGCTAGATTACTACCAAATAAAGTTTCTAAGCTAGGGCAACTTCAGATTATGAGATCCACCCAATATCTATTGCAAGAGGCTACAAAACCCTTGAATCCCCAAAAGATTAAGCTAAGCACAAAAGGAACAAGTGTAAAACTTACAAACAAGAGATCAGCGAATTTTCTCGAAGTTCGGATCCTTGAGGATCCTCGTCTCAGATTGAGGTGGCACAAAGTCGGGTCTCTTTCAACCCTAATCCTCTAGGTGTTGCACCAAGCACTCACCTACTTTTCTTTGAATCCTTCCCTTGCGGAGGTGGATTCAACCTTCACAAACTTCGTGGCGCCCCACACGAGCTTGGGGCTCACCGGCAACTCCTAGCCGTCTAGGAGTCCTCAACCTCAAGAGTAAAAGATCCGGCAAGAGATTAAGCGAAGATGAACCAAGTGCTCAAGATGAATCACAACCTTTAGCCCTTCAAACTCTCAACTAGATTTCCCCAAAAGATTTGCTAATCAAGAGATCAAGAGGAAGAACACTAGAGCTCAAGAGTGAGAGGAGCTGACTCAAAATGAAATGAATGCACTTCTTTGATGGTAGGTGGGAGTTGGGGAGGTATTTAAAGCCCCCCAAAACTAGCCGTTTTTCACTTCAGCCCGACACTGTTCGGATAGTCCGAACCAATGTTCGGATAGTCCGAACCAATTTGAACTAGAACAGCAGAACACTCGATTCGGACGGTCGAACGCCCCTTGATAGTCAGAACTAATTTGAACTAGCAACAGAGCGCCATTGTTGGACGGTCCGAACGAAACTTGGATAGTCGAACCAATAAGACTTAGCCCTAGCGAGAGGGTCGTTCGGATACTCGAACCGGTGTTGGACATTCCAACCAAATAGAACTGGACCAACAGAGAGGGTCGGCTCGGATACTCGAAGCGAGGTTCGGACATTCGAATGAATTTTGCCAGAGCAGCAGGGGGTCCGGCTCGGACATTCCGAACAAATTTTGGATACTCAGAACAAATTTGAACACTTTGCCCCTAGGACTTCACACATTGACCCATACTAAGACTAGGATTCATCTTTGAGCACATTGGATCATTTTAAAACTATTTCTTGCCACATCCTCTTAATAGTACGGTACCGTCCTTAAACTCAAATAAAATTTAAAACATATACATCAGTTGAGTTTAACCGCGCCTTTTCTTCTCGAATTTGAGGGACCTCTTTCCTTAAGAGACTTTCCCATGAGCGTATTCATCTGTACATAATACTCACAAAGCTCATTAGTCACTTAATCTTGTTGTCATTAATCACCAAAATCATTAAGGGGCCTAGATGCACTTTCAAAAACTAATTTTAGACCCTGTCTACAAAGCAAAGCTCCGCTAAGAAGGTTCCGATTCATTGCTGGCACATACAGCACGTCTCGAAGAACCAAAGTCTTGCCTGAAGTAAGCTTCAAGCAGACCGCCCGATTCCACGAATTGCTGCAGCCGCGCCGTTGCCCATTAGAACGGAGCCACCTCCTTGACCCTGAAAAGAGGAGAATAGACTGCGATCAGCACAAATATGGCGTGTATCACCAGTATCAATCCACCATTCATTTGATGGATTAGCCATAAAGGCTCTAGGTACATACCCGTCAGAACTGGTTGAAGCCAGTACGACGTTTGCCACGGCCTTTTGGCCCCCTTGCTGAGGTGCAGGTCCTTTGCCCTTCCGTTCACGGCACCTGCGAGCAGTGTGGCCCGGGGTTCCGCAAACGAAGCAAATAAAATTCTCCTTCTTCTTTTTCATTTGCTTCGGCTTGGTCTGGGAAGGAATTTTGATCTTCTTCTTGGCCCCTTTGCCGGCATTTTTGGTCTCCACATGATGAGCCTGAACCTGAGGCATGGGAGCCTTGTTACTAGCGCGTGCCCGCTCTTCCACATTAATGGCAGCTATCAGCTCAGAGAGAGACAGTCGCTCCTTAATGTGTCTCCGAGCGGTCACAAAGTCACCCCACGAAGGCGGCAACTTTGCTAGTATCACATTCACTTGAAAGCTTTTAGGTAGGTTGCAGTTGTATTGAGTCAAGTCCCTGATATAAAGCTGAAGTTCATGGACTTGATCCAATACAGATCTACCGTCTACCATCTTATAGTTAAGATAGCTTTCTACAGTGAATGACTCGTTCCCATTGTCTCCTTCAGAAAATTTCAGTTCGAGTTCATCCCATAGCGCCTTGGCAGAGGTGAAGTTTGAGTACACGTCAAAAAGCCTATTAGATATGACGGCCAACAGTCTAGCTAGAGCTGAGTGGTTTGCTTCCTCCCATCGCTTTTCAGCCTCTACTTCCATAGGAAGTTCAGGGGGATTTGCAATGACCCAAAATAATTTGAGGTCCATTAACCACAGTCTAGTTTTAGCTTGCCAGCGTTTAAAGCTTGCACCGTCAAAAACCTCAGGCTTAACGACATCGGAACTAGAAGCCATTAAATTGTTGTTTTCTGGATTGTTGAAGTAAGTTTGCGGTATTAGCAATTTTCTAACAATGATAATTCCAAGTATCAATAATAACCATATAGAGAAATGTTCAAAACTACACATGAACTCAAGCTGATCTATATTTCTGAAAGCATCATGTAAAGTGACCAGATACTCAGAGATATCATTAAGTGTATGAACATTACCAAAATAGCTAGATCGTATATCAAGTTGAATTATTTGAGTGTTCTCGGATGTCGGGTTGCCTTAAGAGGACCTCCTCGCCACAATAGACGAGAAAGCAGATAGATTTGTGACAACCTTTCCACAATTTTCAATTCAATACTTGCGAGGTTTAAGTTAATCAATTGTTCATCAAACATGCACAATTTAGGAATCAAATGAACTACTTATCGACGGAAAATAGCCTCGCATCTCTCATCGAATAATCACGAGAAGGACTTGAATGGACTGAATTGAGACAAAGCAATTGACAAACAATGTAACAAAGGATATTACCAGTAAGCAAGAACTAAAGAAAATGACAGTGAGCAATTTCCTGAATGAGCAATTCACTGTGAATGACAATTTACACTAACCAAGTATATCACAATGTATATATATATACCAGACTGTCAAGTTTGTTGTCACAAATCATCTATTCCAGTCCCAAATATCCTCACAGAACACTTAAACCCACTTGCAAGGTCCCCAAGTCAAACACATAGACTGGCCCCTTTGCAATCACTTAAAAGAATAAGGCACAGAAGTATGAAAATACTTACAGGACAGTGGCAGAACGAAATGCAAACGGCTAAGCACGTCAATGACGCTGTCCCAGAAAACAACAACGCCCTTGCAATGCCGCAGTCCTCATAGGCGAATGTCTTCGGAGATACAAAGCCAAATTACCCTCTTAGTGAGGCAATTCACCAGAGAGTTAGAGATGCAGCGCAGCCACTCAGAACCACAGAATCAATCTCTTCGGCCAAAGAGATGAACCAGCCGAACACAGGTAGAGAACCACACAGGTCAGCTACCACAGCAAATAAATCAATCCGAAAGGCACAAGCAACCAGGTCTAAAGAGCAGCAATCACACTGCCCAGCCTGAAGATTTAGCCAAGCACAAATCACACAATCTCCTGGCAAACCCTAAACTCCAAAATCAAGCCGAGATTTAACTTGGGTTACACGCAGATGCGGTCATCCACAGGTTAAATCAAGTATGAATAGAGCTTGGGAGAGCCAGTAAGACAAGCTAAGAACTTCAACCTGATTGTGTATTTTCGGATTAAGGAAGAGAGTTGGATCGATCTCACCGAGAGAGCCAGCCTCCGGATTAAATAGGTGGGGAGGAGATGAGGGATAACGGGGCGCCGCACCGGCTTTGCGCAACCGCAGGAGCCAAGGCGCAGGATGACCCGGGCGGCGCTGACGGAGCCACCAGATCCACGCGATGCGGTCGACGCCGCCGTCTCCCCCATGCTCAAGCCCCATTGCCGATTCCTTTGCTCACTCGGTCAAAACCCGAGTAAAGACCAGGCAACCCTAGGTTTTCCCCTTGCCGATGGGCCTACTGGGTTGGTCTTGCCTCACGGGCCGGACCGGCCCAGTTGACCTTTTCTTTCTTTTGAAATTTGAAGGAAAAACTCAAATGCACCAACAATCCCCACCATTGCCTCAAATTTCGACATGTTCAATGATCCTGAAGATCCTGTTTGATATACTGTTATTCAGCACGGTACCGAAACGGTTTGAACCATTGCTTAGTTAGAAGAACTACGACTCTGCATAGACAAAGGAGGACTAAGCCTTGATCCAAAGTCTTATTATGAGAGCTTTCATTCTAGTAACACACAAGATACTAGGCAAAGCAAGATCAAGATCTCAATCAAGCGTGACTTTACGGTCATGTCCTTGTATCTTTTCATGAGCTCACTAGAGTATACCCTGAACTCTCCGGGACCGCGACCTCACGGTTAACTCACATAGGTGAATTCTTCGAAATTTCAGAGGACAATTCCCGCCATAAGGCATCAATTCATTAAGAGCTTTAGCTCAACCTTCCATCTGAGATAAGCACTGCAGCCTAATGGGACTCTATGAAATTGTACTTCTGATTCCCACACAGCTTAGTTGTCCCAGAGCCTGTTTCACGGGATCGCCGGTCTAACAGGATGGGTTGCCACTGCTGGAAACCTCTAACAGGGTATGAGTCCCATTCCCCTTGACGCTGCTTGAATAGGTCCTTTAGACAGTCCCTTTGTAAAAGGATCGCCAAGTTCCTTCAGATCGATGTATTCTACAAGAATAACAACCCGCTCTCTCGCATGCCGAGTAGATTTAAGTCTTCTTTATATGCCTCGAGGACTTCATATTGTCCTTTCTACTCTTAACCTTGACTATTGCGATCGGTTATCGCAGAGAACTAGGATCTGCGGTATTGGCTTATCCAAAGACAGGAAGGTCGAATGAGCTCTTTGAGCCATTCTCGCCTCTACTCTTCTTGAATCGAGCGCTACTAATTCAGCCTCCATGGTAGAGTGTAATGATAGTCATTTGGAAGACTTCCATGACACAAAGACCGCCACCCAAAGTGAATGCATATCCACTTGTGGATTTCATCTCATCCAAGTCATCGATCCATTTAGCATCATCAATCCTTCTAAGACAACGGATGGCCGAGTAATGTATTCCAAGATTCATGGTTCCCTTTAGATACCTAAGTACCCTTTCAAGTGCTATCCAATGATCATCTCCTGGATTGGCCGTGTATCGACTCAATCTGCTTACAGCATATGAGATGTCAGGTCTTGTAGCACTAGACAAATACATTAGGGATCCAATAATCTGAGAATATCTTAGCTGGTCTTTTCCAAGTCCAGTGTTCTTGCGCAATTTGACATTTGGGTCATAGGGTGTGGCCACAGGCTTGCAATCCTTTAAACCAAAACGGTTCAGGATTTTATCCACGTAATGGGATTGTGATAATGTAATCCCATTCTCACCCTTTAGAAGTTTGATGTTCAAAATCACATCAGCTTCTCCCAAGTCCTTCATTTCGAAATTTTTAGAGAGGAACTTTTTTGTCTCATTGATTACATCCAAGTCAGTCCCAAACATCAATATGTCATCCACGTATAGACATAGAATGACACATGTGCCCCCTCTAAACCGATAATACACACATTTGCCCGTTTACATACGTAATCCGGCTGAGATGTCAATGTGTTATCGAATTTCTCATGCCATTGCTTGGGGGCCTGTTTGAGACCATACAAAGATTTAATCAATCGACACACTTTCTTTCCATGACCGTTAACCACAAATCCATCTGGCTGAGTCATGTAAATCTCCTCATCCAACTCTCCGTTTAGAAAAGCGGTCTTTACGTCCATTTGATGGACAAGGAGTTTACATGCGGCAGCTATTGCTAGAAGCACGCGGATTGTGGGTAGGCGAGCCACAGGGGAGTAGGTATCAAAATAATCTTCTCTCTCCTTTTGAGTGAAACCCTTAGCCACTAAACGAGCCTTGTACTTTTTAATAGTACCATCGGGTCTCCTCTTCCTCTTGAAAATTCACTTGCAACCCACTGGCTTGCAACCAACTGGAAGATCAGTGATCTCCCATGTTCCGTTAGCGTTGATGGAATCCATCTCACTACGGACTGCCTCCTTCCAGTACTCCGCATCTGGAGATGCGTATGCCTCTGAAAGGTTTCGTGGTTCATCATCCACGAGATAGGTGACAAAGTCATCGCCTAAGGATTTTTCAATCCTTTGCCTCTTACTCCTCCTCAACTCCATATCAGGAGCGATATCATCTATACTAAGAGGAGTAGAGTGATTATTTGAACTCGAAGGAACAATGACTTCTTTTGTCCTCATAGGAAATACATTTTCAAAGAATGTCACATCACGAGATTCCATTAAGACATTTGTAGAAATGTCACTGACCTCGGATTTGACCACTAGAAACCTATAAGCCGTGCTGTTATGCGCATAGCCTAGAAAAACACAATCAACGGTCTTCGGACCAAGCTTCCTTTTCTTTGGTAATGGAACATTAACCTTAGCAAGGCATCCCCATGTACGAAGAAAGGACAGATTCGGTTTTCTCCCCTTCCATCCTTCATAAGGTGTCTCCTCACGATTGCGAGGTGGAACCCTATTTAGGACATAATTGGCTGTGAGAACTGCCTCACCCCACCATGAGTCCGACATACCTGAACTTTGTAACATGGCGTTCACCAAGTCACAAATCGTTCGGTTCTTCGCTCGACAACTCCATTTGATTGGGGTGAATATGGTGGAGTAATTTCATGAATTATTCCACTTTCTTCCTGTAATGGGAGAATTCCTTGAGACATACTCTCCTCCTCATTCGACCTTAGTCGCTTAATTGTTCTTTCTAGTTGGTTTTCCACTTCGCTTTATAGATTTTAAAGTGTTCTAGTGCTTCATCTTCGATCTAAGTAAGTAAATATAACTGAACTTAGTCGAGTCATCTATGAGGGTTAGGAAATATCTTTTGCCACCTTTAGTTAGAATACCATTCATCTCACAAAGATCGTAATGGACAAGCTCAAGAGGTGAGGTGTCTCTACTCTCAACCGAATGGAGCGGCTTCGAGGTTGCTTAGCTTGCACACACACTTCACATTTTGAGCCTTTCTCATGGTTATAACTTGGAATTAGGTTCATTTTGCTTAACCGCACAATGGCCTCAAAGTTCACATGACACAAACGAGAATGCCAAATATCATCCACTTTATTGCAAGATACATTATAAAGAGAGATATTATTAAGATCTAAAATAGAAAGGCAGAACATTCCACCACTTTCATATCCTTTCCAAACAAAGGTTCCGAACTTGGTCAACACGACCTTATTTGATTCGAAAACTAATTTTAGACCCTGTCTACAAAGCAAAGCTCCGCTAAGAAGGTTCCGATTCATTGCTGGCACATACAGCACGTCTCGAAGAACCAAAGTCTTGCCTGAAGTAAGCTTCAAGCAGACTACCGATTCCAATTAATTGCTCGCAACCGTTGCCCATTAGAACGGAGCCACCTCCTTGACCCTGAAAAGAGGAGAATAGACTGCGATCAGCACAAATATGGCGTGTATCACAAGTATCAATCCACCATTCATTTGATGGATTAGCCATAAAGGCTCTAGGTACATACCGTCGAGGCTGGTTGAAGCCAAGACGACGCTTGCCACGCCTTTTGGCCCCTTGCCGAGTGCAGGTCCTTTGCCCTTCCGTTCCACGGCACTGCGGCGGTGTGGCGGGGTTCGCAAGCGAAGCAAATAAAATTCTCCTTCTTCTTTTTCATTTGCTTCGGCTTGGTCTGGGAAGGAATTTTGATCTTCTTCTTGGCCCCTTTGCCGGCATTTTTGGTCTCCACATGATGAGCCTGAACCTGAGGCATGGGAGCCTTGTTACTAGCGCGTGCCCGCTCTTCCACATTAATGGCAGCTATCAGCTCAGAGAGAGACAGTCGCTCCTTAATGTGTCTCCGAGCGGTCACAAAGTCACCCCACAACGGCAACTTTGCTAGTATCACATTCACTTGAAAGCTTTTAGGTAGGTTGCGGTTGTATTGAGTCAAGTCCCGATATAAAGTCAAGTTCATGGACTTGATCCATCAGATCTACCGTCTACCATCTTATAGTTAAGATAGCTTTCTCTGATGAATGACTCGCTCCCATTGTCTCCTTGAGAAAATTTCAGTTCGAGTTCATCCCATAGCGCCTTGGCGGAGGTGAAGTTTGAGTACACGTCAAAAAGCCTATTAGATATGACGGCCATGAGCCTAGCTAGAGCCGAGTGGTTTGCTTCCTCCCATCGCCAACCTCTACTTCCATAGGAAGTTCAGGATTTGCAATGACCCAAAATAATTTGAGGTCCATTAACCACAGTCTAGTTTTAGCTTGCCAGCGTTTAAAGCTTGCACCGTCAAAAACCTCAGGCTTAACGACATCGGAACTAGAAGCCATTAAATTGTTGTTTTCTGGATTGTTGAAGTAAGTTTGCGGTATTAGCAATTTTCTAACAATGATAATTCCAAGTATCAATAATAACCATATAGAGAAATGTTCAAAACTACACATGAACTCAAGCTGATCTATATTTACAGAAAGCATCATGTAAAGTGACCAGATACTCAGAGATATCATTAAGTGTATGAACATTACCAAAATAGCTAGACTGTATATCAAGTTGAATTATTTGAGTGTTCTCAGATGTCGGGTTGCCTTAAGAGGACCTCCTCGCCACAATAGACGAGAAAACAGATAGATTTGTGACAACCTTTCCACAATTTTCAATTCAATACTTGACAGGTTTAAGTTAATCAATTGTTCATCAAACATGCACAATTTAGGAATCAAATGAACTACTTACTGGACAGGAAAATAGCCCTCGCAGTCTACTGGAATAATCACAGAAGGGACACTGAATGGACTGAATTGAGACAAAGCAATTGACAGCAATGTAACAGTGGATATTACCAGTAAGCAAGAACTAAAGAAAATGACAGTGAGCAATTTCCTGAATGAGCAATTCACTGTGAATGACAATTTACACTAACCAAGTATATCACAATGTATATATATATACCAGACTGTCAAGTTTGTTGTCACAAATCATCTATTCCAGTCCCAAATATCCTCACAGAACACTTAAACCCACTTGCAAGGTCCCCAAGTCAAACACATAGACTGGCCCCTTTGCAATCACTTAAAAGAATAAGGCACAGAAGTATGAAAATACTTACAGGACAGTGGCAGAACGAAATGCAAACGGCTAAGCACGTCAATGACGCTGTCCCAGAAAACAACAACGCCCTTGCAATGCCGCAGTCCTCATAGGCGAATGTCTTCGGAGATACAAAGCCAAATAACCCTCTTAGTGAGGCAATTCACCAGAGAGTTAGAGATGCAGCGCAGCCACTCAGAACCACAGAATCAATCTCTTCGGCCAAAGAGATGAACCAGCCGAACACAGGTAGAGAACCACACAGGTCAGCTACCACAGCAAATAAATCAATCCGAAAGGCACAAGCAACCAGGTCTAAAGAGCAAAGAATCACACCTTGACTGAAGATTTAGCCAAGCACAAATCACACAATCTCCTGGCAAACCCTAAACTCCAAAATCAAGCCGAGATTTAACTTGGGTTACACGCAGATGCGGTCATCCACAGGTTAAATCAAGTATGAATAGAGCTTGGGAGAGCCAGTAAGACAAGCTAAGAACTTCAACCTGATTGTGTATTTTCGGATTAAGGAACAGAGTTGGATCGATCTCACCGAGAGAGCCAGCCTCCGGATTAAATAGGTGGGGAGGAGATGAGGGATAACGGGCGCCAGACCGACTTTTTATGCGAATGCAGGAGCCAAGGCGCAGGATGACCCGGGCGGCGCTGACGGAGCCACCAGATCCACGCGATGCGGTCGACGCCACCGTCTCCCCCATGCTCAAGCCCCATTGCCGATTCCTTTGCTCACTCGGTCAAAACCCCAGGGCAGCACAGGGCAACCCTAGGTTTTTTTCCCTTGCCGATGGGCCTACTGGGTTGGTCTTGCCTCACGGGCCGGACCGGCCCAGTTGACCTTTTCTTTCTTTTGAAATTTGGAGGAAAAACTCAAATACACCAACAGTAGGGACTGAGAAACAATCCATGATACCATGCATTAAGATAGCTGTATCATCTATAATATCATATGATATGACAGTTTTGAATATTGTAACAAGATACAATGCACTGTTAATAGCCTTAGTGAAAATCGGGCCAGGAGGCACTACTGCAGATCGGGCATACACAAGCGGTTCGAAACCGCTTTCAGAAGCGGTTTTAGAACCGCTTGTAAGCAACCGCGAGTGATACCCCGTCGGATATCACAAGCGGTTCCCCAACCGCTTGTGGTTCAACCATCGCATAAGCGGTTGGTGTTACCAACCGCTGTGGAGAAACCTCTCCTGGCGGTTGGTAACACCAACCGCAGGAGAAGCGCTCTCCTGGCGGTTGGAGTTACGACCGCTTGAAGAGGCCGACTGACACAGCGTTTTCATTATATTCAATATAGAATATGTTTTCAGAGGGGTTTTTGATATAGATTTTGATAATTAAAATAAATAGAACTACAAGAGTTTTTGACACAATTAAATAAATATTATTCATGCGTACTCATTCAGATAATTACGTGTTCTTTTACATGATACTTAACTTAATAGACTAAAAATGAACAAGGATGAACACATGAAATAATAAGTCACTTTTACAAGTTTCAAAGAATAAAAGGGTGAATCTTGAGCTCATTTCTTGCGTGCGTCGCTCTTTGTGCCCTTGGTCGATGTTGATGTCATTCACCATCCTTATTTCAGACAAGGTCTCCAACCATTTCCGTGGAACTCGCCTTTGGGGATACAATCTGCCGACAACAAAGCCGATGAGTTGTTCTTGGATTGTCAGAAACCGGCTTGGCGGGATCACGCCTTGCTCATCGATGTTGGGTGACAAAGTGGGAAGTAAATAAATCTCTGGACATGTAATTAAAGTGTAATTAAGTACTAAGAAATTGACATGTTCACACTACCTCGGCGTTGGTTGTCGGCACATCGCCGTGGGTAATACTTGCATATAGTGGCACACATAATAGCCACATAAGTTGTTTCCTTCCGTCGTCAGAGAACTGCGATGAAATTTGAAAAGAAAACAATTATTATTGGGATGAAAAACTGTTACGGCATATTAATATTCTTTAATACGCATCGAGTGCTTATTTGTACATCAAATTCATTCTCGAAATCTCCTTGTTGCTTCTTCGGAACCTTGCGAATGCCCCTGTAATGCGTTATTATATATGAGTAGTAATTATCGAGTTGGAATTAGCAAGGTATTTCAATATATATAATAAGGAAAACTATTGTATATATATGTGCTATATACTGTTTAGGGTGTCAATGATATATTGATATTTTTTCACCGAGTCCTTTTGAGTCTTGAACAACGATCCGTCGCTATCAAGCTTGATGACAAGAAGGATCCAAAGGATACCTATTCATGTGTATTGCAACATATATGTAACTAGCTAGTAGTATTATCAATGCCTTGGAAAATATAAGAACGAGAGGTTGTATATATACGCACTCGAAGTTGAAGGGCGTATATGTACGGTTTGTAGTCTTTGTGCCAAGAATGCAATGAGAATGTAATCTTCAATATCCTTTCGGCCATGGTTCAATCCAAAGACGAACTTCGTTAACAATCTCGGGTCGATGAAGCCCACGTTGAAGATGTTCTCTTTTCTACATCGTTGTATCTCCATTCTACATAGAAAGGTATAAGTTTAAGAGTTGCAATTTTATTGTACGAGGAAGCACACGGTAAAGGTATGAGCATGACACACTTACAGCACCAAAGCGGCTCATGAGAGACACGTTGATAGAGTCGGCATGGTAAATATTGTAGAAGTCCTCGAATTGAGCCATATGTCGTTGTCCCCGCTGATAGAAATCTTCTTCTTTGAAGCGGAGGAACATCGCTCTTCCTTGAGCGGACTCTATCATGTACCATTCGTGAAATTGCCGCATCTTGGTTGGCGATCCTTTATCTCTTTAGGGTCAATCGGCTCCCTACCAACCGATATTGCCATCGACCTCTACCATTGGGAGATCATCTATTAATCCAAGAGCTGCGGTTGTGGAACCGATTCTGCCTCCTTCATAAACCTCTCGAGGTTCTCCCGATCTTGGTCTATCTTCTTCGTTGCTTCTGCCGTCCGACCACGCTTATTCTTCGTGTAGCCTTTATTATTGTCCGCTCATAGTTGGGCGACACAGGCGGCTTTCTTGCGGCATGTCGCGAAGTGTTCGCCGCTTTTGGATTAATTGGTTCCTTCTTTGGCTCGCTTCTTTTTTCCAAGTGTGCACCAATTCGCTTTCTCGACGCGTCACCCTCCTCCTTAGTCATATCATATGCCCTCTTTGTAGGTTCCTTTGTCTTTGTCGATCGGTGGAGGAGGCCTTCTTGGGAGCGGGTAGAGGAGCCTTCGCTATCGAGCTTCTTCCTTGGAGGAGATGGTGGAGGCGTGGTTTTCTGGGGGTTCATTTTGTTTGAGATGGTGGTGGCGGAGTAGGGCTTTTGCGTGGAGCCGGTGGTGGAGGCGCGTGTTCTGTTTTGCTTGGCGAGGCATTGCGTGGAGGTGATGTTGGAGGAGGAGTGGGTTGCCGTGGTGGAGATGGCGCCCCACACCATCTCGAAATATGATGTACCGCTTATGCCAGAGGATGATATTGTGGAGGGCTGTCCAAGCTTGGTCACGCCGTCGCCAAAGCAATATCGAGGTTAAGTTCTTATTCCGCCGTTGCTAGCCATCGGCGATATCAGGTGCCGGCCGTTGGAGAAGGTTCTGGCTGGCTTTTCATCAGCACCTGCAAGTTCGAAAAGCATGGCTGCCAGGAGAGCATACGATACACTGCAGTTCAAAGATATGGCAACAGATCACATAAAGGCAATTGTATATGTAATAACACCTAAAACTGACATAGATCACACAGCCAAAGTTGCAGCATAACGCCTGGAGACAGAACATAAACACCAAGCAATTTGCTTCCAAAAACTGACCCCAAACACAAAACCTAAACTCACACTGGATATTGAATCACAACATCACCAAAACACTTAGCCATGCATCCACCAAGCTGCTAATATGTAGGGATGAAAACGGATAGTAATTCGGATATCAATTTTTTTGTCTTTGTTCTTCAATGGGAAACAAATAGGATATAGAATTTTCTATCCGAATTCATATTCTTGTTTGTGGTGTTGAGCTTATTCAAATTCATAAAAATGAACCTCAAATTCATTATATATTTATTTAAATGATAGAAACAAAATTAGGATATCAATCGGATCACGGATTCGGATATTTTTCACCTTTTTATTTATGGGAAGCAAATAATGCGTAATTTTTTTTATCTAATTTTATAATCTTATTTTTTATAATGAGCTTGCTAAAGTGTTAAAAAATGAAAACCAAAATCGTTATATATCTATTTAAAAATGTCGAATTTGTTCAGAAATTCGGATATCCGTTTTCATCCCTACTAATATGGTCATTCTTCCCCCCTCCTGCCACTTCATTTCTTCCCAGACAACTCCTCAGGCATTTCGCTCCAGATGACTCCTCAGGCATTTCGCCGAACACCTTACGGGCAGTGGGATTAGAGAGGGAGGACGAGGGCGTGCGTAGCTATACCTCGGTCCTCCGGGGTGGAATGGTGGAGCGGTGGCAGAGGAGACGATGGCGAGGTGGCGGAGGAGGCTCCGGCGAGGTGGCGTCGGCGAGGTGGGTGAGGAGGCGGCGACGAGGTCACGCCCGCGCAAGAGGCCGGTCGAGTGGCGCCGGGTTGGTGGAGTGGCGCCGGGGGTGAAGTGGCGCGGGATGGTGGTGTGGTGGACGAGGCGGCGGCGTCGACGAGACGGGCAGCGCTTGGGTCTCGGCGGAGGGGCGGTGAGACACAGGAGAGAGCGCGCGGGGACTTAGAAATTTTGTGGTCTGAGAGCGGGGACTTAGGAAAATTGGTGTGTGGACTACTTATACCGGGACCTCTACAAGCGGTTGGTAATACCAACCGCTTGTATATAGGAGTTCTACAAGCGGTTGGTAATACCAACCGCTTGTATATAGGACTTCTACAAGCGGTTGGTATTACGAACCGCTTGTAAATGTGCCTAACAAAAAATGAAAGGCTAGGGGGCGCGAGCGGGGATCGAACCCTCGCGGGCTCGACCGCACTCAAACACCACTCGCTAGCCAGGGGGGGAGGAGATCTTGTCAACCTAAAGGCACCATATTATTTTGAATATTAGCAGGAAGCACTACTAGCGGTTGGGATTACCAACCGCTTGCACAATCTCTTCCTGGCGGTTAGTATTTCCAACCGCTTGTAGAGGTAATTTCCACAAGCGGAATGGTATCTTTGGTAAAAGTAAAAAGGTAAAACATAAAATCATCAAAAATCTAAAAATTCATAATAAAATATCGAATTATAGAATCAAGAATTTGGAGAATTCATAACAAAAATCTGAAAAATTCATAATAAAAACTTGAGGATTTGTACAATTTGTAAAATTCATAACAAAAATCTGAAAAATTCATAATACAAGCACTTTATTTTTTCAAAAATGCTTTTGGCACTTTAGCACTAGGCGTATGAAGGCAGAGAGAGTGAGTAGGAGACTAGGCGTATGAAGGCAGAGAGAGTGAGTAGGAGACTGCACGATTTACTAGTACAAAAAGAAAGTGAACATCATTGCCACTTTCCTAGTTACATTGCAAGGTCGCAGTGCACACACCTCACCCCAACACTTAAATCTGTAGTTACAAAGTGCACACACCTCACCCCAACACTTAAATCTGTAGTTACAAAGTGCACACACCTCACCCCAACACTTTCCTAGTTACATTGCAAGGTCGCAGTGCACACACCTCACCCCCAACACTTAAATCTGTACATCTCAAGTAGTCACATACTTTGTCTTTACAAGTGTTCCTTCATTATGATCGCGACGTATGAAAGGAGCATCCACGTCTGTGTCATTGAGGAGGCTTATGTCGACATCCACAGCGAAAGGAGGGAGCTCGTCGAACTGACTATACTCTTCCTCATCTGTGACGTCCTCAACTCCAACAATCCTTCGTTTGCCTTGGAGAACCACGTGTCGCTTTGGCTTATTACTACAATCTTTCTTGTCCTTCTGCTTCTTAGGTTTGCTTGACATGTCCATTACGTAGAAGACCTGTCTCACATCATTCGCGAGGACGAACGGTTCGCGCCTATAGCCGACTTGCGTGAGGTCCACGATTGTCATACCGTATTTGTCGACCTTCACGCCGCTTGAAGTCAGTTTGACCCATTGGCACTTAAATAGAGGGACCTTCAAAGGTCCATAGTCGAGCTCCCATATCTCTTCTATGAAACCATAATATGTATCCACCTTGCCTTTGTTGTCTTCGGCATCTATACGGACACCGCTATTCTGGTTGGTGCTCTTGTTATCCTGGGCTCTAGTGTAGAATATGTAACCATTTATCTCGTACCCCTTGAATGTCACGATTTCACTAGATGGTCCCCGAGCCAAGCGTTGCAACTGTTCATTGTCTGACCCTTTCAAAAGGATGTAGTTTTGTAACCAAGCGCCGAAAGAATCCATGTGCAGGGTAATCCAATCCTCGACCTCTCGGGAAATCGCACGAGAATACTCTTGTGCTCAAGGACATACGGGCCACTCGAGCTTGATTGTATCAAAACCGTGAAATGTGCTTGCTTAAATGTAAGAAGATCATTGCATGCAATTGCTTTCCTTCCTAGTGTCCCTTTTCCCGTAGCCTCCCTCATGGCGTGATATAGGGACGCCGATCGGGTTTAGATCATTAATGTAATCCACACAAAACTCAATCACCTCCTCGTCCCATAACCCTCGGCAATGCATCCTTCGGACGAGAACGGTTACGGACATACTTCTTTAACACACTCATGTACGCCTCGAAGGGAACATGTTGTGCGGATACTGGTCGAGAATACCTATCTCTTTGACAAGGTGAGCGATGAGATGGACCATAATATCAAAGAATGCAGGAGGAAAGATCATCTCAAGACTAACCACACTTTGTACCACGCCATCCTGCAGCTTACTTAGTTTATCGGGTCGATGACCTTCGTGAAACCGCGTTGAAAAAGAACACAGCTTTGTGATTGTCCCACGCACTCCACTCGGGCAAGTTATGCCTCTCACGACCATCGAGCAAGCTGTGTCATTAACACAAGACGGTCATGGGATTTCATGTGTGCGATTTTATTCTCTTTCGTGTTTATGAGTCTCTTTACATTGGAGGAGTATCCGGAAGGACCTTCACACTGCTCAGAACTCTATCATGCTTTTTTCTCTTCTTTGCTTAGAGTGTAGCTCGCAGGATGTAGGTAATGTTGTCCTTTCCCCTTTTTTCCGGATGTAAGTCGTTCCTCGGTTCCAAGACTTTAAGGTCCTTCCGAGCTTGCGGTGTATCTTTCGATTTTCCGTACATATCTAGGTAGCCTAGCGAGTTCAAGAGACATTCTTCGTGATGTGCATGAAGTCAATTGAGTGACGAACCTCCATGACTTCCCAATAAGGCAAGTCCCAAAATATTGACTTCTTCTTCCACATGGGTGCTCGACCATCCTCATTACGCACATGTTTGCTTCCGGGACCCTTTCCAAATACTACTTTCAAATCCTTTACCATAGCAAACACACGTGGCCCACTACGATCTTTGAGGCCTTGCACGAAGGTCCGGTTGACCGTTAAATTTCTGCCTTTCTTCCATAGCGGGTGACTCAGAAGAAGAAACCTACTGGTGACCCATGTACACAACCTTCCGAGAGTTTTTCAGGTACATGCCGTCCGTTTCATCTAAGCCTTTGGATGCAAACTCTATATCCTTTGATAGTTAGGCCGACGAGTTCTGAGAGCGAGGCGATCGTTGATTGTTACAAATAACAAAGCACGAGGGTGAAATACTCCCTTTGTACTCATCCCATACCCTTGCACCATCCTCCCACAACGTCACAAGATCTTCAACCAATGGTTTCGGTGTAGACATCGATGTCATTTCCGGGTTGCTTGGAGCCTTGGATCAACAACGGCATCATGATGTACTTTCGCTTCATGCATGACCATGGAGGAATGTTATAGATACATAGTGTAACAGGCGGGTGCTATGGTCGCCGCTCAATTCTCCGAAAGGATTCATCCCATCGGTGCTCAACCCAAACCTTATGTTTCTCACCTCATCTGTGAAGTCCGCATGCGTTCGATCGACTTTCCTCCTTGTGAGCCATCTGCAGGTGTCTAAGCATCCCGTCGTCCTTACGCTCTTCTTTGTGCCAACGCATCATCTGGGCATGCGCTTTGTTAGCAAACATACGTTTCAATCGGGGGATCAGAAGGAAATACCACAACACTTTAGCTGGAGGTCTCTTCTTCTTACGCTCTCCATCTATTTCACTGGATAAATCACGTTTCACCTTATACCGTGATTCTTTGCACACCGGACAAACATCCAAATCGGCATACTCATTACGATACAGATACAATCATTAGGACATGCGTGTATCTTCGTACTTCCAATCCCAAAGGATGAACGACTTGCTTGGCTTCATATGTAGTCGGGTAGAGTGTTATCTTCGGAAGCAACTTCTTTACGAGTGATAACAACTCATCGAATCCCTTATCGACACACCATTTGTAGCCTTCCATTGCATGAGTTCGAAGTGGTACGCAGACTTTTTGTGTCCCCGCTTACGTTTGGGTACAAAGGAGTTACGTGGTCCTCTAACATGCTTGAAACTTCTCAAACCGTCTTTCATCTGTGTAGTCTCCTCTCCGCCACGTAGCATCTGGTCTAGTTCATCATCACCAAAGTCACCAACTGTTTCTTCCACGGAACAAGATTGCGTGCCATCCGGGATCTTGTTCAATCCATCTTCCTCTTCTCGCCTTCTTCATCGTCTTCTGGCTAATCGCCTCAACTTCGCCATGGTTGCTCCAACAGGTATAGTTTGGCATGAAACCTCTCATGATCAAGTGGTTCATAACTTGCCATCGCTGGGAGTGCTCCTTCTCGTTCTTGCAATCTACACACGGACAACATATGAAGCTGCCTGGAGGCAAGAATGCAACGGCCGCATCGAGAAAAGCCTGCACGCCATCAATGAACTCTCTCGAGCGACGGTCCGCATTGTACATCCATTGCCGATTCATCTACACCAAGTTATAATTTCATTTAAAATTATAACAAATTTAGTTACAAAAATTATAACCTAACTTATAGGTACATTTAAAAATATATAGCTCACAAGCTCTTAAATCTACCTTGGTAATTATTTTTTTCTTCTTGAGTCTACAATTAATGACCATATTTTTTCTTCTCCAACAAAAAAAGCTCCACCTACACCGTCATACAATTAAAAACATACCTTTCTAATTTTTTTATCCCTTTCTACCTTTGTAATTATTCTTTTATAGTTCTACATTTTTTTCTATTTTATTTCATACACCATGATTACCTTCCTTGCAATGTACCTAGATCTCCCCAACTTATTGTGATATTTAAGATTCTAAAGGTAACAAGCACCTATATCTACACCCTACATCTTCATACAACAACAAAAACAAGCATACAAAATATATTTTGGGGAAGAACTCCGTAAATTTGATCATGCATGTTCTTACTTAAAAAGTTCAAGATTTCTCCACATCCATTGAAAAAAATTGCAATATCTAAGTGAGAAGGATGTTGGCATGATGTCACTAACCTTGAAACACTTAATTTGGAGCTAATTAATCACCTCCAATTAAAAATTTGGACAGCACCTCCCCAAGAACAGTGCTTGGCCCGCCCTTCTCTGTTCGATGTACCTCTGCTGCAGGCTCGTGGAGGAAGAAGGGTTTAAATGGGCTGGGCGGGAGGGCTCCAGAAGCAGTTTGATACATGAACCGCTTCTGTATGTTGCTTTCTAGAAGCGGTT
This sequence comes from Guadua angustifolia, assembly GCA_036346375.1. NCBI lineage: Eukaryota > Viridiplantae > Streptophyta > Magnoliopsida > Poales > Poaceae > Guadua > Guadua angustifolia. The sequence continues at coordinate 20,665,289 of CM070508.1, forward strand.
CTTGTGTCAAACCGCTTCGAGAAGCGGTTTGACACAAGAACCGCTTCTAGAAAGCAACATACTGAAGCGTTCAGATCTCAAACCGCTTCGAAGCCCTCCGGATCCGTTTCTCTGAACCGCTTCGTGCGTAACATCACAACGGGTTCGCACCAAACCGCTTCAAATAGCCCGGTTGTGATGCCCAGTTCTGTAGTAGTGAGGTGACTCTCGATTGGGTAGTGAACCAGACCCAGTCAGATTTTCTGCGGTCTACTGCCACTGCAATTTAACCATTGTCTAGAGCATACACTGCGTCATCCACTCAGCATAAAAACACGTTATTGCACTTATACCTCGTCGCTGAAACTTCACAAAATTCTGATTTTTTTTTAACTTCAGAGAGGACACAAAATTCTGATTACTACCAGTCGTTCCACAAGTTTTCTACAAGCCATAGGATAACATTGATAGGCCATTGTCAATTGTTAGTCCAATTGTTGACTTAAGTTTTCAGATTTTCTAGAGCAACCTCGCTGCAAATCACATTTACGTTTTGTTCAAGAAAACTTGTGTTATCTGAGGACGAAAGCTAAACTATTCCACACGACTCTGAGGACCAACTCGTATAGCCAACTAAACTTAACCATATCTGATCAACATGCCATCATCATCCATTCTTTCTTTCAAAATCGCACTGGTAGGTTGGATAAAACCATCTATCTTATAAGATACTGAATTTTTTATGCACACGCCGCCCGGCCGGTCCGTTGCCAGCCAGACACGGCACGGACAGAATGGGCTTCGGGGGTGTCGGCCTAACTTGTCTCCAGTGAGGCTAGACATGGCTTAAGGGTACACCGCGCCTCCATCATACTATACTGGTTCAGATCTTGTTTTGTTGGACGTGTGGAGCCGTAGACGCCGTCGCCGTCTGTCTGTCACCGTTAATGGTACTAAGGACGAGGAGCGACCATCGACCACCGGCGAGAATCCAGTCCACACAATCATTTAGGGAAAATAAACTAATTTTTTATTATTTATTTGGTACATATACAAAGTTACCACCTTGTTAAAATCCTTATACCCTATAGTAGAGTTCCTTTAGTAAGGAAAATAGTTTCATGTGTTCCAGTTCAGCAGGAAGGAAGCAGAGGTGTAGAAAAGTAAGAGGAGAGCGAGGCGAGAGAACAAAGATGCGGGGAGATGGCGATGGTGTCAGATGGGTCATAGGAAGATGCAAGTAGGAGATGTTTTTATGTTGGTCTAGACCATTAGAGTAAGATAATTGATGATGGACTGAGATATAGATATAATATTTTTTATGAAAAAACAGTTTTTATACTATGCCTATTATAGGAAGCCCGTTTTGTACTCCTATGAGAACGTACTCCTATAACTCCTGTCCGTTAATTTTGTCAAGATTGCATGCATGCTTAACAACTCTCTTGAAACAAGCTGCATGCTGACTGTTCTGATAAATCACGTATTGATTAGTGAGAGTACATACACCCGGTAGTACACATTCATTATATATATATGGGGACATATTCAGTGCTAATGGTGATTTCATTTGCTAAGATATGCTAATGACATCTGTCAAAGAAGTGAGTAAAATTCTCAAAAATTACCACATGTAGGGAGGTGAACCTCTCCCTACATGTGGTAATTTTTGAAGATATTTTTCAAACTCTCAACGCATTTGAAAGATATGAAAAAAACATCATTAGCATCGATTTTATTTATATATATATATATATATATATATATATATATATATATATATATATATATATATATATATATATATTGCCGAGGTTTAACTGCCATGGTGAGAGTTTTGTGTCGTGGGTCCAATAAATTTGTGAAATGGACGAGAGTACCCTTCCATACAACGATGTCTCCATCACGGTTCGATGTCTCCATCACGGTTGATGGGCGAAGTCGGCCGCCGCTCCCACGGCCACGAGTGCAGCTGACGCGCTCCACAGGGAAAGAGGCGACGCGCTCGCCGACGGGCCGAGACGTGGTAGGGTGGCGATGCTGAGAGCAACGGCCGTCTGCGGGAACCAAGTGTGGCGGAGCGGCGTAGGCGGCAAGCGCACCCAAATGGGATGGCGATGGTGGTGCCCTCCGCCTTTCTCTGCGGAGCCAGTGGCGGCCGCGGATGTACGTCCGGCGCACGCGGCAGGGGCGCTCCGGGCGATTGAGTTTGAGTCTTCTGCGCTGCCGGGGCCAATTGGGGAAGAAGCGGAACGGTGACAAACCGAGGCAGTCAATTTATTCTTTCTTCTCGGTAACCGCTCAAGAACAACTAGAAGAGCTAACACAAATCAAAGCGTAGTCTTCTGAGGAGATCGTGATGGCAAGATATATATACCACACGAGATCTTGTCACACCAGGATGAACCACTTAGCCAAATATATTATACTGAATGATTCTGCAGACCTCTGACGACATGTCTGTTGTGATGGCAAACATAGACCGGTCTTCTTGCAGTTCTTACCAAGGACATGGTACATTCTTACCTTGAAAACACTTGCAGGCAGTTACCATCAGTGTGAATGCATGGAGTGATGCTGGGCATGCTGTGAATCATTTGTATGATATCCTCTACATGATGGACCGCGACGAAATACCAGTCGGCGTTGGTGGTGACGGTGGGATATCAGACGCTGGCGTGATATATCCCAACGTTGGCGGTTATTTACCTCTGATCGATCAGGTACAAGTTAGCATGTAATTAGCTTCCATTGTTGTAATGTTATATGGAAGGAACTATCCTTTTGTTGAAATTAAACGAAGCGTAGGGAAGACTATCTTTGCATAGAATTGCTCAAGAAAGAGAATCTAAATCTTTTTTAGGTTAGTCTCCTTTTAAAATGCAGATACTAATATACAGGTTAAAATTTAGGGCATGACAACGGTCGGGGAATGCCGGTACAGGCAAGCTGTTCCTCTAGAAGGTGGTGGACGGTTGGACGTAGACACAAACCTTGGAATCAGAAGGAGCTTCCTTCCACAGGTATGCAACGTTAGCCTTGTAACATTGCTAAAAGAACTGAACTAAAGTTTTAACTATTGAGATGTAGCTATCCCTTGATCTAAAATCCTTCGGCCATGCAGAACATGTGCTAAACAAGACATTTTGATATATTTTTCCTTCTCTTTTCCTTGTTAGCTGCAGCTCATTTTCTGGAACAAAGGAGTTGAATTCTATAGCTATCATCATAAATTCTTTATCTTCACAGTTTGCTCCGAGCTTTGTTTGTAGATTTTTTTCACAAGTTTAAGGAGTTCAATTTCAGCTATTCTTGCACAAAGATTAAGATAGATGGATGCTAATCAAAAGTCGCTTCTTTGTCTAAATGTTTCTGGAAACTCGTCATGTTTCAGCTGGTGTCTGCTTGGTTTCAGGACAAGTGACTATTGGGAATTTATGGTGAAAACCCTACGTGATAAAAATGGTAACGTATCCTGTGCACACAGACCTTCCCGTGTACACACCATGCACACCAACTAACAAAAGTCACGAAAAATTCTGAAAAAAATTGTAAATATACTTCATAGATTACTCTACCTATATATAAAATTGTAGGTTCAAATTCATTGTATTTTAAGAGTTACAAAAAAGAGAAAATTCTAACAAGTTTTAAAAGTTTAAATTTGTCAGAATTTTCTCTTTTTTGTTACTCTCGATATATAATGAATTTGATCTTGAAACTTCATACATAGGTAGAGCAATCTATGAAGTACATCTACAATTTTTTTCAGAATTTTTCGTAACTTTTGTTAGTTGGTGTGCACGGTGTATACACGAAAAGTCTGTGTGCACAGGATATGTTGCCGATAAAAATACCCAAAATAAACAAAAAGTTTTATTGGTGGTCTGACGAACCAGCCCCGGGGCCAATCAAAAGAAATTTGCGGAATACTTTTTATAATTCAAGCCACCACTTTAGTATTTACTGGGAATTTATGGAAGAACTACGTGCGGGTACTCTGCTTATTTTAATATTTATTACCATCTCCAAATTACTATTTAATCTGTAAAACAGGGGAACAGAAGATATTTACCTCTTCAGCAACGTACAGCACAGCAAGTAATGGTAGACACAGTATCTGCAGGCCCTACAACCGTCATTCTGATAGGATCACATACAAACTTCGCCATTTTTCTCGTGACATATCCACACCTGAAAAGAAATGTGGAGCACATATACATCATGGGTGGTGGTGTGAGATCAAAGAACCCGACAGGTTGCTGTCCAGAAAATGCATCTTGTGTGCCACAGCAATGTGGTGATCATGGTAACTTGTTTACTAGTTACAAGACCAACCCCAATGCGGAATTCAACATATTTGGAGATCCTTTTGCTGCATATCAGGTATATGTGTCAGATTTGAAAGAGGCTGCCCATTTCTACCCTTTTCCTTTGGTTGAACTTTGAATGTATATTTTCTTATTTCTTTACACATCTATATCTCTAAATTTGAATCCAAAATAGTAGCACTTCTCCAAAGGAGCAAAGCCACAATCACGTTTCATTTATCTATTGTTTTTGTCTTCTAGTCTCCATAATAAATCCTTCTGAGGGATTCTAAAATTATGTGTATTTTAGTAATTTTCTTACCTTGTTGACATACTTGTTAGCTTTGTTACTTTCCTTTTGTGGTTAAGTGCCTTGCACACTCTTATTCGACTTTGTATTGTGACAGCTGGGATCTATGATTCTTTTGTTGTAATAAAGCATTAGGTGTTTAGTATACTTGTACATGAGCTTGATCTTGCATACTTGAGACAGTAACTCAATGATATGTGAAGCTGTCTTTACTTCATCATTTTATCACTTCAATTAGCAGATCAGCAAGTTAGCTAATATATTACCACTTCAGGTGTTTCATTCTGGCATTCCAATTACCCTTGTCCCTCTTGATGCAACTAATACAATTCCAATCACTGAAGATTTCTTTAATGCATTCCAACAACATCAAAGTACATATGAAGCAGAATACTGTTTCAAGTCCTTGAAAATGACTCGAGATACATGGTTCGATGATAATTTCTATACAGTAAGTTCATATTTTTAATCTTTATCCGTACAAAATTTTCATTTAGCTTAATGCAGAGCCGCACCATATATAGCTAATATGGGATTTTTTTCTGCTTTTCTCTTATTATTTTCTTTTTCTGATCTTGGCCTAATGCAGAGCTTTTTTATGTGGGACTCCTTTACTTCTGGTGTAGCCATCTCCAGCATGCGCAATGACAAGAACAACCAACATGGAAATGATTTTGCTGAGCTCGAATATATGAACATTACAGTAATAACTTCAAACAAACCATATGGTGTACATGATGGCTCAAACCCATTATTTGATGGTCGTACATTTCCAAAGTTTGGTAGTAAAAAGGGTGGAGTTCATAGTGGGCATGTTCAAACTGGAATTACAGATAGCTTCTGCCTCATCAAGGGAAGTAAGAAAGGAATATGTGAGGTATGGCGTAGCAAAATTGATCTTATGGACAGTTGCACAATGTTTTTATAAACGAATTATAATTGATATCCATTAATTTCAATGAAACTCTATTAACTTTTCTCTTGTGCATATATACCTTCATTAATTATGTTATGATGTTACCATAACAAAATCGTAAAAAATATGTTGAACAAGAAATCAAGTTGTGATTGAATACATGTAAAATTTAATGAAGAAATACATTATGAGAACGGTGCAAATGTTGCTATTTAGTATTGGACAAGTGAGTTGCCTCACTTGCACGTGAATTTGCAGTCTGTTTGGTTGCCGTCTCGCACGAGCCTGGCAGCGGGAGCCTGCACCGCCCCAGCCTGACTCCAGGGAAACGGTCATGGAGCTCGTTTCCTACGAGTCTGGCTGTGAGTGCTTTGTGCATTGTGCTGGCCCTGGCTCCGCACCGCATACATGCAACCAAACAGCCATCTTGCATGCATGGGTGCAGGCTCACGTGATACAACGAGTAACTAAGCGCTGATTCCTTGGCTCCCGCGAGTCTGGCCGTGTGGAACCAGGCAACCAAACAGCCCTTTGATGAATGAGCAAATTTTGCTATGTATGACAAACTCTCTTTCTTTTTTGACTAAATGCATTATTCTTAGGATGGATACACTAAGGAAGTGTCTGGCCCAGAAGCAGTCCGCATTTTAGTTGCCACAAAGGCTAAACCAAACGTGGTTAAAAATAACCCTCTGGATAGGGAATTTTTCAAGAGCTTCATAGAGGTAAGCCCCTTGGCTCATGACCTTGCATGCCACAATATTCGCAACGCACAATATTAAATACGAATGCTTACTCATCATAGTTATTCTGTTAGACAAAAATTCAGTGTCTAGCCTGTACAAATGCAATCATCTTGTTTTTAGGGAAAAGAATGCAATCATCTTATAGAATTCCAACTAATTTGACTCTTTATGTATGACAACATGCAATTTACATGCCATTTGTTCTTTACATATATACGTCAATAGTCCTAAATCCTTGACAGAGTTTTGGAGTTCTCGAATTTTTTTAAATAATATTATTTTAATTGAAATTGCGACATTAATACAAGTATTTAAAAATTACAGAAATAATATCCGGCCGCCAAACCGTTTAGTAATAGGTCGTCGCCAAAGCGGTTTGTAATAGGATAATCGTAAGCGGTTTGGCGACTATCATAATCAGCGTGTCGGCCGGTGATGACCGGTTGTCGCCAGTCGGGAGTAGTCGCCACACCGCTCGGCGACTACTTAGTAATAATCGCCACGGTGTGGCGACTACTCCGACTGGCGATAACCGGGTCACACCGGCCGACACGGCTGATATAGATAGTCGCCAAACCGCTTGGCGATTATTCTATTATCGCCAAACCGCTTACGACGACTTATTATCGCCAAACGGTTTGGCTAATCGGATATTATTTCTGCAATTTTTAAATACGTATTAATGTCGCAATTTCGAATTAAAATAATATTATTTTAAAAAAAAATCGAGTTCTCGTTTTGAGTTGGTTTATCCTATGTCGTATAAACTAGCACTTGACACTTTAATATAATTGTTAGTTTGTTAATTGATCATAATTTTCCTATGCAGTGACTTATTCAATATCAGCTTACCACTAATAGCAGCCTAGCAGATATATTGCCATGAGCTAGTATTTCTGCACTCTGCAGCATAATACTGAACTTTCCTTTTCTTTTTTAAAGAATATTACTGAACCTTAGATCTTGTGAACAGTAACTCATTTATGTTAAGGACAAATTGTCTTATATAGATGATTGCCTTATATAGGCTTTTCATATACATGATTGCCTTATATAGGTTTTTCATATACATGATTGCCTTATATATGCTTTCTATATACAATATTGTCCTATATAGGCTTTTTTTATATACCCTCATGTACTCTATATATTCTAGCCTACTGGCCTCATATTGAATACAATAAGTGTATTCATAACATAGTATCAGAGCTTAGGTTTTAGTGTTAGGGTTTGCCGATGTTGCACTTGCGTCATCCCTAACCGTCACCCCGTTTCTTCCGCTGTCATTGCCCCTAGGAGAAGAAATCTCTACTCCCAGGGCAGCCACCTCCATGATGTAGGCCTTGTCACCAGCTGGCGCCTCGTTCGCATCTCCTTGGCAACTGTGCGGCGCGCCCTTTAGCAACACCTCGACGACTGACTTTTCTCCAGCCGGCTTCACTTCGGCCTCCATCCCGGCCTGCGTCTCCATTGCGACGGCCACGTTGCCTTAGGCTACCTTAGCTCCAACCTCCACCCTGGCCTTCAACCGCCCGTGCCGCCCACTTGTCAGCGGCTCGCCCTCCGACCTCTTCTAGTCGGCCCGCTCTGGCCTCCGGAGCTGCCTTCCATGCCTGACGCCTCGCGGGCTTCAAACCGCCCGCCGCCTCACCGGCTCTCACCAGTTGCCGCTCCGGCCGCCTCCGTGCCAACCAGCCTCTGCTCACCCATGGCCAAGAAGCACTTGAGAAGAAGTCCCTCCTGATCGGACTTGAATCTTGAATAGATCGGACTTGAAACAAATCCCAAAAGATCAAGTTAAATTTGGTCCGGTTCTGGCTCATGGTTTTGGCTCTAGCTTTTTTGGCTTCTAGCTCTGGCTTCCGCATTTCGGCTCCAGCTTCTCGGCTTTTTCAGCTTCAGCTTCCGGCTCCAGCTCCTTGGCTCTTAGCTCTTCAACTTCAGCACCGGCTCTAGCTCTTTGGATCGACTCTATCTCTTCTGAATGGATTTTTGGCTCTCGGCTCTTTTTCAACTGGCTTCTTCTTCAGCATGGCTCTTTTTGCCAGCTCTAGCTCCCCATTTTGACTCTTTGGCTCGGCTCCGGCTCTTTGGCTCTTCTTTGAGTCTTTTATTCTCAGCATCTTTGCTTCTGTTGTGTCCATCCAAATCCTTAACATATTGATTCTCTCGTCCGCTTGGCTCTTTTATCGGCTCAGCTCATTCCGTCGACTCTGATTTTTAACTCATTACCTCGGCTCGGCTCATTCTGTCGACTCTGATTTCCGAATCATTACCTCGGCTCGGCTCATTTTGTCGACTTCGATTTCCGACTCATTACCTCGGCTTGGCTCATGTCATCGGCTTTCCTCTGTCGGTTTCGACTCATTATGCCAACCGGTTTCAGCTCGGCTTGTTCTATTGATTTTGTCGGCTCTTCTTCGTTGACTCAGCTCCTTCGTTGGCTTTTCTTCATCGACTTGGCTTTTTCGTTTGTTTTCCATTGTCGACTCGGTTCGTCGGCTTTCCACCGTCACCTACGACGACTACTTCAAGACCAGGACTTTGTATTTTTTTTTCCTATTTTAGTGTCAACCCTTCCAAATGCAATGCTATTGCATACGCCTTGCATTTGGGGGTGGTGTTAAGGATATATTGTCTTATATAGATGATTGTCTTATATAGGCTTTCCATATACATGATTGTCTTATATAGTCTTTCCATATACAGTATTGCCTTATATTGACTTTCCTTTTATACCCTCATATACTCTATATATTCTGGCCTACCGTCCTCATATTGAATATAACAAGTGCTATTCATAACTACTAATAATGGGACCTTATTTGACATGCCTTTTTACCCTGCATTCTCATTAGCCTTTCATAGATTAATTGCTCTTTGGGTAATTGATATCCTGTCACACGAAGTTGTATATGTAGGAGCTGATACACTCACCTGTACTGTTAAATATGAAACAAAAAGTGCCTCTAAGCATTTATCAGCAATTGTTTGTCATGTTGGCCTATACTGAGTAAGAATTAAAATGTGGCCTGCAGGTCCTAAATCTCCGTGAGAACTCTGGCCGTTTCGACATTATGGCACAGTTTCCATTTTACAGAGAGGTTCTTTTCAAGCCAGACTATATAAACAAAACTAGGGGGAAACTGGTCATTTTTGACATGGACATGAGTCCTGGAGATTTTGTTTCCCTTATATACCTCTTGAAGGCACCCACTGAAGTAATAGATTTAAAGGTACAATTATTGGAAATGCACAGTAGTTTGCTCCCATACAACACAAAGTTTTGGCTTCTGTATTTTTATCAGTGATAGTAATTGTATTATAATTTCTGTAGGGGATTTTGGTCAGCTGCAATGGTTGGGCCAATGTCGCAAGCATTGATATTGTTTATGACATTCTACATATGATGGGCCGTGATGACATTCCTGTTGGCCGTGGTAATACCACTGCATTAGGAACTCCAGCCCTTGGTTGCCAGTATTTCAGTGCTATTCCCCAAGGCAGTGGCGGACTTCTTGACTCTGACACTCTCTATGGACTAGCTCGGTCGTTGCCAAGAAGTCCTAGAAGGTATTCCTACCACCAAATGACCAACATATGAAGTAATGCACGTAGCTGTATATTCACAACTTTATGATTTTGATAATTAGGTATACTGCTGAAAATTCAGTAAAGCATGGCGCTCCTAGAAATACTGATCATCCGGAATTTCGGCAACCATTGGCTTTTGAAGTTTGGCAGTCTGTTAAAAAGCAACTTGATCCAAACGAGAAGATCACTATCCTTACCAATGGACCTCTTACAAATTTGGCCAACGTTGTGCGCTATGATAGTAATGCAAGTTATGTGATAAAGGTCAGTTGTTTGGTATCTTTTGTTTCCATGCAGTACGTACTGCATTTTGATCTATGATAACTTCACCTTTATCACTGTTGATATTGAATTGCAAAATTCTCCTCTATGCAGAGTGTATATGTCGTTGGAGGCCATATCAGAGATGAAAATGATTCAAAGGGAAACGTGTTCACCGTTCAGTCAAATAGATATGCAGAGTTTAATATGTTTCTTGATCCCCTAGCTGCGAAAACAGTTCTAGAGTCCAGTCTGGGTATCACACTGATTCCTCTTAGCTCGCAAAGAAAAGTTGCTTCCTTTCAGGCTTTCCTTGAAGCTCTGAAGCATGCTGAACATACTCCAGAATCAAGTTTTGTCCTCCACTTGTTGTCATTGCTGCATGACCTTCAAAAGAAGCACCAGCTGTATCACCATATGGTAAATGCCTGCAATTCCTTCTATTTCTTTGCTACAAGTAATTTTGCACAGAGAGAGAGACAGAGACAGAGAGAGAGAGAGAGAGAGAGAGAGAGAGAGCGCTATAAATACCTCAGCCTTTTCCAAATCATGGTACAAGTTACTCGCCGTTTAAGACGCCCTAGAGCGTCCAACCAAGCAGTAATAATCCAAATAAAGCAAGAGGGACTCATCATTCCTCACGAGGAACTGGCTTACTTGCTTTCAGCTTAGATGCATCCTGATTTCTAACCAACCAACTTCGAGTTGAATTGTTAAGGATTCCCAAGGGCCATGCTTCTACTTTTTGAACAAATGGCTGAGGATGCAGAACCCACAACACCACAACTATTAAGTCTCAAACTATTGTACCATATTTTACACTTGATTCAATGCTAATTGTGCTTTTCGGGGGGTAAATTGTCATAATAACAGGGTACATTTCTTGGAGAACTCCTTGGCGCTGTTTATTTGGTGGAAGGATCTAATATGAAACCGTCATTACAACTGAAGCCGATACGCATTGTTGCCAACGGTACAGCAAGCATGGATGGGCAGGTTGTAGTCGACAAGCAGAGTGTAAATTTGGCAAATGTATTAGTAGATTTCAGTAGTGAGGAATACTACAATCGAGTTGCCAATTCTCTGGGAAACAAGGAGCGGTCTGCCGTTATTAGTAGTTTTGAAGAGCAGAAGGCAATATGGAGCAAGCAGCCAGAGAACATGGGGGTATGAAGTTCACTTTCCTTACAATATTAGATACCCTAGCTTATCAAAAGAGCATACCATTTTTTCCATCCTTCATTCTTAGCGTTTGAACATGTATGTAACTACGACAAATTCAATAGATTTATCTAGAGAGGTGCTTCTATGCTATTTTTTTTACAGTTGCACAAATATTAAAATATGAATGAATGGTAGATGATGTTTACTTACTCCTTCGCTTGCTTTAAGATTTGTGCAACTTGTATAAAGAGAAAAAGCATTAAAGCACTGCTCATCTATCTATTCATGATGGATCCCATTTACTTTGGTACATGCAAGCAACTTTGTTTCTCCTTTTGTTTGTCAACCATCATGTGTTCAATAGTATTATGTTAGGTTTCCTTGGTGGAGAAAATATTTTCCGCTACAGAACATATGTGAGTGCTGGGTACTCTAATTGTTGAGGTGTAGTCTTTGGAGTGAGGAATGCTCGACTCATTGACGTGCGACCTAGATGCGATAAGTCATACGGTGGAATATGAGTAGTGGTGCGGCAAAGTGTACAATGCTAAGCTCATCCGGCCATCAACCTTGAGGTGAGGAGTACTCAATTAACCAAGCTTTGTCCTTTGATGCAAGAGCCTATTTTGGTTATCATTTGTTGTGGATTTTTCAATGTTGGGAGGAACTTCGCGGTGAGGTGCTCATTAGTTAGCCTATGACCTTTCAATGAAAGGATTTTTCTACTTTGTTGGCTGGTTCATGTTGATGGGGTACGTTATTATCCCATCTCCCCTAAAAAAACTCAGCACTTGAAATGAGGCTCGAGAGCACTTAGTGGATGCAGAGAGTTACCGTCTTCTATCCAAAATAAAACTTAGCTCTCTAGATGGGGCTCAAGAGAGCTTTGTGGTTAGGAAAAGGCCGAGACATCACCCTCTCCCATGGAAAAAAATCTTAGAACTAGGGACGAGACTGGAGAGCGTTTGGTGGATGAGGAGAGTTGCCTCCTATCAAAAAGACATATCATTTGAGATGGACCTTGAGAGCACTTCATGTTTGGGGAGAGGCCAAGTCATCATTGTCTCCCATGGAAAAAACTTAGTGTTTGAGATGAGGCTCGAGAGCGCTTGGTGGATGGGGAGAGTTGCTATCTCCTATCCAAAAGAACTTAGCACTTGAGACAGAGCTTGAGAGCACTTCATGGTTGGGGAGAGGTTAAGACATCACCGTCTCCCATGGAAAAAATTAGCGACCGTCTTCTATCCAAAAAACTTAGAGCTTGAGGCAAGGCTCGAGAGCACTTCATGGGGTTGGGGAGAGGCCGAGACATCACCGTCTCCCTTGGAAAAAAACTCAGTGCTTGAGACAAGGCTTGAGAGCACTAGGTGGATGGGCGGAGTTGCCTCCTATCCAAAAAACGTAGCGCTCGAGTTGAGGCTTGAGAACGCTTTATGGTTTGGGAGAATCCAAGACATCACCACTCCCATGGAAAAAACTTTAGCCCTCGAGACAAGGCTCGAGAGTGCTTGCTGGATAGGGAGAGTTGATGTCTCCTATCCAAAAAAACTTAGCTCTCGAGATGGACCTCATTACTGCTTCATGGTTAGGGATAGGCCAAGACATCACCATCTCCAATGGAAAAAAAAACTTCGCACTCGAGATGAGGATCGAGAGTGCTTTGTGGATGGGGAGAGTTGCCATCTCCTATCCAAAAAACATAGCATTCGAGATGGGGCTCGAGAGCACTTCATGGTTGGGGAGAGGCTGAGACATTGTCATCTCCCATCCAAAAAACTTAGTGCTTGAGTCATGGTTTGAGAGCACTTGTGTGTGTCCACTTGACCCCAAAGATTGATGAGAAGTCCACATTAGGGTAAGTCCACTTGGCCCTAGAGGATGAATATGTTTTCACTTGGGCCGAGAGGGTGTGTATCCATACACTCGACCCTAGACGGTGAGTATATTTTCACTCAGACTTGGTGGGTGAGTATTTTTTTACTCAGCCCTAGCGAGTGAGTATCTATTTGCTTGGTCTCGGAGGGTGAGTATCCATTCACTTAGCCCGAAGGGTGAGTATGTTTTCACGTAGGCCCGGAGGTGAGTATCTGTCAGGCTAAGGGGAGCCCATAGTCGAGGAGACACCATCGAGGCAAGGTACAGTTCAGCCGATGCAGAGCCATCGAGGCTAGGTCGAACCACATTGAGGTGAAGTTGATGATGTGTGTTGGGACTTGTTGAGGTGAATCCATCAAGCTATGAGGAGCCCCTAATTGAGGAGACCCCATCGAGGTGAGGCAAAGTTTGACTGAGGTAGAGCCATCGAGGTTGGTTTGGACCATGTTGAGACAAAGCCATTGAAGCATGTCAGGGTTCGCCATGCTGAATCCATCGAGCTATTGGATCCCCTAGTTGAGGAGACATCATCAAGGTGAGGTGATGTTTGGTCGGGGCAGAACCATCAAGGCCGGGTTGAACCATGTCGAGGCGAAGCCGTCGAGACATGTTGGGGCTTGCCAAGACGAATCCTTCGAGCTAGAGGGAGCCCCTAGTCAAGAAGACACCATCGAGGTGAAGCAATGTTTGGCCAAGACAGAGTCATCGAGGCTAGGTCAAACCACGCTGAGACAAAGCCTTCAAGGCATGTTGAGGCTCACTAAGGTTAATCCAAAGAGCTAGGGGGAGCCCCTAGTAGAGGTGACATCATCGAGGCGAGGTGATGTTTGGCAGAGACAGCCATGGAGATCAGGTCAAACCACGCTGAGGGGAAGCTGTTGATGTGTATTGGGGCTCACGGAGATGAATCCATCAAGCTAGGGGGAGCTCCTAGTTGAGGAGACACCATTGAGGTCTGACAAAGTTCAGCTAAGGCAGAGCTATCAAGGCCATGTTGAAACTCGCTGACATCAAGGTGTGTTGGGCTCATCGAGGTGAATCTGTCAAGCTATAGGGAGCCCTTAGTTGAGGAGATACATCGAGGTGAGACAAAGTTCGGTCGAGGCAGAGCCATTAGGGCCGGGTCAAACCACATTAAGGTGAAACCATTTAGGCATGTTGGGGCTTGCCGAGGTGAATTCATCGAGCTAGAGGGAGCCCTAGTCGAGGAGAAACCATCGATGTGGAGGAAAATTTGGCCATGGCAAAGTCGTCAATGCCAAGTTGAACCACAACAAGTCAAAAGCCATCAAGGCATGTTGGAACCTATCGAGGTGAATTTGTCAAACTATGTGTAACCCCTAATTGAGGAGACCCCATCGCCGAGAAGCAAATTTTGACCGAGGCAAAGCCATTGAGGCCAAGTTGAACCGCACTAAGATGAAGTCATCAAATGGGGCGATGTCATTAACCAGCGTGATAGACCAAGGCAAGCCTAGGTGCATGCCCTAGGAAGGTGCCCGCCTAGACTAGATCTTGGATAGGATGAGACTGAGGTGAGCTTAGACTAGATCCAAGATGAGACAAGGCCGAGGTGCCTACTCAGAATAGTTCTAGGCTAGAATGAGATTGAAGTGCCTGCTCGTACTAGATTCGAGGTAGGACTAGTCCGAGGTGCCCACTTAGACAGGTTCTGGAGTAGGTCAAGCTCAAGTTGATCCTAGACTTAGTTCAGGGTAGAATGTCGGGACCCGAATTTCACAATCCGGAAACCCTCTGTGTTTTCAGCACTAGTCCCAGGATCAGTCGCTAGTGCCCACAGTTAACAAAGATGAATATCACAAACATACACAGCGGAATAATAAATAAAGTATTCATCTTCTAATGTAACTTATTGAACAACCTTAAAGTCAACTTACAATTGTGAAGCCTAGATGGCTTCAACTCAGAGTAAAACGAAGCAGAATGAACGAAGAACGTCGATGAATCCCATCAAAATACCACGGGCATTTGACAAGGTTCAACTCCTAGATATTCACCTTCTTGCGAACTTCTCCTTCTTCAAGACAAGACTTCTCTTCAACTGGTGATGTTTTGTTATAGCAAGGGTGAGTACACAACCGTACTCAACAAGTCATGCATGTAATGCAATTCTATTACTACATGCATGGCTTATTCCAAAGGAATGGTGAATGGTTCTTTTGCAATAAAGCAAAGATTTCTAAATGAATATCATAAATAGATTGAAAAGCGAAGAAACAAGTAATATCCATAATAAATTTCAGAATCATTCAAGTAAAGCATTTCTCATCATTAACCAATTTCCATATCACAATGTCCACATTCCCAACCTCATTTCATTTTCAAAACTCTACCCTTGATTGTAATCCCCGAGCAATGTCCAATACCGCGGACACGGCTATTCGAATAGTTTTTACACTCTGCAGAGGTTGTACACTTTACCCACAAGATACAATCAACTCACCACGTCAGCCGTGAATCGCCATACAACAGTATGCGAATGAGCGATCATAACAAAGCCTTTCAGAAACTTCTAGCTCAACCTAGGAACCTCTCCGTGTTGCCTTCACTATCACTTCCCTCACTCTGAGCCGAAGTATAGGACCGACGAACACCGTTGGATGGGTACCAAGCCGCAGCACAGGTACGCTCCCCCATACAGTCACCCCTCGGGTGACTGCCACCCCGAGGTATCAAAGGTGAGATATCAGAATCCTACTAAACTAGGTCCGTCCCATAACAGACATGTGGTTGTACGAGTGACTCAGTTCAAAGGCTTGCAAGGTGAAGTCCTTAGGGTGACCAAGGCAAGACTACCCCAAACAATTCACCAACAATACCATCACATAGCTCACCAACAATACCGCCAAATACCAAAGTGACATATCCAATGCCACTCTTGCCACTTGCCTCGGTCTAAAACATTTTACCACCCCAGTTGATTATTGCGCAACACAATGCCAACAACAACTCAACATCCATGTAGAACCACTCTGGTTCCACATATCAACATCATCGTGTGGCAACACGTCACACCATTTCACAAACACATTTCATAATCCATTAATCAAGATATCCTTTTATTTTCGAAGACATGAGTTGCGTGGCATGGCTAAGCAATTATACACGATCTAACCAAAATTACGTTGGTAAGTAATAACAACCAACTAATAATCAACCATCTTAGGGTGACAAATGAATTATGGCATACAAATCTTCATGGCAAGGTGATATTTAGCAATTGGGTTGAATAACTAATTCCCAAATTAATTTAATTCATTTTAATCTTGAACTAGCATGCAATAATTTGAATCAAAGTAAATTTGTAAAACTGGGAGCAATATGATCAAAGCACGACTTGCCTGGCACTTGCTATAAATCGCTCTTTACTCTTTATAATTGATCTTCGCTTCCTCAATCTTTGGCTCTTCAATCGAATGCTTGACTTCCTCGTCCTTCACTACTTGGTAACTCAGGCGACGCGTCTAACGACAAAGAAGCACAAATACAACAATTCTCAAAAGGCAATTCAAATAAACTCCAAATTAAGATTAGATTGGTATGGAACGGAAGGGATTGAATTTAGGAACTTGAATAGATTTGATCAGAGATCGGATGAAAGAGAATAGGCTTTCAGAAGATTTACCGAGAAGGTTACGACTGGTAATTAGGGAAGAACAAAGTATATTCCAGGGAATATCCTTCGAGATTAATTAACTCGATTGGCGGATATGGACATATGGGCAATGGTGTATCAACCAAGTCCATGAATGATTTCCCAATCAATGGCGATTAGATTTTCAGAGATGAGACAAGAACAAGCGGGCCGACATCCACCGCGATTTGATAAGAGTTCATCATACATCGGCGAAAAGGCTCGATGATGACAAGACGGCGATGATAAGAAGACGGGTTATGCTCAAGGTGATAGGGCTAGATCACTTCAAGGCGATAGAAAAGATGATGACATCGCACTAGGGCCTTTACTTGAATGCACGCTGCGATGAGAGTAAGGCGTTAACGGCGGAGGTTAACGATTTAAACGTTAACGGTGGAACGTTAACGATGGGGACGTTAATGGCGGAACGTTAACGATGGAACGTTAACGATAGAACATTAACGATGGAGCGTTGACTCGCTAAACGTTAACGATGAAGGTGAAGCGATGACGAACGCATATGAGATTACAAGGTGGCAACCATCGGTGAAGGATAGGGCAGCGAGGTCATGACATAGCAACTACATGGCAAATTTGTGCTGGCGAATGGGTGCTCGCCGAGACAAGCAGACACGCAAAATGGAGCAACGATTTAAATAACCGAGATACAATTGAATAAAATAAAATAAACAGAAACTAAAAATTATAATAAAAATACTGGCAGATAGAGGATGATTTTAGACGAATTTAGCAATTTGAATCACTTGATTCGGAGTTCGGATGACAAAGATAAAAATGTTTGAAGTTTGCACATAATGGAAAATCGAAAATAAGAGAATATTCCGGGAATCTTTTGGCTGAACGTTTTCTTGACTTCATTCGTTTCACTGGCTTGTAGGGCCGGTGGTCATCCTCTCCAGACCCTTTCTTCAACCTCCAGACTTTTC
Source organism: Guadua angustifolia (assembly GCA_036346375.1). Taxonomy (NCBI): domain Eukaryota; kingdom Viridiplantae; phylum Streptophyta; class Magnoliopsida; order Poales; family Poaceae; genus Guadua; species Guadua angustifolia. The sequence continues at coordinate 20,683,049 of CM070508.1, forward strand.
CCCATGGAACAAAAAGCTTGGCCTCCTTATGGCGCCGGCGATTGGAACCACGGCGACGACGGCACAGACACAAAAATGGAATGGCGACGCGATGGGGAGGTAGGGAAGCACTGTGGCAGGGAGCAAGATGGTCGGGAGTAGGGCAAGATGGGACCTGCAAGGGGGCGCATCATGCCACCGGTGAAGGGAGGCGATGGCGCCTGAGCGGAGGGGTGCAGGAGGTGCGCGGGGTCTGGGAATCCAGTGGTGTGCTCGGCGACCGCGATGAAGGACCGAGATGGCGTGCCACGGTGGCCATGGCCATGGCGAAGACGGGCTTGAGGACGGCAAGCGGCAGGCGGCGGCCGGCGAGGGCGAGGAGGAGGCGGCGGGGGGCCGGAGGTGGTGCTTATACTGGAGATGGCCGAGAGACCTCTGCAGCAGGGCTTGAGCTCCATTTGGCATCAATGGTGATGCGCAGAACACACGCAAGAACAGGGAGCAAAAATTTGGGAAAGCCCCAATTCGCGAGATTTTGCAAAATTGGTGAGCGCAATTGAAAGAACATGATGGAATGAGTATGTAGACGCAAGGAATTGATTGGGAGTTACCGATTCGCAAGAAATCGATTGATGAACGCATTTAACGGGCGATTTACTTAACAATCTTCAAATTAAAGACCGGAACTGCAACGAAAATGAAATCTTGTTGAATGGTTGTGTTCCTGGAAGCAAGGGGCACAAAGTGACGCGATTGGTTTGCCGGAAAACTCACCGGAATTAGAGACGGCTCGCCGGTGTCTTTGGAGGATGCCGGCGTCGGGTTTTCTTGAGTTTTGGGAGGGGAAACGGCATGGAATCAGCAGGACAAGATGAGCACGGGATAGAGGACGTCCATACGCACATTTTGAGTACTCGAACGCCACGAGAAGTGGAGAGAAGCTCGAGATATGGGCCGAGCAATGAATTGTCTTTAACGCGTAATTGCCGCTGCTACGCGCGAATTCAGGACGGGCAATGACTTGGAACTTGTTCCCCATCATGACGCGGTCGCGATGCTTCAGATTTCACGCGATTTGGTGCGGTATGCTAAGAGATATGGGGTTTTGAAAATTGAGCCAGCATGGGGACTCTACGCGTGAACAGTGCCAGCTGCTGGAGGTTGAAGATGAACAGTGGAAGGCCACGTGTCGCTTTGTCATTGGTCGGAAGAATGGAGGGACAAAGCGCGAGGAATAAAATAGCAAAAATGATCTAAAAATCATAGAAAAATTCATAAAAAATACTAGAGATTATTTGGAACCCAATAAAATTGGTTTCACTGAATTTAGATGAGTTTTGGAATTTAGAGAATTCCGGGACGAATATACTGAATTTAACGAAAGACCGCGAGAGATAAAATAACAAAGGATTCTATAAATCTTGGAAAAATTCCCAAAATCATTTTAGAATATTTGGAACCTAATTATATGAATTTTGAGATTTTTGGAGTATTTTGGAACTCAGGTGAAATTTCGAATAAGGACCAGAATTGGAAATTCTGACTTTGCGGATAGAAAAAGATTGAACTCCAATTTCGAAAGGATATGGAGGCCAGGTTAAATAGAACACCGAGGGAAATCCAAATTTTGAATTTAAATGGAATTTCAAAGGAAAGGTTTGAATTGGAATTTGGATATAGAATTGCCCGAACAATTAATAATTCAAATTAAAAATCCAATTAACATCCAAATGTTTAAATTAATAATTTTAATTAATTTTTAGCAAATCTCAAATTTGAGAAATTCCCTGAGATACAAAGAACGCTATAAAAACTAAATTTTAAATTACTTGATGCACATAAAAGGCACATTAAATTGTTTTAGATTTAGAAAATTCTAAATTAAGCTTCTTTAATCAAATAAGATTGATGTAAAATTTTTGGAAAGCTAATTTAATATAAATTTTTGAAAACCCAAATTTTGGGATGTTACATAGAACAAGGTCAAGGTTCCTACTTGGACTAGGTCTAGGGTAGGACGAGGTCCAGGTAAGCTGATACCTAGTTCGAGGTGATCCCTGACCCAATCGAGGGTGCAACAAGGCTGGGGTGCCTACCCGAACTTGATCTGAGGTAGAAGAGGTCAAGGTGCGCTCAGACATGGTCCTGGTGGGATGAGGCTGATGTGATCCCGTACTCAGTTGGCGGTGCAACAATGCCGGGGTTCCTACCCGAATGGTTTAGGTAAAATGAGATCTAGGTGAGCCTAGACCTAATCTAGGGTTAGACAAAGCCAAGGTGATCCCAGACCTAGTTGGGGGTGCAACAAGGCTGGGGTGCCTACCCAGACATGGTCTGGGGTAGGACGAGGTGAAGATGAGCTTGAACCTAGTCTGGGTTGGACGAGGCCGAGGTGATCCCAGACCCAGTCGAGGCTGCAACGAGGCCGGTGCATGTCACAAATTTGTAGCTTCTTGTTTTGTTCCCTACAAACGATGCCAACTACCATCGATACGAAATTAGAAAGTAAACTTGTAGGCATCTCATGTCGGACGCGTTGACATTAAAAGATGCAAGTAGGAGACTCAACAAGAATCACACACAAGATACCATGCGAATGTATTGAATGTGTGGGAATATTGAAGTGGCCTTCCCTCCCCTATTTACAAGGGGGTCCTATTTGTAGAGGGGAGAGGAGAGCACCAAAAATTACATTTTTGCCCTTGGATTTTAGCCTAGGTCAAGGGATACTTTAATCCATTGTGTCAAGCAAGTCCCACCACGTTTGAATTCATGACATCGTCAGCCTTCCTTCTACATGGATGTCAATGGAATATCATAGCATGGCTACCTCAGACCTCATTTGGAGTACATCCCTCGATGTGCCATGCCTTGCCAAGGTTGGCCCTCAAACCTCATCTGGGGTGGATCCCCCGATGGTCACGCCTTGCAGAGGTTGGCCTTGGACCTCATCCAGACTGGATACCTCGATGTGCCATGCCTTACGAGGTTGGCACTTGGACCTCATCCAGGGTTGGTCGCCAGACCTCGTCTAGGGTGAATCCCCCAATGTGCTTGCCAAAGTTGTCGTGGTGCACTTCAGTGTGTCTTGCCTTGGTGAAGTTATCATCGGCTCAAGGTGATCGAGATGTAAGTTCTTTTGTGTAGTTGGCAGTGTATGATAGACAAATTGCTCACAGCAGACTAGTAAAAATGAACATAGTGTCAACTGAAAAAAGGACATTTGATTATTTGCCACACCTAAGTTGGTGTAATTGATGATTTGCCATGTACTGTCTCACTGACATGTAGCCCAATTATAATCAACTTTGTAGTAAATAATCAATTATGCCAAAAAAATTGATGGGTTCCATTTTTGTTGACTCTATTCTCATATATTCAGTGTAATCACACATTGTATATCCAAAATCTGCTAAAGCTTAGACCTTGTGTGGAACAAGCATATGCACATATGCAATTTGTTTGGGCTTTTCTCCTTGTTTGGCCCAATTGATTTAACCCATATTGCTAGTTTTGGTTTTATTGGATTTATATGCTACTTAAACAATTAAACTCATCTGAATTATTCTCCCTTTTCTTTTTCTTTATATATACTACCGATAATAACAATAATAAAGAGTAAGTTGGTTATGGTAGTGGCAATGTAGATACGTTCTTCCCTCTCACCTCCTCCCTTCTCACCTTCCTAAAGAACCTCTAACAATATATCAATCACCCTAACAAATAAATTAATTTATAACAAAATTTACCCGATCCAACAACCTCCTCCCACTCACAAGTTCTTTTTGTGGTTTGCGAGTTGCCACCACAATGGTGGAGTTTTAGTAGACCTCACCATTGCTAGGTCCATCCTCTCTGTCACTGTTGAGTGAGGCCACCTCACCCAGTGACTTTGAGGCTCAATTCAACTATGAGTGGTGGGACATGAAGACCGCAATGCAAGCTGGCACATGGTGGCATAGGCTAAGCACTAAGATGAAGGTGCAATGCAAACTACGATGGAGCTTTGCCGAGTACAACAACTGAGTCAAGGGCACAGTGGAGGCACAACGTGAACTAGCACAGAGTTCAGCAGTGCACCACAATGGAGCTAAGGGCATGGCACAATCCTAGGCTCCTAGCCATGCAAGAGTGACTCAATGTGATGTAGTAATACAATTTTTGTTATCATGGGCATTCAACTATTTTAGAAAGTTGGTTTTGGTTTATATTAATAGCACATTGTTAAAGTATACATAGGCACCCAACTTTTATATTTGTAGGCCATGGATAACAATCTATTAGTATTAAGTTCTTGAGTCGATGAACGCGGTAGATTTCTATGTCTTCCTTGTCAGATTCTCCATCATATAGGACCTATATCTTAATTGTAGTTTGTTTGTTAGAAAGAAACCAAAGGAGATTTATCTATACTAAACTCGGTTGGCTCAGAAGCAACTCTAGCTTAGACATATCCAATATTGTCTAGTTGAGTTTATCTGGTAGGCAACACTCACCAATACCCACAAAGGACAAAGGAAATCCGATGGGACACTCATCAGAGAAGAGAAAGAAAGGGCTAACAAACTATATTAGAACAAGTTACAGAATAAATGAAGGAACTTTAAGCCCTATTTATTTAGACCTTTTTTCCAACTTAAAAGTCAAAAAGACAAAGCTGAAGAGGTGTAACACCCCAATTTTTGTGAATGTGGTGTAATATGCATTTTGTGAATTTGTTGGATTTTTTTGGATTTTATTTGAATTTATTTAATATTCTTGAATTTGGTCTTTTGTGAAAAGTATTAAAATATTGAGAAAGTTTAAATAAAGTTTTATCAAAAATATTTTTTTTGAGTTCTAAATGTCTCAAAATATTTTTATAAATTTTTCCAAAATTTTTAAAGCATTTTTCCTATTTTATTTGGTTAAAACTATTTTCTCAAATTAATTTTGTCTACTAATATAAATTTGCAGTTGGTGGCGGCGGCCCGTTCTTACTAGCCCCCCCTCCGCGCCATATCTCCAATAATGGCCGGTCATTATGGCTAATTATTCTTTCCTAATTTACAGTCAGCCATATCTCTCTAAATATGGTTGATTATTATAGCAAAATCCCTGATTATTGCTGGTAATTAATAGTTGGCTAATTATTCCTTTTGTACTCTATATATGTTGTACAGTTTTCACAGAATCAATTAAGGGAATTCATTCAAGATCTCACATGTCGTGCCGCCGCGGCGAATGAACTCGACGAACTGATCAATAAGTGACGGACCGACGTAAATGGCCGCGAGGCGCAGGAGGCCGAGCACCGCGGTCAGTAGTAACTGCGGCCAGAAGGACAGCCAGAGCGCGACACCCACCGGGTGTCGTGACCCTAGCGCCAGCCAGTTAGATGTGAACAAAACATATGACGCTTCGGCGCGGTTGCCCGACAACACCGGTGGGATGTTGTCGGTGGTGAGAGAGTTATTGGCATACCCCTTGGAGATAAACGGGTTGATCGAGCTAAACATCGCGAGAAAGAGGAACGAAGCGGCGGCACACGGCGTCGTGGGTGCCTTGGCGTTGGTGTTTTCTGGTTCACCTTTATGGGCTCTGGTGTCATGACCGGTGAAGCCAGTGATGGCTAGGTACGCCAGAGGCATGGAGACAAGTAGGCCAGCAAAGACGAGAGGGTCATCTGGGAAGACCAGCGAACCGTCGTCACAGCAGACCACCGCCGAAGCGGAGAAGAGCGCGGCGCCGAGGGTGGTGGCGATCCAGAAGACGCGGAGGTGCAAAGGCTGGGTAGCGGCGGTGGCCCCTTTCTCCGAGACGACTGATCACGCAGCCATAATGTGCGCGATGAAGGCGGACTCCATAGCGTGCCATGGCGTGTTTGGCAGGAGGAAGAACACGAGTGCAAGGAGGACGGTGGACGCTCCGAGCGTGACCGCGTAGCGGTCAGTGGTCTGAAATGGCGGTGGCTTCAGCAGCAGCGCCTCGTGCTCGGGGGAAGCCCCCATGTCGCCCCTGTGAAGGCGGTAGATAACGAGAACGAGCGAGACGACGAGGAAGACGAGGTCGACGGCGTCGAGGAGCGCGCGCTGCGGGTATGGCGAGAGGAAGAGGAGCGCGAGCTGGTAATATAAATTGCAAAAAGGGACAAAAATGATTGATTGATTTTTGAGATTGGTAATATATATTGCTACGTACAATATATTTGGTTTTAATTCATATCGGAGAAGAAACCATAAAAACTTTTGTAATTGGGAGAAATAGATGTTTAATCTTGTAGCACAATTTTCTTTTATTGCTTGATCTTTATGTTTCGTTACCAATTTTTTTTACGTAGCAACACACGGGCATTTATCTAGTATTAGCTAAAGCTTTAGAAGGTCTAATCTACGGTGTTGGGCTTGGCCAATACCTATTGCAGCCATGTGGGCTTGTTCCGGTCCAGTTCGGCCTAACTTAAAGAACCCTAGTTTGTGCTAGCCGTCAGATCCATTTGAGCAGTTGAAGATCGGCTCGGGAGATTAGGTGGGATGCTTAGCCGTCGGATGCTGAATGATCGAGCGAGATTGATCGAGCTCTATGGAAACCCTAACGTGGGTAGGCCGTTGGATCGAGCCAGCTTGGGCGATTGAGATTCAGCCACATTCGATTCGGTGGTGCCGTTGGACGTAGACAAACATTGAAGCTGGGGTTGTCATCTCTAAGCAGGGCTCTGCTTGCCCTACCACAGCCGCTGTGGATAAGGAGAGCACTCCGTGCGAAGCTAGGACACTTGCATGCAGCTTTAAAAGGTGAGCACCGGGTGCACAACGATTAGAAGCATCCAAACGTTATGTCAATTCCGAGGATTGGGTCGCAGCCTCATTGGATTTTGAAGGTTTCTCTAAGATCTATCGCAACAAAGATTGGCTCGATTCGTTGTCTCTAGTGATCTTCAAGGTTGAAGCTAGGTACCGGAGTGATCGTCTCATCAAGGTGAAGTTCGTGCGCGCATTGGATCTATCAGAGGGTCGTCATAACTCGTTGTTGCCGAGGACCCAACGCTGCCATTGACGAACCTTTGCCATTGCTGTCTTGGTGAGTTAGGAGGGAAGTTGACCGCGTCATTAGATTCATGAAGGCGAGAGCTAGCTGTAGGTGCCAACCAGCTCGGTCGTCGCCGGCAACCATAGTGCTCTGTGCCATTGTCATCGATGTGGATAGCTTCGGTAGTTGACACGTGGATGCCACATGGGTTGGTGAATCGGTGCTCCATCATCTCTGGTCACTGAGGTGTTGTTTGTGTGGCAGTATGGTCAGCATTGAAGAAGGCCCACGTGTTAGTATTATTACGTGGACCGCGTTCGTAGTGAACCAGAGTCCGCCGTGGACCAAGTCTGTAGACCATGGGCACGTTTCATCTAGTGACTGGTTGGTCTACGGTAACGTCAGCAATGATGCAATAAATCGGGTTTTTGTATATAAAAATAATTCAGTAAATCTGGATTTATTCTTTTTCTGTATTTTCTTATTTATCAAATCTTTCGAGAGCCTGTTTTTCCTCATACGAGCTCTGATTGAGGTGATTCAAATTTTTAAAAATTTGTAAAATTGAGATATATTTAGTGGTGATTTTTTTTATTTTTAAAGTTTTTTCTCTCTATTTTAGTATTTATTTGGTATTCTCTCTTGTTACGCGTGGATGCCGAAGTGCTCGGAGTGTCCGAGGAGGAATAGTTGACTCAAGACTAAGGTCCAAAACAAGAATAAGGGCTTTTCAAGGCAATTTGTGCTTTGATCATGTTGAACCCAATTTACAAAATTGATATATTATTTTACATTGTGCATGATATTTTATGCGTACAACTATTTCAAAATAGTTCAGGATTTAGTTAATCCACCTAATTGATCTATTCCCCACCATGTCATTTGTATACCATGATTTATTGTCACCCTAAATTGGTTCATTACTAGTTGGTTAATATTAATAATCAATATGGGTTGGTTAGACTGTGACTAGTATGCTTATCCATGCCATGTTCAACTCACATCTTTGGAATATCAATTTAATCTTGACTAATGGAATATGGAATATATTTATGGAATTGGTGTGCCAGGTATTGTCACACAATGATGTTAAGTTGTAGTGATGAGAAAGTCATGCAACGATGCTGACTTGTTGATAGCACGTGGTACTTGGTAACCAACTGGGGTAGTAATAATTTAAATTGGGGCAAGTGGTAAGGGACAATATGCCAAGGTGGGTTCAAGAGCAGAGGGTATGTGGAAGTCTTGTCCTAGCCATCTAAAGACTTAACCTTACAAGCCTTTGACCTAAGTCAAATATGCAACCACATGTCTAGAATAAGACGGATCTAGCTAATTAATTTGCAATATCTTTGATTTTGTACTACTAATGTTGATGTGAAGTTTGACCTTTTTATGAATGCACATGGCGCAAGAGTGGGACTCTGAGTGTGGCAACTAGTCTCTCATCAGTGTTAAAATCTTAGCAGGTAATACTGAGTTAAGACAGAGTATTGTAAAGGCTTTGTTATGATCTCTTTCCCAACACACCAAGTTAATCGTGTGGCAACAAGAGATGATCATGTCATGTGGGTAAAGCGTATAACCTCTACAGAGTGTAGCCGTGCTCACGGTATTGAGCAAAACTCAGGAATTACAGTCAAGGGTTAGATTTTTGTAAAATAAAAATTTAGATGGGAAGGCAAAATGCTATTGGAAAGTTTGGAACTTGATTAAGAACTGTATGCCATGTTTATCTGAGAAATGCTGAAAGTTATTATTTACCGCTATTTGTTTTACTATCTTTTCAACCTACTTATTATATTCATTTATAAATGCTGCTTTCTGCAAATGTTAGCCATTTTGTTGGAATAAGCCTTGCATATAGTTATATTAGAATTGCATTATGTGCACAACTTATTGAGCGTTTTAAGTATTCACCCTTAGTAACAACAAATCACCAGTTAAGAAGGAATCTACACGAGCTCTTGAAGTGAAGTACCAGGAGGAGGAAAATGTTTAGGGTGCGAGTCTTGTTGGTTGCCGGTGGTATACTGAGGAGTTTATCTACGTATTCATTCTGCTGCAGTTTAATTTATTATTCACAGTTTATCCTTATGAGGCATATTCATGTAAGTTCGACCCTAAGATTAGTCAACAGTTATATTTAATGTATGATGTCTTTTATTATGTTTTTGCTATGTATGATTGTGATATTCATCTATGTTGAGTCTGTGTGTACTAACATGATTCTAAAACTAGTATGATATACACAGAGAATTTAGATTTATATATTTGGGTTCCGACAAGAGGTGACTTTGTACCGAAGCTTTTTTATAATCCCTTTGCTTCTTCCTCATGTCCCAGCCAATTTTGACGAGTTGAGTCATTTTCAGCACATCCTTGTTCACAGCTCCAAGGAAAGACGTGGACTAGAGGGAGGGGAGATGAGGGCCACCACGGGGATTGGAAAATGGCGCAATGCGTGGTCCCGGATCCTGCACAGCCATGAGAAATCGGACACAGATCCGCTAGCTGCAGCTTTGTAGAAATTGTATACCATACCGCGGAGAAATTGTATGCATATATACCATTTGTATGATCGAGGGATGCAATCGACGAATATGGATATAGCTTTCCAAAACGTATGTCCATGGTAAAATCTTTGCTCTGTCACTGAGGTTGGTCACCCTCCACGGCTCCACGGACAGACATCCTCGCCCAAGCTCGTCACCTATAGGAATGCCCATTTGCCTGCCAAAATCAGCAGGTAAGCAATATCAATACCAAATTATGACTCGATTAACTTCATCACATCACAATCCTGTGACCAAAATAAAACTTTGAATTGGTATCAAACTAGTGGATACTAATTTACAACTTCTTCTTGGGATGGCACAAGTTCAAATGAATTAGAGATCAACATCTAAAATGGACTGTCGAGGAAAATCAGTATGGTTTGAGTTTTCAATCAGGGTCATCGGTTGCTCGATGAACGGTCCAAGAACATGTGTCTATCTTATAGTTGTAATCTAATCACGACTACCTCGAAGTCAATCCGCTGTGATTAATGGCCATGAAGTCGAGCCATAGAAGGCATACCCATCATGCAGAAAGGCAGCGAGGCTTAGAGCAAGTACAATAATACACCTCAGCTTGTCTTATAGCTAAGCCAACTCAGCAAAATCCTACGTGTAGGTGAGAGAAAAGGAGAGAGAGAGAGAGAACTAGTCGACTAATCTTGCGCCGAGCTGCAGCACGAGAAAATATGGTCGAGAGGCGATTTGGCGACAAACTTGTCGATTAGAGACGCGTCTTGTGGGCCGTTTCCTTGCTTTCTCGATCCCGTGAGCCTCACTTCCTTTCTCCCCTAAGCGTTGCTTCCTCTCCCTCCCGCAGCAATTCCCCACCCCCCACCATGGCGCGCCAAATCCTCTCCTCCTGGCGCCAAATCGATGATTTCACCTCCATACACGCCAAATCCTCCTCTCGGTGAATCGCCTCCTTCCAAAGTGTGATTTAAGTTCTCCCACAAGCTTTTCCAAGATTCTTCCATCTGAAATAACCCTAGCCTCGGATGTCTCGCCGATCGGCGAGAGGTGGCGCCGCCGCCTCAACCCATCCCAAGCTCGTCTCGCCGCCAGGTACTCGGGCCCGATGTTTCTCTGCGCCACCGGCTTCCTTGCGAGCCATGCCAGGTCTACACTCCGGCCCTTGGTGGCGCTGTCCGCCGCTACCACCGCAAGTCGTGCCGATGTCTTCTGCTGCACTTGGTGGTCAGGCCGATGTCTTCCGCTACTGCACTTGGTGGCTGCGCCTAGCAAATGGTGGTGCATTGCATCTTCTTCCCAAGCAATCCAAAAGGATGACATGGACTCGATCTGCAAGAATGGTAAGTAGCACACCGCAACACATCTTTGCATCTTTCTTAGATCAAATTTGTTAATGGAAAACTGGGAAGTCCATAATAATCCATATCTGGGGCTTCGCCGCACACCCCAGGCGTCCTTGGCGATGAAGCAACTTGATGAGTCAACTTCAACCTCCGCTCCGCGGAGGCCCAAGCCTCCTGGCGACAGGCCTCCGCTACGCTCCGGTAGAAGTTGACCTTCTCTTTAACTATAGATCATAAATTAACACTACCATTAGAGCTATGTCAGGATATGTTATTTACTTTTCTAAAATAGGTTTCGTTTCAAAGCTTACATTCCTTCATATGTTACAGAACTTTACTAGCGATGCATTTCATATGGCAATATCGGTGTGAAAACAAAACTTTATCTTGACAATACTCTATTGTGGTTATTGCATTGCAATTTGTAGATCGTTAGCTGTCAAACTTCAAATCCACATTGGCCTGCTGCTTCTATGTTCTCAGAATATGAGTTCCCATTAAAGTACAAAAAATAGTTAGCACAACAACAAAATCAACCACTCTTGCTCTGTCATTGGAGGTGGGATATGCATGTGTTTCATTGTAGTAAGTTAGGTTCAGTTAACTGATAGAAATGACAGAGTAATTTGGGTACTTGTTGCAAAAGGCGAATTCTCAATGCGTTCCTTTTACAATGCCCTGAAAATTCAAACTGCTAACAACCCTTGTAAGTTCATTTGGAAAAGCAAGCTACCAATGAAAATGAAAGTTTTCATTTGGTTGGTTTTTAAGAATAGTATACTGACTAGGTATCTTATCTTAATCAACCTTATATATATGTTATAGGCTTTAGGCTACAATCTGTCCTCCAGTAGACAAGATTCATCAGTCATGTCAAGACAAAGTGTAGTATGCTTAATTTCACCCGTCTGCCTACCACATTTTGTCAAGACAAAGAAAGAAAGAATGGAAATTGGTTGCATACCACCAATTAGGTGAAGTCTCCTTTTCCTTGTGCTAGTTATTAAGGCAAAGTTGGGATTAAAGCACTCAGCTAACCCTTGTCATTTTCAGTTTTAATGAAGAGATTAGACTGGACAGGGGTCATGGGGTGATGAAGGAGGATGGATGTAAAATGAGAAACAGAGAAAGAGATGTTTACCTTCTAGAGTAAAAAATGCTAACGTGTAGCTCATATTTCGATGTGTTAATTTCAAGAAAAATGCATGGAGACTATAATTATTCTCCTACATACATAAGATGCCCAATAGCTCTCTAAACAGTTAGCTAGCATGCACAAACACTCGACCTAAAGCTGTTCTCTACCAGTAGATTTTCCTGACTAACTGGCAAATCTGATTTGAAATCGAAGTCCGACCTCTCCTTAACTATTTTTTACCCTTTCTTTCTGTTAAGACTTCATTTCTGTTCAGAATTTCTTCTAAATGTTACTTTTCTGAAATATTTAATGACTAGATATATGAACAAGTAAATCTTGATTAATGTTTATCCAACTGCAGGGGAATGGATAATCGCCCACCTGGTGGTTTCCTAAGTTTTTTCAATAACCCATGGAGTCCGCCCCTTTCCCAACCAATCCAACCTCATCTAGTTGATGGAAGTAGAGGGAAAGGGAACCCATCAGTGTCAGTTTCTAAGTCTGATCTGCAATCCCAACCCTTGATCAATTTGGACAATGATGAGGATGATGGAGACGGTGCTAGGACGGACAGACGGTTACAATGGACGAAGGAGGAGGAAGTGCGCTTGGTGAGTTGCACATATTTATTTTATTTGGTATTTTCGTGCATGACTAACAACACTAGACTTGCTTGCAACCAATGTAGGTGAGTGCGTGGTTGAACAATTCAAATGATCCAATCAATGGGAACTACAAGAAGACTGACCGGTATTGGGGGGATGTTACTAATGAGTATAATAGTACCACCCCCAAAAATAGAAGAAGAACATCGAAGCAACTGAAGGATCACTTTCAGAAAATTAAGAAAAAGGTTGGTTGGTTTTGCAGCTCATGGAAGGAGGCTACATCAATTTGGCCTAGTGGTCATTCTGATGACCAGCTGATGGACAAAGCCCAAGCTATTTACGAGGAATACAAAGATGGTCCATTTATGTTGAAGCATTGTTGGATGATTCTACGTGATGAACCAAAGTGGCAAGTGCAACTAGAGGACAATCTGAAGCCAAACAAAAGGAATTTGGATAATGAGGGAGGTGGGAGAGCTCGTGCCCTCTCCAAAGACAACTCGATGATCGCCCTATGGGGAACAAGAAGGCAAAGGCAGAGGCCAAGAAATGCCCTTCGCAGATGGATGATGTCCTCCAGCAGCTTACAAAAATTCAGGGCACAACTGAAAGTCGCGAAAAGATGTTGTAGACTCAGAAACGTGTTTCAAGCGAGAAGCTTGAATCAGCTAGACTTAAACCACCTTGCAGCCAAAGAGAACGCTAAGTCGGCTATGCTGGAGACGTACCGAACACTCAGTATGAAAGATACAAATGGAATGCCTGATGATGTCAAAGCTGAGCACTTGATGTTTATGAGGTGTCTGAGGGAGAGTATATTTGGCAAAACTGAATGTTCCATCACTACAAATGGTTAGTTTGTTATATTGTTAAATAAAACTTTTATGCATACTGTCAATTAATGAAGTATAATATTTTCTAGCTTGGTGGTTGGAAATTTGTAATAAGTTGAGTTGAATCTCTTGGAATTCAGAAGCAGTGTTATAGATTTATATGTGTTCTCTGTTAACTGCTTTTAGTTTCAGATTCAGAACATCGCAAGTTGAGTGATGAATGGTTTGCAGATGAAGAAAAGGTCCGTGATATTGTTGGCTTACTTTTGAATGGAATGGATTTTGTGATATGCCATTTTGTGATCTCTGACGGTTGTTTTGGTTGCAGCTAACTTGTGGAATATGTTTTGAAGGGTATTCTTCCGATATGATGAGTTTTGCTGGTTGTGCTCATTTTTATTGCCGTGAATGTTGGGAAGGTCTCTCTCTCTCTCTCTCTCAATTTTCCCTTCTACACCTGCACGGTTTTAATGCTCATGTATGGCCACCATGATAATACATCCAGAAGGAGTTTCAAATTTCCGATTTCCACAGTTCTTTTCCTCTCTTTTATTTTCTGTAGTAGGTTGAGTAATGGAATGGCTATCAGCATCATCTTTTATTTTCTGTAGTAGGTAGATAACCATGCAGTCAACACTATTAATGCACTTGTAACTATCATGTAGTCAGTACTCCAAATAAACATGCAATCAACACTCCAAATAAACATGTAGTCAGCACTCCAAATAAACATGCAGTCAACAGTTAGCACTCCAAATAACTATGCAGTTGATAATGCAGTTCAAAAGCCCAAATAGTACTCTCTGTATGCTCCATCTCTATATATTGCTTTCTCATGTTCTCAAACTTATCTTCCTTCCATTGCTTTCCCTTGCTTAAAACAACTTTCCCAACCATGTCAGATTCATCTTCCTACTCAGATGATTCCGATGAACTAGATCCTACCAAGATTATGGAAGAGTATATTGCCCAACAAGATGTCCTAGACTCCATTACTACTGACTAATAACGCCCATCAAGGGACGTTAGAAGCTGGACCATCTCAGCCAAGTGGTCGCGGAAGTGCATCCCAAGGACCACGAAGGTGCTCATCTACGTCTCGTGGCCGACTATTTTGCTGAATACCCACTCTATCCCGAAAGAATTTTTCGTACAAGATTCAGGATGAGAAGAGATCTCTTTATGCGCATTGTGAATGCCCTTGGTGACTGGTCTCCCTATTTCACTCTAAGGGCAGACTGCGCAAGTCGCCGAGGGCTCTCACCATTGCAGAAGTGTACATCTGCAATCCGCATGCTAGCTTATGGTACTTCAGCTGATGCCTTAGACGAGTACCTGAAGATTGGGAAGAGCACTGCATTGGAGTGCTTAGATATGTTTGCGCAAGGAGTTATTCAAATCTTTTCCGGGGAGTATCTGCGGCCCCCCACAGTTGAGGATGTGAACCGTTTACTTCAGGTTGGTGAGTCCTGTGGCTTCCCCGACATGCTTGGAAGCATTGACTGTATGCATTGGAGATGGGAGAATTGTCCCATAGCTTGGAAGGGGCAATATGTCCGAGGCGACTATGGAGTCCCAACAATCATACTAGAAGCGGTTGCTTCAAAGGACCTCAGAATATGGCATGCTTTCTTTGGTGTGGCTGGATCCAATAACGACATTAATGTACTTAATCAGTCCCCATTATTCATCGATGCATTGAAAGGGGAAGCACCTCAAGTTCAGTTCTCTGTTAATGGGAGGCAGTATAGCACAGGCTACTACCTTGCTGATGGGATATACCCAGAATGGGCTACCTTTGTGAAGTCGTATACGTGCTCCACAGACGGAGAAACACAAGTTATTTGCAATGACCCAAGAAGGTCAGAGGAAAGATGTGGAGCGTGCTTTTGGGGTTTTGCGTCCGTTTCAATATCGTCGTCGTCCAAAGACGATTGTGGAAACAGATTAGTATTGGGAGAGTCATGAAAGCTTGTGTCATACTCCATAATATGATAGTTGAAGATGAGAAAGAGATGGCCAAACTTCCTATTGACTTGAATGAGAAGGGCGGGTCATCTATTGCTCTACCTCCTGAAGTAAAGACAGGTGGTTGCTTAGAGTTATCCGAAGTGCTACGCAGAAGAGCCACTATCCATCATCAACCAACACATACCCAACTAAAAAAAGACTTAGTTGAGCATATTTGGGAGAAGTTTGGCAATAGGAAAAAAAAGTAATCATCACTGTAGTAATTTTTTCATATATAAGCTATTGCATCTTATTTGTTTTATAGTTTATAATACAACTCATTTACACTTCCACAATTTTTCAGGTGATGCCAACCACAAATATTGTTTGTTCCTTGATGGTGTGATTCTTCCTCAAGGCATTATAGTCGATTTGGTGGTTCTCACCGAGGCATGCTAGTTTGATTTTTGTGGTCTTTTGTCAAGGAATGCTACTTTGATTTTGGTCGTTCTTCCTAAAGGAAGGCTGCTTACAACTCTGTTGGCATCTATGGCTCATTAGCTAGTTAGTGTTAAATAAACTATAGACTTGCTTATAGTGGAATTTCTATGTAATGAGTGTAATGGCTACTTATGGTGGCAAGCCGTGTGAGGACAAGCAGAAGCTTTAGTTGCCTCAATGTTAAATAAACTATCTTGTGTTGGTTCACACTATGTTTGATTTATTAGTATGTGTCAATTTGCCTTAATGTTATAAGCACTCGCTATTTCTTTTAGTTCCTTTCTATTTCTACTAGCGGCATGTATGGCCACAAAGATGGTGTTTTGGGTTGATCACCACATTTCAGGATGCAAATACTACAAATTAAATTTGTTACTTTTCTAGAGCCAAGCTAACAATGAGCCGTTGTATGACTTGTCTCTTACAATGTCTCTCGATGATGTGAACTTGGCTAATAGACTAGCTTATTGGACTTGCTCTTAGAGCACCCACCGACTGACAGCAACTGCCTCCGTCTCCCCTTATTCCCACGCACGCATTGAGTTCTTTCTATATATGGCTTCCATGGACAATATGAAGATGAGAAGGAAGAGCCATGGGCGACGATTTTTAAAAAAAATAATATATATTTTTAAAAAATTACAGAAATAATATGCTGAAAAAAACAGAAATACCCACTTGTCACACTTCTAAAATGCAAGAACAAGTATATCGCAATTCTGAATTGCGACAAGGCTCTCTCTCTGTTGCAATTTGGAATTGCGACAGAGGCCTGTCGCAAACCGTTGAGCTCTCTATTGCAATTCCAAATTGCGACAGAGAGCGTAAAACCGTCGGGCGCCCGACCTTCGGCCTCATTTCACCGAGCGCCCGACTCCAGAGTTGATCGTGAATGCCGTCAGAGAAAGAGAGAGGAGAGGGGAGAGGAAGAAAAAGAGAAGAGGGGAGGGGAGGAAGAGGAGGAGGAGGAAGGAGAGGAGGGGAGGAAGAGGAGGAAGAAGAGGAGAGAAAGATAAGGAGGAAGAAGAGGGGAGGAAGAGGAGGAGGATTTCGTTGTGGATTGAGGTAAATTTTACTTTCATTGTTTTAATTTCGGTTGTAGTGATCGAATTAGAAAAACGATATAGTGATTTAGAATTAGGGTTGAATTTCGGTTGTATTAGAGTTGAATTGTATTAGGAATTAGAAAAAAAATTGTATTAGGGTTGAATTTACTAGTTTTTTAGAAAAATGATTTAGTGATTTTGAATTTAGTAATTATTTAGGAAAACAAAATAGGTACGAGATTAATTAGGGTTAGCAATAGTTTATTTAAATTGACGATTTAGTGATCGGATTGTGTAGAATTTTAATTATTTAGTTGTATAGAGTTATAATAGCTGGATATAGATTTTTAATTATTTAGTTAGATAGAGTTATAATACCAGGAGTAGAGTATGTCATCGTATGAGTGGATTAAGACTTGAAAGGTGGTAGAGTTTTGTCGTGCGATCATTAAAAAATCCATGAAATGTTTGACAGGTATGGACGAACGAGTAGAATTTAAAATACACTACGAAGAAGGGGTTCCGCAGATGGGTACACAAGGAGTGGAACTTAGTCATTTCCCAAATGTTATGGATGGCCTGTCATGTGCTGGTGAGCGTTCGTGGGGCACGGTTAACAGATGATTGTACCATATGTTCTCGTTGGATAGGAAATTGCATGATCTCAAGCTGCACGAAGTGGGGTCTCAGAGACGGGATTACATGTATTGGGAGTTAGTAGAACTGAAGAAGCCAAAGTCCTGAAGCTCGTACATAAGATTGGCAACTGAAAATGGTTGGCCATTAGTGTTGTTGACGCAAGCATTTGAGAAAACCAATACTGACCATATGATGCAGGAGGAGGTTGGTGGTGATGAACTAGAGGAAGTTGGGGAGAGTAGCCGAACCGAAAAGTGCTTAGTGAGGCAGGATGTTAGCTCGAGTCATGAGGGTGTGTGAGATGAGGAAGCTGATGTTCCAAATCCAGATGTTTAGGAACCATTGGGCGTGGCAGATGAGGGAGAAAACATTGAATTGTTGGTTGAAGTGATGGAGGCAGAGAGTCAGGAATATGAGAATTTGAATAACGACACAAACGATGAAGAGCATTTCCCTACGGAGTGGGATGCATATCAGTTTGATAGATTGGTGGTCGACGAGGGTGAACACTTCCCGTGGCAGTCAGATAGGAATGAGGTGAGGCAAGGTGCTATTTACAAGAATAAGTTTGAGGTTCAGAAGCAAAGGATAAAGATGGGCGGTGTGTCGTCAGAGAACCTTTAAGGTTGCTTGGTCGCACCAACAGTATATGATGTCAGATGCCAGATGGAGGGCTATAGTCGTCCCACACACATGCGTACTTACGGAGTCTGTCCAATCGCATAGAAACATATCTTCAGGTTTTGTTGCAAATGCAATATATAGGGAGATTGTGGGTAACCTAAATTTAGAGCCACGTGCCATCATACTTGCAATAGAGCAGAGGTTTTAGTACACCATAAGCTATGCGAAAGCAAGGAGAGCGAAGCAGAAGGCTTTGGAAACTAGATTTGGTACATTTGAAGACTCATATCAGAACCTACCAGGTATGCTTAAGATGATCAAGGAAAGAAATCCTAGAACTTATATCGATATTTGTGAGCGGCCCTCGCAGCGCTTCCCTGGGAAGATGGTACTCAAGCGGGTATTCTTTGCTTTCGGTGCATATGTCAATGCGTTCAGACATTGCCGTCTGTTGTTATGTGTTTATGGGACATTCTTAACTAGAAAGTATAAAGGTCAGATATTGACTACCATAGGAGTTGATGGCAATAATCAAGTTCTTCCAGTAGCGCTCGTATTCTTGGAGGGTGAGAACACAGAAAGCTGGCTCTGGTTTATAAGGAATGTGAAAGCTGGCGTCGTGGATGAGTGGCCTGGAGTTTGTGTTATATACGATCGGCACCCCGGGTTTTTGAAGGCGGTTGTGTAGTTGCAGAAAGGTGCAGAAGAAACACATCCATGGCCTGATATGCGAAGTAGGTAGTGCAAGCGGCACATGGGTGCTAACTTCTACAAGCAGTTCAAGAATAAGGATCTTACGAAGCTTTTTAAGAGGTTGTGCGACTAGACCACAACTGGCCATTCGAGCACTATCAGAACTGGCCGTTCAAGCACTGCTACACCAGGTCGTTCCAGGAACTATGGCAATGACGATTTCGTGTCACCTCTACCTCAACGTTTAAGCACTAACACAACTGGCCGTTCAAGTACTATCAGAACTGGCCATTTAAGGAACTATGGCGATGACGATTTCGTGTCATCTCCACCTGGACGTTCAAGCACTATCAAAACTGAAGGACGGGTACCTTCTAACCTAATAAATGATGATGACGATGATTTCATGCCTTCTAGGCTATAGAATGTATGGTTCTATGACATCCAATTGATCATTCGAATTCCCTATTCCAAGATCCATGGCCGTAGAATGTATGATTCTGTGACATGTACCAGTGTTGTATCCCAGTTTTATGAATTCCTTCTGTATCTTTGGTGTTTTCCAATCTGCGACAGAAGTAATTGAAAAAAGCATGTTTGGTACGCATGGCTACAGTGCTGTGTATCGATCATGTACACGTATGCTATACAAAACTACCTTGAACAGTGTACTACTATTCTAAATTGTCTATGTGGGTTATTGTTTAGTTGTGTTGTTTTGCTTTTGTGGACCTGTGTGCCTCCTGATTTGGGTGTCATATATTATTAGCATGGCATGAATTCGATTCATTTGAGAGTGCTCTGACTCTTGAGGAAGTAACAAGCCTAGCTAATGTGTGATCCAACAGCAAGTGAAGTTTGCGCAAAATACTATCTGAAGACTCGGCTCAAAAGTTGGATAGGTCGTCAACTCCAACCAAAGATACTGACAAAGTGCTGTTGATGACTTGATGTTCATCGTAATTACGCTAGCTAGCTATCGATCACCTATGTATCGAAGATTATATTTGAGAAGCATTATGTGTGGCTCTTGTAATACTTATCGAGGATTACATTTATTTTTGCAATTTCTAAATAAATGAATTATTAAAAAAATTCAATTTATTGAAGTTGCTATTCCAATATGCGATAGAGGCAACTGCGACTAACTGTCTATCGCAATTCCGAATTGCAATAGCCTCTCTATCTCAATTCTAAACTACGCATACCTTTGTCGCATTTCCAATTTGCGACAGAGACGTGTCGCACTTTAGAAGTGTGACAGGTGGGTATTTCTGTTATTTTTTTGGCATATTATTTATGTAATTTTTTTTAAAATATATTATTTAAAAAAATTCCATGGGCGACGAAGTTGTTCTTGGTAGCGGCCACCAGTGGTGTCACCGTGGCGGATCCTGGTGGACATGAACTGTTGAACTAAGCAGACTTGGTCCAAATCAAAAAAGGAAAAGGAGTCTGTTACTGATTCAGTTTGTTGAATCCTTTTCTGATTCTTAGTGCTATAGGTTTGGGTATAAATTCCTAGCACTACTACAGGATTGTACATCAGAATCGGTTCTTTTTTGTCATTACAGTCGGTTCTAATAGCAATACAAAATCTTTAGATAGTGATGAGGACGAGCTATCACAGTTGGTTTTGGTCCGATTGTGATAGAGCCTAATCACAATTGGTTTATTTTTAATAAACCGATTGTGATGACAGGGTCATCAGAATCGGTTCCATATAAGAACCAATTCTAATGAGAGCTCATCAGAATCAGTTCATTTATGGAATCGATTCTGATAACCCTATCATCAGAACCAGTTCCATATAAGAACCGATTCTGATGAGAGCTCATCAAAATCCTGATGAGCCCTTATCAGAATCGATTCTTGCATGGAACCGATTCGGATGATTGGGTCATCAGAATTGGTTCCTCATAAGAACTGATTCTGATGACCCTATCATCATAATCAATTCCACATAAGAACCAATTGTGATGACCCTCATAGGGGTGTGCCATTTTTGCATATTCACCAAAATAGCACATAGTGACAATATGCACATATATATATCATATTCGCAATACAGAATACAAAATGCATATATCACATTCACAGAACACAAACACTTTAATTACAACAAATATATCACATTCAGTGACAATATACAACATAAACATGCTTAACAATCAGTACACATGCATAATTAATATTGTTTACACATATGGACTAGTATGATGCTTAGGATCTTTAAACCTGCCGTCCTCCGATATAACTCTTAACCAGTACCACTGGCATAAGTGATCTCGTATATAGTTGAGTGCTTTGCTGTTTATGCTCCTCTAGGGGATATTAATCTTCTGCAAAATAGAAATTAGTACACAAATTTAAGTTTTAAAATTTGTATGTAAAAGGCTAAGTGTATTATTATGCATCTACATATACCTTAGGGAAAGATGTGAGCTATCGACCACGATCAGCATGTGATGCATGACGTAGAAGCCACATAGGTCATCGCTATCCTGTTGATGATACTGTGAAGAGAGAAAGAATTTAACATACGAAGATTACATATCAGAAAAAATTAAGTGTATATATGCTAGGCACTTGTACCTTGAAGCGCTTATACTCCAACTTCTTGCCCTTTTTATCATCGTGTGTCCCTCCTTCATCGACGTAGGCCGAGAAACCCTTACATACATTGGAGAGATGCCATTGAGTCAAAAAAATGAATGTAGTTAAATTTAGAAAGTGTTATGTTACAGTAATGTATTTACTGCTCTAAAGGAGGCTTGATCGCATAGGCCATCAATCTCTTCTCGATCGAGTTAAAAGTGTAGACCATGTTTTCACTCGGAACGAGGACGAGTAGAACCCAGTGATTGCTTATTAAATGGTATGCAGTGCAATGAAATAAGTTCACATACGGTTTAAGTGCGTATAAGTAATTGAAGGGTAAAGTACTACTTACTCCTCGTGGTACGGGAATAGAATGAAGTTCCTCTTTGACTCAACATTCAATGCCCCCTTGATGTAGCCAGCAACGAAGTCCAGTTGAAGCCTAGTCATGGTCGCAAACACAAGCTCAGGGCCACGAACCCAACTAGGTGTTGATTCGTCACGGCTCGCTACCTTATTGTCCTGCAACTCGTGTTGAACGTTAGAAAGCATAATGCGAAATCCTATGAAAGTCATTAGATCATGTTGTATGGTGCGTTACTCACAGTGTCCAAGATCGTAAAGTAGAAAGATCGACAGCTATCAGTTGGTAAACATAGAACAGATCCTCAAAACTGACTGGGAATGTACCATGCTCATCGCGATAGAAATGTCCTTTTCTATACCTCACATTGAAGTTGACTCGACGCTCTTCCTCATTGACCCTATCAATGTACCATCCATGGAGCATGCGAGTAAACTTGCCTAGATCATTCAATAGGTTGGATACAATCAAAGGTTTTCTATGTACGTAGCCCTTAAAATCATAAGGGGTCTTCTTATTGTCTGCCGACTTTCCTTTCTGTATAGGAGTCTTTGAGATCGGGGCAAGGGGCTTTTCATGTGTTGGAGGGGGCGCCGTGGCCTCTGTTAGCTTTACCTTCTTGGAAAGAGTCTCCTAGGCCTCCTGTAGTTTAGTGGCTGTCATGGTAGTCCTTTTACATGCAAGCTCTGCACTCTGTGTAGGACTCATCTCGGTGGTGGGAGCAAGAGCAGGTGCAGGTACGGTGGGAACCTATGAAGCACGTGCATATGTAACTTGTTGCAGTCCTACTAGAATAGTAGAAAAGATGCGGGGGATTTTTACTTTGCCTAGTACGACACCTGTCGTGGGCTACTTGATGAACAACATGAGTGTTTGCCTAAGAGTTGTGATATCTTCGTTGGGGGAACTCCGGCTCATGTGATACGAAATCTTTGTGGACGTAATCCACCTACATCCTCATGTAGCCCTTCCCCAAAGGCTAACCATGCACAGTGTCAGTCTCCTTGCATGGAAATGCAACCCCACGTGTAGCCTCGACGGGAAATCCGTCCTCCGTCAAGGTGAGCTGGCACTTGGCAGGCGCCTGTAAGAAGTGTGTAACTTGAGGAAAAACATTGTCGGAGTTACACTCATAGCTTTAAGTCAGGAAAAATTAATTATTACCTTTAGTTGGAGACCAATCTTATTATTTTTAGAACCACAGCTGCTGGGTCAGGGCATAGGCTTCTCTATGAGAGGCGAGGGCATCTGGCTCTGTCTCTAGGAGATCATCGCCATCATTTCAGCCCTTAGGTGCTCCTCACGTGTCATCATCTCCTTCCTCATCTCCTCCTTGATCTCTTCCCTCAGCTGCTCCCTGGGCATGTCCTTGAGGCGCTCCGCATGTGCCTCCCATGATCTTGATCTGGCACTCGCAGCGTCATTGGAAGTAGAACTTCTTCGTATGCCCTACCCCTGCAGCAAGCACCCGGTCCTTATGGTCGGGCTTTCCGACAACAGACGACAAGATGCATTCGACCCTTGGCTTTGAAAGGTCCCCTACTCTTTCCATTAACTTACCTCCTCCTGCAATAAGCAAGTATGGATTAGATCTGAAATACAAGTTGGGTCTACTACAATGTACTAAGTTAGATGTCTTACGATGGTGGAGACGACGTGCGCGGTAGCGGGGTTTGGAACTACAAGCTGCCCGTTGGCAGTTTTCTTTGTCCTCACTAATATCTAGTCGTGTGCCCGCTTCTCATATATGTGGGAGTAAGGCATCGCTGTCCTGGAGTTAGCACACTCCTCGGCTAGTCGCGTCCACTCTACCTTCTTCCCCTCATAGCCACCTGTATCGAGGTGATGCGGGTGCGTGTTATGCCTCTGGATAGTGGTGTTCCTCTCTCAGCTGTTCTGCCTCGGACGTGCCTTTCATTCTCGTGAACTCCTCCCAAACATCAGGAGTCATGAACAGATACCTCTTGCATGTTGTACGGCCTTTGAGCACGTACTCACTGTGCATGAGGACCTTGAAGTGCCTCAAGGCCACACCCATCCTCTTCAAGGCATAACGCCTCGCATTGCGTTCATCTTCCTCCTCTATAATCCATTTGCCCTTAACCTCGTCCCACAGCTGACTCTTCTGCTCGACGCTAACTTCCTTTCTCCAATTCTTAACCGTTATGGGTACTATCTCCCTCAACAATTGGCTAAAGAATGACCGGTATTGCCCCTTGTACTTGGGAGGACCCGTGCAGACCCCTGTGGCATTGAAGTGGAGAACCTATGGCGTTCTCCCTGTGGTCTCTTTGTTCGGTCCTCAAGCCTTCGTCACCTTACTCGGTCCCTCAACATTTGAAACTTGGCCCAGCTAAATACTTGGAACTTGGCTCGGCCCCTTAGGAGCACCTTCTACTCTATCTGGTGATGAGTCGATGCTCTCTAATTATGACATTTTGAGTTTTCTTATCTAACATAGTCATATATTTGATATGAGAGAAAGCAATTCGTAGCTATTATGTTAGAGGTGACAATAAATCATGTAAAGCAATAGCTGAATAGATAATGCATAGCATTTATTTGTTCTAGCATATTGTAGTAGAGTAACAGATGAACGAATGATCTTCAAGAATAGTCTATCTATTGACAAACTAAATACGTACGAATGATAACTCCTAACTATAAATAGGTTAGGTCTTAATCCCATTCGAGGATATGTGGTCCAGGCAAGTTCCTAAGCCGTTGTACAACTTCAGAGAAAATTTCGGCAGCATCTCCCCGCTGTTCTCGAGATGCACGTCTCGACAACAGGTTAAGAGGGGTGTGTATCCGGAGAACACCAGAGAGACGCTACCGAAATCTACTCTGGAGTTGTATAACAACTCAGGAACTTGCTCGAACCATATATCCTCGAATTGTCCAAAAAACATGAACAATTTAAGACTGCTTACTTATAAATATGCCATTTCGATCGGCATATTTATAAACAAGCACACTCGAATGGGAGACGTGGGTTGTACGGTCTAAACTCTAATATTCATCATATGACAGCAACAATAAAGACAAAGCATTTTCATGTAGTATACATAAAGAATAAAGAATAAGCATTTCTATATGCTATACATAATGACACAAAAAAAGGTATACAGCTAACCAAGTGGGTAATAAGGAAAAAAGTGCATGTAACTTAACTACTTCGAAATTTGAATTATGCAAGCAATTTCAGATGCAAAAAGGAAAAGATCCAATGACATAGGTGATAGATATTTAGCACAATCACAATATGCAAACAAATGAAGTGAAACTTGTATGTTACTCAATTTTCTATACACCTTCTCAACTGAAAGCATCTCACTTTCAAAAGTGACAGTTAGAATGTGAACCACTTGCACGGTTACATCTACCACCATCACACACTGATCTACAACCCCACCCACTGCCCCTACTGGTTCATTTACTGACCTTTACTGTTGGGAGCAAGGGTAGCCGACAAAAAGTAGAAAAGAAAAGGAGGGCACCCACTAGTCTCTTTTCCTTACCCTTTCACTTCACCTCCTTGGCAACCAAGAGGTAACAGTGTTAAGCTTTGGTGTCATTTGTAAGGACCCGAATTCACTAATTCGAATCCACTGTGTTTTACCGCACTAGTCCCTGGATCAATGCTAGTGCACACAGCTTAACATCAGTAAGCATCAAATCATACACAACGATAAGAACAATAAGACATCATTTATTTAATATAACTAGTGTATGATCTTATGACCACTTACATTATTTAGCCTCACAAGGCAATAATAAGATCAAATGAGATAGCTGCAGCGGAAAGTATTAGAAAACGTAGATGTCCCATCAGCACACCACATGCGACTGACAAGGATTGGCCTAGTGACTCGCGTCCACCTGAAGATCCTCCTCTGATGATTTCCTCCACTGTGGTTGGTTTGTTAAGCAAGGGTGAGTACACCAACACGTACTCAACAAGTTGTGCACAGAATGCAATTCTATTATAGCTATATGCGTGCTTATTCCAATGGAATGGCTAAGTGGTTCATAAGCGATGAAGCAAGATTTTTCAAACATAAACAATATGTAGATTGAAAAGACAAGAAAACAAATAATAACAAGTAAGTAGATTCAATGATTCTCAAGTAAACCAAGTTTTCTCATCCTAAGTCAAGATTCCACCTTTCATGACAACTCGCCATCCATCCCAAGTTTTATCTCGAAAACATCTAAACCCTTGATTTGAATCCCGAGCTTGCTCAATACCGTGAGCACGGCTATCCGAATAGATTGTACACTCTGCAGAGGTTATGCACTTTACCCACACGACATGATAATCTCTTTGATGCCAAGCTATTAGCACACTTCCTTTGGTATGCCAGCAGAGAATCATGACAAAGCCTTTACAATGCATCATCTTAACCCAGTGCTACCCGCTAAGGTTTCAACACTGAAGGGCTACGCCGACACAACAGGGCCCCCCTCTTGCGCCATGTGAGTTTCCTCCGTATACCCGGACTCACACCACCAAGATAGCACTTAAGCTAAGACTTTGCAAATTAGTCAGCTAGGCTGCCCCATAACAGACATGTGGTTGCATGATTGACTCAGGTCAAAGGCTCGCAAGGTGTCCTTATGGTTTGATCAAAGCAAGACATACACATACCCTTTGCCCCTCGGGCCCACCCAGGCATCCTGCCCTTGCCACTTGCTCCGACCCAAAATCATAACCACCCCAATTGATTACCAAGCACCATGTGCCATCAACAATTCAATATCGTTGCGTGACATCCATTGCCACCACAACTCAATCTCATCGTGTGACCACACATGACACACAAATTAACATCATTGTTCCATATTCCATTAGTCAAATTTAATAATCAACATTCCATGTACATGTGATGACGTGGCATGGCTAAGCATTCTAATCCGATCTAACCATCCATATTGATTTCATTATTAACCAACTATAGTGAACCAACCTAGGGTGACAAGTGGATCATGGCATACAACTAGCAAGGTAGGGTGTAATTCAAAGGGTACAATAACTAATCCCAAACTTATGTTGAAATCATTTATACACATAAAATAACAAGTGATAAGGTAAATCAAAATAGCATGCAATCTAGTTTATGGGTGCAACATGATCAAAGCACAACTTGCCTTGCTTAAACTCCTGGTATTGCTCCGAAGATTGCTCCTGAAATAATAATCCTTCTTCCGACACCTCGCTCAACTCAACGTCTACGCGAATCGAGAGGGAAAGCAAATAAAAACCAAAACCAAATAGCAAATAAACACCAAGAACAAATAGCAAATGAACTCAAAAATTTAAATAAAAACCCCCATTAGATATATCTTGAGTTTATAAATTTTTAGGAGTTTGAATCACCCAAATCAGAGTTCATAAGCAAAAGTTATAATATTCGGATGTTTAGTTAATTCTGAAACTAGGAATTCTTATTTTCCCGAATTATTTCTATAAAGGGAAATATGGATTTTCTCGCCCCGGCTACACGGACAAGACGTGGTAAAATCTAGACTGATGAACTCAATCTAACGGTTACGAGTAAATCTACTACGTGCCCTAATATCAATTGTCCGACCTAAATCCAACGGTTGATATTTAATTAGAGACGCTTACCGAATCCGTAGTATCGTGGATGAATCCCGTACACCCGATTAAGATTCAATGGCTGATGAAGCTCCCAATCGGCGATGGCTGGACCACGTGCGAAACTCGCCGAACTCGAAGAAGACGTCGATCCCGACGGCGATCTCCTTCCCTGGCGATGTTCCGGCGGAACTACGGCGTACGGAATGCTCTTCGGTGGCAACTCGGCAGTCCTTCACGTTTTTCCCGAGCAATGGCGCGACTTGCTCGAAAATCTCCCGACGCTGCTGTCCCTCATGCGATTCTGCTGCTCGCTTCCTCTGGCTGTTACTTTTTGGTCGCTCGATTTCTTCCATGAAGCCGCGCGCTCCTTGGCGAAACCTCCGATCCGCCGATACGACTTCGCTCGCGATTTTCCTTCGCTCGGTTGCTGCTTGGTCCTAGCGATGCCCCGCGCAGGATTTATATAGTGATCGCGTGCGTCCTACTCCCGCCCGAGCCGAACTCCAGTTTCCAAAAGGGATTTGAATTTCCTTACCGATCCGTCGCCCAGCTGTCCTTCCTTCCCGCTCGATCACGGCTTCGAGTCCTCTACCAAATTCGACGCCACGCTGGAGCCGTTCCTTTTTCCCGCGCGGACTCCAGAGCCTCGACGCGTGCGACGATTCGGCGCCAACGCGACTGGTCTTTGGCGCCAAGTGCGATCGTTTTGACTCGGTCGCTCGTCTTCCAGTGGGATCGAATCAGCGCAAGAATTCAATCGTCACACGTTGCTGCTCTCCCGCCGGACAGTCTCCGAACCACCGGGATTTTTGGCGCCAGCTCAGCGGTTTCAATCGCTACGCGCCGGAGACTACGAAGGAAATACTTCGCGCACCTGGACCCGAAGTCCGGGACGAACTCGATGACGGCGCTAGAACCCAGATCATCTACGCTTCGGAGGAAACGGGAAGGCTCTCCACGAGTCCGGATCTTCGGCTGAATTACATGCAGCGAACATCCATCCGAACTGCACCCAAATTCCTTCGGACACAGCCTACCTCCAATCCGGTCCAACCAATCAAATTCCTATTCCGATTTAATCCCGGAGAGAAAACGAAATTTCCCAAAAATACTTCGAGACCTTCTATACTCAAATAAAATATTTTTGGGGAGACTTTATTTTAATTTCCTTTTTATAAATATTTCTTAACAAAAGCCATATATACTTAATTTGAAATGATTTAAATAAATCCCAGAACATCCAATAAATCCAAAAAATTCACAAAAATTATAAATTACATTAAAATAATATTAATTAATTAGGACTCGAAAATTGGGATGTTACATCATTGATCTTCTTTTAATCATTCAGTAGAAGTAGTAGCAGTTATACATTAGTTGAAACAAATAATTAACAGTAAAATGGATGGCACCAGATTGCATAAAGGAAATGACATACATTGCAAGTAATATCTTGGGCACATAAACCTTCTACATTGTGAAACCAAGATAAATTTATGCTAAAATAAGGTCTTAAATACTGCATTGTACAATCTGATCATAAATCAAGGGCAAACTATTTCAGTAGTTCAACATTCACAAACTCATACAAACATACAATTGGAAATCGAAGTAATGTGCATAAACCAAATAGGGTATTTGCTGCGGTGGGGCAGCGAGCAGCAGGGGAGGGGGAGCGGTGGTGGAGGGAGGAGCGGCGAGGCAGAGGGAGCGACGGGGGAGGGCTCGGGTTAGCCCATGTATGAGTGAGTGAGTCAATCCTAACCTTTGATGGTGATCCTTAGGGTAGAAAGAACTCATCTAAAGGTGTAGGAAGACTTCAAAGTAGTATAAATAGTGGGGTAGGGGTAGTCTTCCCTCTCCTGAAGGTTTCAAGATTTTTGTGCTCCTTTGAATTTTACCCACTTTGTTGTGAAGCTTTGTAAACCTCCCTTCCAGAAATAAAAACTTCATTTACTCATCTCTGAAGTTACTTTGCGCATTTACATTATGTCTTTAAATTTTGCAATTTACATTCTTGTAATTTACTTTCTGCACATTTGGATTTACCTCTCATCCTTCTAAAAGTTTGTGGATCTTATGTTAAGGATGAATGAGTCTTCTTTTGACCATATCCCAATCATCTAGGCAACTCTTGTGTTCTATCTTGCAAGAAATCGATCTTTTGTTCTTAAGAGAATCATTCTTGAAAGGTCGAGTTTGGTGCTCTTGTCTTGTGTTCTAGTTTGCTATGACATGTGAGAAGTCATCTAGAATCATTTTGATCATAAAAACCCACGAACTAGCTGAGAACCAAGTTTTTTGTTTTTGAACCCGTTCTTGTGCACTCTTCCTTGAATTGGCAAAAGGTCAGAACTTTGACGTCAATACTCGTGATTGAAGGTTGGAATAGATTCCTGACATCCATAGGAAGGTGTCTACAATGTTTCACAAGGTTTAGATTAGCGGATCAAAAGATTCATCAATTTTCTTTTTGAGCCGGACTGATTTTTGATTTGGTCAACCGTTGTGTCCTTGGCCAACCGTTGTAAGTTGTTAGATATGTCAATAACTGCTCTCACGTTAATCATGTAAAAAATTACCATGTCTTCGACTAGATTACCTGGTCTGGGCTTGTAAGACTGTACGACTAGTCATCACTGCCTATGACTAGTCATCATTTGATCTTAACTAGTCATTAACAGCTTCCCAGTTTGCTACTAAAGGGGTTAGAGAGACTTAGGGTGCGTTTAGTTGGGTGTACGAAGGTGAATCGAACTGTTCCGTACAGGATTTGGTTCTGTCTTTACGTTTGATTGGTTGAATGGAACCATTTGATACAGGATGAGATGGTACATATTCTTGGAATATTCTAAAAAGATGTTGCACCATCCTATATGGAAAATTTGACCGAACCAATCGGTCTAGGACAGGATCGTTCACTCACACCCAGTATTCAAGAGTTCGTTCGGCGGATTCGTGGCGGTTAAGCACCGCCAAGCCCCAAGACCGTATTTGCGGTGCAATTGCGGGTCTCGGCATTTTGACCCTCGGCGGCCGAGAATTAATATAATTCATATATATTATTGATTTTATTATGAATAAAATATTTTAGTTTTCTTTTCTAGCTATTTGCCAATTGCAAGACATCAAATATTAAAGTAGAATATTAAACTAAAATACTTGAACACATACTACTCAATTAATCAAGTAATAAACTAAGTAGTAAGTACTATGTTAGTGACTTAGTGTACTTTATTTTGTGGGCGACGATGTGAATCTTTCAATCATGGTCATCAGGTCATGTAAACAGTAGATTAAAATGATCTCTCTCATAATTTTATGCCAGCGGCCACGCCCGCTAAGGCCCGCCAAGGACCGCCAAGACCCGCCAAGGACCGCAATTTCGGCGCAACCGTCAAACAGGCCGCCAAGAGCTAAATTCATTGCGTTTATAGCCGCCAACCACAATATCAGCCGCAATATCGCCACCAAGTATCGAATTTTTGAACACTGCTCACACCATCTCTCAAACCAACCTTATCCCTTGATATAATCTTATCCCTTCAACCAAACATCATCTCATACCATCCTGTATCATTTCATATAAGCAACCAAACAAAATCTTGTATCATTTCATTTAGGCAACCAAACACCTTCCCTGTACCATCCCATCCAAGATCATCCTATCCATCTTGTACCATTCTATCCCATTCATCCTCGTACACCTAACCAAACGCAAGGTGCCGAATGCGTGTTATCTCTCCTAGATATTTTTAGTAGTACACTTCAAAAAAGTCTCGAATGCGTGTTTCAAAACTCTGAAAAACAATTCAAACGAAACTGATCGAACTCGCCAAGCCATGTCCGAAAGCTCTCGAAGTTAACTCTTTTCTGCAAACAATTCAAATGGTCATTTAGAGGTGGAGGGCAGCATGTGCTGACTAATTAATCGTAGGAATTTTCCTCATGCGCGCTCGCTTTCCCTGTTGATATGCGTGGTAGCTGACTAATTAATTAACCTGACTGACGAGGTCATATCATTGGTTCGGCCGGCTAAGCAATTGGACTTGGCTCTAGCTACTTTTGTGCATGTAACCTGACCGACAATTAATGACTGCGCGCGGTTTACATACGTACGTAATCAAATGGAACGCGTTTGAGAGTTTTACGCAACTAATTAACGATCATGCATGCGTCAGTGTCATGCGTGACGAACATCGATCAGATATAATAATAGCTAGAAAATAATAATGTTCTAAATCACGTTGCTAGCTTTTCGTTAGCTATGTCGTCGCGCAACCTACCTAGCTTAGCTAATTTACTTGGTCATCTAATTGCTGGGAGAGTTATCTAACACAAAATTAAACCGTGTCAAATCATGTAATTAAACAATCGATTTCTTGACTAGTAATGGATCAATTTTTTGAAATGAGCCCCCGCAAGCGCTCCCCATCGCCTTCCCTACCAAATCCCCCCAATCCGCCGAATCCCCCTGTTCTTCCATTAGGATCCGCCGATTCCACTCCCATCAAGGCCAAATCCCCTTCAACCAGTTTCCCTTCCGGCCCCCAGCGTCCTTCCCTTGAGGCTGCGCTGTCTCCCCAGCGGGTCCACTGGAGCTCCGAGGATGAGGACGAAGATGACCTCCTCGAGGCGGATTCGCCGATTCAGGCCTGTGCCGCTCAAGATCCCTCTGGTTCCCAGGGCCTTCGGTTGGTTTCGCTCCCCCAGGGGCCTGCTGCGGCTGGCGTGCCTCCTCCGGCTTCCTCTGGCATTCAAGGCAGAGTTAATGCGTTGTTGAGATTAGGTGATGTAAATGCCCCTAAGTCCTCTCTTAGGATCCTTCATCCAGTGAACTTCCGTGCCCGCATTAATGGCTCCTCTTCACGGGCGGGAAGGTGTTTTGGAGCGAGCTAGGTCGACTCTCTCGCGCCGCGAGTTCCGATGTTTTGCCTCTGCTGTGTCGAATCTTTTGCTTCGCTTCGCCAGATTCGAATGGCAAGCAGTCAGTCAAGTACTTCTGGAGAAAGGGGCAATTCAATGCGCATAAATTGGCTTCATTTGCCCGCTTCTCAAAGATTCATCCGTGTTCTCGCTCTTCTCAAGTCTCACCAAAGGAGGTGTTTCAGATGTTCGCAAGCACCATTTTGTCGCCAATTGCCGTTCACCTCCAAAATGTCTGCTCTGCCACCGTTCGGGCCATAGGGCTCGGCGTTGTTTCTGGAGCCCGCAGGGTTCTCAGCCTCAGTCGACTGCCGCTGTCCAGGTTTCCACCAAGCTGCCGGCGCTGCTTAAACCTCCGCCAAGCTCTAACGACAGAGGCAGGTCAGCAATGAATGCTCCGAGGTTCCGGCCGGGAGATCCTGATGATAGGCCGGAGTTGGTCCGTCGCCATTTCCTCTCTTCTCTGCCGCCTCCGGCTGGAGAGGGATTTCGCAGTTCATTGTCTTCGTCCACACCTTAGGCGACCAACAGACTTCCGTCCGGCAAATGCAGCGTCTTCTTGCAGATCATTTTAGAGCTAACAGGGATGATTTCAATGTTGCCATTCATGAGCCGCGCAGCTACTTTGTCCGGTGCAGTTCCTTCAACCTTCGCAACGCTATGCTGGAAGATTCAAGATTCATTCAGGAAGGCATTGACATCAAGATCGTTCCATGGTCGCGGCATGTGCAAGCCGAAGCTGCGAGAGCCCGTTTCAAGGTGCGCCTCTGCATTGAAGGGATTCCGCGTCACGCATGGTCTGTCCAGGTCATCTCTCCTTTGATCCAGGACGCTGGTTTTGCCTTCCCGGAGTTGGACATTCCTGGCTCAGACAATGAAACAGCTTGCCTGTGTCTCTGGGTGTGGGCTAGAGATGTTGCAGCTATTCCGAAAACGGCGATAGTCTACATTGAAGAACCATTCAGGAGATCTCCTCCGTTCTCTGATTTTCCTGAGCTTGGAATCCACGGGGGGTTCGAGGAGAGGCCGCCGCCTAGAATGCTGTCTTACAGGGTTTTGCTGCATATCGACCAAGTCCTGGACTTCGAGCCACCTGATGATGGTATCGCCCCCATCTTCGCGTCTCTTAGTCCCGGCCACAGCGACGTCAGTGGTGAGATGACACTCGTGTCCTCGGAGGATGAATGGCCAAGGCGCCATGTCTACGCGTGGCAGTTGGGCGTTGTTGATGGTGCTCTGCCTCCACGGGGTTCCGTTCACTACCGGCTGCAATACAGGGTCAGAGACCGCTCGCCGCCAGGCGGGGCGGGTGGGCGGAGAAGGCCTTCTGGCTGGGACGTGCCTCCCCCTGCCGGGGGCCTTGGTCGCCGGGCAGACCGTTCGTCCCGGGGAGAATCTTCTCGGCAGAGTCAGGGGTTTCATGGTTCTGGTTACCGTTCGCGCATCAACAATGGGGCTCCCCCTGAAGCAGGCTGTGTCCGTTCCAGTCCCAACGTGCTTACGCAGGTAACCCCCATGCCTCCTGTTGCAGCTGTCTCAGAGCAGGACTTCCTCGTTTCCAGGATGGACGATTTGCACATCAACTATTCTAGGGTGGATCCCATGGAGGAGGAACTCATGTACACCTCCGTGCAGTTCACTTCGGCCCAGGAGTTTCAGGGTGAAGATCACCATCGTCCTCAACCTGCTGGGGCCATGGAGGTCATGGTGCAGGCTGAGTCTCCTCTGGGAGATGTCCACTCCCCCTCACAGCCCGCAGGAACCATGACGGATGATTTTCGAGGCCTCCTGATTCAGCCCGCAGGTCCCAAAGACTTGCGTGTAGATCGCGCTCTCAACCATTGTCACCTTGAACTCTCACCGGCAAGAAGTCGAGTGCAACATTCGAGCTTTTATCAATTCATCAGCAGGCTCCTCTGGAGCCCATTCTCACCGAATTGCCGAAAAAGCATCCAAAAGCTCCGCCGGTAGGCCGCTTCCGTCACGAAGGCGAGATTGGCGGAAAGACTTCTAGCAAGCTCTCGCGAACTCGTAAGCGCACTGCATTTGGCGAAGAAACCGGAGTAATGAAGGCGGCGAATCCTTCGATGAAGCTGCGCATCTGCGTGTTCGTCACATCTTCCGCAAGCATTGTCCCTACAAGCTTTGGAGGCGTTGGCGAGTTGGTTGGCTGGATTGTGGTAGGACCTCATCGCCGCCATGGGGGCAGCGAGGACGGAGTTCCAAAGAACCGAATGATTTCTCCCATTGCCGCTTGTTGTGTGGATCGATTTGGGCTGCATGTCTTTTGCGTCTGCAAGCTCTTTTGGGTCCGAGAAGTCGGTATTGTCAACTTTTGCTGTAAGGTCGATGTCGCCGTGTTGTAATCATCTGTTGGGTGTAATCGAATCTGTTGTTAGGTTCAAGTCGAGTCCTCTGCGCAAAATGAAAACTAGTTTTCTATCCCGGTGCCTTGAGCCCCGCTCGTTCTGGCTCGCTCTTTTGTATTGCCCATCGGTAAAAGGGCATATGCTCAAGAACTATGTTTCTTAAATTGTTATCCCGTTGTAATCTTGCAATCAAGCAAGCTTTTATGTCCGTAGTGGGTCCAACCAAGTTGTCTATCTATATGGCATGCGATCTTCTTTCACAGTGACCTCTTGATCTTTCAACCAAGGTAAACAGGATTGATTCGGTCCTACTTTCACCTCTGCACTGATTCGGGGCCTCTGCTGCAGGCATGCAGGTTAGGCTATTGCTCTCTCTTCCTCATAATATTGTCCCTGTGATTGGTCTGGCGGGACGTGTGGCGAGATCTGTCTCCATTTAAGCATGGCTCAAAGATAATGTGCGCTTTTTAAGTGGAATGTCGGGGTCTCAATAACCCGCAAAAGGGCGGTCATTAGGGAGCTTGTCACGAGTTAGGGCCACCATTGTGTGTCTACAGAAACAAAGCTTCAGGAGATTGACAATAACTCGGTGAGGAATTTATCGGGCGAAGCATTCCAAGATAATTTTGCTTCCCGGCAAGAACTCACAAGAGGAGGCATACTCCTAGCCTTCTCCTCCGCTCATTTTGGCATGTCCGATCGTATGTCACAACAAACTCGGTCTCTGATTGTGCATATGAAGGATGATGGCACTGTTGGGCTGCCACAGTGTTTATGGGCCGCACCTAGAGGCGATAAGTTTGTTATTCTTGCAAGAGATCTCCACCTTCAGAGG
The DNA here is from genome assembly GCA_036346375.1 of Guadua angustifolia. Taxonomy (NCBI): domain Eukaryota; kingdom Viridiplantae; phylum Streptophyta; class Magnoliopsida; order Poales; family Poaceae; genus Guadua; species Guadua angustifolia. The sequence continues at coordinate 20,718,642 of CM070508.1, forward strand.
CGTATGTGCAAGAATGGATTATTGTGGGGATTTCAATATGATTTCTGGTGGCCGACAAAAACAACACCAATCTAAACAGAGGGTAATGGGGCCTTCCAAAGGATCTTTGGACGACACGGAACTTAGGAGATTAGGTTGAATGGCGAAAGTACACTGGATCGATGGTGGAGAACCCAACGCAAACAAGAATTGATGAGTTCTTTGCATCAAACAAGTGGGAAGGCCTTTTTCCGGATTGTCACCTCTGTGCTTTGTCCAATTTTGGTATCCGACCACTCGCCTTTTTTACGCAAGGACAGGTTCCACCGATCAGATATAGAGGTTTCAGATTCGAGACCTTCTGGACCAAAATGCCTGATTTCCTCCACGTGGTCCAGCAGGCGTGGGACAGAGAAGTTCAGTCCTCTGATGCTTTACGCAGATGGCATATCAAGCTGGCCAGGACGGCAAAGGCGTTGAGAGCCTGGAGCAGGAACATCCTGGGAGATCTCTCCCTCCAGTTCCTTATCGCGGCAGAGATTATTTTTCAATTTGATTTGGCAGAGGAATCCCGCCGTCTCTCGGTTCCCGAAAGAGAATTTCGGGGCAGACTTCGTTATAGGCTGCTGGGCCTGGCGGCGGTCAAGCGGAGTCGCATCAGGCAACGATCAAGGATGATTTTCATTAAGGAAGGAGATGCTAATACAAAATTCTTCCACATTAGGGTGAACGCGCGTAAGAGGAAAAACCACATTCAGTCCATCTCAACTGACGGGGGAACGGCACACACATTCCTTCGTAAGCAGGAAGAGCTTTTCAAATATTTTTGCCATCGCTTGGGTTCTAAGTCGCAGCGATCCCATTGCTTTAACGGGAATCTCTCGAACTCCCGCGCATGACCTCAACATGCTAGAAGAACCTTTCTCACTCAAGAGGTCGAGGACGCGGTGTTCTCTATGCCTCACCGAAAAGGCCGGGTCCAGATGGTTTCATGTGTCTCTTTTACGTGTCTTTTTGGATATTATCAGTCGGATCTCATGCTCGTTTTTCCCAGCTTGCACAAAGATGAGTGGCCGGCATTTGCAAATGCTCAACAAAGGCAAACATTGTGTTGCTTCCTAAAAGGCAAGATGCTTCGCGATCCTCCATTTCGTGCCTATCGGCCTTATTCATAGCACAGGAAGATCTTCTCCAAGGTGCTCGCGTGTGTGGCACCTAACCTTCGTGGCTTGGTTTCCCACACCAAAGTGCTTTCATTAGCGTAAGATCCATTCAGACAACTTTCTATACAAAGAATGTGATCTCCGAGATGCATCGAAGAGGATACCGCCGCTTTCCTTAAGCTAGATATAGCGAAGGCCTTTGACTCATCTGCTGGGAGTTCCTCATTGACCTTCTTAGCCGCTTGGGCTTTGGGCGCGTTGGAGGAGTGGATTGTAATGATCCTGGCTTCCTCATCTTCCGAGTTATCCTTAATGGCATCCTGTGTCCTCCAATCCAACACGAAGAGGCTCTGATGATGCATCCTTATCTCCTATGCTTTTCATTTTGGCCATGGACCCACCGCAGAGATTATTCTCCAAGGCCATGGACTCGATCTTGTCCGCGCCACCCAACGGGTGGGCGAAATCAGATCTCCTTATATGCCGATGATGTGGCTATCATTGCGCCCGCAAGGGTGGAACTCAGAGCAATTCAGAGATCCTTGTTTGTTTTGGAGGAGCTACGTGTCTTCACAACAATATCCACAAGAGTGAGGTCTACCCCATAAGATGCGACGGGCTTGACATGGAATCAATTCGCAAGATTTTTGCTACCATAAAACAATTCCCCGCAGTACCTTGGACTCCTCTTCGCCGCCGAAGCTCAAAGGATCGATCTCCAACCTCTCATCGACAAGGTGCGCCCAGTTGGATGGATGGAAAGGAGGTCGCTATCTAGGGCAGCTCGCTTGACTCGCTAAATTCGGTGTTGACGCCCTTGCGTCTATCACCTCACGGTATATCCTCGGCAAATGGGCAACAAATAAGATCGACAGAATCCGCGCGATTTCCTTTGGAAAGGCGTAACAGAATGCAATGGGGTCCTTGCACAGTAAATTGGAAAAAATTTGCGTGCCAAAGTCGTTGGGAGGTCTAGGGGTAAAAGACTTGGACAGATTTGGTCGCGCGCTTCGAGTTCGGTGGTTGTGGTATGCTTGGAAAGACCGGAATAAGCCTTGGTCTGGTTCACCGGTCCCTTGTGCGGCCTCAGATCGCGGGTTGTTCACTGCAAGCACTGTCATCGCATTAGGTAATGGCGAAACGGCGGAGTTCTGGGGGTCACGATGGTTACAGGGAAAATCTCCAGCAGAGTTGGCGCCCTCGTTCTATGGTCTGGTTAGAAGAAGAGCAGGCAAGGTCAAGGACATCCTGACAACCAGGAAATGGATTAGACCTTTGCGCCGGATTACAAACGGAATGCAGTTGCAGGACTTCTTTCACCTTTGGCAAGCGCTGCAACAGGTACAACTCCAGCCACAAATGGAGGATCAGATTTGGTGGAGGTGGACACCTTCTGGAGAATATACCGCAAATTCGGCATACAGGACCCAGTTCATAGGTGCCAAGCAGGACAACAACTACAAGATGATCTGGCACGCGCCCGCAGAAGGAAAATGTAGGTTTTTCGCCTGGCTCTTCATCCAGGACAGGATTCTCACGGCGGACAGGTTAGCCATCAGGGGGTGGCCTCATTCCACCACATGCGCCTCGTGGTTTGAAGAGAAACCGCATCCCACCTGATGCTCTTGTGCCCTTTTGCAAGACAGGTTTGGACGAGAGTCCTTCACCTCATACAACCGAACCTAACTCCTCCTCAGCTTTTCACGGATCAATCGGCGAATAACTCATGGTGGACTGCCACTCGTCTCGCGGTCAACTCGGCCAAGAGAAAGGACTTTGATGGCTTGGTTATCTACGGGCTGTGGAATTTGTGGAAGGAAAGGAATTGCAGGATCTTCCAAAATGTCTATAGCATGGTGCAGCAGGTGGCCGATGCAATCGTCATGACGCCCGAACCGCCGGCGGCCTTCGAGATGCTTTGATTTATTCTCTCCCCATCCTTCGTTGATAATCTAGTATGATGATGTAATCTAATTGCGGTGTTGTTTTCCTCTGGTCGGTAGGGTTGTTCTTATTCGTCACCTGTTTTGCTTGGTCAAACGCTACGTCGTTTCACCTTTATGTAAACTTTGGACTATCTTCTTCTTTAATGCAATTGGCAGAGCTCCTGCCCATTCATTCAAAAAAATTTCTTGACTAGTTCACGATCAAACTCACGCGCTAGCTGCAAGCAGGCGGCTATATATATCGACCATAATGCATCCCCCCTCCAAGCCAATTAAAGCATCATCCATCAGAGCTAGCTAGAGAGATATTAAACACATCCCGATCGAGCTATAGCAAATAGACCTCTCCATCGATCATCTCTGGAGCAAATGGCGTCCTCCAACTTGTTTCTGCTCGCAGCTGTTCTTGCTGCATTGGTCTCATGGCAGGCCATGGCTTCCGATCCCAGCCCTCTCCAAGACTTCTGCGTCGCCGACAAGGACTCACATGCAGGTGTGTGTACGAAGCTAGCTCGATCTTGCATCAGATCATATCTCTGCGTTCTTGATTAGTATATCTCGATTTGAAACAACTTCTGATTACATAGTGCGTATATGTTACTACTTGAATGCAGTGTTCGTCAATGGACTCGTCTGCAAAGACCCAAAGGATGTGAAAGTAGAGGACTTCTTCCTAGCTGCCAACCTCGACAAACCGAGGGACACAATGAGCATCAAGGTCAAGTCCAACGTCACCTTGATCAATGCCATGCGACTCCCTGGCCTCAACACCCTCGGCATCTCGTTGGCACGTATCGACTATGCGCCCTTAGGCGAGAACCCGCCGCACACGCACCCACGTGCTACCGAGATCCTCACCGTGCTCGAGGGGACGCTCTATGTTGGCTTTGTCACATCAAATCAAGCAAATCAGCCGAACAAGCTCTTCTCTAAGGTGCTCAACAAGGGTGATGTATTTGTATTTCCACATGGCCTCATCCACTTCCAATTCAACCCCAACCCTCATGTGCCAGCGGTTGCAATTGCTGCACTCAGTAGCCAAAATCCGGGAGCCATTACCATTGCCAATGCCGTGTTCGGTTCAAAGCCCCCAATTTCCGATGATGTTTTGGCCAAGGCCTTTCAGGTCGACAAGAAGACCGTAGATTGGCTCCAAGCTCAATTCTGGGAAAACAACCACAATTAATTAAATAGTATACCCATCAACTAGTTTCTGTGTATTTGACAATAGTGTTGTGCTATTGTATTAGAACAATTTACATCTTGTATTGATTTGCTTGGAAATTGAATAAATATTAATAATTCCAATGCGTCTCGTTGTACAGAGTGAATGCTCATGCCAACCGAACTTAGATGGGGTGTTGCATTTTCAAGTATGATGGGGTGTTGCATTTTCAAGTATGATGGGGTGTTGCATTTTCAAGTATGCCAATTCTTTCGCGGCGGCATATTGATTTTTTGTGAATTCTTTCCAGATCGAGTTCATACTGCGGCGTGGATTTGATTTGCTGAATCAAGTTTGCGTGCTGATTGCTAATCGATCTCATCTCTCGTTCGTGAGCTGCAGTGCTTGCGAGTGGAAGATTTTATCTATAGGGCTAGCTACGTGATCTCCTCGAGTGCACATCGACGTTGCCTCTGCCAACGTGCTGGTGCCAGTGTGTGTGCTCGCGGTGGGAGAGTGTTTAGGGTTTTCAGTCTGTGTCTACCATGCACCATAAAACTAGTTATCTAGTATTGATTACTGCTACTACCTGCCGATGGTTCTTTGCTGATTTCCTGGGAGGACGAAGTGTTGTTTTCCTGTAATTGTTTGCGACGGGAGAACCTGCTAGTTGCTGTTTGGAGAGAGTACCGTGAAAGATTGGGCCAAAATCACGTACAAATTAGGGTTCTATAATTTGTGCCGCGTCACTTTGACTGTAAAATATTGACCTGGTTAATAATCCTCGTCGTTGATGCAATAAAATTTATCTTCTCCAAATGGGTTTAGTTGATTCTGGCACTTGCGAGAAAATTTTGGGGGGAAGCATTGCCTCTAATTCAAAACTTTTCCATTTGTATTAAATGTATAATTGTAGCTTACAGACAAGACAATCCATGACTCTACAATAAATAGCAGGTGACTTCTACAGACTTTAAACACAAAAAAATGCCAAACATATTACACAATACCAATAAAACCTGGCTTACTGTTAATCATGAGAAAACTTACCGTTTTCAGGACTCTAATGAAGATTGCGAGTTATTAAACCCTCAAAGATGGTGTACAGGTCCTTGTTTTCCGGACCAAAGATCTCATCAGCCTTTCTTAGTGTATCCTGTAAGGGTCACAGTAGCTTCAGTGAGCATTATAGAAGAGAAATCTTAAAGAAATAAAAAAAGACCACATCTAGCAAACCTGATGAATTTAGTTTATAATTTTATATCAGTTTATACCTCTCTGGTCTGCTTGTGTGCGTTCAGTTCCTTCACGTTGGCTAGGAATGCACTGAATTGCTCATAAGACAAGCGGTTTCTGCATGTGTGCGAAGTTTAGGGAGTTAAGACGGAAGAGGAAGTAGTCAACTGTGCACTTGCATTAGTGGATAAAAATTGCTTGTCTGATAATTAAGCACTAAGATAGACAATAGTTTTTCTGTATCTCTGGAAAAAGACATTCAGGCTTGTGGCTATGCCTATAGTGTGATATTGTGTAGTTCTTGAAAGCATGAGAATATCATATTTTTTAATGTTTGTACATAATGGTGGAGACCTTATTTATTAGTGGACTAGGAAAACACAGGTGATTCTAATAAATGTTTCATCCATTTGCTATTGCTTAAAAGACTGAAATAGTGTAAAGTTCTAGAGTGAGTAAATTTTACGAAACTACAAATTTCTTATACAACTACAGGTTTTAGCTTCTATTTCATAAAACTATAGATTTTAGGAGAATTTGTATCACAAAACTGCAGGTTTTAGAATTGACCATTCCTTATAACGGGTCTGACTGTATGAGCCCATAGAGCAACAACACACGCGAGTGAAACGGGAAATGAGAGCACGTGAGGCTGCCATGTAGGTCTACATCGTCAGACCCGTTACAAGGAATGGTCAATTCTAAAACATATAGTTTTTTTGACACAAATTCTCCTAAAATCTGTAGTTTTGTAGAATAAGAGCTAAAACCTATAGTTTTCTGATAGTTTGCACGTGTTGCTGCCATCAGAGGCGGAACTGTAGCGGGGGCGTGGGTGGGCTGAAGCCTCACCCGCGGCCCAACAAGCCTCTTATACCGCCTCTCAAATAGGCCCAATAAAACAGTCAAGTACTAGCCTGGTAGTCTCTCAATTCTCTTATCTTTTGTATTGTTACACACTTACATTATATGTGACTGTTAAACAAATATTTGCAAACTTTAAATATAGTTGGCTTGTTAGGCTTAATTTCGATGTCTTAGTTTTAGCCCCCATCCTTCCAATTTTCTGAATACGCCTCTGGCTGCCATGTGGGCTCACACGGTCAAACCCGTTACGAAGAGCAATCAATTCTAAAACCTGTAGTTTTGCGATACAAGTTCTCCTAAAATATGTAGGTTTTGTGAAATAAGGGCTAAAACATATAATTTTCTAATAGTTCGTACAAAAAAAACTTGTAGCTTCATGAAATTTACTCTTCTAGAGTTGAGCTCATTTTTACACATATACCTGACTTCACGAAAGAACTCTTTTCCATCTACTCGCGTCCTTCCTGAAACAAATGCACAAACAATTAAACAGAGTGAATTGTTGACAATTTATGGACCATGAGTCCATGACTAGTAGCACAGAGCCTTAAGAGTGCCGCAGTCAAACCCTAGACTATGGGCGAGACAGGTACAGAATCTAACACTACTATTTTGATTAGTCTTAAAACAATGATGCTTCAAGAAGATTATGTATATCAAGTTTTCAGCTACCAGAATCCATGGTTGATGGAACTTGCAAGTCCTTCAGAAAGGTTTATTAAACATTAGAAAACCTAGACTGTGTATGGCTCTATGCTGTCATTCAAGATCTTACCGATTTTATTTGTGTGCACATTCTTCCTGAATGGTAGTTGATATAAAATATTCACATATTTACATACAAGGCAAGTTATTGAAGCACATGAAATGACTTTTTATTAAACTTCCTCCTCATATATTTTAATTGCTTACATTATGTGGCTACTAAAATGCAATATATCTTTACTGAACCAGCATTTTGTCTTTGAAGAATCTCAAAAACATTAATTTATTCATAAAAAAATCTAGAAATTATACATAAGCAGGTGTCCTTATTTCACAGAAAAGTAGCAAGTTAACACGCAGACAGATAACATACAACTACTACTCAAGCTATCAAAGCTAGAGGAAGTATATGGTGAAAGTGGATATATGGTGAAATCATGAAAGTAATTAAACAGGGGTATTAGATCAAACTTAAATGGTTCAGATCTAGGTGGAATCCCACCTCCTCCACTTAAAGTGTGAAATTTTGTAATTTTCTAGGGGGTTATATGTAAAACGTGTTTAAGTGAGGAGATAGGATTCCACCTAGATCTGAACCATTCAAGTTTGATCCAATGCCCCTATTTGATTACTTTCATGATTTCACCATATACTTCCCCATCAAAGCTAACCTGTTTGACTTGCTGCCTCAAATGGAGATGTCATTGAGCTATGGTGACCGGAAAAGACCGAGGACCTGTCATCAAACACGTTCCTTGCCGTAACTGAGATTGAATGTCGCCTTGGTGGTGAGAGTGGTGCATAACCCCTTGGAGGTGAGTCTGGGGGAGTAAGCCTTGGTGTGCTGTTGTATGATGGCAAATATACATGTGTGCGGGGTGGCCTGGGTACTGTATAAAAGGTGTTATATGTAAACTATCAGTGAACAGAATTCCACATTAAATAATGTGAATTAACTGAGAAGGGAAGGTACCATCTGGCTCAACATGACAAATTTCCTCTGAAACAGAACTCGCAGTTTCTGACAACTGTGATGTTTTGGAAGCTGGAAAAGACGAATCTTCATCTGATAAAATCCAAGTCAAGTTACTCTTGAGGTTTAATACAGCATGGTGCAGGGGAATACACCTAGCACAAGAACCACGAAAATTCTGCAGTACCTCCAACAGATGGTGCAGATGAGAAATTTGAAGCTTCAGTGACTCTTGCCCTGGGAGCAATGTTCTACAGCAAAGTATTTTAACAAGCAAAATCATTTCCAAGTCAGAAGAACTATAAACAAAAACGGGAGAAGAATTCCAAATTCCAATGCTGTAGTCATTGCAGGTTTCTTGGCTTCTTGCAGTAAATACAACATGAACATGTAAATGCAGACAACTTACAGAATTGTCTTCATCTTCCTGGAGTGACCGCATAAGTGTCTTCTTGAAAACTTCCAACTGCACAACAACTCAGGAAACTTATAGTAAAGCATACATTTTTGGAGGTTTAGATAGTGACGACCAAAACTTGTACCCCTCAGGAAAAAAAAAGATAGTGACAACCAAAAATTGTCTACAGCAGAAAAGAACATTGAAATTTTCATATTAATGAGTTGCTTCACTAGCATATAATTGAGTTTAGTAATTTGAGCCATCCATGTGAAGCAAGCAACACATTGCATGCTGACTAGACATTCCACTACTGCTTTATACAACACAGGCTACCTTAAGAATATTGCCTAACTGATACGAAAATACTCGATAAATTCAGATTTAGCTCTACTCAAATAAAAAACTTTAGGTTCGGTTTCTCAATTTAGAACAACGGCAGGCTCCCACAGTGCCCCACTTATAAGTCATCTATAAAACTCCTCAGGAAGAAATGAACACATATCTCTCGAATTATTATTCCAAATGCAATTCGATGATATGTCCTGTTACCTTGGCGACATCTCTGTTCAGCTTCTTGATGGTGTTTGACAGCGCCGCATTCTCGTTCACCAGCGTCTCCTGCATATCCATCATCCACAGCCGAAACACAGAGAAAGATCAAATTGTTAAATTGACAGTGTTGTAAAAGCAATTAGGAAGGTCACACGTATGCAAGAGCAGTTTGGCCGACAAGTGGGACAGGATCCTGTGGCCAGCGTGGACCCCATGGAAGAACACCTAAGCCCACCAGACTCGAGTGACTCCAGTAGTAAATTTACCTTCTCCTCCTCGGCGCGGCGGAGGCGGTCGGAGGCGAGCGCGAGCGCGGCGTCGAGCTGCTCGACGCGCTCGCGGAGGTCATCGGCGGCGGCTTCGCGCTCGGCAAGCTGCACGCGGAGCAGCGCTGCCTCCGCCTCGAGCCGGCCGAGGCGGGACGACAGCGCGATGGAGGTGATCTTGCGCGCCACGTCCAGCTGCTCGAACGGGTCCGGCGGCAGCACTGCCATCACCTCCCCGGGCAACCCAAAGTCCGCTAGCGCCGCCGCCACCACCGGTGCTTCCTCCCCTTCCTCGGCCATGTCAACCACACTCCGGCTCCGCTCTTCTTGGACTCCCCTGCTCCACCTAATGCTCCCTCCTTTTCCTCTCTCTCTCTCTCTCTCTCTCTCTCTCTCTAATTTTCTTTCTCCTCTTCTTGTCTTCTTGTTCTGTATCTATCGGGGGGGATGGGGTCCTGGGGATTAGGATGAAGGGAGTGCGAATTTTCTGTGGTGGTGGCGCCTGGTTGGGATCTTGGTATCGGGAGGGGTGGCACTGTGTCAGGATTCCTGAAGACTGAAGCTGGGAGATCAAAGTAGATGACGAAGATGTTTAAATCAACGGTGGAGAAGTCTGGATACCTCTTCAATCAAGTAGAATCTGATGGTTAGAATGTTTCCAAAGGGCTGTAACTAATTTCAGTAATTACTGTTTACCTTAAGGTAATTGTCAAAAGTTGGGCTCTGTAAAAGAGCAGGGCAGGGCTATAAAAGCCTGAAGTTTGTTACGATCTGGCATGACTTGAATGAGAAGAATTCCAGTTTCTACTTTCCCCATTTATTTCCTGCGTTCATCTACGTTCCATTTTTCCGATTACCTGCACTTTTCTCTTGCTTTTGATCCTTGCGATTTGGTCTGGAAGTCGGATTCTCACGGGTCCTGACATCTTTGGTATCAGAGCTATTCGATTTTCGGCGGCTGGGGAGTTGGGCGCAGATCGGAGTGACCAGGTTGGGAACTTGTTTCCTGGGTAAAATTCCTTGGTTACTCTGATCGATTTGAGTTGCTGGAGAACAAGACATCGAGTGAAGGTATGCCGAAGGCTAGGAAGGCTACGGAGGAAGATCAAGTTGACGAAATGGAGAAATTAAAGAATGAGATGTCCCAACTGCAACTGCAGGTTAGTGAACACGTGGCTGCAACAAAAGAACAGGTAGAAGGGGTTCAACAGCAGTTATTGGAGAATACTACCAAGATCGACCAGATGATGGATATGCTGAACTCGGTATTGAGCAAAATGGAGCAGAAGGAAGTGTCCAGTACTCTAGCTATGCTGGAAAGTGATGGAGTACAAACCGGGCAACGGGAGAGGAGAATCCAAGCACCTGGAATGAATGTCTATGCAACACCGGGAAGTGGTCATTCATACGCACCTAGTGCTGCCATGAGTAACAACCCTCCTCCTATTCCTTTTAATATTTCGTCAGGCGTTACTAGTTACCCTATAGTGTCACCAGCTTTTATGGGAGGAAATGATAACACAATTGGAGTCAGTGTGTATCCATCTGTAATGGCCAGTGGAACCTTTGCTCCGCAATTTACCACAGCTAGCCCTCCATTTGTGCCTTTGCATCGACCTTATTTCAATCAAAATCATCCGCCTATAGCTTGTCCACCATATGTAAGACCAGAAACATCTCGCAATTATTCTGGGCAAAGGGTGACAGAGTGGGTAGGGCAATTCAATGACAAAGGAATTATCATACAAACCCTTTTAGCAAAGGACCAAAAATTGAGTTTCCAAAATTTGATGGAAGTAATCCCGAGGCGTGGATCAGGAAAGCTGAAAGGTGTTTTGAGTTGAGCAAGACTCCGGAAGCACAAAAGGTAGCTATAGCAGAAATATACTTGACTGGAAGAGCTGATCAGTGGGTCAGTAGTAATCGGATTGATACAAGTGTGGTAACATGGTCTCAATTTTGCAATATGATTTGTCAACGATTCGCTGCCGAGACCAGAGTTGATGTACTGAGCAATTTCAGAGAGCTGACACAAGTAGGAGTTGTGGAGAATTACATTGACAGTTTTGAAGAAATGATGAACTTGGTGAAGAGGAACATTCCTGAGCTTACAGAGGAGTACTTTTTGGACCATTTCATATCAGGGTTGAAAAATTACATCAAAGTACCATTGAAGTCCCTTAACCCTAGAACATTGGTGGAAGCTTATGCACATGCCAGGAATTATGAGAACAGTATTAGCTATAAGAAAAATTTTGGTTGGAATCTGGGTAGTGGAAGTAAACCACAACAGCAGGGGGGTCCTAAATTGAAGGGGGGCCAAATCATAGCTAAGAAGGAAGTTGCAGAAAAGGCTGGTGATAACAAATGGAATGGAGGTAAATGTTTCAAGTGTCAAGAACCATGGGTTCCAGGACATGGCAAGGTATGTAAATTTCAAAAGCAGATTCATTTAATTGCATTGGAGGAAGAAGAGGATGAATCTGAAGAAAATCGTGAGGGAGACTATATGACACCTCTCAGTAGCCCGACCAAGCAGGATGAGGTAGAAGAAACCATCCAAATATCCATGCATGCTATGTCAGGAATGATGACTGGAACTGCTACCTTCACACTGCGACTCTATTTTGGTAAAATGAGTGCCATAGCATTGGTTGATAGTGGAAGTTCAGCAACATTTATTACTCCTACCTTGGCAATGGGGTCCGGATGTAGAATTAGTAATCATTCTCCTGAAGTAATTTCTGTAGCAAATGGGGGAAAACTGGAGTGTACTGCCAGATGTGTGGATTGTCAGTATACCATCCAAGGAGAGCAGTTCATCTCTGATTTCAGAATCTTAACACTGAAAGGCTATGATGCTATTTTGGGGGTGGATTGGATATATCAACACAGTCCTGTGAGCCTTAATCTTAAGACCAGGAAGTTTAGCATTTGCAAAGATGGGCAGAAAGCGGTTGTTTTTGAAGATGAGACTTACCCAAGAGGAGACTGTGTTATAAATGAGCAGAAATTAACTAAATGGATGGAGCAGGGGGTTATCGGAGCAGTGGTGTATGCTAAGGTTATACCCTCCAGTAGCAACAAACAGCAGAAAATACCAAAAGAGATTGAAGAAATACTGAAACAATTTTCTGATGTGTTTGAAGAGATCACAGAGTTGCCACCAAAGCGCAATTGTGACCATACCATTCCACTGATAGAGGGTTCCAAACCTGTAAACACCAGACCATACAGATTACCACACGCCAAAAAAGATGCAATGGAGTCTTTGATTCGGGACTTACTGCAGTCGAAGACCATAAGACCCAGTGCCAGCCCTTATTCCTCACCTGCAATTCTAGTCAAGAAGAAGGACGGAACGTGGAGACTCTGTATTGACTATCGACAGCTCAACGCCAATACAGTAAAAAACAAATATCCTATACCTGTGATTGAAGATCTGTTGGATGAATTACATGGGGCTAGACTCTTCTCCAAGATTGATTTGAGGTCCGGATACCATCAAATTCGAATGGATACGAGAGACATTGACAAAACTGCATTCAGCACTCATAATGGACATTACGAATATTTGGTCATGCCATTCGGACTGACGAATGCTCCGGCAACATTTCAGGCTTTGATGAATGAAATCCTAGCAGATTTGTTGAAGAAGTTTGTACTAGTATTTTTCGATGATATTCTAATCTATAGTGGAACTCTGGAAGAACACAAGGAACATTTAAAGCAGGTACTTGAGATACTGAGGAGAAACAAGTTATATGCCAAAAGGAGCAAATGCATCTTCGGGCAGGAGCAAGTGGAGTATCTTGGCCATACTATCAGTCATCAAGGGGTGGCAACTAACTCTGACAAAGTAGCGGCAATACAAGATTGGCCAATACCTGAAAATTTGACTCAGTTAAGGGGATTCTTGGGTTTGGCTGGATATTATAGAAGGTTCATTCGAAACTTTGGCATCATCTGCAGACCGATGTTCAATTCTCTGAAGAAGAATGCATTTCAGTGGGGAGAGGAACAACAAACATCCTTCCTGAAGATCAAAGAAGCTCTCACAAATGCTCCTGTGTTGGCCCTTCCAGACTTCAGTCAACCTTTTGTGTTGGAAACTGATGCAAGTGGGATTGGATTGGGAGCTGTATTAATGCAAAATGGCCGCCCCATATCTTACATGAGTAAGTCTGTTGGACCAAAGGCAGCTGCAATGTCTGCATATGACAAGGAAGCTTTGGCTATTTTGGAAGCTCTAAAAAAATGGAAACACTATTTGATAAGTTCAACCTTGATCATAAGGACTGATCAACAAAGCCTGCGGTATTTGTCTGATCAAAAATTGATTGACGGTATTCAACATAAGCTGCTGATCAAGCTCTTGAGTTTCAATTACAGGATTGAATATCGAAGAGGCAGGGAGAACATAGCAGCTGATGCCCTCTCAAGAGCTCCTCACCTTAACTGTATAATGGCCATCTCTTCGGCTGTTCCTCAATGGGTCTTGGACATAGTTCAGAGTTATCAGGAGGATGAGAAATGCAAAGACATAGAAGCTAAGCTAAGAGTAGATGCTGAAAGTGCTCCCCCTTGTACTTTAAGTAATGGTATTTTGAGATACAAAGGCAGGATTTATGTAGGTCATAGTTCTGATCTCAAGGAGAAGCTATTGAAATCTTTTCATGACTCTGCTCTGGGAGGTCATTCGGGAGAAAGAGCAACCTACCAAAGACTGAAGCTTCTCTTTTATTGGCCGGGAATGAAAGCAATGGTCTCTGAATTTGTTAAGCAGTGTGCTGTGTGTCAGATGAACAAGATAGAGAATCAGCCTTATCCTGGATTGTTGCAACCCTTACCGGTTCCCGAAATGGCTTGGGCGCATATTACCATGGATTTCATAGAAGGCCTTCCAAAATCGGAGGATAAAGAGGTTATAATGGTTGTCGTGGACAAATTCACAAAATATGCACATTTTATATCACTGAAGCATCCTTATACAGCTCAGACTGTAGCAGATCTCTTCCTGGACAATATATACAAATTGCATGGTCTTCCAATGGTGATAATCTCAGACAGGGACAGAATCTTCACTAGTACCCTGTGGCAGGAATTGTTCAAAGCTCTAGGAGTTAAGTTGAGAATGAGTAGTGCTTATCACCCGCAGTCTGACGGGCAGACAGAACGAGTCAATCAGTGTATTGAGAATTATTTGAGGTGCATGGTTTTTGCTTGTCCTAGAAGATGGAACTCTTGGTTATCTCAGGCTGAGTGGTGGTATAACACCACCTTCCATACATCTTTGAAGATGACCCCCTTCCAAGCACTTTATGGTATGAAGCCTCCACTCATCAATGAGAACATGTTACCAGATTCAGCTACAAGTGAAGTAAGAAACCTGCTGCAGGGAAGACAGGCGGCACAGGAGGCCATTAAGGCTAATCTGGAAAAGGCTAGCTCTCGAATGAAATTCTTTGCAGATAGACACCGATCTGAGCGGAACTTCAATGTTGGAGACATGGTTTATTTAAAAATGCAGCCCTATAGACACAATGCATTGGGATTACATAAATCCTTGAAGTTACACTCAAAGTTCTATGGACCATTCAAGGTTCTTGAAAAAATCGGGCAGGTTGCTTACAAACTATTGCTTCCTGAGGGTTGTTTAATTCATCCAGTGTTCCATGTAAGTCAACTGAAGAAACATGCTGGTTTGAAGGCTATTCCCTGTAAGAATTTACCCTTGGTGGATGCTGAAGGAAATGTTCTGATGGAGCCTGAAGCAATCCTTGAACGAAGGATGGTGCCAAGGAACAATGAACCGGTGGTTCAATGGAAAATTCAGTGGATCAATCTACCTCCTGAAGCTGCAACATGGGAAGATGCTGATTTTATAACCAAAGTATTTCCACAGTTCATTCCTTGAGGACAAGGAGCATTTTAAGGAGGGGGCAATTGTCAGGATTCCTGAAGACTGAAGCTGGGAGATCAAAGTAGATGACGAAGATGTTTAAATCAACGGTGGAGAAGTCTGGATACCTCTTCAATCAAGTAGAATCTGATGGTTAGAATGTTTCCAAAGGGCTGTAACTAATTTTAGTAATTACTGTTTACCTTAAGGTAATTGTCAAAAGTTGGGCTCTGTAAAAGAGCAGGGCAGGGCTATAAAAGCCTGAAGTTTGTTACGATCTGGCATGACTTGAATGAGAAGAATTCCAGTTTCTACTTTCCCCATTTATTTCCTGCGTTCATCTACGTTCCATTTTTCCGATTACCTGCACTTTTCTCTTGCTTTTGATCCTTGCGATTTGGTCTGGAGGTCGGATTCTCACGGGTCCTGACACACTGCGCCATGGGTTGGACTGCTTTGGAGGCTTCCTCCCTCGTCGCTCTCGACGCGTGCTGTGCAGGCCTTCAGGGGATGCGTGCGTGCTTCTCGTGTGAGGCGAAGGGTTGGCCGCCTCGTCTCGGCCGTGGCTAAGGCTAGTCGCGCTTCGCAAGGCAGCATGTGGATCTGGGCGCCGTCCCTCCGGTTCGGAAGCAGCACAGCAGTGCATGCAAATCAAGTCCAAGGCCTCCATGGAATGCAAGAATTTCATATAAAATAGTTTTGAAAAAACACGGCCTCTAAAACATAACTTTGATTACTAATATTTATTATAATATATTTATAAAACCTGGTAAATTTATAATATTATAAAAGTACTTTTCGAGACAAATATACTCATATAATTTTTATGTATCCAATTTACATATTTAAAAAAATATTGATAGCCAAAGTTTCAAAAGTTTCACTGTGCATATATCTAAATCAACAACTATTTGTGACCGGTAGAAGTAATAGTAAGAGTTTTACATACAACATATTTGTGTGTGGAGGGAGTAATAGTAAGAGTTTTATATACAACAAAAATCCTATGAATAATTCACAGAGATTCTTGTGAAATTCCCGTAGCAAGCAACTGCTATACCCTAGGAACATGACAAATGCCAGTAAGCTATAGTGATTACCATTTTCTTCCATCATACCTCCAACACCGAGTTTGCGAAAAAAAACACACCACACACACAAAGCTATGTTGCCAAACACAATTTGTAATTTACCAGTTGTCATCCACTGGATATTAACGGACAAAAATACGAGGATCCAGTGTGAAAAGAGGTAAACATAGCACGTTTTCGTAAATGGAAATTCTTTACTGAATGTTTATACAGTTATGTCACATTAATCATTGCTAGATTTCCTTTCTTAATAAAACAGAAAGTCTGTACAAATAAACATGGAACATTCACAGGTCTTGGCAGGGATATGTCAACAAATATGGCTGCCAAGGTTTTAGACCATCCAATGTCCCAGAAGTATTTCACAAAACAAATGGGCCTTACAGTATGTACAAAGCAACAGAAAGGGGGGCAGTGTTGCGGCAGGCAGTGGCAACTTCTCGACAACACCAACCACCCTTAACGTGGATCCGTGGATTAGTAAAGTGCCTGGAGGGATCTTCATCTCAAATTCCAGATTGAATCTTCTGGCAAAATAAACATGGAGCACAAGCTTTACCTTTCAAATATGTACCAAACATTAGATTGTCGTCTCAGCACAACTTTATTCCACAAAAGCCTACTAGAATTCCACCATTTTCTACATAAGCACACTGAGTGTTGTGGGCACTGTTTTCCATTATCTCTATCTCAAGTAAAGCAGTATAGTAAGTTTAACCTGCCACCAAAAAAAAAACAAAGATCAGCGTAAAACACAAGAAAACATACCAATAATGAAGTTAGTTAACTTCTATCATGACAGTACCTTCTTCACTGAAGGCAAAAACTCCTCCAAGCATGTCATCATTATCCCCATCTTCCTCAGGCTTCTCTCTCTCGCAGTGGCTGCTGCTGCTGTCAGCATCAGTAACAGCTTCAGTTAACTCACGGCAGTCATCGAGTTCTGATATTTTACAATAGCCCTCTTGGAAATACTGGATAAACTCCACCGAGTTGTGAGAATCAGACGTTTCATTATGTCCAGAGTTGATGCCCATGAAACACCCATTTGAGATGTCAGTAATTGCACCGTTGCTGACTGAAGAATTATTGGCCATTTGAGGCCTGCATGATACATTAGTTGCAGGAGACAGTGATCCATCAAGAGGTCCATCCAAGAGGGAATAGTTGCTCGATGGTCGGCTGTGTGAAGGTACACAATCCACACTCCCCCTAGCTTGTGGCATGGCAGTCGATGCATTTGTTCTGGTTGGAGTTGACACACAGCTATTGCTCTCATTATCTACTTTGTAATTGGCAGTCAAATTTGCAGTGTTAGGAGATTCAATAGAATTGCACTTTCCCAATGGCTG
Source organism: Guadua angustifolia (assembly GCA_036346375.1). Lineage (NCBI taxonomy): Eukaryota > Viridiplantae > Streptophyta > Magnoliopsida > Poales > Poaceae > Guadua > Guadua angustifolia. The sequence continues at coordinate 20,736,239 of CM070508.1, forward strand.
CAAATCCACAACAGTGATAGGTCCAGACAACAACTGCCCAGCTAAACCATTCATGTTCTCCGTTTTTCTCATATCTACAAGAGTAAGGTTTTTAAAGTTAGCCATGATACAATGGAGATAAAAGATTACATTCGACAGCATACGCTTACCAGTGTAAAATTCAGATATAGGGGGCACTGGCTTGGATTTGTATACATCATTATCCTTTGTCGAGCTAAACTGTGTGCTGTCAATGTCGGATAACGCATTCTGAAACCGTCCTCTTGCAAGATTCCTGCATGTTAGCATATATTTTTAATTCCACATGTGAAATATAACCATATAAGAAAACTGATGACAAACTTCAGTTAGACCCAATCAAAAGTTTGCATAATATGACTATAACTATTAAAGATTGGACGATCCAATTCCAACATGTTTAATCCTTTGGTTAGTACTAATATTTCGTATGAAGTTAGAACTATATATAAACACCAAAGTATCAAAATATCAGACCAAGTTAAAAAGATTTACCACCCAATGTTCTATTTGAGTAAAACAAAATACAATAGCACACAAAGTTAACCCATCACCTAACTTCACATTACAAGATGTGCACTTCCCAGATAATCCCACTCCTATTTTCCATACAAAGCAAGCAGCAGAAGGAAGCATGACAAAGCATTTCACATGTGAAATGCGACAATCTAACCAAGATTTAACCAATTCCACCCATGACATTTTCTTGGCGCTTGCTAAAACTTCTTAGATAGTTACACTTTGGCAATAAAAAGGAATACACTACATCTTACTAGAGTCATTTGAAAGTAATATGCCAATTCCACTTATTTCTTTTCCTCCCAAACATAATTTTCCAGGAAAATTATCACAAGTTTCCTTTGTACCTTCATTTACTTTCTCCTCAAAAACTCCACAGTCCACATAGCATTTACCACCCCTCTTTTGAAAGGAGACATAAATAATGTTGAGTTTCAATTGCTAAAAAAATCCCCACAAGTTGGAACAACTAGCAAAGAGAATCATTAAATTTTTGGGAATTTGTGTTGATTTAATGCCTTAATTAAAAGGGGTTTAGCACTTAGGGATGTCAAACGATCGAATAAAAATCAAATAGTGGTCTTCCCACATTCGAATTCGTGTTTTTTAAATGAATATGAATACAAATTCAAATATGCTCGTAAACAAACACGAATCGAATATTATAGCAAATATGAATACATGTTGAATACCAACTCAATTCGGTTGGATCTGAATATCCTATGGCATAATGAAATTTAACAAGTTGACTACTGCTTTATAGTAATATTTATGCCCCTTTTTCTGTGGCTTATCATGTAATCATTGATCACTAGTGGCATTTTGCCACTAAACATAACCAATTTTAAAGATACCTTCGCAAAATTGCCGTATCGGTATCTAATACTTATCATATATGACGATCATCCACAATCCTTCCTGATACCGTATCGAAGGATTGGTGAAATTTAGCATTTAAAATTAATAAAAATAATCCCGATCCTTCTCCAATATTCTCCGATACTTCCAAACCAAAAACACAGCCAAGCCTAATCCAAACCATCTCTTATAAGCCTAAAATCTCTCTCACACTCATTCCACCCAGTCATCTCTCCTACCATTGGCTCCCCTAAAATCCCTAGACCCGGTAGCCACCGCCCTCCACCCAACCGACCAACGATTGCTATTAGCCGCCACCTCCTCTCCAGCCTCCACCGAGCCTATGGGCCACCACTACTGTCTCCCCTCCAGCCTCCATTGAGCTTAAGGGCCACCACTGCCGCCTCTCCTTCCTTCTCCCTCTGCAATCTCGACGCCGTCACCCCTCTACCCAACCCAGCGGCCGCCGTCGCCTTCTCCCTCTGCAATCTCGCCGCCGTCACCTTTTCCCTCAACAAGCCGCCATTGCCTCCCCTCCTTTCTTCTACTACCAACTCGCCACTCACCCTGCTAATCGTCGGCGCCGCCGTCTTCCCCTCTACAATCTCACCACTACCTTCTCCCTTTGCAAGCTGCCGTCACTTTCTCCCTCTTACATTTGTTTATTTTTTAAACACATATACTCGCCGTATCACGGATTCTTGTTTTTGGGAAATTGCGTATTGCCATATCACCATATCGGTATCGCCATACCAGTATCACGTATCGGTGATACATAGGATATTGCAAATAAATCGGTTGTATACATATTGAATTTGGCTAAAAGAGTATGCAAAAAGCTTCATTGGGGGATGTGCCAAAAATGAAAAACATCAAGTGCCAAATTATAGTCCACAGCGAAAGCCTCGTTAAAATGATTGAAATGCATACATAATATGCCCAAGTTGGAGGTCAAATGCAAAAGATGCGTAATAGCTAGGTGCTACTATTACATTTGCCGAATCCAGATATTATCTGTATAGCCTATGTTGCATACGATATTCGTATTTGTATTTGACAAAAAAAATCCGGATACTATCCGGATTCATATTTATTTAACGATACGAATACAATTTTTCTTAACACATTTGCACCGTCTGAACACGGATGCCGGACAAAAACAGATAATTTAGATACATTTGACACCCCTATTAGCACCAGATACATCCCATAATATACCTGACTACACATTCATCCAACATACGCCAATGGTCATGCTAAAACAAGAAAAAAATAACTCATCATGTGGATGTTTTGGTGAAGAACACTTTTCAAATACAATGCGAATGGTTTTTAAAACCACATTAGAGCTTCATGTGGGTCATGCCGGTTTTGGCCCCTCATACTTGTTACAAATTAAGCTAAAAGGTACTACCTCCAGTCCATAGAAGATGTTTTAGGAAGTTAGTTTGGTTTGCAAATAGATGTATGAGTTTCCAAGGCAACATTTTCCACCAAATGCCCCTATTAATTGCTTACTGCTAGTGGTGTTAAGAGAGAAGGTGATACAAACAAATGAACAATAGGGGCAGACTATGTCAATTGACTTACCTTTTTAACTCTTCATTAAAATATGTGGGAAGACAGGTTAGACACAATATCACCAGCTAATTATCAAATCATGCAATGCTTTCGAACAATAAACTGAAACACGATAGAAAACCAATCTATCACTTTCAAGCACAACAATACTGCAGCACTGCAATGATAAGTTCTATAATTTTGGGTGGACACAGAATAGCATGATTGATTCAGAAATTTAACACATTCTCAACAGCTTCCGAAGTTTTATGACTCCTATGGCACAAATCACCACATGTATTGGAGATTAAGATTTGCATGCTGTTCTTCATTACATTTTGGATTAGGTATTGCCTACAAATCTTTAAATTTGTGATCACATAGGCAATACAAAAGTGACATCCTACACTCGACTATAGACTGAGACACTGCAGGATAATAGCCTTTTTACTAAAGCTTGATGTACAACAACAACAAAATAACAAAACAGAGCCCAATTACAAAGAGAATAAAATCACACGTTCTAAACCTATAATACAATGTCACCACAAATTAGGCAGTATTTAAAATAGTATCCAACAATGTTCTAAATAACGGTAAATGGCTAACAGATGGTCACCCCACCTTTTAGCGTTTACACAATAAGCAGCCTTGTAAACAGTTTTAAAGTTTTAAATTTAGAGAAATATACACATATGTTTGCAGTAAGAAAATAAGTATCTATTCATCTTCTTTCCTGAATATAGAATGAAACTACCAAGCTCTCAGCAATTGTCCACCGTGGTGACATAAAGAAAAGAGATTTGACAATGTTCTACACTTCTATTTGCTAAATACTTTGTATGAGATGCTCATGTTGTGCCATTAGTCACATTCTTACCCATGATGTGAATGTAACCCGGCTTAGTACCAGTGATAAAACTAGCCTTGTAATCGTTAACGACCATTAATCCGTATAACGGACCAACTTTGAAATCTAAATAAACATAACACGCAAGCCAACCTTTAACGTTTGGAAAAAGTCCATACAATACCCTGACCTTTGTTCAAAAGCCTGTCCAACACCCCAAAATTAGAAACCAGTTATCTAGCACCCCGAACTTTCCAATCTCGTTCGTTTAACACCCTAAGCTGGTTTTGTAGAGGGGGAGTCCGTATAACACTATGAATTTTGCTCAAAAGTCCATTCGACACCCCCAAACTTTGAAACCGGTTATCTAGCACTCCAAACTTTTTAATCTCGTTCGTTCAACACCCCAAAATAGGTTAAAAGCTTAGGGTGTTAAACGAACGGGATTGGAAAATTCGGAGTGCTAGATAATCGGTTTCAAAGTTTGGGGTGTTGGACGAACTCTCGAGCCAAGTTCAGAGTGCTATATGGACCTTTTCCCCTACAAAACCAGCTTAGTGTGTTAAACGAACGGGATTAGAAAGTTCGAGGAGCTAGATAACTGGTTTCAATGTTTAGGATGTCAGACAAACATTTGAGCAAAGTTTTGGATGTTGTATGGACTTTCTTTCTTAACGTTTTAACAGCCGTTTACAGGGCCTTAACAACCTTTATTTAGAACATTGGTATCAAATTCAATCCCTTGATATTATTAAATAATGACAAAATATTGTCTGCAAAAATACCAGAGGAAGTGGTCACCAACAAGCATATGACCACACAGTTTGACTTATCTACAACAAAGAAGAAACTCCAAAAAACAGTTTCATTGGCATTACCTGTCACTAAAATTTTGCTCAGGATAGTGGAACTGCTTAAATACAGGGAGCAATTCCCTCCTCCTGAGTTCAACCTCGTGAAGAGGCAGCTTCTCGATCTCAATTTCTCCATCAATAATGCTAACAGTTTCCCCTGATTCTGCAGCAGGATTATCTATCACGTAGAAGCAAATCTGCATAAACAGGGAATATTGTTCAATATTCATTCTGCATAATTTAGCATATGGTTTTTGGGACAATGCAGCACAACCTTAGATTTCTGCCAGATGGGAATCCTCCATGGGCTTATTTGTATCTCTGCATTTGAGAGATACCAGCTTGATCTTTCTCGGACTCGCATAACCTCTTTTCCCGATATACCGTCGGTTGATGGAGTGGAATCCAAATGCTCACTATCCTCACAGTCAGAAGTATCCATTGCCATCATACTGTTCCGTTGGTTATAGAATACAACATTTGCAATGTTTTCATCTCTTTCTGGCCAGTTTGTCCTACGGCATACATCCCACCATTGAATTGGTTCAGCAATAACATGCAACTCATCATCTTGGTGCTGCAAATGGGGACCAGGCCCAACTCTTGGGCTGCTATCAGAAGACTCAGAACCTGAAGAAGGCAAAAGTTCATGTTGAATAACATGACCAGACGGTGAATACACCAATAAATGCTCCAAAGCATTAGCCTTCGACGGAACCGGCAAAGAACCTTGGTAAATGGAATTGTGGAAAACAGCATTGACAGCACCAGATGGTACAGACAGTTTTCCACTTGCAGAAGCAGCCACATTGCTGACAGTATTTAGCCAACCAGAAGTACTGTTTTTTATCCTACTGACTACAGAATTTGTCACAGTTGATGGCACTGGTTGAAGCTGTTGATCCATAAGAAATGACGATTTTGACCACCATGGCCTTGACTGACATGGGGCTAGAGGTGGCCCATCACTGTGAGACTTCTGTGGTTGCAGACTTGAATCACCACCAAAAGGAGACAATGTAAAAATATGGCAAGTACCCCGCGCTGAAACAATAGATATCCACTGGCTAAAATGACTAAAAGAAATGTCCTGTATGACCTGCATGTAAATACAAGATAATTAAAAAATAAATGACAGATCATAGAAAAATTAAAATAACTTTATAATCGCTTTGTAACCATACAGCTGCTGTCATGCCACGATAAAGTTTGTAAAGGTGAACATGTGATGCTGTCCAATCATAGCGTGCTGAGCCCGAGCCATTAGCAATGCAGGTCGGCATGATCCTGAAAACATTTATGTTATGGCCATGAACAGAGGCTGTGACCAAAAGTGTTCCACTAGGGTCAAAACAAAGAGCAGATATGGGACTTGTGTGTGCCCTAAACTGTGAGATGACATCTTTGGAGATGAAATCCTTGATGACCACCTGCAAGTGTTCAATGAGAGATCATTATTATGAAATGAAAATGCATTGAGGAATTTATTATTTCGATTCACTCAAATGAAACGAAGAATTAAAAGCTTAAGTCAAGCCTCAACCAACCATTCCTGCATTGTCAGCTTCCAGAGGATGCACACTGGAGGGAAGTTTGCCGGATCTCCTGCCTGGACTTGATGATAGTGGGGAATTAGAACCATCAGGCAGCAGTTCTTGGCAGTACTTTGACATTTTTTTGTATCCCATATCACCAAGATTAATTATACCAGCAGCTATTTGCTTACTGGACTCCATTGCATATCTAGCAACTAAGCTTCCACTGCTAGGAGAAGTAGATGGGCTAACTCCTGGTGAAGGTGTAAGGTTCTGTGGACTTAGACGACCTGTGGTCGATGATAACAGGCTATTGGAAGCATAAGCTAACCATCTTGGGCCAACAGCCATTGGGCCATACCCAATATTTATCCCAGGTGCCCCTTGCAAAGGATATGTCAAGACACTGAACTTGTTCTCAAGAGTTACAGCATCAAAGCAGTATATCTGACATGTATTGCAGAATATTAGTACATCAAAGCATTATTTAACAAGTCTATCCATTGTTGCTGATGTCATTTTACACTATGAATAAAAGTACCAGAAGAATCTTACCTGCGCTGCAAGAGCTACAGCGACAATCCGGGGGCTGCAGCGAACTAAATATACTGCAGACCGAAACCTAAGAACATGCACATAGGTGTGAGACTTCAAAGAGTAGAAGCGAACAACCGTTGGGGTAGAAATGCAATTTCCAGTTTGAGATTCGCTGCTTGTATCTCTGATCAGTGCACTTAAGCGACCACCTTGAACCATACCCAAGCCATTTGTCTCATCGCCGGCAACAACCAAAAGCATGGGATGAGATGCACTAAATCCTTCAGTACCTTCAGAGTAAACTGGTGTGGGTTGCATTTGTAAAAAAGTAACTGGACCATCACGTTTTGAGACCAATTCGCAAACATTTGCAGCATCCTCAACATCAAGCACTTGAAACCCATTTGAGTAACCCAGAAGCAAAACATGCTTGAATGATGATGGGTGAAGCTCTAATTTATCAAACCCAGCCCACAAAACCTGTTTATACGTGGAATGTCAAGACTGCATTTATGTATGAATTTGCAGAACATGCAGCAGTACCACAGTGGGTTAAGTAATTACAGTAAATATCTGTGGACAATAAAACATATTGAACAAAACATTACCCAAATAAGGACAATAGCAACAAGAAACTTCCATTGAGTGCATTCCAGAAAAAGAATGCATACCATGATAATGTCAGCTTAAATGTAGCATGACATAGATATGACAAGCAAACCAAAAAAAAACAGAAAGGGCTATTTACGAATTGGCCTCAACTCTCAACACACATACACACCAGGAGAATAACAGCAACAGAATGATATAAGCTTAAAAGTGAGAGTCCCTGGGTAGCGGACACCATCACAGTAGCATTATAGTGGTAAAGATAGAAAATTTGAGTTCATGGAACCGCCCAATTATTTGGAAGTCCTTGCATTGCTTGAAAATTCTGGTTTTAACACCATGTAGCTAACTAGGATTTCGTCCATTCTAGCATTGAGAAAACCATCCAACATCCCTTCAAATTCCACACATTCTAGTAGATTTTACCAACTCCATCTACCTAATTTTAACTTTTGTTCGTGGTCAACTGACTTCCAACTTCGCTAGTTGTACATATAATTGTGAATCTTCGCGAACATAAGATCTAACTCCTACCGCAGAATGCATTAATTAGGTCCACGATTGCAAGTGTAACTGAGCAGCACTAAAATTAGCAACTCCCACATCTATCTCCAACAGTCCAAAAAACAAAATCAATTTGAGGTGGGGGAGGTAGAGCCGACCTGGTCCTTCTCGTCCTCGGCCTGGGGCGCGATGGAAGCGGCGACGGAGGCGCCGGCCGAGCGCACCGTGGACGCGACGGAGCCAGCGTTGGACGACACCGTCTTGAGGCACGACGATATGATCCGCAGCGAGCTCGGCAGCAGCCCATTCCTTCCCCCCTTCCCCCGCCTCATCTCCTCCTCCTTCCCGGAGACCAACAAGATCACCAACCCCTCCGACCCCGACGCTGCCGCTCCTACCACCCCCGGCCCCAGACGCCGCCGCTGCCCATCAGCGATCGCCGCCTCCGGCGCCGGCGAAGCCCGATACCATCCGAGTATCCCTACTCCCGCCGATCTCCCCACCCGCCGCCACGATCCGCCCAGTCAGCTCGCGACCATCTCCGTCGGCCCCTTGCCTCCTCCTGTCCTCTCCTCTAAGCCATCTTCTCCGACTCCGACCAGAGCCAACAACTCCTTGGCTTCACCCTTTTCCTTTCCCTCCCCTCCTCTCTCTCTCTCTCCTCCTCGCTGTTGCTTTCGTGTGCCTATCCCCCTCTCCCTGCCCCGCGCCCTTAAGATAATCCTAAGAAATCCCCTCCGGTTTGCCTCTCCTCTCCCGCTACACGTCCCCGAAACCAACTCCCTTAACTCACTTCCACCTGGGCCCATAACACGACCACATCTCTGTGCCATGTTTTCTGGGTACAGAGTCCGAGTGCGCGTGGCGAGCAGAGGGGAGGGGAGCTTGCACGCAAGAGTAATACGACGGTCTTACTCTTATAGATCCCTTGCTAAGCTTCGCCTGCCGCTGCCGGCTGCTTCCTACGCGAACGTACGTACGCAGGCTAAGGGTTGGGTCTTGCTTTATCTGCACACTAGGCGTATTTGCTCTCTGCGTATAATTTTGTCATCTGTAGTTTTTTTTTAATGAAATTACGGATCCAGTATCCTTCTTGACCGGAAAACAATAAGAGATGGCGTGTATTATCTATCATACTTCTCTACCGTGGCAAGATAGCTTCTTCGTCTACTACAGTAGCTCCCTGACAAGCGTATCAGGCCTATCTTCCTTAGAGCTCGAGTACTGTGGTAGCTTATTTGCTGCAGTGGCCCGTCCAGACGTGCTACAATGATGGGAGGTGTTGCAATGCCGATGATCTGCCATAGTAGGGGAGGAACTTAGGATCCCTTCGGGATAGTTTCTGATTATGCAGATTCTGGATTGTAGTCAGCTGTCTAGAGAAGCAGCTGTCTGAAGAATCTGCTGACTGGAGAATCTGGTCGTCCGGCAATCCTGGTTGTCTGTGTTGATTGTTGATAGCATCAGTGACGGATGAGCGGATGAGGGTGGTGGAGGGGTCTAGGGACGATGGCGGAAGCTCTTGTGTCTACGACGACTCGTGGAAGGTGGAACTCGTATAATCTGAGTCAGAATCCACAGAATCAGGTGGATGATAGTTTCTGATTCTGTGTACAAATCAGATTCTGATTCTTGGAGAAGCTGTCTAGAATCTTACTGTTCAGCGTACAATCCGCTTTTATTTTAAGTAGAAGCTGTATTTAAGCTGAAATGAAAAGGGCCTAAGTAATATGTATTATCTATTGGTGCTTTGGCTATCGTGAAGGAGTCTAAATTTATAATTTTATTCGAGAGAAAACCAAATATTAAAAAAAAATCTGAAGAGGGACAAATAGGCCTAAGCCTCCACCTCATGTGCCCTCACTTGTAGGCTTGTCTTCCAAACTAGCGAACGAGGAAACCTTAGAGGCTATTTGGGAAACTATGCTTTAGTTTTATTTTAACTTTGGACCAAAAGCTCTTCAAACAGTATAGCTGCAAAACAGTTAGAAAGTTAAGCCATAAAAAAAGTACCTCCAAAAGCTGTAGCTACTAGGAAGGAGCTTTTCAGCTGTAGTTTCGTTTGACCACCTCTCACCTCGATCGCTCTGTCTTCTCAACCTCCGCCACCTCACCTCACCGGCTCCACGTCACCTCCCTACTCGAACGTCGCTGTATTTCGCTATGTTGCTACCTCCTCGCTTGGTTGGCTCTCAAAAGATACAACTGCAGCACTAGTTTGACAAATAGCATAACAAAAAAAATCACATCCGTCAGATACAACTGCTTTACAGTCTAACAAATCAAAAATAGCTTTTCAACCCAACGGCAGCTCTTCCAAACAGACTTCTTTAGCTCGGCCATCGCCTACCGCCTGCCGTGCTATCCGAGAAAACGCGTTTTTCTTGGGCACGAGTAGATACGGTAAGTTAGTACGCTGATTGAGCGACGCTCTGATTGACGGATTTGATTGTGGTTTTTTATCGGTGTTACGAAGGTACACGAGGGAGGGTGCCGTGTTCGCCACGAACTTGTTTGAGAAGCTTGGTAGATTCAGAGATTCGTTGCTTTGGCAAGCGCGCTTCAGACGCAACAAACCGGGCCAGGGCTGGGCAATTGTTCCCGGAGCGGCATGCTTCTACGGAGCGTGTAACGAAAATACGATGTTAAGCAATTGTAAACCCTGGCGTCACTCCTAACTGTGTGGATAATAATAATCTCCGTTGACACTTTGGATTGTCAAAGTAGCTCTGCCACAGCCAAGCCACTCAAAACTCGACTCGGGAAAAGCTAGCCTGCACCGAAGCTCCATGCCTTCAAAGAGCTCAAGCTGAGTGTAGTGTACGGGATTTACAAAGCTCCACTCGATAATCCTCGAAATACGTACAGGTTGCATAGATATTCAAAATTCCATAGGTGACCTAGTAGATTTTTTAATATTTTTCCTAAAACTTCGTTTGAACTCAATTGAGCTTGTCTCAAGCCCAACACATTTAGGGTGACTTTTTCTTTTTCGAGTGCAAGCTCTAGCACATGCATTTTCACAAAACGCTACTGCACACAAGTTTATCACAGAGATTCACAAACCATATCACAGACGATTTTATGAACCATTTGTATCAAACTATCAATGATGACTATGCTTTATAAAAAAACTCATCACAGACGGTTCCAATTTAATTTTTTTATTTATTGGCTAGTCTTAAGAAATGTTAGTCATACCCTCTGAAACAAAAGATATTACAGAGCATCACCAACATATTATTATAACATACATTTTAGAAATTATTATAACATACATTTTAGAAATGAACTCGAATCATATATTACGACATACGGTGCATCCATTTCAAAAATCAACTCAGATCACTTATTACAACGTGTATGTGCATCAATTTTAGAAATCAATTCAGATATATTAACCAATTGAATTTAGATCTACAACTCACAAATTCACAGCACAAGGCTCACAAATTAATCAAAATGGTAACTAACAAATTCACAACTCATTATGTGAGCCTTAAGTGGCATTTGCCTTTTGGATTTACGACCTTACGCATCAAGAAGGCACAAAGCTATCCTCAAATACCTACCAGGTCAGCCTGTACCAACGCAGATTCAGCGCATTGCCAAACCTGTCGATGGGAAGAGTAAAGTTTTGTGTGTATATAAATTAATAAGTAGAAACAATTGTTGCAAGATTGACAAACTTCTATGACATTGGTATTCTGTGAACCAATGAGTTGCATATTGTGGCAAACGTAGAATCCGCATAAGTTAGTGCCCTTTGGCTGCTGGTGGTACTGCTAAAATATAATAGGTTGGTTCCGAAGGTATTATTATGGACTATAAGGATTATTGCGTACTAGCGGATACCGAAAACTTATAAATATGCTTCAGTTTCGCTGGGTCTTTCCTGTGTATCCCTCCACGAGCTTTGTAAACACTAAATGACATGTTGAGTAAATTTTTTATAGGCACCAAATCCGATTAACTAGTAAATTAATTGGTTTTGTCTTGTTATAATTACGAGTAAAATTCAGTGAAACCTACACAGATATGTCACCATGGTCATTCAACCTAACTTCAAGCTATGTTACATAATACAAATCAACAAGTATAGTAACTGAACGAAGCACTTACCCCGAGTTGTAGAGTAAAGTATGAATTTTTTATTCCATTGAGCCAACAATACTTTTTCCACGTACTCATGGATGGCATCTAAATTTCATCTATGGTTTGCTTAGACACCATGTGTGGGTCGAGGAAATCCACTAGTTGTTCCCTTGCCTATGCTTCCATGATCATGTATCTACATATACAAAATCAAAGATCATATATATACAATATTTATCGGTACGACATGAATGTAGACCATGATTGCACACACTTATAATGTCCAACTTCTAATAAAGGAGGCGTTGAGAGAGTTGAGGTTGTAGAGATCGAATGAGTCGTTGAAGCCGACTACAAATAAGCCATTTAAAAACTGGTGTAAGAAATACTCCGCCTTAAAGCTAATTGAGATACTCGATGCATGTTGTGCCACTGGCTTGTTGGCTTATTCCAAACACTAATATTACAATCTAATACAGGGTAATGTAAGCATATTCTGATACTCTTTCGATACAAATGGCTGTCCCAGCTTAAATGCCGCGCAAATGGGGCAAACGAAAATTCATGGCCTGACGTGGTCCCTTTCAATTTGCCCTTGTCGTCACCTCACCATCTACCAAATGTCATCTTCACGGAAGATGACTTGGCCTGAACTGCAGTAATGGCCTGTGCCTAACGGAACATGGTAGCCGATTTGGTGTGCTCCTTCGGTGCAGCACATGGCTCCAGTAGTACTAGTAGCTCCGGTGCATCACGTGGCTCCGGTAGTGCTTATAGCTTCAGTGTTGTAGAACGGGCATCAAAGGAGATGTCCTTCTTAAGTCACCGGATGAATGTGCCGATGGCATCCCCTAGTGTAACAATCTCATCTTTTGGGGGCATCTCTAGCGTGACGGTCTTGCAAATTTCGTATACTCCATTAACCTGGACCTTCGCTTAGCATGGATCTATCGTGTGACTGTGCACCACCGACCCTAGACCGGATGGATACGTGAGCCCCCAAGCAGCCTGTAGGGGAACGGAACCGTTGGCAAGCCTCACTTGAAGATTGCACGGCATGGCCATCTACAAAAAAGGTACACAGTTAGCTAACACATCAAACAGGTCTATCTAAGTAGCATTGCAGATATGTATATTATCCGGGTGTCATCGGGGGGAAATCTGACGTCGTCCACATCCATCTCAAGGATGGACACATAGCTGCTTTGACGGTTAGTTGGGTTGAACTGCGCTTGTGCTTCTTAGACTTGCACGTTCCATGCCTGCCTCTCCACAACCACTCTTTGCTTCATCCTTTTCTCAAAGCTTCTTAGCTGACTTTGAACTGTGCTCTCAGCCTTTCCTTAACAATTTCCTCAATCAGGGCAACTTGCTGTTCCTCACGCTCGGCTTTACTTATCTTCCTACTTTGGTATATGTCGAAGTCTTGTAGAAATCCTATTTTTCAGGGAACGAAAACACCTAGCCTTTGGTGCGATCCGGGTGCTCCTTGTTTCTCAAGAATGTGGAGAGTATATATTTCTCTCTATCTAAAATGAAAGAGCCCTGAGAAGATTCCGTGCTCAACGATATTTGGCGTTGGGACACTACCTCATTCACGGGGTTGGTAAAGGACACGCTGCCCGAAGACACGGGATGTGATCTCGCTCTTACTCAGTTTTAGGCACATAGGTCTAAGATCAAGGAAAATGGTGATGTGACCTTCTGGATTGCCTTATCGTCCTCCCTCATCCATTGCACGATCTTACTCGCATACCCAATGGAGCTAAGTCTATGCGGGTGGATATTTTTTGACTGGATGGTCTTGTGCGCTGCACTTTAACATACGAACTCTTCCATCATCTTCATCTCAATAAATCGTTCCATACGTCTTCAGTGATGAACCCGTACTTCTGAAGTGGAGTCATTTCCTTATTCACATAATTTGTAACGACGACGCTCTTGAAGTTCTTCCACACCTTTCCCGCCACTAGCAACGCATATCGTCATAGTGCGTGCATTGCGTCTTGTGGGAGCTCGAATGACACGAAATTTTCTGTCACCATCCTGTCACGCTCCTTATCTATTAGCGTCTTCCATGATAGATACGTGATGGAGACCCTTTCACGCCCAATGATCCTGCACAATATCCGGAATATTGTTGCAGCCTTAGGAGGTGCGATAGGGGCTCCATCATGCGAATTGACCGCCGTAACGGTATATCGGCTTTGGGTCTTTCACTAAGCCCTCTTGGACCGCAACTCTGTTTTCCTATGTTGGGCGCCTCATCAGATCCATTCAGTGACAAGAATGAGGGGACGCCATCTTGTAATGATGTAGGCTGTGTTAGATCTTCAATGATCAGGCAAGTTGGTAAATCAACAATTCATAGAGGGTCATAGAAGAGGAAAGAAAGCAAATTTAAGCGTTGTTTAGTACTGTTGTAATTGTATGATGCAAGGTTAAGAGAAAGCAAGTTAAGAGAAGATAAATTAAGAGTTGCTTTGTATATACAAGGTTAAGAGAAGATAAGTTAAGAGAAACAAACTTAAGAGAAGGTAAGTTTAGAGTTGCTTTGTATATGCAAGGTTAAGATAAGAGTCTCAAATATTATCAAAAGGCAGCCTTTTGACATTTTAAGTCATTTAAGCTTGACATTCCAGGAATGCATCATTAGTGGATCCAATTAAAAATACCACAAATCGTCTACTAGAGCAAATTGATGAATAATTTTATTTTAGTGCTCTCAGCTCCACCATTTTTGGGTCAAGATATTACACTTGAATTGAACAATCAACTAAAAGAATAAGGCCTTGAACTTTGATCTCCCTAAGCAATGCACTCTAAAGTATATAGAGTCAAGCTTACTTAGGGAACAAAAGCATCAGGCTTTGGGTGCTCTCTCAATGCATAACATATAACTAGAGAACATACCAGCGCTGGCATATAAGTTCCAGGCCTCATAATGCATGATTTATTTTCTTGTTTAGTAGGTTATTAAATTAATTGATTAGTTCTTGCAATGTCCCTTTAATGATCAGATTAAAAACTTCTGTACCATCACATGACAGGTTCAGTTAATAGTTTTCCAATGTATCTTTTTTAATAATGTAATGCATCAACCAATAATTGCCTTTACTACACTTTTGATTTGTTCTCACAATATTTTTGCCTTTACTGCTCGATGACGCAACTTGGTCAATTGATGAACTAAGCAACAATAGTAGAGAATATGGCCTTGAACAAATGTTATTCTTCCTGCTGATGCTTAAAAGTGTATACTGTGCCCCTTACTAATCATCACTGATCATATGCTGTGATCTGAATTGCTGCTATGTGCTGAATATTCCTCAGTGGCTCTGGTTGGTTGGTGGTCCTTTCCTAGAAGGATAATTGGGGATTTTGGTGAGTACATACAATTGTTCATGCTGGGCAATATCAATCACAAAATGGTTTTCCTACTCTATAAATTGAATTGGTTAGTTGCATTCTTTCACCATGTCCCATTTTGTTTGTTTGTTGATCCTTTAGTGAGTCAACTGGATTGTCCTAATGAATATAAAGTTTAATCCAAAGATTATCATGGATTGGTTTAGCCTCAATCCATATTTCAACACTGTTTAATCTAGTTGATGAGCTTATGGCTTGCAATTAAAACACTATTTAATTTCAACTCTGTTTAATCCATATTCTGCTTCATATTGAGATGTGGTGATTGTAATGCTCTAGGTTTGAGTGTCCAAGAGGTCTGAAGATTCAAATAAACATCTCCATAAAGCAGCGAAAAACCTTTTCTTATTAGTCTTACTAAATTATCTTGAAACTTATGGTCTTTAGACAATTTAGCCTCATGTCATTAATTTCTATATATGGCCAGTTTTGTATGTTGGAAAAACAATCACAACTCAGCGAGATGACAAATTTCAACTGATTTATTAGTTGAGACGTGTTTGCCACTTAAAATCAGTTGTCCTTTGCATACCATGAATCTGTGATATCTAGCCTAATGTGAATCAAATAAAGCAAACTCAACACAATTTTTCTAAATTTGGGGATCTTGCTCAGCTCCCAAATGTAGTATTTCCTTTTGTTGGCATACATGTTTCCTGTAAAGCGGTTTCCAGTATCCACTGAAGGGGGATGGAGGATGCTGAGAAGTTTGAAGGGATTGCGTGGAACTAGGTATGTTTTGATGAGGGAATTCGACAACAATTTTGGAGCGATCTTGGTTTCCCTAAGGGCAGTCGGTGGTGGGAGAATTCGCTCACTCCCAAGGATCGACTGTCTTCGCGGGATTCTACACAGGGTGTTGGATCAGAACCAGTCCCAACCGGTGTTGATTTGGTGGTGAGATCAAAAGATTTACCCTACTCCAATTCATCTACGGTTGGGCCAACCAATGTTTCTCCATCTTATCCTGCGCGTTCATCAGATTCTATTGCTATTGTCGGTCAAAAAACAGTGTCAGCAGGTCTGCATTGTGATCTCAATAGAACACGATCACCCAATGCACCTGTTTTGACAATTCTTGGGGTGGAATGCTGTTCAAAGAAGGTTTTGACGGAGTGCCAAAATTGACGTTTTCTTCGTCGAAGTTGGAGGATTCGTCCTTGGCGTGGCCCGTTGCCAAAACCCCGACAACGTCAGAAACTGACGCTTCAGGCTTCTGGCCACAATCATTGGCGACCAGTGAGTGTAGTCCTCAGTTCATGCCCGATAGGTCTGCATTGGGTGATTCGCAGAAGATTGACGTCGTCCGGCCTCCGGAGGTCGCCGTGGTCGTGGAGTGTCAGACGACGGCATTGCCCAGAGTGACGGCAAGTCAAAATTTGAATGTGGGAGATAATCACGGGTGGTTGGTGGATCGGGCCAAATTATATGGAAGGTCTCGTAATATTCTTAGGTGACCAGTTGAACGGAGGCCCGCATGTCAATCCTTTTTGATACAACCTTTTCTGCCTAGAGGAGGAGGGTTTCGGCGTTCATACATGGAAATTGCTGCTCTGCCGCCGTCGCCGCCGCTGATGGATCGACAGAAGCAGGATCGCCATCAGTGGCATGCGCCTACGGCAAGACTTGATCGTGATCGGCTCCCCTTCGGTAGGCCTCATCGGGGTAGGCCTCATGGTCCGATGCGTGCTAAACTTGCCGACCGAAGTGGATTCGATGGTCGTGCTGTCTCTGGTCCAGGGGGGACGTTCGTGACTTATCTGGAGGAAGGGGTCGTGGTGGCCAAGGTATGGATCGTGGTCCCTTTTCCGGTGGTAGGGGGCGTCCTCACGCATTGGCACGACATCAGCCTGTGCCCGTGAGTCAGCCGAGGGAAGGAGGTGCGGTTGTGGAGCTTGGTGCTGCGCAGGAGAAGTCTTTGGCTGATGCACCTAAGGTGAAAAAACCCCGTCCTCCTTTTTGCTTCCGGTGCAAAGTTGTTGGTCATCTTGATTCTGCTTGTCATGCGAACCTAGACTGCTTTATTTGTAATAAAATGAATTCTCATTTGCCGGTCAAGTGTCCGCTGCTTAAGCTTCCGAAGCCCAATGTTTCTATGTTTGGGTGCGCGAAAAATGAACTATGTTTTTTCAGAATCCCTGAGTTTGATTATAAGTTGAAAACGCCAGATCCGGCCCCGACTGCATTGGTCACGATCTCGGGTGGAAAATTGGATGCAGCCACAGTTCAAAGTGAGCTTGCTCGGCTAACCCAGATTGATTGGACTTGGGAGGCTCTGCCCCATGAGAACGATGCTTTTCTCGTCGCTTTTCCATCTGAGGATGAGTTAAAGCGTATGTTCGATATCGAGTACAAATTGAAGAATCATCAAGTTACTCTCACTATCTCTGAGTGGGAGTCGAGTGGTGATGTGGCGCCTGCTTATTGCCTTGATGAGGTTTGGGTTCATGTTTCGGGTGTGCCTCACGCTTGGAGGCATTATCTGGGATTTTGGGCCCTTGGGTTTTTGATCGGGGTCACTCTTGAAGTTGATATATATACTTACAGAAAAAAGGGGTTATCCGGCTCTTAGTTGGTATGATTGACAGAGCGCAACTTCCGCTCAAAACTGATTTGGTTTTCAACAAGGTGGGATATGATATGGTATTCACTGCTGAAGAAAACACGTTTGTGCCGGCCATGCCCCTGCCTAATCCTCATGATTCTGATCAAACAGAGGATGGTGGTTCAGGTACTGACGGGATGAGAAAAGGGGGAGAAAGTGATCAATCTCAAAAGAAACAAAAAAGTGTGCAAGATCCATACGCCTCCCAGACTAAAGCATCGTAGTGGTCTGTTCGATGCAAGCGGCTAGTGCCTCGCCAGTGAGAAGGTCATGGAGTGCATGTCAGAAACTGGAGAGTTTTTCTATGCAGAATATTGAGGGTGCTTTGCCTAATATCTTGGTTACTAAAATGCCAGATATGGGTTCAAAGGTATTATCTTCCCCTCTCAGTAATTCTTCATCAAGTCCTGTGTATGCGTTTGACAATATTGGTTTCTTGTAGTATGGGCCAAGTCAGCAATTGGCTTCGCCTGATCCTTTACCTGCGGTCCAGAAAGGTTGTCGGTCTAAGACTGATTAGTCCTCAGTGCTATTGCCTAAGCTTTCGGACAAACAAGCTGTTGTTCCGTTGGTGCAAGGTATGTCGTGAGGAGAGGCTTGAAATTTGGGCCGGTTACGTATTTCTCCTACTCTTGGTTCGGCCAGTCCGACGGTAGGAGTTATCTGACTCGGGCATGGGTTGTCACAGGAGGTAACTCATCCGCTCTACGGTACTCACGTTGATTCTCAGGAGATTGTTAGTCTGAGTCTGCATGGTGAGGTGAGGAAGGGGGTGACCCAGATAGATCAATTGGGGGTGCCAATAACTCGAGATCGAGTTGTTTCAGGTGCTGCTACTTCTTGTGGTATGAATCCGAGTCATTTTCATTCGATTGATGGTCTCCACCGTAGCTTACAATGTAATGTTCATGTTGCTGATGGTACATTTATGACAGATGGTGATTTGCTAAGCAAAGCCATGTGGCGTACTGCGGTGCGGAACTTGGATACCGATTCAGGAATAATGACGGTGGTTCCTTCAATTGAGCGACCATATTCATCTTCTATTCCTCTACCTCATGAGTCCGGTAAGCCATCAAGCAAAAAATCTCTTTCTTTTGCTGCAATGTCTGATGAGCAGTGTGTACTAAACCTAAATAACTTAGGCTTTAGGGTGGAAAAGAGCAGTAATGGTACTAATTTATCGATTAAAGCGCTAAAAAGGATGGAAGTTAATAGGTTAAAATTAAACCAATCCGTTAGACATAAGATTGCCTCAAGAGATATCTTAGTGAACAGGGAGGTTAATCCCTTTGAATCAAGTGATGACGAAGCCACTAAGGTTGATAGTGACTTACTTGCGCATTTGATTAAGGATGTGTCCGAAGTGGACCTAGAGACGGAGGATCTAAACATGAGAATTTGTGATCTAATGGCCTCCTGTCGTAAGTCTCGTAGGAATCGTAAATCAAAAGAAAAAAATGTCTCTATGAAAGGTTTTTTTCTGGAATAGCAGAGGTCTTTCAGACTTGGCTAAATTTTGGTACATCTCAGAGGCAGTTAAAGATAATCATTTGGACTTTGTTGCTGTAATGAAAACAGGAAAGAAAGATTTGTCAAAATTGAATCTTGCATGGCTCTCTGGAGGTGCGGATTTCGTTTGGCACTGTCTTCCCCCAAGAGGTAGATCCGGTGGGATCCTTTTAGGTATTAACACGTCTTCTTTTGATTTGTCTTTGATTGTGGAAGGCGAATTCTTTATCAATTTTCATCTCATTAATAAGATAGACAAATTTAAATGGGTTCTCATGGCAGTATATGGTCTAGCCCAGGATGACTTTAAAGCAACATTTCTGGCTGAACTGGGGAGGACTTGTCAACACAATCATTTACCGACTGTTATTGGGGGAGATTTTAATATTATGAGGAATAGTAAGGAGAAGAATAACAATAGATTCAGTGATCGCTGGCCTTTTTTATTTAATGCCGTAATTAACAGCTTTGATTTGAGAGAGATGGATCTCACTGGTCGTCAGTTTACCTGGGCGAACTCTTTGCCTAGTCCAACCTACAAGAAGTTAGATAGGGTTCTTATGTCTACCGAGTGGGAGTTTAAATTCCCACTTGTTTCTATTCAGGCTTTTGACAGAGGCATTTCGGATCATACCCCCTTTCTGCTTGACACCGGAGTTCCAGCTTTTTCTGGGATAGCTAAACAGTTTAGATTTGAACCTAGTTGGTTTACCCGAGAAGATTTTCATGACAAGGTGGTGGAAATTTAGAATAAACCGGTGAGAGGAAATAACTCTGTCCAACGATGGAACCGCAAAATGGGGGCTTTGTGGAGCTTTCTTCGGGGTTGGGCACTGCATATCAACGGTGTTTATAAGCAAAAGAAAAGCGATTTACAAGCAATAATCACTGAGCTGGATATTGTCACTAAGGTTAGGGATTTGTCTGAACTCGAGCAAGAGAATCTCGCTAAGGCTAGGGAGCACCTGGCCAGTCTTCTTAGAGAGGAAGAAATTAAATATTATCAGCAGGCAAAGGTGAAAGATATCCTCTTGGGCGATAATAACACTAGATACTTTCATATGATTGCTAACGGCAAACATAGAAAGAAAAGAATCTATTCTCCGGACCACGAGGACAGTAAGATTGAGGGGCAAGCTAACCTTAAAAGTTACATAACCAAGTTCTATAAAGAACTTTTTGGGGAATCGGAGGAGGGTCTGTTAGGTCTCGATGAGGAAGACAACCAAGATATACCGCAAGTTTCCCAGGAGGAAAATGTTCTTCTTACTGCTCAGTTCACTGAGAAAGAAGTTAGAGATGCTATTTTCCAGATGAAACATAACAAAGCCCCTGGCCCAGATGGTTTCCCTGCAGAATTTTATCAGAAATTCTGGGATACTATTAAAGGCGATCTTTTGATCATGTTCCAGGAGCTTCACTCTGGAGACCTACCTCTTTTTAGCTTTGAATTTTGGAATAATTTCTCTTATTCCCAAAGTTCGAAGCTTAATGTTATACAAACAATCTGAGACCAATATGCCTCCTAAATGTGAGTTTCAAAATTTTTACCAAGGTAGCTACAAACAGATTGAATTTGGTTGCGGACAAGGTAGTTAGTCCAACACAGACAGCTTTCTTGCCTGGACGAAACATCCTAGAAGGGGTTGTCATCTTGCATGAAACTATCCATGAAATGCATAGACAAAAAATGAGTGGGGTTATCTTTAAGATTGATTTTGAGAAATCTTATGACAAGGTTAAATGGCCTTTTATATTTCAGACCCTCCGAATGAAAGGATTCTCATCTAAGTGGATTTCTTGGATTAAGTCCTTCATTTCGGGAGGAAGTGTGGCGGTTAATGTAAATGATGAAGTGGGACGTTTTTTCCAAACTAGAAAAGGTCTCCGTCAAGGTGATCCTTTGTCCCCGCTATTGTTTAATATTGTCGTAGATATGTTGGCAGTTTTGATGAGAAGAGCTAAGGAACAAGAGCAAATTGGTGGAATAGTGCCTCACTTGGTTGATGGAGGTTTATCTATCTTACAATATGCAGACGAGACAATTTTATTTATGGAAAATAATCTGGATAAAGCTCGTAACATGAAGCTATTGCTTGGTGCGTTTGAGCAAATCTCGGGTCTCAAAATAAATTTTCATAAAAGTGAGTTAATTTGCTTTGGTGAGGCCCAGGATTCTTTAGAGCAGTATTTGGATCTGTTCGGCTGTAAGCAAGGGGAGTTCCCTCTGAAATATTTAGGAATACCTATCCATTCTAAGAAATTGCGAAATTCAGATTGGAAAAAGGTAGAAGAAAGATTCGAAAAGAGACTTAGCAGTTGGAAGGGGAAACACCTCTCAGTTAGAGGCAGACTAACACTTATAAATTCAGTGATGAGTAGCCTTCCAATGTACATGATGTCCTTTTTCGAGATTCCTAAAGGGGTTCTTCGAAAACTTGATTATTTCCGCTCTCGTTTCTTTTGGCAAGGTGACGAGGGCAAAAGAAAATATCGTCTTGCCAAATGGAGTATTCTATGCCAACCCAAAGATCAAGGGGGTCTTGGGATTCACGACTTAAATGTTAAGAACATCGCACTTCTGAGTAAATGGTTGTTCAAGCTTTTAACATCAGATGATACTTGGCAGCAGCTTCTTAGAAATAAGTACCTTGGATCTGAACCATTAGTACAAGTTGAGTGGAAACCAGGCGACTCGTATTTCTGGTCCAGTTTGATGAAGGTAAAACGAGATTTCCTTCGTTTTGGAACCTTCAAAATCCATAATGGATCACAGGTGAGATTCTGGGAAGATATCTGGCTTGGAAGCTGCGCTTTAAAAGATCAATATCCTGGGTTATATAGCATCACAAGAATGAAATACTCAACCATTGCTGCAGTTCTCACGTCCCCTCAACTAACCATATCATGGAGACGGTCATTGATTGGTCCTAAGTTGGTGGCGTGGAATGATTTGCTTTCACGCATCGCCAATGTACATTTAACACAGGATGAGGATGAATTTCGCTGGAAATTGTGCCAATCTGGGCAATTTTCGGTGAAGTCTCATTACCTGGCGTTGATTAAATGTGATGTTCCTAATTTAAACAAGCGCTTATGGAAGTTAAAAGCCCCATTAAAAATTAAAGTGTTTTTGTGGTATCTTAGAAGAGGGGTCATTCTGACCAAGGACAATCTGGCTAAACGTAATTGGCAGGGTAGTCAAACTTGTTACTTTTGTCACGAAATGGAGACAATTAGGCATCTTTTCTTTGACTGTCGATTTGCTCGTATGGTCTGGGGTTTTCTGTATCTAGCTTTGGGCATTGTTAGACCTATTAGTGTTTCTAATATGTTTGGGAGCTGGCTTGTTTGTTTTCAGAAGGATCTTAAAAATGTTGCTTTACTAGGAGCCGCAACCATTTGTTGGTCTCTTTGGTTAAGTAGGAATGCTATAGTCTTTGAAAGGAAATTCAACTCATCCCCTTTGCAGGTTATTTATGCTGCTTCCCATTGGCTGCGTACATGGGCTGTGCTGCAGAAGCCGGACTTGTGAATTATTATGGTGCAGGTTACGCAACGGTTGATGCAGGTGGCCAAGGACTTTTTTCCCAGGAGCATGGGTGGCGGTCTAGTCTTCAGATTGATAGTCGATAGTGTGTGTGTGTGTGTGTTTTTCTTTTTTTCTAGGCTGTGTGCTTCTTGTTAAGTAGAGGCCGGGAGAAGTTTTAAGGACTTGTATCTTCTCGATGTAATGTTCTTGAAATTAATAAAATCTTCCTTCATCAAAAAAAATGTTTCCCGTAAAACAGCAGCACATGTCATGTTGATTGGAATACACAACATCGTAAAACCTAAATTTTATAGAGATTTCATTGTAGTCAAGTCCAAAAATTATCACAAAAAGATCGGCACTTGGATTGCATCAGTTGATTGTTGCCTTAACAGCTTAATGTGCAATGCCATACGAAAATGCCTATCGACATTATGCATACAATGGTAGGGCGAGATTTGTGTTGGAGGGAGAGGGATGCATGGGGCACATACCAACTGGGAGATGGCCTTGGGGAAGATGTGGTCGTGTCGGCCAATGGCGGTGGCAAAGGGAGGCGTGGAGGTGTAGAAGTGGAAGTGGGCTAGCACCTTGAGGCCAGGGAGGCGGACGGTCGCCACATGGGGGCAGGTGACCGGCATGGGGAGAGTTTGCCACATGAGGGTAGGAGGCTGCCATGGGGAAAGGTCACCGCTAGGGTCACACAGGGAAAGACCGGCGCTAGGCTTTGGAGGCGGGTAGGTGCGGGTGTGTCAGGGCGAGGGTAGTGTTAGCTCTAGGGTTTGGAGCTGGGCATGTGAGAGCGAGGGCGGTGTGAGGATAGAGAGCGGCTCGGGCCTTATGGGCCAAGGACTCATCGCAGACGGTTCTGGGCTTGAACCGTCTGTAGTGATGATTATTTTTTTCTTTTTTTAAGTTTGTTTTTTTAGAAAGGCAGTGCTCTTTAAGGCTATTTTTAAAAAAAGTTTTTTTTAAAGGCTGTTTTTTAGAAGTTTTTTTTAATTATAATACATATATCTCATTAATTATAGTACATACATCTCATTAATTCAATACATGCATCTCATTAATTACAATACAAACATCTCATTAATTATAATACATACATATACGTCATGTATTGTAATTAATTATAATACATTCATCTCAATAATTATAATTAATTATAATGCATACATCTCATTAATTATAATACGTACATATATCTAATGTATTGTAATTAATTATAATACATACATCTCATTAATTATAATACGTACATCTCATTAATTATAATACATACATATATCTCATGTAGTATAATTAATTATAATATATACATCTAATTAATTATAATTAATTGTAATACATATATCTCATTAATTATAACATGTAGATACATCTCATTAATTATAATACATGTACACTTGAAATAAACATGACGATCTCATCATAATTCCACTTGCTTATTCTTTTGTATAAAAATTAGCCTTTCACGATGATCGACACGGGTGTAGCTAACTTCCTCGGGATGATCTTCTTGAACTGTAACACAAGTACCGATAGGAGGCAACTCATCAAATTGATTGTATTCTTTCTCATCTACCACATTCTCAACTCCGACAATCCTCCTTTTTTCTTGAAGAACCACGTGGCACTTCATGTTGGACCGGTCGGCTACATAGAAGACTTGAACAATTTGGTTAGCAAGAATAAATGGTTTGTCTTGGTATCCGACACATTCGAGGTCCATGGTAGTGACGCCATACTTGTCAACCTTCATATGCTACAAGTGAACCTAACGACACCAAAATAAGGGGATCTTAAATAGTATGTAATCGAGCTCCCAAATTTTCTCAATGAACCTATAGTACGAGCTCTTCATCGACCTAGCGGTATTCTAGTGTATCTAAGCAAACATCGATATTCTGGTTTGTGCTCTTCATGTACTGATCTCTTATGTAAAATGTGTACCTATTTAAGTCATATCCTTTCTATATTATAATTGTAAATGCTGGCCCTTTTGCCAACCATGTTAGCATATCAACTGACGAGCTTCTAGTGATGGGTTGTTACTCTTTCAACCATCTGTTGAACTGAAGGTTATGCTATCTGATTATCCAGGACTCCTACCATGATGGATTCTCTTGCTGTAGCCCATTCTTGTGCTCGTCAATATACGGGGCCACAACAGCCATGTGTTGCAAAACCGTAAAATAGACTTTAGCGCACACAGCTGGATTAGGCATGATTGCTTTCCTTCCGATGGTTCCAATACCCTGGAGCCTCCCCTCATGGTGGGATTGAGGCACACCTATCAGTTCGACCTGAGTCATGTAATCCATGTAGAATTCAACGACCTCTTTGGTTGCATAACCTTCAATAATGCTACCCTCCGGCCGAGACCAATTCCTTACGTAGGACTTGTGAATTCCCATGTACCACTCGAACGGGTACATACTACATAGGAACACGGGCCCACACATCTTTATCTCCCTCACAAGGTGAACAATGAGATGGACCATGATATTAAAAAATAATAGAGGGAAATATATCTCAAGATTACATAGAGTCATGACCACTAAGGCCTACGGAGCATGTAGTCCTTCGAGATCGATGACCTTCGAGACTTGTTCCCGAACCTTACTTGGTAAAATACTTCCAATTGCCATAAGCAGCATCTATATCATAAGCACATAGCAATCATGAGACTTCATGCCAGTTAAACTCAAATTTTACATCGAAACAAGTCTCTTCATGTTGAAAGAGTAACTAGATGAAACTTTCACATCATACAAGCACTGATACAGCTGAGTTCTCTTGGCCTTGAATAGAGTGTAACAAGCAGGTTTTCAGTATGTTCAGCCTTTATTGGTCTCTTTTAGTGCTAACGCAGGTCTGATACCTATATCGACCAAGTCAAGCCATGCGTTGATACCGTCATTTGTTTTGCTCTTAATGTTCAGTACGAGACCAATCAAACTATCACAGACATTCTTCTCTATGCGCATCACATCAATGCAATGCCGAACTTCTAGGTGCTCCCAATAAGGTAGGTCCCAAAATATTGATCTCTTCTTCATATGCTTTTCTCACGGGTTCTCGATTTACGTCCTTTTCCAAGCGCAACATTCAAGTTCTTAACCATATCATGAATGTCTATCGTGCTTAAAGGCTTTGGATATAAACAGTCTTCGGTCGTTCCGTCGAATTGTTTCTTCATCTTGCGGTATAGGTGATTTCTCCGAAGGAACCTACGGTGATGCATGTATACGGTTTTGCGAAAGTGATTCAATCACACACTCTTGGTATCGTCCAAGCAATGAGTACAGGTTTTGGCTCTTTTTGTACTCTACCTTGATAGGTTAGCAAAGGCAGGATAATCTCTACTATATAAAGCAAGAGTTTCTTCCCACGTCACTTTATCAAAATTACCCACCTTTGCTACTGCTCTTTAATTACCCACCTTTGCCACTGTTAATGCTCTTTGCAAATAAACTTTTATCGCAAATTGAGTTTTGGTTGCAACGTGCGGGCATATGGCTAGTAATCATTTATGATGCAGAACAACAGACAGTGTAAAGTGAAGTACTCTCATTGCTAACATCCCATACCTGTACCCTAGGAGCCCACAGTGTGTTCAGATCTTCCACCAATGGTGCTAGGTATACATCAATATCGTTCTCAAGTTGCTTCGGGCCTTAGATGAGTATAGATAAAAAATGTACTTCTACTTCATAGACAACCAAGGAGGAATGTTGTAGATACAGAGATTTATGGACCAAGAGCTATAACGGTTGCTCATATTAATGAAAAGATTCATTCTGTCCGTACTCAATCTAAATCTTATATTCCTCTGATCCGCTGTGAATTCTTGAAACTTCCTATCGATGTTTCTCCACTGGGTGGAATTAGTAGGGTGCCTTATCATTCAATTGTTCTTACACTCATCTGAGTGTCACCGAAGTAGTTTTGCCTCTTTTTGGTTCGTAAACAAATGCTTCAAATGGGGAATTACAGGTACATACCACGCCACCTTAGCAGGAGGTTCTTTCTTCATCTCGATGCCCTCATCGTCATCATGTGATCTATCTTTATGCTTGTACCGGGATCCTTTGGACACCAGACATATATACAAGTTTGTATACTCTTTACGGTAGAGGATACAGTCGTTTGGACAGGTATATATTCTTTCTACTTCCATTCTCAAGGGATAAAGAACCTTCTTGGCTTTGTATGTGGTTGTCAGCAACTCGTTTCCCTCTAGAAACATATCCACTAATAGACCTAACAACGTTGTGAAACTCTTATCTGACCAACCGTTGCTTGCCTTCAATTCCAACAGTTCCAGCACGGATGATAACCTTGTGTATTTGGACTTGCAGCCTAGGAACAAAGGTTTCTCTGAGTCATACATCAAGCCTTGAATTTTATATACTCCCACTCATTATGGTTCCCTGCTACATCCCGTGTCATTTGATCCAGATTGTCCTAGTGAAACCTATCCTTATCAAAACAACAGTTGATATCATCCGAGTATTGTTGACTTTGTCGACGATGTTAGTACAACTTGCTTCCTGCATAATCTGCTCTTCACCATGACTGATTCATCTTGTGTTACAGTGCTCTGCGTCGAACCCGCGACCTCAAGCAGAGCATTGCATTGTGTTATCGCTACGTCAACGTGCCTTAGAAGCCAGGAACCGAGACAATTTACTTGAACCATTCAACGACGGGTGCAAACTGGTGATGTGGCACGCCGAGGGGCGAACACATCGTTCAAAATGGTGTGGTTAGCGCAAGTTGCCCGAAACTCTACGGGATATAATATACGGAATATGCTCAATCCAATGAATGAGTGAATCTTTTCTTTCCTTCAAAAATGCATATGAAATTACTGCATTTAAATTGATGTTTTTGATAATTTTACCCTCTCCCAAAGAAAGGAGCCGTCCAAGTGGGACAAGGATGAGGTGATGACAGCCGCCTTCACCCCTCCCAAACTATCTTTCCTTTTCGGGTCAAAATGAATTCATTTACCTGTCTTTTTTTTAATCAATATTTATCTTAGTGAAGAACCAAGATAGCGATCAGAGGAGGTGAATGATTGCAAAAAAAATTCACAAAAAGATCCAACCAAGAACCTCACATCAATGAAGCAAAGTGGAGAACACAAAATTATGGAAAAATTCTGCAACGGGCGGCACTACCGCAAAATAACCCAGTAGTGCTAGATGAATAGTAGCCTAGCACAACTGGGGTACTGTATCGGTACTGCTGGTGCACTATAGCTACAGTAAAAGCATCATAGGAATAGTAAAATTAGAACGACTATGAAATGAAAATCCAGTGAATTTTTTTATCGGCTCATCCAAACTTAGTGAAACTTTATAGACACCTTTCTATGGATATCAAGAACCTATTTCAACCTTCAATCACAAGGATCGATGTCCATGTTCTGACTTTTTTCAATTTGAGGAAGAGTGTACAATAATGGGTACAAAAACAAGAGCTTAGCCCTCAACTAGCTCTGGGTTCTTAATGATCAAGATGATCCTAGATAGCTTCCCACATATCATAGCAAGCTAAAATATAAGACAAGAACGCCAAAAATCCGATCTTCTAAGAATCATCTTCTCAAGAACAAAGTATCAGTTTCTTACAAAGAAGAACAAAAGATTTGCCTAGATGATTGAGATATGGTCGGAAGAAGACTCATGCATCAATTATTCATCCTTGGCATAAAATCCACAAGCATTTAAAAAGAGGAGAGGCAAATCCAAATTGCATGAAAGTAAATTGCAAGAATATAAATTGCAGAATTTAAAGACTTAATGTAAACGCGGAAAGTAAATTCAGAGTTGAGAGGAATGAATTTTCATTTCTAGAAGGGAGGTTTACAAAGCCTCATAACTAAGTGGGCAAAGCTCAAAAGAGCATCGAAACCTTTAAAACCTTCAAGAGGAGGAAGGCGGCTAACCCAAAACCCTCAAATATAATGGGTTTTGCACGCTTCTCAAAGCATATTAACTAGACCCGCTATTTATCTTCTAGACCGCGATCCAACGTTTCTCCTTGATCCAAGCAGCTCCTAGCTAACATCTAATCTGATTCTTGTCATCTAGGTTTGTACTGACTCCGCCTCCAATCATCTTCGGCGATTCTCGATCGTCTGGACCTCCGGCTCACCTTGCCTAGTCCCGATCATCCTTCGCCTCACTATGGCTTAGCACCGTCGTCTTGCAATCATCAAAAACAAAGAAACACAACACGTAGCAATGTCCAATTGATATACAATAAACCTCACACAAATTCAAAATTTTAAACTCAAAATTCGATCAATAGGTTGGCACTACCACCTCCTAGGGCTTGTAGTGCCGCTCTCCTAAAGTCCCAGTGAAGACCCTCTTGGTAATATAAATACCGCCCTTTGGGCCGGTACTACCACAGGGCCCTAGGCCTGTAGTGCCGCCTTTAGCCTGACAGCCCTCAAATTGCTTTAAATTGAGATCCAATTCAAATCAAACTCAAGCACAACATGATAAAACACAATCAATTATTTATTACCATCAAGGATAGACCTCAACATAGTCTTTCACTTAGATGAGCTAAAGAGCTCTAATTAGTAGGTAGTTGGCTTTTCTCAAGCCTAGAGCATGTGCAATGGTATAGACGGTGGTTGTCTGTAATATAACTATATGTCATCTATAGACAGCATTAAAGATAACTCATACAGCAAATTATCTATGTAGTTGTCTATAACAGTATCTCATATAATTCATATACTGTCTATACAATGGTACACACAATATAAAACTGTCTATAAGACCATTTGCTAAATAGTATATAGCATCTTTCTCTCTCCCCACATCACCAAAAATCCTAGGTAGCATAGCCTTACAAACAGCTGACATGAACCACTGTACATACCGATGACTATTGGTCCCGGTGGTAGATCAAGTAAAGCACGCCGGGGGAATGATAATTGGCAATGCTATGAAGCAACCACAGTCAACAGTGAGGCTCTAGACGTGGCAACAGGCAATGGCAGAGCTTAGAGCTGGGCACTTGGGCCGTGCTTTTGTGGGCTGGCCCGAGGGACGAAAGTATGTCTCGATCCAAAGGACAGCTCATCATGAAGTGGGCCATGGGGGCTGGCATGTTACTGTTCCTTAGGCCGTGCTGAGCCCGGTGGGTGGTATGGCCTGGCACGTTACTGTTCCTCGCTCGCTCATCGCACTCTCTCATTCTCTCCTTGGTTGATGGCACTCATCACTCTCTCCACTCCTCTCACTGCCTCGCTTGCTCATTGTTGACAGATTGAGATATAAGGGCGAGAGAGGGGAAAGAGCTAAGAGAGATTGAGAGAAACAGAAAAGAGAAATTCAAGAATCCATAAAAATTTGTTATTTTTCTCCTAATATTTGTATTTATTACCTTAGCCTCGTGTGTCTCTAACTCCTTTCCTCTCGTTGCAATAGTGCAAATAGGGCAGGTCTGAACCGGCATGGCACGAAACAGGCATGAAGCACAAATGAGCCATGTCTGGGCTTGTCGAAGGCGAACTGGACTAGCATGGTATTGCACGGCAGACACGATGGGCTATCGTGGAATAGCACAATTCAGGCACAAACCATGACAGGCCCATGCCGGACCGACCCAGCACGGCACGACGCCCACCTCTAGTGAAGCTCAATGAGGAGAACTATGGCTATTGGTTACAAATCTTAGCAAAGATCTGCAAGGGAAGATTTCATTTCTACAACTCCCAAAGCAATTAAAATAGCTTCAACCCAGCTTGTCTCTATTACTTTTAATTAAGAGTTACCGGTGGTGGTGAGTGTCTTGGCTTTCTTGTTAAACCCGTGTTAGATCAGGAGATCAGGTTGTAGCTGTTGTTATTTTCCCCTTACTTTTCATACGCTTTGATTTGGCTGCAGGATTGAAAGATCTCAGCTTGAGCTTCTGTGATGTGCAAATTTTGTACTTGTATGCGATTCAGGTTATTTTAGCTTCCATTTTAGTCGTAGTTAGGATGCATACAGCTCTCTGTTGTGAGCTCCATTGTTATTGCTAGAGCTTAAAAGGCATGGCTAATTTGTTAACAAGCTGCAAGTAGAGTGGGTCACTAGTTTGTTGACAAGTGGCACCTGTGGCATATGCCACAAATAACATTGTTATGGTTTATAATAGTTCAGCACACTCGAAAGATTGACAAAAGCAATATCTTGTGTAGATGAGGACATCCTCATGTACCAGTACATAGTTTAATACTACTGATGCAAGTTCAGGGAGTTAATGGCGTATTTTTCGTGTAAACATAGTGATAAGGTTCTCTTCGGAGTTCGCATTAATCGTATTTATCGTATGGTGACTAAATGCAGCTAAAACTTTTGATGAAGACTACTTCCAAACCAACGAAGAATCAGAGTAGTTCAAAAGTGAATATGAGATGCGGCAAATTAAACAAGCAGGTTTTTGTTTATAGAAGAATTGTTATATTGATCAAATGCATTTCCAAATTCATATATTAAAAAATTATACCAGACAGTACATGCTGTTACACACCTAAAATTGATTTCATTTCACATGAAAAATTCTATTTGGCTAGTCCAACACAGCTGCTGATTTACAGATTATCTTATCAAATGTGATGTGTAGGATGAAGGGCTGAACAACATTTCTGAAGGTCTGGACTCTGGACACATTGAAAAATCTGCAGAGGACAGGAATAAAGTTTGTTGTAGATGCATGTAGCTTCTTTATTAATTAAATTAGATTGATTCTCTACTTGCATTAAGTCAAAACTAAAATTATTCATGTAATCTTGACTCTCTGCAGGCATTAAGAACTAAAATTGTTTATGTAATTCTGCAGAAATTGGATAGGCAGGTCCCTTTGATGGATGAGATTGACTCTAATGTTGACTTTTCTGTCTTTTCAAAATAACTGTTATTATAATGTCCGTAGTTAAAGTTAAAAGAAATGCATTTGAATAATTTTTACAGGTAGATAAAGCTAATGCAGAGCTAAGAAAGACTAATATCATGCTAAAAGAAACGTATACTTTCCAGTGGAATAATTCTTATCTTTGTAGTATTGTATGCTTTTTGACCAAAATCTCTTACCTGTCTAGCAAGCAATGCCATGTTAGGCTCGTTTGGGACAATGAATTTTATAGAATTCTTTTGGGAATTATACTGTTTCACATAAAAAAAATCATGCATTTCAAATGAGATATTTTTATATAACCTTATCTACTATTCGTTGTGTTTGTATATAAGTAGTACTTATGTGCATTTGAAATTTGCAAAATATTTTGTAATATGAGGGCGTTCAGATTGCAAAATTAAAGATAATTTTAGACTCGAGTTTGTAAATAGGTGTTTGTAATTTGTATGCTTTGATGAATTGATTTAAACATTCAACCATTGCACATTTAGAATAAACATTATCATTCAGACAGCGTTAGTACTCTTTGCAAAGAAATTTTTGTCGTAAATTGAGTTTTCGTTGCTATGCATGGGCACATAACTAGCTTCTTCTATTTTTACGTTGTGTAAATCTGGCTCCAGCTCCTAAGTAGCTTCTCTAGAGCTCGGGTAAAAAGTTCATATGACCAGATGCTTAGGTCTAGCAAACCGACCACATTTTGTGTGTTGATTTTAGGGATGGTAATGGGAAAAATCTCCATGGAGAGCACCTTCTCATCCTCAATCTCCGATAACCAAAACTTCCTGTCCCCACACATGGGGCTTAATTCCCCCCGTCTCCGATCTCTGACGGGTTTGCGGAGCCCCGATAGGGACTAATCCTCGAAAATGCTACATAAAGATTACATACTACATGAGTGAATCACTAGAGTAATGGTGCAAATGTGATTGAAGTGTGAGTGAATCATTAAAGTCATTCATATTTAGTATGTTTATTAATAGTGACCTCACATATATATATTTTTTCTTTTGAGAATGATCATTTGATCCCACCTATTAATGATAACGCGAGGGCGGAGACGGGAAACGGTGGAATGTCTCCGACCCTGCGATTCCCGACAGGGGCAGTATTTTCCTCGGTAAACCCCCCGCGGGGGGAGATTTCCCTCCGTCCCCGTCCCCTAATAGTGAAATTCCCCACAGGGAAACGGGGATTAGGGTTCATTGCCATCCCTAGTTGATTTCACGAGAGGTGACAATAATGTTTCATATTTATATATGACCAATTTCTATTTCTCTACTAAAGAACTTTTGCCCAAAAAAAAAAATCCACTAAAGGTGTAACCTTGCTAAATTTGACGAGTTTAGCTCTTACCAGTTTGTGGCAGCCACGAATTGAACTTTTCTAAGTCGACGCTCCTAAAAATTGACTTTTATCAACTAAGATGCTGATTATAGCACGTGCAATGCAGGTGCATAGAGTGAAAAAAAAAACTTATTTCCTTTGCAACATAGATAGATAAAACGCTTATCTTGTAACATCAATGCTTAAGTAAGCGTCAGTGCTTAACATGTACTTATGTTTATAACTATATATAATTAATAGATAATATGACATCTAAGCATTCACAAAAGAGATATTTGCACATGGTTGCTCTGTGATATAACTATATTCTTTCTTTTAAGCACTCATATAGGCATCTTATATGTCTAATCTGACCTATGGTTAGTTGCAACCTCTTGCGATCTACAGGCAATTAAGAGGCACCAAACCTGTATCGCTGGTTAGTGCCTCTGCGCCTTAGCTATCACGACTGTTTGGCAGGCGTCCCACATCAACCAAACACAACCTACCCTCGCGATTCGGGGGACGGGGGGGCGTACGCCCGCGTGCGCGGTTGCGTCTTGCGGTTGCGGGCGTGCGCGGTCGGTGCGGGCGTGGTGGCGTGCCGTCGTGCGATGGGAGATTGGGAGAATCCCGCGATGCGAGCGGAAGCTATCCCTCTTCCTCTGGTTTACTTTGGAACAGGGAATTAAAAAATTAGGCAAGCATCCCGTGAAATATATCATTTGTCACGCTACTGTACCACAGTAAAAGATACCAAGTAACAAGAGCTCAGAATGAGCAACCTGCTTAGCATTGCTACCTTGGTAGCATTAATAAACCGATTTAATTAAACAAAAGTGTTAATTAAGTGAATAATCAAGTAATTAATTAATTACACAATTCTTGTCGAGGAATGATATCTCGATGGGAACTTGCTGCTGTCTCTTAAGGTCTATTTGTTTCAGTTTTGGAGTATCTAAAAGCTGATTCTGGATTGTGGTACTAGAGAAGCTGATTCTCTAAAAACTGGAATCCAAAAGCAAATATAAAGTGGACTGTGGATTTTAGTGTATATGAGTGCGCTGGATTGTGAGAATCGGATTCTAGAAACAGGCTGTTTGTTTTTTATTCTGCTTTTAGGGTCAGAATCCAGAATCAAAAGCTAAAATAAATAGACCCTTAATGTGACAGGTGATTGATACTTTTGTGATTGAAGAGGAGGTTGAGACCAAATTTACAAATAAAATTTTCAGAGGTTATAAATGGGATGGTTTCCGTGGAGCGAGGGGAAGTACGACTTTCGCTGCCTGCAGGCCGCGGCAAATTATCAGCTGGAATTGCATGCTGGGGCAGACGTTGACCAGACTCTAAAATAAGGTTTAGAGTATAAGCATGGCTTAAAATCGCAATAGCACTACGCAGAAGTTCCGAATTTTTTTAGTACTTCAACTCGTCGATTGACTTTTTTTTTTTGAAAAAACGCCAAATTCAACTTCAAAAAAGGAGTCCGGGTAAAATTGAATGTATTAGAATTAGTTAATTAACTAATTGCTTATCGTAAGTGGTCTTAGAGAGATGTGTGTCTAAAATAGAGAGATGGATAGAAAATCAATAGGTACAATGCATGCTAAAGATAATACACTAATTTCTTCATTGTTCAATTTGCAAGTAGCTATCTAAATATGGTGACATTGCAAAGCAATGCCAATGAGGTTCCATGTCACATAGAAATAACATTAGAAAATAAATATCTCCTGATGAGCCCAGACACCTTTCTCTCTCAAGCTTCTGTCACTCCGTCACAAATATATACTAGGGCTACTATTTAATGCATTTTAAATATTAGAATTGATACATAAAAATTCAGCTAAATTCACTTCTACTTTTATTTTCCTGTCGACTAACTGTTAGTTCTGTAACTTAGCCTTGTAATTCGATCTTGATCAATAAAGTTGCGCATCGCCGATTGTTGATATCCATCGATTACGCCTCAGGTTTGATTCGCTCTGATTTGTTGCGCATCACCTTTTCAGAGTCGATCTGCCTTTATCTTTCGATTGGCCTTGATTGGCTAATTTCTGGTTTCGACTTGATCGGCTTTCAACTGATCGAAGTTAAGCCGATCGTTACCTGAGATCGGCTTTGAGTGAATTTTCACGTTTCTTCCTTACCGATTGCAGGGTCAAATCGGTTGATACGCTTTGAACCAGGTGTTCGTCTGGTGTGCTAAAGTTAGAAACCCTACCTCAAGTTTTTGGTGTCAACACACTCTTGACATGCCCGGTGGGACCACGGAAAGATGACTTCAACAAGCAAATTGATTCCACCAGCTGACGTCAATACTGAAGCCATAATCGTCCCCACATTGGACGATTTAACTCTAGAACAGCACAAAGAGATCAAAGATCGAAAAGTTGCTCTAGAGGAGATGATGTTGGGCTGCTACCAGAAGACCCAACGTGGGGTTACCCAGAAGACCGTGCTGCCAACACTAAACCCTCTCGGCGACGCGGGCGTCTCAACCGACTCGGTAAGTCGACACATGCCGGCTCAAGCCGAGTTATCAATTATGATTGAGCAATCTGTGCATCATGCATTAATTAATCAATCATCGGCCTTGGTTACAACGCTAAAGCCGGTGATAGAAAATAGCGTCAAGTCGATTGCTCAGGAGTTGGCTTCATCTGGGAGTCTGCAAGATCCGCTGCAAGCGCTACCAATATATCCCGTTAACGCCAACACAGTGAAAGTGTCGGCTCCAACGCTTTCGTTAATACCGACTTAACCCACTGTGTTGATGCCAGGAAACTCACGTTCTGGCGGGATTACGCATTACCATGCATATACTGATGCTGCAAAGCTGAACGTGCCGGCTAATTTGCCACCGTCGGCTCCGTTCAATGCTTTTACACCATCGGCTTCTCAGCCGATCGAATCTAATAGGGGTCCTCAATTCCATGGACCGGTTCCGTTGAAGAATCTGGTTCCACATAGGGTAATCACATATGGTGAACCTTTTGTTCCTTTGCCAAAGCTGCCAGTTGTGAAAATCGACGGGTACGATCAATTTCCTCATCAATATCCATCGGGTAGATCTAATTGGCAGCTGGAGTTTGCACTAAGGGGGCAGGATGCCAGTTACAGCCATAATTGGCACAACCCTAGTACCCTGCCAGCCAACAATGTTAATTGGGCCGACCAGATCTCTACTGTGTTAAGAGACCAATTCAGCTTATAGCTGAAGGGAAGGGATATCAGCTACAGGAAGCCATACCCAAATTATATAGATCATATGTCTTATCCACATAATTTCAATGTCCCTGATTTTACCAAGTTTTCAGGAGATGATTCTGTCACCACCCTTGAACACGTTGGACGATTTATTGCCCAATGTGGCGAGGCTACTCAGTCCTACGGATTGAAAATTATGTTGTTTCCATTATCTTTGTCGGGGACTGTTTTTACTTGGTTCACTAACCTGCCTCCAAATTCGGTCCACTTTTGGAACGACTTGGAAAGCCGATTCCATGAATATTTTTTCTCTAGCAGTCTATAGCTTAGAATTTCATACCTAAGTTCTGTCCGATAAAAGTTTGGAGAATCGGTAGTCGATTATATTAAGAGATTTAGGGAAGTTTGGAATCGGTGCTTTAGTGTCACACTGCCTGATAACCAGTTAGCCGATTTGGCTTTCCAGGGGTTAATTCCCCCTCTTAGGGAAAAATTTGTTGGGTAAGAATTTTCTGATCTAAGCCATCTGCTTCATCGTGTATTGGCACAGGAGAGCCGATACCCCGATAACAGGAGATTTAAGGATAAGTTTAGAATAAATGATAATAATAAAAAAAGTCTAAGGCAAACACAGTTGATTATAGTTGAAGCGAAGCCTCCGAAGATGATGAGCAGATATAAACATAGCCGAATGGATAAAAGATGCTAAAAAATTGCTAGTCTGTTCATGGCTTAAGCCAACAAAATGTAAGTCGGAAGTCAAGTACGCATTTGATGTGTCCAAATGTGACCGCGTATTTGATTTGTTATTGCAAGAAAAGTTAATACGGTTATTTGAGGGGTATGTCATACCGTCGGTTGACGAGATCAAGAAACGAAGGTATTACAAGTGACATCACTCTTTTTCACATAATACTAATGACTGCAATTTTTTCGTCAGCGGATACAGTCAGCTATTGAAGACGGTCGGCTAAAGTTCGCGGATAAGCCGGCTATGCAGGTGGACGTCGATCCTTTTGCCGATCAACATGGTTCAGTGCTCGCACAAGGGTAAGGATCCAATGAGTGAAGAATCTAAACAGACTCGACGGGTCGACATCCAATCCAGCTCGAATGGCAGCGAAACTCTCAGGATAACGATCGGCTCATTGTAGATAGAAGCCGATCAAGACGGTAGGAACTCAAGAACAGTTAAGCCAAAGGGAGAACCGCAAGTCGGACGGTGGTATAAGGCCGAGAGATCACCACCACGGAAGCCAGTAAGCAAGCCTAAGCCAACATTCTCTCAGCTGTTGGAAAAATATGAGAGAATAGGCAACCGACAAAGGCAGTACCCTCATCGACCCAATAACCTGTAATGGCCAGATAATTTGGAAAAGGCCCATCGTCAGTGCCCCTTTTGGTAGTTTTGTTGAGAAAGAGGTATAGTATTGCTATCACCGCGGTCATGCCCGATGGAGCATTATCCTCAAGACGATTGGCTGAGACAATCGGCTAAAGAAAGGCTGTCTAGGCCAATACGAAATCCTCTTGGCCAAAAATACAGGAAGCTGATCCAAGAGCAGATATCTATGCCAGATCAGGCTAAGGAGAACACCGAGCCTACTGGGGCAGTAGACAATCTGGCTAGGAAAATTCGTAAGCCGATTGAGCCCAAACCAAGGTGGTGTCCGTCAGGCCTCAGCCAATCCCAACGCAGATGGCTTCAACTCCTGAGGACTCAAGAGATCAGGGAAGCCGAACAAGAGAAACAAAGAGATCGAGTATTCAATGAGTTTCGGCTAGTCAAAGTTGTAAAAAAGGAGTGGAGACGAAAGGACCAAGTCGAGGAGGAATCGGACTCGACGGATGACTTGGGGTCGCCGATGATTCACGACGATACACCCCCATGGATGTTAATATGGTGTTTACCTTACCGGCCGAATTCAAGATTAAAACTGAATCGGCTAAGGAAGTATTTGTTCAGCTGTGTTAGGGTGCCCAAGATGCTATTTTTGAGAAGCCATGTGATGCTCATCGGCACCTAAAGCCGTTGTACCTAAAAGACCATATAAATGGCAAGCTGATCTCAAGAATGCTGGTGGACGGATGAGCTACTATTAACCTGATGTCGTATACCACCTGCAAGAAATTGGGTAAGTCTAATGAAGACTTGATCAAAACTAATATGGTCTTAAACGACTTCACAGGCGATCACACTAAGGCAAAAGAAGTAATTGTCACGGAATTGACTATCGGTAGCAAAACTTTGCCGACAGCCTTCTTTGTCATTGAGGCTAAAGGCAACTACAATGTGCTACATGGGCGAGATTGGATACATACTAATTGTTGTATACCTTCAACCATGCATCAGCTACTCGTCCAGTGGAATGGAGATGAGGTTGAAGTTATGCCGGCCGATACGTCGGCTCATGTTGCAATGGCTAGTTCAGATTCAAATTGGCCGCACGAGGAAGCTGAGTGTATATCGGGCAAAGTGTTGGATGATTGTGATTTTATATGTATTGGTAAGATAGGGCTCATGCCAATTAGTGTTAAATCTGGCACATTTGATCGGACAAGTGAAGTTTTGCGTAGATGGGGTCAGAAGCAGTGAAAGCTTTACAGGACAAGGTACAGAGCTATCGGCGGATAACAGATTGTTGTGAGGCCATCGAAGATTTTCAAGAGGAAAAGCTAGGCCAAGGCTTTACCTCTACTGATTTGCTTGAAGAAGTCGACATAAGCGAAGGAGATAGGAAAAGATTTAATTAGATGTAGCATATAAGGCAAAGTTGGTTGAAATACTTAGAAAATATAAAGATTGTTTTACTTGGGAATATTTTGAGATGCCTGGTTTAAGCCGATAGCTTGTCGAACATCGGCTACCCATAAAGCCGGGATATCGGCTGTTTAAACTATCCACGACGTTTTAATCTAGCTTTGTACAATGTCATTAAAGAAGAGATAGAACGATTATTAGAAGCCAAGTTTATTAGGCATTGCCGATATGCTGAGTGGGTCTCTAATATCGTTCCCGTTATGAAAAAGAATGGTAAACTCCAGGTATGTGTGGACTTTATAGATTTTAACAAAGGCACACCAAAGGACGAATACCCAATGCCAATAGCCGATATGCTTATCGATGCTGCATCGAGTAATAAAATCATCAGCTTTCTCGATGGAAACGCTGGATATAATCAAATATTCAATGCGGAAGCTGAAGTATCTAAAACTGCCTTCAGATGCCCTAGTGCCTTGGGGTTATATGAGTGGATGGTTATAACATTCGGCTTAAAGAATGCTGGTGCAACTTATCAACGCGCTATGAACCTAATTTTCCGCAACATAATCGGCCATATCATCGAGATCTATATTGATAACGTGGTGGTAAAGTCAAAGGATGATTTACAACATTTGGATGATTTGGAAAAGGCTTTCTAGAAT
Source organism: Guadua angustifolia (assembly GCA_036346375.1). Classification (NCBI taxonomy): domain Eukaryota; kingdom Viridiplantae; phylum Streptophyta; class Magnoliopsida; order Poales; family Poaceae; genus Guadua; species Guadua angustifolia. The sequence continues at coordinate 20,776,152 of CM070508.1, forward strand.
ACAAGAACACATGGGCTGAAGATGAACCCCCTTAAGTGTGCATTTGGCGTATTGACTGGGCAATTCCTAGGCTTTTTGGTACACAAAAGAGGAATTGAGGTTAACCAGGAGAGGGTTAAGGCCATAGCCAACACAAAGTAGCCAACATGCAAAAATGAGTTGTAGAAGCTGATCGGTAAAATCAATTATTTGCGATAATTTATTTCAAATTTGTCTAGTCAAATTCGGGCTTTCACCCATTGCTAAAACTGAAAGATAACCAAGAGTTTATTTTGGGAGCCTATTAGTAAAAGGCTTTCGATGATATTAAAGAGTACCTGATTAAGCCTCCAGTTTTGGCTGCACCAAGGAAAGGGATTCCATTCAAATTGTATGTGTCGGCTGAGGAGGAAACCTTCGGAGCAGTCTTGGCACAGGAAGTCGATGGCAAGGAGAAGGTGATATTCTATTTAAGCTGATGATTCCTGGACGTTGAAGTCAAGTACCCTTTTGTGGAGAAATTGTGCTTGTCTTTGTATTTTGCTTGCACCAAGTTGAGACATTACATCTTAGTATCGACTTGCATAGTAGTGTGTAAAACCGATATCATCAAGTATATGTTGTCAGCCCTGATTTTACACAGATGACTTGGAAAATGGGCGTATGCCTTGACTGAGTTCGGCCTAACGTATGAATCAGCTAAAGCTGTGAAAGGACAAGCAATAGCTGATTTTATTACCGGGTGCGAAACCACGGCTAGACTAGTTTCTGTAGCCCCTTGGCAGTTGTATTTTGACGGATCGGTGTGTCAAGAAGGCGATGGCATTGGCATAGTGCTAATCTCATCTAAGGGACATAACTTCGAATTTGCATATCGGCTAAAGAGTCGATGTTCTAATAATTAGGCGGAATACGAGGCGTTACTCAAAGGGCTATAGTTGCTGGAGACTATCGGAGTGGGTAATGTTGAAGCATATGGAGATTCGTTGTTGGTCGTACAACAGATTAAGGGAGAATATCGGTGCAATGATGAAATTTTAGTAAGATATTTAGAGTAGTGCCTCAATGTCATCGGCTCGTTCATTTCATTCATCATTGAACATGTCCCTCGAGAAATGAATGAAAGGGCTAATTCGTTGGCGCAGCAGGCGTCGGGATACAAAGACTTTAGCCGATATATAACCCTTCAATCAATCGACAAAGCAGTAATGTGTGCTAATAACGTCGATTGGAGAACAAGGATAAAAGATTATTTGATAAATCCATCTTTATTGTTAAGATGCCTTGGAGCCGACGAATCTAAAATGGCAATGAATGAGGTGCACGAAGGGATTTGCGGATCTCACCAGTCGGCTCATAAAATGAAATGGATGCTAAGGTGTGTAGGGTATTTTTGGCCAACAATATTGGAAGATTGTTTTAGATATTATAAAGGGTGTCAAACCTGTCAAAAATTTGGTAATGTGCAGCTTGCATCAGCATCGACTTTGCATTCGATTATCAAGCCTTGGCCTTTTAGAGGATGGGGAAAAGACGTGATCAGCCAAATATTTCCAGCCTCTAGCAGAGGCCATAAGTTCATTTTGGCTGCGACAGATTATTTCTCCAAGTAGGTTGAGGCTATACCCCTTAAAAGGGTTACAAACGTTGAGGCTATCGGCTTTGTCAATGAACACATTATTCATCGGTTTGGTATTCCGCAAACTATCACAACCGACCAAGGGACTGTGTTCATGTCGGATGAGTTCCAGAACTTTGCAAAAAGCCTAGGGATTAAGCTGCTCAACTCATCGTCTTATTACACTTAGACTAATGGACAAGCCAAGTCATCCAATAAGACCTTAATCAAGCTAATCAAGAGGAAGATAGATGAAAAGCTATGGAATTGGCACTGGACATTGTTTGAATCACTATGGGCATATCGGTTGGCGTATCATGGATCGACCAAGTTGTCACCCTATCAGCTAGTGTATGGTCAAGAAACCATTTTGCCTGTAGAAATTAACATTGATTCAGCACGAGTGGCCAGACAAAATAGTTTGTCGGCTCAGGAGTATAAAGACTTAATGATCCATAATCTAGACGACCTGGCAGAATTATGACTATCCACGTTGGATCGGCTTAAAAGGAATAAGGAGAGAGTTGCAAAGGCCTACAACAAAAACGTTGTGCCTAAATCGTTCAGTGAAGCCAATCTGGTCTGGAAAACCATACTACCGGTCAGTTCTAGGGATAGTCGATTTGGTAAATGGTCTCCTACGTGGGAAGGTCCATACATAATAAATCGGCTTGTTGATGGGAACTCCTATATACTCGAATCACTTGAAGGGTCCATGCTGCCCAAGGCGATTAATGGAAAATACTTGAAGAAATACTATCCTAGCGTTTGGATCGGGTCATAATCGGCTATGCAAGAGCATTTTGTAAGGTCAAGATAAAACTAGCTGGACGATAAGCATTAAAAGTAAATCGGCAAAGGGGTCGATGGAGAACAAGTTAAGTATTACAAAAAGATTCAACAGCTGGTCACATCACAAATTTTACATCGCATGATTACAGCCTAGACCCTGGAAGTTGTGCCCCTAAAGCTGACAAAGCAACGGTCGCCTTAGCGACTGTCTCCTGAATCCTGTCAACCGTCTGCTGGTCCTTTGCACTGCCCGGCACATGAACTGTTTTAGCTGATTGCTCCTTGACCCTCGCGATAGCTAAAGCAATTTCATTTTTTTGGTCCTTGAGAGAGGCAGCTATCACGGTGACCTTAGTCTGACCACCGGCTAGCTATTTGTTTAGTTTGGCCAATTCTTCTTCAAGGAGCTTCTTGGCCAATTCTAGCTTCTGGACGACAGCTCTGTCGGACTTGAGGGACAGGGCATCTTCATCAAATTTTTTCTTTCTTGCCTTGGCCTTTGCCACTATCTTATCCAAGACCCGTCGATCGGCCTCTTGTTCCTCCCTCTGAGCGATCCTGGACTTGGCAGCATCAACTTCTATTTTCTTATCGTCTAGGTGGCAGATGTCCAAGAGAGCGCTCATCGCCTCAGGGGGTAGATCAGCTTGAACAGCAGCCATGGCATCTCGGAGGGGCTGCGTATTGCTCAGGAGGGCAGCTTTAGGCTGCATTACTTCATGAAAAAGCCTGTTCAACTGCTCCTACATACTTGGAGCTGCGGTGACCGAAGCCGATGCCTCCATTGATACTTCGAGGATCTTTTTGATGTCAGCGGGATAGTCGCCCGTCGCCATGATCTCCGGGTCATCTAGCTCATCTAGGGTGAAACCCAACAGATTGGCTGGGTTAGACGATGCCACCGGAGGAGAGGCCACTGAAGCAGGGGCATTGGCTGAGGTAGTGGCAGGATTGTTGAAGATGTGCCTTGGATATCAGCCAAAATATTGGCCACCTGCACCAACACAGTCGGTTGGAGAAATAACAACCATTAAGACAATTGAAAATCATATTATCAAAATTTGGAAGAGAAATTCAGTAGAAAAATTTACCTCTCCAAAAGCCGATCCACGCGGCGAGCTCTCAACGTTCTGCTCCTGAAGTTTCTGTCCCTTCTTAGCAGGGATCTTCATGGACTTGGCCTTCTTTTTTGAGAATCAATCGACAAAGAGTAAGTATCATGATGAAAAGATTTAAGGAAATCATTGGTCAAAGGCACACTTACTTGGTTGTTGCTGTTTTTCGATATCCAACAACGAAGGGCTTTTTACTCCCAGGTTGCCGAAGGTATAGCCCATAAGGCCAGTCGATTGATGGGGCCTTTTAGTGGGATGGCCACTTCCCGATGGGCCCGCGGCAGCCTTCTTGACAGTAGCCTTTGTCTTAAAAAAAAGACACAAGTCGATTAGTGGCCAGCACTAAAACGAGAAAGAAATGAAGGGCTTTTGAAAGACCGATACCTCTAAGTCTATTGACGAGTTAGTATAGCCGAAGGAACTATCCTCTTCGCTGGAATCACTGCTAGGGGCTACTGTTGGCTCATGGAAATATGGAAGAAAAGTGCCAATAATAGCCAATGGAGTCCTATCCAAATAAAGAGCCCCCGCTATATGTTGGTGTTATGCCCTTGAGGTAGTTATATAGATGATTGTAATATGACTATGCTTATGAATAATAATATGATTATTAGTCCAATGAATGTATATCATTATATTGATCAGCAAGTATGTGACTTGCTTATGAAACTCTCTACTTATTGATATAATTCTTGTAAGTATCTCTAATCGGGGATCATCGTATAGGACAACGATGAATAGATCAGCACATGTATTGATCGATGATTATGTTTCATAGATCATAGGATATGGAGATATCATCAATACATTGTGAACTCATGATGAAGAACATGGGTTAGATAGACCATAATGGGACCTTCGTGAGAATGTTACATTCTTATGTGTCATCAGCGTATCTCATACATAGTGGATGTATGATCCTTAGACCTGAGATTGTCACATTCCCTACATGTGTAATAGTTTACCTTGGGGCCACCAAACGCTATTTCCTAACCGGATAGTTATAAAGGTAGCTTTCATGTTTGCTATGAAACATGCAGAGAGAAGTGAGCAGTCAAGATGGAATTTGCCACTCCGGTGTAACGGAGATATATGTTGTGAGATCATGTGATGAAAAATTGGTTGAATGGTGAAATTGGCATTGTAAAGTGATTTTGGTTATGGCATGTGTGGTGCTTGTGCATGTGCTATGGTGATATGATAATTATGCTGGTGATGGACTTTGCTTGATGCAATGCACTCATGTGAGTGGTTGCATGGATTGATGTTGAGTCAAGTCGTGGACTTATGCTCGGATGTGTTTGTTAATTCATGTGCAGGTGTTGCTCGAGGGAGAACGTGGTCGATGACGGGACCGGAACTAGGTTCATAGAGGAACTGAGGTTCGGGACTAGGTTCAGGGAGGAATCGAGGTCTTGGTGGTCGAGGATGCCATGCGGGATGTTCGGGCTAGAGAACATGCACATGAAGGCTGGTTAGTCACGTATGTGCAGCAGGTGGGCTGTTCATGCGTGCAAGGTTTTGGTTTTGGCCATGTTGGGCCAAGTAGATATAGATGCGAACTCCTTCCATGTTGGAAGTGGAGTTGTATTCAATCTCGTTATGTTTGCTCTATATAAATAGGGGGGAGGTGTCCCCTGTTTATTTGGGAGAGCCAGGTATTAGGGTTTATACTCTTGTGTTGGAGTACTTTAGACAATGAAATAAAAAATCAATCTTCCAGAAAGATACTTCATGTCTGGCGGCTGTGCATTGTGAAGAGATGTTCTTCTAGTTCTAGGGTTTAAGTTCTGATCGTGCATGCATACATCAAGTCAACCAGAAGATAGATGATGATCTGGACATGCTTGTGTTTCTGGTGATGAGAAGTTTGATCCGTGACAACTATAGTCCTCTCTGGTGTTTGGTCCGTCGCAGCCTTGAAGGTGAAATTGAATTTCCTCATCATTTGTTGCATCAGTCAGATTGCAAAGGTAGTATCTCATGATCCATAGATTCGATCGAGTTGATTCTTATTGGGTTTGATTTGTAATTGAATCTAGTTTCTACAATTAAAATTTCATATCAATCCAACGGTTAGATCTTTGGTAATTTGTGGTTACCCAGATTGCTAGCCTGGTCGCCCAGCTGTTAGATCGCTAATTGTTTCAGTCATCTTGCGAAAGTCATAACTTTAGATCCATAGATCTGATCGACCTAATTCCTTTTTTGTTTACTTCAGAATTGAGTCTAGTTTATACAATTAAAATTTCACATCAATCCAACGGTTAGATCTTCTGTAATTTGTAGTCGCCCAGATTGATGTCCTGCTCGCCCGACTGCTCGCGTGGTCGCCCGGGTTCTGTCATCTTGCGAAGGATATAACTTTAGATCCGTATATCCGATTGACCTGATTCTTTTTGTGTTAGTAGAGGAATTAAGTCTAGTTTCTACAGTTAAAGTTCACGTCAATCCAACGGCTGGATCTTCAGGAATTTCTATTTTAGTGGATATATATTGGTCTGCTCACCCAGACTGTGCGCGTGGTCGCCCAACTGTTCACGTGGTCGCCCAACCATCTCGCCCAAGTGCCAAACTGGTCGCCCAAGTGCCCAAACTGCTCGCCCAAGTGCCAAACTGGTCGCCCAAGTGCTCTACTGGTCACCCAAGTGCCCAAACTGGTCGCCCAAGTGATCTCTTCGTCGCATGATCGGTCTATTGTTTCCCAACCGCATAAACCGATTTCCAAGCAATTTGAGTTTCAATTGGGGTGTTTGAAAAGTTCAAAAATTTGATTTTAGCTTCCACGCAATCATTCACCCCCCCTCTGATTGCTACATTAGTATATTTCGATCCTACAAGTGGTATCAGAGCAAGGTTTTTCTAATTAATCTTAACCGGTGATTAGAAACTGTAGCGATGGATAGGTATTCTACAAAACCTTGTGTTTCGACGGTGTTGATTTTCAATTTTGGAAAGCGAAGATGGAGGTGTACATTCAAGCTCAGGGCTTTGCAATCTGGGAGAAGGTGTACAAGCCATATCAAGTTCCTGATAATGATCAAGTCAATGCAACCAATCAAGCACATGTTGAAGCGAACAACAGAGCACGCAATTTGATCATCCAAGGATTGGGAAGAAGTGACTTCGACCATGTGATTCATCTCAAGTCTGCATATGAGGTATGGAAATCTCTTTGTGATTATCATGAGGGTTCTAATACTATCAAAAAGGTTCGCCAAGATATATATAAGAAAGAATACATGCGATTTGAGATGAAGCCTGGTGAGTCACTAGATGATTTCTTTGCACGTTTCAATAAGATTCTTAGCAACTTACGTGTTGTTGGAGTTTTCTTTGATGAGGCTACTAATGCTAGACAATTGCTTGGTGCATTAGACATGTTTATGTGGGAGATGAAAGTTACATCCATTAGAGAATCGACTATCATGAGTGAACTTACTGTAAATGTTCTTTTCTCTAAGCAAAAAACTCATGAATTGGATGTTCTTGCTAGGAGGACTGATTATAAATCAATTGCATTGACCTCTCAAGCTAGCATGTCTCAAAATAGTTCTTCTTCAAACTTTGTTTTGTCCTTCTTGTCTTCACTAACCGATGAACAGATTGAGGAATTTCCGGAAGAAGACTTGGCATCACTCTCTTCTCGGTTTAATAAAGCTTTGCAGAATGTGAGAATGAGAAATAGAGTTGGTGGTGGCCCTCCAAGGTGCTATGAGTGTGGTGATCTCAACCACATGCGTTCAAATTGTCCTAAACTTGCAGGTAAAGCATCAAGAGAGGAGGACAATGACAAAAGAAAAGAGAAGAAGAAGTTTTCTCCAAGAAATAGAAAGAAGAAGAGCTTCATCAACAGCAAAGTTGTCCACCGGGTCCTTTCCGCTCTTGAACAAGTCAATTTGAGTGATGTAGATTAGGAGAGCGGTGAAGATGATACAACAACTCCAAGCAAACATGAATTGACAGGTTGTGTCTCATGGCTAGGAGTGATGTAAGCTTCATCGAGGGCGATCATAACGGCGATTGCAATGAGGTAGAACCTTCTTACGATGAATTAACTATTGCTGTTGTTCGTCTTGGAAAATTGCTTGACAAACGCGACAAGAAGATTAAGAAACATCATGTTCTTGTGGAATCTTTGAATGCTGAAATTGCTAGACTTAAATCTTTGATTCGATGATGATGCTTGCAAATCATGTGACTTAATTCTGATGAGCTTCTTGTGCTTAGGAAAGAACATGTTTCTTTGTTAGAACAAGTTAATGCTGAAAAGAAAGAAAATGAGAAACATGTTAAAAACGCTAGCTGTTCAACTGTTGATTTGCATGATACAACTCATTGTTCTAAATGTGCTATACTGGAATTGAAGTTGCATTATAAAAATGCTAGGGTTTTTCAAATGACAGATGCTATGCTCACTCATGAAGTTCTCTCATGCTCAACTTGTTGCAAACAGAAAGGAAAAGTGGACGTTCCATGTAATAACTGTTTAACTCTTTCTCGAAAGGTTGATTACTTAGAAAAATCTTTAGAATGATTCACTACTGGAAAGAAAAACCTAAACATGATTTTAGATCAATCAAAAGTCAGTACTCATCACAAAGGTTTAGGTTTTGATTCTTATGCTCATCATAAATCACATGCTCCAAGCTGTTGTGAAGACACTTGAAAGTGGAAAATTGAAATTGTCAATGAGCCTAAGAAAAGCTGTTTTCAAGTCTGCTTTGGTGTGTTATCTTCTACTATGGTGAATGCAAATGTTATACATTCCTAAAGCTAAACATCATGTTAAGTACACTTGCACTCATTGTGGTAAAGATGGACATTTAGTAGATTTTTGCTTTAGGCTAGCCAAACAGCAAAAGAAAGAAAAGGCTAAGGCTAGGTCTAATTTTAGGAAGGCACATTTCACTTCTCATTTTGTGCCTAGGGTGATGCAAACACCTTTTATTGCAAGAAACACGGGAAAGGGCAAATCTGATTTTGTGAATAAGTATACTCGTGTTATGCCTACTCGTCGTGTGTCTCAGTACTGGATTCCTAAATGCTTTATTTTTAACCCCAGTACCAAGACCTCGACATCTCCTAGTGCTATGTAGGTTTTTCAGGAGTGGGTTGGAGAACAGAAGCTTAGTGGATCTTGGTTTTTTGCAAGATGGGATTAAGACTTGAATGGTTCTCACCTTTGAGATGGTTTTCAAGAAGCATGTGCAATAATTCTTCATCTACTTTGTGAGCTATTTGATACACTCATGTTCTTTACATTCACATATATCTAATTGTAGCATGAGATGAAATGATTGTTCATATGCTCATTTGTATTCCTCTGGCATGTTCAATAATGTTATATCTTATATCATGCCTTTCATGCTTTGAATTCACTTATCATGATTCATGCCTATGCTTAATTGAACATAACATGACAACTCAAGCTCATGTATATCATCATCTCCTCTCTGTTGATCTCATTGGTTATCCATTTGAGGGGGAGTTATTGGTTATTGGTGAAAATTCCTTTTGGTTGCCTTTTTGGGAGGTTTGTTCTTTCAGTCTTTTGTTTTTAAAATAATTCCCTTCAGGTGACAATTTTGTAGAAGGTTTTAAGATGGTTGTTTTGAGGGGGAGTTCTTTGAGGTTTTTGTATATTGTGTAACATGTTTTTTTTGTTTCGTGTGTTTCTTAAATGAAAAACAAAAAATTGAAAAACAACAAAAGTACTGAGCATTGTTGACGAATACCCATACCGGGGATACCCCACAGCAAAATATATATCTATTTCAAGATCGCATTTCTCCGGGTTGTCTAGCCTCGAGTCCGGCCGAGGTGAAACCGACATGGCCCTCGTCCCTTCTTGGAAGGGGTTCTTGCCGAATCTCGGTCGGACGCACTTTTGCCCCGACCGACCCAGGCCGACACCTCCATGAGCACCTACTCCGACCCGACCAAGATCGTACTACCACAGCTCGACCCGGGACCCGACCGTGGTCCTCGCAAGCCTCGGCCCCCGATCTCTGCCACGTCGCGATCTCGCCCGAGCAGGCGCTGTTGCCACGAACATAACGGTAATATTGGGGCGGATGGTTCCTTCCCAAGGCAACCAGAGGGCGGCCTCAGCTAAAGCACCCATCTTTTCAAGACATCGATCATCGGCAGCGCCAGAGGGGCGATATCGCCCTCCGAAAAGGGTGCCGCCCGTTGTGTCTACCCACCCCGTATGGGACGCGCTGGAGCCTGTCAGTCATCATGACCGAAGACCAGGTCGCCCAGACGAAGAGCCTGCCCGTCATCATGACCGAAGACTAGGATGCCCGGACGGGGCATTCCCTTATCTCTTTTTCGAATCCTTATGTAACCTGCCCCCTTGGCCTATATAAAGGGAGGCAGGGCCCTTGGAGCGGGGGATATAGATTTTATTTCCTACACACGCACTCACGCGAGTTCGCTCACTGGCACCGCCCCTTTAGATCGCTCAGGGTTCTTTGACCCGGGTCGGCGCCAGGCTTAGGAAAGCCCTCCCGATATCTTCTTCCCGAGCGAGTGCTAAGGGCCTGTCTTTAGCCTCTGTTTATAATCTCTATTTGCTCCTCGAGCTCAGGGCAATTCAAACCGCCACCGCAGACTGGAAGTAGGGACGTTCGGCCCGAACCAGTATACATCTGAGGCTTCTTTGGTCCAACCATTCGAGGAGAGGGAGCGCGTGATCCCCTATACTTACGAATTTACTTGCCGGTGATACGAAACATCGACAGTTGGCACGGCAGGTAGGGGAACTCGCGCGTCATCTTCGCGATCTCCAGATTCCCATTTTCCTCCTCGATGGCTTTCTTCACCGACGACGACGCATCTGCGTCAAGGGTCTGGATCCGCTTCGTCTCCCTCGACTTCATCATCATCCCGGTGGGAGAGTTCGTGCTCATCCCCGCCACTTCCCGGGTGCGAGCGCCTGCCTCGAGCCTGGACTCCGTCGTCCACACTCTCGGTGACCTTCGGCTTGGGGACCCTGCGCGGGCCCCAAGGTGGGAGTCCGTCTACCGCCACGCTACTTCTAGTAGCGGTTCCTGCGAGCCTGCGGGCATGACGGCATCACCCCCCGCAGGCTCGCACCTCGTGGCTACGGTCGGCCATCTGCCGACCTCCGTCTACGATCTACTGGAGAGCCCCTCTAGCCTCGACTCCGGCTCAGACGCGGAGCGCACCTCCAGCGTGTTGTACCCTCGCGAGTGCAACATGGTGCGGCCGGACGCCCCGACCACCACCTCTGTCAGCCCGGGAACCGCCGCGGCGTCTTGAGGCGTGGAGGCGAAAAATCGGCCTTGGCGACCGAGGTTCTCAAGCCGCCAGACGGAGCTCCAGCGGCAACGCGAGCAGCTGGAGGGCCAAGAGGCTGAGCTTGTCAAACTCCAGACCGATCTGGAGCAAGGCAAACAGGCTTCGCATGCGCTGCACGCAGCAAGACGGCGAGTTCAGCGATGGCCGAGGGGTCGCACGACCTACCCTACTTCCCTCGCGCCAGCCAGAATGTCGCCACGGCGGCAATGTTACTTCGCGGCATCCCCGAGCCAGAGGATCCGGGGTCTAAGGCCGCCTACGGAATTCTCCGGGTGGTAGAAGCGTCTTCGCGATCCGGCATGTACGACCTTCCGTTTCCTTCGCTCGGGCTTCTTCCGATCACCCGGTAGTGTCGCCGCCCTAGACCGCGGGGCTCGGTATTAACGGCGCCGCCCGGCGGCGATCCTCTTGCACCCGTCTTGCGAATACCGGGCAAAAGCGCCGCGTTCGCGGCACCATGGGGACCCGGAAGAAGACGGACGATGAGCGGTCGATCCGAACGCAGATATAGCGCCGCCGCCACCGAGTTCGACCTTCGTGCGGGGCCCGCAGGCGTTATGGAAATCGCGCGCGAACTTCCCCGCCAGATTCCGGGCCCCCACCAACATAACCAAGTACACTGGGGCCACGAACCCCGGTGTCTGTTTAGAAGATTTTCGGCTCTCATGCAGGGCGGGAGGCGCCACCGACGATCTCTTCGTCATCCAGTACCTCCCCATCTACCTCGCGGATTACGCCGAGCATGGCTCAGTATTTGCCGTGAACACCATCGAGTGGGCGACCTTAAAAGCGTCTTTGTCGGTAACTTCGGGCACTTACAAACAGGAATTCTGGGACCTCAAAAGTCGCAAGCGAAATGGGAGTCTCTCGGGATTACATCCGGCGATTCTCCCAACAATGCAACGAGCTCCCCGACGTCACCGACGCCGATGTTGTCGGGGCGTTCATCTACGGCACCTCGTCGAAAGCTCTGGTGCACAAGCTGGGCTGCGCCAAGCCCAGGACCACCAAGGAGCTCCTCGACATTGCCACCAACCACGCCTCCGGCGAGGAGGCTGTTGGAGCTATCTTTGATAAAGGGAAGGTCAAGCAAGAGGCCGCCCCCGATGCCAGTGCTACCTCTGACCACTATGACAAGAAGAGGCGGAAAGGGAAGCAGGGCCGCGAGGGCCCTGTGGTCGTGGTGACCGACCACCCTGCCAAGCAGCAGACGCGTCAGGATCCCGACCACTTCGAAAAACTGATGGACAGCCCATGTCCGCATCATGGGTACCCCGTCAAACACAAGTACAGGGATTGCGAAACCCTGAAGCGTTTCATCTCCGGAACCTCCGCATGGGGTAAAGGGAAGAAGCGCAACTTGGCACCAGATGCCGAGCCCAAGGAGGCGGCTGAAGAGTTCCCGGAACCTGATGGCTGCCTCATGATCTTTGGCGGACCAACGAGCTACGCCGACAAGCGTCAGCAGAAGCTTGCATTCCGCGAAGTCCACACAGCGGCTCCCGCTGTACCCAAGTACCTTCGGTGGTCGGAGTCACCAATCACCTTCGACCGGAGTGATCACCCCGATCACGTTCCGCACCCGGGGAGATACCCTCTGGTCGTGGCCCCCATTGTGGGGCCGAAGCGCCTTTCCAAGGTGCTCATGGATGGTGGCAGCAGCCACAACATCCTGTATGTTGAGACCTTCGATGCCCTGGGGATCCCTCGGTCGAGCCTCCGACCGAGCAAGGTGCCTTTCCACGGCATCGTCCCTGGTCTGCAAGCCCATCCGCTCGGGCAGATCGATCTACCCGTAACCTTTGGGAACCAGGCCAACTTCCGCACCGAGACCCTCACCTTTGAGGTCGTGGGGTTTCCTGGCTCCTATCACGCCATCATGGGGAGGCCATGTTACGCCAAGTTCATGGCGATCCCCAACTACACTTACCTCAAGCTAAAGATGCCGGGGCCGCGGGGAGTCATCACCATGGCCGCATCCTTTCAGCTCGCTTACAACTGCGAGAAAGTCAGTTGCGAGTTGGCGTCGGCGATCATTGCGTCTGTCGAGCTCGAGAATCTCCAGAAGGAGACCTCAGAATCCGCCCCCTACTCCAGCAAGTCGGGGTCCGGATCCTTCAAGTCCGCCGAGGATACGAAGGAGGTCGCGATCGATCCCGAAGATTCGACCAAGACTGTGCGCGTTGGGGCCACGCTCCCTGCCAAATAGGAAGGCGCGCTCGTCGACTTCCTCCGCGCCAAACGGGACGTGTTTGCATGGAAACCCTCTGATATGCCATGCATCCCGCGGGAAGTCGCCGAGCACTCCTTGAATATTCGGCCCGGCTCAAGGCCGGTCGTCCAGCGCTTGCGCCGCTTCGACGAAGAAAGACGCAAGATCATCGGCGAGCAAATCGCCAAGCTTTTGGCGACAGGGTTTATAAAAGAGGTCCGCCACCCCGAATGGCTGGCCAACCCTGTGCTGGTAAAAAAGAAGTCCGAGCAATGGAGAATGTGTGTTGATTACAAGAGCCTCAACAAGGCATGTCCCAAGGACCCTTTTCCATTGCCCCGCATCGACCAAGTTGTCGACTCCACCGCGGGGTGTGAATCCTTGTCTTTCCTGGACGCCTACTCAGGCTACCACCAGATAGCGATGAAGGAGTCCGACCAACTCGCGACCTCATTCATCACTCCGTTAAACTGTTACATTACGTAACAATGCCGTTCGGTCTGAAAAACGCGGGTGCTACATACCAGCGATGTATGCAAACGTGTTTTGACGACCAGATTGGGCGTAACATTGAGGCGTACGTTGACGATATTATCGTCAAAATTAAGAAGGTTGACAACCTTGTCGCCGACTTAGAGGAGACTTTTGCGAACCTCCGAAGGTTTCGCATCAGGCTCAACCCCGAGAAGTGCGTTTTCGGGGTCCCCAAGGGAAAACTGTTCGGCTTCATCATCTCCGAGCGCGGCATCGAAGCTAATCGGGAGAAGATTGCCGCGATCATGAAGATGGGTCCGATTAGCAACCTGAAGGGGGTCCAGAAGCTGACGGGATGCCTAGCGGCCTTGAGCCGTTTCGTCTCCCTCCTCGGTGAGCGCGGAATGCCGCTTTATAAGCTGCTCAAGAAGTCCGACCACTTCATCTGGACGCAAGAAGCGCAGAAAGCCCTCAATCGATTGAAGGCGTTCTTAACCACACCCTCGGTGTTGGTCGCCCCAACGCCAGAAGAGTAGCTCCTCCTCTACATCGCCGCCACGACCAGTCGTTAGCGCGCTTCGTTAATGGAAGCGGCGAAGAAGGCAGCGTACTCAAGGTGCAGCGGCGTTATACTTCATCGAAGTACTCTCGAGTCAAGGCCAGTACCCTCGGTGCGAAAGCTGCTCTATGCGGTGCTCATCACCAAGAGGAAGCTAGTCCACTACTTCGGCCCGCATCCGATCTCGTGGTAACTTCCATGCCGCTCGGTGAGATCATTAAATAGCCGCGACGCCTCTGGAAGAATAGCCAAATGGGCTCTCGAGCTCAACGCCACGACATATCGTATGTCCCGGACGACCATCAAGTCGCGAGTCTGGCCGACTTCGCCGCAGAGTGGACCGAAGCCCAGCGCCACCCGCTACCAAGACCCCGTCTTGGATGATGTGCCGATGGGTCCTACACCAAAACGGAGCAGTCTTTGGAATCGTCCTCATCTCTCCACTTGAAACAAGCTTGATCGTGATTCGGTTGCACTTTGACGCCACCAACAATGTCACCGAATACGAAGCACTCGTTAATGGTCTCCGGATTGCTGCCGACCTCGGCGCGCGCCGTCTCTACGTACACGGTGACTCCAAGGTTGTCGTCGACCAAGTCATGAAGGCTTCCGAGCCTTGTGACGGTCGTATGGCCGCATATTGCCGAGAGGTACGTAAATTGGAGGAAAGGTTCAAGGGTTTCGAACTTCACCATAGCTACCGCCGTTACAATGGGGAAGCCGACTACTGTAATCGGCTTCAGTAGGGACCCGATCCGTCGAGGATCTTCGTCTCCGACCTCTACAAGCCCACCGTTCGGCTGGATTCTCCCTCCGAACATCCGGCCGACCCTCAGCATGCGCCCACTCCGACTGTCGAGCGTTCGAAGTCGGAGCCCTCTGAATCGAGCCACGGCGTACTGCTCGCCGACTCCGACTGGAGGAAACCTTTCATCAACCGACTAACTGATGGATCGCTCCCCGCCGATCCCACCGAGGCCCAGCGCCTCTCTCGGTGGGCGAAATCCTTTGTACTGGTCGGAGAAGACCTCTACAAGAGAAGCCCCTCCGGGGTCCTCCAGAAGTGCATCCTGGCGAACCAAGGGAAGCAGCTGCTGCTGGACATCCACGCCGGGATTTGCGGACATCATGCCGCCCCACGATCCCTCGTGGGCAAAGCCTTTCGCCAAGGTTTTTACTGGCCAACGGCGATGGCCGATGCCGAGCAGATTGTTCGCACCTGCGAAGGGTGCCAATTCTTTGCTCGACAGACACATCTTCCCGCGCAAGCCCTGCAGACGATCCCTATTACATGGTCGTTCGCCGTTTGGGGACTTGATCTGGTCGGACCCTTTAAGAAGGCGCCCGGGGGCTTGACACACCTGCTCGTCGCGGTGGACAAGTTCACCAAGTGGATAGAAGCTAAGCCGGTCGCCACCATTACTTCTGTCCAGGCGGCCAACTTCTTCGGCGACATCATCTATCGGTTTGGAGTCCCGAACTCCATCATCACCGATAATGGCACGCAGTTCACAGGGAAAGAATTCCTCGAGTTCTGCGACGACTTCAACATCCGCGTTGACTGGGCAACTGTGGCCCATCCGTGGACTAATGGCCAGGTCGAGCACGCCAACGGCATGATCCTCCAAGGGCTAAAGCCACGGATCTTCGATCGACTAAAGAAATTCGCAGGACGCTGGGCAACCGAGCTGCCCTCCGTCCTTTGGAGCCTGCGGACCACGCCGACCCGATCGACCGGGTTCACGCCATTCTTTCTGGTGTTCGGCGCAGAAGCCGTTTTTCCTACCGACCTGGACTACGGCGCACCACGACTGCAAGCTTTCGACGAGGCACGGGGGCTCGACGTGCAGCAAGATGCCATCGACCAGCTTGACGAGGCGCGCGATGTGGCTGTTTTGTGATCGGCCAAGTATCAGCAGACGCTGCGGCGTTATCATGATCGATAGGTCCGCGGACGGTCCTTCAACGTTGGCGACACTGTTTTACGCCGAGTCGATCCAACGTCGGCGAGCCTAATTTGTCCCCTCCATGGGAAGGACCCTTCACCGTCGTGGAAGTCCTCCGACCCGGTACCTTTCGACTCAAAGACGCCGACGGCAACGTCGTGCCCAACGCATGGAATATTGAAAAGTTAAGGCGATTTTATCCCTAAAAACTTTATCCTTATTTCTGCAACTTTGGCCAAACCTCTAGGCCCGAAGCGCGACATACTGATCACACACCGATCATCGTGCGTCGCTCAGAGGACTGCTTACCCGCCTGGCCATCTGAGATCGCGCACCAACCGAACAGCGTGACCCGCCCTAATGGTAACTCGTTTCGCCAAGAATGCTACGGCCTACGCCCCGGCGGCTACGGTCCCGAAGTAGCGCTTCTCGGAGACAGAAGATGACCATGCGAGGCGATCCTTTATCGATTTGGAGCACGCCTCTGGGCCGGCGGTTTTCGCCATGACTTTTGCGTCTCCTTCAAAGTATCAGCGCCTACGCCCTCGCCGCACAACCTCGGGAGGTTCCTAAAGGCTCTGATGCGTCGGTGGCGCTTGTCATGAAGGAGAAAACGCACAATATAAGGCAACATCCCCAAAAGCTGCACTATGCGGTGTGCGAATATTACAAAAAAAGAGAAAAAAAAGAAGAAAAGAGGCGGGGAGGGAGCCTGAGACGTCTCCAGGCTACGTTCAGGCGTCGCCCTCAGCGGTGTCATCGTCGAGCTGCATTGCGCTCGAAAGCGTCGCCACTCGGCCACCTTCTCCACCGCCGCCGCACTGGCAGCGCTGGTCGCGTCCCCTCAATCCCGGCAACGGTTGCAATCGGGTCGAAGGACACGTCATGGTGGCGCGACGATGCCAAAGACGTGATTCTGCCATGGCATGAGGCAACCCGACCCTCGCGAGTGGAACGCTCACGCAGGGCGCGGGGCAAGTCGGAAAGGGCGTCGGCCGCCTGGTTAAGGCGGAAGGCATATCCCGCCGGAGTAAGCTCCAGAGGCTCCGGCAGCCTCACCCCCAGAGACTCTAGGCTCCTGCCCATGTTCTCGAAGGCTGGGTGGAGCAGGGAAAGGAGACCCTTCCGCGAGGCTAGTCGCTCCGCGTACATCGAGCTGAGGTCCTCCACGGCGGCCTCAGCCCGTGCTCGCTGCGACGACGCGTCTTCGCGCGCCGTGGCGAGCTCCTCCTCGAGGGCGACGACCCGAGCCTGTTCCACCGCCACCTCCTCGCGCACCTGCGCCAGCTCCCCTTCGACGGATCGGGTCCGTGCTTGCTGAGCAAGCACTTCCGCCCCCCGAGCGGCGACCGTGGTAGCCTGTGATGCTAAGGAAGCGTCCAGTCGCGTCAGCGCGGCCGTCATCCTAGCTGCCCGCGCCCTCGTCGTAGAAGCGATGGCGTCGCCCCCCATCGAGGTGGCGGCGCGAGCATAGCGAGATGGTTCGCTAGAACTGGGGGGCAGCTACCGGTCAAAAGCAAAGAACAATTCAACATTAGCAACAAGAGGAAAGCGAAGCTATCGCCAGATTTAACGAAGAAGACTCACTCTGAGCGAGGATTACGGATGCGGAAGATCGGCGAAACAATCTGAGCCTCCCTTCGCACGCGCCGGCGACGGATCGGCGCACGAGATCTCTTGGGGCCGACCCGGAGGGTCGCCGCGCCTCCCGCTTGCGGCCCTCGATCATCATCGCCACTCGCCATCAACGCCTTTGTCTTGATCCTTCTCCTCTTCTCTGGACAAAGGGCGAAGCGACAGAAGGCGGAGGGGGCGCTCGCGCATAAGTGGCTCTTTCCTCCGCACCTTATTTATAGGGCAGGCGGAGCGGTCGGTGGAACCGCCGGAGATCGTCGCCACGGGCATTGCTTCGACGTCCGCGGCGACAGGGCGTGCCTCGCCCACACCCTCGCCTCGCATTAGAATTCGACGTGACGGTTGGGGCGAAAGGACGCCTGCCGCCCGGGGCACAAAGACGACCCTTCAATTTCGTTCGGCTCGGCCGATGCGTCGGCGATCGGCGTAAGCGACGTCTGGATGGGCCGCGGTGGCCCCGAGTGGAGGACCCAGCCGCCACAACACCTCCCGCATCCAAAATAAAAGATAAGGCAACCTTTCCCTTACAAGTTCTTCCGCATTCGTTTCCCACTTCGAGTTCGAGCACTATGTAGTAGTCATAAACTTGGCTCCCACATGTCGCTCGGGGGCTGCAAGCTCACACACTTTCACGGGTCGGGTGACCGGGTCGGCTACGTGGTCCTCCTAGCGGTAGCCCTTCGACCCGAGCATTACGGCCCTCGCCCATAGCCATGGATGCGAAGTGGTGCTTTGTGGAAGGAGGAGGTACCCATCTGTGCGACCCGCAATTGGTCAGAACATTCCTCTCCCATAAGTCGAGTCCTGACATTTTCAGAGTAGAAATCGCAAAGCGAGGGGCGGCGAGGACGAGAGGCGGCGCCTCACGCTCGTCGCACCAAGTCCGCAGGTACCTACCGAAGTGCGTATTGACCGGGCACACATCGACCGATCGCCCGCCAATCCGGTAAGACGCGTCACCCCCGATCATTTCATTTCGCATTTAAATTCCCGCGCACACAATAAATGCTTGCGAGGGGCGTCGAGTATCGCTCCGGCTAAAGCCCACGACCCTAGATTCTCGCCACGGATCGGCTCAAACCGACCCGAGGCAAGTGCGAAAAAGTCCACCAAGCCGTAATGGCCTCGGGGTGGCGAGAAAGGCTCGAATGCCTCACAAATAAGACCTGGTTACGGGCTCCAAAGGCAAAGGATCCACCAAGTGGATCTCTAGCCGACCCCGACAGGCAAACGAGCGAGGGACGAACTCAAGGCGAACCCTCCGTGGGTCTTTAGTTGGGTTGGCGGACGACCCAATCGCCTCAGCTCGTGTCCGAGACCATACTTCAAACTCTCCCGCGGAGCCCCCCGAAAGGGCAGCAGCTAGCTGCGCCCCGAGTTATGAACGGCTCGGGGTCCGGTACGGGATTGAGTAAAGAAAGGTTTTTTATGGGTCACCCAGTGGTCGGACACCCGGCGAGGATCGTCGCTCGGAGATCGCTCGATCTCGAGTCCCACTCGGATAACCCGCTTGCGGCCCACGAGCACGGTGTTCGCCGGCGTGAGGCAAACCGCGTTTGCTCACCCCTCCAGTCCCACACTGCGGGACGGGCGTATACGTGGGATCGACAGAGGCCTCTCCTCGCAGATCACCTCGCCCGACGAGGACTCGAGATGGATGCCCCCCGCCTAGCTCCGGCGTCAAACCAGCACGTCTAACACGCCTAGCTACGGCGTAAAAATAGCACTAACGCGTCTAGCTACGACGTTAAAAAAACACTCGGGAACTGGAACCTCTCGCAAAGGCATCCGGACTTCCCCGCCGATCACGGCCGCGTCTAGCTACGACGTTAAAACGAGCACTGGGAACCGGAACCTCTCGCGAAGGCATCCGGCCTCCTGCAACCCGCGGCGCGTCTGCCGAGCCGACATGGTCGCGCATTAGAACCCTCCGACCAGCTCGGTCGGATTCATTTTGGCTGTGTAACCCCGACCAGCTCTCCGGCACGCTCGGGGCTACACCAGGTCGGAAGGCGCGCACCAGTCAGCAACCGACAATCGGTTGGACTTCGGTCGGCGGGGCGTCCCTCTCCGGAAGACTGTTTCCTCTTTCGCGTCGCGTCCGCTGTCTAGAAGACCATACCGAGGCAACGGAAGGTCCCTCGAGAAGCTTCGCATTTGGGGCGGCCACAGGGGCTCTGAGCGAATACCCATACCTGGGGATACCCACAACAAAGTATACATCTATTTCAAGATCGCATTTCTCAAGGTTGTCTAGCCTCGGTCCGGCCGAGGTGAAACCGACATGGCCCTCGTCCCTTCTTGGAAGGGGTTCTTTGCCGAATCTCGGGTCGGGCCTTGCCGTCGCCCCGACCGACCAGGCCGACACCTCCCATGAGCACCTACTCCGACCCGACCCGCGCCAGGTACTACCACAGCTCGACCGGGACCCGACCAGGTCCTCGCAAGCCTCGGCCCCCGATCTCGCCACGTCGCCAGATCTCGCCGAGTGGGCGCTTGTTGCACGGACATAACGGTAATATTGGGGCGGACGGTTCCTTCCCAAGGCAACCAGAGGGCGGCCTCAGCTAAAGCACCCATCTTTTCAAGACGTCAGCATCTGACAGGCGCTCAGAGGGCAGATATGCACCCTCCGAAAAGGGCGCCGCCCGTTGTGTCTACCCACCCCGTATGGGACGCGCTGGAGCCTGTCAGTCATCATGACCGAAGACCAGGTCGCCCAGACGAAGAGCCTGCCCGTCATCATGACCGAAGACTAGGACGCCCGGACGGGGCATTCCCTTGTCTCTTTTTCGAATCCTCGTGTAACCTGCCCCCTCGGCCTATATAAAGGGAGGCAGGGCCCTTGGAGGGGGGATATAGATTTTCTTTCCTACACACGCACTCACGCGAGTTCGCTCACTGGCACCGCCCCTTTAGATCGCTCAGGGTTCTCCGACCCGGGTCAGCACCAAGCTTAGGAAAGCCCTCCCGATATCTTCTTCCCGAGCGAGTGCTAAGGGCCTGTCCTTAGCCTCCGTTTGTAATCTCTGTTTGCTCCTCGAGCTCAGGGCAATGCAACCGCCACCGTAGACTAGAAGTAGGGACGTTCGGCCCGAACCAGTATACATCTGAGACTTCTTTGGTCCAACCATTCCAGGAGAGGGAGCGCGTGATCCCCTATACTTACGAATTTACTTGCCGGTAATACGAAACACCGACAATTGTATTTCATACACATATGTCATTTGAAGCCAAGTTTATGCTACAGGGTCTTTGCAACTTTCTGTTTATACATATATGGTGTAGTTTATGTCATGACTATTTAAATGGAATAACAACTTGAATTAAATCTTGTCATGGTTGAACTTTCTTGGCTATCTTGATCCTGCGTGAAAAAGTGCTAAATATGAAAGTTAAGTGCTAAATCTCAAAAAGTGATTATTGATAAAAGCAAGATCAAGGTTATGTACTGTCGCACTTCTTCTTTCTGAGACCCTTATCATTGCACTATGATATGAACTTGGAAGAGGTTGTGTATGACCGAAACCATGAAACCTTAAGCTTGTGATTGCTTGGCATGGTTGAAAAGTAAGGCTGATGGTGCATGTAATTCCTTACAGTTGTTATTGTTGCAATCAAAGTAATGAATCGGTTTTTCAAAGCACAAATAAAGTGCACAAAAATTCAATGTTTTCAGGTTTTAAGATTGTTGAGAAAGGGAGATCATGCCATGCAAAAATCGTTAATAGTACTTGATTCTAGTTATGCTTACTCTACATTGTTTATGTGTAGATTTGAGGTGCAAATCTTGTTGATAGCATGACTTGGTGATCAAGTTGTTACATTTGTGCATGATTCATAATGCTCAGTACATAAAAAAAGAAAACAACAAACATAAAAGGGGAGAAGTTTCTCTTTTGCTCTCTTTTTGCAATCTTGATGAATCCATTGTGAAAGGGGGAGAAGTTTGGAGTCAAAGGGAGAGATTTTTGGTCACACATTGCACATTCACACACACATTTCTTCTTTCTGTTAGGGGGAGTCTTTCTTGTCTTTCTTTTTGATAGGAGGAGATTTCTTTTTAGATAGGAGGAGATTTTTGTTCTTCTTTGTATGGGGAGATTTCTCTTTCTGTCTTTTGGTCACTTTACTTCTTTTAAAAATGGTGTTGCCATTGTGAGGTGAATGCCAATGTTCGTTTCCAAATGGCGTTGCCAATGTTTTCATCAAGGGGGAGATTGTGAGATCATGTGATGAAAAATTGGTTGAATGGTGAAATTGGCATTGTAAAGTGATTTTGGTTATGGCATGTGTGGTGCTTGTGCATATGCTATGGTGATATGATAATTATGCTGGTGATGGACTTTGCTTGATGCAATGCACTCATGTGAGTGGTTGCATGGATTGATGTTGAGTCAAGTCATGGACTTGTGCGCGGATGTGTTTGTTAATTCATGTGCAGGTGTTGCTCGAGGGCGAACGTGGTCGATGACGAGACCGGAACTAGGTTTATAGAGGAACTGAGGTTTGGGACTAGGTTCAGGGAGGAATCGAGGTCTTGGTGGTCGAGGATGTCATGCGGGATGTTCGGGCTAGAGAACATGCACAGGAAGGCCGGTTAGTCATGTATGTGCAGCAGGTGGGCTGTTCATGCGTGCAAGGTTTTGGTTTTGGCCATGTTGGGCCAAGTAGAGATAGATACGAACTCCTTCCATGTTGGAAGTGGAGTTGTATTCAATCTCGTTATGTTTGCTCTGTATAAATAGGGGGAGGTGTCCCCTGTTTATTTGAGAGAGCCAGGTATTAGGGTTTGTACTCTTGTGTTGGAGTACTTTAGACAATGAAATAAAAAATCAATCTTCCAGAAAGATACTTCATGTCTGGCGGCTGTGCATTGTGAAGAGATGTTCTTTTGGTTCTAGGGTTTAAGTTCTGATCGTGCATGCATACATCAAGTCAACCAGAAGATAGATGATGATCTGGACATGCTTGTCTTTCTGGTGACGAGAAGTTTGATCCGTGACAACTAAAATCCTCTCTGGTGTTTGGTCCGTCGCAGCCTTGAAGGTGAAATTGAATTTCCTCGTCATTTGTTGCATCAGTCAGATTGCGAAGGTAATATCTCTTGATCCGTAGATCCGATCGAGTTGATTCTTATTGGGTTTGATTTGTAATTAAATCTAGTTTCTACAGTTAAAATTTCATATCAATCCAACTGTTAGATCTTTGGTAATTTGTGGTCACCAGTTGCTAGCACGGTCGCCATTTGTTAGATCGCTAATTATTTCAGTCATCTTGTGAAAGTCATAACTTTAGATCCGTAGATCTGATCGACCTGATTCCTTTTTTGTTTACTTTGGAATTGAGCCTAGTTTATAAAATTAAAATTTCACATCAATCCAACAATTAGATCTTTTGTAATTTGTGGTCGCCCAGATTGATGTCCTGCTCGCCCGACTGCTCGCGTGGTCGCCCGGGTTCGGTCATCTTGTGAAGGACATAACTTTAGATCTGTAGATCCGATTGACCTAATTATTTTTGTGTTAGCTGCAGAATTAAGTCTAATTTTACAGATAAAATTTCACATCAATCCAATGGCTAGATCTTTGGGAATTTCTATTTTAGTGGATATATATCGATCTGCTCACCCAGACTGTGCGCGTGGTCGCCCAACTGTTCACGTGGTCGCCCAACCTGCTCGCCCAAATACCAAACTGGTCGTCCAAGTGCCCAAACTGCTCACCCAAGTGTCAAACTGGTCGCCCAAGTGATCTACTGGTCGCCCAGACTGGTCTATTTGTTTCCCAACTACATAAACTGATTTCCAAGCAATTTGAGTTTCAATTGGGGTGTTTAAAAAGTTCAAAATTTTGATTTTAGCTTCCGCGCAATCATTCACCCCCTCTCTGATTGCTACCTTAGTATATTTCGATCCTACATATGTCTAGGCCGCTCGTGTGATATGATTAAGGAAGTGCATGGCCATGCCGTGATTGAGAAGTCAATCACAACTTATTAATATACCACGGATACGAGAGATGGATTGAACTGTCAAAGGATGACATACTTCTCGCCTCGAGTTCGATCTTCATATAGTTTGACAAAGGGATTATGACATGAGTACTTTTGAAAGGTTCTATCTGATTTGATCATATGCGTTTGGGAGTTGGCATGCTCTGCAAGGAACCGCTACCAGCTATTGGATTGGAAAAGGGTTTTCCGAATCTATGTCCAAATGTACATGAACCTACAGGGTCACACACTTAACGGGCTGGAACGCATTAATTCGGATTGGATCCGTAATTAATGGACCTCGTGGGCTTAACGCGCTGATGGGCCCTGACTTTGGGTTTCGTCGCGTGGCTATATAAGGAGAGGAGAAGGGTGGGCGTGCATGATGTTGTTCGCGTCCAGAACTCTAGCCTCCACCTCTCATTGCCCTTGCCGAGTGACACGGTGCTTGCACACCGACGCACGGCGTTCCATCCCGGGATGTGTGGACTGCTGTGGTGACGCTGCTGCTACTGCGGCGTGGTGAGGACGAACCGCAGTGAAGACGAACCGCAGCGAGGACGAACCGCAGCGAGGACGATCCGCAGCGAGGACGATCCGCGTGAGGACGATCCACGGCAAGGACGATCCACTACACCAACACGCGAAGGATTCCGCAACTGCGCGTCTAGTGATAATCCAATCTGTGATCCCTTTCTTGCGAGTAGCTTTTCTGGTTATATGGTAGAAATTTTAATTTGTGCTAGCGTAGCATACAGCGTTCCCAACACTATAGACAACCACCAAGAGGAAAATTGGCTTGCCCAACGCGAGTTCAGGAAAAAATGCGGCAAGTCCACAATCTGGAGCTCGTCGGCTCTTTCAAGGACATTATCCACCATGGCAGCATTCCTCACTCTGGCCCTGGGTTAAAGCCGATCTAGGAGCGGGAAGCTCGAGATGACTTGTCCAAAACCCAGTTGACGAGCATATATAGAAGGATGATGAAATTCATAGGATGGCTGGAACGTTCGATTCCTTGTATTTAAGCTGACATGAAGAACACTTGGAGAAATGAAAATCTTGAACAGATCCAGGGCCGACTGAGGCATTGAGGAACTGTCGGCTTCCAGATGGAGGAAAGAAGGGCACTGATAGTCGGCCACATTGCTGTAACTGAAAAAGTATTGCTAACCAAAGACCATACTATCCAGTTGCAAGAAGAAGGACATATACTTTTTCAAGCCAACAGGAGTTATTTTTGTGTCGGTGCCCGAACACATAATGAATCTTTCCCTGTGAGATCGGCTAGCTCTATACTGAGGAATAGCATTCTCTGGATTGTCTTCACGAGAAAACGCCGAATCTTCTAGAGGTTCAGAAATAAGTGATCGATTAAAGAGGCAATGTAGCCATATCTGGATGAACCACAAGGGTCCTCCTATGTTGCCAACGACAAACTTCACAAAACTGGAAAATAGCCGACTTCTTAGTGCCAACAAATTTAGCAATAATCTTACCATTTCTATTTTCTTAAGCACATAACAAGAATCATAAATGTTATTTTTAGAAGCTTTACCTAATGGGCAATCACTTGCTATATGCCCTACATCACGACACTTATAACAAAGCTTCCCATTTGATTTTACAAAACGAGGAGCTTTGTTGCTTATTTTCTTACCCTTTTAAGCATAAACGCAAGGCCTTCTTTATTGTAGGAGCATCGTTGATTGTTTAAGATTTTATCAAGAGTCTCCTTACCCTTGAAACACCGATCCAAGCTCTTATTTAACTTGCTCACTTGCTCCTTAAGCTCATTATTCTCAACAATTAAATTTTCATGAATAGAAATAGAGCTAGAGCATGAACTAAAATGCATGTCAATGAGATCAACACATGATGTAGATATGTTAGTTTTTGGCATGCAACCAGAATAATTTTCTAGACTAGACATATCATCAATAGTATTGTAACTAATACCTACATTATTTTGAGATTTTGAATGCTCCTTGACAAGGAGTGTCTCATGAGCTTCCTAAAGAGAGAGATATATATTCTTTTCTATCGACGATCGGGATCGCCTGACCGCAAATGTGTAAGGGGGGTTAGAGTGAATGAGGGACCCAAAACAAGCTCCACTCACCGAAGGAATACGTTCACTACTTCGTTGGTCGGGGCAAAGGAAAAAAGAGCAGGACATAGAGAATTATACTGGTTCGAGCCCCTGTGAAGGTAAAAACTCTACTCCAGTCTTGCCCTGAGGCGAGGAATTGCACTATGCTCGATTACAAGTGTTTGCTCTCTAGCTTGAGTTCTGGTGAATTCTGTGTATGTTGTGTCTACTGCCTTGCTGCTTGAGCTGCTTGATTGTCCCCTTGCGTATTCGCCCAAAGGGGTTTTATACCTCTCCTGGCTGTTACCAGAAACGGCCGGGAGAGATTCCCGGAGTAGTGGCTTAATGCGCACTGAAGGTGGGTGGTAATCGTCCTGGATCTGTCGCCCACGTCTGACTTAACTCCGGCATTCAAGATCTTGGTAACTGTCGAGTAAGCGCACGTCATGGAACCCGGGATAAACTTCCCCGAGCGAAAGTTGAATCCTTGCCCCCCAAGGTCGAGGTCGTGTGGGAGTTGAATCCTTGCCCCCCTAAGCTCGAGGTCGTGTGGGAACCGCGCGGCCTAGGTCGTGGTCGGAGACTTTGTGGCTCAACCCCGAGCTAGGGGCCCCGTTGACCATTGATTGACCTGTCAGAGATTTCTCAGTCCCCGACATTTTCTTAAAGTGTTTAGACTTCTTTTTGCCGATGTATTCATTCAAATCCTCAAGCATATCTATGAGCTCATCACGAATGCCAAGAAGCCTCCTTAATGGTGACACCGATGAGACCCTTCTTCTTTGAAGGTGTATCATCCTCGGAGGAGTTGGAGTCTGAATACTTTTCCTCAGAATCCCACTCACCGATATGGGCCTCACCTTTACCATCCTTGTGAAGATTTTTGAAAAACTTCTTCTTCCTTTGAAATGCCTTTTTCTTCTTGGATGACTTGTTTTTGTTGTCCTTCTTCTTAGAACAATGAGAGATGATGTGCCCTTTCTTATCACACTCATAGCACTGAATATTTGTATATCGGTTGGCGCTAGAGTGTTGTCCCTTCTTGAACTTATGAGGGGCGCTTGAACTTGAGCGCCTCTTCATAAATCTCCTCATTCTTCTTACAAGGAGGGCCATCTCCTCCTCGGTGTCATCGTTTTCAGAGTCTTCAAGCGGTTCATCACTTGATTCTTGTTTTGCCTTGAAGGTGATGTTCTTCTTCTTCGAAGAGCTTTGCTACAAAAGCTCTTCCTTGTCCTTCTTGTAAAGCTCATTTGTGATGAGATTTCTAAGAAGTCCCATTGGTGTCATCCTCGGTAACTCTGGTGAGTTGAGAAATAATGTCACCAAAGTCTCATACTTGTCCAGAAGAGTTCTAAGCATTTACGAACAATATCAAAATCGATTAGTAACACCCCAAGGCCCTTGGGATCATTCACTTTGTTATTAAGCCATGAGTATATCTCATTGATGTTCTCGTGGGGTAACATAATGAAACTCTCATATTTTATCCGAAGCATTTGCAATTTGGTTTTTTTGACCAAGGATGTCCCCTCATGAATTTTCGAGAAAGTAGTCCAAATCTCATAAGCGATCTCAAGATTGCTCACTCGATTGAACTCATTCGTATTCAAAGCGCCAAAGTGACCATCATTGCTTGAGCATTGAGATGAGAATTTCGCTCTACTTATTCAATTATGAGTGTGGGATTTACTCCCATAGCGAAACCCTCATCAACAATCCTCTATATGCTCGGGCTTATGGCCTTGAGATAAATGGTCATGTGTATTTTCCAAAATATATAATTTGTGCCATCGAAAAATGGTGCTTTTCCTATGGATACCCCATCGCTAGCCATCCTTTACTCTCTAGGTGGTAAAGCCCTAAAAGAGAGTCCAAACTCTGATACCATTTGTGGGATCAAGGATAACCGACTAGAGGGGGTAAATAGGAGGTTTTTAAAATTCTTTGGTACTAATTGCAATGAATAAATTTTCTAAGAAAGTATTACAATTTTAACAATTAAAGCCTAAATTTTCTAGATTTCACTAAGTGCACCGACAACCTAAGTCTAGACAAGAATACAATCTTATGCATAAGATCAATATACTAAAATTGCTAGGAATGTAAATTGCACACAAGAATTATAAATTCAACCCACAGGAGAGAAAATGACATGAATATTTATCCCATGGTCTTGGATACTTGAGGGTCTCTCCTAATCCATGTTAAGGAAACTTCATCAACTTCAAGCCAGCTTCAATTCACACGAGCCTTCCTTGATCACTTGATAGTTCTTCCCCGCTCCAGGTAAGGCAATTCCAACCTTCACAAGCTTGTCGGAGCTTTTCATAATCTCTGTTGAGAAGCTCACCATGCACAATCACCTCTAAACTGTCTAAAAGGTGGCAACCTCCAAGAGTAATAAGGGGGTGTTTGGCAGGGATTCAGCTTCTTCAGATTCGTGAATCTGGTGAAACTGAAAATTCTAGCTTCACCAGATTCGTGAAGCTGAAGCTGTGAATACATTAAGAGTGTTTAGATAGATCATCTTGTTTACATTTTAGACCAAAAATATAACCTTAATTCATTTTATTTTAGCCTACAAATTTTAGATTTCAGGTGAAACTAGAATTTAGAGCTCTACCAAACAGGCCCTAATCTTGATGCTTACTTGAGGTCAAATCAAGTGTCTAAAGGCTCAACACTAAATACAACACTTGAATTTCCTATCAACTCACTCAAAATGTGAATTTAATGCCTACAAGAGAGTTGAAGACTAACTAGAGCTCAAATATGATCAACGAGGTCCAAGAGATACTCTATAATATAGGTGGGGGTATTTATAACTCTCACCATCCAATTCAACCGTTGGAGCAAATAAATAATAAAAATGCTAGGAATCCTGGTGCTACCGCCCATATGGCCGGTAGCATCATTCCTCTAGCTCCAACGGTCACTACAGCATATTTAATTCCTATCAATGACCGTTGGTCAGTCAGGCTAGTGCTACTGGGCCCAATTTTCCTCAAAACGGTTGAAAGATATCATCTCTGGAATTTTAACATTGGGGATCGGTTGGTGCTACCGCCGACCGGTAGCATCGAGCTTGGGCTGGTAGCAGCAGCCACCAAGGCCAAAGAACCATTGTCTCTGGAATTTTCATGCTGTTCTTGGACTGTGCTACTGTTGGCGGGTAGCACCAGGCTACTAGGGCCGATAGAACCATCCACTCTACCCCCATGAACGCAATTTCACTGATTTTTGAGTGTTTGCTCAAATGCATTGACATGGAAGTATTCAAATGATCATGAAATGAGCCTTTAAACCCTTGTCGACACCACGCTACTAGCCAAGAACCCTCTTGATAGTATAGCACCTATTCTAGCAATCTAATCTTTCTCCAAAACACGAGATCGGCAAATGCTATAAAAAGGTCCTTAATTTTATACCTTAGCTATTTTGCTCAACACGTTGATCCTCTTTTTGCTTTATTTTCATGCTCCCATGATCACCAAACTTAGGACCAATCTATTTTCAATATTCTCAAAGAAAATATTAGTCCTTTAATCGCAATTGTCATTAATTACCAAAACCAAAATGAATTGGAGGCCTAGATGCTTTCAGCACCGCATCTCTGTATATCTCGCTCTCTTTGTCCCAAGCGTCCCCACCTCTAGCGGCCTCCCTGGGTTCCCTTCGTCGTCCTCTGTCAACCCCCCCTCACTCTCCTACACCACTACTACTCGCAAGCACATTACCAACACACCCTACCGCCGCCTAACCGATCAGTCAAGTTCGGCGGCCTTCTTTGGCTAGCGAGAAGTAGATCTCCTTTTCACTCTTCTCCACCGATTGTAGCTAGTGACGGGTAGTGGCATGGCATCATGGTGGGGGAGGCTGGATCTAGCGGCTTAGTAGCGGGAGAAGGCCGAGGCCAGATGTGGTGTGGTGACCTTAGATGGGGCATCTCTCTCCCTCTTGCTCTTCTTCACCGATAGCAACCGGCAGCAGCCCTTCCTCACCGACCCCCTTATTCTTCTGCACCACCACCGCCTGCAAGCACCATCACCAACGCACCTTAGTGCACCGATTGATCCACCAAGTTTGGTAGGAGGCTGGCGGGAGGCAAATCTCCCTCTCACTCTTCTTTACCAATGGTGGCCAGCAGTAGGTGGTGGCACTGCGTAGCAGCGGAGGATGCCAAATGCTGTGGTGTAGTGGCGGGGACAAGACTCTTTTCTCTCCCTATCGGCCTTATTCACCGATGGTGGGCGGAGGAGGGTGGTGGTGTGGTGAAATTGCTTAAAGAAAAGTTGAAGAAACAATGCTTCGATGTGGTTGTTTAAAGAAAATTGTTTCTTTTTATACCCTGAGATGAGTTTGTGAGGAAGAAAGTGGCGTGGATTGAGTTCTTGATAAAAATCAGTTTGTTAGGTTTGTTAAGAGTTTGTTAGGTAGTTTATTAGGTTTGTTAATAGCTTGTTAGGTAGGTTGTTTGTTATGATTTCTCTCTATTTTTTAGAGGTGGAACATGTGTGTGACGGGCAAGATCTATATGTCTGCGCCAAGTCTTGGTGAGGGGAGGGAACGAATGATGGACCGACCATCACTGCTTTTTTTAAGTACTAAAGGTAAGTTGGGCTAGAACACCATTAATTAACAATGGTAGAGCTAGTAACATTTTTTTTGTGTATAATTGATGAAAACCTAATTGAAGTTTTGACAAAAAAAAAGAGGAGCAATAGTGAACTTCAGTTTTTTTCGTGACCATAGTGAACTTGAGTTAACAAAGTAGATCGATTTAATACATAAATTAAGATTTCAACTTTCAAGTGTAGAAGTGAACCATAAAAAGAATCAAATAATAACATTTGAAAAACATTCATAGGTCACCCCATGTTTGCTCTGCATCTTTGTGATGTTTAACTGGTCCTAGCCCCCTATAGGGGTGAAAACGGTCGGAAAACACTAAAACCATTTTTGTTTTCATATTTTTTCTCGGAAACGATATCGGAATCGATAACTACGGAAACGAAAACGGCATTGGTAATTCGAAAATATCGGAAACGAAAATTCGATACAAAATATATATCGATAACGATCGGAATCGAAAAAGAGACCCAGAACGTCGTAAGGACATGTACCACCAATTGACTTCAAAAATTCACACAAATAGTACATCCACATAGAAATTAGTAATTAATAAATATTCACAAATTTACGATGAACACACATCAAATTTTAGACTTGAATGACTACATTAGAGTTTTGTTTTATGATATTTAAAAATATCTATGATTGGTTAAATCATGAAAATGGGTGAAGATTGTAGCCCTCGTGATAAGCTTTGCATAGAGTCCAAAATCACCTAAATCGGAGTTCGGAGTAAAAAGTTATGGGCGTTTTAGTGACCGAAGGAGTGTGATTTGTGGGTGGAATAATTCCGGTAATTACCGACGGAATTTACCGATTTTTCCGGATATCGAAGGAAGCGGTCGGAACCGATCAAAACCGTTACCGTTATCGTTTCCGACAAAAATTACCAATTCCGATTCCGATTCCGAAAATTACCGATACCGACACGTCCGGTTGAAAAATTTCGAAAACGGTTTTCGGAATTTCGGGAATTACCGATACCGTTTTCACCCATAGCCCCCTAGGTCTTTTGAGACTTCTGGTTTAATATATTGAAATTTGGCGCCATCTGGTGTAGTATGCTCAGCTCTAGTCCAAAAATATGAAAAAACTTGGCGTCCATGAGCTAAAAGCCTAAAACAAAAGGCTCCCCGTTCTCAAGGTCAATGCCTCGCTTCTTCTCCGCCTCTCCCACTAGCTATTTGTTGGCTAGTTGCCACGGAACGTCAAACAAGATACGCAAGTAGAGCAACGGCGGCGCTCCTCCTGCTGCTCCTCGCCGCCGCCGTCGTCCCGTACGTGCTACGCGTGCTCCACTCCTTCCTGTGGGTCCTGCACCGCATCGAGCGCCGCCTCCGTCGGCAGGGCGTCCGCGGGCCGCTGCGCAGCCTGCTTTCCGGCAACGCCGCCGAGTACCTGGCCCGGCTGGCCGCGGCCCGGTCCTGGCCGCCCGGCCGGCTCCTTCCACCACCGAGGCGTCGTTGCCCGCGCCGCGCCGCACTTCGCCGAGTGGCCGGCGCGCTACGGCCGCCTCTTCGTGTACTGGCTCGGCCCGCGGCCGAGGCTAATCGTGTCCGACCCCTTGCTCGCGAGGGCCGTCCTCATCGACCCCACCGGCGCGTTTGGCGCGGCCTCGATCAGCGGCGACAACCCGATCTCCCTGCAGCTCATCGGCAAGGCGCTGCTGGGGCTGAGAGGGGAGGAGTGGGCACGCCACCGCCGGGCCGTCGCTCTGGCGTTCAGCACGGAGCGACTCAAGGTGAGCACGGCACGAGGCTCTCTCAGTTTGTCTTGGTCGTCGCGATCTGTGGGCGTTCACAAATCTGCAATATTTTGTGCCATTTTCATTCATGCTACTACATATAAGGGCAAATCACTTTTATCACGTAAATTACATAAAAATCAAATGTAAAAGTTTTATTTTTTAAATTACTATATGTAGGAGTTTTCATAACTCTGTAAAATTCAAAAACTCTTGTTTTTTTTCATATCTTTCAAATACAATTGAGTTGAGTCTTCAAATTTTACTGAGTTATACACTACTACAGATGGGACTATCACAAGCGGTTTGAAATCGTTTTTAGAAGCGGTTTTAGAACCGCTTGTAAGCAACCGTGAATCAGTGGCGAAGCTAGGATAGAAATAGAGGTTGGGCTCAAAGCCTCAGGAGACTAAACTAAATTGAGGCAAGCATAGTAAATATAGTTTTGTGCGATTAAAATTCATACATGAACAAAAGAGAAGCATAGAAAAAAGAAGAAAAAAACAATAAAAGTACCTCACTAATAGAAAAGTGTCACAAAACACATGAATATACATCCTTTGCAAAATTACTGATACAATAGTAACTTATAAATGATTATCAACAATCAAAATGAAAAAACATACCACTAAGACATTAGCTTGAATGATGAGACGAATTCATTTTTGAATTGCTCGTGAAATAATTATGCAAAGTTTGTTTCTCTATTTTTGAAAATCTACAAATAAATACAAATGTAAATACGTAAGTGTTGTAATGCAACTATATTACCAACAACAGAGTCTAGTCAAGACTTAAAAAGTAACGAGTGTGTAACCGTATAACAGTATGAGTGTGTAACATTTGATAGTATATATTATATTACTAATTTACTATATTAGTAAAATAGTAAATTAGCAAACCAAGCTGCCAAGCTCCCTACTCGGCTACTCCCTAGTCAATTCATCTCTTGAGTCCTTCCCTGTTAGGCTGCTAGTGCTACCATTTACCTGTCCAGCCGTGAGCTGTCTCTGGTGGACGTGGTGGAGGCGGTCCAGTTCCAGATCCAAGAGGCCAACTGTCCCTAGTGACTGGCGTCCACCCGACCGACAGCCCTGCAGCTCCTCGGCTTCTCCTCCCTGGCGTCACGGCGTCAGCAGCTTCCCCGAGCCCCCGAGGCGATCCAGATCTAGCGCACGGGCCACGACTACTCCTGTTCTCCGGTTGGAGGTGGCGGCCAGCCCCAGCTGACCAGCGGCCAGCCCCTCGGCTCCTTGCAGCGCTGGCTTCTTGGCTTGCACTGCTCCACGGTGCCCTCTGCAAAGCTCAGGTGCGATTGGGATTGGATCGGGGATTGGGGAGGAACATGTGGAATTGGATTGGGATGTCCAGTGGAGGTGGTGATGAGTGAGGCCGTAGTGGGCCTTGTGTGCTTCGACAAAGGCCCATGAACTGGTTTCCATAGCAACTATCCTTTTCTTTAGTTCTTCCTCCAGCAGCTCAACCAACGCCCATGGAGGATTGCTCTTGCAGGCAACCGTAGGCGCCGCGGTGGTGCTGTTCCGGCGACGATGGAGGGTAGGCTCGAGCCTGATGGAGCCTGCCCCTTGGATTCGCCCCTGCCGTGAGTGATACTCCCGTCAGTATCACAAGCGGTTTTATAACCGCTTGTAGAAGTCACTTCAAAAGACAAATAATATTGTGAGGACTGGGATTCGAACTCATGACCTCCTCACCCCTCCTCGTGACCCACGTCTCACCCATCTAACCAACCCACCCACGCATGCTCTCTGATAGAGTAGGGCATACATTCCTTTTATTATTTCGAAAACTGGGTTTCTACAAGCGGTTGGGGACACGAACCCCTTCTAGAGTCGGCTTTAGAAGGGGTTCGTGTCCCGAACCGCTTCTAAAGCTCTAGAAGGGGTTCGTGACACGAACCGCTTCTAGAGCTCGAGCTCTAACTTAGAAGGGGTTCGTGACACGAACCGCTTCTAGAGCTAAGGCTTTAGAAAGGGTTCGTGTCTAGAACCGCTTCTAGAGACCCCCTTCGGTCCGTTGCCCATGACCCGCTTGTGGTGCAGAGAGCACAAACGGTACGCAATTAACCGCTTATAATAGGCCGTTTGTGAAGGTCGATTCTGTAGTAGTGATAAAAACTAATCTTTCCTATATATATGATAATTTTCAAAAAATTAAAAAAATTATATATAATTTTTATAAATTTCACACAATAAAAACGGTTCACGCATGAGGGTATGTACAATGATACATATCAGCTGCCTGTAAGACTACGCCATCTAGAATTTTAGGTGATGTGGAGGAGAGAGAAGGAAGAGAGAGAAAGTTGCTGTCTACTATTTAACACACGGTCTTATAGACAGCTTTATATTATATGTACTATTGTATAG
Source organism: Guadua angustifolia (assembly GCA_036346375.1). Taxonomy (NCBI): domain Eukaryota; kingdom Viridiplantae; phylum Streptophyta; class Magnoliopsida; order Poales; family Poaceae; genus Guadua; species Guadua angustifolia. Next base: position 20,810,666 of record CM070508.1, read on the forward strand.
ACAGTCTGTTAATTGGATGAGAGACCATTACAGATAACTATATAGACGATCTATTGTATGAGTTACTTTTAGTGCTGTCTATAAATAATATAGAGATATAATATAGACAGCTACCATCTATACCACTATACATACCCTGAATCCCCTTCGTTGACGTGCACGGACCAAACGAGCACTTTGGGGGTCAGTTCGGATTCCCTGTAACAGGTCCATTGCACCAGTTTAAATTACAGACCATGAAAACAAAACCGGCCTAAAACTATGTTTGTCCAGGCCTGGGAGGGAAAACGTGTGCGGCCCAAAAGCATTTTCCTAGCCCAACATTTTGCGGTAGAAGTGACCTGGAGAGCATTGCTTCGCAGTGGCGTATTTACAAGAGGGGCAGGGCCCCCTCATGCCTTCCTAAGTTAGATAAATTTTGAAAAAATTCATCTGCAAATTTAGAAAAACTATCGAGTTAAACAATCGGTTCGGTGAATCTGTGATAGAGCTTTTGAGATGCATTGCTTGTCTAGACCCAAGTGATTCATTTGCAAATTTTGAACATGGCAGACTTCTTCGGCTTTCAGAAATTTATTCAGATCATATGATCGTGTGGTTTTGAAAACACAACTTGACTTATTCATTGATGACTTGAGAAGAGAAGGATTTTCAAGTTGTGATGATCTTGCTAGTCTCGCGGTGATGATGGTTGAAGCAAAAAAGCATGTTGTTTATCTATTAGTCTATAGGCTTATTGAATTAGCAGTAGTTTTACCTGTGGACACAGTTACAGTTGAAAGGGCTTTCTCGGCAATGAAGATTATCAAGATAGATTTGCGTAATAAAATAAGTGATGACTGGTTAAATGATCTCATGGTATGCTACATCGAGCGAGACATATTTTCCAAGATAGGCATGGAAGATATTTTGTAACGTTTTCAAAACATAAAAACCCGTAAATATCAACTATCAACTCTTAAAAAGTAATGACCGGTATGTTTTTTTTTCTTTATAATGTTACGTATTTATATTATATGCGACTGTTAGATAAGTGTTAGTATTTTTATATTATATATATCATTCTGTTATGTTGTATATTCCGAAAAAATACTATATAAAACAATACTATATATATATATATTAATATATTATATATATTAATTTAGAGGTCTTAATTTTAGCCCTCTTTTTTCTAAATTTCTGGATATGCCACTGTTGCTCCGGTCATTGCCTCGCCGGCTCCGGGGAGGGAGGAGGGGCAGTCCGATCGTGGGCGAGCGCCGCGGAGGATGGGGACTCCTATATCTCCAGCCTTGCATCGCCGGCTGCAGGGCGCAGGCCGCCCTCGGCTTGCGCGTCCGTCCAGCTGGTTACTTGCCTGCTTCTCGCGGTGAAGCATCCTCCGCCATTCCGCCGATCAAGTCCCGTACGTATCAGCTTGCTCCCCATTGTCGGCGACGCCCACTGTTCGACCTCTCCACCACACCCAGTATTTCTTTCTCTCTTTTTTTTTCTGTCCGAGTGCACACCCAGTATGTTAACTGAATCACGCGTTTGATTTTTGTAACCCCAGCTGCTACGCAGTGCTATACATCTTGCTGTAGTGTTACCCACTAACTGCATGTTGATTGCTTTCAAAATTCTTCGTCAATGTGTCATAGTATATCTATATCATTGTGCCATCTTGTAGTCACTATATTTGGGTACTTAGTATAGTTGCTCGAATGCCATTGCTATTTGTACAGCTTCTTCGTGTAAAATCAAATTGATGTGTGCACAACTGAACGATCACTGGTTTTTAGGGTTGGGTGCCGGAAATAGCAGCTATCGCTCCATCCATTCTAGATAAATGGGAGCTCCAAGGTGAAGGCCGCACCGAGTGTGAGATCGACGTCTGCAAGGAATTAAACAATTTGACTGCGGATGTTATTTCTCGCGTGGTGCTCGGCAGCAGCTATGAGGAGGGAAAACGGGTTTTTCAGTTGCAGGAAGAACTGATCAAGCTTATATCTCTCGCGTTAAGATTCGCATACATTCCTGGTTTCAGGTAGGACTATGTTTTTTCTTGTGGTATGTGTTAGCTTAAGAATTGTCCAATGTTCACGGTTTCAGAATCTTAATTTTTACGAAAGAAAAGGAGAGTAATAGGCTTGTTTGCCTACAAAAACTGCACATATGCCTTTCAACATCTGTGACTTTCTTATATTTCACGGAGGTGTAGACCGTCTGTGAATTTATCATTGCCAATTTTCATTAATCTTTTTACCACTATTGTGGATTATGCTTGACAATTGTTGTCGGTTGTGCTCATCAGATTGAAGCCTTCAGGCTTCAGCGGTGAGTCATCCTCTATCGGTGGTTACTCCTCTAAGTATCATCAGCTAGTTATCAGCAACTTCCAGTCAGAGCTTTCTTTAAGCACACATTGCTACCCGTTGCACATTGCCTGGCACCAGTTGCTACTCATTGCTTGTCAACTTCATCCAGTTGGAGCTTTTTTTTTTGGAGTTTTTGATTTCCTAACATTGGCCTGATAATATTAAAATGTTTCAGTTTTGTTGTGAATTTGAGATAGCTTTTCCTTGAGAAGTAATGGCAATGTTGTCATATGCTGACATCCTTTTATTCGAAATTAACAAATTTTGAACAGTCAGCAAGAAAAAGATAAGGAAATGGCCGAATTGCCACCAGTGTTACTCGGATACCCGTATCTAAAAAATTTTGCTGAGTCGGATTTTGACACTTGTGTTCGATTCTGAGTAGCATTTCCTGTGTCCAAAAATTTTGCTGAATCAGAATCAGATTCCGACTCCCATGCTTGTGTCCATGTGACACTGATTTCACTGCTACTTGCCTTTCTATATGCAGACTGCAACTTCCAATGTTCTCCCTGGTTGTGCTCGCCCTTACAGTGCCCACATCTTGCCTATGTTCCACAGCATGCAGCTGATGACCACCTTCCCATGGATACTAATTTACCATTGAATTGTTCTCCCAATATGGCAGTTGATACAAAATTGTATTCAATGCTCTTTTTCAGGTTTCTGCCTACAAAGAACAACAGATGAATGCAAAGCTTAAACCAGGAAATCTGCAATTCCTTGCGGAAGTTGATCAAAATAAATGGAATTAAGACGGAAGATTCTAAATATTTACTTGGGTTGATGCTATCAGCCAGCAAAGATAATGGTGAGTCCAAGATGGAAATTTGAAAGAACATGTAGAGGTCTATCCTTAATGGTGATGAGTAATTGACTGTGTTTTAGTATGTTATGTCTGAATTTGAGTTTGATTTGAATTGGATTTTCAAAATAAAGCAATTTGAGTTATGTCTGCAAGGAGCAGCACTGTCGGCCATAAGGGGGCGGTAATGTCGGCCAGGGGGTGGTAGTACCGGTTGTGGGGAGCGGTAGTTATTTTACAGAGAAGGTATTCGTTGGGGCTGAGTGCAAACGGCACTACTAGCCATGTTGGAGCGGTAGTGCCGGCTGAGCGGCACTACCGGCCTCATGGGGCGGTACTACCGACCTATTGAACGAAGTTTGAGTTTTAAATTTTGAAATTGCATGAGATCTATTGAATATCAATTTGGGCAATGCTATGTGATGTGTTTTCTTGTTTTTGATGGTTGCAGAATAACGGTGTTAGCTCATGGTGAGGCGAAGGATGATCGGGACTAAGCGAGGTGTGTCGGAGGTCCAAACGGTCGAGGATCGCTGGAAGATGATTGGAGACGGAGTCTCTGCAAATCTAGAAGACAAGGAATGGATGAGATGCTAGCTAGGAGCTGCTCAGATCAAGGAGGGCCGTTGGATCGCAGTCTAGGTAATAGAGTAGTGGGTCTAGTTAGTATGCTTTGAGAAGCGTGCAAAACCCGTTATGATTGTGGGTTTTGGGTTAGCCCATGTATGAGTGAGTGAGTCAATCTTAGCCATGATGATGATTCTTAGGGTAAAAGGAACTCATTCAAGGGTGGAGGATAACTCAAGAGTAGTATAAATAGTGGGGTAGAGGTAGCCTTCCCCCTCTTGAAGGTTTTGAGGTTTTTGTTCTTCTTTGAGTTTTAACCACTTTGTTGTAAGGTTTTGTAAATCTCCCTTCTAGAAAGGAAAACTTCATTTACTCATCTCTGAAGTTACTTTGCGCATTTATATTATGTCTTTAAATTCCGCAATTTACATTCTTATAATTTATTTTTCGCATATTTGGATTTGCCTCCTCTCCTTCTAAATGCTTGAGGGATGAATGATTGATGGATGAGTCTTCTTCAGTTCATATCCCAATCATCTAGGTAAATCTTGTGTTCTTCCTTACAAGAAACCGGTTTTTTGTTCGTGTGAGGATGATTCTTGAAAAATTGGGTTTTTAGTGTTCTTGTCTTGTGTTCTAGTTTGTTATGACATGCGGGAAGCCATCTAGGATCATCTTGATCATCAAAACTCACGAGCTAGCTGAGAGCCAAGTTTTTGTTTTTAGCCCGTTCTTGTGCATTCGTCCTTGAATTAGAAAAAAGATCTGAACTTTGATGTCAATCCTTATGATTGAAGGTTGAAATAGGTTTCTGATATCCATAGGAAGGTGTCTACAAAGTTTGGATTAGCGGATCAAAAGATTCATCAATTTTCCTTTTGGGTCGGGCTGATTTTTATTGGTCACAGTATTTTACGGTAGATACAGTACCACCATAGTGCTAGGCTACTGTTTATCCGGCAGTACCGGGGGTATATTGTGGTACTGCCGACCCTGGCTGAGAAATTCCGAGTTTTTGTAACCTCCGCTTTGCTTTTGTGATATGAGAATCTTGGTTGGATTATTTTGAGTGGGGAATTTTATTTTGGGATTATTCATCCCCCTCTGATCGCCATCTCGGTCTTTCAAAATTGAAGAGATAATTGATAAATGCAAGACATTTTACTTTGTCGGGAAGGATACTACCGCCAACTTGGGCCAGTCCTTTTAGCATTACATCAACAGTGGCAAGACAAGGCCCGTGAAGAAGTCTTTAAATCTGTAGCAAATGTGGGCACCCTAGTGCAGACAATCTGAGCAATCTCAAAATTGTAAGCTCCATTGACCTGAACAAAAATAACTTGCAACTTTTCATGCTATCTGAAAATATTGCTGAATAAACTCTGTGACGTTGGCATGAGATCAGGTAAACGTGGTGTTAAAAGAGATACTCAGGCTGTATCCTACTGCAGTGCTTGTCAACAGGATGGTTACTAGGGATGTCAAGCTGGGCACGCTCGACATCCCAGCAGGAACACAAATCCAGCTGCCCATTATTGATGTTCACCATGACATCGGTGTCTGGGGCAGCAATGCAGATGAGTTTGATCCGTTGAGGTTTGCAGATGGCAGGAGCCATCACCTTGGCTCATACTTTCCATTTGGAATTGGGCCTCGCATCTGCCTCGGCAAAAATCTTGTGATTGTTGAGACCAAAGTGGCGCTCGCGGTGATCTTACAGCGGTTTGCATTTGTGCTCTCACCGTCATATGTTCATGCCCCAATTTTGCAGCTCACCCTCCAACCCCAGTATGGTGCTCAAGTTCTTGTTCACCAGTAATGAGCTGATGCACTGCAAGTGCAAATGCATGTAAAAGTGTTATGCTAAGATGTAGGTTCTAGTCTACATGACATGAACTACTAAATCAAACAAATATCATGATGACATGTGTTCATGGATATGTCAGTCTTGAATTAGGTAAATACTAGGGACAATCTTGTGAATGTCGATAATGGTTTGGTTGCAGAATAAAGCACGCACTACATAATTTCCCCAATTCATATTTCATCGGTTAGTCTGTTGGATAGATGTGTCCTTGCCGTCAATTTGTTTACATATGGAGAGATGTCGGGTTTGGAGTTTTCAGATACTCACAATAACTCCTTTGCTATCTTTAATAATGTTCAGATGATTATTTAGAACACATTGCATCTGCTTATAAAGCTATATTTAGAACCAGAGAAGGGTAGTGTTCAGGATCAGATTTTAGCTATAAGAGCCCAAGAAGTGGTGCAAGCATCTATTGCAGAGTTAATGTATCATCAGAAATTAGAAAAGCAGCAGAAGGGAGTAAAAGAGGATGGTCAATTGATGAAGATACAACGTGAATATATTGTTGAGAATTCTACTGTCTGGGGGAACTGAACAAGAAGTGGTTATAGATCAAGGAGCACAACCATCAGGGAAAAATACTCAGTCTGGGGGTTTGAGCTGGAGGTGACAAATGAACAAGAGCCTGGTGAAGCTGGTATGTCCTCCAGGAAGAGGGAGTTGAAGGTGAAGAAGGTGAGCTCTAAAGGCAGTGGGGACAAGAAATACAAAAAGAAAAGATGACGGCCATGTTCTGGAATATCAGAGGCTTTAGGCAACCTGCTAGGAGAAGACAGTTGATTGAATATATCTCTCAGGAAAAACTTAATATTGTGGGTCTACAGGAAACCATTAAGCAGGAATTTTCTGATGGGGAGTTAAATTACTTATATTGGGGAGGCATATTCATATGGCATTGGGTGACTACTGCAGGACATTCTGGACGATCGCTGCTGGGCGTGGAAGAAGATATTCTTGATGTTGGTTTTTTTGGATCAAGGGTAGTTTTTTGTGAGCTTCACTTTCAGCAGAAGAATGTAGACAAGAAATGGGAGTGGTGGTATATGGAGCTGCAAATCATGACATATCTGAGGACTTCTTGAAAGATCTTGGGGAAGGAGCACATGGAGGGGCTTCGGCCGGCTCAAGAGGCGACACCAAGTCCCTAGCCAAGTGCACCTTCCACGTCATCGCCTCCTTCGACGTTGATGACCGCCGACCTGCCGATGGCAGAAGCGAGGCCTTTTTCCATAGTAGCCGCTCCTCCTCCCTCCAGCTTTCTCCCCCATTCTCCGTGTGCGGCGGTGACGGCGTGCTTCCACGTCACTAGGGGTGTAATCGGCTTGAATTCAGTCGGATATCACTCTTTTCATATCCTAAACTATATTTTTTGTCGGATTCAGATAGTACCGGATACGAATACAGCACGGATAATATCGGTCGTGGATTCGAATCGAATACAGAGCGGAATCGATATGGTATCAAATAATTTTTATTGGATAACGAGCGAAAACAAATACCGCATAAAGCATATAAATAGTACTGATTAACCAACCATATGAGTTCAACATCCCAATAGAAAAAAAAAAACTGAGGAATGACTTGTGCCCAAAAAAAATACAAACTGAAAAGGTGAGGAATGACTTGTGCCATCCCAGTAGCCAAAAAAAAAAAAAACTGCATATACATCTTTCTTGCTCAGCTATCGTTCAAACATGGATGCTGTCACTCTTGAATAAAAAACAGAAGATAACATATAATATATTAGGATATTAACAACATGAGATTAACTACAACCATTCAAAATTCGCAAAATAGAAAACCTTCTGTGAACAGTACTACTTATTAACAATGAATTTGGCCATCCTGCTATGCTCCAAGGCAAAAGAGCGAACAGGTGGTGGGCACACGCAAAGTACTGCAAAACACTAGATAAAACGCATCCAGATCGATCTTCTCTGCATATTACTGCGAATCTAAGAAGTATGGCTGTAATTCAACAAGAAATTTCGAGACAAAGTGGTGGGCACATACGGAGTGGGCGGTGTCCAAGGCGAGCCAGACGGTGGAGAAGTGCCCTCAGCCAAGCTTGGACTACACGACGTAGGCGCCCAGCTTGAAGGAGTCGCCGACGCAGACGGCGTGGTACCTACCGCGGCGGTAGTCCTCCGTGCCCTCGTCCTCAGAAGTATAGTCACTGCTCTCCTCCTCCGCCTCGGCCTCCATCGTGGCTACCACCTCCTCCGCCTGCCGGCTAGCTGCCGATGCCTCCGCCATCGAGGGGGAGCCCTGGATCTGAGCGCCGGGAGCGGCGGTGGCTCGTGCGGGGATTAGGGATTTTGGTGCCGCTACTTTTTTGTGGCGGTGGTGCTCGTCCGTTTCGCTTCGCTGCTGCTGCCTCCCCTGCGCCTTACCACCGTTTTATTACCAGCAGGGACTTCGGAAGGAATAGGTTTCTTCCGGATATATCCGAAAATACTCTCGGGATATACCGATCCGACGGATAGTAATCTTTCGAATCCGAATCTGAAACAAAATATCTGAAACTAAATCCGAATCCAAAAATTGTCCGAAAAAATATCCGAATCCGATCCAAAGATATCCGGTCGATCGGATGGACAGAAAATATCCGATCCGATTGCACCCCTACACATCACCTAGGGTCGACTGGAGGCTAGATCCAGCGTTCCCCATCCGGATCTAATGTTTAGGCCCTTGTTTCATTGCCGTCCCCCCTCCCCCCGCGCACCGGGAGCCATTGTCTCCTTTGGATCCAGGCTCAACTTCGTCTTCCCAGACTTCTTGATGTGCTCCTCATCGCATGGGCCCACCGGTCATCCCTTCGTCAGATCTAGCTGGTGGGTCGGTGTGAGGTCGGCGTCAGATTTGACACACGTGGATGCTGCAAGTTAGTTGCCTTTTTGGTGCGTCTTAGTGGCCCTGCCTGTTGGCAGCGTGCCTGTGGTGCTCAACCACGTCGATGTCACGGATGACTTAGGATGACATCAAAGTCAATGGTGCGTAGATTTGGTGGGTTCTAAGGCTAGGTGCATCGGGGAGTTTGCTCCGGGGTTGTGCTCAGCCCCTGGCGGCGATGGTGAGCTGCTCAAGAATGCCGTCGATAGCGTTTCTTAGGCACCCTACTGTTGCTACACCCTCTTCTCATCGCCATTGCTACTGCCTCCTCGGTGACGGCAGTGATGGTGGTAGGGTCTTCTCCCCAAGTGGGGTTAGGGCGACTCAATGGTCAGCATGGTGGTGGTGGTGTGTCACAAGCAGCACTCCACGATAGTGGCGCAGCATGTGGTGTTGTGTGTCAAGAGAAGTGTTGGTCAACCTACCATTGTTGGGGTGCTCATTTTGTGTCGTTGTCCTTAGGAGCAGGTCAGCCCTTGAGGAGGCCTGAGGAGTAAGCGCTCATTGCTTGATCGTGCCCTAGAGAAGGCTGATTGTGGTGGAGACCTCGTGAGTGGAGTTGGTCTAGGTCTTTGATTGAGGCAGGCTGTTGTTGCTTAGCATCGTGTCGTGGTGCTTCAACAGCTCGAGGCTCGACTGGCTTGTGCATTAAGGCGGTGCGTTGCTGGTGCATGAGTCCCTAGTCGTCGGCCTTGTTTCTTGTCATCGCGGTGTGAGTGGAGGAGTCGCCCATTCATCGAAGTTGTTTTGTCGGTTGTCCTGTGGTTCATTGTGCTAGCTGTTGTCCCATGTGCTTTGGTTGTGGCTTGTCTTTCTGGTGGTTGTTGTTAGGTGTTGATTTTGATGCTGGCGTATTCTTTGGTGTGGTGTGATGTGAGGTTCACTTTGGTGAACCACAGTGTGGCTGCTGCCATGGTGAGCACACTGCTGCGATGATGGCTACATCTTAAGCTCCTACAATAGTCGTGGTTCTCCAATTTTGGGCTTTGCCTCGTGGTTAGCTAGTTCTAGGCTTCATTGTTTGTAGTTAGCTAGCTCTCGGCTTTGTTGTTGCTCCATAAGATTCTTGCCTTGTGGGTGTAGTTGGTGTTTTCGTTGGTAGTCCTGGTTTGGGGCTCTTTCAAGGTGTTGGTGCCCCTGTCGTGGTGATGATGTCTTTGGCGTTTCCCCTTCAGGGGTAGTGTTTTCTCTCCTTGAAATGAATGGTAGAGCTCCTGCCTTTGTTTTTTTTTAAAAAAAAAGATCCTGGGGAGAAAATTTAGAGGACTAACATTCCTCTTGTTATTGGGGTGATTTCAATCTAATTAGGGGAGCTCATGAGAGGAACAACAATATCAATTGTAAGATAGTGACATGTTTAATGACTTGCTTGGGTTAATGCAAATTTAAATGGAAATTGAAGAGATAATCGATGAGTGCAAAAGATGTTACTTTGCCAGGAAAGAAACTGTTAGCTTGTTGACATGGGCGATAATTCTTCTAGCGTTACAACAAGAATGGCAAGACAAGGTCCGCAATGAAGTCGGTACGTAACACCCTGTTTCAAACTAGGCCCACGCATGCATAGCATGCTCATTTACACTTTTATCCTCACTACATATAAAAGAACTAACTTGAAGTTATATTATACATACCATCTGTAATGAGAAAAGCTAATGTGCTCTCAAGAGTATGGATCCTTCCGTGCTTCGCGATGAGTTTGCGAAATCCGTGATAAAAATGTTCAATCTGAACCGTTCATCTTCTTCATCTTGTTGAAATATAGCTGTTTTGCATTTTCTAAAATCCTGATTTTAGAAAATGCAAAACAAATAGTAAACAAAATTAAAATAATTGTGAAATTTGGTCTATAGCTACATTTCAACAAGATGAACGGTTCAGATTGAACATTTTTGTTACGGATTTCGCAAACTCATCACGAAGTACGGAAGGATCCGTGCTCTTAAGAGCACATTAGCTTTTCTCCCATCTGTAATATCCTAGACCAAATTTTCGCTTAATGCCCAACCCACCTATGGGGCGGACCCACACATGCATAGCATCCCGCTTACGCTCCATATGAGCTTTCATATAAACGGGTTGGATTATTACAAAATCCTTCAAGCGTGTGGCAAGTACGAGCTCCCTAATTAATGCGGAAAACCTGAGCAGTCTGAAAATTGTGAGCCCATTTATTTGAATGAACACTACAGCTTTTTTTTGTACCTTTGATGCTATCTCCTTACTTGAATATAGTGAGTAACACTTTGGTAATGTTGACACAAGATCAGGTAAATATGGTGTTAAAAGAGACCCTCAGGCTGTATCCTCCAGCTGTGTTTCTCAATAGGATAGTCGCTAGGGATGTCGGGCGAACTTGACATTCCGGAAGGCACGACGGACCACGAGCTGCCTACTCTTGACATTCATCATGATGTTCACATATGAGGCGCCCACGCAGAGGAGTTTTATCCATCAAGGTTTGCCGACGGCAAGAGCTATCATCATGGTGCGTACTTCCCCTTTGGGATTGGCCCTACCATCTGTGTTGGCCAGAATCTTGCGATGGTTTGAGGCAAAGGTTGTGCTTGCGATGATCCCATCAGAGATTCGTGTTTGTTGTCTCGCCATCCTATGTTCACGCGCCAATGCTTGTGCCCACCCTCCAACCGCAGTATGGTGCTCAAGTTCTTGTTCACAAGATCTGAAGTTTTGAACGGCTGAGCCTTCCATGGAGCTGTATATGGAATTGTGAGTTGTGACAGCGAGGTATATGCTGACGGCAGCAAACCAGATTCATGTCTCTGTATCTTTGTGAGGAATTAAAAATAAGGCCTCCAACTTGTTTGAAATTTGTCACTACAGGGAAAACTTGTCTGAGTGGGAATTTGCTGGGGGCAGTGTTAAACACTTTTAGTTCTAGAAGAAATGGTGTCCACTTCACACACAGCATCATCGCTTGTAAGATAAATCAAGCAGAAGGATTTTCAAAGTGAATATCCAGGTTTTAGAATGGGAGGGGGAAGATTATATTCATTCAAGCATCTAGTTAAGCACGAACCAGCAGCACATGAGCACATATAAAGATTTTTCTATAAATCAGATTCAATTAACCACATCTAAATCTCATCAAATCTTCCCTCCAATATCTCCCCCTCCAGTAAGCCAGCCCCCTCTCCGACGACCGGTTCCGGACAACAGCAACGCACCGTCCCTTCCCCCCTCCCTTCGTCCTTGATAAAAAACGCCAGGTAAAGGTAGGCAGATGGAAGAGGGCTTACAGATGCTCGCCATGGCCGGGAACGGGCCGCCATTGGAGAGAGAGCTTGAAACCGAAAAGAATCGATAGAAAAGACAGCCACACACATCCTGATACCCTTGTTGCTGAATCCGTGGCTTGCTTGCTTGCTTGTTAGCTAGACTGCTCGCGCGGTTAATTCATTGTCAGTCGAGACCCAGCAGCCGCCGGAGCTCCCGCGTAGCCGAGTCATCCACGCTGGCCGCCGCGGCCGTGGCCAACCTGATGGAGAAGCGCGGCAGAGGCAGCGCCCTCGGCGACGGCGACATTGTTAGAGATAATCCTGACTTATTCAGAGTCTTGTGAGTCTGCTTAATATTCAGTTTGTGTTAGTGTCGGATTCGGCACAGTGTTAGAGTCGGACTAGAAGTCCTGTTCAGAGTTAAACTCGGAAGATGTAAACCGAGTCTATTTGTAAGTTTTGATCCTATATAAGTGGAATAATACTGCCTGCAGAAGTAAGGCGATCAATAAACAAATTCTTCTCTTTACTCCAAAAACTAGCGGTTTGTTAGTCCTGCTGTTCTGATCTTCAGAATAGCCAGGTACTAGCGATTGTTGGTATTTCTGTTTCTTGCTGAAGTTACTACAGAGCAGGCAAGTTTTCTCTATGTTCTAAACTAACACTTGGTATCAGAGCTTGGTAGAGTCCTCTTCTTCCGCAAGGTTCATGGCGATAATTCCGGCACAAGCAAAGGAAAACGGCGGAGTGCCGAGTGTATTTCCGATGCTGTCAGCTGCATCATACACAATCTGGGCAATCAAAGTAGAGGCTTTGATGGATGCTCAAGGAATATGGGAAGCCATTGAACTGTTGTCGGGTGGTCTGGAAGAAAGGACTGACAAGAAAGCCAAAGCATTCTGTTCCAAAGGTGTGCCCGAGGACATCCTACTCCAAGTCGCGAAGAAGAAAAAAGCAAAAGAAGTATGGGAGGCACTTAAGATCAGGTTCATGGGACCGATCGTAGTGTATGCAAGGCTTCAAACCTTGAAGAATGAGTTGAAACCTTGCGGATGAAGGATGAAGAATCGGTGGATGATTTTGCGGGAAGGTCGAAGCAGATGGCACAAAATACACAGCAGCCTTGGCGCCCTAATCGATGATGCAGACTTTGGTGAAGAAGTTGTTGGATTCACCCCCGACAAATACATCCAACTTGTTGCTTCGACGAGCGATTCGCAGACCTCGACACAATGCCGCTCGAAGAAGCTATTGGCGGTTAAAGGCATATGAAGAGAGATCGCAGATCGACGAAAGCAAAGAATTCGAAGAGACAAGAAAGTCGACTCATCACGACCCAAACCGAAGGCCACGAGAAGGATCTGTAACAGGACAAATTCCTCAAATGGTAGGGGATTTGGACACGACTGAAGGATGAGGTCGTGGAAGCTGGTACGGCAGAGGCCGTGGAAGAGGAAGAGGTGGCGAAGCTTCCAAGGCGGACGCCATGGATCAGAGAAAGTAGCGAAGCTATCAAGGCGACGACATGAATCAGAGAGCATCTGAGACCCATCAAAGACAAACGGCACATTAAATGCTTCAACTGTGAAAAATACGGGCATTATGCTTCGAAAGTGCACTTCAAGAAAAAAGAAGAAGAAGTAACTGGTGAAATCTCAAGAAGATGATCCTGCGCTTATGCCGACAATGTGCGAACAAAACATGATCTTACTCAATGAAGACAGAATTGTTCCACGACCCTCGCCAAAGACCGTAAAGAAGACAAGAACATCTGGTACCTTGACAATGGCGCGAGCAATCATATGACAGACGAAAATCTTACTTCACCGAACTCGATGAGAGCATTGTCGGTCATGTCCGATTCGGAGATGGGTCAACGGTCCAAATCTGCGGAAAAGGATCAATCTTGATGAAATGCAAAAACGGTGAGCATCGGTTGATCACTGAAGTTTACTACATCCCGAGCCTTGAGCAACATACTAAGTCTTGGGCAGATGACCGAATCGGTCAGCAGGATAGTGCTTGATGGAGCACTATTGAGAGTATACGACATGTATGTATCTCGCTCATGAAAGTAACCAGACAGAGAACCGGCTGTACAAAATTACACCGCAAACAACGGCTCCAAAGATGCTTGATGGCTAGCATAGACCAACCGCATGGTTGTGGCATTGTCGACTCGCCATCTGAATTTCAAAGGCAATGAAGGATATGGTGGTCAAGGATCAGGTGCGGGAGTACCAATGTTACAAAGACAAAACTCAACTGTGTGAAGGGTGTATTTTTGCAAAACAGAGTAGGCTACCATTTCCGGCGCAAACCCAATTCCGAAGTGAAGAGCAATTGGAGCTTGTTCATGCCGACTTATGTGGACCTATTACGCCAACTACCGCAGCAGGTAACAAGTACTTTCTCCTCTTGGTAGATGACTATAGCCGGTTCATGTGGCTCTACTGTCTCAAGACAAAAGATCAAGCCTTTGAAGCATTCAAAAGGTTCAAAGCCTCCGCTGAAAATGAGAGTAGTCGGAAGATCAGAATCTTGAGAACAGACCGAGGGGGAGAGTTCAACTCACACCAGTTCGCAGATTTTTGTGCTGAGCAAGGAGTACAACGGCATCTCACTGCCCCTTTCACGCCGCAGCAAAATGGGGTGGTAGAACGAAGGAACAGGTCAGTACTCAATGTCGCACGAAGCCTATTAAAATCAATGGAAGTGCCAGGGGAATTATGGGGAGAAGCAGTGCGGCACGCCGTGTACATTTTGAACAGAGTCCCGACAAAAGCTATAAAGGGAGCAACTCCTTATGAGCTTTGGAAGGGAAGAAAGCCCAATCTTGAGCAGATCCGAGTCTTCGGGTGCAAGGCATATGCAAAAACTCCAGCAACACACATCCGAAAATTGGATGACCGAAGCAAACCAATGATCCATCTTGGCATAGAGGAAGGGAGCAAGGCTTACTGCCTCCTTGATCCCAAACCGGGAGGATTTGTGTAAGTCGAGATGTCATCTTTGACTTAAAAGCAAAAATGCAAATGGGATTGGTTGGCAGAAGGAAGCTCAGTCACAACAACCTTCACTGTTCACAATCCGACAGAAGAAGAAGGTGGAGATTTGCCCGCTGAAGTCTTACCGCAGCAAAACTCAGAAGAAGAGACAAATAATGAAGAAAGATCAGACTCGCCCAGGTCTTCTTCCCAGACGACTTCAAGTATGGAGAACACACCTGTGTCTTCAACCGAATCAACACCAAGGGGGAGCCCAGCAGGGTCAAACGGTGAGTTGTCACCAGAAACTCCACCATTGAGAATGAGACCTTTGGCGATATATATGAAGAAATGTAAGGATGCAGACTTATGAGTATCTCGCATTTGGTGCGTTAGAAGAACCAAAGATCATTCAAAGAAGCTATTTGGAGAAAAGTATGGAAGATAGCAATGCACGGCAGGAGATAGACTCAATACGAAGAACGGCACCGAAGTTAACAGAGTGTCCAAAAGGTGTGAAACCAATAGGTCTCAAATGGATATTCAAACTAAAGAAGGATGCAAATGGAGTCATTGTCAAACACAAAGCAAGGTTGGTGGCAAAGGGCTATGTGCAGCAAAAGGAATAGATTTTGAAGAAGTATTCGCCCAAATGGCAAGGTTGGAGACAAGAAGACTCATCTTGGCACTAGCTGCACAAAGAGGATGGTCAATACATCATCTTGATGTCAAAACGGCATTTCTTAATGGGGAATTGCAAGAAGACGCCTATGTTTCACAACCGTATGATTCATCGGCCCCAACAATGAAGGCAAGGTTTACAAGTTGACAAAAGCTCTTTATGGGTTGCGGCAGCGCCAAGAGCTTGGAATATCAAGCTAGATAAGACATCAAGGAACTTGGTTTTCAAAAATGTCCACAAGAACAAGTCAGTATACAAGCGTGAACGAAGATGAATTGCTAATTGTAGCGGTTTATGTAGATGACCCATCGTAACCGTACAAAAGAAAAGGAGATTCAAAATTCAAAGATCAAATGAAGAAAGAGTTCGAGATGAGTGACCTCGGACTTCTCTCCTATTACTTGGGATTGAAGTGCATCAAAGTAACAAAGGAGTGACTTTGAAGCAAAGCGGATATGCTAAGAAAATTTTGCAACAGTGGTATGTGGGAGTGCAACCCAAGCGGTATCCAATGGAACCAAAATTGCAGGTGACAAAAGATGAGTATGAACCAGATGTGGATCCAACAGAGTATCGGCTAATCGGATGCTTAAGGTATCGACACATACCCGACCAGACTTGGCATATTCATCGGGATGGTTAGCAGATACATGCAAACACCAAAGCAGAGTCACTTAAAAGCGGTGAAACACATACTGAGGTATGTCAAAGGAACAATAGAGTTTGGGATAACATATGACAGAGGAGGAGCACTGAATTGGTTGGCTATAGTGATAGCAACCTTGCAAGTGATACTGAAGATCGAAGAAGCACCTCCGGATGGTCTTCTACATATCTGGAGGTCCAGTTGCTTGAATTCACAAAACAGAAGACAGTTGCGTTGTCATCATGTGAAGCAGAATTCATGGCTGCAACAGCCGCTGCATGCCAGGCAGTATGGCTGAGGAGCCTACTGGGAGAGCTCACCTCATGTGCTCCAAAACGTGTGACTTTGTTGGTGGATAATAAGTCAGCGTTGGCACTAATGAAGAATCCTGTTTTTCATGGGAGAAGCAAGCATATAGATACAAAGTATCATTTCATAAGAGAATGCGTGGACAATGACTTAATATCTGTTGAACATGTGAGTACTGACCGGCAATGTGCTGATGTGTTAACAAAAGCACTCAGCAGAATCAAGTTTGAAGAGATGAGGAATCTTCTGGGAGTTAGAAGTATTGATTAGCAAAGTCAGGATTAAGGGGGAGAATGTTAGAGATAATCCTGACTTATTCAGAGTCTTGTGAGTCTGCTTAATATTCAGTTTGTGTTAGTGTCGGATTCGGCACAGTGTTAGAGTCGGACTAGAAGTCCTGTTCAGAGTTAAACTCGGAAGATGTAAACCGAGTCTATTTGTAAGTTTTGATCCTATATAAGTGGAATAATACTGCCTGCAGAAGTAAGGCGATCAATAAACAAATTCTTCTCTTTACTCCAAAAACTAGCGGTTTGTTAGTCCTGCTGTTCTGATCTTCAGAATAGCCAGGTACTAGCGATTGTTGGTATTTCTGTTTCTTGCTGAAGTTACTACAGAGCAGGCAAGTTTTCTCTATGTTCTAAACTAACAGACATGGCTCCGAACGCCGGCCCGGCGTACGCGTCCGCGCCCGCCGCCTTCACCCGGACCTCCCGCGGCACGGGCGCCGCTGGGCTATCTCCAGCGGCCGGGCGTGGCGACCGCTTGGCGGGGTGGGCGAGGCAATCGTGCGGTCGGAGCACCTCCGTCCCCATGGCATGCAAGACGAGGAGACGCGCGCGCGTGCTACGTGTAAACTACGTGGACAGCGTAGGAGGAGGAGGGAGGCTTGGGCTAAGCGTGGCGGCTTTCCACCGCGCCCCTCTCCCGGCGTCCCGCTTATTGGCTGCTTCCACCGCTCTCGTCTGGTTCGCACGGCGGGCAACGGTGGTGGTTGCTTTAAAGGCATGTAGTTCCTTGCGGGGGGTGGCGGGTTGCCTGTTTGGAGCGTGGAACACGGCCGAAGGCGCGGGGAGGAAGGAGACGACGGGCTGGTGTTCGGGGCGCGCGCGGCCGGGCACCGCTCGTTTTTTCCGTGACGGATGGGAAAGAAAAGCAGAGAAATCGCGCGGGCCGCGGGAAGCGTGTTTGAGTGGTGGAGGTAGAGTGCGAGGTGGACCGAGAAAGGCTGCCTCCCATGACGACGGGCGCGCGGGCTGCCAGCGCCGCCATGGGCAATTTCATTCGGCCTAGATCAGGACGGCGGGCTGGGTTGTGATAGCCGTTTACCCTACCAGAGACCTGTCTACAAGCCCAAACAACGTGCAGGATGTTAAAATACGGACGCGCAAAACATATAAAGATGGTCAAACCATAAAGAACAAGAGATACGAATTTAACGTGAAAAACCCTTGCGGAAAAAAACTACGGACGCCGGCTGGCAAGAACTTCACTATTTTCTGGAGGAGCTACAAAACACTGGGAACTAATCGCCCCAAGCGGCTTACAAGAAAGGAATATATAGATGGTGGCGACCTAGGTCCTCCGCTACGCTCCGGCAGAAGTTGACCTTATCTCTGAATTTGGATCACCAATTTAACACAGGAAAACATGCTCTAAAAAAGCACAAAAACTAGACAACAGTGATGCCGTTCCCTAGCCTTTTGATGGAACGACGAACATTCGTTGTATCACATGGCTGCTGCACGCATCCAAAAACATTAGTTGGCCGAATTGCCTCCGTCTGATTTCCCCCCAACAACTATGCACCGCTGCTTCACCCTCTCCGCTCAGATCTCTGGTGCGCGACGACGATGACTAACGTGTGAGGCGCGGCAAGATTGGTTGTTGGGCGTGCGGACCCCTCCTCCCCAAGTAGTTCTTGACCCGGTGACCTGCGTGCAATGCAACTGCTGTGACGAGACGAGAGCCACCACAGAGCTCCCGGTGCCTCCTACATGGATCGAGCCTTTCCAGCTCAGCTCGGCTCGCCTCCTTCTGGGAGCTCCTGGCACGCCTCCTCCTGTGGAGTCCCTTATCTACTGGCGTGCCTGTCCCTGGAGCACCTCCTCCCTAGATCCCTTCCATCCCCATCCTCCCCCATTCACAAAGTTGGTACATGTTTTGTTCAGAGCCATTTCTGCCCAATGTGGTGCTTATATTAGTGTTCATATCCGGTGAGTTATAGCCCTGTATTTTTTTTAATGATGTCAGGGTTGACGTTCGGGAATTGGTTCTCAGTGAATAATGACTTGAAACTCTCTGCTAGTGAGGTACCGACTTAGACCGCACTGTATTTTCGAAAATAAAGGTGTGTGTAATTAGACTTGGTACTCTCCGTTCACACTTCGACTCTTTGTTCCGATTCCTCACGCATTTTCACTTTCCCATTTTCTTGGTTGGTTGAAGGTGTACAAACCATTTGAAACTTTATGCTGCAGCAGATGATGCTGAAGCCAATGGTCTTGCTGAAATTAGAGTAGCTATGCATTAGCAATACACAACTAGTGAAAATTGCAGGATCCTATGGAGAGCTTGCACACCTTTATACTTCTTTTTAGCCTTCATGTGGTAACCAACTTGTGGAAGTGTAACATTTGAATTGAACGGCGATTCTCAGGACATCCTCTTCAAAGATTCTGATCAACGGTCAGCCAACTGCGTCAATAAGACATGCGCGGGGGGTGCGACAAGGAGACCCCTTATCCCCCATGCTATTCATTCTGGCTATAGATCCTCTACAGCACTTGCTCGCGTTAGCAGAAAGTCGAGGTATCCTCAAACCGATGCTAAACGCAGCAAAGAAGGCTTCGATGTTCCCTTTATGCAGATGATGCAGGAATATTTTTAAATGCGGATGCAGCAGAACTCACAGCACTTAACCGCATTATAGATATCTTCGGAAGATGCTCGGGTCTCAAAATCAACATCTCCAAGACCGAAATTTACCCGATCAGATGCCAGGAGGGCCTTCTGCAAGAATTGCTCACTGTTTTCCCTGGGAAACTGTCAAATTTCCCGGGGAAATACCTAGGCCTACCTCTACACTTCAGACAGATAAGAAGAATCGAAATTCAGTTGTTGATTGATAAAATTGGCAATAGACTCGCAGGATGGAAAGGTAAACTGCTATCCAAGGCCGGAAGAGAGACCCTGGTTAAGTCAGTACTTACTTCCCAACCAATATACCATCTTACTGTCTTCCAAGCCCAAAAATGGTTGATTCGCTGCATCGATAAGATTAGAAGAAGCTTCCTCTGGAGTGGAAAAGATCCAGTCATCAGAGGGGGGCATTGCTTGATCAAATGGCCGGTGACATGTCTACCTAAGGTCAAAGGAGGGCTGGGAATCATGGACCTGGAGCGGTTTGCTAGAGCTCTAAGACTTCGTTGGTTTTGGTTCAGATGGAAAAACAATGAAAGGGCCTGGACGGGACTTGACCTACCATGCGACGAAACGGATGTGACCCTCTTCAATGCTTCAACAATTGTCACGGTGGGAAATGGTAAACTAGCTGATTTTTGGAGATCCAGTTGGATGGAAGGGCGGGCACCGAAAAATATTGCGCCGAATCTATTCCAAATAGCTAAAAGAAAGAAAATTACTGTTCATCAGGCCTTGACAAACAACTACTGGGTCCAATGTTGTACTCCGGTGAACACTCAAGATGAAATCCGGGAGTTTGTAGCGCTTCATGAAGCAATACGATGAGTCAATAGAGATGATCACAGGGAAGATCAAATCATATGGCGTTGGACATCTGATGGTCAGTATTCGGCAAAGAGTGCTTACCTAATGCAATTCAACACTGTGTATTGTAAGATAAAGATCTCCCCGATTTGGAAGGCAAAAACCGAACCTAAATGCCGTTTTTTCGCCTGGACATTACTTCACAACAAGATTTTAACAGCAGATAACATGCTCAAAAGGGGATGGCCATGTAATAGAATTTGCAGTCTTTGCAATGTGTCACCGGAAACTACAAATCATCTCTGTAAAGACTGTCCTTTCGCTACTCAAGTCTGGACCATCCTACTTCGATGGGCTAATTTGGAGAGGTGGTGGAATCAATCGCAACGGTTCACTATACAATTGGTGCCGTAGACTAAGAACCCAATCTGAAAGCCAAAACCACGGAGGTGGATGGCCCGATCATTTTACGGTGGAACCTTTGGATAGAAAGAAATCAACGAATTTTTCAAGGAAGAGTTAGAAATCCGAACAAGTGGCTACTGACGATCGGGGACGCAGCTTCTAAATCAAGGCTTTGCCATCATCAAACGCTACGGATTAGCTTAGTGCGAGGGCCTTTGATCTTAGTGTGGGGCTGGTTTCCATTTGTGGTGTGAGTGGGTTCTAGTGCTGATGTTAGTGGTGTGAGTGGGGGGTTGGTTGTGAGGTTTTTTCAGGCTCTGTTTTTCCCCAGAAAAAACAGCCCACGTGTTCCCCTTTTCTTTCTAATATAATTTGCAGCAATCCTCTTGCTGCTCTTTCGAAAAAAAACATTTGAATTGAACCAATGTGCAATGCTACTTGCAGGTTGATTTGATTAAAGAGGATGTTAACAATTGAGAGAAGCTCATGCAAAATCCCAATCTCTCTTCTTCTTTTTTTTGGTGTTCTCATAGGTGAATAAACAGGAAAATAGATATAGTTCTTCATTTGTTGTACATATGCGCAGGCTAACAAACTTTAAAAGATAGTGCTCTTTTGTAGTATGTAATTTATGTAATGACATTTCCAACATATGTTACTAGCTACTCTTGTTTTTACATGATGTTTTGGAGTGGCTGCTACAATGTTTTTGCCCATCTTGTTTGTATGGAAGTATGTTTGTGGATGATAAATTATTTAGCTCTAATGACATGAATTCGCTAAAATGTTTCTTCTATAAGATCGCGGTATATTGTTTGGCTAACTACTAACCAGTTATGCCAGAGAATTGTTGCATTATTTTTACTACATTTTTTGTGTTTTCTGCACACAAAAAGTTTCATGGAAAAAATAGTTTTGAGAAGTTCTATCCAAATTTCAAGATGAAACGGTCTAGTTCATGATGTTTCAGCTTTTGGAGCCTCACTTTTTTAGAGCTAAAACTCATATTTCAAAGATGTCAAGTTTCATGACAGAAACATAATGTTTCATAAACACTATTTAAGGTCAAAAGCTTGTAAGAAACCTGAAACTCATGAAAAATATTTTCAAGCTCCAAATATGAAAACCTAAAACCTAACTTGAGACTTCAAACTCTGAAACTTTATGAAATGCTCTTGGAACTATGGACCTTGGAACATGAAACTTCCTGAAACTCTGCTAGAACTTTTTATACTTTCTTAACCTTGCTCAAAACTTTTTGAACCCTACTTTAAACTTGCTATAAGTATCTTAATATTTCCTAAAACTTCTGTAACTTGCATGAATGTTTAAACTTATTGAAACCCAAGACTTTGAAACCGAAACACGTGAAAAACAATAAACATGTAGGTTGAAACTCGAAACCTATTTGAAACTCCAAACATTAAATCTGAAACAAACTAAAACTGGTATGAAATTTCATATTTGAAACCTGAAAGCCATATAAAATTATTTGAAACACCAAAATATAGCCCCTGAAATCTATTGAAACTTCCATGAAACTTGAGAATTCAAAGTTTGAAACTCAAACAAATGTGAAACTTGCTTTTGAAACTCCAGATGTGAAAACTAAAACCCAGCTGTGAAACTTGTGTTAAACCTTAGACCTGAACCTTGAAACTCATGAAAACTATTTGAAACTTCAAGCATGAAAACGTAAAAACTAGTGAAACTTACATGAAACTTGACACTTGAAACTCTGAAACTCAAGAATATGTGAAACTTCTTTTTGAAACTACAAATTTTAAAAACCTGAAACATAGTGAAACTTACTAAAACATGAGCCTTGAAACTCTCAAACTCATGAAAATGTGAAACTTGTTTTTCAAACTAAAAATATATAACTTGAAACCTCCTAAAACTAACGCAGATGCAAACTTGATCTTGAAATTCCAAGTATGAAACTAGCAACGTGCTAAAACTTTTGTGAATCCTGAGACATGAAATCTGAAACCAAAGAAAATGTGAAGTTTGTTTTTAAAGCATGGAGGTTGATACTTGAAGCCCATTTGAAACTCAAAACATAAAACCTGAAATTTTTGTGAACCTTAAATATGAAAATGGATATACTTATACACATGCATAAACCAAAACTAAAATTTTATTTTCATGTAATCAGTGGTTTCTAAAGTTCCATGTTACAAGAGCCATATCTAACAACAAATTCTATTGATGCATTTTGTCAAACAGATTGCATGCATGCATTTTGATACTTTCTTGGCTCGAGATGGGAGAATATGTCGAAATGTGGAGGACAGTGCGTGGAGAACTTTTCCGCACCACATTCGCAACCCATGATGAAATTCTGCAGACGATCAAAGATGAGGCTTCAATCTGGACTCTCGCAGGGGCAAAGCACCTTAAAACGCTCCTAGGCCGCTTGTCTTAGCGTTTTCTTTATTCAGTCCTTTTTTTCTTTTTCTCTTTTCATTTCATATCTCTAATCTCTCCGCCTGGGGTGCAGTATCCTGCACCATGTAATTTCTAGAACAATGTACCTCTCTTCCTTCTTAATATAATCACAGCTTGCCTGTTTTCAAAAAAAAAAGTGTGTGGAGAACAGTTGTTGCAGTTCCATGGCACATGGGAGAAGGGCGGTCGACGAGGTCTTGGTGAAACTTTGAGTAGAAGATCGACCGGGTGAAGTTTCAAGCTCGAAAGTTGGAGCTTGGGCGGCGAGGATTCCATGGTGCGAGGAGTCGGGTGCTGCATTTGGCTCACTCTCCACACAAGCAGAGGATGGAGGAGGTGAAGACAAGTGTTGGTGAGGGTGCATGCGGAGGGTTCCGGCGGTGATGACAATGATCTTGCGGAGGTGCGCAAGGAGGCGAGTGGTTGTAGGATCGGATGGCGTCAATCAGAGGGGGGTGAATGATTGCACGGAAGCTAAAATCTTATTCTTAAACTTTTTGAAACATCCCAATTCAAACTCAAATTGCTTGAAGACAAGTTCACGAAGTTGGGAGACCAGTTTAGAAGTCTGGGCGACCAGTAGAGCACTTGGGCGACCAGTAGAACACTTGGGCAACCAGTTTGGGCACCTGGGCGACCAGTTTGGGCACTTGGGCGACCAGAAAAGCACTTGGGCGAGCAGGTTGGGCACCTGGGCGACTAGTAGGATACTTGGGCGAGCAGGTAGGGCACTTGGGCGACCAGAAAAGCACTTGGGCGAGCAGGTTGGGCGAGCGGGAGAGCAGGTTGGGCGACCACGTTATCAATCGAGCGACCAGTTTAGAAAAACTGAAATTCCTAGAGATCCAACCGTTGGATTGATGTAAACTTTTAACTGTAGAAACTAGACTTAATTCCACAGCTAACACAAAAAGAATCAGGTCAATCGGATCTACAGATCTAAAGTTATATCCTTTGTAAGATGACTGAATCCGGGCGACCACGCGAACAGTCGGGCAAGCAGGACATCAATCTGGGCGACCACAAATTACCGAAGATATAACCGTTGGATTGATGTGAAATTTTAACTGTAGAAACTAGATTCAATTATGAATCAAACCCAATAAGAATCAATCCAATCGGATCTACGGATCAAAAGATATTACCTTCACAAGATGATACCTTTGCAAAGAACCGAACTCCGTGATGAACTTCGTGACTATTGTGATGAACAAAACTTCAAGCGATCGATCAACTATGTCGAAGCCAAGAGCAAATCACGGCCGCAAGAAGTAGCTCTCTGGAAGATTGATTTTTATTTCATTGTCTAAAGTACTCCAACACAAGAGTACAAACCCTAAAATCTTGCTCAAGAATAAACAGGGGGCACCTCCCCTTATTTATACAGAGCAATCCTAACGAGATAGAATACAACTCCACTTCCAACATGGAAAGAGTCTGTATACATCTCAACTTGGCCCAACGTGGCCAAAAATAACTCTTGCACGTATGTATAACCCACCTGCTGTAAATACGTGATTAACCAGCCTCCATGTGCATGTTCTCTAGCCCGAACATCCCGCATGACATCCTTGACCACCAAAACCTCGATTCCTCCCTGAACCTAGTCCTGAACCTCAGTTCCTCTATGAACCTAGTTCCGGTCCCGTCATCGACCACGTTCGCCCTCGAGCAACACATGCACATGAATAAACACAGAAACCGTGCACGAGCACAAGTCCACGACTTGACTCAAAGTCAATCTATGCAACCACTCACACGAGTGCATTGCATCAAGCAGAATCCATCATGCTATCATCATCTCAACATGGCACATGCACAAGCACCACACATGCTATAATCAAAGTCATTATACAATGCCAATTTCACCATTCAACCAATTTTTCATCACATGATCTCACAATCTCCGCCTTGATGAAAACATTGGCAACACCCTTTGGACCTGAAATTTGGCATTAACCTCACGAGAAATTTTTTTAAGAAATTTCATTTTAAAAGAGAAAGCAAAGTGATCAAAAAGCAAGTGAAAAATCTCCTCCTAAAAGGAAACCAAATTGTGTGTGAACTCCAAAATTTCTCCCTTTTTACAATAAAATATTTTACTTCTCCCCCTGAATGTAAGCTTTCTTCTCCCCCTTTGACAATGATTTCAGCAAGGAAAAACAAATGAGTGCCAAGACAAGAACCAATGAGCTTCCTTGATCATATAACCTTATAGATCACATAATAAGCATAATACATGAACTTAATATTATTTAACAAGTTAGGGAGTGACATGCATCTCAACCTCAATTTAATCAACTATAGCCAAGTACTAAGCAAAATCTTGACAGAAAACACTAGGCCAAAAAATGAAGAAACTAACAACTCAGGGCAAGTAAGTAGTTTCAACTCCAGTCTAGTAAACCAAATTAATCTTGATAACAGTAAACTGCATGTGGCATGCTTGAAGCATACTTCTTTTATTTTCAATGAATGGCATGCTTGAAGCATACATCTTATCTTTTAGGGAATGACATGCTTGTAGTATACATCTTATCTTTTAGGGAATCGCATGCTTGAAGCATACATCTTGAAGCTTTTGCTTATTTTGATAATTTTGACAAGCTTCTTGCAGATTTGAGCCCCTTTTTTTTCTTATTCCCTTTTCTTTTATTGTAAACATGCAAAGTGATTAAATGGTCTATGAAAGAGTAAAGCTGAAAATACGCATGCTTCATAGCCCAAATTTGTTAAGACGATTCATTATCAAGCCTATAGAAGCAAGATATCACAAGGTATTAGCTATAGACAGTCAAACCAAGGAATTCCGCAATGTCACTTTTAGTTCAAGTAAGGCAATTTAGATTATCATATATAAGCTCAATTACATAATATATAAAGAAATATGATAAAGTAAGCTCATGAAGTAACAGACTTGGCATAAAACTCTCCCTCAAAACAAGCTCATAAAATGCACAACGCCCAACTCTCCTTTCAAAAAGGCAAATCGAGAAGCATCAAGTGGTTTTGTGAAAATATCAGCAATTTGCAATTCAGAATCAACAAAATGCAACACAACATCTCCCTTTTCCACATGATCTCGAAGGAAATGATAGCG
Organism: Guadua angustifolia; assembly: GCA_036346375.1. Classification (NCBI taxonomy): domain Eukaryota; kingdom Viridiplantae; phylum Streptophyta; class Magnoliopsida; order Poales; family Poaceae; genus Guadua; species Guadua angustifolia. The sequence continues at coordinate 20,836,711 of CM070508.1, forward strand.
AATGTCAATATGCTTGGTTCGAGAATGTTGCACTGGATTTTTAGCAATATTAATAGCACTAGTGTTATCACAGAAAAGGGGAACACTATCTAAGTTTAATCCAAAATCCTTTAAAGTTGATATCATCCAAAGCACTTGAGTACAACATGCGGCAGCAGCAACATATTCAGATTCAGCAGTTGAGAGAGCAACAAAAACTTGTTTTCTAGATGACCAAGCTACTAAAGATGTACCAATAAATTGACATGTTCCAGAGGTACTTTTCCTGTTAATTCTACAACTCGCAAAATCAGCATTAGAGTAGGCTCTAAGTGATAAACATGATGATGAGGAGTACCATAAGCCAAACTCTAAAGTGGATTGTAAATAGCGAAGAATTCGTTTTACCGCTTGTCGATGAGAAGCACGTGGGGAAGCTTGAAAACGAGCACACAAACACACCGCAAAGTGTATATCCGGCCTTGAAGCAGTGAGATAAAGAAGCGATCCAATCATGCTTCGATACTCCTTTTGATTAACCGGTTCTCCTTCTTCATCCGGATCCAAAGTAGTTGTTGTGCCAATAGGTGTGGAAATTGGTTTGCATGTTTCCATCTCAAAACGTCGAAGGAGATCTTTTGTGTATTTCGTTTGATGAATAAAGATATCTTACCTTGTTTGCTTGACTTGTAAACCCAGAAAGTATGTGAGCTCACCCATCATACTCATCTCAAATTCCTCGCTCATAGTGTCTCAAAACTTGGCAACAAGAGCATGAGAAGTACCACCAAAATGATATCATCCACATAAATCAACAAATAATGAGATCATTGCCATGCTTGAGAGAAAACAAGGTTTTATCAACTTTACCCATTTCAAAATTATTTTCCAGCAAATATGATTTAAGCCTATCATACCAAGCCCGAGGAGCTTGTTTTAAACCATATAAAGCTTTGGACAACTTAAAAACATGGTGCAGGTATTTGGATTTTCAAATTCAAAGGTTGTTTGACATAAACTTTTTCAGAAATAAAACCATTTAGAAAAGCACTTTTGACGTCCATTTGATACAATCTAAAACCTTTAGATGCAGCAAAGGCCAACAAAATTCTAATGGCTTCAAGTCTAGCAATAGGTGCAAAAGTTTCATCAAAATCAAGTCCTTCAATTTGAGTAAAACCTTGAGCAACCAATCTAGCTTTATTTCTAACAACAACCCCATCTTGACTTTGTTTATTCTTAAAAACCCATTTAGTTCCAATGATATTCTGACCTAAAGGAGGTGGAACTAAAACCCAAACCTTATTGCGCTCAAAATTCTCAAGTTCCTCATGCATGGCATTAATCCAAAACTCATCAGATAACGCGTGACTTACATCTTAGGGTTCAAAAGATGCAACAAAAGCAGTATGAGCATATGAGGCATTAGTATTGTACCTGTTTCGAAGCACACGTACATTTAACTCACCAATCATCTGTTCAGGAGGATGTCTTTGTTGAATATGCAATGGTGCTGAAATTTCTAAAGATGCCTGAGGTCCAGTACCATGTGTGTTTGCTGGAAGAATTTCCGAAGATGCTTGTTGATTTTCTTCCTGTGGCTGAATTGGCTGAGTCGAGTTGCCAACTTGATTACCACTTTCATCTTCATCTTCATCATCACTTTCTTCCAAGAAAATACTTTCAGAGTTGCAAGTAACTTGTGTCTCTGAAAATTCGGGTCTAGTACCAGGACTAGCCTCATCAAAAGTGACTTCACAAGTCTCAACAATTTTGTTAGTTTCTAAATTCAGCACACGGTAACCACGAGTATGGAGAGCATAACCAAGAAACAATCCATCAGAGCATCTAGATTCAAACTTATCAAGATTTCCATGTTTGAGAATGAAACATTTGCAATCAAAAACACGCATATGGGAGATGCTAGGAGTACGTCCAAACCGAAGTTCATAAGAAGTTCTATGAAGTTTTGCTCTCAAAAATACTCTATTTGAAATGTAGTAGAAATAGCTTCAGCCTAAAACTTTCTAGGAGTAGAATATTCATCAAGCATTGTCCTAGCCATCTCAACTAGTGTGCGATTTTTCCTCTCAACAACACCATTTTGTTGAGGAACTCAAGCAGAAGAAAATTGATGCTCAATTCCATGTTCAGAACAGAAAGAAGCAAAAAGATTGTTCTTGAATTCTCCTCCATTATCACTCCTAATTACTTTAAGTGTTCCAGGCAATTCCTTGAGCAACCTTAATGCAAACTCTTGAAACAATTCAAAAGCTTCATTTTTGGTAGTCATGAAATTACCCAAGAGTACCTAGAGTAATCATCTACAATCACAAGAACATACCACTTACCTCCTGCAGATTTTACTCTTGTTGGTCCCACAGTATCCATGTGTAGAAGCTGACCTAGAGCATTAGTCATAACAGCAGTGATAGGAAAATGTTTAGGTGCAGTCATTTTTCCATGTTGACAGGGAGAGCAAGTCAAATTACTTGATTTGTAATACTTTAATTTAGACAAACCTCTGAGCAAATTTGATTTACTAATACGTGAAAGGTGATCAAAACCAATATGACCAAGTCTACGATGCCAAAAAGTTAGATCTTTTGAAACATGAGATACAAGACATGTCATTTCAGATGTTGGACATGAAAAATCACCTTTAAACAAGCGACTAATGCGAGTGATGTTGCATACTAGATTTTCGTAAACATCTAATATCGACAAGAGTTTTTCAAATCTTACCTCAAGATCTTCATCAAGCAACCGAGAAACCGAGAGCAAATTATATTTGAGCTTGCTTACCAAAGCTACATCCTTGAGAATGAAGTTTTCATTGACTCGCACAATTCCTCTTCCAAGAATTCTTCCCTTTGAATTGTCGCCAAAAGTGATGACCTCATCACCAAAACTTTGTGTGAGGGAGGAGAACCATTTTGAATCACCAGTCATATGTCTTGAACATCCAGAATCTATGAACCATATGTTCTCCTTCCTCTCTTCCACAGTCTACACAAAGAGGATGTCGATGTCTCAAGATCGGGTTAGATAAAAGACATTTAGGAATCCAGCACTGAGACACACGACGAGGTGGCACAGCACGAGTATACTTGTATACAAAATCAGTTTTGCTCTTTCTCGTGTTTCTTGCAACAAAAGGTGTTTGCATCACTTTAGGCACATAATGAGGAGTAAAGCGTGCCTGTCTGAAATTAGACCTAGCCTTAGCTTTTTCTTTCTTCAGTTGTTTGGCTAGCCTAAAGCAAAAATCTACTAGATGTCCATCTCTACCACAATGAGTGCAAGTGTATTTAACAGAATGTTTAACTTTAGAAGTAGAAGCAATATTTGCATTCATCACAGTAGAAGATAAAATTCCAGCAGATTTAAAGACAATTTTCTTAGGCTCATTTGCAATTTCAAACTTTCCACTTTCAAGAACTTTGACAACAGTAGGAACATGTGTTTTATGATGAGCATAAGAATCAAAACCTAAACCTTTGTTATGAGTGCTGACTTTTGATTGATCCAAAATCATGTTTAGGTTTTTCTTTCCTTTAGTGAAACGTTCTAACGATTTTTCCAAGTAATCAACCTTTCTAGACAGAGTTAAACAATTGTTATAGGGAACGTCTACTATTCCTTTCTGTTTTCGACAATTTGAGCAGGAAAGAACTTCATGAGTGAGCAAGGCATCTGTCATTTGAGAAACTCTAGCATTTGCATCATGCAACTTCAATTCCAGTATGGAGCATTTTGAACAAGAAGCTGAATCATGCAGATCAATGGTTGAACAGCTAGCATTTTTTATTTGTTTCTCATTTTCTCTATCTTGCTTTAACAGAGAAGCATGTTCTTTCCTAAGTGAAACAAGCTCATTGTGAATTAAGTCACATGACTTACAGGCATCATCATCAGGAATCAAAGATCTAAGCCTTGCAATTTCAGAATTAGAACTATCAATTTCTAGATCTTTTTCTTTAAGAACCTTTTTAGATTTTTAAGTTCAGAAGCTAATTTAACCATAGCATACTCAAGTTCATCATAAGAAGGTCCTACCTCATCAAAATCAGAATCACTGTCACCAGGGGTGAAACCGGGTCGGATCTGGTATGATATTGCTCGTCCGTATCCTAACCCATATTTTTTCGGATTCGAGTCGGATCACAGATGTCCTGATCACGGATCTAATTCGGATTATTCGGGATTCGGATCGGAGCGGATACCGACGGATTCGGTCGGGATCGGATATCATAATCGGATAGTAGTATAGTACATAATTATGTACGTAAAAGAACGAATGAAGCATTAACCTTACAACATTAGCTTCAAGTCATAATTATTTCAACGTAGGATAGTAGTATAATTAGAGGTGCAATTTAGTGACTCAACTAATTCCAGTAATTTGAATAGAAAAGAAGTTTATCAAATAAGTTGAACAAATCAATTTAGATAAAAGCATTATGTCATCACTCTATTTGTTTGTTGATAGATTTGTTGAAGTTCACGCTTAATAACAAAGTAGTGTTTTTTAGTGCCAGTATCAAACAACTATTATATCTATCCAATAATGAACCAAATTAATGGAAGAATAACTGATTTTATCCAGATATCGGGTCGGATATTTACCGGATATCGGGTCGGATATTGCTCTTCCCATATCCTAACCCATATTACATAAGATTTTTCGGATACGGATCGGATATTGCTCTTCCCATATCCTAACCCATATTACATCGGATTTTCCGGATACGGATACGGATAACATCGGTACGGATTTTAAACGGATTTGGGATCGGATCGGGCGGATATTTCCTGTCATGTTTTCACCCCTAACTGTCACTATCCCTTTTAGCCATAAAGCACATGCCAGTGAAGTCATCATCAATATCTCCCTTCTTGTCCCATGGTTCATTGTCACTCTCAAAGTCCACATCACTAAGATCACACTCCTCCAAGACAGCTAAGACTTTCTTAGCGACTTTTCGAAAATTGGAACGCCTAGGAGTAGTACGTCTTGAGCTGCGTTGTGCTGGTTCCCTTTCTTCCTTCTTTTTCAAGTTGGGACAATTTGCTTTGATATGCCCGGGAAGACCACACTCAAAGTAGTTGAAAGGCCATGAAGTAGTGCCTCCATGCCTCCTCATCCTCACATTGTTGAGTGCTTTGACAGCGCGTGAAGAAATGAGCACAAGATCTTCTTCAGGGAGCATCTCAAACTGTTCATCTGAAAAAGAAGCTAATGCGCATAAAGAGACGTAAGATGGTAATCCGAAGACATGTCAAGTTAGCAACAAGTGCATGTGTAGAGGTTTTATCACTCTAGGTGATAAAGAATCCATCTCATAAGTTTTCAACCTAGAATACAGATCATCCATGGTCAACGATCCAAATCAACAGTTTGATTGATTGCAAGAATAACCATGCGCCATTCAGGAGTCAGAGATCTCAAAATCTTACTAGCATTCCCCTCTACTGGATTGTTAACTCCAACACCACGCAAATTGCACAAAATTTTCTCAAATCGAGAGTAAAGAGTAAAGATCATCAATTGATTCACCTGGTCTCATAACAAAATCAGAAAAGTCCTTTTGGTAAATATTTTTGCGCACTTTCTTAATCTTAGTTGAACCTTCATGATAGTCACATAATGTCTTCTAAACTGAATGTGCAGAATGTAAATGTGAAACTCGATCAAATTCTTTTTCAGAGATTCCTTGAAAAATCAAGTTTTTAGCTTTAGCATTTAAATCAACGTCTGCTTTATTATCGTTAGTGACTATATCGGGGACATCATATGCAGTAGAGACTTTGCGCCAAACATCATTACCTTGAGCTTCAATATAGGATTGCATGCAACTTTTCCAGTAAGAAAAATTTGAATCATTAAGCATAGGAGGACGATTAACATACTTATCTGACGCCATACCTCAACCTTGCTCTGATACCACTTGTAGGATCGGATGGCGTCAATCAGAGGGGGGATGAATGATTGCGCGGAAGCTAAAATCTTATTCTTAAACTTTTTGAAACATCCCAATTCAAACTCAAATTGCTTGAAGACCGGTTCACGGGTTGGGAGACCAATTTAGAAGTCTGGCGACCATGAGAGCACACTGGCGACAGTTTGGGCACTGGCGACAGTTTGGGCACTGGCGACAGCTTTGGACACCTGGGCGAGCAGGTAGGGCACTTGGGCGACTAGAAAGCACTTGGGCGAGCAGGTTGGGCACCTGGGCGACTAGTAGGACACTTGGGCGAGCAGGTAGGGTACTTGGGTGACCAGAAAAGCACTTGGACGAGCAGGTTGGGTGAGCGGGCGAGCAGGTTGGGCGACCACGTTATCAATCGGGCGATCAGTTCAGAAAAATTGAAATTCCTAGAGATCCAATCGTTGGATTGATGTAAAATTTTAACTGTAGAAACTAGACTTAATTCCATAGCTAACACAAAAAGAATCAGGTCAATCGGATCTACGGATCTAAAGTTATATCCTTCGTAAGATGACTGAATCCGGGCGACCACGCGAACAGTCGGGCGAGCAGGACATCAATCTGGGCGACCACAAATTACTAAAGATCTAACCGTTGGATTGATGTGAAATTTTAACTATAGAAACTAGGTTCAATTATGAATCAAACCCAATAAGAATCAATCCGATCAGATCTACGGATCAAAAGATATTACCTTCGCAAGATGATACCTTTGCAAAGAACCGAACTCCGTGATGAACTTCGTGACTGCTGTGATGAACAAAACTTCAAGCGATCGATCAACTATGTCAAAGCCAAGAGCAAATCACGGTCGCAAGAAGTAGCTCTCTGAAAGATTGATTTTTATTTCATTGTCTAAAGTACTCCAACACAAGAGTACAAACCCTAAAATCTTGTTCAAGAATAAACAGGGGACACCTCCCCTTATTTATACAGAACAATCCTAACGAGATAGAATACAACTCCACTTCCAACATGGAAAGAGTCTGTATACATCTCAACTTGGCCCAACGTGGCCAAAAACAACTCTTGCACGTATGTACAACCCACCTGCTGTAAATACGTGACTAACCAGCCTCCATGTGCATGTTCTCTAGCCCGAACGTCCCGCATGACATCCTTGACTACCAAGACTTCGATTCCTCCCTGAACCTAGTCCTGAACCTCAGTTCCTCCATGAACCTAGTTCCGGTCCCATCATCGACCATGTTCGCCCTCGAGCAACACCTGCACATGAATAAACACAGAAACCGTGCACGAGCACAAGTCCACGACTTAACTCAAAGTCAATCCATGCAACCACTCATACGAGTGCATTGCATCAAGTAGAATCCATCATGCTAGCATCATCTCAACATGGCACATGCACAAGCACCACACATGCTATAATCAAAGTCACTATACAATGCCAATTTCACCATTCAACCGATTTTTCTTCACATGATCTCACAGTGGTGAGGCCTCACTCGTGCTCGGCGAAAGTGCAAAGGATGGTACGACAACGACTAGCGCATGAAGACTTTTTTTATTGAGACTAGAGGTGGGCGTCATGCTGCTGTCGGGCCGGTCCGACTCACCTTTGGCGAGCCTAAGCATGATTCATTTGCGCTTCGTACCGTGTCGGCTCAGATCCAGCCTATTTGCACTATTGTGACGAAAGGAACCGGATATACATGGAGTTAAGAGAGTAGACACAAATATTATGGAAAAAGAACTAAAATTTATTTATTCTTAGAAAGAAGTGGAAATGCTGAACACGAGCGAAAGAGAGGGCAACGAGAGAGGGAGGAAGAGAGACAATCGAGATTGAGAGAGACGGATGAGTGAGGGAGAAATTGGGAAAGACGGGTGAAAGAGAGAGCTGACCCGTCTCTCTCAAGTGTCGACAGCGGGGATGGCATTCATGCTGTTGAGTACGTTCATAATGCCTATGCTCTACGATGACCTTCATACTGAACTTCTTCCTCATGCCCTAGGTCATCGGACCCGACACGACCCGTGCTACAGTATCGTACCGGGTTGTGCCGTGTCGCCCATCGTACCCGATTCTCGGGCCCGGCACGACCCATGCTACAGTATCGTACCGGTCCGGTACGGCCCATTTTATGCTGGGTCGAACTTCGGATCGTGATATACCTCAGACCAACCCAAAAGAATCCGGTCTGAGTACCCACCTCTCGTGGAGGCAACATGTTGAGAAACATCTTGGAACCACTCCCCGAAATTGATGTTCGGGAATACCCTAGAGCTGAGACTCTTGACGTCTGGAACCACATGTGAGATGCAGGCGGGAGGGCCCAACTGGGATAAGGTGAGTAGCCGCTGCGATTGGAGCACATGTGAACACCGTCATGCCACATGGCATGGCCCCAGGCAGACGGTATATTTCGGCCGTCAGATTCACCCGTTCGTCTCTCCTTTTTGCGCAATCTCAACTCACGCACGGCTCCCGCCCATACATACACGCTCCCTCCTCCACCCGTGATCCTTCCGTTTTGTTAGAAGCCACCACTGACGCAAGCTCTGACCTAGTACATATGCGAAGTTTGTTCGATCATCTTGATGCTGACTAGTTCGGTTTCATTTTCTTCTGCTTCTTGAGCATGCGGTGAACCTAGCTATAGGATGCCTTCGGTTTCGAAGGCCGTATGCCTGTAGTGGTCAGGCATGAATGGCAGGAGGAGCAGAGAAGTTGCCTCTGGTCACCGATTAGTGGCGGTGCAGAGGACCCGCCACGCCAAACTGAACTTAATCTGCTCAGGGGTCCAACTTGGTCCAATTTGGCAAGGAGCCAGCATTGCTCGCCTACCAACACTACTACAATAAGACATATATAAGATGTCTTTATCTCAAACGGTTATAAAAAATCGTCTGTGTTAAAACTAATCATAGATACTTTTGCTAGTACGACCGTCAAAGTTACAGGATATGCTAACAACTATCTGTGATAAGCTAATCTCACATATGGTTTATACCACGAATCGTCTGTGAGATTACCTAATCATAATGGTTTTTTAATTGAACCGTCTGTAATAACACTTCTTTACTATATATATCATTCTAGGGCTTTTGCCTACCACACTCCTCACCCAAATAAAATCTCTTTCACCAACCTCGGCCTCCTTCTTGAGCCTATCACCATTGCCAGTCCTCGATGCCAAGCGCCTTCGCCACCTCCTCCCCGAGCCCTCGATCATAAGGTTTGGACATTATTCATTATTTATTCTTTAATTGTATTGTTGCTAAGATTGTTTGGGCTTTTGGTTCTAAAATATATCATAAAGTAATTGTTTATGATGTTGAATCTATAGCAAGGTGTTAGTTGAGTAACATTAAAACCTTAATTTTAAATATGGTTTTGTTGCTTCAAGGTGTATCAGTCCATGAACACACGTAATGTCCCAGTTACTGCAAATTAAACCTCAAGGTGAAGATAAACGCAAGTTAAATCTTAAGGTGTATCAGTCCATGAACACACATAGCATAACGTAACCTACCAAATACCTGATGCATTGCTATTGGATAGAGTTTTGTGCAGTTTCTAAGGGAACTACAATGTAAGAAGTTCCCTTGTCACTTTGTGCAGCACCAATTTTTTACATATATAAAAAAATCTCAAGCGTACATCTGTTATTTGATTATTTCTCTATTTGTGATTCTGTTGTGTAGTTGTATGGTTGATTTGCTTTGACAAGCTAGGTCAATTGCTTTGTCCGCTCAAAAGGAATAAAAGAATGGAATATGGAACATGCTTGGTCTATTAACTTCACCTCTTTTTGATCTAGCCTAGAAATTAAGCACTACCTTTGCATCCATGTATGATTAGAGGACTAAGTTTGTTATAACATTAAAACCTCACCTTGATGTTAAATGTAAATGTTTAACTTCTTATTGAGAGAGAGAGAGAGAGAGAGTAATTTGGATGTTCATATGAAATTATTCAATTTACAAGTAGTAATCTAATTATAGAAAGCATCCTAAAAAATTAGGCACAAGGATAGAAGAAAATAAAATCATGGCCATTGCTACATCTGTCGTTCATCATATATTTATTTATGTTCCAGTGACTGAAAATTGCATAAATAAAATAGAACCTACAAACAAGATATACAATATGGAAAAGCTGTTAGATGCTAAACAAAAACTTGAGGTGGAGATAAAACAACTGAAGGGAGAGTCTGATGTAATGGAGCATAATAGAAGTGAAGAAGTTTCTGAGTTAACAAAAAAGATTTATGAGATGAAACAAAAACTGAAAGACATAGATGACAAATAGTAAGATATCGAATCTCTTAACAAGGTAGTCATCATTAAAGAGCGCAAGGCAAATGCAGGATTAGAAAAAGTCAAAGCTGAGCTTATAAAGATAATATAAAGACTTCTAGTAATTAATTCAACATGGTTACTGATAATATACCAAGATATGTTTTTCACGACAACATAATCGCTTTTGTAGGGATTAAGAGATATGACTGGAAGTCAATCAGTTATTGATGTTAAATAATTAGGCATTGTGCCAGAGTTATGGAATTTCAGGGAGAACCAAAAAGCCTATATTACAGAAGTTATGACACATATGATGGCAAATATAGAAAAGTCCTAAGATCTCCTTGTCTAGATCTATCAAATAATGTTATTTCTTAATATATGTTTGTTGATATTTGTGGTATCATATTTTCTCAATGTATTGCCACCTAAAATTATCCTTAATATTTGCTCATCTTGAATCCAATTACTGAATAGTATCTTGCTCGTTGGAACCAAAATGCTGTCATAGGACTACTGCACAAGAGATGGATAACAAATTTGTCATGAATTGAAAACTCTGTGATCCACATGTTTTTCTTTCTCTCCTAGAAGAACTTTCATGATTAGCATTTGTTATTAGAAATTTTCTTCTCCTTAGATATTTCTGTAACAACATTTACAAGGCACAACCAGTTATAAATTTTGTAATTAAACATCTAAACATCTTATATGCATCAAGGCAACAGCTTGTCTAATCAAGATTGTCTTAAAATATGAATATTTATAGAACTATCATATCCTTTCTTATCCTAATGTTGATGAATTCTAAGGAAAAAATCCAATTCCATCCATAGTTCATTCTGAAAATTATCATACTTTGATTTGTCTTCCACTTCATCGTCAGTCCTGAATGAGAATATCATAGGCAACCTATTTTCGCTTTGGCCTTGTGCAGGAACAGAATCATTTTGATGGTTCTCTATTTGATGAACTCCATACTTGAGAATCTCTTGAGGGAGGAATTCAAAGCCCTAAGGGAAGGAGTCCATCAAGTATGGAGTTCATCAAATAGAGCACCATCAAAATGATCATATTCCTGCATAAGACTAGAGTGAAAATAGATTACCTATGGTATTTTAATTCGTAGATGAGAATGAAATAGAAGATAAATCAGAGCATAACAATTTTCAGGATAATCTATGGATAGAATTGGATTTTACCTTGGAATCCATCAACATTAGAATAAGAAAAGACATGATATGCTACAAATGTTCATATTTTAAGATGATTCTGATAAGACAAGTTATTGTCTCGATGCATCTCGGATGTTTATATATTCAATTACAAAATCTATAACTGGTTATGCCTTGTAAATATCGTTACAGAAATATCTAAGGAGAAGAAAATTTTCAACAACAAATACTAATTATAAAATTCTTCCTAGAGAGGAAAAAACCATGTGGATCATAGATGATTCATTAAACAAACTATTTGTGATAGCCTATTATCACGGACGGTTCTTGATACAAACCACATGTGATAGCCTATTATCATAGACGATTTATACCAAGAATTGTCTGTGATAGGTGTTTCATTGATAGTTCAGAAATTATCTATGATGCACCGTATTATCACTGATGTCTGAACTGGATTTCCAAATCCAAACCCTCTGTGTACACTAGTCCAAAAAAAGCTAGGGCTCACAGTGGAAACAACGATGATAACACATCCATATCATGAATCCAAATATTATTAATTAAGCAAAAGGTATCGACCTATGGCCAACAATTACAAATAAATAGCCATATGGCTTAAGTTCAATAAAGTAGCAGTAGAAACGAAATAAACAGCAATAGGATAAGCCCATCCATTTGCCCAATAGGCAATCGACTAGGATATAAGTCCTAGTAATCCAGATCGTCTTCATCATAACCACAAGCAAAGAACTCATAGTTACCTTCTACTTCTGCGCATTCTTCTGTGAAAAATTGGAATGTTGTAAAAGTGAGTACAAAATGTACTTCGCAAGTCATAGAAATATAATGCATGATAACTATATGCAAGACTAAATAATTGAAGGCTTAGTTTAGCTCATTTAGCGTAAAGCAATGTTTAACTTTAAATACAACTAGTAATTTCACAAAGCATAAGTTGATCAAATATAGTAACAATTATTGAATTTAATAAGACAACTAAAACATGTTTCGTCTACTTGACTGGATCCATTTGCCAAACTATAATCCAAGATCTCCAACTATTCATGGATTCCCAAACCACCATTTCTATTTAAAATAAAACTAGAAAATCTACAATGTGAAAATGCACCTTGCCCGCCTTTGACCGTGGACACGGCTATTTAAGTAGTTTTAACTCTCAAGATGCGATCAACCCTTATTATTCATAGAAACTCTACCCTTGTAGAGCGAGACTAGGATGATCATAAAAAGGCCTTTACAATATAAAACCACACTATTAACTTCGTCTGCTAAGGTTTCACTGCTAAAGAGTTCTATCTGCTCAGTCGGAAGTCCTCTCTTGCGCCTTGCGAGTGTTTTCATCTAATACCCACATTCCTCCAACTAGCGAAGCTAATAACGAGACGTACAAATTAATTATCCATATCGTACCAATGTAGACTTGTGATTGTACGGTAGTACTCAGTCCAAAGTAACACACTCGTCGGTCCTTAATTGACTAGTGCAGAACAATCACTTTACAAGGTCTTGTCCTTCCTGCACCCGCTAGACATTTCCATCCGCCGCAGTCTAAACCATTTTTCTACTTTATTTCATTAAAATAACAGCAGCAATACCTATTGCTGCAACTTCGCATATGAGTTTAAACAAGGTTTTAAATGATTCCTATAATAGCATAATACCAAAACATTTAAGCTGGACTAAGCAATTCTACGTTTTATGCTACTCTACTAACCATCATCAAATAATATAGTTAATACCAGCTAGGGTCACAATGGTATATCATGATCAATGCCAGTGAGATCATAACAACTCTGGAATTTAACTAAACGCTATGCTTGAATTTAAAATGCATTGCATAAAAGTAAGCACACAATAATTTAAAACAACATAGGTATTTTGGAAATTTAGGATTAGTATGGTCAAGGAAGACTTGCCTTCACCGAACGTGGTTGGTTCTACTTCTTATTGGTTTCACGGGACTTCTCCAGCGACGTTGTCTACACATGAAAAGTGAATGCAAATAAATAAAAGAAATAAAAATAAAAGCCAAAAATTACAAAATTGGTATTGGAAGGTAGTGTTTGAATTTAGAAATTTGAATTACTGAATTGGAAGTTCAAATGGAGGAGAATGGGCTTTCGGAAGATCAACAATATATAAAAAGACAGAAGACATTGTAGCTGCACAGTACTTCATGCGGCAAAGAGAGCTACTCTCTGGCCATTGGCTATCACCACGCAGGGGGTGAAGGATCCCAGGGTGCGCACTGGTGTGGCGAGCTCGCCGGCAATGGTGGCGAGGCTAGAGGTTGGCCGGCAGCGACAAATTTTGCAGGGAAGCAACGGCAGCTGATAAAACAAATCGAGAAATTTCCCTATGTTGAGTGCATGAAAACCCAAATTGATTGTGGGAAAAGTTTTCTAGGGTCTAAGCACATTCAGTGACGCGATTAGAAACGAGGAAGGAGCTCCGGTGTGATGACGGGCTTGCACAGTTAGAGTTCAGAAAGACCACCTTGGAACTTTGCAAAATTCAGAAACTAGGTTATGGGAGAAGCTTTGGGAAGCTGTGCAATACGTTGTGGGCTAGGAAGGGACCACGGGGGTAGCTTTTATAGTCGAGAGGAGCAAGAGAATACATGAAAGCCAATTTGGAATTGATGTTGAACGGGAGAAAAGAACGCAAATTTTGGGCACCAAACTTGGGAAAGAAGGCTGGGAATGGAAAGAGGAGAGTTCGAGGATCAATTTGGCTTAATTTTGGAAAGAGTTGATGAGGGGTTTGATATGATTTCAAAGCTTCAAAGCCAAGGAGCAGGGCTCATGGCTTGAATCTGCTGCAACTAGAATATGACCTGACAGTGGGCCATTTTTTTAATTGAAAATCTTTTTGAAAAGATGGCAATGAGCTTAAAAAAATTTTAACTTTTAATTTTTCTACAGTAAATCATTTTTTAAATCTAAAAAATAGTAAAAATCATTTATAAAATCCAGAAATTTTAGAAGAAATCTCATATTTAAATATTTTAAACAAAAATATGCAAATTTTAGGATGTTGCAACTAACACATGCTTATAGATGGTTCATAAAATCATCTGTGTTGATATTTTTAAATTATCCGTGATAGCATTTTCTGTAGTAATGCAAGGTGGTTGCTACGCAAATACCCACAACAACAAAGGTAACCACATAGCTCGCATGTCCCAACTGTTAATTCCACCTAAATGAATTCGTAACAGCAAAATTCGTAATCCAGAAATTTTTGGAATCAATGCAATTTAAATTTTGGTAATATATGCAATTTTTGAAAATTTTCGGAGGCCTTACTAAAAAAATGGAATCCATTTTTTGGGTCTTTTTGGAAGAAAAGGACCTGCTTGTAATTTTTAAATATTCTAGTGACCTTTCCAAAAAACCGAGCGCCACATGGCCTTGCTATGCGTCGCGCGGCAAAAATCGCCCGGCTGACATTCACGCACACGTAGCCAGGACTCGAAGGCGCATCTTCAGCTTCGCACTGAACTACGACGCCTTAACGGCCAACCGACCTAGCAAAAATATTTAAGTCGTGCCAATAGGCGAGCAAACGGGTGATGCGACGCAACGCGGAGCGAACATGTTGGCTAGAAATGATGTGGTTCATGTAGAGGCCAGAAACTCTTGGGGATTTAATATACGGAGTTTATACTTTATAGTAATTCAATAGGCTCATAGGCCTAAACTGTTGAATCGTTCCATCATTTTGAATCTTGGAGGTAAGACAAAACTAGAGTGACTCTCAGTTAATTCGGTAGGGACTCTAATGACCATAGATAAGATAATCGCACACTTTTTCTTATACCTAATCAAGAGGCATCTAGATAGATTCTAGGCAGCTCTGCGTACTGGATTGCCAAGCCCATGGTTTCACCAAAACCAGAAAAACAGATACAGTTCCAGGCGAATAACTTTTTTCCCTGTCTCAGTACATCAAGAATGTGAAAGGAATCGACCCTGGAATCCATGGTGCGACAGGGGCCAATTGCATTTAGGCATTTTGTCAATTTGATTAAGCCAGTAGGCTCGACCATTAGGCAAGTGGCCAATGTTGTTATCACGCAAGTAAAACAAGAAACAAAAGTGCTTTTGATGCGGCGAAGTACAAGCAATCACGGGGACTTTAACAGCACTGACCAATTAGCACTAAGGTGCAGTGGCATATGCATGACAAAAATAAAGGGGTGCTTACGGGAGAAAGCTAATATTAGAAAAATATATTAAAATACATGTAATCCAAAACACTCGGTGCAATCTAAATTCATACGTAAATTGGCAAGAGTCAAAGTACGAATGTAAAATACATATAAGGTATCTTGATAATGAATATAACACCCTAAATGTTCATAAATATGTGTGAGTAGCAATCTATAAAACAAAAATAGCTAAATTAGTGAGATAATCGAAAAATTGTGAGTAATTACAAACATTGAAATAAAATGCAACATACCGCAAAACCGCTAGCTATGACTTGGACTAGAATGCAAATCCATTCTACGAGATTTCATTTTTTGGTAGTGATCTATGATTATTTTATCATCAATGTTTTTAAATATTTCTAGCTCAGTATAGCACACTATCATGTCATTGAGCCAATTATTAGAGACTTTGTTGCGCAAGTCTATCTTGATAATTTTCATCATAGAAAAGTTTTTTTCAACTGATGCGTTGCCACAGGAACAGTCAATGTTAGCTTAATGAGTTGATAAACCAATAGAAATGTTATGTCTTTTATGATTCTAATCATCTTTTTAGTGTGTCTTGCAAGGTCACGATATCCATAGAATTATACGCTTCTCCTAACATTGAGAATTTAGTTTTGAAGATGAGTTCTTAACAATATATGGTCAACCATAATGATATCATTAACATAAATCTCAGTCAGTCGCATAAGCTTGTCCACATCAAACTTGAAGAATAAGTTATTTAGGTCAAGATTAGACACACATACCAATAGCTCTGTATAAATTTCATTGAAGCAATGATTTATCCCTGAATTAGTGGCATCAGTGTCAGCATAGTAGGTGTCAACCCTATTGATCGATGTCAACTTAGTGGCAACAACTGGTATACAGCATGTTGGATTGGCAATGGTATCATCTGGGTTAAAATCAATCCGAGGCTTCTTAGGTTGAGTTGTGCTCTCGTTAGATTGTTCAAGAAATAGCTATGTAAAATTCGTTTGTCCATCTTTTATGAATCTACAACAAATTTTATAAAAACCTATGAGAAGTTGAGAATATTAGAAAAAATAATTAATTTTTGCTTCTACATATTGATATTTAACATTTTTAGAATTTACAAATCACTTCAACGAATAATTAACATAAAAAATAATTACCTTATTACCTCACAGCCGGCAACTCACTCGCTCAGAGCCCAATCGCCCCTACCCCTCCTTACCCTCTCGCCAAGAGGCACTCCATGGGTGCCGCTGCGTCATCGCCCAAATGGCTCCTCACCTCCTCCTTTGTAGGCTGTGGCTTGGCTGGCCACATGTCACGCTACCATCCTCACCTTGTGGCTAGCCTTCTTCATCGCCACCCACGCCCAAAGCTTGAGGGGCTCTTCGTGTGCTGACCGCACCTCGCCCTCTCTGTCATTGGCACCCCCACCCTTTGTATCCTTGTCACCGCTCGAGAGGCCCCTTGCCCCCTCCTTCACCGGCACATCGTCCGCCCCTTGCCAGTTGCCCCTTTCGTCGCACACGGGCCATAGAGTCAACGGTTAGTCACTCTCTTGATTCTTGAATTAGTGATTTGAGGAGTGGGCGGGGATTGAGGAATGGGGAATTGGAGACTAAGATGAGTTCAATTTAGACTCAAATCTATCCTAGTCTAGTGCAACTGAGTGTACGAAATGGTGGAATGTTTCTGCATCTTGCTTCTCTGCTGGCCTAACTCTCCTCCCTCTTCCTCAACCTCCGACCTCACTCCTCACTGCTGTTCCCTACCACCCAAGAAACATATACCGTTTTTAGTACGTCTATGCTTTGCAGGCTAATATTGATGTGCCTATTTATGACACGTATGGCTTCAAACTTTTTCAGTAAAATGTCTTATGTAAGACATAGTTAGTTTTGAATCACTGCACTCATCGTGATGGTTGCAACGATGCAAACAGATAGAGAATTAGACCGACACTTGATTTTTCAGTTAGAAACTGAAGAATTTCTGAAGACCTAAATAAAATAAATACTTTCCTACCCGTTCACACGATACCATATAGGTAGAGAATATATATAGGAAAATGATTCCATACTCCTGGGTGTATGTACTCCCACCTCTAATATATCGTTTAAATGATGTTGTTATACCTCTTTATCCATTTGAATATACTCTAATACTGATTATAAGATACTCTAAAATGAGTTTCATGAAAAATTTCATTAAAATCCACTCTTTATAGCATAATTTGTTTACACATTCCTTATACATATAGAAAAGGGTATGTAGCAAAAAATAAAGGGTTTGATGAAATTTTTTAATCATATTGTATTTAAGTATCTTAGAATTATTATTGGAGTATACCGAAAGTGATAAAAGAGTATAAAATATTTATTTAAATGGTATATTAGAAGTGGGAGTATGTACTCAGAGAGAGAAAAAACTTCCATATATATATATATATATATATATATATATATATATATATATATATATATATATATATATATATATATATATATATATATATATATATATATGACTGTCTATAAAATCTGAACAGAGGGCATGAATTTACATATAATTCTTTCCATGTTCATTCATGCATGTTGCGAATTGTGGTATACCTCTCAAGTAGCGCAAAACAACATCGATCTCTCTTATGTTCTGGTGTTTACCTTGAGTGTGGAAGTTTGATGTTACCTGAACTAGGTAGCCACTAGCCAGTAATCCCGTGCTATGCGAAGCTTCAACTGAGTGACAAATTTAACCAGTGACATCTTTACGAATATTCAGGCCATTTAAAAATTAAAATTATATATAAGTGTATTTGCATAAAAAAAACCCTTTTTAATATTATAATACTGTTAGATTTTTAATGGATGAATATGCAATCAGAGCTATATATGGTAAGTAAATGTAGACCATTGATCTATGAATACGGGTGCATAATATTGTCGTACGTACTCGGAGTTAGGATAGTTCTGTTCAAAATATACTGGAATTTGTCAATCACATGCCCTTCATAATAGAACATGAACGACTTATACTCTATTTAATTTTGAATTTGAGTCCTGACGTGCAGGGTTAACAATATCGATTTAGAGTTAAAAATCGAATTTCTAGCGGTACCGATTTATCGTGAAAATCAAGTGAAATCGAGCGGTTTGCAAAGTCAAACCCAACGATAAAACCAAGCAGAAAAAGTTCAAAATCTAGTCGGTTTTTATGGTTTATCAAGCAGTTTTGAGGGAAAATTGGTGACAGAATGAAAAAAAAGGTGAAAAGGGCAAGAAAAATTGCAGAGAATTGTGAAAAAATTGTAAAAAGACAATAAAGACTCAAAAATTAAGGAAAAATATTAGAAATATATAAAAAAATATTAAAATTTACGATAAAATTCTAGCATGACCTTTCCTTACATTTTAAGACAACGTGAAGTTGTAAAGTACATATTTTACAATAATAGAACAACTATGTACAAATATGAAAAATTTTGGCATAATTTTTACTATATTTTAGACAATCTCAAGTTGTAAACTAGGTATTTAGTAATAATATATCAACAAATAACATTTCATTTCAATACCATTCACAACTCATTCCAGCAGGTCCACATTTCAATAACATTCATTTTAATACCATGGTATATAATATTTGAAATCAATATTTCTCACTTAAAATGAATATTTACACTTGGCATAGCTTTGTCGTTCTTCCATTGTCGCATATATGCCATGTTGGACATACATAAACGCTATGTTAGTAAAAAATCGAGCTGCAATGAAATAAAATATCACCTTCAGAGCTACGGGTAGTATTGTTTGGTGTACACTTGGTTGGCCATGTTGTACTCCTCTGTGGGCTGCACTGGCATTGTTTTTTTTCTAGTATTTTCATTTTTCTACATTCGGTTGTGGCACAAAGCCGGCTAAAAATTCGAATTTTCAACTAATTTTCATCCCAGAGGTTAAAACACTATTAATACTGATTTTAGGGAGCTTTTGGATAATTTTTTTCTAAATTTTTGAATTTGAATTTGAATTTAACCAGTTTGTCGATCAGTTTTTATCGCCGGGCCGCCTCGATTTCAATGATTTTCGTGATTTTCATTCGAAAACCGACGGTTTCATGAATCCTGCTGACGCGTCATGTGTTCTTGTTTCCTGCAAAAACTGTCATCATGCATAGAAAACCAGAGTTTCAATTCCCCACAGATTCTACCGAGAATAGTTAGCGCTGAATACAACGTACCGTCGGGTAGCGGCCTGATTAGCAACGCTAGCGACAGGCTGACAGAGGTGCTGAGATATATGCATAAGTTTCCGCGAGTGTCTCGTCTCAATTTTGTCCAATGTTTGTCACGCACGGCTTGCATTTTTCAACTTTAATTATGTGCTTGCGATAAGATCATGAGACCAATAAATCTCGCTGATTTTGACACATGTTTAGAATTAGAGGTGTACACTAGTATAGCTGTTTTTTCGACAAGTTACACTAGTATAGCTGTTAATGCATATCCATCTCAAATTATGTAAGTGAATTTTTTAGATGGTGACTTGTTCACTTCAATTTGAACAAGATGGAGCGTGGACTCTTCAATCTTCATCTCCTAGAAATTGTTGCCTGACGTAGCGATTTCTTCTTCTTTTTTTTTGGCACCATCACTTTAGGGTCAGTTTCGATGGGGTTTTGAATTCAAATACTTGTGATTTATATTGAATTTGAACTAAATTCTAAAAATTCTAAAGTAATCCCCTCGTCCAAACACCCCACTAAAAAACTAGTACATAAAAACATAGGAAACAAGGTAATAAAAATCGAGTTTCTTGCATAACTGAATTTTTGATACAGTTGCGTTAGATTTATATTCTTTTATACAGAAAGCTACTTTAATACACTTCTTAATTCTAGTATAATTTTTCTTTAGGAAAACTTGAAATTCCAATAATGGGAATGATGGACTAGTTCCAAACTCTAATGTGGCGAATCAAATCAACTGAGGCTGAGGACCTGAGGTAGTGGATAACGTTTTTTGTAGATATATAGAAAGAGTTTTTTTAGTTGCCCAGTTAATTAAAACATTTAACACGTTTTGCAGAGAATTTTCCCTAGGCAAGATTTTGACAAGATCTAGTGGGCACAATTTTCAACAAATACACGCCATTTTCCCTTGTCATATGTAAGAACTAAGAAGAGTATCTCGTTCACATTTATGCGAGCTCAATTACCTAGCATGATTTACTATTCAGTCACTCCGTCTTTATTTTGATTCAAAAAATAGTTTTAGTCTTTATTCCTTTGATTTTTTTAAACAGTATCCATGTTACGCTACTGATAAATGCTAACGTTAGCCTTAGCCAAAGATCAACTGTCCGTAGGGCTGTAAAAAAGTTCGAGACTCGTGAGTTTTACTCGAGCTTAGCCCATGAGAGCTCGACTCGAGTTCCGAACGAGCTGAACTCGAGTTCGCGAGCTTAACCGAGTCGAATTCGAATAGTTCGCGAGCCTACTCGAGTCTGGACCGAGTTTCATCGAACTGAGATTTCTCGAGCTTGTTACCGAGCTTTCTCAAGTCGAGCTTACTTGAGCTTGTTATCGAGCCTACCGAACTTATTAGAATAACCGAGCTTATTCGAGTCTACTGAGCTTACTCGAACTTATCAAGCTTACCGAGTTTAGTCGAGCCGAGCTCGAGCCTATTCGAGTTTAGACCGAGCCGAGTTCGAGCCTGGATCGAGGTTTGAACCCCAACTCGAGCTCGAGCCTGAAGGGTCAGGCTCGCTCGAGCTCGGCTCGTTTATAGCCCTAAGCGCCTGCATCGTGGCGCCAGGTGTGTGATCAGCCGAGCGGGATCGATGACGAACAAACCATGCTAGAAAAACCGATCTATGATATTTCAGTGTATGATATTTGGTGCGATATAGCAAAAATCTGATTTGTTGAATACAATTTTTCGGTAAAAAAACATATGTAAACAAAAAAACACACATATAATTAGATAAAGCATCATATCCTCTACACACAGCCCTTTTCGTGTACACACCGTGCACACCAACTAACAAAAGTCATGAAAAATTCTAAAAAAAATTGTAGATGTACTTCATAGATTACTCTACCTATGTATAAAATTGTAGGTTCAAATTCATTATATATCAAGAGTTATAAAAAGTGACAAGTTTAAACTTTCGAATTTTCACTTTTTTGTAACTCTCGATATATAATGAATTTGATTTTAAACTTTATACATAGGTAGAGCAATCTATGAAGTACATCTACAATTTTTTCAGAATTTTTCATGACTTTTGTTATTTGCACGATGCAGACATCTGAAAGATTCTACAGATGATATGGTGCCATTAGATAAAGTAATAGTCAAATATGTATAAAGCACGATTTCATGTAGAAATAATATCCACTAGATTTATCAAAGTAATGGTCAAACATGTGTAATAATTTTTATTAACGCATAATTAAATAAAATAATGATCAAAGAAGTGTATTTGAAACCGTATGAATGTCAAAATGACAAATAAAAAATTTCACGTTAGTTTGGTATATATGGTATTTATCGATATCGAGCCAAAGTTCTATTTAGCATATTTGGCATCGTATTTTAATTATTGTATTTAAATAAATTTATATTTATCAAACTGTATTTACCAGATATATAACAAATGCAGACGCTAGCCTCTTCACCAGTCCGCTCTGCACACGGCTGCGCACATCGTGCTTCTCGCTCTAACGCCGTGAGGCCTGACGGGGCGGAATACCGCCCGCGCGCCCGCGGGTTTGCTCGCCTTGCCTGGCGCGCGCGTCCGTCCAAAGGGCTGCGATGCGTGCTGGGCCGCTGGTGCTGCTTGCGTGGGTGGGAGGTTCTAGCGTGAGCGTGACTGCTCAGAACCGCGGCCGCGTGTCGAGCCGATCCGACTGCAGCCGAAGAGCGGTCTAAATAAATACCACACCAAAAATGCAAGCCATGAAGCAACTGTTCAATGCGACACACTCAGCTCCAGCTTGTCGTGTCGTGCTG
This sequence comes from Guadua angustifolia, assembly GCA_036346375.1. Lineage (NCBI taxonomy): Eukaryota > Viridiplantae > Streptophyta > Magnoliopsida > Poales > Poaceae > Guadua > Guadua angustifolia. The sequence continues at coordinate 20,859,364 of CM070508.1, forward strand.
TCCCACGGCTTCCTTCGGTCTGTTTGACCTGTGGTGGTGTTACGTACGTACTCTAGGACGTCTCTGAACTAGAGGTAGGCATTCGGGTGTGGTTTTTTTTTAAGCTGATTCGAGACATGACGGGCATGTACAGTTTGAAACTCGGTCCGACACGAACTGCATTACATCGAGTCGGTATAACATTATGGCATAGACCGTGTCGGGCTTGAAAATCAGGCACGATGGGCAAGACGCAAGATCAGAAGCAGTGCGTGTCGGTCAGCCCGATAACCTGAGCATATAAAGAAGAAACTCAAGATAAAAATCACCGACCCACGAGGCGTGGCGTTATGGACGCATTTCCAATAAGATATGAACGTCACACCACCGCTGACACCTGAGAGAGACAAGTCAGCTTTCTCTCTCACCTGTCTCTCTCAATTTCTCCCTCGCTCATCCGTCTCTCTCAATCTCCATTGTATCTCTTCCTCACTCTCTTGTTGCCCTCTCTCTCGCTCGAGTTCAGCACATCCCCCTCTTTCTAAAAATAAATAAATTTTAGTTCTTTTTTCTATAATATTTGTGTCCACTGTCATAACTCCATGTGTCTCTGATTCTTTTCTTCTCGTCACAATAGTGAAAATAGACTCGGCTTGAGCCGGCACGGTAGGAAGCAGGTACGAATCGCAAATAGGTCGTGCTTAGACTCATCGAAGGTGAGTCGGACCGACTCGACCTGGCACGACGGGTCATCGCGGCTCAGCACAATTCAGACACGAAATATGATGAACCTGTGTCGGACCGATCTAGCCTGGTACGACGCCCGCCCCTACTCTGAGCTTCCTTTAGTGTTTGTGAAATGTGATTTCACGGGCGGAAAATTTACATTTTCCTTTTGCATTAGACACTTGCAATGTGCGTATATCTTTAACGGCACACGAATTAATTCCTCAAGAGAAAGCGGATCATATCCTTACAGAGGTTAGGGACGTGTAGCTGAGCTGTGAATCCATCCTCCGACGTACACGCACCGACGCGCGGGGACCTATCCTGCCACGGCGGACATCGCGATCCGCTCCGCGCGCGTGGCCTGCGTGTGCTCGACCCGACTCCTTATCTTACAGGTAAACTAAAGTATCCTCATGCTTGGAGAATTTTGCCTTGACCGCTGAGATTGGCGATAGCAAGGTTGCACCTAAGAAAAAGACAGCACTTTTCAGTAGAATGCGGGATGACATGTACATCTTAATTTTTTGAAAAAAGAAGGATTTTATTAATCTCAAGAAACTTACATTGAGATAATACAAGTCCTTGAAATTACTTCTGACCTCTTCTTAACCTTAAGCACACAGCCTAATAAGAATAAAAAGAAACACACACTCTAGCGACTAGCAATCCGAAGACTAGACCGCCACCCATGTGCCTAGAAATAGAAGTCCTTGGCCACCCGTATCAAACAATGAGTAGCCTCCGCCAAAATAGCTCGCGCCTCTACCTTCTGCAACACAGCCCACGTACGGAGCCAGTGGGTAATAGCAAAATTAACCTGCAATAGAGAAAAAATGTTTTTCTTTTGAAATACTCTATCATTTCTGTTTAGCCATATAGACCAACACGTAGCTGCAGCGCCAAGAAGAGTGATGTTTCTAATGTTACTATCAAAACCTCCTAGTTAACTTCCAAACATATTTGCTACGCACGTTGGACGAGATATATGTACATCTTAATTATGTTGTACTACCAAGAAGTCGGGTTTTTAACTTACTGCTCCCTCCGATTTTTGAAACAGAGGTCATTCTAGGTTTTATATTTCTACTAAGGCATTTCTAAAAAAGGATTGTGTTACTTCTGTTCATTATATATTTAGATTGTATGTTTTATATAGTTCGTAGTAGTAAATGATATTAGAAATAGCTAAAGAGGTGAATTATGAAAGGAAAAAAATCATAAAAAGTCATCGAAAACTGTAGATGACTTACATTTTGGAACGGGGGAGTATAGGGGTGGATATCGAGCCAACTCGACTCGACTCAACTCATTAAGATAACAAGTTAACTTGACTCGACTTGTTTTCTTAACGAGTTGAAAGCTCAACTCGGCTCGAGTTAGCTCGTTACGATGCCTCTGACTATCTGCTCATCAAGATGCTACAAAGCTTCAATATTCAATACATAGATGCAGTCGAGCCGAGAATTGAGAAATTGCGGATGTGAATGGGGAAAAAGAATTGGGTCTGAAGGTTGAAGGAATAGAGCTAGAGTTATAGGCTTATAGTGTTTTTTTTCCTGACTCGTTAAGCTTGTTAGCTTGCTCGTTAAACTCGTTATCTTAACGAGTTCAAAACCCAACTCGACTCGACTCGTTAAGGAACGAGCTCGAGTCAAGTCGAGTTTCCGAGTACTTGTTAAACTCGTGAGTTTCAAGTTTTTTTTCCACCCCTAGGGGAGTAGAAGCTGATCAAGAGGCTTCTATTTCATAGTAGTACATTGCCTGTTTTTCCTCGTCTGTTTAAGATTTTGGGTAACTGGTTGGTACATGTAATTCAATATGATATCAGAACTAAGAAATCCCGAGTTCAATTAGAGCCGATGAGTATATTCAGCTTAAGCTTTTGTTTAGAGCAATTTTACAGTAGATAACATGGGTAGTAAATAGTGGTATAGAAATCAGATCTAGTCGTAAATTTCTCAGGGGTATTATAGACTTTTTGTCCTTTGCTACGTTACTCATTAATCGTTATCGTTGACCTTCATTTTTCGCCGCCACCGTCCTTTGTTACGTTATTTGTTATCGCCACCCTCCTTTTTTCCGCTGTCGCCGTCAGTTCGGTTCAATCGACGCTGTAGCCTCCGCCTTCTTATCGGTGCCCTCTCGATTATGATTACGCTGCGGTTGGCGCCCTCCCGCCTAATTCGTGATGACGCCGTGACCTCGCACTAACACATCGAGCACTTTGTCTTATATAGTCCATAAAGCAGTTCTGAGTTTTATATAAAAGCACAAAAAAATACATAGACGTTCAAAATTTAAAAAATGACTAATTACAATGCTACCACCATATGATTTCTACTACCAATACTATTAGTAGAAGTATAACTAAATCCTAATTAATCTGATCCATTAGATTGAATAGAATGAACGGCTAATATTCAATATCATGTATCATAAAAGTGCTCTTTGTTTAAGTTTAATCGTCCGGAGAAAAGCTTTTAGTCTTTGCTTTCCACTATGGGCCTTTCCCTCCCAGTCTCATGGAGTTCATGACCACAAACAAAAGGGCAATTGCTATAAATGCAACTTTATTTTTTGGATGTCTCGGTTCCGGAAACTCAGTTGAATCTACACCATTGTCAAACAGTTGCAACTACCTAGTGTCACTACAACAGATAGTTTATGTAGAAACATTTTTTGGAGACACCTTCTTAAATCGAACTAAGCTTCTAGATGCGCTATTTAAGGTATTTTTATTTTCTAGAGGTATTTTTTTATATGTTTAAGGCATATTGCATATTACTAACAATTACAATATAAAAATAAATAAGTTGTGATATAAGGTTGGGTTGACTATTGGGAATACTTATTTCCCATGAGGTCTTGAGTTTAAGAATTGACTTCAACATGATTTTAAAATATATTTTTCGTTCTGCTAGAAGATGCTAAAGAGTATTAAGGCACAATTTAGTGCCTTACAAAATGTCTTATAGAATATAAATACATTTTAGTAGATGTCTTTTTGGCTGTAGAGACAGTGCACGTAGAGACAGTGCACGTAGAGACATTATCGTGGCATTTGAAAAAATGTCTTCAAAATCATATAAAGAATAAAAAGTATATCTCTACTATATAATAAAAATAAACAGAAAAGGTACGTTACTATGTTGGTTTATGTTTTTACATGATGACTTTGAGCCATAAAGAAGTGGTTGAACGACAATAATATGATCAAACCAATTTTGGAGTTTTCCGTGGAAAAACAAGTGTGACCGTGGTGTTCTTGGATGCACATTTACCATACAAGAGAAACAAATGTGAGCATCAGAAAAACTACAACTGATGAGGCACTAGCAAGATCAACTTTAGTAGCTTGGTAACATGTTTGATTCTGTTCTAAGTTTGTTGGGGCACTTTCTTGAGATATTTTTTTGCTTTTTGGGACCAATTTTTTTTAACAATATTACGACACATGTGGGGCTCATCTGTACTGGAATTTTCTGCTATAAGTATAATACTACTAAGGTTGAAAAAAGAAACGGAATTTCTGACCGTTCGGGAGAAAAACGGAAACGAAAAATATTGGTACGAAAACGGAAACGAAAAATGTTGTTACGAAAACGGAAACGAAATTTTTTGCTGGAAACGGTAGAGCCAGGTCTGTCAGAAACAGAAACGAAAACCGAAATTCCATATAAATGAAATCAAAAATTCTGTTTTCTAATTTAAATAATATCAGAAATATATATTGCTTTATAGAAAATATCAAATATAGTTAATAAATTATACAGAAATTGTCAAAAATATTTTATAACATTTTGAACTTAGGAAAATTATTTCTAGAAAGATTTTAGTTTTGTTTTTCTCCCGCTGTGTACACTGTAGCATCGATCTGATGGTCGATTCTTGTGATCTGATGATACTGGCATTTGACGACAGCCAAAGTTACAGACGCCATTGTCATAGCACCATATCGTTTTCCAGCTAGCACACACTCACCCAACCCCTTCCTGGGCTGATCCTTCCCCCACATGGCCACATGCGCCACCCCGTGCGATGACGTCTCCCGGTGGGTCACATCGGAGTGCCACATCATTGGTGGCGCCTGGCTCCCACCGCGCTTGCTATAAATAGGGGCCTGGGCTCTCCTCCATGATCGCCACTCACCCAAGCATTTTACAAGCTCTCACCAGCACCGCTAGTTCTACCTGTCATTGGTCTCTGGCTTTGCGTTGCCCTAATGGCTCCTGCTCAATGTGACCGCGTGCTGAGGGTGTTCCACTTCGGCAAGGGCAAGAGCGAGGGCAACAAGGCCATGAAGGACCTGGTAATTGATCTTGCAAGCTTGTTATTGCCATTATATATATATGCTAATTATTGGCACGCAGAACATAATACTGTGCTGATCATGTGTGTGTGGATGGGTCATGGGTGAATGCAGCTGGGCGGGAAGGGGGCGAACTTGGCGGAGATGGCGAGCATCGGGCTGTCGGTGCCGCCGGGGTTCACGGTGTCGACGGAGGCGTGCCAGCAGTACCAGGCGGCGGGGAGGGCGCTGCCGCCGGGGCTGTGGGAGGAGATCCTCGACAGCCTGCGATGGGTCGAGGAGTACATGGGCGCGCGTCTCGGCGACCCCGCGCGGCCGCTCCTCCTCTCCGTCCGCTCCGGCGCCGCGGTACGTTCCTTCCGTCCTCCCTGAACTCCCCTGCGCGCGATCTAGCGGCTCTGGTGCGCATCGATTTCACGTTAGTTCTTGCGCGCGCGCGCGTGAACGGATTGCAGGTGTCAATGCCCGGGATGATGGACACGGTGCTGAACCTGGGGCTGAACGACGAGGTGGCGGTGGGGCTGGGGGCCAAGAGCGGCGACCGCTTCGCCTACGACTCCTACCGCCGGTTCCTCGACATGTTCGGCAACGTGGTGAGTACTGGCAACCACTACTCTCCAGCTCCTTAAGCCGATCCATCGAGTGTTGCTACTGACTGACAGTGCTGCGAAAAACGGCATGCACTCAATAGACGAACGTGATACTGCTAAGCGATTAATCATGATACGGCCATTTAATCAGAATTTAACAGACGATTACGTGTTTTTATTAATATATTTATTTATATTTAGAATTAATTAGAAATATTTTAGTTATCCAAAGTTGTTGTAAATTATCACTTTGCAAAACATATTTTACATTTCATTGTTTATACTTCATCCAAAAATACATAATATAAATACTATGACACAATATTTTAAATTAATTTATCATAATTAGTGAATAAGAATAAGCTATTTTCATGATTAAAGCGAAAAATAGGTGATTAATTAGAAAACGACTGATTCCGATTAAATGGATTATATGATTAATTAATTGTTTGACTATATTAATTATACTTTAATTAAATTATTTATGATAATTTAGTCATCGTCACCCATTAATCGGTCAAGACGACCGTTTTTCACAGCAATGAACTCAGTAGCTCGTCGGCTCGGGCGCTGTCTCTTACCCGTCGCGTACGCCGGCTCTGCCGGTTGCTCGCTTACTCGTCCTACCGGAATGCTTTACCTGCGTGCATCGATGTACGGTTGTTGTGGGTGTCGCGCACGTTCGACTCCGGTTGCGTCAGCGGGACGGTGGCTGCTGGAGTTGTACAAGTTGGTCTTGGCTTGCCTGCAACGGATCGGGGTTGTTGGGGCCCTTCTTGTGACTTTGCGCGAAGCCGCCGTATCGTTATAAATTTCTAACGCCTTGGAGTTAACAAGATACAATAGTGCTCGGTCATAAATAGACGTGGCTCTGGATATGGACATGGTCTCTATAACACAATCTTAATCACTAATTTATAGTGTTATATAGCTATAAAATCTAATAAAATTATAATATTATGAAAGTATTTTTTAAGATAAATCTACATAAATAATTTTTATGTATCCAATTTAAATGTTTAAAAAGATACGATAATCAAAATTTTAAAAGTTTGATTATATCTATATCTAAAACAATATATTTTTGAGGAGAGAGAGTAACATGATTGGGCTAGGTGCCCTTGTTTTGCTACAACGTGATTAACTGTGCTGAATCTGAAGAAGAAAACTGACGCTTCAAGGGGAAACAAAAGAGGAAAAAAACTTCTCTCACCAGATAAAAAATACTAGCAATAATAGCGTTACGCTGCGTCGAAGGCGGAGCCAAGGCCGCCAGGCAGCCCATGCCCGCTATGGTCACTCATCCATATGTGCATACGGTGGTGGAGCCTGTCTCGGCAACCCTCGGCGGGTGCTCGGGCTTGCCGAACGAGACCTTGTCTAGTCCTTCCTCTCGCGTAAGACGGTATTTGCCTGACCAAACGTTTGCTGTTGTTAGGCTTGCCAGGCTCCAAAAAAATTCCTAGCTTCGCCACTGGCTGCGTAGTTCTGTAGAGTCGATAGGACCCATCGGCGAATCCATAGGCTACTATAAACCATCGATTAAATCCGTGTTTTTTTAGAAAACGGAAAATTTGGTTGAATTTTCGATCTTCATATTTTTTAAATAAAATGGGTCAGTAGGACCCGTTGGCAAATCCATAGGCTGCTATAAACCTTCGACAAATCCACGTTTTTTTTAGAAAACCACGGCTAGGATCCGTTGGCAAATCGATAAGTTGCTATAAACCTTCAACGAATCTGTGTTTTTTTTGTGGCGAAAACATTTTTTCCGGGAAAAACGGAGACGAATCTGTGTTTTTTTTGTGGCGAAAATATTTTTTCTGGGAAAAACGGAGAAAGGACCTAGACGTAAGGAGCAGGGGTCTGTTTGTTATTTTTTTGGACCTGTTTGCTATCCTGAAAAATTAGAAAAGGGCTTGTTCGTGATTTGAATTTAACGGGAGTTTTTTTCCGTAAAATACCGCACGAGGGACCCAAACGCGATTAAGAAAAAAAAATCTTCCCCTCACAAGAAATCGTGAAGGATCTATTCGTAATCCGTAAGTACCTATCCATAATCCGAAGAAATGGAGGGTTTTTTTACGCAAAATCGCGTGAGGGGACACGTGGGCGGGCTGCCCTTGCGTCAATCTCTTCCGGTATAAAGGATAGAATCATAAGATGAATACGATATTCTGCCAGTAATTTATATATGCTCATATATGAACAATACGTATTTCAATCAACTAGGAGACTTGTACGGTATCATTGCCGTACGTACTTTGACCACAGTTCTTTGCTTGGAACGAGTGACTGGTGAAAGGCGACGTCCGTCTTTAGCAGCAGAATTTGACACTGCTAAGGTTCTGTTTAGTAGAGTTTTAGATTTTAGCTCTATTTCAGATCTGAAAATTATAGGTTAAAATAAAGTAAATTAAGTTTATATTTTTAGTTTAAATTTAAACAAGATGACTCATCTAAACACTATCAATAACTCACAGCTCTAGCTCCACGGATTTGTAGAGCTAAGAATACCTAGCTCTACTAGAATCACAGATTTGGTGAAGCTGAAACTGTACTAAACACAGCCTAAGCATTCAACTCCCAACAGAACTGGTGACATCTACAATATTTGTCTCCTCTAAAGAAGTTCCAAAAATTAAAATTAAGTGATACTACCAACCAGTGGATCTAACGAAGTTAGAGTTGTACCAAATAAACCTAAGTATTTAGCTCCCAGAACTGATGACATCTGCAATATTTGTCTTCTCTGGAGAAGTTCCAAAAATTAAAGTTCGGTGATACTACCAACTAGCAGTTTTTGTCAGCCATCGGGAAGTGTAATTCGAGATGACGAATATCCATGGCTGGTTCGTCTCAACACGACAAATGCAACATCATTCCTCGCAAAAAAAGGAAAAAAAATTATACCGTCTGTAATTTAGAAGTTCTACGCAACCGTGTTTAATTGTATATAATCATAATCCTACAAACAAAGTTATGGATCCCTTTATTTTCTTGAGGTTTTAAAGCCAAAAAAAAGTCCATATGTTTTTTTTTGTTAGGAATGTTGATTGAGCACTGTTATTAATTAAAAAAAATTCTCTACTCTTTAACCAGATCAATTCACATGGTTTAGTTTCTCCTCGCAAAAAAAGGGCTTAATTTATAAGATGAGAATCGGATGAAAATAAATACCTCAAATATTCCACTTGAATCTTCATAACTTTTGTAGGAAAAACATCAAAAGAAATACCCTCACAAGTTAAAAGAGTTCTTCAGAAACATAAAAGAAGCGAAAAATATGAGCTTGCAGGGAGGTCTTTGAAAAGGAAAACTTCATAGTATGTAGGGATTGTTTTGATTTTTGAAGTGAAATGAAGCTTTGAATTTTCTAGCCCCATTAAGTTTTTTTAAATCTAGCTTTTATTTGAACGTTTTCACAAAAATAATCTCCTCTCCGACCACGGAAGGAGTGGAGGCAACATGCGTCGTCTATCATGCTAGTGCACCGTAGAAGGTGCCTAGGGAAGAAAAAATCTGTGCTCTCACGCTTCATGGCTTGGTAAGAGCTTCCATCACCAAGCTAGGATAAGAAAATATTCGGATAGGAGGCAGATTGTTTTTTTTAAAGCATTTGTTTTTTTTAAAGCACACGTAACATGCTAGAAAAGCCAAAGCTTCCAGTGAAACTAGATGCTCTATGGGCCCACGCGCTGCCGTGGGCGGAAGAGATCATTGACACAGGAAGAGATTCTGACAGAAAAAGGAAATCTTCTTCGGTAACAGGGAGGAGGGCGACGAGGGGGGGGGGGGGGGGCGGAGCCAACCTGTCATAAATTCTAAAAATCACAAAAGATTGACCACGATCTTTTTTTCTCTGGTAGCTTAGGTATGCTCTCAGGATCCTTCTAACACATTTTAAAGAATTTACAAACTTAGCAGCTTAATTAAACCAGTGAAGCTACTTAAAGTGCATTAGTAGCATCGTCAGTTTTTTAAAAAAATCGCAGAAACTTGATCATGATTTGAAACTTATACGGTAGCGTAGGCATATTTTTAGGACATTCCTCAACAATTTTCAAGAACTCGCAAATTTAGCAGATCAATCAAATCAGCGAAATTGATTAGAATGTATTAGTAGCATTGTTGGTATTTTTAAAATTCGCTCAAATTTGATCATGATCCGAATTTTTTATGGTAGGTTAGGCATGCTTAGAGGATCATTTTAAAAAAGTTTCAAAAATTTACAACATGATTTAATAATTCAATCAAATCAGCAAATTGCTTTTCTATTTTCTCAAAAAAAAAAAAAACTGCAGCGCTAGCACTGTAGCTCCACCCAAAATCACTACAATGTCTTACGCTATCATGGAATTAAACCCAAGACCTGGCACTCGGGTCACAAGGGTGTTGCCAGCTGAGCTAAGCGTCAATTATGCAGTTTGACGTTCAATATATTTATGAGGCTACATACAATGATACTATAAAATTTGCAATGCTAAATGCGACGTGGCTTGTGTCGAGCCACGTGGTTGGTACGCCTACATCCCTGAGAATACATTGTGTTATGGAGTATTATCCCAACGGTCTTCGTTCTTTCTGCACAAGTCTACACGGCTACACCTGATACCGGTCGGCTACATACGTCGCTCACTTAGTTCAACTAGCTCCTCGCACCTGTCCGGTCGATCGGTGGAGTTGAACTGAACCATCTCCTAGCGTGCTCTCTCTCTCTCTCTCTCTCTCTGGATGCTACCCACGGCCACGACTCCACTTCATCGCCGAGCACGGCGGGAGGGCAGCGGCGACGCCTGCGCGGCGGAGACCACCCCTGCGCCTGTGCCCGTAATGGAGGCTGGGGCCCAACCCCAACGGCTAGATCCGTTTCGATTGTCTTGGCCGCGATGCCCCGGTAAAAGAGAGAAGAATGAATCTTTAGGATCTCAAAAGATTTTCGTACGAGACTATTGACTGTGAATGTTTTTTTTTTAATTTTTTGAGAGGGGTATAACGAGACACACAGCCCACCCACGCACACGTGCCTGCGCTATCCCGGTGAACCCACACGTACGTATGTACTCGTTCTTAATTTTATTTGGGTGAGGTCCACGAGTTACGGTATCGAACTTGCGACCGGCCAACCGAGCAAGCATCGGTCCTCAACTGTGAATGTTTTACTACTAGTACTAGTTATACTTTCCATTTGTGTCAACTAATTGTTAGTTTGTTACTCCTTTAGTTTGGGCAGAACAGACATTTACTCCACATAAAGAATTTTAGTTGAATTCAGCTAAGTTTATCTGAAAATTGGGTTTGTATTGCATATCTCACTAAATGGGCTTTTTTTTGCAAAAAAAAAAAAGGTTCAGATTTTGTTTATATTACTTCGTACCAAGATCAGTGTTCCTTAGGAGGTCCTTTCTTTTACCAGGTTATGGACATTCCCCATGCACTTTTCGAGGAGAAACTTGAAGCCATGAAAGCAGCGAAGGGAGTGCACAGTGACACCGACCTGACTGCTAGTGACCTCAAAGAACTGGTGGTTCAGTACAAGAATGTCTATGTTGAAGCTAAAGGAGAACAATTTCCGTCAGGTACGTTCACAAAATTTCACCCTTATTTATATCTGAAATCAGTATCTTGAAACTAAGGCTGTGTCTCTGCATCCAAATGATTTGCATGTACATTGCTTCTTGTCTCGGCGTAGATCCGAAGAGGCAACTGCAGTTAGCGGTGTTGGCTGTGTTCGATTCGTGGGACAGCCCAAGAGCGAAGAAGTATAGAAGCATTAATCGGATCACTGGACTGAGGGGCACCGCTGTAAACGTGCAGTGCATGGTGTTTGGCAACATGGGGAACAGCTCTGGCACTGGTGTTCTCTTCACTAGGAACCCTAGCACCGGAGAGAAGAAACTTTATGGCGAGTTCCTTGTAAATGCTCAGGTATGACTCAGTTCTAGTCTCTCCTATTTGCTTTTGGATTCTAGCTGTTGCGCCATATATGTATGCACACCGAATGAGCAGTATATTTGCTGCCCAGTTTGGTCAAATTACATTATGCAAACAGCAGGAAGCATGATAATAAGATCTATGGATATTGCATATATACTCAATGATTGTGCATAATTCAAGAGTTTTTCTTATGCAGGGTGAGGATGTGGTTGCTGGAATCAGAACCCCAGAAGATCTTGATGCCATGAGGGACCACATGCCGGAGGCTTATGGGGAGCTTGTTGAGAACTGCAAAATACTCGAGAGCCACTATAAAGAAATGATGGTATATTATTCCAATCGAATTTCATTTTCCATTCCTTTATGTTCAGTGGGATTTGCAGTTGCCCTTCTGTACTTATGAAAGAATTAATGCGCTCAAAGATTTGCACGAAGTTGCAGCGAATGGTCTGTCATTATTGTTGTTTTTAAATTTTAACACAACAGAGTTTTTGACCCATAATGTGATAAAACTTATTTTGAAAAGATTATGAACAACTTATCTACCTAATTAGTGTATGTGACAGTGCCAGCACGATCTTTTGGTCGTATTCAAGCACCATTACAGCTATCTGTTCAATAATTTCCATTGGCCATTAACTTGCCTTTTCATGCATGATGCAGGATATTGAATTCACTGTCCAAGAAAATAGGCTCTGGATGCTACAGTGCAGAGTAGGCAAGCGTACAGGCAAAGGCGCTGTAAGGATTGCTGTAGACATGGTTAGTGAAGGCCTTGTTGACCGCCGTACAGCGATTAAGATGGTAGAACCAGGACACCTGGACCAGCTTCTTCACCCTCAGGTATAAGATAACCAAGACGCCCCAGTGGCGTATAAACTCATGGATCTACATACATGATTATAATTTGTTAACACCTCTATTATCCCAAAAAGTTTATCCGCTCTTTTAACATATATTTTGAATTATTTATTGATGTCACACAAGAACCGCATGACTTGCATACTGAGAATACATTCATAACTAGTGAAGATAGGAGAAGCAATGTATCAGTCTCACATTCATAACTAACGAAGATAGGAGAAGCAATATATCAGTCTCTGTTTCTGACCTATAACTAAAATTTGATGTATATGGCTACTTGGTTACTTTTGTCCTGAGCATTGCAAATTATGGGAATTGGCATGTGACAAAAAAATCGTGCAGGCTATCTCATTTCTTTCATACATGATCTATTTCTATACCATTTTTTTTTCTGAACTGATAAATTTCAAGCTTAATCACATATATGTTGGTGTTGGCAACTTTTCTTTTAACCCTTATTTGCTTGCTGGTTGCTCAAATAGGACTTATAAAAAGTGTTACGTGAGAATTGAGATTCATGTCACAAGTAAATCAATGGCAATGTATTGACACAATTGTTTCACTCTTATCTTATGAAAACCAGTTTGAGAACCCATCAGCGTACAAAGACAAAGTTATTGCCACAGGCTTACCTGCATCACCTGGGGCTGGTGTGGGTCAAATTGTATTTACTACTGAGGATGCTGAAGCATGGCACGCCCAAGGGAAAGGTGTCATTCTGGTAAATGTCCTCTTCATCCTCCATTTTAAGGCAAAAAGTCTTGTTTAAGTCATTTTGGGTTACACTTGTGATTTCGTCCAAAATGGTTTGCTAATGGGTAGAGTTATTTGTTTCCCGGTCCATGTTAGAATAGTTCCTTACAGGCAAAATCCCCATTATTCACAACTCTCTTTCAACTACACAAGAAAAGCTCCATATTATAATGCTTGAATTGTTGTATCCTCACATTTTTCTTTTGTACTTTCTCAATATAAAGGTGAGGACGGAGACCAGCCCAGAGGATGTCGGTGGCATGCACGCAGCTACTGGAATTCTTACAGCAAGAGGTGGCATGACCTCCCATGCTGCTGTTGTAGCACGCGGCTGGGGCAAATGTTGCGTGTCAGGATGCTCAAGCGTCCGTGTAAACGATGCTGAGAAGGTGACTGCACTTGCCGGTGTACATATTTAACAAATGCTTTGTTAGACACGACGGCAACAAATCCACCATGAAATTCATAATGAGATTGTGAGAAATTCTATGTTTATCATTTTTGTATTGTAAATAGTTGCTTACTTTGCTATGTCTATACGTACAGGTGGTAGCGATTGGAGACATGGTGCTCCATGAAGGTGAATGGCTATCGCTGAATGGATCAACTGGTGAAGTGATCCTTGGCAAGCAGCCGCTAACCCCACCAGCCCTTAGCGGTGACTTGGGAACCTTCATGTCCTGGGTGGATGAAGTTAGGCAGCTCAAGGTAAAATCCTAGACACAACGGATGTGTTCTGTCAGTCACAACAGGAACAAAAAATGTGGAAGTTGAAATCAACTAAAAAAGGGCAAAAAATGTGGAAGTTGAAATCAACTAAAAAAGGGCAACAGTTTTATTTATTCAGTAAGGTCAAAATTAGTTCCTCGCCAAAAAAAAAAAAAAAGCAAAAAAGAAGAAAAAAACTAGTCAGTCCCATTACAGAATTTTCAGTAAAAATTCTTATTATGCTTTATGTTTTGTGCGCTAGGTTATGGCTAATGCAGATACCCCTGAGGATGCATTGACGGCAAGAACAAATGGGGCAGAAGGAATTGGACTATGTCGGACAGAACACATGGTCGGTATTAACTTCTTAGTTACTGTTCCATATTTTTTTGCCTGGATTCTTGAAGTCTTACCTTAATTCTTTGTTTAGTTCAACAGCTAGAAGTGAACTTAATAGACGCAAGTATCCTCTTCTAGACTATGAAAAAGTTTCATGCTATTTCTTGTATACTTTCACAGTTCTTTGCTTCAGATGAGAGGATTAAGGCTGTGAGGCAGATGATAATGGCTGCAACTGTTGAACAAAGACAGAAAGCACTAGATCGTCTTTTGCCTTATCAGAGGTCCGACTTTGAAGGCATTTTCCGTGCTATGGATGGTATGTGAAAATCACTATATATTCATATATATGGTTTGTCTTAACGAATTGGGTGCCTTAACGAATTGGGTGCAATAGAGAGCTCAAATAACAGGAGAAGGCTTACTTTCTTAAATAAGCGAACCTTGACTTGTCGATATAAAAGGTAGATAAATTTGCAAGATTAGGATGCAAAATACTTTTAGAATAATGCGCCTAAAGCTTATGTATATTGTAGAAATGAATCAGCATACTATTCTGCAATGATTTGTCTGTTCTTTTATAGTGTGTTATGTGCATCGACATTTTCCATGGAAATGGATACCAAAATAACAATTAGAATGGATGGGTGATCCATCCAACATAAATTACAATCGTTCCATACTGCAAATTTTGTCACTCGAAACTGGTTTGAACTTCAATATTTGCATTTCAGGGCTTCCAGTGACTATTCGACTCTTGGACCCTCCACTTCACGAGTTCCTTCCAGAAGGCCATGTCGAGGATATTGTGCGTGAGCTATGTTCAGAAACTGGAGCCGCTCAGGAGGATTGCCTTGCAAGAATAGAAAAACTTGCAGAAGTAAATCCTATGCTTGGTTTCCGTGGGTGCAGGTTGGTTTTTGTGCTTTTCTATTCGCTGTTGAATAAGTTTCTTCTTTTGCTGATCAGTTGCTTGGCTTATCTCCTCTCTGTTCTTCTATAGCAGCCTGTCTTGTTACTTAAATATTAAAAAAATTGTAATATCTGCTTTTTTTTTTACCTTTACTAATGTTGGGATTGCTAAATATTTCAGGCTTGGTATATCATATCCTGAATTAACAGAAATGCAAGCCCGTGCCATCTTTGAAGCTGCTATTTCAATGACCAACCAGGGTATTCAAGTTTTTCCAGAGATAATGGTTCCTCTTGTTGGAACACCTCAGGCATGCATCTTTGTTCTCCTCTTTGCATGCACGTTATCTCTCTGGGGTAAATGGGTATTTGTGCAGTTGATAAAGTTCAAAATGACAAAATCCATTTGATGTGAAAATCGCATAATAGTTTCCATGCATGTGTAATAACATATTCTCCAGAATCATACAAGCATACAACATATTTATGGAAGCATCGACTTCACCTATGAATCGGGGCATTTCATTTTATTCAAATTTACTGGTTTTTTATATTCTAAATTTAGTTCAGTACTTGATTTTTCCTTGAGACAACTGAAATTCGACTTTGCCAGGAATTGGGCCATCAAGTGACTCTTATCAGTCAAATTGCTAACAAAGTTTTCACCGATATGGGGAAAACCGTTGGCTACAAAGTTGGGACTATGATTGAAATTCCCAGGGCAGCTCTAGTGGCAGATGAGGTAAGAAACAACTGGTAGCTCCCTTCTTTCCGTAAAATCTTAAAATATGTCAATTTTCATTCAGCATCTAGACCAAAGTCACCAAACAGTATATGCATTGTTTAGTAACAATCCCTCAACTTACCCTAAAACACGCCTTGACTTTGAAATCATGAACTATGATAAAGAGTATTGCAAGTGCAAACAATATGTTTATCTGTATTATCGAGGGACGCTACACGTGTCCTCTCTACTTTAAATATATAATCTGACATTGTTGTGTTGGTTGCAAATCCATTGACAGATAGCAGAGCAGGCTGAGTTCTTCTCTTTTGGAACGAACGACCTCACTCAGATGACATTTGGTTACAGCAGGGATGATGTGGGGAAGTTCCTCCCCATCTATCTAGCTCAGGGTGTCCTCCAGCACGACCCCTTTGAGGTAAATTTGTTTCAAATGAAGCTGTAACCCTCTTCAAGTTTAATTGACACCCATATTTCCATCATCTACATATGTGTGCGCCTCACATGTTGTCGGCATTTTGCATGTTATTTTCTTGACTTATGGTGTATATGCATAATCTGATCGAATTCTGAGCCTGCTGATGAAAATATCAGGTACTTGATCAGAGGGGAGTGGGGGAGCTGATTAAGATTGCTATAGAGAGGGGCCGTAAAGCCAGGCCTGACTTGAAGGTTAGTCTTGCACTGGAGGACACTATCTCTGCCGTATATAATTCGTAGTTTATTTGATAAATAGGCTTCTTGTTTGTGACCAGATTGGCATCTGTGGTGAACACGGTGGAGAGCCTTCCTCGGTCGCTTTCTTTGCAAAGGCCGGGCTGGATTATGTTTCTTGCTCCCCTTTCAGGTTGGTCCAGTGATGATCGAAATCCGAAAGACACGCTAGTTACTATCTGTTTACCTGACTGCTTGATCGGGCTAAGCACGGAACAAGCGTTAATGGTTTGATGTGAAACCTCTCTTGCAGGGTTCCAATTGCTAGGCTTGCTGCAGCTCATGTGTTGCTCTGAGGGCGCCTCCTTTTCAGGAACCGGCCGGATCGCCTGCTGTTGGTGCATCCGGTGAAGAGTAGTAATAATACATAGCCATGGACCTGTGGAAACTCTGCTGCCTGACAAAGGCCGTTGTATGTAGTCTGTCTGCCTGTGCGCGTGTAAGCCTAGATGGCTAGTTTCCTGTATTTCCCTTGAACTGCCATGGTAATGTATCAAACAGCGATGATGACGAAGAGAAATCGAATAAAATGAGGCGATCGCCTGTGCTATCAGTTGAAGTGCTTGCATTTCGTCTTTTGATCTACGCTTTTTTTGGGTTGCAAGTTGTTTCAAAACGCATGGTAAAAATATAGGATCAAAGGGACAGAGGACACGGATTTAATGTGGAAAATCTTTTAAAGGAACGGAAGACATTGATTTAATGTGGAAAATCTTTTTGGAAAAAACCCTATATGCACAAAGCAAATACCATTTTATAGAGAGATGTTTACAACGTGGTTATTTTTTATCTTCTCTCGTCTTGCTTGCTTTTTTTCTTGCCTTATTCTATTCTATACACTATAGGTATATATTTATAGTGAAACATGAAAAACTCTATATAGGAGCTTTATTCTGAATTAGAGTAGAAAACGAAACTGAAATACATAAGTAAAAGTAAATTATTTGATTCATCCGAATTTGTAACCCAAGGTCGTAGGTTGACAAGCACCAATCCACTAACAGTGAAATGGTCGTCTGATCAACGTTTTTTTTTTTTTTGAGCATGCGCGAGAGCCATTTAACACAGCTAGAAGTGTCAGTGGATCTGGAGCTGGACAAAGAGAGGGCCTGCTTCGCGTTGACATCACGAAAAGGAAGGATCGATGCGTATGGTTACTGCATATATACTGCATGTATATGCTTTGGGTGCGTCGGTGGGAACCCTCTTGGCGAAACCTCGCGAAGTTGCGACGGGATTGTTTGGTAAGTGCTGGGGGAGGATCGATTTTCGTCGACGTGATTCGCGGGACACGGCTTTGCTAGCTAGCTTCCATTAGCCTAGCCTCCCTCCAACTGATTGTGGCTCCTCTGCGTACTGATTGGACTGCCATGGTTATCCTCGTGCCGCGCTGCTCGTCAGGACTAGAAGGGACAGGAATGATGGGGGCTCGACGCTGGTGGCCCTACCACAATTTAAACATTCAAAGGTGGCAATTGGGAAAACTAAGATGATGAGGAACGGAGAAGGGACGTTGGGGGAATTATGGAGAGTAATTTGTGAGAGGAGATCGTTAGATGTTAATTTGTTTTATTGGAGGGATCTATCTTTTTTGTTAGAAGTTGTTTATAGTTTATACCAGTACAGCCACCAACACCAACAGTCTATTTATGTTAGGCTTCCAATACACACACAAAGATAAAGTAAGGAGACATTTTTTGCTCTGAAACTAAAACGCATTTGTTTTTTTTTTGTTTTTTTTACAGGAAGTAGTATATTCTCACTTGAATGATTCCTGCTTTCCAAATTTGGCCTCAGGAAGAAATGCAGTGAAGTGCTTGAAAGTTGAAACTACAGTTACCCCCTGTTCCCTAGCCTATACTGTTTTACAAGAGGTTTTACAGCAACCTAGCTCAACTGCTCTTGTTAAGGAGCCGTTTGGTCAGGATTACAAGTTTGAACGGGACAAGAGACAAGGTGCATAGAAGCTACTACACCTGAGAACAGCAAACTACAACTGCAGCATCACCACCGCACTAGAGCAAACTAGACAATACATAATTTTTTTTTTTGCTTTTTTAACCCACTGCCGAGCGTTTTTTTAATATAGCCCTCTCTATAATTATTTGCAAATTTACCCCTTGAGTCACCTTCTGCGCTATAAGAGCTCGGCAAATCATCTAAGATGCTAAGATCCCTACTGACTCCCTTCCTTGGTATAATCATATCCACTAATTTAATCATACTACTTAATTAATCACTTAATTAAATTGCTACTTAATCAAATATCTTATTTAATCTCTTGTTAACAGAGGATCGCATGTCCTTTCAAGGAAAGGTGCCTTGGTAGGTCCCTGTTGGATTCCTGCTTAGGTTGCTCGGACAGCTTTCTATCGAGATTCCTACTGAGCTCTACTTGCTCGACAGCTTCCGACTAAGCTCCTCTAACATGACAGGTGACTCATATTACATGTCAGGTCTTTCAAGCTCATTAAAAGGACTAGTTTCACAAGTTTAAATAAAAAGAGGTTAAATTTATAAAAACGAATTTTAGGAGTTAGAAAAACAACTAGAGTAGTTTTACAAATTCAAAAGAAAGAAGGCTAAATTTGAAAAACGAATTTTTAGAGGCTAGAAAAACGGCTTTGGCAGTACATCACAACAGAACAGAGAAGAAACAATCACGTCTAAGCACAACACCCTCAAGCAAAAAGGTTTTCAAGCCCGGTCGCGAGTTGCACCGACATTTGAATGTAAGCTGTCAGTGACCGATCTGCACTACCACCAAGCAAATTGGCTTGCCGACTTTGAACGTTTTTTATTGACAACAGCAGTCATCCTCAAGCCAGCCATATCTGGCTATCTGGTTGTGAATTTTTGACTCATGTAGATCTCCAAAATACTTTTTTTTTTTTTTAAAAAATTAGTTTCTGTCAGATTTTTTTTGCAAACTGGCTCCTAGGCCCGCAAAAGCCGCACATCAGGAGTGCGGCATATGGGAATAAAGCAGACGGAGAGCGCTGCAATGCCACGATGTGACACATGGCATTGCAGTGCCCCACTCATCAGTTTTTGAAAAATAAAAAATGGCATGTAGTGCTACATGCTACAGTCACTCGTGTTTTGATTTTTTTTTCTGAGTGGAGGCTAGTTATGAAAAAATATATTATAATTTTATTAGGTTTTATAAATGAATTATAATAGAAAAAAATGGTATAGCGGGTAGTTTTGATAAAAATAATTCTATAGGTAGTTCTAAAAAAAAAATCACACGGCGGCTAGTTCTAAAAATCTCACGTCCCAACACAAAATATTTTGAGGAGCCATATTTTGCTGGCTCAATTACCATCAATAATTCTACGAGCCATCAATAATATTTTTTTCTGCGGTCGTCTAATAAAAAATATTGCCCACAAAAATTATTATTGATGGCCTGCAAAATTATTGATAATAATTTGACCAGCAAAATTATTGACGGTAATTGAGCCCGCAGAATATGGGTCCTCAAATATATTGTGTTATATTCTGCCCCTCCGTAAAATATGGCCGGCAGAATATGGATCCTAAAAATATTTGTGGTAGGACGTGCGATTTTCAGAACTAGCTACCGTGCGATTTTTTTAAGAACTACCCATAGATTTTTTTTAGAACTAGCCGCCGTGTGATTTTTTCTATTATAATGTATTTATAAAGCCTAATAAAATTATAATGTATTTTTTCCAGAACTAGCCTCTGCTCAGCACCAAACAAATCAAAACACGAGTGATTGTAGCATGCAGTGGTACTATAGTATGCTGGTTTTTTTTATTTTTTTCTTCAAAAACAGCTATATAGGGGGCGCTGTAATGCCACGTGTCATGTCGTAGCATTGCAGTGCTCCTCGTCCACTGCATTCCCATATGCCGCGCTTTTGTGGGCTCGAGAGCCAGTTTTGAAAAAAAAATCAACAAGGGCTTTTTTTATTTAAAAAAAGCATATTTTGGAGGGCTACAATACAAAAAAATTCTCTGGTTGTCGCTCTTGCCGTGCCCACATACGCCCTCCGTGGGTAGGAAGCCTCAGAGGAGGGAGGGCCACTTCAAGGGTCCTTTCGTCTAGATCATCTCACTTAAACTTAACGCTATTACTCTATATTCTACCTCTATAGTAGATTGAGCCTCAATTTTCTGCTTCTTACTCCTCCATGACACGAGATTACCGCCCACAAAGATACAATATTCAGATGTAGGCCTCCTATCATTTATACTGCTTGCTCAATCAATATCATAATATCCCTCCACATTCAAGTGTTGATTCTTCCTAAACCAAAGCCCTTTTCTAGGGCTACTTCTCAAATATCATAAAATCTAAAAGACAACATCCATATATCTTGTTCTAGAATCATGCATATACCGACTTACCATGCTGATTATATATGAAATATCATGTCTTGTATGACATAAGTAGATGAAACAGCCAACCGGCCTTTATAAGCCTCCTTGTCAACTAGATCACCAGACTCAATACAGTGTTTGTGATTCCTATTAATAGGTGAAGTAATAGGATGACACCTAAGCATTCATGTCTCTACTAACAGATCAAGGATATACTTCCTTTGAGAGAGAACTACCCTTTTTGAAGACTGAGCGATCTCAATTCTAAGGAAGTATCGAAGAGATCCAAGATTATTCACCTCAAATGCTTCTCCTAGTCTCTCTTTAAAGCACTTGATTTCTTCACTATCATCTTCAGTTATCACAATATCATGAATATAGACCATTAGTATGGTGATATGTGAACCTTTATGCTTGTAAAACACCGTATGATCTTCATTGCATTGAGAATAACCCATCCCATAAATTGCATATCTGAATCTGTCAAACCATGCTTGTGAAGACTGCTTTAGGCCATATAATTTTTTTAAACTTACACACATTTCCAATGGTCTGCTTATTCTCAAAGCTAGGAGGTATCTTCATTTATACCTCGTCTTGTAAATCTCCATAGAGGAATGCATTCTTCACATCCAGCTAATAAGAGGACACCTAGAATTAACGACACAAGAAATCAACATCCTTACTATTCTCATCTTCGCTACTGGTGCAAAAGTTTCATCATAGTATATTCCATACATTTGACTATAACCTTTTACAACCAATCTCACCTTGTATCTGTCCACCTTTCCTTTAGGAGTTTGTTTTACCCTAAAGACCCATTTGCTTCTCACTGCCTTCCTTCCTGCTGGAAGTGGAACAAGATCCCTTGTTTTGTTCTTCTAAAGTGCACCAAGTTTTTATTTCATAGTACCCTTCAATTTAGGATTTTGCTTAGCAACCCACCAATCCTTTAAAATAGGCACTATCTAGAGAGATGCAATGAATGATTTGTCTGTAGGAGAGATATGAGAGTATGAAATGAAATTTGTAATGTCATACTCAAAGCCATACCGCAGTGGTGGCTTTCCAGCGTTAAATCTAACTGCCCTACGTTGTGCAAGAGGTAACTCTAAATGAGAGAAATCAGGTGGAATATTACCAGTTGCCCTAAGGAGAGGCAAGAAACTTGATGGAGAGAGACTTAAGGAGAGATTTGAAACTAGGGCTGGATTAACTAGACTGGCTGGTTGTTCTAGTTGTGGTTCTACTTCTGATAAAACTCACTCAAGTGCTGACAACAGCTGTTGTTTCTTCCCCTGTCTCACTAGTTCCTCTACTACCTCTGGTAGAATTTGCTCATCTGATGACGGAGGTTTTGAAGATGATGGTTGTTTCTCTTCTTATCTCTAGCAGCGTTGTCTCTGATACACTTTTAATTCTTCCGAGGCTGTCATATCTCTTGTACATTTTTTGTCTTGACTGGGACAAGCACACATAATTGTTCTCACAACATCAACTTCTTCCCCTTGGTTAACGCTCCCACTCCTTTTATACTCGTCTTGACTGGGACAAGCACACATAATTGTTCTCACAACATCAACTTCTTCCCCTTGGTTAACGCTCCCACTCCTTTTATACTCCCTGTCTTGACTATCACCCTTGGTGACAGAAGAAAATTCCTCTAAGAATTGACCAAGATCACTACTATATGTGTAGTATGGCTCGAACTGCCGAAAAGTTATATCTGCATGAACAATTTCTTTTCCATTGGGTTCTAGCACTTATATCCCTTCTAACTAGATGAATATCCTATGAATACAAACTTTATAGCTTAAGGATCTAGTTCACAAACTGTTGGCCGGTGATCTGGTACAAAGCACATACAACCAAACACTTTAGGGGAAACCATGAACTCTCATTGACCCAAAAGAAGTTCATTGGGAGACTTTATCCCTAGAATTCGAGATACTATACGATTGATAAGATATGCAGCTGTCATCACTATCTCACTCCAGAATCTCTTTGGCACATTCATCTAAAACATGATTGAATGTGCTACTTCCAACAAATATCGATTCTTCCTCTCGCCACTCCATTATGAGGAAGTGGTTTGATGAAGTATCCCATTAGAGATGTGCTGCTGATGAAGTATCCCATTCCCTGAGAGATATGCTGCAAACTCCTTGTTAATATACTCAGTTCCATTGTATGTTCAAAAAATTTGAACCTTTGCATCAAACTGAGTTGCTACCAACCGATGGAAGTCCTGGAAACATTAAAGGACCTAACTCTTGTGTTTCATCATATAGATCCAAGTCATACGAGTATAGAATAAATGAATATGAAAACTACTTAAAACCACTCACAAAGGTAACCGAGCATGAACCCCAAACATCATAATGTATTAATATAAAAGGTCCATAACTCTGAAGACCAAAACTACTATAAGTAGACTATGTATGCTTTCTAAATTCACAAGTATCACACACAAGTTTATCCTTATCTACTTTATTAAACAACTTAGGGTATACCTTACTTAAACTCTTAAATGAAGAATTTCCCAAACAACGATGATGTAGCACAACCTCTTGCTCAAC
The DNA here is from genome assembly GCA_036346375.1 of Guadua angustifolia. NCBI lineage: Eukaryota > Viridiplantae > Streptophyta > Magnoliopsida > Poales > Poaceae > Guadua > Guadua angustifolia. The sequence goes on from CM070508.1 coordinate 20,882,874, forward strand.
TCCTCTTATAGCCACGGCTAATGCTATACCCTCCTGATCAACATATCGTAGTTCATTACACCTAATTTTAGTCCTAATTCTCTTCCCAGTTCTCTTCTCCTAGAACATAAAAGAGTCCTCATCAAATAAAATAGCGCATTTGAATTGGTCGATGATAGAACTTACTGAAAGAATATTAACTACAAAGGATAGGATATGCAAGATAGAGGATGAAGCAATAGATGGTGTGCATTCTATATATCCTACTCTCTGAATAAGTTGAGATATCACATCAGCTATATAAATAGTTTTAGAGTGTGTAAATGGAATGTAGGATGCAAATACCCTAAAAGAACCTGTGACATGCTTAGATGCTCCTGAATCTATTACTCAATTAATATGAGGATGCTTATATATGGATGCAACTACCTATGCCTAAGTACCTTCATCCATTGGGGTGTAGTTTGAAATGTTACCAAAGGAGGTGGTATGTGTGTCATAGAATCTTGAGAAGACTTTGCTTTACTTTTCTGCCATTGTTCCTACTACATAGCCTGCTCGCATGTCAGAGTAATAGACATGATATATTCTACCATGGCCAAGTTGGCTCTGGGCCACCCTTACCCCTATCTTGATCTCCACATCAACCTCCATGAGCCTGATCTCCTCCTCATCCTCCACACTCACCACGACCACCATGATCTCCACCTCGGCCTTCATCATACCGTGGGAGATGACAGACATGATGACAGACATGACTCAGGTGCCCTCTTGCCCCATAGTTGTAACACTCCCTATGATCAGGTACGGTGTAGGCTGATTTGACTGGGTTGTTGCCCCCTATTACTCGTAGTCGAACTTTCTCCTACACAATAGCTGAAATGGCCTCCTCCATAGTAGGTAGAATAGCCAAGTGAAACATGGAAGCTCTTCTATTCTCAAATTCTGGGTTTAGCCACTTTAAGAAGTGTGTGACTCGCCTGCATTGTAGCCATAGTCTGCCAACCTCAATATCACGGACACAAGTTAATTGCGGTGGATAATAGTGATCCAAGTTTACCCATAGTTGTTGCAACTCACTAGCATACTTTTGGACAATATTCTCTTCCTGTTTCATGATCTCTACCTTGGTTTGAACTTTCACCATCATCATCACTTTGCCTACCCTAGAGTACATGTTACTCAGCATCTTCTATATCTCCAATGTATTCTGCATCTTCTCCACTGTCTGAGTGATGGATGGAAATATTGAAGTCAGTAACCACCATAGAGTTGGTGTGTTCCACATCCTTCAATTCATGCTTGCCTTGTCCACAGGCCCAACATAGGTCTCCTCCTATAGGTAGTGCTCCACTCCCTTCGTCCTTAGAATTAGATGAGCCATTCGAGACCGACTCAGGTAATTCTTGCTTCCTTCTAACTTCACCTCATTTGGCATTAGCTCCAGCTTCAGTTCAGATGATCTTGCACCAGCCATTGGACCAATTATACTTGTCGCTAAAAGGTCCTGTAATATGCTTCTCATATCACCTTGTGTAACCAATGAGGAAGTTGACTCAACAATCACCCTCTTCTTCTCTTTGGTTATCTTCATTATGGCATCCTCCTGCTTTCTTGCAGCTTCAATCTCTTTTGTAGTCATCTCGTACAAATAACTAGAGCTATGCTAATCACAAAACTATGCTACGTGTATCTCCACAATCACAGCAATCCTTCAAGAATCAAAGACAACGCAAGGCATAGATGTGGCACCTCTAATACATATAAAAAAATACAAAAAAAACTTTCCTTTTGTTCCTTTTTTTATTTTGCTAGGATTTGATTTAAAGCTACTTGAATACTTCTCTAGAAATTTATTATATGTTATCCATGGTATGGCTCAATTGCGCTAGTGCCACACAATCCTTCTTCAAGAAACTCAGTACTTTCGGTTGCTAGAACTCATGGACGCAAAGTGACAAATGCATTTTTGAAAAAAAATCCCCATTAAGCATACATGGAAGAGGATGTTGTTTATGGATTTGGAGTGGCTTAGAGCTTCCTCTAAGATGGTGGTTTCCTTGGATAAGTTGTTGGTAGAAATTAACTTGTGACTAATGTTGGCTGTTCAAGCCTTGATCTTCTTTTATTTTTTACCTAGTTGCGATAGAGGTTTGTCGAATATCTAAATATGAGATATGCACATACATCGGAAACTCAAAGATTATACAATATATGCTCAGTCAAGCATCTGGAAACTCCGGATATCATGAGCCCAATTCTATGGGATAAGATATACGCGGAGGGGGTATCTTCATACAGGGAAGGACTCGATCGTTTTCCTGTTACGAGGAAACCAACTAGAGTACGCCTGATATTCAGGGAAGTTTGGATACGCTGCGAAGAACATGCAACGATGGACTCCTCGTCGACTACGATCTGGTATCCAAATTGCAACTCGACTCAAGGAAAGGCTACCCAACTATATAAGGATGGGGGTAGGCATCCCTAGGAGAACAAGCAAGCAATTCTCAGACTATAAGCCATCTAGAGTTAGACAAGTGAGAAGACCTTTTGAGCAGAGCATCTAAGAACCGGCGAACTGCGCTTCATCAACCCTTAGCTGTAGCTTAACCACCAACTAAGTTCAATACTCATTGTAATTAGAGATACACGTCCTGCTTTGTACTTTGTTCATCGACTCCATACATCAACCACACAAGAGTAGGGTGTTACTCCATCTGGGGGCTTGAATCTGTCTATATTGTGTGCCTCCAATTTTGTGTCTGACTTTGCTAATCCGAAGGTACCCAAAACTATAAGTTTATTGTCAATTTCTAACCTTCGATAGTTGGTGCGCTAGGTAGGGGCCTTCAGCTATTTTTACAAATCAAACATGTCTTCGGTGTGTGTTCACAATAGAGCCTCTAATGTCGACCCCTGCGGCGACTTCACCTCGATCGCTTTCATTAGCCAAGCTCCAATAGTCGGATCTGAGATCGCCATCGAAACCATGCTTTATTGATGGGGGCTAGGCGGAGATCTTGGGTACATCGGCTTCACCGAGTCTCGCTCCTGGGACCCACACCGAGAGGTGTGCTTCATAGACTTCGGCCCTATGGAGCCCAGCGTCCTCAAGTACATCGAGACAGAGAGTGACAACGATAGCGATGGCCTCAGCAGTCAGAACAACAGCCAGAGTAGTAGCCAAACAGATTGATACGTGTTCATAGCCAGAGCCAACAATGGTGCTACTGCCGAAAATTCCCAAGAAAGGGATCCAAGGGCAGAAACCATAAGTGGTCAGGGACACCAAATCCCCCCGTGCACGCCTCAAGATCCTGCAGCAGCGACAGCTATAGCGCGGATAACTGCAAACATTGTTGCTCCCAACACTATAGATTATCGGTGAGATCTAGCAGCTGCGGCCATAGCCGGGATCGTGGCCAACCTGTCAAAGCAACTCACTCTCGATAATCCAATGATGCCCCACCCACGGGAGTTAGATTTTCAGGGACAGCAGATTCTTTGGCAATGCAACCATAACGGTGGGCCCAACCACGTCCCAGGAGCAGCGTCCTATTAGAGCCACAACAGTGACATCTTCAATACCCTTGAGGCAAATGTCCAGTGTGCTCAGATGCTATCGAAATTCCTTCCGCCACTCGATCCAGGCAACCTGATGACTCCAGTGTTCGATCAAATGAAAACACTACTCGATGCAGCACAAGCTCAGACCACTCGACCAGCCAACTCAAGGTTTGGATGCCCCAGCCAACAGGGTGCCAAGAGCCAACTGCTGGGACCATCTCACGATAGTCATCGAGCAGCGAGGTCGTTGGTGGATAGCTCTAGCCATCGTGCCTCTAGGACAGCTCATTCCAACCCCCACCAGAGACGCCCTGGGGATCTTCGAGACCGTATTCCTCAAAATCATTGGGATTTGTGTGACATCCTTCACGATCGAAGCGAAGAACATGACCGCGAAGATCGTGAGTGATGAGAAAACGAGTCCCCACCTTCAAGGGGCCAATCTCCCGCATGTCGGGTCCGACGAGGCGAATCTCCACCCTCAAGGGGCCGCTCGCCAGCACGACACATGTTTCCTCCTCGACAAGAAGCACGACAATGTCCGCGACAGGCTGTCGTGCCCCGAATTTGTAAATCTGGACACTTTGTGTATTTTGCACTAGTCCAGGATCGCGCTAGTGCACACAGGCTAAGCAGGGTTTAAAGTACCAATAACATACACAGTGGAATAATATTAAAGTACTTCAAACATGTATATAAACGAGTGTACGACCTTATGGTCATCCTTACAATAGTATGCCACGCAGGTCTTACAATAATTAAAGTAACGAAAGTTCAACAGCGAAAAAATAAATCTTCGTGGTGCTCCATCTCCTGCCACAGGTGCCCTGACAAAGGCTTGATTCCTAGTTATCCAGCTCTTCGACAAACTCTTCCTCGTATGCAGGCGTAGTCTCCTCTTCTGGTAAATTTTGTCCGCAAGGGTGAGTACACACCGTACTCAACAAGTCATGCACAGAATGCAGTTCTATTACTACATGCATGGCTTATTACAAAGGAATGGCTTTACTGGTTATTTTGCTTTTGCAACAATATTTTAAACTACTATCTATTTAGATTGAAAGCATCAAAACCATGTAACCATCATATGTCTCAAGTTGTTTTTCTCAAAATTTTGGACACACAGTTCCTAATCAACATTCATCATTAACCCTGGCACACAGCCTTTCACCCCATTTTATTTTCAAACACTACCCCTTGACTGTAATCCCCGAGCATTGTCCAGTACCGTGGACTCGGCTATTCGAACAGTTTTGACACTCTGCAGAGGTTGTACACTTTACCCACAAGATACAGTCGCACACCACAAAGGCGATTGACCGTAACAAAGCTTTTCAGAGACTTCTATCTCAGCCTAAGAACCTCTCCGTGTTGCCATCACTATCACTTCCCTCACTCAGAGCCGAAGTATAGGACCGACGAACACCGTTGGACGGGTACCAAGCGTATAGCACGTGCACGCTCCCCATCTGATTACCCCATGTAAGCGCCACCTGAGTATCAAAGGTAAGACATCGAATCCTACTAAACTAGGTCTTCCCATTCAGACATGTGGTTGTACGAGAGACTCAGGTCAAAGGCTTGCAAGGTAAGGTCCTTAGCTGACCAAGGCAAGACTTCCTTCTCTCAAATTGGCACACAACCCTCACATCACTCAAACCCATCAAATGCCACACAGGCCCACCTGGCACGAAGCCTCGATCCACTTGCCCCAGTCTAAATCAATTCCACCCCAAGTTATTTAACGGTACAACACATGCCCGTAATCATCTTTCATGTAGAACCACACAGGTCTCTACATTCCAGTTTCAATACCAACATCATTCCACCTTTTATCAAAATGCATTCACTATTTTTTAGTCAATGTTACTCTTGTAATCCAAACAGAATTGTTCACGTTATAAGCATAGCTAAGCAACTATTCACGGTCTAGCCTCCCGTGTTGGCACAATAATATCAACCAACTAATATTACCAACTTAGGTTATCAAAGGAATCGTGGCATATGAATGATAATAACAAGGTGACAATAACAATTAGGTCGATTAACTAATTCACCCAAAATATTTAAATCCATTTTTTTAGTTGAATTAGCATGCATAGTTTGAAACAAAATACATTTCAAATCTTAGGAGCAACATGGTCAAAGCATAACTTGCCTTCAAAGAGTTGCTGATCCTGGTCCGGAGTTGATTCTTGTGCAGGAAATTCCCCCTCGAAGTTCTCCGACAAATCAACGTCTACCCAAATCATATGTACACACAATAAATATATTTTCCAGAGCGAAAACTCAACTATAAAAATTCCACAAAATTCACTAATAAATAGATCTTGATTTTACAAATTTTTAGAAATTATAATCACTCAAATCGGAGTTAAAACGCAAAAGTTATAGCCATTTGAAGTTTGAAAATAAATAAAAAAGAATAAACCGAATTTCTTTATTTATTTTTATACGGATAATTCCGGAATTATGACGTCAGCAAGACTAATAATGACGTCAGCACCGAATTATTTTTCTAAAGAAAATCGAATTATGCGTCGGCATGGCGTCCTCGCCGACGTCAAGATTCATCCGGCAAGCGACAAGTGGGTCCCACTGATGACGTCAGCATGACACGTGTCATGATCTGGCCGTGACACGTGGCGACGAACTATCAACCGAGAGGTTGATTTAATCTTGACCGTCCGATTCGAAACGAACGGCCACGATCAAACGTCGTTTCGGCTCGGGTTGTTCCGGTGTTGACACGTGGCACAATCTCAATCACTGGATCAAGATCTAACGGTGGAGAACAAACCGAATGACGACTCAATTGACCCGGTCAAATGCCAAGATTCGTGCACTTGCCACGCGTCTCAATCTGAGCCGTGCGATGAAATCAACGACCAAGATTGCACCGACACTTCGGATCGCTACTGCGGTGCTGACACGTGGCCTAACCGTGACCATCGGATCAAAATCAAACGGCGGACATTGACCGAGTGACGTCAACAGCAGCGGCGGCCCTGTCACCTCGGTTCCCGTGTGACACATGTCGTCTCGAGACTGGCCCGGCGCGCGGCGCAATCCCGAACGTTCATTACAAAATCAACGGCCTAGATTAAATCAAAATCCCGCGGCGTGACAAGCGACGCGGCTACTCCGGTGCGCGACGCGTGGGTGCATCCGCACCGCTCATCCAAAATCCAGTGGTCCAGATCTAATCAATCCTACACTAATAACACAGATCTAACGGCTATGGTTATCTAGTCTACGTGGCTACACAGGAATCATTCGATCAAGATCTAACGGTGGCTAATTGAAGATGAAGTTTACTATACCATGGCTACGTGGCTAGATCTAGGCCGCATATCTAAGATCCAACGACTGCCAACTGATGAAGCTCGGGCACACGTGGGCAATCCCTTCCTCAGGCACGTGGCGCTATCCTAGCCGTTCAAGTCTAGATCTACGGCTAAGATCTATTGCGACGCTATTCTGGTCTCTACCAAAGGAAGACACGTGGACTCACCAGGACGGTGCGATGTAGATCCAATGGCCGACATTGCTCGCGAGCTCGGTGATGGCACGGCGGCGTTCGAAGACCGGAGTTGGGGAAGATGACCAAGGCGATGGCGTTCCAGAGCAGCTCCGGCGTGATGAAGTAGCTCCACGGATGCGGCTCGGTGCGAGGAGTACCCCGGTGGCTTCAACGGCGGCGGAGACTTATCGGAGAAGGCGCAAACAACGGTGGAACATCTCAGGTCTACGGCGAGCAAATGCGGCTAAACGGCGGCGAGATGAACGGTGTGGGTTGGGGCAAAAGAAGCGCACGTCGAAGAGCTTTCCCGCGGAGTCATCGGCCGGCTTTATAGCCTCGGAAGGCGAGCTCAAACGGCGCATTAACGCGGCGGTTTCTCGCCAGGGACGACGGCGGCGGCGGTAACGTTCGAGGTGACGTGGAGCAATCCCATGCGTACACGCGGCGACGATCCGACGGCGCGGGGCAACGAATCGGCGTGGGCGTCTCACAGCCGTGCGATGCGAATCGAACGGCTAGCGAGCGGCGACGCTAGGGTTTCCGGCCGAGCGGCTGTGCGATGCGCACAGTAACGGGCCGGGCCCATCATTGTTCATTGGATTTTCCACTGATTTCCGAATAAAATTAATTCCCGATATTCATTTAAATTATTTGAGGCACTTAAAATATCAGAAAAATTCTAGAAAATACTTTACAACATTTTAAACTCAAATAAAATATTTTCATTTATATTTTGTTGAAACTTTTCATTATTAAATTAATTTCCATAGAAAGATTAATTTCCAGAAATTCAAATTAAATCCAAATAAATTCCAAAAATTCTCAGAAATTCAAAATAAATTATAAAATTCAAAATATCTAAATTTTGGGATGTTACACAGGCGACCCCTGAGGACGTCGATGAGGGGTGCAAAGCGTTCACTCCCAAGCTATACGTAGTCAGATGGCCGGACAAGTTCAAGCTAGGCCCTGTCGAGAAGTACTTGGTCAAAATCAACCCTGTCGAATGGCTACAGATCTACACTACAGTCATGAGGGTTGCCGGAGGAAATAAGAAGGTGATAGCCAACTATCTGCTCACCACCCTGAATAGTGCAGCGAGATCTTGGTTACTCAACCTCCCACCTCAATCGATATCATCATGTGCGAAGTTGCGAGCCCAATTTATCACCAATATTTAGGGTAAGTATGAACACCCCAGAATGCGTAGCGACTTGCATCAAGTGATACAGAAGCAAGAAGGGTCATTGCGCGGCTTCATCCGACGCTTCAGCGACAAACGCAACTTGATACCTAACATTTCAGACGAAGCGTTCATAGTGGCCTTTGAGAATGGTGTCAAGCATAGAAAGTTGAAGGGAAAGCTTACCACTCAAAATATCAGAACCACCAAAGAGCTCTTCTAGTTGGCAGACAAATATGCCAGACACGCTGAGACCCGAGATCATCTCAACAACCCTAAGCCTAACAGCGACAAGCTTGAGTCGCCCAAGCAAGGAGCGAAGAGGAACAAGAACCATGTGGAGAAATGCAAAAGTGACTCTACTATAGCCGCGGTTGAAAGGGGCAAGGCGTGCAATATTGGTGACAAAAAAGGCCGAAGCTGTGAAGAGAACAAATACTACCTAGTCCATCATACGGACAAACACGACTTTGATGAGTGCCAGGTGATCAGTAAGTAGGTCCAAGAGAAGCTCAAGGACATGTTTGCCGAGCATGGAATCGAGCAGGCCAAATAAAAGACTCAGGACGATGAGCCCAAATACCATGGGGCTGATCACAAGCTGGTGCATATTTTTGGGGATTTGACATGTACGAGTCTAAAAGACAGTATAAGACAGCTGAAAGAGAGGTCAACCTAGCCACACCAGCTCTCCCTAGATTTCTCAAGTGGTCAGAAGTGCCGATCACCTTCGACCAATCAGGTTACCCAGCCACGGTTCCACATCTAAGGCGATACCCCATGGTGGTCGAGCCCACCATCATCAATGTTAAGGTCACTTGAACCTTGGTTGATGGAGGTATTTCAGTAATCTTTATCTTCACAAAAATGCTGGAGAACATGGGGATCCCCTGCCAGAAATAAAGGCCGAAGCTGAGCCACTTGGCCAGATCGAGTTGCTGGTCACGTTTGGCATGTTAGACAATTTTGGCATTGAAAAGATCCTCTTCGATGTGGCAAATTTTGAGACCATCTATAATGTGATCCTAGGCTGCCCAATACTAGCCAAATTCATGGCAGTAGTGCACTACGCGTACCAGACCATCAAGATGCTAGCGCCAAAAGGAGTCCTTACAATTAAGGGGGGCCAACATGTTGCGGTCTAGTGCGACAAGAAGATCCTGGAGATGGCCGAGCATCTTTGCGGATCGACAGCCAGTGCCGACAGCAAGGGAGCTAAGTGTCAAAAATCCAAGAGTAGCGATCAAGCTCCCGTGTCCAACAGTGCCACCAAGGACCTGGCCGATGATAGCAAGAAGGACAAGAAGACCAACGGAGGTGTCAAAACGATGCCCTTAGACCTGTCAGAGCCTTCCAAGATGGTCAAGGTGGGTGCCGACCTTGACCCCAAATAGGACAAACCGTGACGTGTTTGCATGGCAACCATCCGACATGCTCGAGGTCCCCAGGCAGACAGAAACAATGCAGATTCACGGAAGATCAGAAGCAGGCCATACAAGAGGAGGTCAGCAAACTCCCGAAGGCTAGCTTCATCCGAGAGGCCTGTCACCCGACATGGCCGGAAAACCTTGTCCTCGTCAAGAAGCTCAACGACAAGTGGAGGATGTGAGTCGACTACACCGATATCAACAAAGCCTGCCCTAAGGATTCTTTTCCTCTCCCCGCATCGACCAAATAGTGGACTCTATTGCGGGCTGTGAACTGCTAAGTTTTTTAGATGCCTATTCGGGGTATGACCAAATTAGCATGTCCGTAGAGTATGAGAAGAAGACTACTTTTACTACTCCTTTTGGTGTATTCTGTTATATTAAGATGCCTTTTGCTTTAAAGTGCGCTGGTGCTACGTATCAACACTGTATTCACTTGAAGTCCCAAATCGAACGCAATGTAGAAGCATACATCAATGATATCGTGGTTAAATCGAAAAACGGGAGAACCTTAATCAGTGACCTCGTGGAAACATTCGACAACCACAGCAAGTATCGAATGATGCTTAACCCCAAGAAGTGCATGTTCGGTGTTCCATCCGGCAAGCTTCTCGGCTTCCTGGTGTCCACTCGTGGCATCGAGGCCAACCCATGTAAAATTGAGTCTATTGACTAGATGCGTCCTCGCGGATGTTGAGAGAAGTGCAAAATCTCGCAGGCTAAATCGTGGCTCTTAGTCGATTCATCTCTCGGATGGGCGAGCGAGGCCTACCTTTCTTCAAACTACTCAAGAAGCAGGATATTTTCGAGTGGACCAAGGAGGCAGAAAAAGCTTTTCAAGACTTGAAAATGTATTTATCGTCTCCGTTAATTTTGATTTCACCTAACAAAAAAGAGAAGCTCTTTCTGTATATTGCAGCTACCCCTCAAGTAGTAAGTACAGTCTTGGTGGTCGAACAGGATTGCCCTGAGAAAAATGCCAAAGTCCAGAAGCCGGTGTATTACATGAACAAGATCTTTCATGACACCAAGCTGTGAAACCCTCAAGTACAGAATATGTTGTGCGCCATCTTGATGACTTCCCAAAAGTTGCGGCACTACTTCCAGGCGCACAAGATTACAGTCGTGACGACGTATCCGCTTAAGAAGGTAATATGCAACTGAGAGGTGGCGGGGCGAATTGCACAGTAGGCAGTCAAACTTAACGAGTTCAAGATTGATTTTACGCCGCAGACCAGTGTCAGGTTAGGGGTATTAGCCGACTTTATCACAGAATGGATGCACGCCAAGGAAAAGGAGCACAAGTCGATCGATAACCACTGGACTATGTTCTTTAATGGATCGCTCACACTTCAAAGCTCAGGGTCCGGTATCACGCTCATGTCCTCGACAAGTCAGGAGCTCAAATATGTCATCCAACTCGATATTCAAGCTTCAAATAATGTTGCAGAATACGAGGGACTTGTTAACAGGCTCCGAATAGTTGTGTCACTTGGGATCAGGCAATTATTCGTGAAAGAGGACTCACAGATAGTCATAAACCAAGTGCAAAAGGAGTACTAGTGCTCGGATGACAATATGGCGGCATACCTAAACAAGGTTCACAAGCTAGAGCACAAGTTCGAAGGGCTCGAGGTAAGGCATATGAGAAGCGATAATTCCGCCACCGACGAACTTGCCAGGCTCACTTCATCCCGTTCACCCACACCTGCAGGAGTCTTTGTTGAGAAAGTCCTTAAACCATCTGTCCCCCTTGTACGGGAGACAGATGCTGCCGAACTTGACCAGCAGCCTGGTTGAGTCAGCGAGGTAAAATTCGCAGACGCGGAAGCTGCACTACTCAAACGCGAACTGACTTGGATGACTCCATTCCAAGCCTATCTCGAAGGTCGAGAGATCCCTGACGCTGATGTCTCAGCCGAGAAATTGCACGTAAGTCCAAGCTATACACATTGGTAGATGGCACACTCTATCGAAAGGGAGAAATAGAATCTTGATGAAGTACATCACTCAGGAAGAGGGCAATAAAATTTTGCTCGATATCCATAGAGGCATCTGCAGCAACCATGCGTCCTATCGCACTCTAGTCAAAAAAGTTTTTCAGTAGGGATTCTATTGGCCAACTGCTCTTCAGGATGCTTACGAGTTAGTGAAAAAGTGTGAAAACTACCAATTTACGGCAAGTAAACCACCGGACCAGCCTAGGCCTTGCAAACTATTCCTCTGTCTTGGCCTTTCTTTGTCTGGAGCTTGGATATCTTGAGACCTTTTCCAAGAGCCTAAGGAGGTTACAAGTTCTTGTTTGTGGCAATTGACACGTTTACCAAGTGGATCGAAGTCGAACCCGTCAGGAACATCACCTCAAAAGCAACCAAGAAGTTCATGAGGAGCATCGTTACTCGATTTGGCATCTCTAATTGAGTAATCACAAACAATGGTAGCCAATTCAAGAGCAATGCTTTCACAGTCTTTTGCGAAGAATTTGGTATCAAACTTTGCTTCACCTCTATAGCTCATCCTCTTAGTAACGATTAGGTCGAACATACCAACATCATAAATCCTGCAGGGGATCAAGACTCATGTATTCGATAGGCTCAAGGCTTATTTGACCCGGTAGGCAAAAGAACTCCCCTCGATGCTATGGGCCGTTTGTACATTGACTAGTCGAGATATTGGTGAAACACAGTTTTTCTTGATCTACGAAGCAGAAGCGGTGCTTTCGACCAAGCTAACATTCAGGTCACCTCATGTGGACAACTACTCAGAAAAGGAACAAGAGCAGGTGCAAACAGATGATGTAAATCTACTCAAAGAGTACAGGGATCGAGTATCCATTTGAGCAACCAAGTATTAGTAAGCCTTACGCAGATGTCATGGCCAGAGAATCCAGGAAAGAGCGCTCACTGTCAGGGACTTAGTACTACGAAAGGTGCCGAAGCAAGACAACCATAACAAGCCATCACCTAAGTGGGAGGGTCCTTACGTGGTGGTCGAAGCGACTTGACCAGGATCAGTACGACTATCTATGTTGGAAGGAACCATGCTGGACAATCCATGGAACATCGATCAACTAAGAAGATTTCATACATAAATAAAAAAGATAGTTCATTTGAGGCATCAAACAACAGAAATTCTGGTAAGTAAGAGTTTATTAAAAATTAGCTAACAAAAGTCATCCTATTACATTTTAGCTAGGTATCCTATGGCTACTTGTTCTCGAAGGCATCATGCCGCCTCTTCTGCTCTCTCGGGGACTGGTAGCTGATGGTTCTTGAAATGGGCCATCACCCTTGGAATGGGCCAGAAGGGGGTGTGAATGCCCGGCAAGTTGTCGACGGAGAAGGCGACCCTTTTGTTGTCGAAGGAAGAGTGCGAGAGGAGGCTGAACCGATGAAGCTGTTTTGAGCCTCACCTTCTTCTCCCTCGATGGTATCTTCTCCCCCGACAATGACAGTAGTGACATCCTCTCCCCCGATGACGGCAGCGGTGGCATCTTCTCCCCCAGTGGTGGCAGCGGTAGCTTCGTCTTCTTCGACAACGATCGCATCTTTATCCTCCGGCCAAACCTCTTTCTCAATAGCCTCCCAATCGATGTCTTCATCCTCCTCTTCAGAGATGACGATGATGATCTACCTCGAGGAGCCTGTGGCTAGAGGCGGAGGGGGAAAAATCTCTACGGTGATCTCTAGAGGAGGGGAGTCTTCAAGGATCTCTATAGATGGGGACAACGAGGGAGTGGAAGCCATGAATGTGGTTGCAAAAGCTAAGGCATCGCGAGCAGAAGGTAAAAAAAAGATGAGTTGTGACAGGAGACCGCAAGACTCGTCTATTTATAGCTCAGGGAATAGGTCGTGCTGAAGCCGCAACCCATCTAGATTCACGTCGGTCCTAATCCACAAGGCATCCTTTGCGCTTCCACATAAATGCAGGAACTAAAGAGACGCTAAGTTATGATGTGCCACATGGAAGCTGAAGGGGCGCGAAGGTTGTAACAGTATTCAATCATTATAACGGAGTTAAAAAAAGAATGCTGAGCTTTACCAGTATGCTTGGGGGCTCATGCGTCTGAGTGTATGGTCAAGGGCTACCGTCTATGATGCTCACGCTCTACTTTCTCCTCGATACAGTCATCGAACAGAAAGTTGGAGGCTACATCAAGCATTTGTTAGTGTATTTGCTCTACCATCGCCTCGATGCACTCATCGAGTAGAGGTTCGGGAGCTACATCACTTGATCGTTCCTTTACCTAGCTCCACTCTTGGCTCGATACATCTATCGAGTAAGAGGTTCGGAGTTGTAACAGGTATCTGTGATGCTAATGCTCCACTTTTTGCTCGATCTGGCTATTGGGTAAAGAGTCAGGGTCTACATCATGGCTTTGTGCTTACGTTAATTTATTCCCTACTTGATGGCATCATCAAGTAAGGAATCGGGGGCTGCAAGTAACTTGGCACCTGGTTCTGTTTCCTGGTCGATATAGTTATTGGGGAGCTGTAGGCACAGTTTCTTTATTTCTTTTGCATATGATTTTTTGTACGTATTTACTCGATCGCGTACTTAGCATGTCAATGAACAAAACCAATGTGTATCTATGCCTGAACTCGATGATGAGCAATTCTATCCGACATACATACGAGCACCAGATTATTAGACATCTAAAGCTCAGCAGTAGGCAGGAGATGAGGCCTCTAGTCGGTTCTACATGCGCTGCTCAGCAAGTTCATATTTGCTACAAAGTCTGAGTCATATGGTCGATGAAGACTTGCAAAAATCATGTAGTTTCTCTTCGACTTAAATAACATTTATATTATATACAACCTCTCCGAGTGTAAGCTCGGCAGCTTAGCTACTTGATTAAAGTTTTTTAGCCTTGTGCGCAGATACAGTCAGGCATACATTTGGCAACAAAGCTTCTTACTAAGAGTCTATGAGTGCTAATCAGAATTGCGTCTACTCATGTTCCTCTGTTTCATCAACAAGGAAACAATAGGCAGAGCACGATTGTCGACGTTTGTTACCGACAATAATGAAAAGGGGGCTACGCGCTGGACCCAAACTCGATGGTAGCACAAGAACACCCAATGTATACAGGTTCGGGCTCTCACGATGGAGATAATACCCTAGTCCTGTGCTCTGGAATTATCTGTGGCTAGCTGATTGCTGATGAGATCCTATCTTGTTGTTCTCCTCTCCTCTCCCACCCCCCTTTATATAGCGGAGGAGGGCGGTTACAAAGAAGAGTCCTAATCGGTTACAAGGTGGAGATTGTATCTCTTTCCTTATCCGTTAAACATGATAGCGGATAGGATTACAATTGTATCCTCCCTAAGCAGGGTCGGTCTCCATCTTCCGGGTTTCCTTGCTGCGCATGGCAGCCTGCCTCTTGGGCAATATCCATCTTCATGTAGTCGGCTTGGCCTATCCCCCCTTGGGTGGTCCTCACGGCCTGCCATGCAGATACCCGGGGTCCATATACTCCACAGTAGCCCCCGAGTGCTTTGCGATCGAATTGCCGCCTTCCTGGTCGCAGCTCAACTGAGTCAAGCTTCATGCCGAGTGCTTCCAGTTCTTGATGTAGTTTCCCGACTTGTTTTCCTTTCCAGCCGAGTGCCCATTGTAGGCAAAGAGATCGTGAAGGACTCAATAGAGCTCCACGCGTTGAATTATATCCGACTGTTGCGGCGTACAGTTGGTGGCTCCTCATGGGGTATACCGTATTCCAAACGATATACAGAAGTCAAAACGCTTTTCCCGCTCAAGGCGAAATTCAGCGCCGCTTCCTTTAAATTCATTCGTCGCCGAAGTTGCTGATGTAGTAGCCCTGAAATCATGTATATGCAGAACTTAGGCAATGTAAAAACCATTCACTCGGATGTGGTGTCCGACTGGTTTATGTATAATTTTAGAGTTTTTTACTCCTTTTCCTTATTGATTTTGAATTCATCCGAGTGGTTTGACTCTTTTTTTTGTTTAAGCACTCTGCCCGACAAATATAGCCCCGGCGTCGAGTCGACTCATGGCCCTCTTTCGTGCACGCATTTTGGGTGACTAAAGTTCGCCGTTCATGGGGTCGAGCTTCACAACTCGGAATCGGCCTTTTCGGATTCATTTGCAATCGTTAAGTAAAGGAAGAAAAATACAACTCGAGAAATAGATGTGCGACATCGCACACTATTAGTGTAGCCCCGACTTCTTTGCTTAGTTGAGAATCAACTAAGTAGCAAATCAAGAGGAAAATCGCATAAGCGAGCAGTATTTCTTAATGTAGGAAACAATAAACGACCCTAAAGAGTGTTAGCATGCTAATACTATTAGGTGTAGCCCCGACTTCTTTGCTTAGTTGAGGATCAACTTAAGTAGCAAGTCAAAAAGCCAATAATTTTATAATGACATAATTTGAGTAAACAAATGACTTAGTGCTTTATGCTCCATGTGTTGTTGACGATCGTGTCGTCCTTGCTCGTGGCGCAGCATAGGCTTGATCGAGCGAAGGTGGCGCCGGGCGCGAGCATGGGCTCGTGGCCGTGCGAGTTGGCGCTTCGGCGCAGCGTGGCTCGTGGGTCGTGCAGTATGGCGCTAAATGGCGCGGCGTGGCTCGTGGCGTGCGAAGTTGGCGCTTCGGGCGTGGCGTGGGTCGTGGCCGTGAAGTTGGCGCTTCGGCGCAGCGAGGCTCTTAGCCGTGCGAGTTGGCGCTTCGGCGCAGCGTGGCTCGTGGCGCGCCGGTATGGCGCTTCGGGCGCAGCGTGGCTCGTGGCGTGCGGTTGGCTTTCGAAGCGCGGCGTGGCTCGTGGCCGTGCGAGTATGGCGCTGTGGCGCAGCGTGGCTCTTGGCGACTTAGTCCTAATAGAGGCTTGAGTTGCTTGATTAGTGAAACACATCACTAGTCGGTGACGAAGCTCTGAGTTGTTGTAGCGACCGGCAAAGGCGATCGAGAAAGTGAGCGGTACTGCCCCGAGTTCGAAATGTCGGCGAATCACCGGGGAGCGCCAGGTTTATTGCCTCCATGCATTATATGTGTCAGGCTTAATACCGACACCAAAATAATTTCCTGAAACAATAATCAGGAAGAAATTTAAGTAGTATCTTTTTGCAAAAAATTACCCGAGTGATCCGAATAATTTTTTAAACCACTCGGATATATATATATATATAAAATTAAGCTGCATATTTGAATGCATAATTTAAATATTAGAAAGACTTAGCTGTTAGCTCGCCGACTGATTTTGGCTTGGTTCCGAGTGGTCGGATGGCCGATCCCTGTTTCCCTTTGATTTGATTGCTTCTCCATGGGAATTAACGCTTGTGACGTGCGTGTCCTGAACTCACGTGAGCATAGCACCTCCCTGATGACCTTGCCGAGAAGGTTTCTGTTGCTTCTCGTCCTCGGTGGTTCAGCCAAACTCGCTGATCTTCTACTTGACTCCGAAGCGAAGTCGTCGAAAAGCTGGCGATGAAGGCTAAAAGCTTGGATGCTGGAGTGGATGGCAAGGTGGCATGAGCCGAATCGGCACGTGGATGGTGAGCCAAGTAGCAAGGACGTGGCTCGAGGCGCACATCTGCACAAGGAGACGACCGGGAGGCCAACGGGAGGCCATGACCGGGCCGAGGAGTGAGTTTGATCGAGACGGCCGAGCGCGATGGGCTGGCGGCGTGGCCGTCTGGCAAAGACAATGAGGAAGTTATGCGCAGAGTCGGCGGCAGATCCCAAGTTAGAGTCGGCGGCGGAACCAACATGGGAATCCGAGGAGACGCCGAGGCGGATGATGGCGACGAAAGGCGGGACCGGTGGCCGCAACGTTCAGGAAGTCGATGACTGGAGGCGGCACCTGCTGCCGTGCTTTGATACCAGGAGCGATGAAGTCGAGGCCATCGAGATTGTTGAGATTGATCTTGACGCAGCCCCTACCTGGCGCGCCAACTGTCGACGTTTGTTACCGACAATAATGAAAAGGGGGCTACGCGCTGGACCCAAACTCGATGGTAGCACAAGAACACCCGATGTATACAGGTTCGGGCTCTCATGATGGAGATAATACCCTAGTCCTGTGCTCTGGAATTATCTGTGGCTAGCTGATTGCTGATGAGATCCTATCTTGTTGTTCTCCTCTCCTCTCCCACCCCCCTTTATATAGCGGAGGAGGGCGGTTACAAAGAAGAGTCCTAATCGGTTACAAGGTGGAGATTGTATCTCTTTCCTTATCCGTTAAACATGATAGCGGATAGGATTACAATTGTATCCTCCTAAGCTGTGGTCGGTCTCCATCTTAGGGTTTCCTTCTTTGCAAGATGGCACCGCCTCTTGGGCAATATCCATCTTCATGTAGTCGGCTTGGCCTATCCCCCCTTGGGTGGTCCTCACGGCCTGCCATGCAGATACCCGGGGTCCATATACTCCACAACGATGGACAAGCAAATTAATTGGCATTCTCATATAAGACCACAGTAACAACAAAGGTTCAACTTTGTGCGTTGGCGTGTTGGGCCTAAGAGTTCTGGCTGGCATCATCATCATCACTGGCGAGAGACAGCTCCAGCTGGACCACGAACCTCTCAGCAAGGTCTCTGAAGGGCTCGATGTGATCGGCAACCTCGCTCGCCTCACACGCAAAGCCTTCATTCAAAATAGAGAGGTCCAGGCCAGGATGGTGGCTCTTCACTAGGCCAAGCACATGGGAAGTCGCAAGATGAGCAGACGAAGTCATGTGCTCGAGGGTCTTCGACTGCAGAGTGGCAAACGCTGCATCTATTGCAGCCTTCTCAACCTCGATCACTTCATGCTTACCTCCGCCTTGTCTCAACCAACCTTGACCTTGAGCTACGCAGCATCGGAAGCAGCTTTCTCGGCCTTCAACTTCTCTGCCTCCGCCTTCAGCTTCTTCACCTCTGCACTCAGCCTCTTCGCCTCCCCCTTCTGCATTTCGGTCTCAGCTTTAGAAGTTCTCAGCTTGGCCCGGAGTGTCACCAGCTCGACATTTTTCATCTTGAGCATTTTTTGATTGGAAGCCGAGAGCCGCTCATTCTATTGACAGGATTGCTCATAAAAAAATCTCAACTTTACACATGGTATCTGTTGCACGCTATAGAGAGGAGCCGAGAAGTGTAAAAAAGCAAGACAAAGGATAAAGCAAAGTGCGAGAAGAAGATTGGATGTAATTGCATACTTGTAACTGGGGCTTCATGAAAGACCAGTATTCCAGAGGCGCTTGAGAAGCTGGAGGAGGCGGGGCTATTGTTGTGACTTGAGCTACTGAAGCAGGAGCTAGGATGATAGTGCTCGCGCCGAGCATCGACAAAGCAGTGGCGGCAATGTCATCGATGGCGCCGCTAGACCCACCTTTCCTGCAGGAGATTTTCTACATAATATCTCCGAAAGTAAGAAGGAAAAATTGAGAAGAAGGGAAGGTAACCTACTTCGCTAGCACATTCTTCTTCCGTGCAGTTAATTTCGCTAGGACTGTTCTGGTCTCGGTAGCTGATTTCTCGATCAACGCTATTGGTTGGGGAGATGTTGCCAGTGAATCAGCGGCCATGGGTGGGACCTGCAAACTGGTGCTATAATACATAAAAAATTTGCAGAAGACAAACTCAGCCAGCACTACTCGATAGTAGTTTTACCTGCTCAACCACTCCGGTTGATAGGGACTCTACTCGGGGAGACGTCTATGGGGGAGTTGTCGACTTCTACGCATCGGCCCCCTAGGCGGCCTGCTGTTAATCTAGTATTTACTGAATTGCATCAGAAGAAACTTCATAACATCCAAACGAGTGAATGAAGATCACCTAGCTGGATGGTCTCGATGAAGATGTTTGAGGCTGCTTAGTGGGTCGCTGGAGTCCCAGAGGCACCAACCTCCTCGCCTGAGGAGACTCAACTGCTGCTTGGCCTAGGGCTACCTCACCCTTGCCTGGAATGTTACTAGATGCTGGATCATCATCTCGGGTTGGCTCATCGACCTCCAGGATGATGGTTCCAGCAACTGGCTTGCTCTCCTTGTCGAACCTAGCTTTTTGAAGAGATATGAGGTTAAAATGGATGACAGATGCACGAACGATGCATTATAAGCCACGCCACAGTACTCACCTCTAGCCGAGGATTGGTCAGCGAATATGCCTCGATGCTGCAAGCACCAGGTTCTGAGCCCTGGAACATCTTGCTCAACCTAGAGGAGATATCTGGATCTGACAGATCTGGCAAATAGCAAGTTAGTTTATTGCTCATCGACTAAAGTAAGGAAAACAAAAATGCTACTAGTGCTTACTTCCAGGATTATCCCTGGTGACATCATTGACTCTAGAGTAGTCCCAAGCCAAGTGATCTCGTATTTTAGCGGACTCAATCAACACGTGATGAAGTCTCTGGCAACATGCTACCCTATCAATCCATTCTTCCTCAGCTCCTCGATCTTTTGAACATAATGCACATTGCGGGGAGGGGGGGTGGAAGGAGGGACTTTCATCCAGAGGTCAATCGGGTTAAGGAGGAGTGGTCGATAAGCCAGAGGAAAATTGAGCCCGCAGCAAAAAAAGGCCTCAAACACGATGGTCTCATCCTCATTCTCGGGGGTAGGGAACATTTCACTTTGCGACGGCCTCCAATGGAAGAACTCCTGAGGAACCAAGCTTTCTTTCGTCAATTCGGCAAGATGCCTCTCCGTCATCACCGACTTTTGCCACACCCTTTAGAGGACTTCATCATCATAAGTCATCTCGCCACCGCTGAGAGCAGATATGGCTATCTCGGGTTTCTTTTTCGATGACTGGGAAGCTCTAGCACCGGCTGAAGAACTGGATGCCATCGAAAAGGATGGGGAATAAATTTTCTTTGAAGTTGGCGGCGCTAGGGTTGGAAGAGCACAACGGAGGCTTCGAGAATAAGGCTAAGGGTAAAACGAAAGGGAATAATTACAATTCCGGATCTTAGAATTTATAAGCCAAAACCTTTTCAGGTGAACGTTTCACTCCTCACGACTTGGCATCTCGATCGGCGAGAAAGGTGGGATGATAGTGCTACGGCAGTTTTGGTGCTGCAGACAATAGCAATAAATGCTCAATTACCCAATGTTTGTGTTTTCTGATTTTTTCTAAACTCTGCTCAGAGTCGAGTCATGAGTTGACATTGAGTAACATGTGGTTACCCTAAGGACTCAAGATGGGCTCATGGCAGGGCGCTCGACCCAGCACATTCTTACTTGATACTTAGCGATTCCCAACCTACTCGAATTGTTCGACTATAAGCAAGCGAGGCATTACTCGACCAAGCCAAAGCTTGGCAGTAATCGATCAGGTGCTTAAATGGACCCTTCACTAAGCAGAGTTTGGGGCCTACTGTCGAATATCTAAATATGGGATATGGGCATACACTGAAAACTCAAAGACTATACCATATATGCTCAGTCAAGCATTTGGAAACTACGGATATCACAAGCCCAATTCTATGGGATAAGATATACGCAGAGGGGGTATCTTCATACAAGGAAGGACTCAATCGTTTTCTCTTTACGAGAAAACCAACTCAGTACGCCTGATATTCAGGGAAGTTTGGATATGCTGCAAAGATTATGCAACGATGGACTCCTCATTGGCTACGATCTGGTATCCCAAACCGACTACAACTCGACCCGAAGAAACACTACCCCAACTATATAAGGATAGGGGTAGGCATCCCCAAGAGGACAAGCAAGTAATTCTCAGACTACAAGCCATCCAGAGCTAGACAAGTGAGAAGACTTTTTGAGCAAAGTGTCCAAGAGCCAACGAACTGTGCTTCGTCAACACTTAGCTGTAGCTTAGCCACCCCCTAAGTTCAATCTTCATTGTAATTAGAGCTAGGTGTCCTGCTTTGTACTCTGTTCATTGACTCCATACGTCATCCACACAGGAGTAGGGTGTTACTCCATCCAGGAGCCCAAACCTGTCTACATTATGTGCCTCTGATTTCGTGCCTGACTTTCCTAATCCGAAGGTACCCGAAACTATAAGTTTATTGTCGATTTCTAACATTCGACAAGGTTTGTTTTTTTAGAACAGTAGAGGTTATTTTGATCCTGTGGGACCATATTGTATTACTTATATTTGTATTTGTAAATATTTAACATATAGTATCCAGTAGGGTTCACTCCTATTGTTCACAAAAAAAGATGATGCGGTAGATTGTTTGCACTCATTTTATATTATTTCCAAACTCTCTATTTTGCATAAATTAGTAAGAAAGTGTCAGAATTATGAATTGTTGTTGTTAACTCAAATGGAAAGTGACAAAATTATGAATTGTTTTTGTTAACCAAATGGAAGTTGAAATTTTTGGAACTTGTTTTTGCACAAAAAGTTCCGAAAACGATGGAAATAATTGCAAAATACCAAAAGTATACATTGGGCCCCACTTCAACCTACCCAACTTGGAACTAGTTTAAGCCTAGTTGGTACCGGGCAGTGACAAACCCTGCCCTCTTCATTTTGATCTAGGAAGTGGGGCATGTGGTGTGGGAGACAGAGAACCTAGCCTCGACTAACACCATCACCCTACTTCCCGATGTTTCTCCCAGGGAGCTCTCCAAAAGCTCTCAAATAATTTTGGGATTCCTCTCATTTGAAATTGCACTTTTGGGGATTGAACTCTATAGTTTTTGGAAAAGGATATAGACTTCGGAAAGCAAACCAACTTCAACTGGATGGGGACTCACATGCCAGGCTAAGCATGAGTCGGCACGTTGCCTCTTGGTCCCGAGGGTACTATAAAAGGGGCCCTCCTTTAGTTCCACACCTGATCTGAGTCGTTTATATACAGATTCAACAGTCTAGATTTGTGTAATCTGAGTCATCCATTTGGGATCTTGTGGTGCTATTGCAACTGCTTAAGTTGCTATTACAATAGCAACTATATAGGATCCCTGTCCTTGGTTTAGGGCATCAAACTCTAGTTCTAGAGCCAACTCAGCTAATTGCGAAGCCTCAAAATCATATCTTCCAGTTGATAGGGCTAGATTTACCCTAGTTCCAGTTGAGCTTCAGCTTCAACTTCAATATAAGGTACAACATAGTCCTTCAAGTTGTTGTAATCTATTATGTTGTAGGTTGAACTACTTCTTGTTTGCAACTTCAATTCGTGTATATTAAATTGTCTAGTTGTGCAATGTTCTTACCACTGATCTATTTAAAGCTTTTAGATCATATTAGTGTACTAGCTAGTTATTGTAATCATGGTGATTAAACCGTTCTAATTGACCCTTTCCTCCTAAATTGTGGTCTAGATCATAGTATTTTGTAAATTTATCTTCAATGTCAAGGATCTCTAAAAGTGGCTAGTGGTGACAGCAGTATGTGTCTATATTGTCACTAAGGTTTAGATTCGTAACTATTGACAAGACTAATTCAGTCTATAACTCACGCTCACTAGTGGTCCTAGTGCGTTTGGCAACTAGTTGTAGGTATTGCATGTTGTGGAAAGTACAGAAGTAGTGTTCCTGGTGCATTAACTACGAATTGTTACGTAACACATGACATGGTTGTGTTAGGCTAGAAAAAATCTATGAAACAATGTTTTCAAACCATGGTAAATTTAGAATTGTTTTCAATCAGTAGTATCATATTCATGCTGAAACCAAGAACACTTACCATCAACTATTTATCATGGCTCAAGCCAGGTGGAGGCAGCTCCTAAACTAAGCAGGCAACTACCCGGCTCCCATCGGCGGTGACCCCTACAGTGGAGCAATCCACACCACCACAAGCCCAGCCTCCTCCGTGCAAGCTCATGCCGATAGACAATTGACGTTATGAGTGAGCCCTCGCATGCCAACGGAACAACCAACGGGCCAAAATACCAAAGCCCACTAATCAACTCGATCTGAATCAAGTAATCCATCCCTAAATCTCCAAATCCAAAAATCCATCCCCAAATGAAATAACCCATCCCAAAATCCGAAATCAAGTAATCCATCCCCAAATCTGAAAATCCCCAAATATGAAAATCCATTCCCAAATCAAGTAATCTATCCCCAAATCTGAAAATCCCTAAATCTGAAAATCCATTCCCAAATCAAGTAATCTATCCCCAAATGAGAAATCAAGTGGAGCACTAGGCAAGCTCAGACTCGGTGGAGCCATGAATGGGGGCAAGCTCGGTGAGTTAGTGGAGGCGACGGAGCAGTAGATGAGGCAGAGCTTGGTGAATCGATGGAGTTGTGGAGGGCCTGAAGCCAGGTGGCAGAGCAAGCCACTCTTAGCTATTGGCCATGGAGGGTGCTAGAGCAAGTTGTGGAGGCCTGGAGGGCCAACACAGTAGGCAGCTTAGT
This sequence comes from Guadua angustifolia, assembly GCA_036346375.1. NCBI lineage: Eukaryota > Viridiplantae > Streptophyta > Magnoliopsida > Poales > Poaceae > Guadua > Guadua angustifolia. The sequence continues at coordinate 20,906,847 of CM070508.1, forward strand.
CCTCTGACACTCGGTGGAGAAGGAAGTAGGCAACAAGGCCGCTTAGAGCCTTAGACGCTCATGTGCTCAAGTGTGTGTACTTTTCAGTTTTGAGCTCCTAGCTTTGAACCTCAGACCATCAGGAACTCTCTGTGACCCTATAGAAGTACAAAGTACATGCTACAGTGGAGGTGGAGCAGCCACTTAGCACTCGTAGGTGATAAGAACTATATAAAATAGATTAGACTATTAGTTTATTAGGTTTTTTTAGATTAGACTATTAGTTTATTAGATACTTTTTATGTTATACATAATCAACATATTTTTATTTTGCAAAGTCACTTTTCGCGTGTGGTTGGACTTTTGTTGAGGAATTATCAAAACGTTGGTAGTGTCGTACAGTCATAGTAAGGTGCTTGACTCATTTTTCTTTGTTTTCATCTATAGAATGTCCACATGTGTATTGGAATATGCTTTTAGTAAAAAAACTTTTTGCGGTTCTCAATTTTGCTTGTGTGATGTGTAATGAACTTGTTCGTGTTTATTGACCATAGTTAAGCTTGCCTAGGCTCCCAAAATCCCTGGCTCCGCGATTGGCTCAAGTTAAGATCAACCTTTATGCAATGATTTGATCAATCTTGGGTAGTTAGATGAGATAGATTAGAAAACCCTAATGTTAGGTTTCTGGTCCCCTAAGGCTATTCACAGTGTATTGTATCTTGTCACAATATTCAAAGCTGCCATGTCATATGATATTATAGAAGATACAACTATCCCAATGCATGATATCATGGATTGTTTCTTAGCCCCCACAAGATAATTAATTGTGGGCCACTTAGATGATTCAAGTTTCAATGTCTATGATTTCGTGCCCAAGTGGTATCTTCCTCAAGATACAGCTTTCTTCTCTCCCCTCTTAACTCTCTTGCCATATCATCAAAAATGCTTATGTGACATGCATTAAATGGGTATGTTACCATGTACTGGGAATAGCCTAAGAATTTGATACCTTGGATACTCTAGGTGAAAAGTTACAATTGACTTGTGCTTTTACAGTAATATTATTCCACGTTTATAGCGTCAACACAGATTACATGATCACTTATATCCCAAAAGGTCCACAAACAAATATGCAGTTGGAACTTGGAAGTATGAAGGACTGCCTAGATAACATATCGATCCGGTATTTGTAGGTTCAAATGGGCTCCTTTGGCACGTTGGAATAAAAAAGCATAGGAATTTGATAGGAATGCAAGTGCAAAGTAGAGAATTGGATAACACATGAAAATTGCAAGAACGGCTATTTAGATAGGACATAGGAAGAACACAGAAAAACTGCCTCGATCCTACGTGAATGAGTGAAACAAGAGTTCAGAGTGCATGTTTCTCCCTCATGAAATTCCTATGAAATTGTAGGGAAGCTATAGTAATCCTATGGAATTTTATTGGCTCATTCTTGTGTTCCAAATCGTGGGATAGGATAAAATTCTATAGGAATTGGATTTCTCTAAATAATCCTATGAAATTCCTTCAATCCAAGAAGACCCAATTACAATTAGGCCAAAAATATATACACCAACCCTGTTCAGTTCCTCACCCCAGTTGATGGGATACACTATAACCCTTTGCTTATATCCAACAGCCATAATCTCCCTCCTCCTTGTATAAATGCCTCCTTGTTAATACCCTCCACGGCTTCACCCGACCCGAGCTTTTTTTTTTCTATAGCACCGTTGCCAAAAACTCTTCATGCTCAGAGCCACAATCTCAACTGCAGCTTTTAGTGATAAGCCTATTCGATACTCTCCTTTCCACAGCCGCACTTGCTTCCGGCTCCTTAATGAAACCACAACCTTCCATGCTACTTAATGCTCTTCAAATTCCTCTCGCCAATGGTAACAGCAATCATCCAGTGCTACTGCAACCATCTCGCCACCCTATCGCCATGGTTATTAAGGCGTCGGTTAAGCATTGCTCAATCGTTAATGGCGGTCTGGGGGTGCTGAGCCACGCGACCACAACACAAGAAATTATCTAGTCGCCGTTTCGTCTTGCATGCATGCACAGCCGCCAGGAAACCAAAGATCAGCCGCCGAGAGCAAATCACAGACGTCTTCAAGCCACCCACGAACAAAACAAGAAAACTCTCGCCGCAATGCACAGAACGCAAGAAGCTTAGCCGCAAGAAGGATTTTTTATTTCTCTTTAATCTAGTTACAGTACTTCAAAACAAAAAGAGTACAAACCCTAAAACCTCGCTCACAATAAACAGGAGATCTCCCTCTATTTATAATGAGCAATCCTAAAAGAGTTTGAATACAACTCCACTTAGCCCAACATGGCCAAATACAACTTCTGCACGTGTGTACAGCCCACATGCCATACTCATGTGACAACCAGCCTTCATGTGCACTGTTCCCTAGCCCGAATGTCCCACATGACATTCTCGACTACCAAGACCTTGATTCCTCTCTGAATCTAGTCCCGAATCTCGGTTCATCCACGAACCTAGTTCCAGTCCCGTCATCGATCACGTTCGCCCTCGAGCAACACCTGCACATGAATAAACAAGAAACAAATCCGAGCACAAATCCACGACTTGACTCAAAGTCAATCCATGCAACCACTCACACGAGCGCATTGCATCAAGCAAAACTATTATCATGCTATCACAAGTTGGAATTTGTCTCTTGCGCTGCCAGACCAAACCAGAAGGATCAAATAATCATCTGAAACAGCATATGCATGAACATCACACATGCTATGATCACAACCACTTTGCAATGCCAATTTCATCATTAAGCCAATTTTTCAACATATGATTTCACGCCACTCTTCCAAACAATTGGATGACTCTAAATCCATGGAGATTGGATAGCCATATCCCATCTACCCTCATCCATCTAACCAAATGCCTAGTTTTCTTCATAGTGCTGGATAAAACTAGGGGTTTTCACTCTTCCTTTGAATTTGAATTCAAGATTCTTTTGCTATAATTAACTTCTGTGCAAAGAAGCATAAATGTAAGCAAAAGTCCCTAATAGACGGTGACAATAGCCTTTTTTATTGAAGTGAAAAAAATAGTAGTTCATTAGCAGCTGTCAGTTTTGATATTTGTTTTCTGAAAAGAAAACTAAGTCGTTCTATTCTTCTATTCGATAGAAGCATGCATACCTGTCACTAACATCCCTCTTCTGTTTGGCGTTGCTAGATAGACATAAATTTCATGTTTCAAATTCTTACTTCAGATAATTTTTTTTTTCTTTCGTGATACAATTGACAAGTCATTGTGTTATCTTTCTGGTTTGACAGAGGAAACGACATTCCAGAGATTCTGTTGACTTGTATGTCGTCCGATGCTGCAAATGCGATAAATGGCGTAAGATTCCAACAAAGGAAGGATTTGAGACAATTCGTGAGAACTTCTCCGAGCAGCCGTGGTTCTGCGGTAGAAACCCTGACCGCTCGTGCGAAGACCCTGGAGATATTCAATATGACACCAGTCGCATTTGGGTCATGGACAAGCCCAACATTCCGAAGCCTCCACCAGAGACAGAGAGGCTAGTGATCATGAGGAACGATATGTCTAAGATGGATAGCTACTATGTAATGCCGAATGGGAAGCGAGCAAGGTGCAGCGGCGACGTGGATAAGTTTCTCCAGGAAAATCCAGTACAAGGCTACCTTGTCAGCTTCAAGCTTCAGCTTCGTGACACCCAAGATTGTCAGAGAGACCGTTTCTGGCAGTTCAATGTGGATGGCTGAGAAGGCTGCGAAGGAAAAGTTTATGGAGCTGAGCATAGCAGATTCTTCAGGTAGCAGCAGCAGCAACTAAACTAGTATGGAACCTCTGAACTACACGTCTATGCCTGTGTCATGCTTAGGTGATGCTCGGCTCAGGGTCATATATAATGCTTAATTTCCTCATTTACCTCGAAGGTAGTTTTACTTCATGTTTTATCGTTGTGATGTTGCTCTGTGCGCTTTAACGCACTGTACCTTTTCATTTTATAGTTTAGCCCCTATCGAATGTTGCGAAGTGTTGGAACTATTTTCGTAGATGACTTCCTTCAGTTATAGACGTGTTTCAGTTGATCCAATTTGCCTGCCTAAACTAGCGTCTCCTAGGTTTCTGTAAGGTCATATGTATGCACAGGACATCTCACTAGAAACAAGAAAGCAAAGTACCATACCGGTGCTGTTCAAGCCAGGGTATTTCTATCAGAAAAATTGAGATTTTCTCCGGTGTAGAAGCAAGACGAGTTTGCTGGCAGGAGGCGAGGCAATTAGGTATTTCAAAGTTTTCCACGGGCAGGGAGCGGCGATGAATTGGACTGAATAATTGACTCTCGGACTAAGGGCTTGTTTGGTAGAACTCTCTCTGATTCTGATTCTCTGTTAGAAGTGATTCTCCGAGAGAAGTGATTCTGTCGCTGAAAGTGATTATCTAACGAATCCATAGGATAAACTCTATGGAGAAACTCACTCTTTGTTGGGAGTCAGTGGCGGAGCCACCGGGGCGTGATGGGGCTGGGCCCCCGGTCGGCATTTGCTAGCCTGTTAATATTGTTGACTTCAACAAAAATTTAATTGCTTACTTCTCATACATACTCCGTCCATTAGTAATTAATTAATTACCTAATGGCTGTGATGATCAGAGCAGACTATAAAACAACACTGAATCGATGTGTTTCAACAAATCACAAGGATAACCAAGAAGAATGTCTCCTAGCATATTTTTTTTGCTCCATTTCTCATATTAAAGAACCTAGTTTAGAATATTTCTTTGGCAAGAGAATATAAGTAGGCTACTTTAAGAACATTTGGGTGGTATATATTTGTATTAGAATTTGAGGCTACAAATAGATAGTATGGGCATGTAGATATGTAGGTATATGTATCCTCTGTTTTCTCGGTTAAAGAAGTCTCATATAGCATGTACAGGTTAACGTCGGTGAGATCACACAAGAGTTCAATTCTTAAGCTGCGATTATACCTTCCAAAGCGTTTATATATTGTACTTATCATATTAAGTGGTACGTTCTCTAAATCTTTGTAAGCTACAAGTGTTACATATTATACTTACTATATATTAAACTTTAAATATCAATGAATCAATCATTAGTAGAGGTTCATTTCATTCTTAGGCCCCTCCTTCAAAATTTCGCTCGCCCTTGTTGGGAGTGAATCGGGAGAAGCGGCTTTTTCGGCTCCGGCCCTAGTTCATTTTGGAGAATCACTTCACGGAATCACCCTAGGAGCGATTATCGAGCTGGCTGTTTGGCGAGCTCCAGATTCACTCCAGAAGCTGGGAGCGAGCTCGCCAAACAGGCCTAAGTAACTTGACATATAAGTGCCTTGGCAAGAGATGGAAGACGGTGACAGCCGGAAGAGACGAGAGTTAGGTCAAACATATGTGGTTAAGTCGTTTTAGATATAAGTGCAGTCAAAATTTTAAAACTTTAGTTGTTAATATCTCTTAAAATATTTAAATTGGGTACATGAAAATCATATATGTAGATTTGTCTCGAAAAGTACTTTCACAATATTATATTTTTATTGGGTTTTATAAATACATTATAATAAAAATTATTGATCAAAGCTGTGTTTTTAAGACCATGTCGATGTCCAAAACGATAACTATTTGTTGCCGGAGGAAGTTCTAAATTACCCACATTTACAATGTTTCTTTTTCTATGTTACCCTACGCAAATCAACGGTTGATCTTTTTTGGATAGAAGATATCTGGGGTACCTTACAAGCACCTGACAAAGTCTAAAAAAATTATGTGCTATGTGTTAGAATTAATTTAAAATTAATTTAGTGGAAGAAGTCAAAGGGGTACTGCATTGGATGTGGGACTTTAGTCCCATATTACTTAGCTAGATGGTGAGAAACCAACATATAAGGGAAACTCTTATATGGGCTATAGAATAAGTTGGTGATAAGGCTATAGGTATACATATCTGGCTATGTTAGGCCATATACACAGATGCACACATGCGCGTGCATCGTGTATTTCGTGTGTTTATCATGTGACTTATGACTTGCGACGATGCGTGACCGTGACCTGATGTGCTAATTATACTTAACAATTTCTCACGTGTACTGACTATGCTACATCATGTTACACCTTGACTACCAACATGGCATCACGGTCTTAGCGAGACACACGTTCTCGTGTAGTTAGTTCGTTCCCCCATAATGGGAGATACTATGGGGCGGTTCCTGGGATCGTGGTAGTTTGATTTTTGTAACGTTGAGGCCCTACGAGGAGGTTTTGGCTATACATGCCTTTCTAAGGAAGACATTCGTGTGCGTGAAAAGATGCAACCAAAAAACTAATCTCATCTTTGTCCGACACTCTCTACTTCCTCGTGTGCTTGCTTATTACGTCCCTTCATTGCATTGTGCAACATACATGAGGGAGAGCATGTCTTCAATCCAATGCCAGCCTTTGTCGACCTACATGGGAGATCAATGATCAGCTTTCTAGGAAGTGTCGTATCATGCGACTGCTCGTCTTTGATTGGTGTGCTACTCCTACGCAGTTTTCTATTCTTCACCAAGCCCACTTTAAGTGCCTCAAAACGACTAGTTGTTGGTCCAAGCGATCTTTCTCTTAGTGATTAGATCTATTGAGAATACATGATGCTATGATAATATTATTTACATCTATGTATCAATTGAACTATCTAGTATGTATAGGTGTGCTTTCTTTATTAGCATGTTATATATTCATTAAATCTTTCCTGGCTGCTAGTAATCTTACCGTAGATGCAATAATTAATTTTATGTCTTTTATTGCATAACTATGGAATTAACTTAACTATAGGCCATGTTAATTTCCAACAATCCAGAAACTTGATTTTACTGATATGGCACAACCATCTGACGCAATGAAGCCTGAGAGGTTCGAAGGAGAGAACTTCAAGATGTAGGATCGGATGGCGTCAATCAGAGGGGGGGTGAATGATTGCGCGAAAGCTAAAATCTTATTCTTAAACTTTTTGAAACACCTCAATTCAAACTCAAATTGCTTGAAGACCAGGTTCACGAAGTTGAGAGACCGTTTAGAAGTCTAAGCGACCAAGAGAGCACTTGGGCGACGATGAGAACACTTAGGCGACGGTTTGGGCACTGGCGACGATGGGACACTTAGGCGGCAGGTTGGGCACTTGGGCGACGAAAAGCACTTGGGCGGCAGGTTGGGCAAGCGGCGGCGAGGTTGGGCGACCACGTTATCAATCGGGCGACTAGTTCAGAAAAACTAAAATTCCTAAAGATCCAACTGTTAGATTAATGTAAAATTTTTACTGTAGAAACCAGACTCAATTCTGCAGCTAACACAAAAAGAATCAGGTCAATCGGATCTACGGATCTAAAGTTATATCCTTCGCAAGATGACTGAATCCGGGCGACCACGCGAACAGTCGGGCGAGCAGGACATCAATCTGGGCGACCACAAATTATAGAAGATCTAACCGTTGGATTGATGTGAAATTTTAACTGTAGAAACTAGATTCAATTATGAATCAAACCCAATAATAATCAATACGATCGGATCTACGGATCAAAAGATATTATCTTTGCAAGATGTGAGATCATGTGATGAAAAATTGGTTGAATGGTGAAATTGGCATTGTAAAAGTGATTTTGGTTATGACATATGTGGTGCTTGTGCATGTGCTATGGTGATATGATAATTATGCTGGTGATAGCATAATGGTTTTGCTTGATGCAATGCACTCGTGTGAGTGGTTGCATGGATTAACCTTGAGCCAAGTCGTGGACTTGTGCTCGGACCGATTGTTTGTTTATTAGGTAAGTGCAGTGTTGCTCGAGGGCTAACGTGGTCGATGACGGACCGAACTAGGTTCATGGAGGGCGAGGTTCGGGACTAGGTTCGAGGAGGAATCGAGGTCTGGTGGTCGAGGATGTCATGCGGGACGTTCGGGCTAGAGAACGGTGCACACGAAGGTGGTTAGTCACGTGAGTGCAGCGGCGGACGTCTGGCGTGCATGTGTGAATTTTGGGTCAGTATGCATATATTGGGCCATGTGTATTGGGCCAGGTGGATATGCATACATGTGTTAGGGTTTTGAGTTGTATAAAAACCCTGTAAAACCTAATCAATGAGATTGAGCTCTTTTTGGCGGCGGCTGGACGTCGGCCGTTTTTCATGCGACCAGAGTGTTTTTTCCTTGCGATCAGATTATTCTCGTGGTGGAAGGCAGTGTCTTGGCGTGAAAAAAAGTTCTTTGGCGCTTTTGGCTTCCTAGTGCAGGCGACCGCGCATGCATGCAAGAAGTAACGTCGAATAGATTATTTCTTGCATTGCGATCGGCGGCGGCATTCAAGAGAAATTTGTGACTTGCTACGTGACGTCCAAGCCTGGAGACTAGAAGTCTTTGCATGCGTGCATGTATCTGGCGACTTCTTTGTTCTTGCGAGAAGTGTCTCCAGCAAGAAAGCTTTTGAGGCCATTGTGTTGAGTCTTTTGTACGTGAGTTTTTCTAGTGGCTGCATCAACGCCAGCATACGAAGAAAAATTCATGCCGTAGTGCTTTGCGGCTGCAGATCACAGAGTTTGGTTCGTCGCGGTAAGATTAATTCCCGTCATTATTGTTTCAGTCAAAATTGCGAAGGTAATAACTCTAGATCCCTAAATCCGATTGAGTTGATTTTTGTTGTGTTAAATTCGAAATTGAATCTAGTTTCTTCAGTTAAAATTTCACATCAATCCAATGGTTAGATCTTCAGGAATTATTATTTTAGTGAACGTGTGTCAATCTGTTTTTATTTGATCTGGTGTCTGCTTCAGCAAAATGGCGAAGAAAATAACTTTAGATCCGTAGCTCCGATCGAACTGATTTTTCTTGTATTAGCTTGCAAATTGAGTCTAGTTGATACAGTTAAAATTTCACTTCGATCTAACGGTTAGATCTTCAGGAGTTACTGTTTTAGTGGATGTGCATTAATCTGTTTTTGTTGAAACCGAGAGCAATATTTCATAATTAATTTAGGGGGTTTTGTGAATCAAGAAAATTTGATTTTAGCTTCCGCGCAATCATTCACCCCCCTCTGATTGCTAGTTTAGTATATATCGATCCTACAAGTGGTATCAGAGCAAGGTTTTTCTAATTATTCTTAACAGGTGATTAGAAACCGTAGCGATGGATAGGTATTCGACAAAACCTTGTGTTTTCGATGGTGTTGATTTTCAGTTCGGAAGCGAAGATGGAGGCATACATTCAAGCTCGGGGCTTTGCAATCTGGGAGAAGGTGTACAAACCATATCATGTTCACGAGAATGATCAAGTCAATGAAACCAATCAAGCACAAGGTTGAAGCGAATAGCGAGCACGAAATTTGATCATTCAAGGATTGGGAAGAAGCGACTTGACCGCGTGATCCATCTCAAGTCAGCATATGAGGTATGGAAATCTCTTTGTGATTATCATGAAGGTTCTAACACTGTCAAAGAGGTTCGTCAAGATATATATAAGAAAGAATACATGCGATTTGAGATGAAACACGGTGAGTCGCTAGATGATTTCTTTGCACGCTTTAATAAAATTCTTAGCAATTTGCGTCTTTGTTGGAGTTAGCTTTGATGATTGCTAATGCTAGACAATTGCTTGGTGCATTAGATATGTCAATTTGGGAGATGAAAGTTACATCCATTAGAGAATCAACTGTCATGAGTACACTTACTTTAGATATTCTCTTCTCTAAATTAAAAACTCATGAATTGGATGTTCTTACTAGGAAGAATGATCATAAATCAATTGCTTTGATCTCCCAATCTAGCATGTCTCGAATAATGCTTCTTCAAATTTTGCTTTGTCTTTCTTGTCTTCACTAACCGATGAGCAGTTGAAGAATTTCTGAAGAAGACTTGGCACTACTCTCTTCTCGTTTTAATAAAGCTTTGAGAATGTGAGAATGAGGAAGAGAGTTGGTGGTGGTCCTCCAAGATGCTATGAGTGTGGTGATCTCAACCACATTCGTCCAAATTGTCCTAAACTTGCGGGTAAAGCATCAAGGAGGAGAAGGACAATGACAAAAGAAAAAGAAGAAGAAGTTCTCTCCAAGCAATAGAAAGAAGAGTTTCATCAACGACAAAGTTGTCCACGGGTTCTTTCCGCTCTTGAACAAGTTAATTTGAGCGATGTGGATTCGGAGAGCAATGAGGACGATGCAACTCCAAGCAAGCATGATTTGACAGATTGTGTCTCATGGCTAGGAGTGATGTAAGCTTCACCGGGGCGATCATGACAATGATCGCAATGAGGTAGAACCTTCTTACGATGAATTAACTATTGCTGTTGTTCGTCTTGGAAAATTGCTTGACAAACGCGACAAGAAAATTAAGAAACATGATGTTCTTGTGGAATCTTTGAATGCTGAAATTGCTAGACTTAAATCTTTGATTCGATGATGATGCTTGCAAATCATGTGACTTAATTTACAATGAGCTTACTTTGCTTAGGAAAGAACATGTTAGCTTGTTAGAGCAAATTAATCTTTGAAAAGGAGAAGAACGAGAAACTTGTTAAACATGCTAGTTGTTCTCTTGTTGATTTGCATGATTCAACTCCATGTTCTAAATGCTCCACACTTGAATTGAAGTTGAATGATGCTAATGGTAGAGTTTCTCAAATGACCAATGATTTGCTCACACATGAGGTTCTTTCATGCTCAACTTGTCATAGCGAAAGGAAAAGTGGGCGTTCCTTGTAATAACTGTTTAGCTCTTTCTCGAAAGGTTGATTACTTGGAAAAATCTTTAGAACGGTTCACTTCAGAAAGAAAAACCTAAACATGATTTTGGATCAATCAAAAGTCAATTACTCATCACAAAGGTTTAGGTTTTGATTCTTATGCTCATCATAAATTACATGCTCCCCTTGTTGTTAAGACACTTGAAAGTGGAAAATTTGAAATTGTCAATGAGCCTAAGAAAAGCTGTTTTTAAATCTCTTTGGAGTTTTATCTTCTACTATGATGAATGCAAATGTTGCTTCTACTGTTAAAGCTAAACATCATGTTAAGTACACTTGCACTCATTGTGGTAGAGATGGACATTTAGTAGATTTTTGCTTTAGACTAGCCAAACAACAAAAGAAAGAAAGGGCTAAGGCTAGGTCTAATTTCAGGAAGGCACATTTCACTCCTCATTTTGTGCCTAGGGTGATGCAAACATCTTTTGTTGCAAGAAACACGAGAAAGAGCAAATCTGTTTTTGTGAACAAGCATACTCGTGTTGTGCCTACTCGTCGTGTGTCTCAGTACTGGATTCCCAAAAGCTTTATTTCTAACCCCAGTACCGAGGCCTCGACATCTTTTCGTGTTATGTAGGTTTTTCAGATGCGGGTTGGAGAACAGAAGCTTAGTGGATCTTGGTCTTTTGCAAGATGGGATCAAGACTTGAATGATTCTCACATTTGAGATGGTTTTCAAGAGGCATGTGTGATAATTCTTCACCCACTTTGTGAGCTATTTGATACACTCATGTTTTTTACATTCACAGATATCTAATTGTGGTATGAGATGAGATGTTTGTTCATATTCCCATATGAATCCACTGACATGTTCAATAATGTTACATCTTATATATCATGCCTTTCATGCTTTGAATTCACTTATCATGATTCATGCTTATGCTTAATTGAACATACCATGATAACTCAAGCACATGTATATCATCATCTCCTCTCTGTTGATTTCATTGGTTATCCATTTGAGGGGGAGTTAATGGTTTTGGTGAAATTTCTTTTTCGGTTGCTTTTGGGAGGTTTGTTCTTTCAGCCTTTTGTTTTTAAATCAATCCTTTCAGGTGACATTTTTGAAGAAGTTTTTAAGATGGTTGTTTTGAGGGGGAGTTTTTGAAAACTTTGTAATATTGTGTAACATGCTTTTTATTTTGTGTGTTTCTTAAATGAAAAACAAAAAAAATGAAAAACAATAAAAGTACTGAGCATTGTATTTCATACACATATGTCATTTGAAGCCATGTTTATGCTACAAGGTCTTTGCAACTTTCTGTTTATACATATATGGTGTAGTTTATAGCATGACTATTTAAATGAAATGATAACTTGAATTAAATCTTGTCATGGTTGAACTTTCTTAGCTATCTTGATCCTGTTTAAAAAAAAGAAGGTGCTAAATCTGAAAGCTAAGTGCTAAAGCAAAAAATGATTGTTGATAAATGCAAGAACAAGGTCATGTACTGTCGCACTTCTTCTTTACGAGACTGCTTATCATTGCACTTTGATATGAACTTGGAAGAGGTTGTGTATGACCGAAACCATGAAACCTTAAGCTTGTGATTGCTTGGCATGGTTGAAAAGTAAGGCTGATGGTGCATGTAATTCCTTGCAATTGTTATTGTTGCAATCAAAGTATGTGAATCAGTTTTTCAAAGCACAAATAAAGTGCACAAAAATTCAATGTTTTCAGGTTTTAAGATTGTTGAGAAAGGAGATCATGCCATGCAAAAATCGTTAATAGTACTTGATTTCTAGTTATGCTTACTTTACATTGTTTATGTGTAGATTTGAGGGTGCAAGTACTGTTGATAGCATGACTTGGTGATCAAGTTGTTCCATTTGTGCATGATTCATAATGCTCGATTACATAAAAAAAGAAAAACAACAACATAAAGGGAGAAGTTTCTCTTTTGCTCTCTTTTGCATTCTTGATGAATCCATTGTCAAGGGGAGAAATTTTGGAATCAAAGGAGAATTTTTGTTACACATTGCACATTCACACACACATTTCTTCCTTCTGTTTGGGGGAATTTCTCTTTCTCATAGGGGGAGATTTCTTTTTAGATAAGGGGAGATTTTGTTTCTTCTTTGTAGGGGGAGATTTTCTCTCTTTGTCTTTTGGTCACCTTGCTTATCTTTTTGTTTTATAACAAAATTTTTTTACAACTGTTCTTGTGAGGTGAATGCCAATGTTCAGGTCCAAAAGGTGTTGCCAATGTTTTCATCAAGGGGGAGATTGTGAGATCATGTGATGAAAAATTGGTTGAATGGTGAAATTGACATTGTAAAAGTGATTTTGGTTATGACATGTGTGGTGCTTGTGCATGTGCTATGGTGATATGATAATTATGCTGGTGATAGCATAATGGTTTTGCTTGATGCAATGCACTCGTGTGAGTGGTTGCATGGATTAACCTTGAGCCAAGTCGTGGACTTGTGCTCGGACCGGTTGTTTGTTTATTCGTGTGCAGGTGTTGCTCGAGGGCGAACGTGGTCGATGACGGGACCGGAACTAGGTTCATGGAGGAACCGAGGTTGGGACTAGGTTCGAGGAGAATCGAGGTCTGGTGGTCGAGGATGTCATGCGGGACGTTCGGGCTAGAGAACGGTGCACACGAAGGCTGGTTAGTCACGTGAGTGCGGCAGCGGCCGTCTGGCGTGCATGTGTGAATTTTGGGTCAGTATGCATATATTGGGCCATGTGTATTGGGCCAGGTGGATATGCATACATGTGTTAGGGTTTTGAGTTGTATAAAAACCCTGGAAAACCTAATCAATGAGATTGAGCTCTTTTTGGCGGCGGCTGGACGTCGGCCGTTTTTCATCGACAGTGTTTTTCCTTGCGTCAGTTGTTCTCGTGGTGGAAGACAGTTTGGCGGCGTGTGAAAAAAAGTTCTTGGCGCTTTTGGCTTCCTAGTGTAGGCGACCGCGCATGCATGCAAGAAGTAACGTCGAATAGATTATTTCTTGCATTGCGATCGGCGGCGGCGTTCAAGAGAAATTTGTGACTTGCTACGTGACGTCCAAGCCTGGAGACTAGAAGTCTTTGCATGCGTGCATGTATCTGGCGACTTCTTTGTTCTTGCGAGAAGTGTCTCCAGCAAGAAAGCTTTTGAGGCCTTTGTGTTGAGTCTTTTGTACGTGAGTTTTTCTAGTGGCTGCATCAACGCCAGCGCCCTGAAGAAAAATTCATGCCGTAGTGCTTTGCGGCTGCAGATCACAGAGTTTGGTTCGTCGCGGTAAGATTAATTCCCGTCATTATTGTTTCAGTCAAAATTGCGAAGGTAATAACTCCAGATCCCTAAATCCGATTGAGTTGATTTTTGTTGTGTTAAATTCGAAATTGAATCTAGTTTCTTCAGTTAAAATTTCACATCAATCCAACGGTTAGATTTTCAGGAATTATTATTTTAGTGAACGTGTGTCAATCTGTTTTTATTTGATCTGGTGTCTGCTTCAGCAAAATGGCGAAGCAAATAACTTTAGATCCATAGCTCCGATCGAACTGATTTTTCTTGTATTAGCTTGCAAATTGAGTCGAGTTGATACAGTTAAAATTTCACTTCGATCTAACAGTTAGATCTTCAGAAGTTACTGTTTTAGTGGATGTGCATTAATCTGTTTTTGTTGAAACCGAGAGCAATATTTCATAATTAATTTAGGGGGTTTTGTGAATCAAGAAAATTTGATTTTAGCTTCCGCGCAATCATTCACCCCCCCTCTGATTGCTAGTTTAGTATATATCGATCCTACACAAGATGATAACTTTGCAAAGAACCGAACTCCGTGATGAACTTCGTGACTGCTGCGATGAACAAAACTTCAAGCGATTGATCAACTATGTCGAAGCCAAGAGCAAATCACAACCGCAAGAAGAAGCTCTCTGGAAGATTGATTTTTATTTCATTGTCTAAAGTACTCCAACACAAGAGTACAAACCCTCAAACCTGAACGCTCTCTCCAAAATTAACAGGGGACACCTCTCCCTATTTATACAGAGCAAAATCACAGAGATTGACTACAACTCCACTTCCAACATGGAAAGAATACGTATCTATCTCTACTTGGCCCAACATGGCCAAAACCAAAACCTTGCACGCTTGAACAGCCCACCTGCTGCGCATACGTGACTAACCAGCAACCTTGCACGCATGAACAGCCCACCTGCTGCGCATACGTGACTAACCAGCCTTCATGTGCATGTTCTCTAGCCCGAACGTCTCGCATGACATCCTCGACCACCAGGACCTCGATTCCTCCCTGAACCTAGTCCCGAACCTCAGTTCCTCCATGAACCTAGTTCCGGTCCCGTCATCGACCACGTTCGCCCTCGAGCAACACCTGCACATGAATAAACACACAAACCGTGCACGAGCACAAGTCCACGACTTGACTCAAGGTCAATCCATGCAACCACTCACACGAGTGCATTACATCAAGCAGAATCCATCATGCTATTACCAGCATAATAATCATCTCAACATAGCACATGCACAAGCACCACACATGTTATAACCAAAGTCACTTTACAATGCCAATTTCACCATTCTACCAATTTTTCATCACATGATCTCACAAAAGAGATGGTAGAATGAGCCAAATTTTAGCTCATGTCGATGAACCTATGGTGGATGATAACCCCCATGAGGTCCCTCACTGTTGAATAGCAGCATGTTTGTTAGTTGAACAAGAACACTTGTCTTGGCTGATTGTTGTCTCTCCTCTCAGACCAACTGTGTGGCATGTACATGCACCTTACCAATGCTACCGATTTGTGGGAGGTCCTAGACCAAAAATATGTGGTGCCGGATGCAAGATGAAAGATATATTTAAATGAGTAGTGCCATAACCTCAAAATGGTGGACAACTGTTTTGTAGTGGAGCAGGCTCATGAGCTCCAACTCCTGGTGGGGGAGCTCGGATACTTTAATTGCACTCTTCTAAATAAATATGTGGTAGGTGACATAATTTTCAAGTTGCCTGCAAAGGATGCTCCTTGTCCCTCATAGGAAGGCACCTCCAATGCCAATTTGTGGATAGCAAATTTGGTGGGGACAAGAACAAGAGAATAAAGAAAAAGCCAAACAGACAAATAGCTTTAAAAAACTTTAAAAAGAAGAAGAGGAGAAAGGAGGATCTGACTTGCTTTGTGTGTGGTGAGCCTGGCCATATAGCTAGAAAATGCCATCGGTGAAAGGGAAACAATGATAATCAGTAGGGGTAGAAATCTACTAATGTTACTATTAATGAGGCTGGAGGGTCAAGGTATGCATCTATTTCTCTTCTAGCATGTCAATCTACTGATTGGTGGATCAGCATAGGAGCTAATGTACATGTGTGTGTTGACTTCAATTTGTTTTTGCTCTTATCAGGCTATCAACTGTTCCTCCATCTTTATGGGGAACTGATCGCAGGTCAAAGTGCACCGAATTGGTAGAGTATCTGAGGTTAACTTTGGAGAAGACTTATCATTGAAGAATGTGCAACATGCCCCTGTATTAATAGGAACCTCATCAGTGGTTTTCTTTTATGCCGTGATAGCCATCAGCTAGTTTTTGAGTCAAATAAATTTATTATTTCAAAGTTTGACTTATTTGTTGGCAATGGTAATAATTGCGGAGGCCTGTTCCACTTTTCTATTCTTGATAGTTGCAACCTCGTGAACACATTACCTTGTTTGGCTAATAATGTTGGAGATGTCACCATTTGACACTTGTTTATGTCATGTTAATTATGATAGGATTTCTCATTTAGTTAATCTAAATTTAATTCTAAGCTTTTCCATAGTTAGAGCCTCTAAGTGTCAGACTTGTGTGCAATCTAAGCAATCTCGAAAGCCTTTCAAGGCTATGGGGGAGAAAAGTCTGACACTATTAGAATTAATTCATTCCGATCTGTCTGAAGTGAATATAGTGTTAATTAAGGTAAGCAAAAAAGATATTTTATAATATTTATTGATGATGCTACTAGATATTGGCATTTGTATCTATTTAAAACAAAAGATGAGGCAATAGAGTACTTGAAAATTTATAAAGGTGAGGTTGAAAATCAACTAGAAAAGAAAAACAAATGGCTAAAGTTAGATAGAGAAGGACAATACAACCCTAATGAGTTTTACTTGTACTGTACGAAACATGGAACTATCCATGAGACGCCATAGTGAGGGGAAGCTATCTTGACCTCATATTTCATCCTTAATAGAGTCTCCTGATCGAAACATGAGGTTACTCCATATAAGGAATAAAAAGGAAAAAAATCTCTTAGTTTCTTACACACATGGGGGTGCTTGGCAAAAGCTAATGTACTACAATGTAAGAAGTGCAAGTTATGACCTAAGACTTTGGCTTGTGTCTTTCTAGGGTATGCACGATATAGTATAGCCTATAGATTTTTAGTACTAAAATCTGAGATATCTAATGTTCATGTTAATGATATTAGTGAATCTCATGATGTAACCTTCTTTGAAAACATCTTTTCTATAAAGTATACTAATGCATTTTCTAGTAAAGCATTTTTCAATCCACCTTCCGAACCTCTCATCTTTCACGAAGATATTATCGAGGACAACAACAGTATAGAAGCTCCTCATAGAAGCAAGAGACAAAGGGGTGGAAAAATCCTTTGGTGATGATTTTACTGTCTATCTTGTGGACGATATGATAAAAACCCTTTCAAAGGCATATGCATCACCCGATGCAGAATACTAGGAAGGGGTCCAAAGTGAAATGGATTCCATTATTGCTAATGCAATATAGGAAGTCTGTAAATGTCCTGCTAGTTGTAAACCAATTGGATATGAATGGATCTTCAAGAAAAAAGTTTAGACTTGATGGTACTATTGAGAAGTATAAGATTAGACTCGTGGCTAAGTGTTTTACCCAAAAGGAAGGAGAGGACTTCTTTGATACTTACTCACCTGTTGCTAGGGTGCAATCGGCTCAGATTCAGTCAGATATCGCTCTTTCCATATCCTAAACTATATTTTTTTGTCAGATTTGGATTCAGAATAGGATAGTACCGGATATGAATATGGGGCGGATAATATCGGTCACGGATTTGAATCAAATTCGGAGCAGAATCGATATGGCATCGAATAATTTTTATCGAATAGCGCACGAAAACAGATACAGTATAAAGTACACATATAGTACTGATTAGCCAACCGTATGAGTTCAACATGCAACAAGATTATCGCAGTCTAATAAGTCATTTTATCGGGCAGTCCAACAAAGTTGTAAAAAGTACACTAAATTTGAATGGTACACATATGTTGAGTTTCAAAACATAGAATGATACGTAAATAATATTACGATAAATCGATAACATCACCATAAGGTCCATAACTCTTTGTTCTCATGAAAGAGACAATATGACAAGTCAATAATATTTGGATTACATCATACATGCATACAGATAGATGACCAACAATGACACAATCTTATATAAGAGTTTGAAGACCGAAGTGGTTATGTCAGGCTGGCAACATCTCAAGAGACAACGAGTGCATGCTGATGGTTACTTGTCCTCGATAAGCATTCAATCATTATCAGTCACCATCATAGTCTCATCCTACAAAACAAATGGTAACAACAGTGCATGATATGTTTAACAACAGTGTCATCCTACAAAAGCTACTTTCCTAGATTTTGCTAGAAACCAGCAAGGTTTGGTTGGGGTCAGGCGAGGGTTTGGTTTGTATCAGCAACCAATGCAAACGGGCAAAGCATTCGCTAAGAGGCATTCTCAAAAATTTGTTCTGGGCTGTATATTGTGGTCAAAGCCTCAAACTTAGGGGGAAAGAAAAAGTAAAGTTCATATACTAAGATCAACAAAACAAAACAATGAGTGCACATAATCTTGGAGGCAATTAGCATTTAGCTTGACTCTTCGAGTCATAGTATATGAGCATAATATACCTTGTTAGGTGCAACATCACGAACCCTGTGGAATATTGGTTCTGTTATCTTGGCATTCAATTTATTTTGTGCTTTCTACAAAGGGGGAGAAGAGCTGTCAAAAGAACTAGAAATGCCTCACAACTTACATATTAGCATATAAAACTATCAATTCTATTGCACATTATGGTATGATCAAGTGGAACAATTTATCACATACTGAGAAATAATCGAAGAGTGATAGACTTACAGATAATATCAATTCATCATATTCACTTGAATGGATGAAACAATAATAGTGAATCCAAGGCAATGATCCTGTCCAATATTTCTTTTGGACAAGACCACCCAAACAATTTGCACAACTAAAACAAGTTCACATTTTATAAGGAGAAAAAGCATGGTTTTTAGTGAGAAACAAGTTCACATTTTATAAGCAAATAACATGCTATTCCTCATTGCTACGCTTATGATTGGTAAGCCAAGCACACTATCTTGTTGGCTTCTCTTATTGATGGATTAACTCATAACTCACTAATATCTTGTTCTGCCTCTCTACTCCACTACTACACATACTTAGACTTCAAAATGTAGCATGCCACAAATAACTCACTGATTTAAGCGAAGATCCTATTGAGTTTGGAAGGCTCCCTTAAAGGCTATTATTCCCGAGAAATCTGGTCACAACAAACTTGAAAACATTAGCAAGATGAATAATGAAAATCTTTTGTTCCTTAAAATTAGCTTATAGTAGTAATAGGCTAATTGCAGATATGGGAGTAGAATTACCCATCACCTACCTGGCTACCTCTCGATCTGGGATGGGCAGCAAGCCAGTAATGCAGCAGTCAACATGAGATGAGATTCTCCAAAGTAGGCTGTGACGGGGATCTGGAAGGAGCAGAGGGCGGTGACGGCTACTGACTGGAGGGGAGCACCTGGACGGGCGAGGGAGCGAAGGGCAGTGGAGGGACTGGCGGAGCAAAGGGCAGCACTGGGATGGGTGGAGCAAAGGACGGTGCCAAGGGGCAGCGAGATCGGCGGAGAGGGGCGACAACAGGATGGGCGAATGGCGGTGGCAGGACTCAGGGCTGGGGTTGACAGGAGCATCAATGGACGGACCGAGCACAGGGGGCAGGCGCTGGGATGGGCAGAGCAAAGGGCATGTAACATCCCCAATTTCGGTCTTTTGCCTAAAGTTAATTTAAATTAATTAATTTCAAAATTTGGTTTTTCCTTGATGTTCTAATTAACCTGGTATCCTTATCCTTCCGAAATTGGAGTTCAATCCTTTACCGTCCGCAAAATCAAAATTTCAAATTCCGGTCCTTACTCGAAATTCCACCTATGTCCCAAAATCCTCCAAAAATCTCAAAACCCATTGCATTAGGTTCCAAATATTCTAAAATCATTTTGGAAATTGTTCCAAGATTTTTAGAATCTCTCTAGTATTTTATCTCTCGCGGTCTTTCATCAAATTCAGTTTATTCGTTCCGGAATTGTCTAAATTCCAAAATTCATCAAAATTTAGTGAAACCAATTTTATTGGGTTCCAAATAATCTCTAGTATTTTTAGATCATTTTTCCAAGATGTTTAGATCATTTTTGCTATTTTATTTCTTACGCTTTTGTCCCTCCATTTCTTCTAACCAATGAGAAAGCGACACGTGGCAGGTACTGTTCATCTTCCCCAAGAGTCCAGCACCTGTACAGAGATAGCACTTCTTGCAAGTACATCTTCAAATCTTCATATCTTTCAATTTATTGCACCAAATCATGTGGGAGCTGAAGCATCACGACGGCGTCGTAATGGAGAACAAGTTCCAAGCCGTTACCCATTTTTAATCCGAACGAATCGACCGCAATTAAGCATTAATGACAATTTATTGCTCAGCCATTATCTCGGGCGTCTCTTCACCTCCCCAGACGTGCGGGTACTCAAAAGTTGCGTCTTGACGTCCTTCATCCCGTGCTCACCTTGCCCCATTGGTTTAGTGTCGTTTCCCGTTCCAAAACTCGTGAAAACCCGATGCCCAGCGTTCTCCAAAGACACCGGCGAGCCATCTTTTGCTCCGGTGAATTTCTAGGTAAACCAACCGCGTCACTTTGTGCCTCTTGCTTCCGTGATCACAACCATTCAATCGAATTTGATTTTCATTGCAGTTTGACCCCAAATTTCGAGTTTGTTCGTCGTCGGTCATCGCTTCGTTCGTCGTCGATTTCTCCCGTTTGGGTAAGATTCAATTCAATTCCTTTCACCCTTAGACTCCTCTTGATGCTAGCTATCCCGTGCTCACTCTAGTTTCGAGAAATTTTGTGGTTTTGGCCGTCGTGCTGTCGGCTTGTTTTTGGTCGTCGGTTTTGTCGCGGCGTTGCCGCTACCGGCCTCGCCGCCGCCGTATGCCATTGCCTAAGCCGCCGCCTTCTTGCATCCTGGCCCTCGCCTTCCGCCATGTGTTACTGCTTGCCGCCACCGCCGCCTGCGCCTTGGTGCCGGCCCTCATGCCTCTGCCGCTCCCTGCGCCCTCAGTGCCGCCAATGAGGCGGTCCTCCCCTCAATCAGTTGGCCGGTGCTGCTCCTTTCTTGTTTCCCTTGCTCCCTGGCCATGTCGTTTCTCTGCTCATTCCTCTGTTCAGGCAATGGAGAAGAAGGCCAAGACAATGACCAGTGGGGCCTGCGTGTAAGAGACCCAGGAAAGTCAGAAAAATGGGGAAAAAGAAAGATTCTGGAATATTCCTCGGTTTTCCAATTTTCAGGATTTTGAGAATTCAAACGCTCATATCTCTTCTGTCGTAACTCCGAATCAAGTGATTCAAATTTCTAAATTCATATAAATTCATCCTCTATCTTCCAGTATTTTTATTATAATTTTTAGTTTCTGTTTATTTTATTTTTATTCTTTTTGTGCTTCGTTTTGCGCGTAGTCGAAGAAGCGGTCGTCATTGCCGACAAGGAGAAGACCTTCAGAACAACTCAACGCACTTCATCGATGAAGGCAAGTCTCCTTGACGCACGTTGATCCCATTGTTTATAACTGTTTTATAAAATGTTTGCAAACATGCATGGCTATTTATATAAACTAATGATGTTAAAATATAGGATGTTAGTTATACTCATTTCGAAATGACATCCTTGCTGTTTGATTACCATGCCTTTGTAAACTTAAGATTTGATCATGAAATCATGTATTATGTGATTAACCTTGTTTAGTACGTTAGACTGTGCTTAGGATTGATGTTGATTAAAAATGCCTATGGTGGGTTAAATTCTAAAATGTTGTTGAAATGTGTTTTATCGAAACTGTAGCAAGGTGATTGCTACTGTGATTGTAAAATAGAAATAAAATAAAAATGGTTTAGATTGGGGCGGAATGGTTTGTGGGGCGGGTGCGGATGGAGCACAGGTTCTGGTTTGTGAAAGCCGCCCTAATCAATTTAAGGACCGACGCTTATGACTGTTCATTCTAAGCATTACCGTGCAGCCACATGTCAATATGGGCTCTGACCTGGCTGAATAATTTGTAGAAACCTAACTTAGACTCACCAGATGGTGGAATGTGGATACCGGATGGAGACAAGTCGTATTTTCCCACATGGCGCAAGAGGAGGCTTCTATACTGGGCAGATGGAACCCTAATAGCGGTGAAACCTCAACGGGTGAGTCGGGTTAGATGTATACATTATAAAGGCCTTGTCATGGTCTCTCTGCCGGCACACCAAAGGAAGTGTGTTAATCGCGTGGCACTAAAGAGATGATCATGTCTTGTGGGTAAAGCTGTACACCTCTGCAGAGTTAAAACTATTCGAATAGCCGTGCCTACGGTCAAAGGCAAAGCGAAGAATGCTTTCATACTGGTAGACTTGGTTTTGTTTTTTTTAAAATAACTGATGTTTTGTTTTGGGATTCGAGAGTAGATGGAACTCTCGAATGTTTATTTGGCGGATTGAGCCAATCAGGTAGATGGAACCTGTTTTGATCATGACGGATGGAGTTATGAGTTGGTTTACCTTAATCTTTTAAATGTGGCGGATAGAGCCTTTATACTACTGATGGTGGATAGAATCTTCACTAGAATATTAAATATTTCAATTGTTAAAATAATTGTTTAAAATGTGCTTTGTGAAAATTATTATTAAGTATGGTTTGATGAAACTTGGCTTTATGCAAAAGAACCCTATTAAGTCTTTCCTTGGAAAGCCCTACATGTTGCATTTTCCCAGACTTGCGGAGTACGTTTGTACTCACATGCTACACAAAATTTTGTCATCAGAGAATTACCAGGATGCAGTTGAAGACAATGAGTTCTATACCGAGGAGTTTGATGAAGATCGCCAT
This sequence comes from Guadua angustifolia, assembly GCA_036346375.1. Classification (NCBI taxonomy): domain Eukaryota; kingdom Viridiplantae; phylum Streptophyta; class Magnoliopsida; order Poales; family Poaceae; genus Guadua; species Guadua angustifolia. The sequence continues at coordinate 20,929,835 of CM070508.1, forward strand.
GATAAATAAGCGCGCGCTCTTAGTCATCGCCTATGGTGTCTTTTGGGTTTTACCTCTTTGTTATTTGTTTCCGCTGTTGTGAACTCTGGTCATGTGACCAGGAGATGTAATAAATAGCCATGTGGCTGGTACTTTATATTTATGCTATTACTTCGTTCTGTTTAGTAATGATTTATCACTGTTTAACTGTGTGTACTAGCTACTTATCTGGAACTAGTACAGAAATACACAGGAGATTCCGGATGGTAAATCTGGGGTCTCACAGGGCGCCACTTGGACGGGCGGAGCAAAGGGCGTATTGCTGATCTTTGAATGCACCTCCTTCATCTTATTCGGAGAACCTGGGGAGCACTCTATTTCTTGTTTTCTGCATGGCCTGTATTTCACCATCGCGGTTCCTCATTCGACTAGTGGATGAAAATATTAGTTAAGTCCAAATTCCTCCCCTTAAAATTGTACAATGATATAGATTGTTTTTCCTATAATACACATTGTATGACATATATATATATATATATATGTGTGTGTGTGTGTGTGTGTGTGTGTGTGTGTGTGTGATCACAACGTTTACTTTGAATTCTATATACCTATACAATCGGCCCCCACTAACTACAATTAACTCTAATTTCCTGCCTTTAGATTAGCATTAAGGGCACTTCCAATGCAAAGTATCTTAGATAGTTTCTTAGAGGAGAGAGAGTCAATAAGAAACCATGAAAGAAACCATACATACAGTGCAATGTATCTTAAGTATTTAATGCATGCTCCTCACGATTGGTTGTTTTTGTTGCTTGGGCCTATTTAAGAAACTAGTACACCTTACAATGGGGTTTCTTCATCGTTTCATAACTTTGGAATACGTGAAGAAACAGTTTCTTAGCTAAGAAACGGTTTCACCCTCTCTCCTCATTAACTCATTGCCACATCACCAATATTGCCTACGTGGCACTTTAAGAAACCATCTAAGAAACCCCACTGGAAGTGCCCTAAAAGGCCTGCCCCCCACCCCAATGGATACATGCCTAATGACTTCACTGTAATGAGACCACTTATGCATGGTAAAATCAATTGTATAAGCGTCCGGGCTTATGATAATTGGTCAGTAGCTTTAGATTTCAGCGCTTTACTCTCTCCAATCTGTTGTGATATAAAAAGATTTGCTTTAATTAGGTGTTGCTACAAATAAATTAGATATGATGCTATGAAAAATTGTCAAGACCTAATTTCTATTTCTATCAATTTCCATATGCTTAAGTAGTAGCAATACACATAGTTTTCCATGTATTTATCAAAATATATGCTGCTACGTTGTTATCCCATGTGCTATGACAGAATCAAATAAATTTTTGTACACGCTATATTTCTCTTGCCATTGTTATATATGTAATTGCCCGCCTATGATCAAATTCCTGGTTCCGCCCCTGCTTGATTAAAGCACCAAAGCAGAGCCCACTCCACCACGTGTTGTCGGTTTGCATATGACTGGAGTTTTGGAGAAACTTTACTTTATATCAAATTATTATAAGCAAAATTCTCAGCACATATTGAACGTTCTTTTTCTTCCAACACAATTGTTCATACTAATTTTTCATATATGAAATTGCTCAATTATGCCTACAGCAACATGCATGTAGGATATCAACCATTTTTAATATAGCTCGTAATATATACCTCGTACTTAAAAGAGAACTGCTAATGTGAGGATGTACAATACCAGGAAAGAAAAGAGAGCCTAGATGGCCCACCCATTGATCGACTAGCCACTCGCTCCGAGCATCCCACTCAATCTTATTTCATTCCCCTATTCTACTACCTCTCTATCTCTCAATCTACCTCCACCAATTCTCATGCTATCACTCGATATGGAGGCTCACCGACGACTAGACTTCGCCATTCAGGAGCCCACCAGTGAAGCCGTGCCTCCCTACCTCTCTATCTCTCTCTATTGGGAGCCACTCGCACTACTACCAAAGCTCCGATATCTCGCCCATAGAACTCGTGGTCCCCATCAATGGTGATCCCTTGTAGACAGTGAACTGAGCAATGGCATAGTTAAGGTCAAGGCTGCTAGATCCGGCTGTTGATGAGGTGGCAGTGTGGGCTAACCACCTCCTACTCCGAGTCCGTGTTCATCTAAAATGTTGGCATCAATAATTCGAGTTGTTGCAGTATTTCCAAATGTTGCAACACACTCTTCAAAATGTTGGGGTTGATTTAGTGGTTTTTCATTTTTGCAACAATGTTTCGATTTTGTTGCAACATATTCCTTTATTTGTTGCTGTTGTGTATTAAGGTCGCTGTTAACAATTAAAATCGCATAAACATAAGATCAAAATAGAGACATAAGATATAGATCACAGACTCTATGCCCCACTTATATTAGAATAGAAAATGACTTTTCTTACAAAAGAAAAAAAAACTAGTCCCTAGGGTAATCCATTGATAAATCATAATTAGGAATACATTTAGAAAAGTGCACATTAAAATCGTGAGCTAGGTGGGCAACGATTGCAAACCCCGTAAACCCTCTGCCATCTTTCTCTACTCTCAGGGTTCACTCCCGTCTTCCATCCCCATCCTAACGAGTAACCACTCACCGCGATTCACACAAAATCATCATCCTTCTAGGCTATGTAATTCTTTTTGTAAATTTAGCCTCCTAACGATGAAATTGCAAAGATAACTCTGTCACCTTCTGGCGTTTCCTCGGTTGAGGATAGGCTATTTACATGTCACTTTTTGGCGCTTCATGGTTAGAGATATGATAATTTTTGCAATTGTTTTCGCAAGAAGCTAGATTTAAAAAAAAACAAAGAAAAGAAAAGATATGGGCCTTAAATAAACGATGATTTCGATTTCCACCCACCGCGTCCCTGCCGACGCCGTGGTCGCCGGTGGTACTTCCAGCCGGTTGCTTTCGATTCCCCAACGCCGTCTGCTTCACCGTCGAGCGTGACCTCAGCGCCGGCGCCGGTTACGCCCCCCTCGGGGTTCTCTGCTCAGGTCTGCCTTGACTTGCACCGATCATCGCCATGCATGTTCTATTGATTGATCCTTCCCGCAGCTTAGATATATTTCTTCCCCGATCTACTTAGTCCAATTGTTAATGCGGGTGGGTTTCGGTGATGGCTATATCTTTGCTCAGCGTTTGATTTGGTTGCTGTTGTTATGGGTTTGGTTGCATCTGGTTGTTCGGTTTGGGAGGTCTGGGTGGATTGTGTGCGGTGAGATGGTAACGTGTACATGTTGGATGAACAAAAATGTTGGTTGCCATATTGATTTGGATGGCTTCAGAATAGGGTTTGGTCATTCCGCATATAGGTTCTTCCGCAGGATGACATATCTTATCAAAGGAGAAATATCATGTACAATCACCTATATGTGTGCAAGCGTGCAATCAAGCGATCTGGAGCACCCAATCTATATCCAACGCTGGCTGCTGTTTTTACGTTTAAACCCTTCCACCTCATCCTCCATCTCTTCTCTCCCTGCACCTTACGAAATTTCTTTGAACACCCTTGCGGCACCGGCGTTGGATATAGATTGGGTGCTCCAGATCACTTGATTGCACAATGGCGGAGCCAGAAAATTTCAAAGAGGGGGGCTTAAAAAAAAGATATCCAAAATTAACTACTATGACTATCGACATATTGTAAAATAATTGAAATTTAAATTGTATGCAATATAAGTATGTAACTATAAAAAGAGAAAAACGTACCATTCATTACTTCAAAAGAGTTGACAGTTGATATTTACGAGTTTTTATGTTCTGAAAACGTTGTAAGATATCTTCCATATCTATCTTTGCAAACACATCTCGCTCAATGTAGCATACCATAAGATCATTCAACTAGTCATCACTTACCTTATTGCGCAAATCTGTCTTAATAATCTTCATTGCCGAGAAAGCCCTTTCAACTGTAGTTGTCTCCATAGGTAAAATTAGTATCAATTCAATCAGTCTATAGACTAATGGATAAACCAGTGCTTCTTTGCTTGAACCATCTTTACAGCGAAGCTAGCAAGATCATCATTACATTGAAATTCATCTCTTGATTCTCTTCTCATGTCATCAACAAATAAGTGAAGTTGTTCTTCTAAAACAATACAGTCATATACCGAAAAATCATCAGAATATATTTCTGAAAGTCGCATAAATTTGCCATGATCAAAGTTTACAAGAATCTCTCAGATTTAGACAAACAATACATCTCAAAAATTTTTTGCTAAGCTAGCGGGGTGGGCTCTAGCCCCACCCAGCCCCGCTTCTGGCTCCGCCTATGATTGCACGCTTATACATATATGAGTGATTGCATAGGATATAGCCCCCCATCAAAATCCTATTTTTACTTCTTAGCATAGTTTTTGGTAGGTGAATGGATAGAGATGAGAACTCAAAAGTTCAGGGCCTTAGTGCGTCTCTCAGGCCGAATTTATGCTTGTCACTTTGTCAGTATAGAAATTAAAGTCATGTTGCTTTGGACTGTAGTGCCTATGGTAACTGCAAACATCTGAAGACTGTTTGCCAGTAATAGGGAGGTTAGGAGCTCAAAAGAACAACAAATCATGTGTTATTCTCTATCAAGTTTGGAGTCAAAGAGACTAAGAACAAAAGCATTAAGAATTGTGTAATTTGTCCGGTAACAAAAGGGGTGATACCATTTGCACCCTCTTGTCAAATAAGCTAAATGATCTAGGACTTGGATCTGTGTAGGCCTGTTACGAAGCTCCATGTGTCCCTCCCATTACGGCAGTGTTAGTCTATTTACGCTTCTAAAGATTTCATGACAATATATGTTCCAGAACCAATCTGCACCATTATGTAATTAACATTAATGAATCCATATATAAGTAGCATTAGTTTTCTTCATTTTGCCAATAGATTGGACGAAAAGTGCGGCAACCTTATCCACCAAAACAATTGATTAGATCATCTCTTCTACTTCACTGTATGTTTGTGCGGTTATTTTAGTTTTCTTCCAAGTGGAGTCTGAACAAAATCTTTGGACAAACACGGGATTTCTTGCTCTTTTTAGATTGAATTCAATATCTTTTTCTGCGATTATTTATGCGCATGCAAGCAAGATTATAGGCGTATGCGAAATAGAACTACCCGAACAAAAGCGGAGATTTTACGCCCTTTTGTAAATTGAATTCAATAACTTTTTCTCAGATTATTTCGTGCATGCAAACATAAGTGTGCCTAGCCACTTTCTTCTATGTGAACTATACATGTCTTCTCTAATGCATAAAAGTTGCTATAGATTATAGACACAATGCGAAATAAAACTACTCGAAACAATATTATATTGGGAAAAAAAAAGCGTTGGTAGCGACTTTCGTTTTCTTTGTTTACTTGTCGAAATTTTGTTCCGTTATTCTACTCAATGAAGTATGTATGCTGTCACTAACACCCTCTTCCACTTGTGTTTTCCTGATATACTTAAATTTCATGTTTTAAATGCTTACCTCGAGTTAACAACTACTTAAATTCTCGCCTGATATAATAAAAAGTTAACTACTTTCAGATTTCCACGGAGAAAACGAGGTTCCACGGAATCCATTGGTTTGGATGCAGTCCAATATTGTAAATGTCATAAATGGAGTATGGTTCCAACGAAGGATGAATTTGAGACAATCCGTGAGAATTTCACTGAGGAGCCATGGTTCTGCAGCAGAAGACCCTGATATATTGAGTATGACAGTAGCGGCATCTGGGTCATCGACAAGCACAACATACCAAAGCCTCCTCCCTGGACTGAGACTACTGATTATGAGAGGTGATTTGTCAAAATGGATACCTACTATGTCATGCCAAATGGGAAGCGTGCAAGGTGCACTGGGGCGTGGATAAGTTTCTTGAGGAAATCCTAGTACAAAGACCGCTAGTCAGTTGAAAGCTTCAGTTTTGCAACACCCAATATTGTTGAGGACAGCGTTTCTCACAGCTCTGTGTGGAAAGCCGCAAAGGCTAAGAAACAGGTAGGGGTGGGCATTCGGTTTTTTCGGTTTTAAAATAATTCGGTTTTTTAAAACTAGAAATTGAATTTCTCGGACAAAAATAAAAAATCGAACCGAATTAACCAAAATATTTTGATTCAGTTATTTCGGTTTTTCGGTTAACCGAAATATGAATAACACTAGGTAGATTAGATCTAATCCTTCTCATATTGTAACACAGAGTATGGATAAACCCACACAATATTTATATGTCATTACAATATAAACATAATAGAACATATAAATATACTAAACATATGCATAAATGTATTATAACATAAGAATTGTTTAGTAGCTTTAGTAAGAATACGATAAAAGTGGTATTGTACATTGGTTATTCGGTTATTTCGGTTTTTGAAAACGAAAAACCGAACTGAACACCGAAAACCAAATTATACCAAAACAAAAACCGAACCAAAAACCGAAAAAACCGAAATAATCGGTTAATTCGGTTCAGTTCTGTTCGGTAATTCGGTTTTGGTTTAAAAATGCCCACCCGTAGAAACAGGACAAGACAAATCCTTCACGCAGCAATAACTAATTACATAGAAACTATAAACTATGCATGTGTGCTATCCTCAGAAGATGATCGACTCAAAGTTCATGATGCTCCCTCATCTACTATAAGGGTCGCTAAGCCAGTTTAATCTCTGTGATATTACTCTGAGCATTCTAATGCACTGAACAAGGTTATTAAAGCGATAAGGTGAGGCGACTCAGCACTTTTTTAACGCAAAAGCGCTTAAGGCGTGCGGCAATGCGACATTATACACACAACCTAACCTAGTATAGCAGCATAATTAATAGCACTAATCAGTAGCTAGTAACACGGTCCTCAATCGACATTTCTCGTTCGCCCTCAATAAATATATATGAATATATCTTCATTAGGTTATTCCTCCTCAATCAGTCAGTCATCAATCCTCATCAGCATATTGCATATGAGGGAAGGTAGAGCAGCTGCAGAGGCAGAGGAGGAGCAAAGCAACTACAAGGAAGAGGTGGAGCAGAACAACTGCAAGGCAGAGGCAGTTGGGAAGGGGAGGCTGGCAGGGGAGAGAGGAAAGAGGCGGATTTGGACTCTGGAGATAAGGGGAGGCCAATGGTGCAGAGAAGGGGAGAGGAGAGAAGCTGGCAGCAGTGGTAAACTGTACTTGATGTTTGGATCTGGCCTCTGGAGCAGATGAGACAGCAGCGCTAGAGCAGTGAAAGCATGGTGTCTATCTCAAGCCGCCACAGCGACGCCATGCCCGTAAGGTGGACACCATATCCTTCTCTGGCAAGGTGATAGCGTGGGGCAGCCCCCTAGACCGCCTTACTGCTTAAGCGACGCTTAAATGACAATTTAATAGCATGGCACTGGACCTTTCTTTTTTATGCATCAACTTCTGGGAAAATTCTGAGATGGTTGAGAAGGGCTGTAGCTATTTCATAATTAACTAACTTTAGTTATAGTCATATCCTTCACTTATCTGCCTGCTTCATACAGGATCTCTCTGGTTTGTTTTTCAGTATATAAGTATGCGTACTAGATCAATGCCGTTCAAGCTAGGGTGTTCCTACCAGAATAATCATGTGCCATTTGATTTGATGCAGTAGGATTGGGTTTCCATTTAATATCACAAAACCTCTAGATGACAGTACCCATCAAGCATCAGCAGGTTCCAACATGGCCATATAGTATTACATGTAGAAGATAAGCAAATGCCAGATCAGGAGCATTCAGTTACAAACTATGAAGACTACTTGAGTGTGCTGGGCCTCATACTAACATGCCATAGAGTTGTCTCCACAACGTGGATAGTGCACAAGTCACCTTCTGCCACCTTGTTGTCCCGGCAGAACTCCCTCCAGCCTGACTTGAAGTAGCTATAGGTGTTAGCCGTCCTAAAGGTCACCTTCCATGATCTTTTGCTCTTCGCCGATGTTTTCAGTGTGACTGTACAGCTTGCAGGGATGCCATTGGAAGCGCATAGATTGCGTCCTAGAGTCTGCTTTGTGAATTAGAATTGCATGAGGCTTTAGCAGCAAATCAGGAAGCATTTTGTAAGAAGAATCTCTTGGTACAGTGAGAACAATAAAGTGCTATGTATCCATGACGTTGGAAGGGAAATAGTAGTGCTTACAAGGTAGTGGCTAAGTGCACGGGCAGTAATATTCTTAGTGATCAAATGCCGTGGCTCTGAATGTGCCTTCTTGTTCACAGAAGTTGGGGAGCATTCTGGTTTCTTGTGTCCTGCATGACTTGCACTCACACACTCGCGATTCCTCTTTCTACGAATCAATGATACTTCAGGCTGATGCTTTTCTGCAAAATAAAACAGAAGGCCAACAACATGCACAATCTATGAATGTGACAGGATCATTCCATGATCAATTTGATTCAGACATTCGGCCAGAGAAATAGCTCACTTTCTTGGGGCGTGTCACTGAGGGCCTTCTCATCAGCAACAAGGACTGAAGGTGCAGCGTCGCAGTACTCTTTCTTGCACCCATTCAGCTCGAACACCTTGACTGTGAACACAATGTTACCTTCGTATCTGAACAGCAGGAGGTTGCCTTGAGAAAGACCATGAGCCGTCAGAAACTCTGCCCAGCCACTCCCTAAGAAGACTTGAGATTGATCTCGTTCCAGCTTGATGCGCCAAAACTTGCCGAGGGGGCTCAAAACCATGGCCATTTGACTGCCATTGTCCTCAGTCATGTGATTTCGAGCAAACTTGGGAGGTATCCTCTGCAAGAACAATGAACCAAAGTTACCAAACAATGCACTATGCAAGCATATTAGTTTTTAGGTAGATCGCTTGACCATATGAGAAGGTTCTTGGGAGAGAGAAGTGAGGTTTGAAGACCAGCTTTGTGGAGAATCCAGGTAGGACGATTCTGATGAACTGTGGTCTCCTAGCGGCTAGGATGCTCTTGCTTGTCAAACCTGTGCATGAAGCACGCAGGTTACTGCAGGCACTGCAAACTTCTCAAATCAATAGTTACTGAGGACTGTTATAGATGCATTATCACTAGCAAATTAGTCAAGGGTAGGAGAGCATCGAAGCACCACAATTCATTAGTCAAATACTACCTCCAGGCATAAATAGTTGTCGTTTTAAACATGAATACAGTCAAATTTTTAAAACTTTGACTATCAATATTTTTTAAAATATTTAAATTTGATACATGAAAATCATGTGTAGATTTGTCTCGAAAAGTATTTTCATAATATTATGATTTTATTGGATTCTATAAATATATTATAATAGAAATTAGTAATCAAAGCTGTATTGTAGAGACAATGTTTAAAACACCAACTATTTATGACCGGAGGGAGTACTTATTGACTTAATGCTAAGGATTAAGCGTCAGAATTTTTTTCTGAGAATCAATTGAAACGTTGTAGCAGTTCAATTGAAATGTTGCAGTACTTTTAACTCCGAGAGGGTATACCATGGCAGGGAGTGCAGAGTTCCCTGAGACACAAGCTGGTGTCGAACGCCTTGACGGAGAGCACGCCGCGCCCTTCGTGCCTGAACACGAGGAACCACCCGACGCCGAGGCCGTGCGCGCGCGCGAACTCCGCCCACCCGCGCGCCAAGAACAACTTCTCCTCCTGCCCCTCCTTGCCGCCGCCGTCCAGCTCCCGCCGCACCTCGACGCGCCACACCCTGCCGAGCGCGCCCGCCACGAGCACCGTGCCGTCGCCGTCGCCTAGCACCCGGGCGACCTTGGCCGGCACACGCTGCAGAAACATAACGGGACTCGCGCGCGTTACGTGCGTTCCACAGCGATCGAGAGGATCAACTCATGCGTACCAGATTATGCAGGTAGCGAGGGAGCAGCACCCTGAAGAACCTGAGCATGGGTTGTGGGTCGGCACGGCGCGCCATGGCCGCGAAATGCTAGGCCGGCCGACGGCGGAGCAAGGGACAATGGGCGCTCCGCGAGTGGAGAGCTCGAGATTTTTTTGGTTGCCGGAAGGAGAGTTCCGGAGAATCGTCGGAGTTACTTCTCGAGAACCGAAGGATTCTTTTCTAAGGAAAACAAGTCGACGGATTTGAGAAACCGATCCGTACGGAATTCAGGCAACTGAGAATCGCGCGTATTTATTCGTCATTTGATAAACTGATATTTCGTACCGAACATTGTTGGGAATTGCTATTCCCAGTGCATAGTAACATACCCATTTAATGCATGCCACATAAGCATTTTTAATGATGTGGCAAGAGAGTTAAGAGGGAAGAGAAGAAAAGCTGTATCTTGAGGAAGATACTAGGCATGAAATCATAGACATTGAAACTTAAATAATCTAAGTGGCCCATAATTCATACTCTCATACACATCTAGCGTTTAATTATCTTGTGGGGACTAAGAAATAATCAATGATACCATGCATTGGGATAGTTATATTTTCTATAATATCATATGACATGGCAGCTTTGGATATTGTGATAAGATACTATGCACTGACACTCGAGTGTTTTTTTTTTTTACGAGCATTCAAATTTTTTTGTTTATTAGATATTACTTTTGTGATCCATATTGTGCTTTTTTACTTTGACTGTCAATATCTAACTTTGTTATCTACATTTTTGTTTGTTATGTTCTTTATAGTTTGTTTTGTTCTTTTTTTACAAGTTGGCACATTATTTTTTACATAATTTAATTTGTGTAAAACTAGTATATAATTGAAGTAAAAAAGGCCATGCAGAAATGAATAATGTTTTTATTTTACAAATTGTCACACAATTTTTACATAATTTAATTTGTGTTAAACTAGTATATAATTGATGTAAAAAGGATATGTATAAAAGAGTAATGTTCCTTATCCAATACCTAAAAAATTGATTACTCCTTGATAAAATAGTACTCAAATAGGATAATATATCAATTGGAATACTCAAAATTTGAGTGCTATTTAATAAGAAAACACTCAAGTGCTCTCTAGACACAATACTCAAAATTTGAGTGCTATTTAATAAGAAAACATTCAAGTGCTCCCTAAACACCTCCAACATTGTTTAGGCCCAGATTCATTTTTTATTTTGACTAGATCAATGCCCGTGCGTTGCTATGAAAAATAAAATTAGTAACGAAACATAAAGTCAAACAATAAAAGAAAATTATGCTACAAGATCAAACATCTATTTCTCCCGATTACAAAATTTTTTATGGTTTCTTTTCCGGTATGAATTAAAACCAAATATATTGTACGTAGCAATATATATTACCAATCTCAAAAATCAATCAATCATTTTTATCCCTTTTTGTAATTTATATTACCAGCTCGTATTCCTCTTCCTCTTGCCATGCCCGCAGCGCGCGCTCCTCGGCGCCATCGATCTCGTCTTTCTCGTCACCTCGCTCGTCCTCGTCATCCACTGCCTTTTGCAGCAGTGACACGGGCTTCCCCTGGCACGAGGTGTCATTGCCGATGCCACCGCCATTCGGACCATCGGCGCTCACGCAGTCGCGCTCGGGGCGTCCGCCGTCCTCCTTGCACTCGCGTTCTTCCTCCTGCCGAGCACGGCATGGGGCGCTGTGGAGTCCGCTTTCCTCGCCGCCCACTTCGTTACGCACGCCATGGCCACGTGGTTAGTTGCCTCGGAGAAAGGGGCCACCGCCGTCACCCAGCCTTTGTACCTCTGCGTCTTCTGGATAGCCACCGCCCTCGACGCCGTGCTCTTCTCCGCTTCTGCGGTGGTCCGCTGCGCCGACGGTTCGCTGCTCTTCCCAGATGACCCTCTCACCTTTACCGCCCTATTTGTCTCCATGTCTCTAGCGTACCTAGCCATCAATGGCTTCACCGTTCATGACGCCGGAGCCTATGAAGGTGAACCAGAAAACACTAGCGCCGAGGCACCCGTCACGTCATGCGCCGCCACGTCGTTCCTCTCTCTCGCGACGTTCAGCTAGATCAACCCGTTTATCTCCAAGGGGTATGCCAATAACTCTCTTACTGCCGATGACGTCCCATTGGTGTCGCCGGGCAACCGCGTAAAAACGTCGTACGCTTTGTTCACATCCAACTGGCCGGCGCTAGAGTCACGGCACCCGGTGGGCGTCGCGCTCTAGCTATCCTTCCGGTTGTAGTTATTACTGACCGCGGCGCTTAGCCTCCTGCGCCTCGCGGCCATGTACGTCAGTCCGTCACTTATTGATCAGTTCGTTAAGTTCATTCGCCGCGGCGACACGACATGGGAGATCTTGAATGAATTCTTTTGATTAATTCTGTGAAAACTATACAGCATATATAGAGTACAAAAAGAATGATTGGCCGGCTATTAATTATCAGTAATAATCAGGGATTTTGCTATAATAATCACCATATTTAGAGAGATATGGCTAGTTGTAAATCAGGAAAGAATAATTAGCTATAATGATCGGCCATTATTGGAGATATGTGACTCGGAGGGGAGGCTAGGAAGAACGGACCGCTGCCACCAACTGCAAATTGATATTAGTAGAGATGAAATCATAAAAGTAAACGAAATAAAGATCTCTTACCGATCCTTAGGGGGAAATGGAGGAGAAGCTATCTAGCCGGTATCTGCAGATGACTGACAATCTGTATGTGGGTGTAAATTGGTGTCTTCACTTTTTTAGTCCGATATATGGTCATCTTTCAAATATAATTACAAAAATAGTCTAGTCTTTTGGCGGTTTCACGATTGAGGATTAAGTTATTTTTGCAATTGTCTTCAAAATCAGTCGATTTTTTATATATATATATATATATATATATATATATATATATATATATATATATATATATATATATATATATATATATATATATATATATAAGACTAGAAAAGTGATGATTTTTGCATAATATGGGTGGACTCGGTGGATTGTGCGGAGTGCATGACCGTGCGTTGCAACAGAAATTTAATTTGCGATAAAAAAATTATTTGCAAAGAGCACTAACCTTATCTGAATAATAATGTTCACTCTAAATATACAATGGTTAAATATTTAAATCAATTCATGAAAGCATATAAATTCCAAGCACCTATTTACAAACTCGAACTTATAATTATCTTTAATTTCACAAACTTAAATAATAATATCACAGCATTTGGGATTGTAAATTTGTGACGCTATAATTTGAGATCGATCGATCGACCGAGAGAGACATCATCTGCTGCCCTATGGGAGCAAAGGTATTGAAGAGGTAGGCGTCATCCATATGTGGCTACCACCATAGCGGCATGCATACGCCTTGCTCCGGTCATACCATAGCCCCACTCCATCAATCAATTCCTCGCCTCTCCCTACGAATGCCACTCTCAACCTATTGACATCATCCACCACGGCGAACTCCAGCAACGCCGCCAGCCTATCTCGTTACCCACCACCGGCGATTTGCCCCTGCGCCTCATCGACGAGATCAGGAAGGTCATCCATTACCTCCGCTCTATAGATAAACTCAACACATTTGCAGGAGAGGGAAGAAGCGGTGGGGTTATATAGATTCAGTAACCGAGGTGATATCTATGGAATCTAGATTAAGAAATCATCGAATAAGAAAGGCAACAAAAGGGAAAGAAGTGAGAAGAGACCCAACTCCATGAATCGGAGCTCTACTTCCTTCGGAAGGGAATAAATCAATCTAATCCGAAAAGCACCAAGAGCAATCACCGTCGATTCGAATGCCAGATCAATGGGAGAAAGGAAAGCAATAAATGAGTCATGTATATTTATTTACATCCTGTGACGGGATGATCCAATCCAATCTACTGGAATGGCTACTACCTACTTCCCACTCAGCCACGCGGTTGCGCACACGTGTCGGAGTGAGGGTGGAGAACGGGCGTACCACCACCAACTCCTAATTAGAATTAGTAGAGATAGAGATAACAAACTTATTTAGTCACGTCATGCATAGCCGTGTGCATGCTGCTGCCGACCGAAATCAAGTCCATACGTAATTAGATAAAAAGAAAAGATGATCTTATCTACACATACAAGTAAATATTTAATGGAAATGACGCATATGACAACTCAAAGACATATGGTAACTCAGAAACTGTATGCGTGCAATATATGGAAAAAGAATCAGCTGTGCAGTATTTGAAAATAATCGGCTAATTGAGATAAGAGTCTGATATGTCGCAGATCACACATGCATGCATATCCAACCGAATTAAAACTTTTTCCATTCGTTAATGTATAGAAGATCAGGACAATGACGATTTTGTGGGTATGCCTAGGAGGAGAACGGACTACCGCCACCAACTCATAATTAGAAGCAGTAAAGATAAAGAAATATGGTCATCTTTCGAATGTAATTACAAAAAATAATCTAGCCTTTTAGCGTTTTCACGATTGAGGATTAAGTTATTTTTGCAATTGCCTTCAAAATGGGTCAGATTTTGTAAAAAAAATATATACTATCACAAAATTAGAAAAGTGATGACTCCTGCATAATATGGGTGGACTCAGGTTGATTTGTGCGGAGTGCATGCCCATCTTGCACTCTTTAAAAAAAATTACTGTCTAGAAGGCTCTGTGTTTCGGTGTTAGCGTCTCTTTAAAGCTAGAGAGGTTTCTTAACATGGGGTGTGATGGGATGTCAATGTGATTTATAGGGTAGTGCTACGAACGTGTGTGATATGGGTCCAGTTTATTACGGGTGGTTGATGAATACTCTCCCTAGAAACACATGAATCTTAAAAGTAGCACTGTTAGTAAAGGGTTGGTGGATGGTTGCAATAATACCCTCAGCTGGCTATAAATTCATATTCAATTTTGGTAAAAAAACACATAATTATTTTCAGTCCTCAAGAAAGAAAGAAAATTTTTAAGTATAAGGGGACACAGACTCTAATTAAATATAAAAAACATCGTGTTGATTCTGGGAATCGAACCTAGATGGGTTGGAACAACACCCTCACTAAATACACAAGCGCACTCTAATTAAATATAAAGAACACCATATTAATCATAGGGATTGAACCTAGATTGGTTGGAACCAGAGTTAATAATATCGTTTCAACCTCGGCTTTCAATGAGGCAGTGGTACAAAAATTTGTGAAAAACCAAATATTTTAAAAAGTCAAATGAATTTGAAATCTAGTCAAACAGCAGAGCGAAATTCTAACGAAAAGTTCGAAAACCGCTTGAAAAAGCGGCCAATTTCGAGTGTTTTTCTCAAAAATCGGCAACAAGTTGAAAAATTGGAAAAATATATAATTTTTTTTAATTTTAGAGAACTTGTCTCCAAATTTCGTTTTTCAAAAACAAATTCATAGCAAAAAGCTATTGATATTAATTTTAGAAAACTTTTAGATAAATTTTTTAAATTTTTTGAATTTGAACTTGAGCGATAAATCAAACAGTATGCTTTTACGAGCGAGCTGTCTGAGCAAAATTAACAAAATTCGAGCGGTTTTCGACAAAATTTGAAACCTGGTTGGAACACCACGCTTATTTCCATCACAGGACCATTGATCTGTCTTTAAGCATAGTAAATTTACCGATATTTTTCTGTTAGGCCTTATTTAGACCGTAGGATTTTTTCCATTTGTAATTTTCTGCAAAAATTAAATTGTCTCACGAAAAGTTCATACATTTTACTCTTGTCGTGTGATGGCCGTATAGGTGGCCAAACGGGTCAGCCCAAAGCACGATCTTGTTGGCTCGCCCAGAACAAGACCTGCAGCCAAGCCAAAGCAGTCGTGTTGGTAAGGCCCACCAGCCCGTCAGTGCTTGGTGCAGCACTCAAGACAATGGGCTTGCAACATGGCCCAAGAGAAATAGGCGCGTCTTGCACGACCACCACCCATCTTTGTGCTTGGGCGGCACCTCGCATGATGGGTTAGCACAGCATGGCCCATTTAGCGGTGGCATAGCCCATTTAGCTCTTAGTCCGTTTAGTTTGAAAAATAGTCGTTGGAGGATTAAAAAATTCCAAAAAATCTCAAATTTTTTTCCCTGTAAATAGGTGGCTGCCCCCGTCTCATCTCCACACCAGCAATCTTGCATTATCTTCTATTCATTCTCTTGTAGAATTTTTTTTCTCTTGGTGGTAATTTGGCAAAATTCAAAATAGTTTTACTAAAATCCAAAAATTCAAAATTTGGCTTCCAACTTGTGTGAAGAAATCAAGGTAATAATTGTAATTTTTTTTTATTTTGTTAGTATTTTAAATCATATTTTAGTACCAATAGCGTAATTATTTCTTGCAATTTTCTTTATAGAGCATGGAGATTTTCCGTCTTTCTCAACTTCTGATTTCGGAATTTCACCCAAGGAGCTTCTTGCATCTTATGAAGCTCAAGAAGCTGCAGTAGCCATACCATCTCAGGCTCTACAAGTGCTACTATGTCGGTAAGCACTGGGGTGAAAAGATCAAGACGCAGTACATCGGGAGTCTGGGAAGATTTCAAACAAATTTTTGAGACATCAGACGGCGTCCAGAGTAGATATGCTATTTGTAAATATTGTAAGTACAAATTAACTACTAAATCTTTAAGTGGAATGGGGCACTTGAAGAGGCATGCTGAGAGCTGAAAAAAAACAGGGATGGCTTTAAGACAGATGCAGCTACAGTACAACTCCGATGGTATAGTACGTAATTGAGACTACAATCCTCAGGTAGCTCGTAAAACTCTTTGTCATTTAATCGCTTCTCAAGATCTTCCTTTAAACTTTAGTGAGTCGGTTGCGTTTGACAACTACATTAGGACCTCTCATAATCCTAGGTTTTCTATAGTTTCTAGACAGACAACAACTAGAGATTTGATTAAATATTATAATAATTATCGTAATAAGCTAAAAGAGCAATTTAGTACCTGCACTTTTTCTGTGTCTTTGACATCTGATATATGGAGTGGTAGAGCTAAAGAGGATTACCTTAGTGTAGTTGCTCATTATGTAAACAATGAATGGCAACTAGAAAAGAGAATTATAGGATTCAAATTAATTGATGTAGCACATATTAGTGAAAATATTGTTGATTGTATTGTAGAAGTTAAGGAAGATTTTGATCTTACTGATATGATTTCTGCAATAACATTAGATAATGTTTCAGCAAATACTTCTGCCATGAACATTCTTACTCCGCTTTTCAATTCATATGCTGAATCTTTCTTATTACATCAGTGTTGTGCTTGCCATATTATTAATCTTATAGTTAAATCTGGTTTGAATAAGTTAGATCAGTATCTTGAACATTTTTGCACTGCAATATCTTTCTTAAATAATTCTAATCAACGAGTAGCAGTATATAAAACTTATTGTATTGCAATGAATGTGCATCCGCGTAAGTTTGGTTTGGATATGCCTGTTAGATGGAACTCTACTTACTTGATGCTTAAGACTCTCATACCATATGAGAGCACATTTTTTTTTATTAACACACACTTTATGCGTTACAGGATAGTCCTTGCTACTCCACAGGCAATATTGGTATATTGCTAAATACTTCTTTGTCATTTTTAGAATTTTTTTGAATCCACTATTGCTTTATCTGGATTTTATTATTTAACCTCTCTTTTAATTATGCATCATATTTTAGAAATTGCTACCCACTTAAGGAGCCACAAAAATGATAATATATTGCGTGAAGTTGTTTATGCTATGAAAACTAAATTTTTGAAATATTGGCAAGAAATTTCTATGTTATATGCATTTGCATTTATTTTAGATCCTAGAGCTAAAATTCAAGGATTCTCTATTGTTCTCTCACTTCTAAGTGATGCGGTAGATACTGATTGTTCTAGTTATTTTTCAAATGTCCGTGCTAACTTATCTCAAGTTTATGATAAGTATGATCGAAAGTTTATCGCTATTTTTTCACCTGCCGTATCACCCCTGACAGCGGGGTTGCAGGAAGTTACCACTTCCGCCTTCACAATGGGTCGGCCCCCCTCTACATTCCTTTTCTGCCACGCTCCAACTGGAAGAACTGGCGGGGCGACTAGCTCTACGTCGGCGACGACAGCGGGGTCGACCTTCTTGGAGTACCCTGCATGCGGGCGGTAGCCCGCGAGAGCTGGAGCTCACCCGTTGAGGAGACAGCGGAGCTCCTGGCAATGGTGGCCCGCATCGATCGGTTGCGGGGCGCCGGCTTGATTGGGGCTATGGTTGTCCGAGACTTTGTGTCTCGGAGGATCAGCCCCCTACGTCATCGTGCTCGCTCTGCATGGCGATTACGAGGGGCAGCGACATGAGCGCGCGCACTGCAGGCGATAAGTCTTCTTACCCTTCTTCTTGAATGCATATTTTTTCCGTGGTTTTTGTTATCTAATGCTCCTGTCTTCTTTTGGCGCCAGGTGAGGGAAACCCGGGCGGTGCCACCCTCTCCCGGTGGTTATCTGTGTTGATCTGCGGTGCCGAGTAACTGGAGTTTCCGCCGGCCTTGGGCGCTCGTGATCTGGAGTTCTGAGCACCTCGAATCGTTCGATCCTTCCGGCGATGGACTCCTTGGTCGGCGTGGTGCCGCCCGTGGCCCCTTGCCAGCGATCGAGGACCAGCCGAACGCCGGCGGAAGCGCGAGCAAGCGCCTATCGCTCTGGGCGCCTGGCAGACCCCAGAGAGTGCACGGGGCCCAACCGCCGCCGCCGCTTCCACAACTCCGCCGAGCGCGTCTGAAGTGGCGACGTCTTCCGGGCGGCGGCGCTGCCACCCCTCGGTCGGCTACACCGACGCCGACTCCTGCGGCACCGTCTCCACCAGTGCCGATTCCACCGGCGCCAACTCCAATGGCGCGAGTTCGACCACCGTGGTGCCCCAGCGGACTTGCGGTGGCAACCACCTCCCCCAGCTTAAATCGCCGAGGCGGACCGCTAAGCGCCCGCCCGTCTAGGAACATCCGCAACCGACGTGGCGGGGAACTTTCTGTGCAAAAGGTAGCTGGCGGCTCAAAGCCACAGACTGACGTCGGCGGGGCAGCGCTCCCTCTTCCGCTCTGATCGCCCTACTTGCCCGACACTGCATCTGCGCATACCGAGATTGGCAAAGCGCTTGCAGTGCGACCACCCTCCTCACAGCAGCCTCGATTACAAAGTCCATGTGACCACAGGTGGAAGCTGGCTGGGGCTGAGAAAGCAGAGGCGCTTGGTGGCCCAAGAGAGACCATCGGGTGACCTTACTCGCTTGGGTAGCACGGAGGATCGTGGAGGAGAAGCGGCGAGTCTTGCAATCTCGCGACCATGCTCGGTCATCCTACCGGCGCATGGCGCGGGTCTTGCGCGCACTGGGTGGACCTTCACGAGCGTTGGAGCCACGGTGATCGCGATCGCCCATGCACCACGGGTTGCCAATGTGCTCTCGACTGCCGGCCATACGGCGCCCGCTCCATCGGGGAAGGGCAACAAGTCGCCGAGTCACCGCAACCGCCGTGCTCGCGTGCTCGCCCGGTAGCGACACCGCCTTCAACCTAATGACCGTCGTGAGGCGGCATTAGAGAGCGAGGCTCGGTAGCGGTAGCGTGTGCGAGGAGGGCCGCCGTCGGCATGATGGCGGAAGCCCCGGACTTAAGCGGCGGAAGCGGGCCGAGGGCGAAGACGGCGACAGGGGGCATCGAAGTCGTCAGCGGCGTCGATGTCCGGCCGCATTCTTCTTGTTTTCCTTTTTGTTCCTGTTTACGTATGCGAACAATATTAATCGTAATGAAGTTGGCACATTTGATTTCACCTGGACATGTTCATCTGTTTGCACTCTAGGTATGCTTGCTTCAACTCAATCTTCGGGCGATCAGCCCCCAGCCTTGTTGTAATGTGAACCTAAGCACTTAGGTTAGGTCGATACTTAGGCATTCTTTGAGTGATTGCAATAGCATAAGCGAGAGGATCATCTTAGCAACATCTGAGTGAGGGCAAGCAGAATCTTAAATTGCCGCATAAGAGTGTCACTGGCTCCTGTCCTTTTGGAACTTATATTCCTGTGATCTCTTAGAACCTGACCGCAGCATTGCGCAACAAGGTGGTGAGCTTACGGGAGCGGTACCGGGCTTGCGGTGCTCGCGGAGATAGCCAGCAAAACTTCGCGGAGTTAACTCGGGTGTACGGGCCGCGTTTGAGTCACCGTGCCACACTCGCACTCCCAGTCACACGTTCTTGCGACACAAACACTGGGCATTTCCGTTTATCAGCAAGGAGCCATCGGTACATGAGAGCGATGACCACGGGCATAATTCAGCCCAACAGGTGCAAGCGTGAAAAATAAGTTGAGTCTTGTTAAAGTGAACAACTTATCTTTGCCATAACCCTTGAGGCGACCGGCTCCTTGACCGGTCGTGGAGGCCAACACTTTGGTGGCGGCGTGGTCGCCCACTGCTTTCGCCCGGTGCAGGCGTGGTCGCGCCGGCCGCCGTGAACCTCGCGGGCTTATCGCTAGGCGAGCAGGACATGATCGCTTGCCCGTTTGCCAGGGGGCCACATGGGCCGCTCGTCTAGCGGGCAGGGCGTGGTTGCCCACACCTTTCGCCCGCCGCCCGGGTCGCCTCATTGCTTGAGCTCTGAGCGCTCTAGCACTTCATCTGCGGATTGCGCGCCAGCTCTTGAATGCACAAGTAGGCATTGCACAAAACATCGCGGCGTATTAAGGGGCGTAAGGTCTGCTGCGGGTATGTCATGGTCCCTTTCACGGAGTCTTAAGCTCTTGGGGCGTGGGGTTAACCAGCGGCCTTTGTGTAACAGGGGCGGAGTTCCGGGAGGGATATTGGGCTTATCACGGTGCTTTCATGAGACAATTTGTCGGTGCCGTTGAGCCGAACCGAGGTGTCGCGGGCGCATTTGAGCCACGTGCGTGCGAGTTCGCGCTCTGAGTCGCCCGTCCGGGCCACAGCCGAAGGTCGGGTGTCACCACGGATCAGCAAAGAGCGGCCAAACCATCAGGACACATGACATTTCCGCGCAAGCTTTCCCGCCAGGGGACAAACAAAGGAAATAAAGCAAAAGCTCTTAAGGTAAACAACTTTGCTAACAACCCGTGACCCGACCGGTAGGAAAGTTCACCCACGCAACTAGTCAGCGAACCAGGAACTTCTGACTTTCTAGGGTAAAACTTTATAACAACTCCACGTTGAAGAGTTGGCCAACTCTTGATCATCCTCATTATGTAGGACCGCCCGGTCGAGACATCGAGACCACCTTAAAGGCCCTCCCGCCGGGAGGCGGTTGTGGAGCCCAGCATGCGTCTGGACTCTCATAAAACGAGTGCCAATTGCGGTGTTCTCTCGGAGACCGGGCGTGGTACCACTGAAGCTTTGCGGTGTCGGGCGGGCGTAAAGTGCCGGTCACACCTCTTCCAGATGGTTGACGTCTTCCCCACGGTGGTGTTCTTGTCCTTCCTTGTTGAACGCCAAGACACGCGGCGAGCCGAACGACAGCTTGGATGGGAGGATAGCATCGGCGCCGTAGACCAGGAAGAAGGGCGTTTCACCAGTTGCCCGATTAGGTGTGGTTCGGAGTGACCACAGTACAGCCGAAAGCTCTTCCGTCCACCGCGCCCCCCGCTTATGGAGCTGATCGAATGCTCTAGTCTTCAGGCCCCTCAATACAAGCGCGTTGGCACGCTCAGCTTGGCCATTGCTCTTGGGATGGGCCACCGAAGCAAAGCATACCTTAGTGCCCATCTCCTCACAAAACTCTAGGAAAGCCGCGCTAGTGAATTGAGTGTTGTTGTCGGTGATGATGCGTTAGCGACTCCAAGCGGTGAAGACCCGTGAATGAACTTGATGGTAGCAAGCCGTGATGGCACACTTGCCTCGACCCGACCCACTTGGTGAACACAGCCGATGGCGGACGAGCGGTGGGTGAAGCCCCCTGGCCCGCAGAAGCGGGCCAGGATATCGACCCTAGACCGCGACGGCCAAGAGAGCGGGATAGTTTGCGAGCTTAGGCTGGTCGGTGAATTTACGGCAAAGAATTGGCATGTAGCACCTCTTCACCGACTCGCAAGCATCCTAGAGGCGATGAGGCCAATAAAACCCTTGGCGGGCAGCTTTGTCGAAAAGCGTCGGTGGACATATGGCTCCCACACACCTCCATGGATATCGAGAACAGGCGCTCCCTCTTCTGAGTGGCGCACTTTAGGAGAATTCGTTTACTGCCCGGTATAGGTCCCCATCCACGGTGTAGCACCGGCCTTCGTGCTATCCTTTCGGCGAGCGTCATCGTGGGGATCTCTCGGTCTCGCAGGAAGGCTAGGATGGGGTCCATCCATTGGCCTTCCCGGCCAAGAGTGGCGACCACACGGTGATCGCCCGGGTACTCAGTTGGGCTGAGCTTTTCCCCGGGTGCCCCATCGGCGGCACCGCCGTCCTCCCCACTTGGAACGGGGGCAACAACGGTTGGGCCGTCCTCCCCGCATGGAGCGGGGGCAACGACGGACGGTCACGAGAGTCTTTCTTCAAAGACTCCGACCGGAGCTGAGGCTCTTGAGGATGCGAGCTGCGAAAGCTTGTCCGCCAGATGATTGTCGTGCCAGGGGATATGGATATATCCCAATCCTTTGAAGTGGCGCTCCATTTTCGTGACCTCCGCCAAGTAGGCGGCCATGGTAGGATCAGAGCATTGAAATTCCTTCCGCGCCTGATTGATGACCGGCGAGATTAAACTTTTAACTTGGAGTCTTGGGGCGCTTCTACGCCGAGGAACAGCGTAGTCTGCCGGCGAGCCTTCATATTCAGCAATGTTGTTGGTGGCCTTGAAATCAAGGGCGACTACATACTGTAGGATGTCACCGGTCGGAAAGACCAGGACCACCCCAGCCCCCACGCCTTCAAGCCTGAAGGAACCGTCGAAGAACAAGGTCCAGGGGGAAGGCGTGGGTGCTTCTTCAGCTTCAGGAGCGGCGGGAGTCCACTCGGCGACGAACTCCGCCAGCTTCTGACTTTTGATGGTGGTGCGGGGTACAAACTTAAGACAGAATTCCCCCAGCTCCACCGACCATTTGGCGATGCGGCCCTCTGCTTCCCGATTGTGGAGGATCTTTCGCAGGGGGTAGGCAATGACCACTGTGACTTCTCGCCCTTGAAAGTAGTGCCGCAGCTTCCGGGACGCCACCAGGATGGCGTATAGCATCTTCTACGCTTGCGGGTACCTAGTCTCCGCTTCGTGTAACACCTTACTGATGTAGTAGACCGGTTTCTGAATGCCTTCCCTCTCCGCCACCAGTATTGTGCTCACCACTGCCGGGGTAGCGGCGATATACAGGAGCATTGGTTCACCAGGTTGAGGGGCGACCAGCACTGGTGGGGAGGAGAGGTACTGCTTCAAGTCTTCAAATGCTTGTTGAGCCTCCTCAGTCCACTCGAAGTGGTTCATTTTCTTCAGCAGCTTGAAGAGAGGCAGGCTTCTCTCTCCTAGTCGGGCGATAAACCACTCGAGGGAGGCGAGGCGACGATTAGGCATTACTGCTTAAGTCGAGCAGGCGGCTTCATGTGCTCGATGGCGCTATCTTGTCGGGATTGACCTCGATGCCACTTTGGACACGAGGAACCCTACTTGACTTTCCGGAGGGCACGAATACGCACTTCTCAGGGTTGAGCTTCAAACAATTCTTCCGGAGATTGGCAAAGGTTTCCTCCAGGTCTTCAATCAATCCTTTGCTCTTTTTCACTTTCACGACCAAGTCGTCGACGTACACCTCCAGATTGCGCCCTATCTATGGACGGAAAGTGATATGCATGGCGCGCTGGTAAGTAGAACCAGCATTTTTTAACCCAAAAGCCATTCTAACATAACAATAAATGCCCATGGGTGTTACAAAGGTGGTTTTGTCTTCATCTTCTCCGCCATGCTAATCGATGGTACCAGTGCGCATCCGAAAGCCAGCTGGCTCACATCCGCCGTGGAATCAGCGATAAGATCGTCTTGGCGGAAGGGGTAAGGGTCCTTCGGGCAGGCCTTGTTGAGGTCGGTGAAATCGACACACATCCGCCACTTCCCGTTGGACTTCTTAACGAGCACAGGGTTGGCAAGCCACTCAGGATGAGAGACTTCCCGAATAATCCTTGCGCGCAGCAGCTTCTCTACCTCCTCCCGAATGGCGTCCTGACGCTCCGGTGCCTGGCGCTAGATTTTTGGAGAACCGGGTGCACCTCGGGGAGCGTAGCAAGTCGGTGCTCGATCACCTCCCTAGGGACCCTAGTCATATCGGACGGTTGGCAAGCGAACACATCGAAATTAGACTGGAGGAAGGTGACGAGCGCATCTTCCTAATTGGCGCTGAGGCTGGCGCCAATGAAGACGGACTTCCCGGGCCTGCCCGCACTCAGGGAGACCATTTTTACCTCGCTGGGCGAGGCGTGGGTCTGCACCTAAGGGGTTCCCGGGAAGGCGGCATCAATCGGCTTCCCATAGGTGGCACCGGCCATGTCTAGTGCGTGCTTGTGGCAGCGCAAAGCCTCTGGCCTGTCCACCCGGATGGTTATGGGGCCACCATGCCCTGGCATCTTCACCACCATGTAGCCATAGTGGGTTGCCGCCATAAACTTGGCCAAAGCTGGTCGACCGAGTATGGCATTGTACGGGAGGTCGAAATCGGCGACTTTGAAGTCGACCAACTCCGTACGGAAGTTGCTTTCCTCCCTGAAGGTGACGGGGAGGCGCACTTTTGAGGGGACCATGCTAGCCCCGTTTGTCGCCGAGAAAGGCGAGCGAGGCTGACTCTGGTTTGGCACTGAGCGCCGAAAGCTTCAAAGGATAGGAGGTTGATGGAGCTTCCTCAGTCCATCGGCCTCGGCCGAGCCTCATGTTAGGATCGTGGGAGAAGCCACGATCGAAGATGACCTATCTTGGCGGTGCTCTCGGGTGGTCGGCTCATTGAAGGTGATCGGCTCCTCAGAGCCACTTGACATCAGACCGACACCACGAACTGCGCCGTGGCGCACACCTCCCTCCTCAACCGCTTGTAGGAAGCGTTGGAGGGATAGGTGGATGAGCCACCATGAATGTACGCCACAGCGCGGTCCGCCTGCTGGAAGACAAGCGAAGTGGGGTCTTCGTCCTGGTCGTCGTCGCGGGGGCGGTGCTCCTTGAGCCGCTGCTCGACCATCTTGCTCACGACCCGGCAATCATCCAGGCCATGAGAGTTGGTCTGGTGGATCAGGCAGAAGGGCTCACCCTCCTTTTCCTCGCAGCGGTTGTTCCCCGACCGCGGCTCTTGCCGCGCAGCCTCGGTGGTCATCCCGGCCGGCGCGGTGGCGCTTCATGGCGAGGCGTCTTCAAGCTCGCGCTCGGCGTCCAGGACCCGCCTGGTCTTGGTCGCCTCGCGCTTTCGCGTCCTCCTGTTTGCATGGCCGGGGCCCCTCGAAGTCCCGGCCTCATCCCCGCTGCGTCCTCGCGTGGCGCCAGATGTCGGCCCCCGAGCCTTTGCCGTCCGCGCGCACTTATGCGCCAGGGAGAAGAGTTCAGAGGTGGTAGCGATGTCGCGGGTCGCCATCTTTTCCCGCATCTTGCGGTCGCGAACGCCTCTTCGAAAGGCGATGACGACCGACTACTCGGAAATCCGGGGAATCGTTTTGCGACAGTGGCAGAATCGCCAAATAAAGTCGTGTAATGACTCCCCTCTTTCCTGATTGAGGGCATGGAGATCGTCCTCCACGCTCGGCTGCGCGAATGAGCCCTGGAAGTTGGCGACAAAAAGGTCGCACAACTCCTCCCACGAGTGCACCGATCCTCGCGGGAGATTCAGCAGCTAGGACCGGGCGGACCCCGTCAAGGCCGTTGGGAAGTAATTGGCCATGGCCTTTCTAGACCCGCCAGCGACACGCACCACAGTGGTGTAGACCTGCAGGAACTCCTCTGGGTTTGTGGTGCCTTCGTACTTCTCGATAGAGGCCGGGCGAAACCTTTCGGGCCGCACCACGCGGCGCAGCCGTCAGGAAAACTCCTGGCATCCGATGCCATAGGGGATCTGCGCAGCCTCCTGACCACAGCTGAAACCGTCTTTGGGAGGCGGACCGCGACTCCCCAAAGAGTCGAGGCGGACCTCCTCCTCGCTTTGAAGGTGAGAGTCATGGGAGAATTCTCACCCCCAGGCCATCCGTCCGTCAGCGCTTGGCGATGCTTTACAAGTGATCACGCAAATCACGGCTGCACGGCCGTGCCGGAGCTCGAGATGGGACCTCGGTCCCCGGCTCCTCGTGGGCAGGGACCTTCTTCTTACGCCCTTTCCTTTACTCCGCCGCTTTGGCAGGCGCTTCAATGAGCGACTGGAAGCTTAAGTGCGCTTCGACGGGCACCCTTGGTGAGGTACCAGCGGTGCCGGACGGTCGAACATCCTACACGGAGAGAGCCCGTCCATGAGGCAGCGATATCCCGCAGCCAGGCGTGGGGGGTGTCTCTACAAGTTCTACGGTGGTCAAGGAGGAGACGACGCATCACGAGTTACGGGCGAGTGGCGGCCTCCATGGCGGCCGACTGCGGCGAGGCTCGGCCGCCATCAGTGGGCGCCACCGCCCTCTTCGCGGGGCGGCGTGAGGTGATCCTCGTCCCATGAGCGTCGGGATGTATTGCAGGTGCTACTAGCCTCGCCACATCTTGTCATTGCAGTGTGAACCGCCATCACCAGTGCAAGGTCCTTTGGACGGAAGACCAAAATCCGCTAGAGAGATGGCGGGATGGGCCAACCACTAGCCCCTACAGGCGCACCCATGTCGGCGTATTTCACCTGACAAGATTCCGCTAACGGGGTGTCTACTCCCTGGACGGAAAATATGGTTCGGTAGAGGGCATCTTCGTGGCTGAAAACCCTAATGTCTCTCGACAATGAATTCCGGAAGTTAGCAAGCTGGTGGACACAGTGGTTTACCCAGGTTTGGGCCCCCAAGTTTGGGTAATAACCCTATGTCCTGCTTGTTCTTTGTTGAGGAAATGTGGGGGTGTTTACAACGGCTATCTGCTCTTCCTCCTCTCCTCCTTCCTCCTCTTACGGGCGGATTCGAGCTGCGCGGACTTCGCGCGGGCCATAGCCCTCAACTCCTTCTCCCCCAGTAGCAATGCTCGGGAGACCGTCCCGGCCAGCCAGACGCGGAGACACCGGTCAGACCAAATGCTCAGGGTCAAGGGAGGAAGAGGAGAAAAGGAGTCGCCAGTTACAGTCCGGAGGATTGTGCGCCGAAAACGGCTTGGGATGGCCGCCCACCGCTCTGGTGTGCTGCTTGCCCGTGGCGGACACCCAAGCCCGACCTCCGGCCTTGAGGAGCTCGGCTCGCCATCCTCATGGTCGGACACCCCATCATCTTGAAACATGGGGCGCACCCTCTCCATGAGGGTTGGACGCGCATCTTCATGAATCGTGCACAACGACATCGCCGGTCAGGCCCCGCTCCTTCTGGGTCTTGATCCGCTCGACGATCGTGCCCACCTTGTTCTTCTCCTTTCGGTCAGCGCCCCAAGTCCATTCAGACCTCGCCACGGGAGCCGGCGGAAGGCCCGAACCTTGCCTCCCGAGTTTCGGGCATAGAACCATTGAGTGCCACGGTTCAACGACAACTTCCGCGTCGATATAATCCGCGCAGCGGCCGCGCAATTGGAGAACTCGCCACCCATGAGCGCCGGAGTATCCGTCGGCTTGTCCTTCCTCGGTTGGGCGTGAAAGAAGTGCCTCCAGAGCGCCCAGTGGGGATCGATCCCCAAGAACACCTCGTACAGCGTCATGAAGACCACTATGTGAAGCACGCCGTTGGGGTTGAGGTGGTGCACCTCCGCCTTATAGTGATGAAGCAGCCTGCGGATGAAGGGATGGAGCGGTAGCCCGAACCCACGCTCGTAGAACGAGACGGGCACCATGATCTCGTCGTTCTCTGGCGCAGGGACCGCAGCCCCCGTCGGCACCCTCCACCTCGAAACATCTTGCGGGGAGAGGAACCCCTTCCTCTCCAGGCCAAGTGAGCGGTTGGCCTGGGCAGTGCACTCTGGCCACGACATCTCCAGAGACGAAAATGGCGAAAAGGTGGGGGACGGGGAAGGTGAGGAACTCTCCGGCTCTTCTTGCTCTTTTTTCTCAAGCAGGGAGACGATGAAAGCAAAAGCAAGTACCCGCCCGGGCGCCCCCCATGCCGAATTTATAGGGACCAAACAGGCACCAACCGAGCGGACACCATCTCGGGTGAAGCGTCGCACACCCCGTCCGACCGCCACGCCGGGCCACTGGTGAGACGCATCGGTTCCCAATTCTTTCACCCCGCATTTAATTGCCTCCACTACACATTAAATACTAGCAGGAGGAACCAGGGCACCGTTTCGGGTGACACACCCCGCGACCTTTCGATCTCCGCCTTTGGGCCGGGTCGTTCGTTCCGCAATAGGTATGCAAGGCCTACTGGGCCACTACGGCCTCAGGGTGGCTAAAAAGCTCAATAGCTCACACCCGGGGCCCAGTCTAGCGCTGCGGGTTCCTAGGCCCTGATCGACCAAGTGGATTCAGGACCGCCCCAGCAGAAAATTGAGCAAGGGGCGAGGACGAGGCGAGCCCCCAGTGGGCCTCTAGTTGGGTCAGCAGACGACCCAATCGCCTTAACTCGTGTCCGAGACCATACTACACACTCTCCTTGGAACCCATCGATGGGTGGCGGCCAGTGCGCTCGGGTCGGTGGGCGACCGGACTCCGACTGGATCGGGTAAAAAAGGTTTCTTATGGGTGCGCCCCATGTAGTCGGACGCCCGGCGAAGGATTGTCATTGGAAAGATCCCCTTGGGAGGATCTCCGAGTCCCCTCGGATCACCGATAATAGCTCATGAGCACGGTGTTCAAACCAGCGCATGGTAAACACGCGTCTGCTCACCCCTCCAGGTCTCACACCTACGGACGGGCGTACATCCCAGAGACGAGCAATGCCCCTCCCATGAATAGCCTTGCCGGCGAGGACTCGGGATGGACGCCCTCCGCCTAGCTCCGGCGTAAAACCAGCCTTACAAACATGTCGAGCTACGACGTAAAACTAGCACTCGGGCCCCAGAACCTCGCTGAGGCATCTGGGCGTCCGTCTTGACCAAACAGCGTTGAGCTACGACGTAAAACTAGCACTCGGGCCCCGAGAACCTCAGCGAGGCATCTGGGCGTCCATGCCGACCAAAACAGCGTCGAGCTCTGACGTAAAACTTTTCGGACCCCGAGAACCTTCTTTGGCGTCCGGGCGTCCATCTTGAAACCAAGGCAGCGTTGAGCTCTGACGTAAAACTAGCACTTTCGGACCCCGAACCTCGCTGAGGCATCACAGGCGTCCGTGCCCGACCAAACAACGTCGAGCTCTGACGTAAAACCTTTTCGGACCCCGAACCTCGCCGGAGGCGTCCGGGCATCCGTGCCGACCAAGGCAACGTCGAGCTACGACGTAAAACTAGCACTCGGACCCCAGAACCTCGCTGAGGCATCCGGGCATCCGTGCCGACCAAGGTAGCATCGAGCTACGACGTAAAACTATCACTCGGACCCCAGAACCTCCCTAAGGCATCTGGGCGATCGCGCCGACCAAGACGACATCAAGCCAGGTCCCCGCCGACCAAGTCGGTCGGGCTCAGCCAGCAAGCGTAAACCCCCCGATCGGCTCTCCGACCCGCTCGGGGGCTACACTCCCAGTGCGCTCCGCGCCCGGTCACTCAATGAAACCAAGTCGGTGGGCTCTCTGACTACTGACCTTCCGATCCACTCGGGGGCTCGGGGCCGATTGAGTCCACCCGCGCGCTCCCAGTCGGGTTTCGCCGACCAAGTCGGTCGGACTCTGCTGACCTAGGTGGTGGCAAACCCGCTTCGGCGTGAAAGCAGCTGGTCGTCGCCCGTCGCGCCCGGTCGGATTTTGCTAACCCAGTTAAGTCAGATCCTGCCGATTAAGCGACCACCTGTTCGCTTCGGAGCTAGGGTGTTTGGCGTAAATCTAGGGCGGGTGATCGAAGTCGAGTGTGGCACGGTCAGCTCGAACACGGCTCGTACACCCGGGATAACTCCACGAAGTCCCGCTGGCTGTCTTTGCGAGCACCGCAAGCCTAATACCACCCCTAAGAACCCGCAGCCTTGTTGCGCGACGCTATGGTTGGTCTCCAAGAGGTCGCATGAACAAAAGCTCTCAACGGGCAAAAACTAGTGACATTTATATGGCGCACGAGTTACATATAATTGCCACTTGCGTCATGACAGTCAAGAAATAGCGAAGCAACAAAAAACCAAGATGATGTATAAATCTAAGTGCCGCGCGCTCGTCGAACCGCCTCGATGAGGGCATCCCTTGCCTGGATGAGCTTCGGGACGTCGTCGATCAGCGCATCAACGACGGCGGCATCACGGGCTACGGCGTCTAGCTCAGCCCATTCGGCCATGGCGAGCTTGAAGTCATCCCAAAGCTCTGCGAGGAAGGCCTCCTCGTCCGTAGGCGCCGGCAGATCTTCATCTCCAAAGCCGAATACCATCCCTTC
Source organism: Guadua angustifolia (assembly GCA_036346375.1). Lineage (NCBI taxonomy): Eukaryota > Viridiplantae > Streptophyta > Magnoliopsida > Poales > Poaceae > Guadua > Guadua angustifolia. Next base: position 20,960,194 of record CM070508.1, read on the forward strand.
CGCGGGGAAGGTCGGCGGCAGAATTTCGTCACTAGAAGAAGAGGAGCGGGAAGACGCCATAAGAGAAACTAAATGTTGCGGAGTGACCAAAAATCCGTAAGGCAAATGACTCCTCCAACTCCTCCAACCGTACCGCTCTTATAAATGCTCAGGGCGCGGAAGCCGAGCGGTTTCCCACAAATAGGGGCATGAGAAGCCGAAGCGCCATCATGTTTGTGAAGAGATCGCGCCGCTAGAGGTAATGGGCCCATCGAGCAGCAGCGTTCAGGGGCGGCCGAGGCTCTTGGCGTGTACTCATACCATGGGTACCCCCAGCGGCCCATGACGCCGAATGGGCCGCCCCAAGTCCAACTCTGGCTGAAGGCCCCGCCGAGCCACGAAGGACTCTTGTCCTGGCCAGGCGGTCCGACCCCGCCATGGTCAGGCGCCCCGATCCCGAGCCGAGCCGGCGAAGGATCTCGAGGCCCGTCATGGGTCGAGGATCCCCAAAACTCCGACCCCGTCATGGGTCGGACGCCTCGCAAGCTCCGACCGAGCTAAGGGCATCTCCACCACCGTCACCATCAACCTCGAAGTTGGCCACACCCCACAGACACGACGGCTCGGGTCAAGCGCCCGATCCCATCGTCGATCCACGCCTGATGGAAAGCGCGCTCCCTCGAAACGCGCCGGCCCGGCGCTTCTGGCGTCGACATCGACAATCGCCCAGAGGGTAGGTGCGTCGCTTCCTGATGAAACAGAAAACCACACCGCTAGACGTGTCTACCAACCCAGCACAGAGCGGGCAGCGCCAGTCAGTCACCGAGAACGAAGACCAGGTTTCTCTGGCGTAGGACACCCCATCCTTTTTTCTCCAAACTCCCGTGGAACTTGCCCCCTCCGCCTATTGTAGGATTGGATGGCGACAATCAGAGGGGGGGGTGAATGATTGAGCAGAAGATAAAATCAAAATTTTCTTGATTCACAAAACCCCCTAAATTAATTATGAAATATTGCTCTCGGTTTCAACAAAAAACAGATTAACAGAGGTTCACTAAAACCGTAATTCCCAAAGATCCAACCGTCGGATTGATGTGAAATTTTAACTGTATAAACTAGATTCAAATCCGAAACTAACGCAACAAGAATCACCTCAATCGGATAAACGGATCTACAGTTATGACCTTCGCAAGTTAACTGTATCAAATAATGACGAGAATAGATCAAACCCTAATTACAAGATTAATCAGGATTTATGAAGAATTAACTAACCAAACTTGGAGGTCCGGATCGTGGAGGTGGAGCAGTAGCTCACGCATGCATGAAGAACAAAAAGTATCGATGAAAAACCTGCCACGAATCACCGTTCCTCCGATTCAATCTTGACTTGTCGTTCCCCTCTTGTCGCTGCTTGGCTCCTCTTGATCCGAACATGACGGATGAAGTTCGGAAGAGATGCAACGCAGCGACACAGAACACAAGAACAATCTGCGAAACAACAAAGAACAAAATCTGAGTTTTGGTGCTGCAATGCCGCCGCCACCTTTTGTCGCCGAAGACTCTTTGGAGCATCTACGCATGCATCTTGAGAACCAAAATTTCTAGTCGCCCATGAAAACGCATAATGGCGCAACCTCATGCATGCATACAAGTCGAAAGCCAGCCAAGTCACCGGAAAGCAAGAAAACAAAATTAAGGCGCAATACACACGGAATTATCTAGTCGTCTAATATGCATGCATGCCACCACACGATCGACTTCTAGTAGCCCTCATCTTTGCTTGCATGTGCATGCTTGTGGTCACAAGAAAAACCAATTATCTAATTAAGCTAATGCATGCATGCAGCGCATACTTCAAGTCGCCTCCTTTTATTTGCATGAATCACAGTTGATGCAAGCTTCTAATCGCTGACTCTTTCCTTGCATGCATGCAACCCGGTAGCCATAATTAACTAGTCACAGCGTAGCCACAAAATTGCATGCATGCAGCCACAAAACACGGAGAACCTTGGCGGCCATGAAGCAAAAGGATGTCGCATAAAAGCCAAGAGACTCTCGACGCCATAAACGCAAAAAGCCAACAAGCCGACAAGCCCGCCGTACCAAAAACTCAACCAACGAAGGATGTCTAGTCGCCGTTAGCTTGCACTACCACGGAAACAAAACAACGGCAAGATAAAAGCAGCGTGCACGATAAAAAATTTTTATTTCTTTTGTCTAACGATACTCTAACACAAAAGAGTACAAACCCTAATTCCTTACTCACATAAGCAGGAGACACCTCCCTATTTATCTTGAGCAACCATAAAGAATTCAGTATACAACTCCACTTGGCCCCAACATGGCCAATACGAGTTTGTATACACTTCCACTTAACATGGCCCAATCTGACTTTGCAGCGTCAGACGCCCACTGGCCACACACACGTGACTAACCACCTCCATGTGCATGTTCTCTAGCCGAGCGTCCGCATGACATTCTCGACCACCGGGACCTCGATTCCTCCACGAACCTAGTCCCGAACCTCGGTTTCTCCATGAACCTAGTTCGGTCCGTCATCGACCACGTTAGCCCTCGAGCAACACACACTGCGAATAAACAAACAACGCATCCGAGCACAAGTCCACGACTTGACTCAAAGTCAATCCATGCAACCACTCACATGAGTACATTGCATCAAACAAAATCATTAATCAATCATAATTATGCTCAATGGTCCGGTAGCTACGCCGCTAGGCGGTAGCACTAGGAAAACAACCAACACTCAAATTGCTTCAATTTGAAGATCCAATTCAAATCAAACTCAATTTCAAATCAATCCAATCTCAAATCTTGTCAATTACTCATCACACACAAGGATAGACCTCCACATGGTCTTTCAATCTCCCCCTTGATGAGTATATTGACAAACACATCAAAAGGCATAAGTATTGAGTTTGAAGAAAGAAGAAAGCAATTTGAATGCAAAGCCAAACTTGATCAAAGAAATAGAAATGAAGAACATGACCAAATTGGCGACTTATGATCTATGAGCGATAGCAAAGATTAACAAAGATCATAAAAAGAAGAATCAAGTGCAAAATGATGCCTTTTCTCGATTTCTCCCCTTTTGGCAATATAGGCATCAATGTGACATTTTCTTTTCTCCCCTTTTTTGTTGTTTTTATGCAAGTAATGCAGCCTAAGGAGCTTTGAAGATTATCCATGTGACCAACAAGACAAGTTATGACACCAAGCTAAGTTATGGCAAAAATAGACTAAGCTAAGGCATGTCCAAGTGCAAATAATCATTTTGCTAGCAAGATTTAATTAAAACCATGTCATTTTTAGCATGATTAAACATGAGCAACACTTGTCATGAGTTTCAACACTAGAAGCAAAGCCATTCAAAGGATCAAATGGAAAACCTAGAGTTCAACCTACTCAACACTTTGGGGAATCTAGAAGTGCACACAAGGTCCTTCGAGCCTTTTTTTTCATTGTATGCAAATTTTTCTTTGAATCTTTGAAAGACATAGCGGGGTGCAAATGTTTGACATTATTTGCATTCTTTACCCACGTATGTTTTTTTTTGCATTTTTAAAGCAATTGACTCAAGCCATAATCGATCATCTCAAGAGGGACTCTTAAGAGAATGATCTTGGTCATACACAACACATTCCAAGTTCATCTCAAGTGCAATGAGAAGCTAGTCTTGTGAATGTGAGGTGTTGAGTCTATCTTGTAAAAAGAGTCAATTTTGCTTCACTTTCATGTTATCATTTTCATGTTAAGCTAGTGAAGGACTCAAGTATGGATCAAACAAGATTCACCCAAGTTGCTATAGGGACTCTAAAAATTCGAATTTCACAAATCATGGCAAATACACCTAGAAGAAACTTAGCAAGTAAGCATAACATGTTTTATCAAGTTTTTCTTTTAACGCTCTTTTTTCAATTTTTGTAAGCTTAGCAAGATAAATGAACTTGGACATATCTAAGCAAGTAATTTTCTTCATAATATAGCATGGTGTATAAAATGAAACATGGATCATGTGCATAATAGACAAAGCTCATAAAATAAAAAATCAAGTCTATATGCAATGCATGAGACAGATTTTTAAACTCCCCCTCAACATGTGATTTCATTTTAGCACAAATCTGGTTCAAATTGAGTTATTAGCAAGATTAAGCTCAAAAAGATCGAAAAGAACTCAATTAAAGCCAGAAACACAGAATGGAGGGAAGAAGTCAAGAAAGCTGAACCAGGTGGCTATAGAGTATAGAAAAGATGGTAGAAACACTATGGCTCAGACTAGCTCTCATCTTCCCCAATGACTAACATAGGAAAGCTGCCTCTAGATCCCAAACTAAGGAGTGCACGCAGACCCTATCTACCCAAGGGGCCCAACACTGTTAGACTTATAAGGCGTGAGGAACTCAACCTAGAGAGAAGAACAGCTAATTAAGCATGATAGCAACCTAAAGCACAAGATGAGAGGTCCATGCAAAGCATGCGAGAAGTCTAAGTGATGTGAACTCATAACTCTAAGGAATAAAACCCATAAGCACCCAGAGCAATACAAAAGGAAAAACTGAAATAAAATATAATACATAATATCTGAGATCGGCTCCCAGGACTTTCATAGGTTTTCGTTCCACAAGCAATTTCATGAGCAAGGAACTAGTAGGACGGGAAGACCACCAGAGGCTTCCGAAAGCCTGACCATTCACGAGAAAGATTTACAAACCTCAAATTATCCAAAGGTTTCAAGGGAAAGAAAGCAATTAGGAAATGCAAAAGGAGAAAGGAAGAATTGGGAAGTCCGGGAGTTTTCAATGGCCCAAGCGAACCAAACTTGAAATGGAAGCTCGACCCGAAAGGTACCAAAAAAGAATCAATCTCATTAACAACAGGCTAAATCAAGGAAGGGAGGTTAAGTCAAGCCAAAGGTTCCAAGAAAATCTTACCAACAAGCCAATTGCAATGAAAGGTGCGGATTCAGGCAAAAGATAACATAAGAAGTCTAACCTTAAAGCCACAAAATCAAATATCATAAAGGGCTTTGATAGTAAGCAATACAAATAAATTAGAAAGAGAATATTAAGCCAATATGAAATTAAAATCAATCCAAATTGACATTCAAGATAGATGAAATCCCCTTTCCTCACTGAAAAAATTTAATAAGGTTGGACAAAATCGTATTGATAAATGGCTCCTTATAAATCGATATCCATGGATTTTAAAGAATTATACAAGTTTAAGAAATTTGCTTTCAAATTTAATTCCCCAATCAAAGGGCATATTTAGGCTTACCTTTTTAAGTTTCTCAATCCAAAAATTGGCACAACAACTTACGCTATGACATTTACCGTGATGGTACGGAATTTTTTTAGAGGACCAAAACAAGTCTATAAGATTGCAATCCTCTTTCATCACATTTCCAATTACTAGCATTCATATGATTTTCCAACCAAAGGGAAATTGTCCAAACCTTTGGACCTAAACAGAGGGGATGCAAACCAACACACTTTAAGCAATTGCCTTTTCAAAAATTAAAACCATTCCACAATAACCTTTGGAAAAGCCCTTTACCTGACCAAAGTAAATGGCCCTTTGCATTCCTTTTGAACGTAAACCCTAATTACAAGATTAATCAGGATTTATGAAGAATTAACTAACCAAACTTGGAGGTCCGGATCGTGGAGGTGGAGCAGTAGCTCACGCATGCATGAAGAACAAAAAGTATCGATGAAAAACCTGCCACGAATCACCGTTCCTCCGATTCAATCTTGACTTGTCGTTCCCCTCTTGTCGCTGCTTGGCTCCTACTGATCTGAACCTGACGGATGAAGTTCAGAAGAGATGCAACGCAGCAGCCTGGAACACAAGAACAATCCTGCGAAACAACAAAGAACAAAATACAGAGTTTTGGTGCTGCAATGCCGCCGCCACCTTTTGTCGCCAGGCTACTGGAGCATCTACGCATGCATGCAGAACCAAAATTTCTAGTCGCCCATGAAAAACGCAACGGCCGCAACCTCATGCATGCATACAAGTCACCGAAGCCAGCCAAGTCACCAGGAAAGCAAGAAAACAAAATTCTGGCCGCAATACACACGGAATTATCTAGTCGTCTAATATGCATGCATGCCACCACACGATCGACTTCTAGTCGCCTCATCTTTGCTTGCATGTGCATGCGCGGTCACAAGAAAAACCAATTATCTAGTCGCTAATGCATGCATGCAGTGCATACTTCAAGTCGCCTCCTTTTATTTGCATGAATCACCAGATTGATGCAAGCTTCTAGTCGCCTGACTCTTTCCTTGCATGCATGCAACCAGCGCATAATTAACTAGTCACAGCGTAGCCACAAGAATTGCATGCATGCAGCCACAAAACACGGAGCACGCCTTGGCGCGAAAAAAGGATGTCGATAAAAGCGGCCGAGACTCTCCTACGCCCATAAAGCCAACGCCAACAAGCCACCGCCACCAAAAAACTCAACCAACGAAGGATGTCTAGTCGCCGTTAGCTTGCACAAATTTAGGAAACAAAACAACGACGCATAAAAGCGGCAATTACCATAAAAAGAATTTTTTATTTCTTTTGTCTAACAGTACTCTAACACAAAAGAGTACAAACCCTAATTCCTTACTCACATAAACAGGAGACACCTCCCCCTATTTATACTGAGCAACCATAAAGAATTCGTATACAACTCCACTTGGCCCCAACATGGCCCAATACAGTTTGTATACACTTCCACTTGGCCCAACATGGCCCATCATGACTTTGCACGCCAGACGCCCACCCGCCGCACACACGTGACTAACCACCTCCATGTGCATGTTCTCTAGCCCGAACGTCCGCATGACATCCTCGACCACCGGGACCTCGATTCCTCCACGAACCTAGTCCGAACCTCGGTTTCTCCATGAACCTAGTTACGGTCCGTCATCGACCACGTTCAGCCTCGAGCAACACTCGCACTGCGAATAAACAAACAACGATCCGAGCACATGTCCACGACTTGACTCAAAGTCAATCCATGCAACCACTCACATGAGTACATTGCATCAAACAAAATCATTAATCAATCATAATTATGCTCAATGGTCGGTTACTCTCGCCCTAGGCGGTAGCACTAGGAAAAACAACCAACACTCAAATTGCTTCAATTTGAAGATCCAATTCAAATCAAACTCAATTTCAAATCAATCCAATCTCAAATCTTGTCAATTACTCATCACACACAAGGATAGACCTCCACATGGTCTTTCAATCTCCCCTTGATGAGTATATTGACAAACACATGAAAAGGCATAAGTATTGAGTTTGAAGAAAGAGAAGAAAGCAATTTGAATGCAAAGCCAAACTTGATCAAAGAAATAGAAATGAAGAACATGACCAAATTGGCAGCTTATGATCTATGAACGATAGCAAAGATTAACAAAGATCATAAGAAAGAAGAATCAAGTGCAAAATGATGCCTTTTCTACGATTTCTCCCCCTTTTGGCAATATAGGCATCAATGTGATATTTTCTTTTCTCCCCCTTTTTTGTTGTTTTTATGCAAGTAATGCAGCCTAAGGGAGCTTTGAAGATTATCCATGTGACCAACAAGACAAGTTATGACACCAAGCTAAGTTATGGCAAAAATAGACTAAGCTAAGGCATGTCCAAGTGCAAATAATCATTTTGCTAACAAGATTTAATTAAAACCATGTCATTTTTAGCATGATTGAACATGAGCAACACTTGTCATGAGTTTCAACACTAGAAGCAAAGCCATTCAAAGAATCAAATGGAAAACCTAGAGTTCAACCTACTCAACACTTTGGGGAATCTAGAAGTGCACACAAGGTCCTTCGAGCCTTTTTTTTCATTGTATGCAAATTTTTCTTTGAATCTTTGAAAGACATAGCGGGATGCAAATGTTTGATATTATTTGCATTCTTTACCCACATATGTTTTTTTTGCATTTTTAAAGCAATTGACTCAAGCCATAATCGATCATCTCAAGAGGACTGGAGCATCTACGCATGCACGCAGAACCAAAATTTCTAGTCGCCCATGAAAAACGCAACGGCCGCAACCTCATGCATGCATACAAGTCACCGAAGCCAGCCAAGTCACCAGGAAAGCAAGAAAACAAAATTCTGGCCGCAATACACACGGAATTATCTAGTCGTCTAATATGCATGCATGCCACCACACGATCAGCTTCTAGTCGCCCTCATCTTTGCTTGCATGTGCATGCGCGGTCACAAGAAAAACCAATTATCTAGTCGCTAATGCATGCATGCAGCGCATACTTCAAGTCGCCTCCTTTTATTTGCATGAATCACCAGATCGATGCAAGCTTCTAGTCGCCTGACTCTTTCCTTGCATGCATGCAACCAGGCGCCGCAATTAACTAGTCACGCGTAGCCACAAGAATTGCATGCATGCAGCCACAAAACACGGGAGCACGCCGGCGCCAGAAGCAAAAAGGATGTCGCATAAAAACGGCCGAGACTCTCCGGCCGCCGCAAAAAGCCAATGGCCAACAAGCCAGCCGCCAGCCAAAAAACTCAACCAACGAAGGATGTCTAGTCGCCGTTAGCTTGCACAAATACGAAACAAAACAACGCGCGATAAAAGCGGCGCAACGCACCGAAAAGAATTTTTATTTCTTTTGTCTAACAGTACTCTAACACAAAAGAGTACAAACCCTAATTCCTTACTCACATACACTACAGTAATCCCGCAAATTAACATCGGCCAAAAGCCGACGTTAATTAGCAATTTGCCGACGTTAATTGTAATTAACGTCAACCGCGCTAATTAACGTCGCTTTTGTCCCACGATAGTTAATCGACGCGTTAATTAAGCAACGCGTCGGCGTAACGTTAATTACTATTAACGTCGGCCGACACTACCGACGGTAATTAATGCCGTGACCGCGCCAATTAACGTCGGCTACTGTTTAGCCGACGTTAATTACTAATTAACGTCGGCTTAGGTCTGGCCGACGTTAATTAGCGGTGTTTTGTCGGAGATTTGTCGGACGAAAACAGGGTGCCAGGGTTACTAATTAACGTCGGCCTGGCACCTTGGCCGACGTTAATTAGCGGCTAATTAACGTCGGCTGCGCCTTTAGCCGACGTTAATTAGGGGCTAATTAACGTCGGCTGATCCCTTGGCCGACGTTAATTAGTAATTCCAGGGGCAACTTTTACCCCTATTTTCATGTTTCGCCACACAATTCAATACATAATATAATCAACATTGACAGCAATTCACACATCAACACATATAATTCACGAATATAAACAATCCAGCACAGAACATGCATATAATCAAGTTATCGATCCATCATAATGTCCAAATTGTCATAACATCCAAAAAAGACCAAAGTGACCAAAGTGACACAACTACAAATACATCCAAAGTTCAACTCGATTATACACATCCATCCAAAGTGACACAACTATGAAACAATCTACAAGCTAACGCCGCCCATCGGTTGATTGGAGTTCGCCGCTTGATCCAGGAAGCAAAAAGCGCGTTGACAAAGGCGGATTACCGTCGGTTCCCTACACAAGAAAATGCAAGATTAGACAATAATATAAGAATGAATGTACCATAAGGAGACAAGTAAGAAACGAACCACGGATCTGCGAGTCTTTGCAAGTGTTGCAAAGTGAGTATCAGAAGACGAGGGCCAGTGCCGTTGATCCCTACATAAGGCAACAATTATAGCTAGATTGATCAAATTTTACTAGATTTACAAGTTTTGACAAAGTTTAGCTAGAAATTAGTAAGTGTAGCTATATTGAGTAAATTTAACTACATTTACAAAGTTTAACTACAACGGACCAACTTTAGCAAAAATGAACTAAATATCGCTAAATTCATCAAACTTGACTCTAGAGATACTTAGTCTTGCTAGATTCACTGAGTCTCGCTAGAAATGACTAAGTTTAGCTAGATTGACTAAATGTAGCTAGTTTGAACAAGATTAGGTACAACAAACTAATATTAGCTAGATTGACTAAGTTCAACTCGATTCACAATGTTTAGCAAGAATACCTGAGCTGCAGGAGGTGCCGGAGGATACATCCCCCATTGTGGCGGTGGCGGCGGCGGCTGGAACGGTGAAAAGACAATGTTTTGCCCCATCGCCTGGAACATTGCCTACAAATACAATGTATAAGTATTTTGAATTAATATATTCTCTAAATGCAATAGATTGAAGACTCGGACTTACTTGAATCGCCATTGTCTTTGCAGTGCGGTATGAAGCGTAGTACTCTTTGTTGCGCCCTTGCATAATCATCACGTTGGCGCAGCTCCTCACGCACCTAGTAACCTCCAACTCCCCGCCTCGAGGAGCGACTACCAACCCCGAGTGCAGGGACGAAGAAGATCCTCTCATTTCAAGACCACCGCCGAGTCGATCACTCCAAAGTGAACATGGAGTACCTTCAAAATGCGTGACCACAAAGGCTTGAGCACTTGAAATTATGACTTCATGAAAATTTAAAAGGTATGACATCTCACCGTCCATGGGCCTTGCCGCCTCCACTAGCATGCACAGCTACGCCGTCAAGCGGTTCCTTCCTCCAATCATAGTCTTCACCATGGCGCTTGACCATTTCCTCGCCATATTTCTCCTATATAACCAAATCGGACACTTTAAATGGGAACTGCAAATCAAACAACTTAATTTGAATTGGATCAAAATTGTGACCACTAACCAGCCGATCACTAGCTGTCTGACTGCACAGCTGCTCAGGGTGTGTCGGGTCTCGACCTTTATGACCTTCCACGTACACTTCAATATCACTTACCAACACGGTCCGAGCCTCCTCAGAGACATAAGTTAGGTGCATACATATACTTGGTAACATGTATTTTGCAAAAGATTGCTACTGGCCGGACTTACCATGCGCTTAGCTTTACGATATGTCCATCGGCGCCATACGTGTGCTTTGATTCTTTGCCTCGGCGATCTCGGCTCTTTTTGACTTGGCGATGAACTCGTGAAGCCCAACGCCGCAAAGAAACGGTAAGCTTCGGACGGTCCCCAACCATGGAATCATGACCTGCACAAAGATATTAATACATTAAAACAACATTACCAAGAAACGTTAAACTCAAATAGCTCCAATATTTGTTGTTTTACCCGCCTGTACTCTTCCTCGGTCAAGTAAGTTTACGAAGACCCGCGAGTCTGTTAATCCGTTGCCCTTTAACTTGCCTCAAGTAAAGATTTGTTGCTTGAATCCGAGCATTAGACAATGCATCTTTGGTCACCCGACGTGCATTTACATGGAAAACTCTACGAGCATGCTCCATGTTTGCACCGCCACGAAAGCGGTAATGCTTACGCAATTGTTCATCACAAAGAATAGTTAGAATAGTAAAGAATCGACAGTTGAACCAATACCAAGCGCACAAAGAATCTTACCCAAAAGTCACTCCAAATCGCCTCGAGCATTCAAGTGCTCGGCATTAGGAGCAAGGTGTAATGATCCCAACTAGTAGCAACAAATTGCTCGCCATTGGCATTTGTGACCAACCGGGCTAGTGCAACGGCAGAGGTTACCTAGCACGTAGTTAACTTGCCTATGGTGCCCTCTGTCGTCAAACCCGAGTCATCCCATGAGCGCAAGACATATAAATGATATAGTTCCAGTTAGGAAAGAAATGAAATAAGACATGGTTTAGAAAATACAAACCTATCGCCAACAGGTGTGATCACAACCTTGTCCTCCTCCGTCTGGCGCTGGAGGGGGCGGCAAGATGGCTCCTCCTAAACCTCAAAGCGGGCTCCTAGAGAACCCTCGGTCGTATCCCCACCCATTGGGTCCTCATCCCTTGGCCCACATCGGCCTCCTGATCCTCATCGACCCAGCTACAACAACAATAATAATGAATGAATAAAGAAGATAATAATCAAATAAATTAAGAGAATATTTACCTGCATCAACATCCGTGGCAGCAGCCACTTCTTCCTCCGTCGTCTCACCCTGCGAAATAATACAAGACAGTTATATTTATGTCATATTTATGTTTAGACATGAAGTACACATCAAAAGCTTAGTTACCTCTCCACTCTGCAAAGGAACACTACGACTCTGCAACTCAGGCTCCACTGGACTCAACAAAGCACGCCGTCTACTTCCGCTTGAAGCGCTACCCTGAAACAAGGCCTCCTCGTCGCGCGAACTACTGGACTTCCTCCTACCACTGAGGAATCCCTTCGCCAGCTGCTTGATCGATTGAGGCATCCTGTTGAAAGAAAAATATGAAGTTAGTACAACAACAATAATAATGCACGAATGAACAAGATAATAAACACACAAAATTACTTGTCAAAATTCATCAATGTCGCGATGATGTAGTCTCCTTCTTTCTAAGGGACGACTTGTTACTTTTTCTTGATTGGTTGTCTTTTCCGTTTCTCAGAATCGTTATATCTCCACGGTCTCGACTAAAGAATCGAGACTGGACCGATCTCTATATCAAAAGTGCTTGGCAATTCTTCATCTTGGAAAACCTCAACAACCTCCATGGCCTCCGGCTTAGTTTGCTCGGAAAATACTACTCCAATTATCGGTTGTTGCTTGCTTGTGTGTCAATTTTTTTGCTACTATAACATGAAGAGCACAAATATCAAACCAGCATGCTACCCGACATCTTATGGCATATATCCTATATTGAATTACACTAGGATGCCGTTCTTGCATTGTCTAAATGCATTACGCAAGGTCAAGATATACATCATACTTAGTCCAAATGTGAAGAGATGATTAATAATTCTAGTAAATATATTGCAAGCGTGTTTTGTTGTGCTTGGTTCGGACATATAGTTTCTCTCCTTTGTTTCTAGTACTCTTCATGTGTGCAATGTAATTAATATTAATCGGGATAACAATATGGTTCTTAGAGGAGTTTATCATCCATACAACCACAACTCAAAATAACCAAAGCATCAACCATATAAAACTAGCCTCAACCTTACCCCTAGCTAGCTCAAGCAGAACACGTGCCACGACCAACAACACTTTCATGGTGGAAAGACAAAAACACGATGAATTTTAGCAACATAACCGACCTGAATGCACATCACAAACATTCACCGGTTGATCACTACAACCTAAACTTTCCTCTTCAAGCAGCATTTGCGCAAAAACTCATACGTCATGAACACAAAACACAAACCCGAGAAGATAACCTTCCCGGCCTCCAAACATAACAAATGAGAGCTTGTATCATCAGTTCAAAATTATTCACAACAAAATTATGCACAACCTCAGTTCAATTTGCATTCATCAATGGGCCTTATTAAACTAACAGTGTATGAAGTATAGCGATTACGTGGATGCAAAGAACAATGTGGGAGAGGACGCCATAACCGTCCATACCTTCAAGCTTGTGGGAGAGGACGTCACCTAGCCGGGTAAAGGAGGACGCCGGGTGTAGAGGAGGCCGGGTAGAGGCGGATGCTAGGGGACGAGGTCGCCGCCGGTGGAGAGGAGGACGCCGCGCGCCTAGCTGGGGACGACGCCGCCGCGGGTGGAGAGGAGGTCCGGCAGGGCGGCGCGGCGAGGTCGGGCAGCGACGCCGGCAAGCGGCGGTGGCTGGGCATGTGGCGAGGGCAGCGGGTCCAACGAGGGCGGCGGCGCGAAGGGGCAGGGCTTCGTGGGCGGCGCGGCGTGGTCGGGACGGCGGCGTGGTCGCTGGCGGCGTGAGGGCGCGGAGAGCGGCCGGTCGCGGAGTGGCGATGGCGCGGGGCATGAGCAAAAAGAATGGGCGAGGTGTCGATTGGCGTCACGGCTGCCCAATTATCGTCGCCACGGCTTTGGCCGGCGTTAATTATTTAATTATCGTCGGCCAAGCGAAGGCGACGCATTAATTAATTAACGCCGTCATCATCCGACGACGCGTTAATTAATTAATGCGTCGGCTTATTCTTAGGCCGGCGTTAATTAATATGGCGGCGTTAATTTCCTGTTTCATGTAGTGATAAGCAGAGACACCTCCTCCTATTTATACTGAGCAACCATAAAGAATTCGTATACAACTCCACTTGGCCCCAACATGGCCCAATACGGTTTGTATACACTTCCACTTGGCCCAACATGGCCCAATACTATTTTTGCACGCAGCGTCCGGCCCGCCGCACACACGTGACTAACCGACCTCCATGTGCATGTTCTCTAGGCCGAGCGTCCCGCATGACATCCTCGACCACGGGACCTCGATTCCTCCTCGAACCTAGTCCGAACCTCGGTTCCTCCATGAACCTAGTTCGGTCCGTCATCGACCACGTTAAGCCCTCGAGCAACACACGCACACCGAATAAACAAACAACGCATCCGAGCACAAGTCCACGACTTGACTCAAAGTCAATCCATGCAACCACTCACATGAGTACATTGCATCAAACAAAATCATTAATCAATCATAATTATGCTCAATGGTCCGGTTACTCGCCCTAGGCGGTAGCACTAGGAAAAGCAACCAACACTCAAATTGCTTCAATTTGAAGATCCAATTCAAATCAAACTCAATTTCAAATCAATCCAATCTCAAATCTTGTCAATTACTCATCACACACAAGGATAGACCTCCACATGGTCTTTCACCTATATAAAGGGAGGCTGGACCCTCGGACAAAGGGAGACGAGTAGACCAGAGGCACTCACGAGCACCCACGAGTGTATAACTCTTACGAACGAACAGCTTTAGCTCACTCCGACCTCACCCACTCATACGAGGTGCTCAAGGCCTGCCCTTAGCCCTCGCTTAAACTGTCGTCGATCTTACGCACCCAAAGCAATATATAACCACTACACTAATCGAAGTAGGGACGTCACGTTCAACCAAGATACATCTTAGGCTCCCTGAGTCTAACCATTCAAGGAGAGGGAACGCGCGGCCCCTTAACTTACAAATTTACTTGCCGATATCCGAAACACACAAAGAGAGCAGGAACTTAGGTACGAATCGTTCGCCTACACTTGCACGCTTTATTTTTAACGTTTTGGCCAGTCGGCCGACCATAAGTTCGGCTCTTGTCCTTTGCACTTTCTTGCTGTGATGAACACTTGACGACCATAGCCTTAGAAACCGCGGGGGCTATTTAGGCGTAGGTCAGCGTGTTAATACTTTTGAGGGAAGCGCAAAGAGAGCAGGAATTTAGGTACGAATCGTTCGCCTACACTTGCGCGGGAAAGGAGTGTTCCCGACCAACCATGGATCGCACCGCACGGGCACTTCCTTCTTCCACGTAGCACTACTTAGCAACCATAGCCACTGGGGCGTAGGCCGTAGCACTTGGGTTGAGAGGGTTACCGCTAGGGGGAACCGAATGGCCAATCGGGTCATCGACCCGTGTGAGTGTATGAACTTGTAGCCCCTGAGCGGTGCGTGGGGACCAAGCTGCGGTCGCCACGCAGCGCTTGAACTAGGAGGAATGGAAAATGGGTGCGAGAATAAGAAAGAGCTTTAGGGATAGAGTCGCCTTAACTTTTTTATTCGGCGTGTTGGAGACGACGTGGCTATCGGGCCCCTCGCTCAACTTTCCACCGGGGCGGCGAGCTAATGGGCCTTCTGCCACCTCGAGGCTGCAGCGGCCCGTCCAGGCCTTTCTTCCCTATCGCGATGCGGTCAGTCCAGCCCAGGAGCCGAAACCGAGGGGTCGCGCGGTGCCCTGGCCGAAGCGGTGTCCTTTCGCCCCTAGCCGTCGTGTAGAGTTTTAATGCGTAGTGGGAGAAGTGGAAAGGGCACGTCTCGTCCTGCAGGGAGCGGATTTAATGCGCGTGCGGCGCTCTGTCCGAGGCGACGCCCGCTCGGACCGCGCCGCCCTGTCTCTATAAATACGGCACAGGAGGCGTGAGAGCGACCACG
Organism: Guadua angustifolia; assembly: GCA_036346375.1. Classification (NCBI taxonomy): domain Eukaryota; kingdom Viridiplantae; phylum Streptophyta; class Magnoliopsida; order Poales; family Poaceae; genus Guadua; species Guadua angustifolia. Next base: position 20,976,061 of record CM070508.1, read on the forward strand.
CCCAGCTGTTTCCTTTGCCTCTCCGCCTCCTCGCACCTTTCCGTAGCGAGAGAGGGAAAGAGCCAGGGAGCGCAAGTGTAGATGGCGAGCGGAGGCGACGACCAGAGGGCCGGCAAGCGTGCGGTGGCTGCAGATTCAGGCCCCAAGAGGCCCCGCACTGATGTTGGGTCCTCCACAGCCGCGGCGAGGGGAGGGATTACCCTGCCCTCGTCTGTCTTCCGTATCTGGAACCCTCTTCCAGCGTGAGTTTCCTTTGTTCAGTTTTAGGATGGCTTTGATTTCTTCTTGCTGACGCTGACTTGCTTTCACTTTTTCTCTCAGTGCCTCTGGCTCGGGCTCTCGCCAGCTGCCTGCGGCGCCCCCACTGGCCGCCTCGGTGGGGGAGGCGGACGCCGCCGGAGCCACTTCCGACGCTCCCCCGACCGCCCCAGGCAATCCCTCTGCGACGGAGCTCGGGCGGCGGTATGATGGTGAGCCGACGCAGTGCAGAAGCTTCCTCGAAGGCCCAGCCGCAACAACGCCGCCTAGAAGCGGAGGCGTTGTACCAGCGGGCTCGGGCCTGGGCCGCTGAGGAGGAGCTTGCCAAGACGCGCGAGGATGCGTCGTCCCTGAAAGGACCAAGATGTCGCCTAGAGGGGGGTGAATAGGCGTTCTTTAAATTTAAATTAGCAGCGGAAATTAACTATTCGGATAGTCCGAAATTTCCTTCGGACTGTCCGAGTTGTTTGGATAGTCCGAGTGACTTTTCAGATAGTCCGAACTGCCAGAGCGCAGGAAACCCTAAAAAGTAGATCTGGGCTATTTCGAGAGCTAGATTACTACCAAATGAAGTTTCTAAGCTAAGGCAACTTCCAGAATATTAGATCCCACCAATATCTACTGCAAGTAGCTACCAAACCCTTGAATTCCCAAAAGGTTAAGCTAGGCACAAAAGGGGACAAGTTCAAAATACAAGAACCAATGAGGAACAACGAATTTTTCCCGAAGTTTAGATCCTTGAGGGGATCCTACGTCTCCGTTGAGGCGGCACAAAGCCGGGGTCTCTTTCAACCCTAATCCTCTAGGTGTTGCACTAAGCACTCACCTACTTCTTCCTTGAATCCTTCCCTTGCGGAGGTGGATTCGACCTTCACAAACTTCCGGCGGCGTCCCACACGAAGATTGAGAGCTCACCGGCAACTCCTAGCCGTCTAGGAGTCCTCAACCTCCAAGAGTAAAAGATCCGGCAATAAATCCGCTTGAGGATGAACCACGTTCTCAAGATGAATCAACAAGTCTAGATCTACCAAACTTTCAACTTAATCTCCCTCCAAAGATTCAAGAATCACAAGATTTGAGGGAGATGAACTCTAGTGCTTTGAGAGAATGAGAGAGCTGTTGAAAGTGAAATGAATGCACTTGATAATGGGTAGGTGGGAGTTGGGGAGGTATTTAAAGCCCCCCAAAACTAGCCGTTTTTCTGCTCAGCACATCTCTGTTCGGATAGTCCGAACTTATGTTCGGACAGTCCGAACAGGTAGCACTCAGGACAGCCGAGACCCTTAGCTCGGATAGTCCGAACGATTTCTCGGATAGTCCGAACACCTCGGATACTCCGAGTGTTCGGATACTCCGAAGAATTCTTCGGACACTCCGAAGACAATCAAACCAAACCTAACCGAGGGGATCAGCTCGGATACTCTGAACCAGGGTTCGGACATTCCGAACCAAATTGAACTCGACCAACAGAGAGGGTTAGCTCGGATACTCCGAACCTATGTTCGGACATTCCGAACCAAGTTTTGCCTGGGCAACCGAGGGGGCTAGTCCGGACATTCCGAAGGTGTGTTCGGATACTCCGAACCTTTTTGAACATTTTGCCCCTAAGACTTTACACATTGACTCATATTTAAACTAGAATTCATCATTGAGCACATTGGATCATTCTAAGGCTATTTCTTGCCATATCCCTCTTAATAGTACGGCAATCCTTAAACTCAAATAAAATTAAAAATACATATACAACCGTTGAGTTTAACCGACGTCTTTTCTTATCGAATTTGAGGGACCTCTTTCCTTAAGCGACTTTCCCATGAGCGTATTCTCTGTTCACAATACTCATAAAGCTCATTAGTCACTTAATCTTGTTGTCATTAATCACCAAAATCATTAAGGGGCCTAGATGCACTTTCAATCTCCCCCTTTTTGGTGAATTGATGACAACACGATTAGATTTAGATAAATTAGAAATGAGAGAGTATTTGGAAAACCAAATACATGGTGGAGCTCCCCCTAAATGTGTGCATTGAAGAAATTTGAGTGTTGTATCAAATGCACATATTTACGGGAAATTTTTGCGAGAGCTCCCCCTAATTTTTGTTTTCGAGAGAATATGGCATGATATATAACAAATAATTTGCACAAGAAGATATGACATGGTATCACACAAATGCATTGCTAAAGAGATTTAAATTAAGCTAGCAAATAGTTCAACATCCACCGATCAAGCCAAAAACAGAAGCACGAGTTTAACGATAGTAAAAGTTCAACCAAGCACAAGCATAAGCAAGCAACCACACCCGAAAAGAGATAAATCTAATGCTCCTCACTCCCCCTTTGGCATCAAGACACCAAAAGGGGTCACTCCTCCGCCATCAACGCCGCTGCCATTCTTTGCCGTTGTCCCGAAGGCGCATATGCAGAGTCACCCTCATCGTCGCCAGTGGGAGCAGAGACAGCGGGAAGATCAAAGAGCTGCCGGGTCACCGAATCAACTGTCGCTGAATCAGACTCTGACTCGGACTCCTCTGAAGAGCAGGATAAGTTGAGCTTCCCTTTTATGACATTAAGCTGACGGTGAGTGTCGGTGATCTTCTCATTCATTTGCTTGATCTTCTTATGGTTCTTGATCCCAAGGCAGAAAATAGCACGAAGAATGTTCTTGATGGAGCCGCTTGGGGAAGAAGGACGAGTCGGAGATGCAGGTCTAGCTGAGGAGGGATGAGCTGCAGACCGGGTGCCTGGCACTGAAGGAGCAGGAGTAGGAGCTGGAGGAGGAGGAGGTGGAGCCCTGATTAGTCTGACCCGGTAAGGAACATGGTCCACGTCCTTAGCAAACCACAGATCGGATATGCTCTCAACCATGCACATCACATACGGAGCAAATCCACAGCTGCTACGCGGGCTGAGGGAGTTAAGCCTGATTTCTTGCCAGATGAAGTCAAAAACATCAAATGGCCTATCTCCCTCACCAATCCTCAAAAGCAAATTCCTTGAGTAGGAGTTGATGTTGGTGGCATCTCCCTCCTTGGGCCACAGAGACTTCCTCAACAATTTGTACAAGATGGCATAGAACGGCTTCAATCCTTTAGTAGTACCCAACTTGAAATTCTGACAATCATCATATAGAGGAGTCAAGTCATTGATGCCAGCCGCGTCAGAAATGTACAACTTATCCAAATTGTCCCAGCCCTCGGTGGAGAATCCCAAGCAATCAGCAAATTGAACCTTGGACACTGAGTAGTAAAGACCATCTACCATGAACCACATGGTGCTCTCAGCATCGGTATCAATATAGAGGGTAGCATAGAACTGAGCTACCACCTCGTTGTTCCATTTTCACCTAAAAGACATAATCTCCCTCAAGTTGTGGCGCTCACAGGCAACGATGACTAGATCAAATGTGGGGTCTTCCTGCTGCTACATGTAATCCCAGTCAATGTACTGCATTTGAGCCACTGGATTCTTCTTCTCCGCTATCACAGAGTCATAAAAATCTTGCTGAAAGTGATTCCAAAACCTCTTGTCCACATAATCTTCCTGGAGATACAACAAGGGGTCTTGGCTTCTATGCTGGTGGACCTCTTTGCCTCTCCCTTGACCAAGGCAATAATCAATCTTTTTCTTGGGAGTGACACCCATCGGAGTTGCACGAACAGAAGGGTGAATCTCCAAAGGACCAATTAGCGCCCCTTCCCTGCGCTGAGCAGCACACTTGTCTGCCCTTAACCTTGGCATGGCAGCTCTAGGATTTTCAGTACCACTGCCTCCTTGCCCCTCATCACCATGCTCACCACCACCTTGACCTGAAGCAGCCCTATGAGCAGACTTTTTCCTTTTGCGAATAACTTGGCGCTTCTGTCTCCCAGCTGACGGAGCGAGAGGAGACTCCGGAGGGGAATCTTGAGGGGGATCAGCAGGAGCCGCCGAGGAGCCACCGGCGGGTATATCATGCTTTGCCTTCTTTGAGCGAGCCGCGTCGATGTCCATCTTGCTAGAACGGGGATTGCCACCCTGAGAGGGATCCATCCTAAAGGTATACAAGGGTGGAAACAAAATTAAACTCTAATTATAACCTAGATGAGCAACAAAGAGTTAAAATGAAGTCACCATCTTCGGATAGTCCGAAGGTTTCTTCGGATAGTCCGAAGTTTTCATTCGGATAGTCCGAATATCTTCGGACACTCCGAATGGAAACTCGGACATTCCGAGGTGATAGTTCACAAACCCTAAATTGTCAATCTAGATAATAATTCAACAAAACTAAGAGCCAATCATGGAGGACCATCCTAGCAAGGTCTAGAATGATCTAGAGTCCAAAGATTCACAAGATGAAACACGAAGATAACCGGCATTCGGAATAGATTGAACCAACCTTTTGACAAAGAGAAACCGGGTACCCAAGGCAAATCTAGAGCACAAGGATGATGGAGGTGAGCCCCTTGGCCTTGGAGAAGGTCTTGGAGCCCTCAATCCGCAAGAACACCGGCCAAAACCCTATATCCAAGAGATGGGGCGGTTTTGAGGAGAGAGAAACGGAGATGGGAAATGAAAAGGAAGAAAAGGAGAAGAAGGGACTCGGGCTGGCTTTTAGAGCCCGAGACCTCACTTCGGACAGTCCGAACTTAAGTTCGGATAGTCCGAACCAGTTCGGATAGTCCGAATGGAATTTCGGATAGTCCAAACTGTCTTCTCAGGATGGCATGAAAACAAGGGCAGGAATGACTCCGAAGGGAGAAATAGATGAGATGGACTAAGAAGTCAAGTCATCATGTGACCAGCAAGCCACTCAACCAATCAAACCATGATCACATGATAATTGACGAGATCCGAAGATCAAGAACCAATAAACACAATAAGATTAGAGAAATAAAGCAAATAACATTTTTCTAAAGTATTTTGCAATCACCAATCAATTTGTGAGCATATTTCAAGCCAAATTGCGAGAGTCTAGAATATTTAGCCCACTCCTCAACTCGTAAAATCTCTTTTCATCAAAAGGCTTGGTAAATATATCGGCTAATTGATCATTTGTGCTCACATGTTGGATATCGATATCGCCTTTAGTGGAATGGTCTCTTAGGAAATGATGGCGGATATCGATATGCTTTGTACAGGAATGTTGGACGGGGTTGTTGGCAATTTTTATGGCGCTCTCATTGTCAAACAAAGTGGAACATAGTTATAGGTTAGGCCATAATCATTTAGAGTTTGTCTCATCCAAAGTAATTGGGCACAACAACTCCCGGCTGCTATATATTCGGCTTCGGCTGTGGATAGGGCTACGGAATTTTGTTTCTTAGAGGACCAGGAAACAAGGGATCTACCTAAGAATTGACAAGTCCCCGAAGTACTTTTCCTATCCACTTTACATCCGGCATAATCCGCATCGGAATAGCCAACTAACTCAAATGATGAACCTTTTGGATACCAAAGCCCAAAATGAGGAGTGTGCACTAAATATCTCAAGATTCTTTTTACGGCCACCATGTGGCACTCTTTAGGAGCGGCTTGAAATCTTGCACACATGCACACACTAAGCATAATATCGGGCCTAGATGCACAAAGATAAAGTAGAGAACCGATCATCGAGCGATATACCTTTTGGACGACCGGTTTACCTTCTTTGTCGAGGTCTAGATGCCCATTGGCTTGCATTGGCGTCTTGATTGGCTTGGCGTTCTCCATACCGAACTTCTTGAGCATATCCTTGATGTACTTCGTTTGGCATATGAAGGTTCCTTCCTTGAGTTACTTGACTTGAAAACTGAGAAAGAACTTCAACTCGCCCATCATGGACATCTCGAATCTCTTAGTCATAATCCTGCTAAATTCCTTGCACAAATGTTCATTAGTAGATCCGAATATAATGTCATCAACATAGATTTGACAAACAAATAAATCATCATCAATATGTTTAGTAAGGAGAGTGGGGTCGGCCTTTCCGACTACAAAACCTTGATCGAGAAGAAAATCACGAAGACACTCGAACCATGCTCTTGGTGCTTGCTTAAGTCCATAAAGGGCCTTGTGTAGGAAGTAGATATGGTCCGGGTGGTTCGGGTCTTCGAAGCCGGGTGGTTGCTCAACGTAGACCATCTCGGAGAGTGGTCCATTTAGGAAGGCACTTTTCACGTCCATTTGATACAACTTAAAATCATGGTGAGTAGCAAAGGCAAGCAATATTCTAATAGATTCGAGTCTAGCTACGGGAGCATATGTTTCATCGAAATCCAAACCTTCGATTTGCATGAAGCCTTGAGCAACTAACCGGGCTTTGTTTCTCGTCACTATTCCATTCTCGTCTTGCTTGTTCCGAAACACCCATTTGGTTCCAATCACATTTTGCTTGGGCCTTTCGACAAGCTTCCACACTTGGTTCCGTTCGAAGTTATTTAACTCTGACGAGGGCTGGGTACTCCTTGACCGGCCGGAGTGCGGTCAACGGATCCCCATGCTCGGAAGGCCCCGCGACACAGACTGGTACACGGGGACTTCGACCTCGCCTTGGCGGCCGAGCTCGGCACCTCTCGACCTTGAGCTCGGCGGGGTCTCGCTGAAGCCCCTGGTCCGCCCTAGGATTTCGGATCGAGCATTTGACCGACGGTTGCCGAGAGCGGGTCGTGGAGATGACTCGAGTCTGGCAGCAAGTTCGAGGCGATTCTTGCCAGCCCTCAAGGTGCGAAGGCCCTCTTCCGAGGATTGCTCCGGCCGTTGCGTGCAAAGGAAGTATAAAGACCAAGGACGATGAGCTCCAAGGACGGCGAAGACAACCAAAGACACACACAGCAGCTCGAGCTAGGAATCACCATTACCGCCTTGAGTTGTAAACACGCCTCATACACCCATATAACAAGAATCACCGCCGCAAGGCGATCGAGAATAGAGCTATTACCTTCACGGGGCTCGAACAATATAAACTCTTGTCTCGTGCTCGTTGTCGCCTTGTTCACCATCACCGCGATCGATTTTCTTCCTTCGTTCGAGCAAAACGCAGCTCGGGTCCCATAAACTCTCTGACCCCTACCTCTTTTCTTGCGGTTGACGATCCTGATCGTCGACAAACTCCTCTTGCATAGCCATCACCCAATCCGGATCTTGGAGTGCTTCTTCTACCTTAAGCGGTTCAAGAGAAGAAACAAAAGAGTAAAATTCACAAAAATTTGCGACACGAGATCTAGTCGATACTCCCTTGTTAATGTCTCCAAGTATGTTGTCGACCGGGTGATCTCGTTGTACGCTTTGATGGACTCTTGGATGAGGTACGGTTGCGTTGATTCTTTGGATTGGACCCTCATCGTCTTGGGTGGCGTTCGAGCCGTCTTGAGCTCGCATTGAGGAAGATGGAGCATCATCCAGAGTTGCATCTCGAGTTGGAGTGCTCGGGACTTCTTCTTGCTCAAGAGGTCTCACTTCTCCAATAGCCAATTTCTTGATTGCATCACATGGTGGCTCTTCCCTGTCAATCACAGTACGATCAACTTGTTCTACTTGAGAACCATTAGTTTCATCAAATGTTACGTCATGCGAGATTTTAACTACACCGGTGGTGTTGTTGAAAACCCGATATGCGTATGCATTTGATCCATAACCAAGTAAAAATCCTTCATCTACTTTAGGAGCAAATTTAGAAGACTTAGCTTTCTTGTTGAGGATGTAGCATTTGCTTCCAAAGACTCGAAAGTAGGAAACATTAGGCTTCTTGCCGGTGAGGAGCTCGTATGCCGTCTTCTTCAGGATCTTGTGGAGATATAACCGGTTGGTACTATGGCATGCCGTGTTGACAGCCTCCGCTCAGAAGATGTCGGAGACCTTGTATTCATTAAGCATCGTGTGCGCCATCTCGATGAGAGTATGATTCTTCCTCTCGGCTACCCCATTTTGTTGCGGGGAGTAGGGAGCCGAAAACTCATGCTTGATGCCTTCTTCATCGAGATACTCCTCAACTCCGGTATTCTTAAACTCAGTACCGTTGTCACTCCGAATTTTCTTGATCTTCACTTCAAACTCATTTTGAGCCCTTCTCATGAATTTCTTTAAGCTTCCTTGGGCTTCACTTTTATCATGCAAGAAAAGCACCCAAGTAAAGCGAGAAAAATCATCAACAATAACTAAACCATACTTGTTTCCTCCAATGCTTATGTAGGTGACCGGGCCGAACAAATCCATATGGAGCATCTCCAGGGGTCTTGTAGTAGTCATCACGTTCTTGGCGGGATGAGAGGCTCCAACTTGTTTCCCGGCTTGGCACGCACTACACACCCTATCTTTCTCAAAGACAATATTTGTTAGTCCAAGGATGTGATTGCCTTTAATGAGTTTGTGAAGGTTTCTCATACCAACATGGGCAAGCCGGCGATGCCATAGCCAACCCATGCTAGATTTAGCCATTAAGCACGTTTCAAGGTTGATTCTATCCGTAGAGAAGTCTATGAGATAAAGATTTCCCTTTAAACGACCCTTAACTGCTATCGAACCATCATCCCTCTTAATGACATCCACACCCTTATCACTAAACACACAATTGTAGCCCGCTTCACACAATTGAGCAACGGACAACAAGTTGTAGCTTAGTGATTCGACAAGTAAAACATTGTTTATATGAAAATCATTTGTAATGAGAATCTTACCTAAACCTACCACTTCACCTTTTCCATTATCGCCAAAAATGATGCTTTCACTATTCGATCCATTGGCTTCCAAATGTGTGAACATTGCCCTTTCTCCGGTCATATGATGCGTACATCCGCTATCCAAGATCCAACTTGATCCACCGGAGATGTAGGCCTTGTGCCCCTTTGCCATAAGGCACATTGGAGCGTCGTCGTCGTCGCTCAAGTTGTCGAAGAGGCTTTTCGACGTTGTTGAGGTGGTAGGCACGACGATGGCGACGGAGGCAATTCCTCCTTCCTCGTCGGACTCAGAGCTTGAGTCGGAATCGGAGTTTGAATCCCACTCTTCTCCAATATGCGCTTGTCCTTTGTGCTTGTAGTGCTTGAATTTCTTACTCTTTTCTTTGTCTTTGCCCCGGTATTTGTCTTTCTTGTGAGGCTTCTCATCTTTGCTCTCCTTATGTGGACACTCGGCAATGAAGTGGCCGGTTTCACCACATTCATAGCATCTTCGGGTGGAGTGTCTACCCTTTGATTTTCTTCCAAGGCTCTTAGACTGACCTCCTTGTCTGAAGTTCTTTTTCTTGAAGAATTTGTTGAACCTTCTCATGAATAGAGCCATATCCTCATTTGTCAACGGACCACAGGACTCGTCATCTTCACTTGAGCTCTCTTCTGCTTGGCGCACTATCTTGACGGCCTTCAGGGCAATACCTTTCTTTTTGCCCGACTTGAGTTCTTCAACAACTTCGGCTTCCTTTATCATCATCTCGTCCATCATAAGCCGGCCGATCACATCATGAGGTGTCAAAGTGTCGAAGTTGGGCCGGTCTCGGATTAATTGAACAAGGTTGCGGTTGGTAGGAGTGATCACACAAAGAATTATCTTCACCACGGCCTTGTCCGTAATATCGGTGCACCCAAGACCCTTAGCTTGATTCACAAGCACCATCAAGCGGTCAAACATTTTGGAGTAGGATTCTCCCTCTTCCAGAGTGAACCGGCTTAGCTCACCAATAATGAGCTCTATCTTTGATTCTCGGACACTCGAAACTCCTTCATGACTGACCATGAGCCTATCCCAAATAACTTTTGCTTCTTCAAGTCCATTGACTCGATTGAACTCGGAATCACTTAATGCATTAAACAAGGCATTGACGGCCAAGTCTTTGAAATGTTGATCTTTATCTTCTACGGGAGTAAGGTTGTTTGGATCAACGGGCTTGAAACCTGTTTGCACAATCTTCCAAATAGAAGGGTGAAGCGATCTCAAGTGCATCTTCATCTTATGCTTCCATGCGGCATAGTGAGTGCCATCGAAATGAGGCGCTCGACCGGAGGGCACGGAGACATAAGATGAGGAGCTTGAGATACCAAGAGAGGTGTAATCAAATGGAATAGCAACCCCAATACCGGAGCCCGTATCCATGGTTTGGTTACGGCCTTCGGTATTCTTCTGTGAATCCGACATCTTAGATTCTTCAAGCGGTTAAGCCAAACTACAGAGATTTGGCTCTGATACCAATTGAAAGGACCGAGATGTCGCCTAGAGGGGGGTGAATAGGCGTTCTTTAAATTTAAATTAGCAGCGGAAATTAACTATTCGGATAGTCCGAAATTTCCTTCGGACTGTCCGAGTTGTTCGGATAGTCCGAGTGACTTTTCGGATAGTCCGAACTGCCAGAGCGCAGGAAACCCTAAAAAGTAGATCTGGGCTATTTCGAGAGCTAGATTACTACCAAATGAAGTTTCTAAGCTAAGGCAACCTCCAGAATATTAGATCCCACCAATATCTACTGCAAGTAGCTACCAAACCCTTGAATTCCCAAAAGGTTAAGCTAGGCACAAAAGGGGACAAGTTCAAAATACAAGAACCAACGAGGAACAACGAATTTTTCCCAAAGTTCAGATCCTTGAGGGGATCCTACGTCTCCGTTGAGGCGGCACAAAGCCGGGGTCTCTTTCAACCCTAATCCTCTAGGTGTTGCACCAAGCACTCACCTACTTCTTCCTTGAATCCTTCCCTTGCGGAGGTGGATTCGACCTTCACAAACTTCCGGCGGTGTCCCACACGAAGATTGGGAGCTCACCGGCAACTCCTAGCCGTCTAGGAGTCCTCAACCTCCAAGAGTAAAAGATCCGGCAATAAATCCACTTGAGGATGAACCACGTGCTCAAGATGAATCAACAAGTCTAGATCTACCAAACTCTCAACTTAATCTCCCTCCAAAGATTCAAGAATCACAATATTTGAGGGAGATGAACTCTAGTGCTTTGAGAGAATGAGAGAGATGTTGAAAGTGAAATGAATGCACTTGATAATGGGTAGGTGGGAGTTGGGGAGGTATTTAAAGCCCCCCAAAACTAGCCGTTTTTCTGCTCAGCACATCTCTGTTCGGATAGTCCGAACTTATGTTCGGACAGTCCGAACAGGTAGCACTCAGGACAGCCGAGACCCTTAGCTTGGATAGTCCGAACGATTTCTCGGATAGTCCGAACACCTCGGATACTCCGAAGAATTCTTCGGACTCTCCGGAGACAATCAAACCAAACCTAACCGAGGGGATCAGCTCGGATACTCCGAACCAGGGTTCGGACATTCTGAACCAAATTGAACTCGACCAACAGAGAGGGTTAGCTCGGATACTCCGAACCTATGCTCGGATACTCCGAACCTATGTTCGGACATTCCGAACCAAGTTTTGCCTGGGCAACCGAGGGGGCCAGTCTGGACATTCCGAAGGTGTGTTCGGATACTCCGAACCTTTTTGAACATTTTGCCCCTAAGACTTTACACATTGACTCATATTTAGACTAGAATTCATCATTGAGCACATTCGATCATTCTAAGGCTATTTCTTGCCATATCCCTCTTAATAGTACGGCAATCCTTAAACTCAAATAAAATTAAAAATACATATACAACCGTTGAGTTTAACCGATGCCTTTTCTTCTCGAATTTGAGGGACCTCTTTCCTTAAGCGACTTTCCCATGAGCGTATTCATCTGTTCACAATACTCATAAAGCTCATTAGTCACTTAATCTTGTTGTCATTAATCACCAAAATCATTAAGGGGCCTTGATGCACTTTCAGTCCCTACGGGCTCCGGCCGAAGCTGTCGAGGAAGAGCTCACCAAGATGCACGAGGAGCGCTGGGTCACGTGCGAGAACCTCGTCTCCATGCTCGCCCCGGCCTACGAAAGCATGGCCAGGAGCTTGGAGCCGCTAGGGGTGAGGCTAAATGGGCCATTGAGCGCATCTTGCATCGCGATCGCCTCTTCGTCTCACGGGTGGCCGACGCTTTGGCGCCTGCCCGCGCCTTGAACGTGCTCGCGAGGGGCGAGAAGTCGCCGTTCTGGCGGCGGAGTACGTGCTGGCCTGCTGCGCCAGCCGTGATGCTTCCTTCGACCCGATGGCGGCCGTCGTCGGGATCGAAGGCTACCCAGCCTGGGCGCGGGCAAGAGCACGGGCGGCGGCGGAGACGGTGGAGGAGCAGCTTCACGTTGATGCCCAGAGCATGGATGACGAGGGCAGGGATAGCTCCAACGACGACACCTTCGCTTAGGAACCTTCCAGGCGCCTGCACCCGACTTTTGTTCTTCGTACAATGTAATGACAATATATATTATGGGAACTTTGTTTGATATTTTGCATTTCTTCTCTGTGGTGAGCACTCGTCGAATTACCGTTGCCCTGAGGAACCGTTGGGGTTGTTTGAGCGTAGGTCGGAGTGCTAACATTTTGAGGGAAACGCAAAGATAGCAAAAAACTTAGCAGCCCAAAAAGCGTGTCCCCGGTCGACTATGGACCGCCCCGCATGGGTACCTCCTTCTCCCGCAAAGCACTACTTCGCAACCGTAGCCGCTGGGGCTTAGGCCGTAGCACTTGGGTCAAGAGGGTTACCGCTTAGGAGGTCCCGATGGCCGGTCGGGGCGCCGATTTGGATCAGTATGCGAACGAGTAGCCCCCGAGTGGCGCATGAGGACCAGGGCATGGTCGGCATGCAACGCTTTGAACTCGGAGGATTCAGCGGAGACGCGAGAATAAAGGAGAAGTTCTAGGGATAGAACTGCCTTAACTTCTCAATATTCCATGCGTTAGACACAATGTTGCCATCGGCATCTTTGAGTTGAAAGGTGCCGGGTGACGGTGAAGGGGCCTTCCCAGGGAGGGGACAGTTTGTGCTTGTCCTTGTTGGACTGAACCTGGCACAGGACTAGGTCGCCAACGCTGAAGGACCGACCGTGGACCTGACGACTGTGGTAGCACCGCAGCGTCTGCTGGTATTTGGCCGATCGCAGGACGGCCACATTGCGCGCCTCGTCGAGCTGATCGATGGCGTCTTATTGTAATTCGAGCCCCCGTGCGTCGTTGAAGGCTTGTAATCTTGGGGCGCCGTACTCCAGGTCAGTCGGCAGGACAGCTTCAGCACCGAACACCATGAAGAATGGTGTAAACCCGGTTGACTGGGTCGGTGTGGTCCGCAGGCTCCAGAGAACGGAGGGCAGCTCGGCCGCCCATCGTCCCACGAATTTCTTCAGTCAGCTGAAGATTCGCAGCTTGAGCCCTTGGAGGATCATGCCATTTCCCCGCTCGACTTGGCCGTTGGTCCGCGGATGGGCTACGGTTGCCCAGTCGACGCGGATGTTGAAGTTGTCGCAGAATTCGAGGAATTCCTTCCCCGTGAACTGCGTTCCGTTATCAGTGATGATGGAGTTCGGGACTCCAAACCGATAAACGATGTCGCGGAAGAAGTTGGCCGCCTGCACCGAGGTGATGGTGGCGACTGGCTTGGCTTCTATCCATTTGGTGAACTTGTCCACCGCGATAAGTAGGTGGGTAAAGCCCCCGGGTGCCTTTTTGAAGGGCCCGACCAGATCGAGTCCCCAAACAGCGAATGGCCATGTGATGGGGATCGTCTGCAAGGCTTGCACTGGAAGATGTGTCTGCTGGGCAAAGAACTGGCACCCTTCGCAGGTGCGAACAATTTGCTCGGCGTCGGCCATGGCGGTCAGCCAGTAGAAACCTTGGCGGAAGGCTTTCCCTATGAGGGACCTTGGTGCGGCGTGGTGGTCGCAGATGCTGCCATGGATATCGAGCAGCAACTGTCTCCCTTGGTCAGCCAGAATGCACTTCTGGAGGACTCCAGAGGGGCTCCTCTTGTAGAGGTCTTCTCCGACCAAGACGAAGGATTTCGCCCATCGAGCGAGGCGCCGGGCCTCGGTTGGGTCGGCAGGGAGCGATCCGTCAGTCAACTGGCCGATGAAGGGCTTCCTCCAGTCGGAGTCGGCAATCAACACGTCGCGGGCAAGTACTCGAGCCAGGCTCGAGCCGAGTCCGCGAGGTAGATGGGGAGGTACTGGATGATGAAAAGGTCATCAGTAGCTCCCCCCGCCCGGCATGTGAGCCGGTAATCTTCCAACCAGACACTGGGGTTTATCGCCCCAGTGTACTTGGTGATGTTGACAGGCGCCCGGAACCTGGCAGGGAAATCCGCGTTACGGATCTCCTGACAGAATGCCCGAGGCCCGGGCCGTCGGGGCTTGGGCTGCGGTCGTGGCGCCGACCGTTGTCCACGGCCCGCGATTGGGCCATTTCGGCTATTGCCCTTCTCCGCGCCTCGAGAGTGGCGCGGACATCGGGGTTGTTGCCCAGGCACTGGTGCACCAGAGTGCGCGAGGCCTGGAGCCGCTCAGGCTGCGGCATCGTCTTTGCCGGGCTCCGCCTGGCACGGCTCGAGGAGGTGCCCGAGTGGTGGGAGCCGGAGCCCTGCACGTGCTGTACGGCAGCACGCTCCACCAGCCCTCGGAGGTTCTGGTACTTAGCCCTCGCCTCCGTGTCCTCGGGCTCAGGGATGCCGCGAAGCAGCATTATGGCCACGGCAACATTCTGGCTGGCGTGGGGGAAGAACGGAAGACCGTCGGACCCCTTGGCCAGCCGATGATGTACCTGGCACGCGCGTGCGCCAGATACGTGTGGGGGCTCGGGCTGACTCTGCTCCAGGTCGGCCTGGAGTTTGTCGAGCTCGGCCTTACGAGCCTCGAGCTCATCACGCTGCTGCTGGAGCTCAGCGCGGTGAGCCTGGAAGCGCTTAGCGCATTCGCGCTAATACTCCGCCTCCTGCGCTTCAGTGCGCTGGAGGATAACCCCTGAACCTACGGGGGTTGCGGCCGGGTCGGCCACACCCGCCATGTTGCATTCGCGGTAGTGCGGACCGTCCACGGCGTGCTTCGTGTCGGAGCTGGAGTCGTGGCTGGAGGAGTCCTCCAGCAAGTCGTGGACGGAGGCCGGCCTATAGCCGGTCATCACCACGAGCTGCGAGATCATGGGCGATGCCGCCGAGCTTGAGCTCACACGTCTTTGCCGGAGATGGCGCAGCACCCGGTGGGCTCCGACGTCGGGGTCCGTGAGGGGGCCTCGAGCCGGAGGTTGCCAAGGGTGTTGGCAACATAGTCCAGGCTCCCAGCGGATGTCTGGTCTTGAGATATAGATTGTTTTTCCTATAATACATATATATATAGGAAAAATATCTTTTACTCCTGGGAGTAGTTATTCCCGACTCTGAAAATACCACCTATATGAACTTGAAATACTCCTTTATCACTTTGGGTACACTCATACACTAATTATAATACACTCCAATGTGAGCCACATGGAAAAAATTGTAAGGGAGTTCATAATTTTTAGCGTATTTTGCAAATACGTTCATATATGCACATAAAAAGAAGTATGTCTAAAAAATGTGCATACCACCTCTGAAAAAATGTACATACCACCTAGATGATTTTATATACTCGTATACTACACGTACATATCCTCCATCACACGAGATACGTCATACGTTGTGAGATACGGCATAGGGAGTAATTACTCCTGGGAGTAGAAAAGAGGCTTCCTATATATGTATATATATGTGTGTGTGATCACAACGTTTACTTTGAATTCTATATACCTATACAATCGGCCCCCACTAACTACAATTAACTCTAATTTCCTGCCTTTAGATTAGCATTAAAAGGCCTGCCCCCCACCCCAATGGATACATGCCTAATGACTTCACTGTAATGAGACCACTTATGCATGGTAAAATCAATTGTATAAGCATCCGGGCTTATGATAATTGGTCAGTAGCTTTAGATTTCAGCGCTTTACTCTCTCCAATCTGTTGTGGTATAAAAGGCTTTGCTTCAATTAGGTGTTGCTACAAATAAATTAGATATGATGCTATGAAAAAGTGTCAAGACCTAACTTCTATTTCTATCAATTTCCATATGCTTAAGTAGTAGCAATACACATAGTTTTCCATGTATTTATCAAAATATATGCTGCTACGTTGTTATCCCATGTGCTATGACAGAATCAAATAAATTTTTGTACACGCTATATTTCTCTTGCCGTTGTTATATATGTAATTGCCCACCTATGATCAATTCCTGGCTCCGCCCCTGCTTGATTAAAGCACCAAAGCAGAGCCCACTCCACCACGTGTTGTCGGTTTGCATATGATTGGAGTTTTGGAGAAACTTGACTTTATATCAAATTATTATAAACAAAATTCTCAGCACAAATTGAATGTTCTTTTTCTTCCAACTCAATTGTTTATACTAATTTTGCATATTTGAAATTGCTCAATTATGCCTACAAAGAACACGAGGATATCAATCGCTTTTAATATAGCTCGTAATATATACCTCGTACTTAAAAGAGAATTGCTAATGCGAGGACATACAATACCAGGAAAGAAAAGGGAGCCTAGATGGCCCACCCACTGATCGACTAGCTACTCGCTCCGATCATCCCACTCAATCTTATTTCATTCCCCTATTCTACTACCTCTCTATCTCTCCATCTACCTCCACCAATTCTCATGCTATCAATCGATCTGGAGGCTCACCGATGACTAGTCTTCGCCTTTCAGGAGCCCACCACCGAAGCCGCGCCTCCCTGCCTCTCTATCTCTCTCTATCGGGAGCCACTCGCACTACTACCAAAGCTCCAATATCTCGCCCATAGAACTCGTGGTCCCCATCAATGGTGATCCCTTGTAGACAATGAACTGAGCAATGGCATAGTTGAGGTCAAGGCTGCTAGATCCGGCTGTTGACGAGGTGGTAGTGTGGGCTAACCACCACCTACTCCGAGTCCGAGTTCATCTAAAATGTTGGCATCAATAATTCGAGATGTTGCAGTATTTTTAAATGTTGCAACACACTCTTCAAAATGTTGGGGTTGATTTAGTGGTTTTTCATTTTTGCAACAATGTTTCATTTTTGTTGCAACATATTCTTTTATTTGTTGCTGTTGTGTATCAAGGTCTATATTAATCAATCAAAATCGCATAAACATAAGATCAAAATAGAGACATAAGATATAGATCACAGACTCTATGCCCCCACTTATATTAGAATAGAAAATTACTTTTCTTACAAAAGAAAAAAAACTAGTTCGTAGGTTAATCCATTGATAAATCATAATTAGGAATACATTTAGAAAAGTGCACATTAAAGTCATGAGCTAGGTGGGCAACGATTGCAAACCCCGTAAACCCTCTGCTGTCTTTCTTTATCCTCAGGGTTCACTCCCATCTCCCATCCCCATCCTAACCGGTAACCACTCACCGCGATTCACACAAAATCATCGTCTTTCTAGGCTATGTAATTCTTTTTGTAAATTTAGCCTCCTAACGATGAAATTGCAAAGATAGCTCTATCACCTTCTGGCGTTTCCTCAGTTGGGGATGAGCTATTTATGTGTCACCTTCCAGCGCTTTTGTGGTTAGAGATATGATAATTTTTGCAATTGTTTTCGCAAGAAGCTAGATTTGAAAAAAAAACAAAGAAAAGAAAAGATATGGGCCTTAAATAAACGATGATTTCGATTTCCACTCACCGCGTCCCTGCCGACCGTGGTCGCTGGTGGTACTTCCAGTTGGTTGCTTTCGATTCCCCAACACCGTCTGCCTCACCGTCGAGCGTGACCTCTCGCGGCTGGCGATTCGCCCCTCGGGGTTCTTCTTTCAGTTCCGCCTTGACTTGCTTCGATCATCGCCATCCATGTTCTATTGATTGATCCTTCCCATGACTTAGTCTTTGCTCGCCGCTTGATTTGGTGGTGTTGTTATGGGTTTGGTTGCATCTGGTTGTTCGGTTTGGGAGGTCAGGTGGATTGTGTGCGGTGAGATGGTAACGTGTACATATTGGAAGCATTGAACAAAATGTTGGTTGCCATATTGATTTGGATGGCTTCGGAATAGGGTTTGGTCATTCCGCTTATAGGTTCTTCCGCAGGATGACATATCTAATCAAAGGAGAAATATTCTATGTAATCACCCATATGTGTGCAAACGTGCAATCAAACGATCTGGAGCACCCAATCTATATCCAACGCTGGCTGCTATTTTTACGTTTAAACCCTCCCACTTCACCCTCCATCTCTTCTCTCCCTGCCTCTGAAATTTGCTGAACACCCCCTACCAATAGCCAGCGTTGAATATAGATTATGTGCTCCAGATTGCTTGATTGCACGCTTACACATATATAGACAATTGCACAGGATATGGCCCCTGATCAAAATCCTATTTTTACTTCTTAGCATAGTTTTTGGTAGGTGAATGGATAGAGATGAGAACTCAAAAGTTCAGGGCCTTAGTCGCCTCTCGGTCGAATTTATGTTTGTCACTTTGTCAAGATAGAAATTAAAGTCATGTTGCTTTGGACTGTAGTGCCTATGGTAACTGCAAACATCTGAAGACTGTTTGCCAGTAATAGGGAGGTTAGGAGCTCAAAAGAACAACAAATCATGTGTAATTCTCTATCAAGTTTGGAGTCAAAGAGACTAAGAACAAAAGCATTAAGAATTGTGTAATTTGTCCGGTAACAAAAGGGGTGATACCATTTGCACCCTCTTGTCAAATAAGCTAAATGATCTAGGACCTGGATCTGTGTAGGCCTCATATTTAAGCTCCATGTGTCCCTCCCATTACGGCAGTGTTAGTCTATTTACGCTTCTAAAGATTTCATGACAATATATGTTCTAGAACCAATCTGCACCATTATGTAATTAACATTAATGAATCCATATAAAAGTAGCATTAGTTTTCTTCATTTTTCCAATAGATTGGACGAAAAGTGCGGCAACCTTATCCACCAAAACAATTGATTAGATAATCTCTTCTGGATCCAGTTTTGGTGTATTGACTAGTTAAGATTAAAAGAATCACTGTTTTAGGCTCTGCTGAGGACAAGTGGACAACAGTATAGGAAATGGCTGTGTTATGACAAATTTTCAACCAGACTATTGCCATCATGGAAGAGAATTGTACTTTCTCAAAAAAAATCATGATGTTAGCCTTTTCCTTTGCATCCATTTTCATAATTTGGGCATGTACCTTTGTTTAGATAGTAGGAGTGACTACGGCACATGTGTATGTATTGTATGCACTTCACAGTTTACACACACTTTTTCCACCATCCAATACTCATCCTACAAGTGCGAGTAGGGAGAGTAGAAATGGTTGTGTACCATAGCCATCCACTTCACTGTATGTTTGTGCGGTTATTTTAGTTTTCTTCCAAGCGGAGTCTGAACAAAATGCTGGACAAAACTGGGGATTTCTTGCCCTTTTTTAAATTGAATTCAATATCTTTTTCTGCAGTTATTTATGCGCATGCAAGCAGATTATAGACGCTGTATGTAAATAGAACTACCCGTAACAAAACCGAGATTTTCGCCCTTTTGTAAATTGAATTCAATATCTTTTTTTCTAGATTATTTTCGTGCATGCAAACATAAGTGTGCCTAGCCACTTTCTTCTATGTGAACTATACATGTCTTCTCTAGTACGCAAAAGTTGCTATAGATTATACACACAATGCTAAATAAAACTACTCGAACAGTATTATATTGGGAAAAAAAAATGGTAGCAAATTTCGTTTTCTTTGTTTACTTGTCGAAATTTTGTTCCGTTATTCTACTCAACAGATGTATGTACTTCCACTTGTGTTTTCCTGATATACTTAAATTTCATGTTTTAAATGCTTACCTCAGAGTTAACAACTACTTAAATTCTCGCCTGATATAATAAAAAGTAAACTACTTTCAGATTTCCACAGAGAAAACGAGGTTCCACGGAATCCATTGGTTTGGATGCAGTCCAATATTGTAAATGTCATAAATGGCGTATGGTTCCAACGAAAGATGAATTCGAGACAATCCGTGAGAATTTCACTGAGGAGCCATGGTTCTGCAGCAGAAGACCTGATTACTTGTGTGATGACCCTGATATATTGAGTATGACAGCAGCCGCATCTGGGTCATCGACAAGCACAACATACCAAAGCCTCCTCGCTGGACTGAGACTACTGATTATGAGAGGTGATTTGTCAAAATGGATACCTACTATGTCATGCCAAATGGGAAGCGTGCAAGGTGCACTGGGGACGTGGATAAGTTTCTTGAGGGAAATCCCTAGTACAAAGACCGCTAGTCAGTTGAAAGCTTCAGTTTTGCAACACTAGGTAGATTAGATCTAGTCCTTCTCATATTGCAACACAGAATATGGATAAACCCACACAATATTCATATGTCATTACAATATAAGCATAATAGAATATATAAATATACTAAACATATGCATAAATGTATTATAACATAAGAATTGTTTAGTAGCTTTAGTAAGAATACTATAAAAGTGGTATTGTACATTGGTTATTCGGTTATTTCGGTTTTTGAAAACGAAAAACTGAACTGAACACCGAAAACCAAATTATACCAAAACAAAAACCGAACCAAAAACCGAAAAAACCGAAATAATCGGTTAATTTGGTTCGGTTCTGTTCGGTAATTCGGTTTTGGTTTAAAAATGCCCACCCCTAGAAACAGGACAAGACAAATCCTTCAAGCAGCAATAACTAATTACATAGAAACTATAAACTATGCCTGTGCTATGCTCAGAAGATGATCAACTCAAAGTTCACGATGCTCCCTCATCTACTATAAGGGTCGCTAAGCCAGTTTAATCTCTGTGATATTACTCTGAGCATTCTAATGCACTGAACAAGGTTATTAAAGCGATAAGGTGAGGCGACTCAGCACTTCTTAAACGCAAAAGCGCTTAAGGCGTGCGGCAATGCGACATCATACACACAACCTAACCTAGTATAGCAGCATAATTAATAGCACTAATCAGTAGCTAGTAACATGGTCCTCAATCGACATTTCTCGTTAGCCCTCAATAAATATATATGAATATATCTTCATTAGGTTATTCCTCCTCAATCAGTCATCAATCCTCATCAGCATATTGCATATGAGGGAAGGTAGAGCAGCTGCAGAGGCAAAGGAGGAGCAAAGCAACTACAAGGAAGAGGTGGAGCAGAACAACTGCAAGGCAGAGGCAGATGGGAAGGGGAGGCTGGCAGGGGAGAGAGGAAAGAGGCGGATTTGGACTCTGGAGATAAGGGGAGGCAAACGGTGCAGATAAGGGGAGAGGAGAGAAGCTGGCAGCAGTGGTAAACTGTACTTGATGTCTGGATCTGGCCTCTGGAGTAGATGAGATAGCAGCGCTAGAGCAGTGAAAGCATGGTGTCTATCTCAAGCCGCCACAGCGCCTCAGCGACGCCATGCCCGTAAGGTGGACACCATATCCTTCTCTGGCAAGGTGATAGCGTGGGGCAGCCCCCTAGACCGCCTTACTGCTTAAGCGACGCTTAAATGACAATTTAATAGCATGGCACTGGACCTTTCTTTTTTATGTATCAACTTCTGGGAAAATTCTGAGATGGTTGAGAAGGGCTGTAGCTATTTCATAATTAACTAACTTTAGTTATAGTCATATCCTTCACTTATCTGCCTGCTTCATACAGGATCTCCCTGGTTTGTTTTTCAGTATATAAGTATGCGTACTAGATCAATGCCGTTCAAGCTAGGGTGTTCCTACCAGAATAATCATGTGCCATTTGATTTGATGCAGTAGGATTGGGTTTCCATTTAATATCACAAAACCTCTTGATGACAGTACCCATCAAGCATCAGCAGATTCCAACATGGCCATATAGTATTACATGTAGAAGATAAGCAAATGCCAGATCAGGAGCATTCAGTAACAAAATATGAAGACTACTTGAGTGTGCGGGGCCTCATACTAACATGCCATAGAGTTGTCTCCACAACGTGGATAGTGCACAAGTCACCTTCTGCCACCTTGTTGTCCCGGCAGAACTCCCTCCAGCCTGACTTGAAGTAGCTATAGGTGTTAGCCGTCCTAAAGATCACCTTCCATGATCTTTTGCTCTTCGCCGATGTTTTCAGTGTGACTGTACAGCTTGCAGGGATGCCATTGGAAGCGCATAGATTGCGTCCTACAGTCTGCTTTGTGAATTAGAATTGCATGAGGCTTTAGCAGCAAATCAGGAAGCATTTTGTAAGAAGAATCTCTTGGTGCAGTGAGAACAATAAAGTGCTATGAATCCATGACGTTGGAAGGGAAATAGTAGTGCTTACAAGATAGTGGCTAAGTGCACGGGCAGTAATATTCTTAGTGATCAAATGCCGTGGCTCTGAATGTGCCTTCTTGTTCACAGAAGTTGGGGAGCATTCTGGTTTCTTGTGTCCTGCATGACTTGCACTCACACACTCGCGATTCCTCTTTCTACCAATCAATGATACTTCTGGCTGATGCTTTTCTGCAAAATAAAACAGAAGGCCAACAACATGCACAATCTATGAATGTGACAGGATCATCCCATGATCAATTTGATTCAGACATTCGGCCAGAGAAATAGCTCACTTTCTTGGGGCGTGTCACTGAGGGCCTTCTCATCAGCAACATGGACTGAAGGTGCAGCGTCGCAGTACTCTTTCTTGCACCCATTGAGCTCGAACACCTTGACAGTGAACACAATGTTACCTTCGTATCTGAACAGCAGGAGGTTGCCTTGAGAAAGACCATGAGCCGTCAGAAACTCTGCCCAGCCACTCCCTAAGAAGACTTGAGATTGATCTCGTTCCAGCTTGATGCGCCAAAACTTGCCGAGGGGGCTCAAAACCATGGCCATTTGACTGCCATTGTCCTCAGTCATGTGATTTCGAGCAAACTTGGGAGGTATCCTCTGCAAGAACATTGAACCAAACAATGCACTATGCAAGCATATTAGTTTTTAGGTAGATCGCTTGACCATATGAGAAGGTTCTTGGGAGAGAGAAGTGAGGTTTGAAGACCAGCTTTGTGGAGAATCCAGGGAGGACGATTCCGATGAACTGTGGTCTCCTAGCGGCTAGGATGCTCTTGCTTGTCAAACCTGTGCATGAAGCACGCAGGTTACTGCAGGCACTGCA
Organism: Guadua angustifolia; assembly: GCA_036346375.1. Classification (NCBI taxonomy): domain Eukaryota; kingdom Viridiplantae; phylum Streptophyta; class Magnoliopsida; order Poales; family Poaceae; genus Guadua; species Guadua angustifolia. The sequence continues at coordinate 20,999,267 of CM070508.1, forward strand.
AACTTCTCAAATCAATAGTTACCGAGGACTGTTATAGATGCATTAACACTAGCAAATTAGTCAAGGGTAGGAGAGCATCGAACACCACAATTCATTAGTCAAATACTACCTCCAGGCACAAATAGTTGTCGTTTTAAACATAAATACAGTCAAACTTTTAAAACTTTGACTATCAATATTTTTTAAAATATTTAAATTTGATACATGAAAATTATGTGTAGATTTATCTCGAAAAGTTATTTCATAATATTATGATTTTATTGGATTTTATAAATATATTATAATAGAAATTAATGATCAAAGCTGTATTATAGAAACAATGTCTAAAACACCAACTATTTATGACCGGAGGGAGTACTAGTTATTGACTTAATGCTAAGGATTAAGCGTCAGAATTTTTTTCTGAGAATCAATTGAAACGTTATAGCAGTTCAATTGAAATGTTGCAGTACTTTAACTCCGAGAGGGTATACCATGGCAGGGAGTGCAGAGTTCCCTGAGACACAAGCTGGTGTCGAACGCCTTGACGGAGAGCACGCCGCGCCCTTCGTGCCTGAACACGAGGAACCACCCGACGCCGAGGCCGTGCGCGCGCGCGAACTCCGCCCACCCGCGCGCCAAGAACGCCTTCTCCTCCTGCCCCTCCTTGCCGCCGCCGTCCAGCTCCCGCCGCACCTCGACGCGCCACACCCTGCCGAGCGCGCCTGCCACGAGCACCGTGCCGTCGCCGTCGCCTAGCACCCGGGCGACCTTGGCCGGCACACGCTGCAGAAACATAACGGGACTCGCGCGCGTTACGTGCGTTCCACAGCGATCGAGAGGATCAACTCATGCGTACCAGATTATGCAGGTAGCGAGGAGCAGCACCCTGAAGAACCTGAGCATGGGTTGTGGGTCGGCACGGCGCGCCATGGCCGCGAAATGCTAGGCCGGCCGACGGCGGAGCAAGGGAACTGAATTAACTTTGATTTGGGGAGCCAGGCGCTTCTTCTGTTGAAACTTAGTCTAGGAAGTTGACACTCCAAGTTGCCTTTTTTTGATATCTTAGAGATTACTTTCTTTAATTTTTTGTTAACCAAATGTGGCGTTCCCCATCAGACTCTAACCTGATTCTCCAAGCCTTGATCCTTTTTTTTCTTAAATTGTTACGGCCTTCGATTTTTCTCCCTGGCTGACTTTTTTGCTTGAAACCCTGGGCATCTCAAATAATAAACTCCTTCACTCCCCTTGGAAGGTAAAGTCTTTGCCTTTTATGCAATTCCCTGGTAGATCTTACTCTTGCGAGATTCGAGCTCCCTTTTCAACTTGAGTAAACCATTTTTGGCTTGTTGCCAGCTATATGCTTAAACCTTGATTCTTAACCACATACATCCATAAATTTTCCTCAACCCTTTGTTACCTAGACAAAACATTGAGCTTCGGAAGTTTTATAGTATTTCAACGCCTTATTTAAACTCCAAGTTTGGCTCAACTATCCACCCTTGTATCTTCAAGACAACAAGTCAGGATTGGAAGCCTTTATATGGAATTTTTACCAACTAGGTTCCTTTCCAACCCACTAATTTCCTTAACCCAAAAGAGTTCTATCCAAAAGCTAATTGTAATGCTTTTTTAAATTGCAACCGTATCAAATCCAATTTCACCTGGGCTCCCCTTCCAAGGCCTTAACCCTAGGTCATTCAGAGCTGAACTGAAGTTGTTCACAGGCACGAATTTTCCCATTATCCAATTGAAAATCTTTGAATCCCTAGCTCGCTGTTCGCCAAAATGAATTTTTAATTTCCTTGGCTCCTGGAATGCCTTTCCTTTAGCCCCTATCCAGTCCATTCTTGCCCGAATGATTGGCTTCCAAAACATGACTTCCTTGGAGTGAAATCATTTGATTTTACCTTAAAGACCTTTCCCTTCCTTAATCAATTGATCAAATTTAGAATAACCTATCATTTAAAGGACATTGAGGCTTTAAATTAGTCTTTGTTTCCATTGCTTTGCCTTCGAAGTACTTTTCTCCTTATATAAAACTTTTCGCCATTTCATACCACATTCGGTTTCCATTTTTCCCAAAAAGGTCCTCATTATCCTTGGTTCAATTAACAAATTTCGCCACGGGTTATACCCCATAATATAGTCATTCCCATCAAGGCCAGGCTCCCAATCTTGGAACCACCAATGCCTCCTATTTTTTGCCAAATCTTGACACTTTCCTATTCTTCTTCCTCTTAAGTTCTTAATCAACTTTCTTAAACGGAGTTAAGTGTCATCTGAGGGGTCAATGTTTTCCCGTTTGACAATAAAGCTTGAATTTCTGAACTCAATAAAATCTTACCGGCCTTTTCCTTTGTCCCTTTAAATTTGTTTTCCCCCGGGGCCCTTTAAGGCTTTTGTGAGGTTTTCGTTTAAAAAACCCAAATTTGTTCCTTCCCAAATTCTTTTCCCCATCTTTAAATTCTTTAAATTCCAAGCACTGTTTACAAACTCGAACTTAAAATTATCTTTAATTTCACAAACTTAAATAATAAAATCATAGCATTTGGGATTGTAAATTTGTAACGCTATAATTTGATATCGATCGATTAACCGAGAGAGACATCATCTGCTGCCCTATGGGAGCAAAGGTATTGAAGAGGTAGGCGTCATCCATATGTGGCTACCACCATAGCGGCATGCATACGCCTTGCTCCGGTCATACCATAGCCCTACTCCATCAATCAATTCCTCACCTCTCCCTACGAATACCACTCTCAACCTATTGACATCATCCGCCACGGCGAACTCCAGCAACGCCGCCAACCTATCTCGTTACCCACCACCGACGATTTGCCCCTGTGCCTCATCGACGAGATCAGGAAGGTCGTCCATTACCTCCGCTCCATAGATAAACTCAACACATTTGCAGGAGAGGGAAGAAGCGGTGAAGTTATATAGATTCAGTAACCGAGGCGATATCTATGGAATCTAGATTAAGAAATCATCGAATAAGAAAGGCAACAAAAGGGAAAGAGACGAGAAGAGACCCAACTCCATGAATCGGAGCTCTACTTCCTTCGGAAGGGAATAAATCAATCTAATCCGAAAAGCACCAGGAGCAATCACCGCTGATTCGAATGCCAGATCAATGGGAGAAAAGAAAGCAATAAATGAGTCATGTATATTTATTTACATCCTGTGACGGGATGATCCAATCCAATCTACCGGAATGGCTACTACCTACTTCCCACTCAGCCACGCGGTTGCGCACACATGTTGGAGTGAGGGTGGAGAACGGACGTACCACCACCAACTCCTAATTAGAATTAGTAGAGATAGAGATAACAAACTTATTTAGTTATGTCATGCATAGCTGTTTGCACCAAAAATTGGCAAGAAGGGCAGAATTGGCATAAAAGTATTGTAAGCCGATTTGGAATCGGATTGGCTTAAAGAAGCCGATATGTATTCGGATTAACGAGATCAATGAGTATAACCGATTGATCTCAAGTATGGATAAACTTGAATCGGTTTCGGAAGTTGCAACAGATTTGGAAGATCTCAATCGGTTTTTGGAAGATAAGACGGGTTTGGTTAGGAATCGGCAGGTTTTGGAAACTACTAGAAGAATCGCCAAGAGCGGGAGTTTGAATGCAAGTCTGAGGTACCTTTTGGAAAGTTTGGATAACGTCTAAAGCCGGATGGCATAAGGATGAAATTTGGAAGCAGAGTCCAATTAGGAAACTATAGCCGATTCGGATTGTATTGGCGTATTGGATCGGGACTCGGATCGGCTAAGCGGGTATATAAGGCGAGCCATGGGTGGATTGAGGACATCCACAATCAATCAACACATCTACCGATTTTTACTTTACGTAGTCTTTAGTCTTTTTAGCATTGTAATCTTTCCTCGTAAGTCGACATCGATCAAATAAAGTTGCGCATCGCCGATTGTTTGATCGTCATTGGCTTTTTCAGTTTGATTTGTTACGTCTTGTTGCGCATCACCTTTTGAATCAATCTACCTTTTACCCTCGGATTAGTCTTAATCGGCTAATCTAGTTACCCTTCCGATCGGTTTTCTGGCTGATTCTTGATTTTAGCCGATTCACCTCACGAATCGGCTTGATTGAATTTTACAACTCTTTCCCTTATCGATTGCAGGGTCAAATCGATTGGCACGCTCGCGCACACTTGAACCCGGTGTTCGTCCGGTGTGTTGCAACCAGAAATCCTCTTCACGTTTTTGGCGTCAACACATTTTTGGCACGCCCGGTGGGACAACCTCTATCGGCAAGATGACTGCAGGCAAATCCACTGCACCGGTAGATGTGACGTTAGATGCCATAATCGTCCCTACCTTGGACGATTTAACTCCGGAGCAGCGCAAAGAAATCGAGGATCAAAAAGCTGCCTTGGAAGAATTGATGTTGGGTTGTTATCAGAAAACCCGACGAGGAATCACGCAGAAGATGGCACTTCCAACATTAAACCTTTTGGCGGCGGCGCGCGTCAAATTCGATGGCCGATATCTTCGGCTCAAGCGAATTGTCGATTATGATTGAACAATCATGCACCATGCATTAATTAATCAATCATCGGCTTTGGTCACAACCTTAAAGCCGATGATAGAAAATAAGCGAAAACAATTGCACAAGAGTTGGCTACATCTGGGGGATTGATGGATCCATTACAACCACTCCCAACGTATCCCGTGTATTCTGTGGCTTCAAACACCAACACGGTCAAAGCGTCGGCACCAGTGCCTTCATTAATGCCGACCCGAACCCACCGTGTTAACTCCACGAATCCTCGCTCAAATCCAATTGCTCACATTTATCGCACACTAATTTGCAAAAATAGATCCATCTTCATCAGAGACTCCCTATGTCCAGTCGGCTTCTCAGCCGGTTGAATTAGATGGAAATTATAAACCTCAAGGACCGACCCAAGTTAGAAACTTGGCTCCACATAAAATAGTTACGTACACAGATCCATTTGTTCCATTGCCTGAGGTTGCAGCTACCAGGGCCGATGGGTATGAAGCGTGGCAACAACAGTACCCATCTGGTAGAACAAGCCGACCACCCGAGTTTGCACTCGGGGGGCAGGATATTACCCTAAATAGTTGGCCAAACCTAGTGTTCTATCGGCTAACAACATCAATTGGGCTGATCAGATTTCTATGGTCTTAAGAGATCAGTTTGGCTTACAGCCCAAAGGGAAAACAATCGGCTATAAAAAGCCGTACCCAGATTATATTGATCGCATGCCGTATCCCCATAACTTTAGGATTCCCGACTTTGCGAAGTTTTCAGGGGATGATTCAGTTACTACTTTAGAGCATGTTGGAAGATTTATCGCTCAATGCGGTGAAGCAGCTCAATCCGATGGGCTAAAGATTAGGCTTTTTCCCTTGTCTTTATCAGGGACTGCCTTCACTTGGTTTACCAATCTGCCTCCAAATTCAATCCATTTTTGGAATGATTTAGAAAGTCGATTTCATGAATACTTCTTCTCTCGGTAGTTTAGAGTTGAGAATTTCAGACCTAAGTCTTTGTCTCGACAAAAATTCGGTGAATCGGCTTGAGTACATTAGAAGATTTAGAGAAGTCTTGAAAAATCGCTTGATGTGGTATTACCCGATAACCAACTAGCCGATTTAGCCTTCAAGGGTTGATTCCCGCTTAAAGAAAAACTTGCGGACAAGAATTCTTGACTTAAGTCACCTACTTCATCGGGTGTCGGCACAAGAAAGCCGATATTTGAGTAGAGAATTCAAAGATAAACTTAGGTTAAACAATGGCAAAGATAAGGTTAAAGTAAACATGGTCGAGTATAGTTCAAGCGAAACTTCTGAAGATGAAGCGGACATAAACATAGCGAATGGATAAAGGTTCTAAAAACCACTTGTCTGTTTCATGGCTTAAGCCGACTAGGAATAAGTCGGAAGTGAAATACGCTTTTGATGTATCCAAGTGCGACCGCATATTTGACATGTTATTACAAGAAAAACTGATACGACTACCTAAAGGGCACACCATACCTTCAGCCGACGAAATCAAGAAGCGGCGATACTGTAAGTGGCATCATTCTTTTTCTCATAGCACTAATGATTGCAACATCTTTCGACAATGAATCTGATGACCATTGAAGATGGTCGGCTTAAGTTTGCAGAGGAGCCGGCTATGGAAGTTGATGTCAACCCTTTCCCGATAAACATGGTCCAATGCTCCGGTAGGGGAAAACACATTGTCGATGAGAGACCCGTAGCGACTCGGCAAGTCGACATAGAATCAAGCTCGAAAGGAGAAACACTGAAGATAACAATCGGCTCACTTCAAATTGAAGCCGACCAAGATGGGAGGAATTCAAGGACTGTGAAGCCGAAAGGGGAATTACAAGTCGGACGATGGTACAAAGCCAAAAGACCTCCGCCACGTAAACCAGCATTCAAACCTAAGCCAACTTTTTCACAGTTGCTTGAAAAATATGAAAGGATAAGCCATCGGCAGAGCGGCGGGCTCGCCGACCAGATAATGTGTCGGCCGAACGATGTGTTCGGCCAAACAATTTATATCGGCGACGCCGCTGCGAAAAGAGCTCATCGAGATGTCCTTTTGGCAATTCTGTTGGGAAAGGGCGTGGCATTGCCATCTTCAAGATCATGCCCCATGGAGCATTATCCGCAAGGAAATCGCCAAGACATTCGGTGAAAAAGCGTTTATTTAGGCCAACAACAGATCAAAGCGAGTTAGAGCACAGAAGCCAGACAAGGAGAGGCTAGGCACACCAAACCAAGACAAAGAAAAAGTGCTAAGCGGAAACTTGGTTGGTAAAATCCAAGCCGAAGAGAGCCCAAACCTAGATGGTGTCCGATCGGGCTTAGCCGATCATAGCGTGAGACGGCTCCAGCGCCTAAGGACACGAGAAACAAGAGAGGCCAAAGAAGAAAAATAGAGATAAAACATTCAGCGAGTTGCGGCCGATAAAACTTGCCAAAAAGGAATGGAGGAGAAAAGAACAAGTCGATAATGAGTCAGATTCCTTAGACAATTTGCTGACGCCGATAGTTCGAAATGACACTCCTCCCATGGATATCAATATGGTATTCACTCGCCGGTGAATTCGAGAATCAAGACCGAATCGGCTAAGGATCGTTCGCTCAATTATGCTGAGGCGCCACAGGCCTTGAGATTTGAAAAGCCACAAGATCCCCATCGGCACTTGAAGCCGTTGTACTTAAAAGGCTTTATCAGCGGAAAGCCGATATCCGGGATGCTTGTAGATGGGGGCCTTTGTGAACTTAATGCCATTCTCTACTTGTAAGAAGTTGGGGAAAGGCGATGAAGACCGATCAAGACAAACATGGTGCTAAACGACTTCACGGTGACCCCATGAAGGAAAAGGAGTGATGGTTACTGAGAACTAACCGTCGTGATAAAACTTTGCCGATCGCATTCTTCGTAGTCGAAGCTAAAGGAAATTATAGTGTGCTTCTAGGGCGGGATTGGATACACGCCAAGCTCGCCTGTATACCCTCGACCATGCACCAATTGCTTGTCTAGTGGAGCGGAGATGAGGTCGGTTGTCTCAAATTGACACATCGGCTCATATTGCCATGGCCACTCGACGCAAATTGGCCACACGAAGAAGCGAATGCATATCGGGTAAGGCACTAGGCGATTGTGATTTCATCGGCATTGGAAAAGCGGGCTTCGCCGATCGGTGTCAAGCGGGCACCTTTGATCGGTATTTGAGATCTTGAGAAGATGGGGTCAAAATGATCAAACTTCTACAAGACAAAGCAAGGAGCTATCGGCATGGGATAAATTCTGTGAAGCTATTGAAGATTTCCAAAGCGAAAAATTGGGCCAAGGCTTTACTTACACGATATGCTCGAAGAAATCGACATAGGAGAAGGCGATCGAAAAAGGCCAACTTTTGTAAGTGCAAATTTAGATGTAGAATACAAAAATAAGTTGGTCAAAATACTTAGAGAATACAGGATTGTTTACTTTGGGAGTATTATGAGATGCCTGGATTAAGCCGACGGTTAGTAGAACATCGGCTACCTATCAAGCCGGGATATCGGCCATATAAGCAGCCTCCTCGTCGTTTTAATCCAGAGTTGTATGACATAATAAAAGAAGAAATTGAAAGGTTGCTAGAAGCCAAATTCATAAGGCCTTGCCGATATGCCGAATGGGTATCTAACATTGTGCCTGTCATGAAGAAGAACGGTAAGCTGCGAGTATGCGTAGATTTCAGAGATTTGAATAAAGCCACACCAAAAGATGAGTATCCGATGCCTATAGCCGATATGCTTATCGATGCTGCATCGGGTAATAAGATTATTAGTTTTCTTGATGGCAATGCCGGGTATAACCAGATATTCATGGCGGAAGCCGATATCCCCAAGATCGCTTCAGATGCCTGGCGCATTAGGGTTGTATGAATGGCGATAATGACATTGACTTAAAAACGCAGCGCTACTTACCAGCAGCGCCATGAATTTGATCTTTCACGACCTAATCGACCATATCGTTGAGATTTACATCGATGGCGTGGTTGTCAAGTCTAAAGAAATGGCGGACTTAGCCGATTTGGAGAAAGTGTTTCAAAACACAAGAGCTCATGGGTGAAGATGAATCCTTTGAAATGTGCGTTTGGCGTGTCGGTGGCAGTTCCTTGGTTTTATGGTACATCAAAGAGGTGTTGAAGTTAGTCGGACGGGGTCAAGGCCATAACGAATACAAAACCGCCAACATGCAAAAATGAGTTGCGGTGATCGGCAAAATTAACTATTTAAGACGGTTCATCTCGAATCATGCGGTAGAATTCAGAGCTTTCACACCTTCTTTGAAGTTGAAAGATCATCGAGAATTTGTATGGGGAGCCGATCAGCAGAGAGCCTTTGACAATATAAAGCAATACTTAGCATCACCTTGATCTTGGTCGCACCTCGAAGGGTGTCCCATTTAAATTATATGTATCGGTGGCGAGACCATTGGGGCCGTATTGGCACAAGAAATTGATGGCAAGGAACAAGCGATATTCTACTTAAGCCGACGACTATTGGACGCTGAGACCAGGTACCCTCCGGTGGAAAAATTATGTTTATCGCTATATTTTGCTTGCACGAAATTGAGGCACTATATATTAGCATCAACCTGCGTTGTAGTATGTAGAACCGACGTAGTCAAATATATGCTATCTGCTCCGATTTTAAGAGGATGACTTGGGAAGTGGGCTTATGCTCTAACCTAGTTCGATCTACAGTATGAATCGGCCAAAGCTATTAAGGGCCAAGCGATAGCCGATTTCATAACAGGGCACGATACTATGGCAGGAATGGTCGATGTAGCTCCATGGCAACTGTATTTTGATGGGTCAGTTTGTCAAGAAGGAAGTGGAATAGGTATATTGTTGATTTCGCCAAGAGGATACAACATCGAGTTCGCATATCGGCTTAAAAGCCGATGCTCTAATAACCAGGCTGAGTACGAAGCATTGCTCAAAGGACTGCAGTTGGTAGACAGCATCGGGGCAAGTAATGTAGAAGCATATGGTGACTCATTGCTGGTGGTGCAACAAATTAAAGGAGAATATAAATGCAACGATGAGGTACTATCAAAGTATCTAGAGTATTGTCTTGAGGTTATCAACACTTTCACGTCATTCTGTATTAGCCATGTGCCTAGGGAAATGAATGACAAAGCCAACACATTGGCTCAGGCAGCTTCAGGCTTCAGGGAATACAGCCGATACGAAGCGTTTGACTTGATCGACAAAGCAGTGTTGTGCGTCGATGATACCGATTGGAGAACAGGAATAAAAACTTACCTGATAGACCCATCCAAACCGACTGCACGAAAAATTCGTCAAAAAGCACTGAAGTATGTTGTGCTAGAAGGAGAATTGTACTATCGGACATTGGAAGGATTACTTCTGCGGTGTCTAGGCGATGAAGAGGCAAAGGTAGCTATGGGTGAAGTTCATGAAGGAATCTGCGGAGCACATCAATCGGCTCACAAAATGAAATGGATCCTGAGACGAACCGGGTATTTTTGGCCGACAATGTTAGAAGATTGTTTCAAGTATTACAAAGGATGTCAAAGCAGTCAAAAGTTTGGGAATGTGCAACTTGCACCAAAGATCGGCTTTGTATCCGATTATCAAACCATGGCCGATTCGGAGGATGGGGAATAGACGTGTCGGCCAAATATTCCCAAAGATCAAGCAAAGGCCATAAGTTTATTCTTGCAGCTACAGATTATTTTTCAAAATGGGTCGAAGCCGTTCCGCTTAAAAAGGTCACTACCGTAGAAGCTATCGGCTTTGTTAATGAACACATCGTCCATCGATTCGGTATTCCTCAGACTATTACAACCGATCAAGGGATCGTGTTCATGTCCAAAGAATTCAAAAGCTTTGCAGAAAGTCTAGGCATCAAATTGCTTAACTCATCACCATATTACGCTCAGGCTAATGGACAAGCCGAGTCGTCTAACAAAACTTTGATCAAGCTGATTAAAAGAAAAATCGATGAAAGGCCTCGAACTTGGCATTCTACACTATCGAGTCTTTGTGGGCTTATCGGCTAGCGTTTCACGGATCGACTAAATTATCACCTTATCGGTTGGTATATGGCAGGAGGCCGTGTTGCCGTGGAAATAAATATTGAGTCGTCTGAGTAGCAAAGGTAATGATCTATCGGCTGATGAATACAAAGAATTGATGCTACACAATTTAGATGACTTGGCGGAGCTAAGGCTGATTACTTTAAATCGGCTTAAAAAGAATAAACAAAAAGTGGCGAGGGCTTACAATAAGAAAGTCGTGCCCAAGTCCTTCAGTGAAGCTGATTTAGTTTGGAAAACAATATTGCCGATCGGTTCTAAAGATAATCGATTCGGCAAGTGGTCACCTACCTGGGAAGGGTTGTATAAAATAAATCAGCTTGTCGGCGGAAATGCATATATACTCGAAACGCTTGAAGGATTGGTGTTACCAAAGGCAATCAACGGAAAGTATCTAAAGCGGTACTACCCTAGCATTTGGGTCGGTGCATGATTAGGAGTACGATGCAAAGAATTCTGAAACAAATCGGTTAAAACAGCCGATTAAAACAAGATAAATACAGTCGGTTAAACAGCCGACTAAAAGTGTATTACAAAAAGTACCGCAAAAGCAACAGTTTTGAAAGCATAAAGACCAACAAGTCACAAAATTACAGGCCTGAGCCAGGAAGTCTAGCACCTAAAGCCGATAACGCTCCGGCAGCCTTAGCAAGCGCAGTCTGAATGTCATCAACGATCTTCTCGTCGGCTTGAGCATTGCCGGGTACAGGAATTATCTTGGCATTTTGCTCCCTAACACTGGCTACGGCTTGGCGATCTTACGCTTCTTGTCACCGGCCGAAGTGGTCTTCACCGACAGCTGAGCTTGCTCATCGGCCAATTGTTTCTGGAGATTGGCCAGTTTAGCTTCAAGTTCCTTCTTAGCTGATTCCATCTGAAAGAGCTGAACCTTTATGGACTTCACAGAAGCAGCTTCCTTATCGAAGTCTTGCTTCATCGACTTTGCCTGAGCCACCAGACGGTCTAGGAAGTGGCGATCGACATTGCGCCTCCGAAAGCGATGCGTGCATGGGCAGCCTCCACTTCCTCCCTCTTATCATCTAAATGACAAACACCCAAAAGAGCCCCCATAGTTTCCGGGGGGAGGTCGGCCTGTACAGCTGCCATAGCATCTCGCAGGGCCGAAAGCGTTAGCAGAATCTGCGCTTAATTTGGAGACTTCGTTGAAGAGCCAATTCAGCTTTTCTTGCATACTTGGCTCAGAGTGGACAACAGAAGCCGATGCCTTCGCCGAGACATCAATGATGTTACAGAGGGTAGTAACATAATCTTCCGATGCCATCACCTCTGGGTCATCAAGCTCGTCCAAGGAAAAACCGAGCAAATCCATAGGGTCTGCCGATTCCTGTATCGGTGCCACAGAGAAGCTGACGAAGGTAGTAAGGCAGCCGGAGCTGGGAGAATCGGCTGAGGTGGTGAAGCAACAAGGGGTTGAGCCGAAGGCGCCGGAGGGTCGACAGCAGACGTACCCTGAAGATTGGCTAAGATGCCGGTTGCTTGAATCGACGTTGTCGGCTGAAAGAAAGGACAGAGTCAGTAGTGCAAAATTTTATGAAACACATGAAAACAATGACAACTTACTCCAACAATATCGGCTGGTGTATGAGAGGAACTCTCGGCACTTCCCTCATACGTTTGGGGATTCTCTTGGGGTTTTCTTGGTTACCACCTTTGTGGATTTCGGTTTTCGAAATCGGCGGGAAGGTGTCGAGGAGATGCAAATTTTCTTGAAGAATAAAATAGATACTTACTTGGCTGCCGCTCTTTGGTAAGATCTTCCAGCGAAGGGCTATTTACTTGAAGGTTGCCCGATGTATAGCCGGTCAAGCCGACTGATTGGTGCGGCCTTTTCCCTTTTGAACCACTCTCCGATGGACCGGCGGTGGTCTTCTCAGGAACAGATGTGACCTGCAAGGATTATAAGGTTAGCCAACGAATAATGAAGACCGAAAAGCAGTAAGAATGCTACTTAGGAAGGCCGATACCTCTACGGCTACCGACGAGTCAGTATACCCCGAGGAGCTATCCTCACTTGAACTGTCGCTGCTGCCGCTACTGCTGCTGGAGACTACCGTCGGCTCGTGATAATCCGGTAAAAACTTTTCTATGATAGCCGACGGGCTACGGTCCAGGTAAAGGGCCTCAGCTATACGCGACCACCAAGTGGTAAACTGGCTAGCCCGACGAGAAATCAGGATGAAGCGCGGCAGATCAGCAATTTGGAGCTCATCAGCGATCGACAGGGCCACGTTGGCCGATAGTAGGTTCCTAACCCTGGCTCTGGGTTGAAGCCGATCGAGAAGGGGCAATGAAGGAACTACTTGACCAAAGCCGAGTTGACGAGAGTAAACAGATGGATGATAGAACTCATACGAGGGTTGGAAAGTTCTATTTCTGGAGTTCAGGCCAACATGGAGGATGCAGGGGGATAGAAAGATCCGATAGAGCATCAGTGATAATGCTGGCATTGAGGAGCTGTCGGCTTCTAACTGCAGAAAGGATGGCCATTGAAAATCGGCCGCGTCGCCATAAGAGAAGAAATCTTGCTGGGTAAAAATTACATTATCTAGGCCCAGGAAGAACGTAAGATATTTGTGGAGGCCAGCCGATGTAATCTTTGTGTCGCCACTTGAGCACATTATGAGTCTCTCGCCATGAGATCGGCTCGCTCTGAATCGAGGGGTGGCATTCTCTGGGTAGTCTTCGCAAGGAAAAGCAGAGTCTTCGATGGGTTCAGAAATAAGCTGTCGGCTAAATATTTTGTACAGCCAAAGTTGGATAAACCATAAAGGGCCGCCAACATGACCAACCACAAAATCAGCAAAACCAGAAAACAATCGGCTTCTGATAATGAACATCATCGATAAACCGCCCTAAAACATCTTCCCCAGAGCAAGTCGGCGACCCTCTATAAGTCGCTCTGCTATCACCGATATACTGCGTTGGCCCAAGGGATGCACCGCAAAAGAGAAACCGCTCGAGCCAGAGGTTGAGGAAGGCTACGTGCTCTTCGTCCGTCTGAGCCCGTTTACTTTGTTGTTGTGCCGTATATACGCCGACCATCCTATACCCTTCGTTTGGATCAGCTTTGAGGCGAGGTTTTCCCTTGTAAGTCGATAAGCGATCTCTGTCGGGCCTTAAGCAAAGACAGCTTGAGCAACATCCAGGAGGGTCGGGCCGACAGGACCAGGGCGGAAAAGGAAAGCATTGAAAGTATCGGACCAAAAATAGCACGCCGTGGCCACCAAGGGCTCATTAGCTTCCGGGCAAGCTAGACTTAAACGAAGACATTCGGCTATGCCCATCCACTCCCACTCTGCTCTTTTTTGAGCCGATACTCTAATATACCAGCTTCTCCATCCCTTAGCGCCGTCGGCCAAGCCCTAAAACTTTTGCCCCACTCCTTCACATTGTAACCTTGGGCCGATAAGGGGAGTCTTGGGATTTCTACGTTTATCACCGTATCGGCATCGAAGTTCCCTATCGGTCCTAAGTAATAATGGTTATTACTTTCGGGGATTGGAATGAGTACCTTTGAAGGATCCATTCAGCCGATTGAGGGGGTTGAGAGATTGATCACCAAAGCGAGAGAAGTCGAAGGAAGCCGATTGCAGAGGAGGTAAGAGCAGGAACGCGTGAAAATGACCATGAGGGTCCCGCATATATATAGCACGGTGAAAAGTAAAAGTGGCGGGAAATGGATTCGAGGCAACGCATGCCATTAAACCGCACCGAGATTTTTACGACACAATTAAAACAAGCGGTTACTAGAACAGTTCTCCAGCTGAGAAGGAAGAAGCCGACGATGAAAGAAAAGCCGATATATATATTTTTGAAAGATAACAAGTTATATTCCAAAAATAGGGGGCATATGTTTGCACCAAAAATTGGCAAGAAGGGCAGAATTGGCATAAAAGTATTGTAAGCCGATTTGGAATCGGATTGGCTTAAAGAAGCCGATATGTATTCGGATTAACGAGATCAGTGAGTATAACCGATTGATCTCAAGTATGGATAAACTTGAATCGGTTTCGAAAGTTGCAACAGATTTGGAAGATCTCAATCGGTTTTTGGAAGATAAGACGGGTTTGGTTAGGAATCAGCAGTTTTTGGAAACTACTAGAAGAATCGGCTAAGAGCAGGAGTTTGAATGCAGTACGAGGCACCTTTTGGAAAGTTTGGATAACGTCTAAAGCCGGATGGCATAAGGATGAAATTTGGAAACAGAGTCAATTAGGAAACTATAGCGGATTCGGATTGTATTGGCGTATTGGATCGGGACTCGGATCGGCTAAGCGGGTATATAAAAGGCGAGCCATGGGCTGGATTGAGGACATCCACAATCAATCAACACATCTACCAGCTTTTTACTTTCGTAGTCTTTAGTCTTTTTAGCATTGTAATCTTTCCTCTGTAAGTCGACATCGATCAAATAAAGTTGCGATCGCCGATTGTTTGATCGTCATTGGCTTTTTCAGGTTTGATTTGTTTTGTCTTGTTGCGCATCGCCTTTTCAGAATCAATCTACCTTTTACCCTCGGATTAGTCTTAATCGGCTAATCTAGTTACCCTTCCGATCGGCTTTCTGGCTGATTCTTGATTTTAGTCGATTCACCTCACGAATCGGCTTGATTGAATTTTACAACTCTTTCCCTTATCGATTGCGAGGTCAAATCGATTGTGCCTTCAAGACACTTGAACCCGGTGTTCGTCCGGTGTGTTGCAACCAGAAACCCTCTTCACGTTTTTGGCGTCAACAATAGCCGTGTGCATGCTGCTGCCGACCGAAATCAAGTCCATAGGTAATTAGATAAAAAGAAAAGATGATCTTATCTACACATACAAGTAAATATTTAATGGAAATGACGCATATGACAACTCAAAGACATATGGTAACTCAGAAACTGTATGCGTGCAATATGGAAAAAGAATCAGCTGTGCAGTATTTGAAAATAATCGGTTAATTGAGATAAGAGTCTGATATGTCGCAGATCACACATGCATGCATATCCAACCGAATTAAAACTTTTTCCATTCGTTAATGTATAGAAGATCAGGACAATGACGATTTCGTGGGTATGCCCAGGAGGAGAACGGACCACCGCCACCAACTCATAATTAGAAGCAGTAAAGATAAAGAAATATGGTCATCTTTCGAATGTAATTACAAAAAATAATCTAGCCTTTTAGCGTTTTCACGATTGAGGATTAAGTTATTTTTGCAATTGCCTTCAAAATTGGTCAGATTTTGTAAAAAAAATATATACTATCACAAAATTAGAAAAGTGATGACTCCTGCATAATATGGGTGGACTCAGGTTGATTTGTAAGGAGTGCATGCCCATCTTGCACTCTTTAAAAAAAATTACTGTCTAGAAGGCTCTGTGTTTCGGTGTTAGCGTCTCTTTAAAGCTAGAGAGGTTTCTTAACAAGGGGTGTGATGGGATGTCAATGTGATTTATAGGGTAGTGCTACGAACGTGTGTGATATGGGTCCAGTTTATTACGGGTGGTTGATGAATACTCTCCCTAGAAACACATGAATCTTAAAAGTAGCACTGTTAGTAAAGGGTTGGTGGATGGTTGCAATAATACCCTCAGCTGGCTATAAATTCATATTCAATTTTGGTAAAAAAAACACATAATTATTTTTAGTCCTCAAGAAAGAAAGAAAATTTTTAAGTATAAGGGGACACAGACTCTAATTAAATATAAAAAACATCGTGTTGATTCTGGGAATCGAACCTAGATGGGTTGGAACAACACCCTCACTAAATACACAAGCGCACTCTAATTAAATATAAAGAACACCATATTAATCATAGGGATTGAACCTAGATTGGTTGGAACCAGAGTTAATAATATCGTTTCAACCTCAGCTTTCGATGAGGCAGCGGTACCAAAATTTGTGAAAAACCAAATATTTTAAAAAGTCAAATGAATTTGAAATCTAGTCAAACAGCAGAGCGAAATTCTAACGAAAAGTTCGAAAACCGCTTGAAAAAGCGGCCAATTTCGAGTGTTTTTCTCAAAAATCGGCAACAAGTTGAAAAATTGGAAAAATATATAATTTTTTTTAATTTTAGAGAAGTTGTCTCCAAATTTCGTTTTTCAAAAACAAATTCATAGCAAAAAGCTATTGATATTAATTTTAGATAAATTTTTTAAATTTTTTGAATTTGAACTTGAGCGATAAATCAAACAGTATGTTTTTCTGAATAGGCACAATACGAGCAAAATGAACAAAATTCGAGCGGTTTTCGACAAAATTTGAAACCTGGTTGGAACACCACGCTTATTTCCATCACTGGACCATTGATCTGTCTTTAAGCATAGTAAATTTACCGATATTTTTCTGTTAGGCCTTATTTAGAATGTAGGATTTTTTCCATTTTTAATTTTCTGCAAAAATTAAATTGTCTCACGTAAAGTTCATACATTTTACTCTTGTCGTGTGATGGCCGTATAGGTGGCCAAACGGTCACCAAAAGCACGACATCTTGTTGGCCAGCACAAGACGGCTAAGTTTAAAACAGGCGTGTTGGTAAGGCCCACCAGCCCGTGCCGTGCCATTTGCAGCACTCCGCAAGATGGGCTTGCACGGCACTACCCAAACAGAAATAGGCGTCTTGCACGGCCCACCACCCATCTTGTGCTTGGCCGCACCCGCACGATGGGTTAGCACAGCATGGCCCATTTAGCGGTGGCATAGCCCATTTAGCTCTTAGTCCGTTTAGTTTGAAAAATAGTCGTTGGAGGATTAAAAATTCCAAAAAATCTCAAATTTTTTCCCTGTAAATAGGTGGCTGCCCCCGTCTCATCTCCACACCAGCAATCTTGCATTATCTTCTATTCATTCTCTTGTAGAATTTTTTTTCTCTTGGTGGTAATTTGGCAAAATTCAAAATAGTTTTACTAAAATCCAAAAATTCAAAATTTGGCTTCCAACTTGCGTGAAGAAATCAAGGTAATAATTGTAATTTATTTTTTTATTTTGTTAGTATTTTAAATCATATTTTAGTACCAATAGCGTAATTATTTCTTGCAATTTTCTTTATAGAGCATGGAGATTTTCCGTCTTTCTCAACTTCTGATTTCGGAATTTCACCCAAGGAGCTTCTTGCATCTTATGAAGCTCAAGAAGCTGCAGTAGCCATACCATCTCAGGCTCTACAAGTGCTACTATGTCGGTAAGCACTGGGGTGAAAAGATCAAGACCTTGAGACATCGAGTCCAGGAAGATTTCAAACAAATTTTTTAGACATCAGACGGCGTCCAGAGTAGATATGCTATTTGTAAATATTGTAAGTAAAAATTAACTACTAAATCTTCAGGTGGAATGGGGCACTTGAAGAGGCATGCTGAGAGCTGTAAAAAAACAGGGATGGCTTTATGACAGATGCAGCTACAGTACAACTCCGATGGTACAGTACGTAATTGAGACTACAATCCTCAGGTATCTCGTGAAACTCTTTGTCATTTAATCGCTTCTCAAGATCTTCCTTTAAACTTTAGTGAGTCGGTTGCATTTGACAACTACATTAGGACCTCTCATAATCCTAGGTTTTCTATAGTTTCTAGACAGACAACAACTAGAGATTTGATTAAATATTATAATAATTATCGTAATAAGCTAAAAGAGCAATTTAGTACCTGCACTATTTCTGTGTCTTTGACATCTGATATATGGAGTGGTAGAGCTAAAGAGGATTACCTTAGTGTAGTTGCTCATTATGTAAACAATGAATGGCCACTAGAAAAGAGAATTATAGGATTCAAATTAATTGATATAGCACATACTAGTGAAAATATTGTTGATTGTATTGTAGAAGTTAAGGAAGATTTTGACCTTAATGATATGATTTCTGCAATAACATTAGATAATGTTTCAGCAAATACTTCTGCCATGAACATTCTTACTCCGCTTTTCAATTCATATGCTGAATCTTTCTCATTACATCAGTGTTGTGCTTGCCATATTATTAATCTTATAGTTAAATCTGGTTTGAATAAGTTAGATCAGTATCTTGAACATTTTTGCACTGCAATATCTTTCTTAAATAATTCTAATCAACAAGTAGCAGTATATAAAACTTATTGTATTGCAATGAATGTGCGTCCGCGTAAGTTTGGTTTGGATATGCCTGTTAGATGGAACTCTACTTACTTGATGCTTAAGACTCTCATACCATATGAGAGCACATTTTTGTTTTTATTAACACACACTGTCGTACACGGGATAGTCAACCACTACTCACAGGGCAATATTGGTATATTGCTAAATACTTGCTGTCATTTTTAGAATTTTTTTGAATCCACTATTGCTTTATCTGGAGTTTATTATTTAACCTCTCTTTTAATTATGCATCATATTTTAGAAATTGCTACCCACTTAAGGAGCCACAAAAATGATAATATATTGCTTGAAGTTGTTTATGCTATGAAAACTAAATTTTTGAAATATTGGCAAGAAATTTCTATGTTATATGCATTTGCATTTATTTTAGATCCTAGAGCTAAAATTCAAGGATTCTCTAATGTTCTCTCACTTCTAAGTGATGCGGTAGATACTGATTATTCTAGTTATTTTTCAAATGTCCGTGCTAACTTATCTCAAGTTTATGATAAGTATGATCGAAAGTTTATCGCTATTTTTTCACCTGCCGTATCACCCCTGACAGTAGGGTTGCAGGAAGCTACCACTTCCGCCTTCACGATGGGTCGGCCCCCCGCTACATTCCTTTTCTGCCACGCTCCAACTGGAAGAATCGGCGGGCGGCCAGCTCTCGTCGGCGACAACAATGGGTCGACCTTCTTGAGTACTGTCTGTGGCGGTAACTCGCGAGAGCCGGAGCTTCGCCGATTGAGGAGACAGCAGAGCTCCTAGCAATGGTGGCCCGCATCGATCGGTTGCGGGGCGCCGGCTTGATTGGGGCTATGGTAGTCCGAGACTTTGTATCTCAGAGGATCAGCCCCCTGCGTCGTTCGCCGCATCGCATGGCGATCCACGAGGATGACGACATAGCGCACGCGTGCTTGGCGAGAAGTCTTCTTACCCTTCTTCTTGAATGCATATTTTTTTCCGTGGTTTTTGTTATCTAATGCTCCTGTCTTCTTTTGGCGCCAGGTGAGGGAAACCTGAGCGGTGCCGCCCTCTCCCGGTGGTTATCTGTGTTGATCCCGCCAGTACCGAGTGGCCTGGAGTTTCCGGCCGACGCCCGGCCGCTCTGTGATCTGGAGTTCGCAGAGCACCTCCAGATCGTTCAGTCCTTCCCGGCGATGGACTCCATTGGTCCCGCCGTGGTGCCGGCCTGTGGCCCCTTGACGATCAGGGACCAGCCCAGGACCGTCGATCGGAGCGCAGGCAAACGGCCTATCGCTCTGGACGCCCCTGGCTTGGACCCCAAGTGGGTCTGCACCGCGGGCCCAACTTCTGCCGCCACCGCTTCCACGACTCCGCCGAGCGCGTCTGAAGTGGCGATGTCTTCTTCCAGGGCGGCGACGCCTGCCACCCCTCCTTCGGAGCCGGCTACACCGACGCCGACTCCTGCGGCACCGTCTCCACCGGCGCCAACTCCAATGGCGCCGAGTTCGACCACCGCTGATGCCCGCCCGAGCAGACTTGCGGTGGCAACCACCTCCTTTGGCTTCAAATCGCCTTCGAGGGCGGACCGCTAAAGCTCCTCGCCTGCGTCAGACATCCGCAAAGACCGACAGGCGCGGCGGAACTCTGTGCAAAAAGCAGCTGGCGGCTCAAAGCCACAGACTGACGTCGCTGGGGCCAGCGCTCCCGCTCTTCCCGCTCTGATCGCCCCCGCCGCCGCACCGCCGACCTGCATACGCTGCATACCGAGATTGGCGAAGCGCTTGCAACTGCGACCACCCTCCTCACGACAGCCTCCCAGTGCGAAGTCCATGTGACACAGCCAGTGGGCGCCATGGGGAAATTTGGAGAAAGCGGCGCTTGGTGGCCCAAGAGAGGGCCATCGAGGTGACCTTACTCGCCCGGGCGCAAGAGGCCGAGGCAAAGACGGAGGATCTGGAGGAGCAGAGGCGAAGGCCACTGTCTCGCGACCATGCTCCGGTCATCCTACCGGTGCATGGAGCGGGTCTTGGCGCCGCTAGGGGTGGACCTTCACGAGCCGCTGGAGCCCACGGTGATGCAGTACGCCCACTGCACCACCCGGGTTGCCGATGCGCTCTTCGGCCTGCCAGCCGCCCTGGCCGCCCGCTCCATCCAGGAAGGGCAACAAGTCGACAGGGTCACCGCAATCTTCGTGCTCGCGTGCTACGCCAGCCGCGACACCGCCTTCAACCCAATGACCGTCGAGAGCGGCATTAGAGAGACGAGGCTCGGCAGCGCGTAGCGTCAGGAGGCCGAGAAGCGTCGTCGGCATGATGTGGCGGAAGCCCGGACTTAAGCGCGGCAAAGAACAGAGCCGAGGTCAAGACGACGATGAGGGCATCGAAGTCGTCAACGGCGACTGATGTCCTGGGCCACCTTCTTGTTTTCCTTTTTTGTTCCTGTTTCTGTATGCCAGAACAATATTAGCAATCGTAATGAAGTTGGCACATTTTGATTTCACCTGGACATGTTCATCTGTTTGCACTCTAGGTATGCTTGCTTCAACTTAATCTTTGGGCGATCAGCCCCCAGCCTTGTTGTAATGCGAACCTATGCACTCAGGTTAGGTCGATACTTAGGCATTCTTTGAGTGATTGCAATAACGCAAACAAGGATCATGCCGAGCATGCAGAGTGCGGGCAAGCAGAATCTTAAATTGCCGCATAAGGGTGTCACTGGCTCTTGTCCTTTTGGAACTTATATTCCTGTGATCTCTTAGAACCTGATCGCAGCATTGCGCAACAAGGTGGTGAGCTTACGGGAGCGGTACCGGGCTTGTGGTGCTCGCGGAGATAGCCAGCTGGACTTCACGGAGTTAACCCGGGTGTACGGGCCGCGTTTGAGTCACCGCGCCACACTCGCACTCCCAGTCACGCGTTCTTGCGACACAAACACTGGGCATTTCCGTTTATCAGAAGGAGCCATCGGGCTGTGAGAGCCAGTGACCACCAGGCATAATTCAACCCAACAGGGTGCAAACGCGAAAAATAAGTTGGTACTGTTAAAGTGAACAACTTATCTTTGCCATAGCCCTTCGGGCGACCAGCTCCTTGACCGGTCGCGGAGGCCAACACTTTGGTGAGCAGGGCGTGGTCGCCCACCTGCTCGCCCGGCGGGCAGGGCGTGGTCGCCCGACTGCCCGCTGAACCCTCGCACGGGCTTATCGCTAGGAGAGCAGGACATGATCGCTTGCCCATTTGCCACGTGGGCCGCTCGTCTGGCGGGCAGGGCGTGGTCGCCCACCTGCTCACCCGGCTGCCACGGGGTCGCCTCGGCTGCTTGAGCTACAGGCGCTCTAGCACTTCATTTGCGGTTGCGCATGGCTACTGAATGCACTAGTAGGCATTGCACAAAACATGCAGAAAACGTATTAAGGGACGTAAGGTCCTGCGCGGGTATGTCATGGTCCCTTTCCTGGAGTCTTAGGCTCTTGTGACGTGGGGTTAACCCGCGGCACTGTGTGGCTTGGGAGCAGGTTCCCAAGAGGGATATTGGGCTTATGCGGTGCTCGCGGAGACAGCCGTCGGTGCTTCGTTGAGCCGAACCGAGGTGTGCGGGCCGCATTTGAGCCACCGTGCCAGGTTCGCGCTCCTGGTCGCCCGTCCGGGCACGACGCGAAGGTCGGGTGTCACCACGGATCAACAAAGAGCAGCCAAACCATCAGGACACATGACATTTCCGCGCAAGCTTTCCCGCCAGGGGACAAACAAAGGAAATAAAGCAAAAGCTCTTAAGGTAAACAACTTTGCTAACAACCAGCAGCCGCCGACCAGCCGGGGGAAAGTTCACCCACGCAACTAGTCAAAGCGAACCACTGGGAACTTACAGCTTTTTAGGGGTAAAACTTTCGCAACAACTCCACGTTGAAGGAGTTGGCCAACTCTTGATCATCCTCAGTAGCCAACCGAACCGCCCCGGGTCGAGACACTGAGACCACCTTAAAGGGGCCCTCCCATCGGGGAGACAGTTTGTGGAGCCCAGCATGCGTCTGGACTCTACGCAAAACCAGGTCGCCAACTGCCAGTGTTCTCTCGGAGACCCGGGCGGCGTAGTACCACCTGAGGCTTTGCTGGTATCGGGCGGCGCGCAAGGCTGCCCGGTCACGCACCTCTTCCAGAAGGTTGACGTCTTCCCCACGGTGGTCTTCTTGTCCTTCCTCGCTGAACGCCAAGACCTTGTGGCGAGCGAACGACAGGCTGGACGGAGGACAAGATCGGCGCCAGAGACCGGGAAGAAGGCGTTTCACGCCATTACCGATTAGGTGTGGTTGGAGTGACCACAAAGACTGGTAGGAAGCTCTTCCGTCCACCGCGCCCCCCGCTTATGGAGCCGGTCGAATGCTCTAGTCTTCAGGCCCCTCAATACAAGCGCGTTGGCACGCTCAGCTTGGCCATTGCTCTTGGGATGGGCCACCGAAGCAAAGCATACCTTGGTGCCCATCTCACAAAACTCCAAGAAAGCCACGCTAGTGAATTGAGTGCCGTTGTCGGTGATGATGCGATTGGCGACTCCAAAGCGGGTGAAGACCCCGTGAATGAACTTGATGGCAACGGAAACCGTGATGGCACACACTGCCTTGGCTTCGACCCACTTGGTGAACCTGTCGATGGCGACGAACAGGTGGGTGAAGCCCCCTGTGGTCCGCAGGAACAGGCCCAGGATATCCAGCCCCCAGACTGCGAACGGCCAAGAGAATGCGAACGGCCAAGATAATTTTCCTGGCAAAGAATTGGCATGCTTCGCACCTCTTCACCAGCTCGCAAGCATCCTGGAGGGCAGTAGGCCAATAAAACCCTTGGCGGAACGCTTTGCCGACAAGCGTCCAGCCGGACATATGGCTCCCGCACACGCCTCCATGGATATCAGAGAGCAGGGCGCTCCCCTCTTCCCGAGTGACGCACTTTAGGAGAATTCCGTTTCTGCTTCGGCGATATAGGTCCCCATCCACCAAGGTGTAGCACCTGGCCTTTCGTGCTATCCTTTCAGAGAGGTGTCATCGCCGGGGATCTCTCGGTCTCGCAGGAAGGCTAGGATGGGGTCCATCCATTGGCCTTCCCGGCCAAGAGTGGCGACCACACGGTGATCGCCCGGGTACTCAGTTGGGCCGGGCTTTTCCCCGGGTGCCGCATCGGCGGCACCGCCGTCCTCCCCGCGTGGAACGGGGGCAACAGCGGTTGGGCCGTCCTCCCCGCATGGAGCAGGGGCAACGACGGACGGTCACGAGAGTCTTTCTTCAAAGACTTCGACCATAGCTGAGGCTCTTGAGGATGCGAGCTGCGAAAGCTCGTCCACTAGATGATTGTCGCGCCAGGGGATATGGATATATCCCAATCCTTCGAAGTGGCGCTCCATTTTCGTGACCTCCGCCAAGTAGGCGGCCATGGTAGGATCAGAGCATTGAAATTCCTTCCACGTCTGATTGATGACCAGCAGGGAGTCGCCTTTAACTTGGAGGCGCCGGACGCCTAACGCCGAGGCAACGCGCAGTCCTACCAGCAGGCCTTCATATTCAGCAATGTTGTTGGTGGCCTTGAAATCAAGGGCGACTACATACTATAGGATGTCACCGGTCGGAGAGACCAGGACCACCCCAGCCCCCGCGCCTTCAAGCCTGAAGGAACTGTCAAAGAACAAGGTCCAGGGGGAAGGCGTGGGTGCTTCTTCAGCTTCAGGAGCGGCGGGAGTCCACTCGGCGACGTACTCCATGACCGACTTTTGATGGCGGTGCGGGTACAAACTTAAGACAAATTCCCTACTCCACCGACCATTTAGCGATGACCCTCTGCTTCCGATTGTGGAGGATCTCTCGCAGGGGTAGGCAATGACCATCGTGACTTTCGCCCTTGAAAGTAGTGCGCGGCTTCTGGGCGCTACGAGGATGGCGTCAAAGATCTTCGTGCTGCGGGTACCTAGTCTCGCCGTGTAACACCTTCTTGATGTAGTAGGCGCTTCAATGCCTTCCCTCGCCACCACGATCTGCACCACCGCCGGGTAGCGGCGATGTCTGAGCAATGGTTCACCAGGTTGAGGGGAGACCAGCACTGGTGGGGAGGAGAGGTACTGCTTCAAGTCTTCAAATACTTGTTGAGCCTCCTCAGTCCACTCGAAGTGATTCGTTTTCTTCAGCAGCTTGAAGAGAGGCAGACTTCTCTCTCCTAGTCGGGCGATAAACCACTCGAGGGAGGCCAGCCGACCAGCTATGCATTGCACCTGCTTAAGTCGAACGGGTGGCTTCATGTGCTCGATGGCCGCTATCTTGTCAGGATTGACCTCGATGCCCCGCCTGGACACGAGGAACCCTAACAGCTTTCCGGAGGGCACGCCGAATACGCACTTCTTGGGGTTGAGCTTCAAACAATTCTTCCAGAGATTGGCAAAGGTTTCCTCCAGGTCTTCAATCAATCCTTCGCTCTTTTTCACTTTCACGACCAAGTCGTCGACGTACACCTCCAGATTGCACCCTATCTGTGGACGGAAAGTGATATGCATGGCGCGCTGGTAAGTAGAACCAGTATTTTTTAACCCAAAAGCCATTCTAACATAACAATAAATGCCCATGGGTGTTACAAAGGTGGTTTTGTCTTCATCTTCTGCCGCCATGCTAATCTGATGGTACCTAGAGTACGCATCCAGAAAGCACGGCAGCTCACATCCCGCCGTGGAATCAACGATAAGATCGATGCGCGGCAAGGGGTAAGGGTCCTTCGGGCAGGCCTTGTTGAGGTCAGTGAAATCGACACACATCCGCTACTTCCCGTTGGACTTCTTAACGAGCACAGGGTTGGCAAGCCACTCAGGATGAGAGACTTCCCGAATAATCCCTGCACGCAGCAGCTTCTCTATCTCCTCCCGAATGGCGTCCTGACGCTCCGGTGCCTAGCGCTGGATTTTTGGAGAACTGGGTGCACCTTGGGGAGCGTAGCAAGTTGGTGCTCGATCACCTCCCTGGGGACCCCAGTCATATCGGACGGTTGCCAGGCGAACACATCGAAATTAGACTGGAGGAAGGTGACGAGCGCGTCTTCCTATTTGGCGCTGAGGCTGGCGCCAATGAAGACAGACTTCCCGGGCCTGCCCGCACTCAGGGAGACCATTTTTACCTCGCTGGGCAAGCCGAGCGAGGCGCGGGTCTGCACCTGAGGGGTTCCGTGAAAGCGGCGTCGATCGGCTTCCCATAGGTGGCATCGCTGTGTCTAGTGCGTGCTTGTGGCAACAAGAAAGCCTCTCTTTGTCCACCCGGATGGTTATAGGGCCACCATGCCCTGGCATATTCACCACCATGTAGCCATAGTGGGTTGCCGCCATAAACTTGGCCAAAGCTGGTCGACCGAGTATGGCATTGTACGGGAGGTCGAAATTGGCGACTTTGAAGTCGACCAACTCTGTACGGAAGTTGCTTTCCTCCTCGAAGGTGACGGGGAGGCGCACCTGGCCCAGGGGGACCATGCTAGCCCCCGGGGCTATGCCGTAGAAAGGCAGAGCAGGGCACAGCTCTTGGTTTGGCACCTGGAGCGCCCGGAAAGCTTCAAAGGACAGGAGGTTGATGGAGCTTCCTCCGTCCATCAGCACTCGGCCGAGCCTCATGTTCCGGATCGTAGGAGAAGCCACGATCAGAAGATGACCTACGCCGGCGGTGCTCTCAGGGTGGTCAGCCCGACTGAAGGTGATTGGCTCCTCCGACCACTTCAACATCCGACACGCCCCTGAACCCGACGCCGTGGCGCACACCTCCCTCCTCAACCGCTTGTAGGAAGCATTGGAGGGATAGGTGGACGAGCCACCATGAATGTACGCCCAACGTAGCGGTCCACTTCTTTGGAAGGCAATGAGCGGGTCTTCGCCCCGTCGTTGCCGCGGGCGGCGCTTGCCGCCGCTCGACCATCTTGCTCACGACCCGGCAATCATCCAGGCCATGAGAGTTGGTCTGGTGGATCGGGCAGAAGGGCTCGCCCTCCTTTTCCTCGCAGCGGTTGTTCCCCCGACCGCGACGGTCGCCACACCGGCCTCGGTGGTCATCCCGCTGGTCGCAGCGGTCGCGCTTCCGCGGCCGGGCGTCTTCAAGCTCGCGCTTGGTGACCAGGACCCGCCTGGTCTCAGTCGCCTCGCGCTTCCGCGTCCTCCTGTTTGCATGGCCGGGGCCCCTCGAAGTCCCGGCCTCATCCCCGCTGCGTCCTCGCGCGGCGCCAGATGTCGGCCCCTGAGCCTCTGCCGTCCGCGCGCACTTATGCGCCATGGAGAAGAGTTCGGAGGTGGTAGTGATGTCGTGGGTCACCATCTTTTCCCGCATCTTGCGGTCGCGAACGCCTCTTCGACAGGCGATGATGACTGACTACTCAGAAATCCAGGGAATCGTGTTGCGACAATGGCAGAATCGCCAAATAAAGTCGCGCAACGACTCCCCTCTTTCCTGATCGAGGGCATGGAGATCGTCCTCCATGCTCGGCTGCGCGAATGAGCCCTGGAAGTTGGCGACAAAAAGGTCACACAACTCCTCCCACAAGTGCACCGATCCTCGTGGGAGATTCAGCAGCCAGGACCGGGCGGACCCCATCAAGGCCGTTGGGAAGTAATTGGCTATGGCCTTTCTAGACCCGCCAACGGCACGCACCACGGTGGTGTAGACCTGCAGAAACTCCTCTGGGTTGGTGGTGCCTTCGTACTTCTCGATGGAGGCCGGGCGAAACCTTTCGGGCCGCACCACGCGGCGCAGCAGTCGGGAAAATACCTGGCATCCGATGCCATAGGGGGGATCCTGCCGCCCTCCCTGACCCTGGCTCAGAAACCGTGCCGGGGAGGGCGGACCGCGACTCCCCAAAGAGTCTGAGGAGCAGACCTCCTCCTCGCTTTGAAGGTGAGAGTCATGGGAGGAATTCTCACCCCTAGGGGCCATCCGTCCGTCGCGAGCGCGGCGATGCCGCAGGTGATCACGCAAATCACCGCTGGACCGCCGGCGCCGGAGCTCCAGATGGGACCTCAGGTCCCCCCGGCTCCTCGTGGAGCCGGGACCTTCTTCTTGCATGCCCTTTCCTTTACTCCGGCTCGCCTGGCCAGAGCGCTTCCCAGTAGGGCGACTGGAAGCTTAAGTGCGCTCGACGGGCACCCTTGGCTGAGGGGTACCGACGGTCCCAGACCGGTCGGGCATCCCTACGCGGAGCTGAGCCGCGTCCACGAGGCCAGCGATATCCCACAGCCACGGCGTTGCCGAGGTGTCTCCTGCAAGTTCCACCGGAGGGTGGTCCAGGAGGAGACGGACCGCATGCAGGTTCTGGGCCAGAGTGGCAGCCTCCATGGCCAGCTGACACCAAACTGAAAGCTCAGCCGCCGCTGTGGGGGCGCCACCGCCCTCCTGCGGGGGTGGCGTGAGGTGATCCCTCGTCCAGCGAGAGTGCCGGGATGTATTCTGGGTGCTACTAGCCTCCGCCACATCTTGTCGCTGCGAGTGTGAACCCGCCATCACCAGGTGCAAGGTCCTTTCGGACGGAAGACCAAAATCCGCTAGAGAGATGGCCGGATGAGCCAACCACTAGCCCCCTACCTGGCGCGCCCATGTCGGCGTATTTCACCTGACAAGATTCCGCTAACGGGGTGTCTACTCCCTGGACGGAAAATATGGTTCGGTAGAGGGCATCTTCATGGCTGGAAACCCTAATGTCTCTCGACGATGAATTTCGGAAGTTAGCAAGCTGGTGGATACAGCGGTTTACCCAGGTTCGGGCCCCCAAGTTTGGGTAATAGCCCTACGTCCTGCTTGTTCTTTGTTGAGGAAATGTGGGGGTGTTTACAACGGCTGTCTGCTCTTCCTCCTCTCCTCCTTCCGCCTCTTACGGGTGGATTCGAGCTGCGCGGACTTCGCACAGGCCGTAGCCCTCAACTCCTTCTCCCCCGGTAGCAATGCTCGGGAGACCGTCCCGGCCAGCCAGACGCGGAGACACCGGTCAGACCAAATGCTCAGGGTCAAGGGAGGAAGAGGAGAAAAGGAGTCGCTCAGGTTACCAGGTCTGGAGGATTGTGCGCCGAGAACGGCTCGGGATGGCCGCCTACCGCCACGGTGGCACTGCTGCCCATGACAACGGACACCCAAGCCCCGACCTCCGACGCAGGGAGCTCCGGCTCTTCCATCCTCATGGGGTCGGACACCCCATCATACTGAAACATGGGGTGCACCCTCTCCATGAGGGGTTGGATGCTCATCTTCATGAATGCGCGCACAACGACATCGCCGGTCAGGCCCCGCTCCTTCTAGGTCTTGATCCGCTCGACGATCGTGCCCACCTTGTTCTTCTCCTTCCGGTCAGTGCCCCAAGTCCATTCGGACCCCGCCACGGGGAGCTGGCCGGTGAAGGCCGGGGCACTGCCTCCCAGGTTCCGGGCATAGAACCATTCGGAGTGCCACCCCCGGTTCAACGACGGTAGCTTCACGTCGATATAATCCACCACGCGGCCGATGCGCAGTTGGAGGGCTACGCCACCCATGAGCGCCGGAGTATCCGCCGGCTTGTCCTTCCTCGGCCGGGTGTGAAAGAAGTGCCTCCAGAGCGCCCAGTGGGGAGAGATCCCCAAGAACACCTCGTACAGTGTCATGAAGACCACTATGTGAAGCACGCCGTTGGGGTTGAGGTGGTGCACCTCCGCCTTATAGTGATGAAGCAGCCCGTGGACGAAGGGATGGAGCGGCAGCCCGAACCCACGCTCGTAGAACGAGGCGGGCACCATGATCTCGTCATTCTCCGGCGCGGGGACCGCAGCCCCCATCTGCAAAAGTCTCCTCTAAGTCGGCGATGAGGTCGTCGGCCTTCTTAGTCTTGACGACAATGTCGTCGACGTACGCCTCGATGTTACGGCCCATTTGGTCGCTGAAGCACGTTTGCATACATCGCTGGTATGTAGCACCCGCGTTCTTTAGACCAAATGGCATCGTTACGTAACAAAACGAGCCGAACGGAGTGATGAAAGAGGTCGCGAGCTGGTCGGACTCTTTCATCACTATCTGGTGGTAGCCCGAGTAGGCATCTAGGAAGGACAGGGATTCGCACCCTGCAGTGGAGTCGACGACTTGGTCGATGCGAGGTAATAGGAACGGGTCCTTGGAACATGCCTTGTTCAGGCTCGTGTAGTCAACACACATTCTCCATTGCCCAGATTTCTTTTTTACGAGGACAGGGTTAGCTAGCCACTCGGGGTGACGCACCTCTTTTACAAACCCTGCCGCCAAAAGCTTGGCGATCTCCTCCCCTATGATCTTGCGCTTTTCTTCGTCGAAGCGACACAAGCGTTGGGCAACCGGCCTTGAGCCTGGTCAGATATTCAAGGAGTGCTCGGCGACTTCCCTTGGGATTCCCAGCATGTCGGAGGGCTTCCATGCGAAGACATCTCGATTGGTGCGGAGGAAGTCGACGAGCGCGCTTTCCTATTTGGCAAGGAGCGTGGCTCCGACCCGCACGGTCTTGGTTGGATCCTGGGGATCGACCGCGACCTCCTTCGTGTCCTCGACAGACTTGAAGGATCCTGGCCCCGTCTTGCTGGAGTCGGGGGCAGACTCGGAGGTTTCCCTCCAGAGGTTTTCGAGCTCGGCGGATGCGATGAGCGTCGACGCCAACTCACAACTACTCTGGTCACAGTTGTAGGCGAGCTGAAAAGACGAGGCCATGGTGATTACTTCCCGTGGTCCTGGCATCTTCAGCTTAAGGTAGGTTTAATTGGGGACCGCCATGAACTTGGCATAACACGGCCTCCCCAAGATGGCGTGGTAGGAGCCAGGAAACCCCACAACCTCGAAGGTGAGGGTTTCGGTGCGGAAGTTGTCTGGGCCCCCGAAGGTGACGGGAAGGTCGATCTGCCCAAGCGGATAGGCCTGCTGGACTGGGACGACGCCGTGGAAGGGCGCCTTGCTCGGTCGGAGACTCGAGCGAGGGATCCCCATGGCGTCGAGTGTCTCAACATACAGGATGTTGAGGCCGCTGCCGCCGTCCATGAGCACCTTAGACAGGCGCTTTGGCCCCACGATGGGGGCGATGACCAGCGGATATCTCCCTGGTTGCGGAACGTGGTCGGGGTGGTCGGTCCGATCAAAGGTGATCGGGGTCTCCGACCACCGGAGGTACTTAGGCACGGCGGGAGCCACCGTGTGGACCTCGCGGAAGGCGAGCTTGAGCCGCCGCTTGCCGGCGTAGCACGCCGGTCCACCAAAGATCATGAGGCAGCCGTCGGGTTCAAGGAACTCGGCGTCTGTCCCCTTTTCCCCGGCATCTGGTGCCGGGTCCCGCTTCTTCCCCTTGCCCCGCGGTGACGTGGGGGTTTCGGAGAGGAAGCTTTTCAGGACCTCGCAATCCCAGTACTTGTGCTTCATGGGGTACCCGTGATGCGGACACGGGCTATCCATCAGCTTCTCGAAGTGGTCGGGCGCCTGCCGCGTCTGCTGCTTGGCAAGGCGATCGACGGCTGCGACCACATGGCCTTCGTGGCCTTGCTTCCCCTTCCGCTTCCGTTTGTCGGAGCGGTCGAAGGGGGCACCGGCTTTGGGGCCGGACTCTCGCTTGGCCTTCCCCTCGTCGAAGATGGCCCCCACAGCCTCTTCGCTAGAGGCGTGGTTGGTGGCGATGTTGAGGAGCTCCTTGGTGGTTTTGGGCTTGACGCAGCCCAACTTGTGCACCAAGGCTTTGCACGTGGTGCCATAGATGAACGCCCCGATGACATCGGCGTCGCTGATGTCGGGGAGCTCATTGCATTACTGGGAGAAACGCCAGATGTAGTCCTGGAGAGTCTCCCCTGGCTGCTGCTTGCAGCTCTTCAGGCCCCAGGAGTTCCCAGGGCGCTTGTACGTGCCCTGGAAATTGCCGACGAAGAGATTCTTCAAGTCGTCCCAGTTCCTGATGGTTTTTGCGGGCAAGTACTCGAGCCAGGCTCGAGCCGAGTCCGCGAGGTAGATGGGGAGGTACTGGATGATGAAAAGGTCATCAGTAGCTCCCCCCGCCCGGCATGTGAGCCGGTAATCTTCCAACCAGACATTGGGGTTTGTCGCCCCAGTGTACTTGGTGATGTTGATAGGAACCCGAAACCTGGCAGGGAAATCCGCATTACGGATCTCCTGACAGAATGCCCGAGGCCCGGGCCGTCGGGGCTTGGGCTGCGGACCTGCGGTCGTGGCGCTGACCACTGTCCACGGCCCGCGATTGGGCCGCTTCGGCTATTACCCTTCTCCGCGCCTCGAGAGTGACGCGGACATCGGGGTTGTTGCCCAGGCGCTGGTGCACCGGAGTGCGTGAGGCTGGATCCGCTCAGGCTGCGGCACCGTCTTTGTCGGGCTCCGCCTGGCACGGCTCGAGGAGCTGATTGGTGGGAGCTGGAGCCCTGCACGTGTTGTACGGCAGCACACTCCACCAGCCCCCGGAGGTTCTAGTACTTAGCCCTCGCCTCCGTGTCCTCGGGCTCATGGATGCCGCGAAGCAGCATTGTGGCCACGGTAACATTCTGGCTGGCGTGGGGGAAGAACGGAAGACCGTCGGACCCCTTGGCCAGCCGATGATGTACTGGCGGCTGCCTCAGATCGTGGGGGCTCGGCCGACTCGCCTGTGTCGGCTCGAGTTTGTCGAGCTCGGCCTTACGAGCCTCGAGCTCATCACGCTGCTGCTGGAGCTCGGCGCGGTGAGCCTAGAGGCGCTCAGCGCATTCGCGCTAATACTCCGCCTCCTGCGCTTCAGTGCGCTGGAGGATAACCCCTGAACCTATGGGGGTTGCGGCCGGGTCGGCCACACCCGCCATGTTGCATTCGCGGTAGTGCGGACCGTCCGCGGCGTGCTCCGTGTCGGAGCTGGAGTCGTGGCTGGAGGAGTCCTCCAGCAAGTCGTGGACGGAGGCCGGCCTATAGCCGGTCATCACCACGAGCTGCGAGACTGCGGGGGGCGACGCCACCGCTCGTTTGAGCTCACACATGCTGCCGCCGGAGATGGCGCAGCACCCAATGTGCTCCGGCGTCGGGGTCCGTGAGGGGGCCTCGAGCCGGAGGTTGCCAAGGGTGTTGGCAACATAGTCCAGGCTCCCAGCGAATGCCTGGTCTTGAGATATAGATTGTTTTTCCTATAATACATATATATATATATAGGAAAAATATCTTTTACTCCTGGGAGTAGTTATTCCCGACTCTGAAAATACCACCTATATGAACTTGAAATACTCCTTTATCACTTTGGGTACACTCATACACTAATTATAATACACTCCAATGTGAGCCACATGAAAAAAATTGTAAGGGAGTTCATAATTTTTAGCGTATTTTGCAAATACGTTCATATACGCACATAAAAAGAAGTATGTCTAAAAAATGTGCATACCACCTCTGAAAAAATGTACATACCACCTAGATGATTTTATATACTCGTATACTACACGTACATATCCTCCATCACACGAGATACGTCATACGTTGTGAGATACGGCATAGGGAGTAATTACTCCCGGGAGTAGAAAAGAGGCTTCCTATATATGTATATATATGTGTGTGATCACAACTTTACTTTGAATTCTATATACCTATACAATCGGCCCCCACTAACTACAATTAACTCTAATTTCCTGCCTTTAGATTAGCATTAAAAGGCCTGCCCCCACCCCAATGGATACATGCCTAATGACTTCACTGTAATGAGACCACTTATGCATGGTAAAATCAATTGTATAAGCATCCGGGCTTATGATAATTGGTCAATAGCTTTAGATTTCAGCGCTTTACTCTCTCCAATCTGTTGTGGTATAAAAGGCTTTGCTTCAATTAGGTGTTGCTACAAATAAATTAGATATGATGCTATGAAAAAGTGTCAAGACCTAACTTCTATTTCTATCAATTTCCATATGCTTAAGTAGTAGCAATACACATAGTTTTCCATGTATTTATCAAAATATATGCTGCTACGTTGTTATCCCATGTGCTATGACAGAATCAAATAAATTTTTGTACACGCTATATTTCTCTTGCCGTTGTTATATATGTAATTGCCCGCCTATGATCAATTCCTGGCTCCGCCCCTGCTTGATTAAAGCACCAAAGCAAAGCCCACTCCACCACGTGTTGTCGGTTTGCATATGATTGGAGTTTTGGAGAAACTTGACTTTATATCAAATTATTATAAGCAAAATTCTCAGCACATATTGAATGTTCTTTTTCTTCCAACTCAATTGTTTATACTAATTTTGCATATTTGAGATTGCTCAATTATGCCTACAGCAACACGTAGGATATCAATCAGTTTTAATATAGCTCGTAATATATACCTCGTACTTAAAAGAGAATTGCTAATGCGAGGACATACAATACCAGGAAAGAAAAGGGAGCCTAGATGGCCCACCCACTGATCGACTAGCTACTCGCTGAATCTTATTTCATTCCCCTATTCTACTACCTCTCTATCTCTCCATCTACCTCCACCAATTCTCATGCTATCACTCGATCTGGAGGCTCACCGACGACTAGACTTCGCCTTTCAGGAGACCACCACCGAAGCCGCGCCTCCCTGCCTCTCTATCTATCTCTATCGGGAGCCACTCGCACTACTACCAAAGCTCCAATATCTCGCCCATAGAACTTGTGGTCCCCATCAATGGTGATCCCTTGTAGACAATGAACTGAGCAATGGCATAGTTGAGGTCAAGGCTGCTAGATCCGGTTGTTGACGAGGTGGCAGTGTGGGCTAACCACCTCCTACTCCGAGTCCGAGTTCATCTAAAATGTTGGCATCAATAATTCGAGTTGTTGCAGTATTTTTAAATGTTGCAACACACTCTTCAAAATGTTAGGGTTGATTTAGTGGTTTTTCATTTTTGCAACAATGTTTCATTTTTGTTGCAACATATTCTTTTATTTGTTGCTGTTGTGTATCAAGGTCTATATTAATCAATCAAAATCGCATAAACATAAGATCAAAATAGAGACATAAGATATAGATCACAGACTCTATGCCCCCACTTATATTAGAATAGAAAATTACTTTTCTTACAAAAGAAAAAAAAACTAGTTCGTAGGTTAATCCATTGATAAATCATAATTAGGAATACATTTAGAAAAGTGCACATTAAAATCGTGAGCTAGGTGGGCAACGATTGCAAACCCCGTAAACCCTCTGCCGTCTTTCTCTATCCTCAGGGTTCACTCCCATCTCCCATCCCCATCCTAACCGGTAACCACTCACTGCGATTCACACAAAATCATCGTCTTTCTAGGCTATGTAATTCTTTTTGTAAATTTAGCCTCCTAACGATGAAATTGCAAAGAAAGCTCTGTCACCTTCTGGCGTTTCCTCAGTTGGGGATGAGCTATTTATGTGTCACCTTCCAGCGCTTTTGTGGTTAGAGATATGATAATTTTTGCAGTTGTTTTCGCAAGAAGCTAGATTTGAAAAAAAATAAAGAAAAGAAAAGATATGGGCCTTAAATAAACGATGATTTCGATTTCCACCCACCGCGTCCCTGCCGACCGTGGTCGCCGGTGGTACTTCCAGCCGGTTGCTTTCGATTCCCCAACGCCGTCTGCCTCACCGTCGAGCGTGACCTCTCAGCGCCGGTTACGCCCCCCTCGGGGTTCTCTGCTCAGGTCTGCCTTGACTTGCTTCGATCATCGCCATCCATGTTCTATTGATTGATCCTTCCCGCAGCTTAGTCTTTGCTCAGCGTTTGATTTGGTGGCTGTTGTTATGGGTTTGGTTGCATCTGGTTGTTCGGTTTGGGAGGTCTGGGTGGATTGTGTGCGGTGAGATGGTAACGTGTACATATTGGAAGCATTGAACAAAATGTTGGTTGCCATATTGATTTGGATGGCTTCGGAATAGGGTTTGGTCATTCCGCATATAGGTTCTTCCGCAGGATGACATATCTAATCAAAGGAGAAATATCCTATGTAATCACCCATATGTGTGCAAACGTGCAATCAAATGATCTGGAGCACCCAATCTATATCTAATGTTGGCTGCTATTTTTACGTTTAAACCCTCCCACTTCACCCTCCATCTCTTCTCTCCCTGCCTCTGAAATTTGCCGAACACACCCCTACCAGCAGCCAGCATTGAATATAGATTAGGTGCTCCAGATTGCTTGATTGCACGCTTACACATATATAGACAATTGCACAGGATATGGCCCCTGATCAAAATCCTATTTTTACTTCTTAGCATAGTTTTTGGTAGGTGAATGGATAGAGATGAGAACTCAAAAGTTCAGGGCCTTAGTGCGTCTCTCAGGCCGAATTTATGTTTGTCACTTTGTCATTATAGAAATTAAAGTCATGTTGCTTTGGACTGTTGCTTTGGACTGTAGTGCCTATGGTAACTGCAAACATCTGAAGACTGTTTGCCAGTAATAGGGAGGTTAGGAGCTCAAAAGAACAACAAATCATGTGTAATTCTCTATCAAGTTTGGAGTCAAAGAGACTAAGAACAAAAGCATTAAGAATTGTGTAATTTGTCCGGTAACAAAAGGGGTGGTACCATTTGCACCCTCTTGTCAAATAAGCTAAATGATCTAGGACACGGATCTGTAGGCTCATTCTAAGCTCCATGTGTCCCTCCCATTACGGCAGTGTTAGTCTATTTACGCTTCTAAAGATTTCATGACAATATATGTTCTAGAACCAATCTGCACCATTATGTAATTAACATTAATGAATCCATATCATTAGTTTTCTTCATTTTTCCAATAGATTGGACGAAAAGTGCGGCAACCTTATCCACCAAAACAATTGATTAGATCATCTCTTCTGGATCCTGTTTTGGTGTATTGGCTAGATGAGATTAAAAGAATCACTGTTTTAGGCTCTGCTGAGGACAAGTGGACAATAGTATAGGAAATGGCTGTCATGACAAATTTTCAACCAGACTATTGCCATCTTGGAAGAGAAATGTACTTTCTCAAAAAAATCATGATGTTAGCCTTTTCCTTTGCATCCATTTTCATAATTTGGGCATGTACCTTTGTTTAGATAGTAGGAGTGACTATGGCACGTGTGTATGTATTGTATGCACTTCACAGTTTACACACACTTTTTCCACCATCCAATACTCATCCTACAAGTGCGAGTAGGGAGAGCAGAAATAGTTGTGTGTACCATAGCCATCTACTTCACTGTATGTTTGTGCGGTTATTTTAGTTTTCTTCCAAGCGAGTCTGAACAAAATCTTTGGACAAATCGGGATTTCTTGCCCTTTTTAAATTGAATTCAATATCTTTTTTCGCAGATTATTTATGCGCATGAAGGCAGATTATAGACGCAGTGCAAAATAGAACTACCGAACAAAACCGGAGATTTTTCGCCCTTTTGTAAATTGAATTCAATATCTTTTTTCTCTAGATTATTTACGTGCATGCAAACATAAGTGTGCCTAGCCACTTTCTTCGTGTGAACTATACATGTCTTCTCTAGTACGCAAAAGTTGCTATAGATTATAGACACAATGCGAAATAAAACTACTCGTAACAAGATTATATTGGGAAGAAAAAACGGTGGTAGCGATTTTCGTTTTCTTTGTTTACTTGTCGAAATTTTGTTCCGTTATTCTACTCAATGAAGTATGTATGCCTGTCACTAACACCCCTCTTCCACTTGTGTTTTCCTGATATACTTAAATTTCATGTTTTAAATGCTTACCTCAGAGTTAACAACTACTTAAATTCTCGCCTGATATAATAAAAAGTTAACAACTACTTTCAGATTTCCACAGAGAAAACGAGGTTCCACGGAATCCATTGGTTTGGATGCAGTCCAATATTGTAAATGTCATAAATGGCGTATGGTTTCCAACGAAAGATGAATTTGAGACAATCCGTGAGAATTTCACTGAGGAGCCATGGTTCTGCAGCAGAAGACCTGATTACTTGTGTGACGACCCTGATATGTTGAGTATGACGGCAGCCGCATCTGGGTCATCGACAAGCACAACATACCAAAGCCTCCTCCCTGGACTGAGACTACTGATTATGAGAGGTGATTTGTCAAAATGGATACCTACTATGTCATGCCAAATGGGAAGCGTGCAAGGTGCACTGGGGACGTGGATAAGTTTCTTGAGGGAAATCCCTAGTACAAAGACCGCTAGTCAGTTGAAAGCTTCAGTTTTGCAACACCCAATATTGTTGAGGACAGCGTTTCTCACAGCTCTGTGTGGAAAGCCGCAAAGGCTAAGAAACAGGACAAGACAAATCCTTCAAGCAGCAATAACTAATTACATAGAAACTATAAACTATGCCTGTGCTATGCTCAGAAGATGCTCAACTCAAAGTTCATGATGCTCCCTCATCTACTATAAGGGTCGCTAAGCCAGTTTAATCTCTGTGATGTTACTCTGAGCATTCTAATGCACTGAACAAGGTTATTAAAGCGATAAGGTGAGGCGACTCACCACTTTTTTAATGTAAAAGCACTTAAGGCGTGCGGCAATGCGACATCATACACACAACCTAACCTAGTATAACAGCATAATTAATAGCACTGATCAGTAGCTAGTAACACGGTCCTCAATCGACATTTCTCGTTAGCCCTCAATACATATATATGAATATATCTTCATTAGGTTATTCCTCCTCAATCAGTCAGTCATCAATTCTCATCAGCATATTGCATATGAGGGAAGGTAGAGCAGCTGCA
Organism: Guadua angustifolia; assembly: GCA_036346375.1. NCBI lineage: Eukaryota > Viridiplantae > Streptophyta > Magnoliopsida > Poales > Poaceae > Guadua > Guadua angustifolia. Next base: position 21,037,622 of record CM070508.1, read on the forward strand.
GAGGCAGAGGAGGAGCAAAGCAACTGCAAGGAAGAGGTGGAGCAGAACAACCGTAAAGGCGAGGCATTGGGAAGGGAGGTGGCAGAGAGAGAGGAAAGAGGCGGATTTGGACTCTGGAGATAAGGGGAGGCCAACGGTGCAGATAAGGGGAGAGGAGAGAAGCTGGCAGCAGTGATAAACTGTACTTGATGTCTGGATCTGGCCTCTGGAACAGATGAGACGGCAGTGTTAGGTTGATCTTTCGGTCAAGGACCGTTCCCACGAAGCGCCCTGATCGGGGGCGCAACAACAACCCTGGTTGTGGCCCCCTGTCACACCACTCGCATATAAAAGGAGGATGTAAAGGGCCGGCACGGGAACCAACATTCCCGGCTTCACCTTGCTCCCACAAACCCTAGCACCGACCCGATCTATTACGCACAGGAGTGACGGGAAGGCCGATGCCATCTACATCGCCGTCTGCTTCCTCTACTTCCTCTCCGTGCGAGCGTGATGGCTTCATCGTCAAACTCCAACCCAGAAGGTAATTCTAAGAATCGCATCTAGGTGTTCTAGTTAGGCACAAGATCCTAAATCAAATAGATTCAGCAATGGTATCAAAGCCGTGTTTAGTGGTGCCTAACCCTAACCCTAGATGAAGAACCCCTTCGCGCTTGTACTTTTCCCGGGCTAGATCTCATGAACAGCAATTAGAAGGAGAGGAAGAACCCTAGATCGCATTTTACTCCCCAATTCGAGAAACCCTAGTTCATTTTTCCCCCAAAATCAAGTAGAACCACATCTAAGAAAAGGAAGGGAGACCCAACCTGGCCTTCTGTGCTCGTCGTCATCGACGAGGAAGACCAGCTGCCGTCGCCCCGCCTCCATGCGCTCCTCGTCGCGGGTGGGAGTCTTGTGTGCCAAGGGCACCGCCGCTAGGTCGCTGACGGCGTCCGTCAACCCTAGGGTGACGGGCAAGACTGCCAGGGAAAGGCAGCGCGCCGCTCCTCCATCTCTCTCTCTCTCTCTCTCGTGCGCGTTGGAGAAGAGAAGCAGCGAAGCTGCTGGACCAAGAGAGCGAAGAAATGAAATTAGGGTTTCGGGGGCTGCGCGATTTTTCCGGTTTTTATTCCCGCCGCGAATTCATCTCGGCCATTCGATGCAATCTGACGGTATGAGACGGTGATTTGCCCAGTGGCGCTTCCAAAGGGAGTTCGGCCAGCCCAAGCCCAGGTTGCTTGGCCTGGTGTCCAGAGGCGCGAAGGAAGGCCGTTTTGGGCCGATTTCGGCTATGAACAGTGAAATAGTAACAGTAAAGTTTTTTTTATTTTTGCTATAAAGAATTAGTTTAAGCACCGATCAAATTAAGTTTCCGCTGCTAAGTTTAAGATTATTTTTTCTGATTAAATTGGATCCAACGTGAAAATTTGATTAGAAAAATTATGCTAAGTTGATTTTAGTATGGGAATTTTATCTTCTGACCAACGTTGATGATAAAATTTGTCATAATAATTGAGTTTAAATTTTGTTCTATTCTAATTCTGCCCAACGGTGATTTAGATGTAGAACAAATTTTTTCTGTTAAGAGCATGTTTTAATTCAACCAACGTTGAATTAATTCATGCACTTTTGTTTCAGTATTCTGATTAAGTTGTATTTTCTTTTGAAGCTCCAAATACTTCGAATGTCTTAAGTCTAATCTCTGCGATCGAACCCCTGAATGGGGGGAATTATCCCTCTTGGAGGGAGAAGATTGAGATGGCATTCGCTCTCTCAGACATCGATTATGCAATCTTACATGATCGTCCCATAGAACCCGAACCAATTCCTGATGGTCAACCGGGTGCAGAAAATAATGCTACTATCAGAATGGCATACGACCTTGAGCGTGTGAAGTGGGAGAATTCCAATAGAAAATGCATGATGGTGATTAAAAACTCCATCGTGGAAGCAATAAGAGGTGCCATCCCAGAATGTGCTAGTGCTAAGGAATATCTTAGTAAAGTTCAGAGTCAGTTCACTGGCTCTATTAAGATATATGCAAACTCTCTTATGCAAAGAATTGCAAATGAAAAGTTTGATGGGCAAAGTAACATTAGAGAGCACATTCTGAAGATGAGCAACATAGCCGCTAAGCTGAAGACCACGGAAATAGAAATTTCAGAAGGATATTTGGTGCAATTTATCATGAATTCCTTGCCCAAGGAATATGAGACTTTTGCAGTAAATTACAACTCCATAAATGAAAAATAAAGTATAGAAAAATTGATGGCTATGTGTGCTCAAGAACAAGAGAGGCTTAGAGCTCAAAGGATTGATTCTATCAATCATCTTAAGCAATCAGAAAAGAAAAAGAGAAATTTTCAGAGCAAGTCTAAGCCTTCTTTTAAGAATAAGGGAAAACCTCATAATAATAAATTTTCCCTTGGCCAGAAGCCTTATGAAGGAAAAGGCAAGGGTCCAGCAGAGGTGGACAAAGATCCATGTAGACATTGCAATCAGAAAGGACACTACATGAAGGACTGCGTTCAGTTCCTTAAATGGCTGAACAAGAATGGTAAGTATCAAATTACATTCATAGATGAATCCCTGTATTTAGATTTTCCCACTCATACATGGTGGATTGACTCAGGTGCAACTATTCATGTTGCAAATTCCTTGCAGGGATTCCATACAAAGAGGATCCTGAAAAGAGGAGAAAGAAGCATTAGAGTCGCCAATGGCGTCGAGGAGAAGTTGAAGCCGTCGGAGAACTCCCCTTAGAATTGAATAATGGCTTCATTCTTCATTTACATAATGTTTTAGTTGTACCCTCCATGAGGAGGAATTTGATTTCAGTATCCTGTTTAGATGATGATGGCTATACATGTCATTTTGGGAATAAGAAATGTTTGATTCAATTTAATAATATTGATATTGGTCTTGCCTTCATGCAAGACAAGCTTTATTTAGTTTCCCAAAGTGATGATGTGAATGTTGTGAATGCCTCTTCATCTGTGAATGAATGTAAGAAGCGTAAGAGAAATGAAACTGAAACGTCTTCGAAATTATGGCACTGTCGCTTAGGCCATATTTCGAGGGGGAGGATTGAGAGATTAATCAAAGAAAAATTCTCCACCCGTTAGACTTCTCAGATTCAGAACATTGCATTGATTGCATTAAGGGCAAATATGTTAAGCAAATTAAGAAAGATGCCAAACGAAGCACAGGAATTTTAGAAATTGTTCACACAGATATATGTGGTTCTTTTCCTGTGAAGTCAGTGGATGGTTTTGATTCATTCATAACATTCACTGATGATTTTTCGCGTTATGGCTATATCTATCCAATTAAAGAACGATCAGAAGCATTAGATAAGTTTAAAATATTTAAGGCTGAAGTTGAAAATCAGCATGATCTAAAGATTAAAGTAGTAAGATCAGACCGTGTAGGGGAGTACTACGTTAGACATACCCCTTATGGCCAAGTTCCTGGACCTTTTGCAAGGTACTTGCAGGAAAATGGCATAGTAGCCCAAGATTACGTGTTTAGGCTAACCTCAAAGAAAATAGAGTAGCTGAAAGGCATAACCGCACATTAATGGACATGGTACGAAGTATAATAAGCTAATCCACCTTACCGATTAGTCTATGGATGGAGGCATTAAAAACCGCTGCCCATATTCTTAATCGGGTTCCCAGTAAGTCAGTGTCTAAAACACCATATGAGTTATGGATTGGAAGGAAGCCCACTCTAAACTATTTACATGTGTGGGGCTGTCCAACTGAGGCTAAAGTATTTAATCCAAATATTGGAAAGTTAGACGCTAAGACAGTCAGTTGCCATTTCATTGGCTATCCTGAAAGATCAAAAGGGTACCGATTCTACTGTCCTGACAGACAGACTAAGTTTGTAGAAACGAGACACGCTGTGTTCTTAGAAGAAGAAGAAATGATCAGGGGGAGCATGGTACACCGAGAAATAAGCCTTGAGAAGAGGGTCTTTGCCCCAACTCCGATGATTCAAGAGCCCATTTTCTCGATACCTGTTGTTGTTGCACCTTCAGTTGTTGCAACACCTGCTGTTAGTTCTCCTAGTGCAGCTATTAACGCATTCGAGGCTCTGTTGTTATGGAGCCCCAAGATCCTATTGCAATTTGCACTCAAGAGCCACAATGACCTCCTATAGTGAGTAACGTACCTGCTCAAGAACCTCTTAGGAGGTCACAACGGAACAAGAGATCAGCTATTTCTGTTGATTATGAAGTTTATGTAAGTGAAGAGTTAGAGATAGTGACTTGCAGCCATGGAAGATGAAATGAAGTCCATGAGCGCAAATAAGGTATGGGACTTAGAAGAAATTCCTAAAGGAGCCAAAACAGTAGGCTGTAAGTGGGTCTACAAAACTAAGCGTGACTCCAGAGAGAATCTTGAAAGATTCAAAGCAAGGCTCATGGCAAAAGGCTTCACTCAGAGAGAAGGAATAGATTATAATGAGACATTCTCGCCTGTTTCGACAAAGGATTCTTTTAGAATCATTATAGCACTTGTAGCACATTATGATTTAGAATTACATCAGATGGATGTTAAGACGGCATTCCTTAATGGAGATCTATACGAAAATGTATACATGGCTCAACCCAAAGGTTTTGTCGTGGAAGGTAAAGAAAATATGGGATGCCGACTAAACAAATCCATTTATGGGCTAAAGCAAGCGTCTAGATAGTGGTACCTTAAGTTTGATGAGATTATAAGAAGTTTTGATTTTAAGAAAAATGAGGAAGATAATTGCATCTATGCTAAGTTTAAGAATGGAAAATTCATTTTCCTAGTCCTGTATGTAGATGATATCCTGCTGGCAAGCAGCGACAAAAATCTACTTCTGGAAACTAAGAACTTCTTATCCTCAAATTTTGAAATGAAAGATCTCGGTGAGGCATCTTATGTCTTAGGAATTGAGATTCACCGAGATAGAACTAAAGGGGTATTAGGCTTATCGCAAAAGACTTACTTAGAAAAGATTCTAAAGAAATACAATATGCATGCGTGTAAGGCTTCGCCTGCCCCAATGGTCAAGGGCAATAAGTTTGGGAATTTTCAATGTCCTAGGAACCAATATGAGATCGATCAAATGAAATCGGTTCCATATGCTTCAGCTGTCGGAAGCATAATGTACGCTCAAGTGTGTACTCGCCCTGACTTAGCATTTGTAACCGGGATGCTTGGCAGATATCAGTCAAATCCAGGAATAGATCACTGGAAAGTTGTTAAGAAAGTCTTGTGGTATTTGCAAGGAACTAAAGACCTCATGTTAACGTATAAAAAGTCGAGTGCTCTTAAGATTGTGGGTTACTCTGACGCAAATTTTGCGGGGTGTGTAGATACTAAGAAATCCACATCAGGTTATGTATTCACCCTCGCAGGGGAAGCTATTTCGTGGAAAAGCTCCAAACAAACTGTCACTGCATCGTCGACAATGCATGCTGAGTTTGTAACTTGTTATGAGGCAACCGGGCAGGCACTATGGCTTAAGAAATTTGTACCCGGATTAAGAGTAGTGGACAGTATAGAAAGACCACTCATATTATACTGCGACAATGAACCAACAGTATTTTACTCCTATAACAACAAGTCAAGTGGTGCTGCCAAACACATTGACATTAAGTTTTATATTGTGAAGGAGAAGATCCAGGATCAAACCATAAAGTTAGAGCATATAAGTACCAAGCGAATGCTTGCGGATCCGCTAACTAAGGGCTTACCACCATATGTGTTCAGAGAACACGTATTCGGCATAGGTTTGTTGGAAAGCCTATGATTCTAGAAGTAAGGGGTCAAATAAGCAACCATCTCCCATAAGACTAAATTTCCGTTTTGAGATAGAAAGGTGTACTATAGTCATTGAGTTCAACAGCACGTAACTAGCTGTTGCAATGCCTTGATCTTCATGCACTAATCTATTGAGGAACGGGATTAATGTTAAGTTGAGTTGTTTAGCCTCAAGATCAAGGGGGGAATGTTAGGCTGATCTTTCGGTCAAGGACCGTTCCCACGAAGCGCCCTGATCGGGGGCGCAACAACAACCCTGGTTGTGGCCCCCTGTCACACCGCGCGCATATAAAAGGAGGATGTAAAGGGCCGGCACGGGAACCAACGTTCCCAGCTTCACCTTGCTCCCACAAACCCTAGCACCGACCTGATCTATTGCGCACGGGAGTGACGGGAAGGCCGACGCCATCTACATCTCCGTCTGCTTCCTCTACTTCCTCTCCGTGCGAGCGTGATGGCTTCATCGTCAAACTCCAACCCAGAAGGTAATTCTAAGAATTGCATCTAGGTGTTCTAGTTAGGCACAAGATCCTAAATCAAATAGATTCAACAAGCAGCGCTAGAGCAGTGAAAGCATGGTGTCTATCTCAAGCCACCACAGCGCCTCAGCGACGCCATGCCCGTAAGGTGGACACCATATCCTTCTCTGGCAAGGTGATAGCGTGGGGCAGCGCCCTAGACCGCCTTACTGCTTAAGCGACGCTTAAATGACAATTTAATAGCATGGCACTGGACCTTTCTTTTTTATGTATCAACTTCTGGGAAAATTCTGAGATGGTTGAGACGCGCTGTAGCTATTTCATAATTAACTAACTTTAGTTATAGACATATCCTTCACTTATCTGCCTGCTTCATACAGGATCTCCCTGGTTTGTTTTTCAGTATATAAGTATGCATACTAGATCAATGCCGTTCAAGCTAGGGTATTCCTACCAGAATAATCATGTGCCATTTGATTTGATGCAGTAGGATTGGGTTTCCATTTAATATCACAAAACCTCTAGATGACAGTACCCATCAAGCATCAGCAGATTCCAACATGGCCATATAGTATTACATGTAGAAGATAAGCAAATGCCAGATCAGGAGCATTCAGTTACAAAATATGAAGACTACTTGAGTGTGCTGGGCCTCATACTAACATGCCATAGAGTTGTCTCCACAACGTGGATAGTGCACAAGTCACCTTCTGCCACCTTGTTGTCCCGGCAGAACTCCCTCCAGCCTGACTTGAAGTAGCTATAGGTGTTAGCCGTCCTAAAGGTCACCTTCCATGATCTTTTGCTCTTCGCCGATGTTTTCAGTGTGACTGTACAGCTTGCTGGGATGCCATTGGAAGCGCATAGATTGCGTCCTAGAGTCTGCTTTGTGAATTAGAATTGCATGAGGCTTTAGCAGCAAATCAGGAAGCATTTTGTAAGAAGAATCTCTTGGTGCAGTGAGAACAATAAAGTGCTATGTATCCATGACGTTGGAAGGGAAATAGTAGTGCTTACAAGATTGTGGCTAAGTGCACGGGCAGTAATATTCTTAGTGATCAAATGCCGTGGCTCTGAATGTGCCTTCTTGTTCACAGAAGTTGGGGAGCATTCTGGTTTCTTGTGTCCTGCATGACTTGCACTCACACACTCGCGATTCCTCTTTCTACCAATCAATGATACTTCTGGCTGATGCTTTTCTGCAAAATAAAACAGAAGGCCAACAACATGCACAATCTATGAATGTGACAGGATCATTTGATTCAGACATTCGGCCAGAGAAATAGCTCACTTTCTTGGGGCGTGTCACTGAGGGCCTTCTCATCAGCAACATGGACTGAAGGTGCAGCGTCGCAGTACTCTTTCTTGCACCCATTCAGCTCGAACACCTTGACAGTGAACACAATGTTACCTTCGTATCTGAACAGCAGGAGGTTGCCTTGAGAAAGACCATGAGCCGTCAGAAACTCTGCCCAGCCACTCCCTAAGAAGACTTGAGATTGATCTCGTTCCAGCTTGATGCGCCAAAACTTGCCGAGGGGGCTCAAAATCATGGCCATTTGACTGCCATTGTCCTCAGTCATGTGATTTCGAGCAAACTTGGGAGGTATCCTCTGCAAGAACATTGAACCAAACAATGCACTATGAAAGCATATTAGTTTTTAGGTAGATCGCTAGACCATATGAGAAGGTTCTTGGGAGAGAGAAGTGAGGTTTGAAGACCAGTTTTGTGGAGAATCCAGGGAGGACGATTCTGATGAACTGTGGTCTCCTAGCGGCTAGGATGCTCTTGCTTGTCAAACCTGTGCATGAAGCACGCAGGTTACTGCAGGCATTGCAAACTTCTCAAATCAATAGTTACTTAGGACTGTTATAGATGCATTAACACTAGCAAATTAGTCAAGGGTAGGAGAGCATCGAAGCACCACAACTCATTAGTCAAATACTACCTCCAGGCTCAAATAGTTGCCGTTTTGAATATAAATACAAACAAACTTTCAAAACTTTGACTATCAATATTTTTAAAAAATATTTAAATTTGATACATGAAAATCATGTGCAGATTTGTCTCGAAAAATACTTTCATGATATTATGATTTTATTGGATTTTATAAATATATTATAATAGAAATTAGTGATCAAAGTTGTATTGTAGAGACAATGTCTAAAACGCTAACTATTTATGACCGGAGGGAGTACTAGTTATTGACTTAATGCTAAGGATTAAGCGTCAGAATTTTTTCTGAGAATCAATTGAAACGTTATAGCAATTCAATTGAAATGTTGCAGTACTTTTAACTCCGAGGGGTATACCATGGCAGGGAGTGCAGAGTTCCCGGAGACACAAGCTGGTGTCGAACGCCTTGACGGAGAGCACGCCGCGCCCTTCGTGCCTGAACACGAGGAACCACCCGACGCCGAGGCCGTGCGCGCGCGCGAACTCCGCCCACCCGCGCGCCAAGAACGCCTTCTCCTCCTGCCCCTCCTTGCCGCCGCCGTCCAGCTCCCGCCGCACCTCGACGCGCCACACCCTGCCGAGCGCGCCCGCCACGAGCACCGTGCCGTCGCCGTCGCCTAGCTCCCGGGCGACCTCGGCCGGCACACGCTGCAGAAACATAACGGGACTCGCGCGCGTTACGTGCGTTCCACAGCGATCGAGAGGATCAACTCATGCGTACCAGATTATGCAGGCAGCGAGGGAGCAGCACCCTGAAGAACCTGAGCATGGGTTGTGGGTCGGCACGGCGCGCCATGGCCGCGAAATGCTAGGCCGGCCGACGGCGGAGCAAGGGCCAATGGGCGCTCCGCGAGTGGACAGCTCGAGATTTTTTTGGGTGCCGGAAGGAGAAACGTCGGAGTTACTTCTCGAGAACCGAAGGATTCTTTTCGAAGGAAAACAAATCGACGGATTTGAGAAACCGATCCGTACGGAATTCAGGCAACTGAGAATCGCGCGTATTATTCGTCATTTGATAAACGGATATTTCGTACCAAACATTGTTTAGGCCCAGATTCATTTTCTTTTTTGATGAAATCATAAAAGTAAACGAAATACGGATCTCTTACCGATCCATAGTGGGAAATGGAGGAGAAGCTATCTAGCCGGTATCTGTAGATGACTCACAATCTGTATGTGTGTGTAAATTGGTGTCTTCACTTTTTTAGTCCGAGATATACGGTCATCTTTCAAATATAATTACAAAAATAGTCTAGTCTTTTAGTGGTTTCACGATTGAGGATTAAGTTATTTTTGCAATTGTCTTTAAAATCGGTCAGATTTTGTAAATAAAAAATATATTATCATAAGACTAGAAAAATAATGATTTCTGCATAATATGGGTGGACTCGGTGGATTGTGCGGAGTGTATGTCCGTGCGTTGCAACAAAATTTTAATTTGCGATAAAAAATTTATTTGATTTCTGTATAATATGGGTGGACTCAGGTGGATTTGTGCGGAGTGAATGCCCATCTTGCACTCTTTAAAAAAAATTACTGTCTAGAAGGCTCTGTGTTTAGGTGTTAGCGTCTCTTTAAAGCTAGATAGTAGGGGTGTGATGGGATGTCAATGTGAGTAGTGCTACGAACGTGTGTGATATGGGTCCAGTTTATTACGGGTGGTTGATGAATACTCTCCCTAGAAACACATGAATCTTAAAAGTAGTACTGTTAGTAAAGGGTTGGTGGATGGTTGCAATAATACCCTCAGCTGGCTTTAAAATTCATATTCAATTTTGGTAAAAAAAAACACATAATTATTTTCAGTCCTCAGGAAAGAAAGAAAATTTTTAAGTATAAGGGGACAGACTCTAATTAAATATAAAAAACATCGTGTTGATTCTGGGAATCGAACCTAGATGGGTTGGAACAACACCCTCACTAAATACACAAGCGCACTCTAATTAAATATAAAGAACACCATATTAATCATAGGGATTGAACCTAGATTGGTTGGAACCAGAGTTAATAATATCGTTTCAACCTCGGCTTTCGATGAGGCAGCGGTACCAAAATTTGTGAAAAACCGAATATTTTAAAAAGTCAAATGAATTTGAAATCTGGTCAAATAGCAGAGCGAAATTCTGACGAAAAGTTCGAAAACCGCTTGAAAAAGCGGCCAATTTTGAGTGTTTTTCTCAAAAATCGGCAACAAGTTGAAAAATTAGAAAAAAAATATAAATTTTTTTAATTTTAGGGAACTTTTCTCCAAATTTCGTTTTTCAAAAACAAATTCATAGCAAAAAGCTATTGATATTAATTTTAGAAAACTTTTAGATAAATTTTTTGAATTTTAACTTGAGCGATAAATCAAACAGTATGCTTTTCCGAACAGGCACGATACGAGCGAAACTAACAAAATCCGAGGTTTTCAACAAAATTTGAACCCTGGTTGGAACACCACGCTTATTTCCATCACTAGACCATTGATCTGTCTTTAAGCATAGGAAATTTACCGATATTTTTCTGTTAGGCCTTATTTAGTACGTAGGATTTTTTTCCTTTTGTAATTTTCTACAAAAATTAAATTGTCTCGTGTAAAGTTCATACATTTTACTCTTGTCGTGTGATGGACGACAAATGCCAAACGTGTCACCCAAGGCACAGATCGCTGGTCTGCCCAGCACAAGACGCCAAGTTTAAAACGGGCCGTGTTGGTAAGGCCCACCAAATTGTGTGCACCCGCCATGCTTGGTCTCGCACTTCAAGACAATGCTCAAGACGCAAGACTACCTAGCAGAAGCAGTCGTCTTGGCACGCCCACCAGCCCATGTTGTGTTTGGGCTAGCACCCTAGCACGGTGGGTTAGCACAGCATGGCCCATTTAGCGGTGGCATGGCCCGTTTAGCTCTTAGTTCGTTTAGTTTGAAAAATAGCCGTTGGAGAATTAAAAAATTCCAAAAAATCTCAAATTTTTTCCTGTAAATAGGTGGCTGCCCCCCTCTCATCTCCACATCAGCAATCTTGCATTCTCTTCTATTCATTCTCTTGTAGAAATTTTTTTTCTCTTGGTGGTAATTTGGCAAAATTCAAAATAGTTTTGCTAAAATCCAAAAATTCGAAATTTGTTTTTCGACTTGTGTGAAGAAATCAAGGTAATAATTGTAATTTAATTTTTTATTTTGTTAGTATTTTAAATCATATTTTAGTACTAACAGCGTAATTATTTCTTGCAATTTTCTTTATAGAGCATCGAGATTTTCCGTCTTTCCCAACTTCTAATTTCAGAATTTCACCCAAGGAGATTCTTGCATCTTATGAAGCTCAAGAAGCTGCAGTAGCCATACCATCTCAGGCTCTACAAGTGCTACTATGTCGGCAAGCACCGGGGTGAAAAGATCAAGACACAGTATATCGGGAGTCTAGGAAGATTTCAAACAAATTTTTGAGACATCAGATGGCGTCCAGAGTAGATATGCTATTTGTAAATATTGTAAGTACAAATTAACTACCAAATCTTCAGGTGGAATGGGGCACTTGAAGAGGCATGCTGAGAGCTGTAAAAAAACAGGGATGGCTTTGAGACAGATGCAGCTACAGTACAACTCTGATGGTACAGTACGTAACTGAGACTACAATCCTCAGGTAGCTCGTGAAACTCTTTGTCATTTAATCGCTTCTCAAGATCTTCCTTTAAACTTTGGTGAGTCGGTTGCGTTTGAAAACTACATTAGGACCTCTCATAATCCTAGGTTTTCTATAGTTTCTAGACAGACAACAACTAGAGATTTGATTAAATATTATAATAATTATCGTAATAAGCTAAAAGAGCAATTTAGTACCTGCACTTTTTCTGTGTCTTTGACATCTGGTATATAGAGTGGTAGAGCTAAAGAGGATTACCTTAGTATAGTTGCTCATTATGTAAACAATGAATGGCAACTAGAAAAGAGAATTATAGGATTCAAATTAATTGATGTAGCACATACTAGTGAAAATATTGTTGATTGTATTGTAGAAGTTAAGGAAGATTTTGACCTTACTGATAAGATTTCTGAATAATATTAGATAATGTTTCAGCAAATACTTCTGCCATAAACATTCTTACTCCGCTTTTCAATTCATATGTTGAATCTTTCTTATTACATCAGTGTTGTGCTTGCCATATTATTAATCTTATAGTTAAATCTAGTTTGAATAAGTTAGATCAGTATCTTGAACATTTTTGCACTGCAATATCTTTCTTAAATAATTCTAATCAACGAGTAGCAGTATATAAAACTTATTGTATTGCAATGAATGTGCGTCCGTGTAAGTTTGGTTTGGATATGCTTGTTAGATGGAACTCTACTTACTTGATGCTTAAGACTCTCATACCATGTGAGAGCACATTTTTGTTTTTCTTAACGCACATTGTCGTACACGGGATAGTCAACCGCTACTCACAGAGCAATATTGGTATATTGCTAAATACTTGCTGTCATTTTTAGAATTTTTTTTGAATCCACTATTGCTTTATCTGGGTTTATTATTCAACCTCTCTTTTAATTATGCATCATATTTTAGAAATTGCTACCCACTTAAGGAGCCACGAAAATGATAATATCTTGTGTGAAGTTGTTTATGCTATGAAAACTAAAATTTTGAAATATTGGCAAGAAATTTCTATGTTATATGCATTTGCATTTATTTTAGATCCTAGAGCTAAAATTCGAGGATTCTCTAATGTTCTCTCACTTTTAAGTGATGCGGTAGATACTAATTATTCTAGTTATTTTTTCAAATGTCTGTACTAACTTATCTATCCAAAGGAATAATTGAGGAGAGAAGAACAAATTTGACAATTGAGATAGTGGAAATACTTCTCATGCCGTCGGACCCGTGCCGGCACGACACGGCCATTGTAAGTTCATGCTGCATTAGTTTTGGTGATTGGTTTAATATTAATGATTGATCAATGTTTAATGACAAATCTAATTATTATGAGACTAATATGTTTAATTGAGCTACATTCTTGTTAGTCTTAAATTTGGATGGAAAATGGAAAATCCAAGGTATGCACTTGTATTCACTCTATTGTCTTAATGCATACTTACAATTCAAGTTAAAGGATGAACTCTTCCATTACTTAAATCCAAATATGTGCATTATGTTTCTAAATCTATATATACATGAATGCATACTTCTAGGGGGAGTTCATAATTTGACTTGATGTTTTAATTGTATTGATCCATGTCCTCTTGCCAAATAATATATAGGATCAAGACTTTGAAACAGTCTTTTGAGTATATATAACTTGTGTAGTTGTAGTATACTCATGTTAATATGGGATAAACTCAAATGCTTTATAAGATTGATTATGTGCATATTGATTCCAAGTTCAATTATTTATATGCACATATTTAAATGGAGTTCATTCTATAGTTGATGGTTTAAAATGTATTGATCTTTTTCCACCACTCTATATAATATTTGGATCATTACATTCCATCAAATTGAGTATATGAAACTTGTGTAGTTAATATATACTCATGTCAATTTAAATAAAATTTAAATTGAGTTTAGTTTTCTTTTAATCAATCAAAGAACGCTTCATCATGTGTTGATAGTGTTTCTTCATTGGTTAAAGACAAGTGGAAAATTCTTGAGTATAATGAAGCATTAATTGCAACAAAGTACTCAAGACACCTTTAAATCTTTCAAATTGATTTGGGTTATGCTCAAGCGATCTTAGAGGCATCTATTATGGGTTAATGGAGTGTAAGTGATGATTGAGACAGCCATGTTTGTTGGACTAACAATCTTCAATGAGTTGTGAAGTAGGTTGAGTCTAAGAAGATAAAGAATCAAGAACAAGAAGTCATCATGTACGTGTTGATGAGCTTTGAGAGGTGATCCCGAAGCGAAGAGAAGAGTTAGAGAAGGTTCATCATGTGTTGATGAACAAGAAGAAAAAGATTCGATTCTGAAGAGAAGATGATTGAAAATCATAGAAGTTCCAAGTGGATCGCTAGAGGCAAAGGTATAACTAGTTAGAACTAAGGATGTGTTCCTAGTCTTTTACCGGACTTGGTGTTTAGATGGGAGACCGGATTGCTAGTTAGGTGTCATACTATTAAGAGGGGTTGAGTCTTTTAACTTAAGCTTCATCATGTATTGATGAACTCAATCTAGTTCACTCTAGCTCACTCTCTTGGTTGGATTTTACATGAGCTATGTATTTGCATATGTTGCAAATAAGGGTGCTCATGCTTGCATCTTTTTTTAAGCTTATCGATTTGTTTTTATATAGAGCTATGGTCATGCATGGGTTGCAAAAGGGAGATAGCTCATGTAATATTGGTTTATGTGGTTGTTGCATTGAGCTAAGTTTTGCATGTGTTGTAAAAGGAGAGAGCTCATGCAACTTGATTTGAATAGTGGTTGTTTTGCATGTGAAAGTTCAAGCTCAGTTAATTTGGTTTTGGTGTTAATGACAAATCTAATATTGAGACTAACTCTTTTGATAATCAAAATATGGCAAGAATCATTACTTTGAAACAATCCCTTGAGTATATTTAACTTGTGTGGTTGTAGCATAATCATGGCAATATAGGATAAACTCCAAAGTAATCTCAAAAATTGAATATATGCATATTGATTCAAGTTCAATTATTTATAAGCACATATTTAATGGAGTTTATTCTATTGTTGATAGTATTAAGAGTATTGATCCCTTTCTACCACTCCAACATAATTTGGATCATTACTTAGTAACCATCAAAATGAGTATATGAAACTTGTGTAGTTAATATATACTCATGTTAATTTAAATAAAATTTAAATTGAGCTCTGTTGTCTTTCAATCAATCAAAGAACGCTTCATCATATGTTGATTGTGTTTCTTCGTTGGTTAAGGACAAGTGGAAAGTTCTTGAGTATAATGAAGCATTAGTTGCATTAATATACTCAAGACAAATCAAATTATTTCAATCAATTGTCTTTGGGTTGTGGTCAATCATCAAAGAAAAAGATCAAAGGATCTTGGGAGCATCCATTATGTATTAATGGAGTGCATTGATGGTTGATACAACCATGTATTTTGGACTAACACTTTTAATGAGTTTAAAATAGGTTAAATCCAAGGTTGAAATGGATAAATAGGACAAGTACATTATTATGTGTTGATGAGCATCAAGAGAGGATCCCGAAGCTAAGACAAAGGAAGTTCATCATGTGTTGATGAACGAGAAGAGAGGACTTAGCTTGGAGAGAAGATGATCGGTCATCATGAAAGCTTCAAGAGGTTGTGAGAGGCAAAGGTATAACTAGCTAGGGCTAAGGATATGTTCCTAGTTTTTTACCAGTCTCGGTGTTTGGATGGGAGACCGGGTTGCTAGTATAGGTTGCTGTACTATTAAGGGGGGTCGAGTCATATAGCTTGAGTTTCATCATGTGTTGATGAACTCAATCCGGTTTACTTTAACTCGCTCTCTTGGTTGGTTCTTGCATGAGCTAAGTATTTAGATGTGTTGCAAATAAGGGAGTTCATGCTTGTTTCTTATTGAATTTTGATTTAATTTTTGCAAGAGCTATGGATTTGCATATGTTGCAAAAGTGAGATAGCTTATGCAAGTTGGTTTAAGTGGTTATTTGCATGAAGCTAGATATTTGTATGTATTGCAAATAGAGAGCTTGTGTATCGGAGTCTTAGCTTGTGACTTGATCATGTGTTGATCATCACAAAGGCTAAGATAGGTTTATACTTTGTGTTTGCAAAATAAGTTTTTGCAAAATATGGTTTAATTGAATCTTATCTTGGAGCACGTGAATAGGGTTGCAAATGTATTTGCAAATTGGTTTGATAATATGTTGATCATCATATAGCTCAAAGATATAATCTTGATTGCTCTTGTTCACAAGGTTTATATTTGCAAATGTGTTTTGCAAAACATTGGTACACTCATGCATTTGATATTGGAGTATGTGATTAGAATTTACAAATTTATTTTGCAAAATTATTTTGATCATGAGTTGATCATCACATGGCTCAATATTTGATCTTAGTGACTCTTTCTAGCTTGTAGTCACGCTCTTAATCAAGTCTATGTGAGGGATTTCGAGAAATCAGATTTTAGAATTGAATGACTATATTAGAGTCTTTATTTTTTTGATATTTAAAAATATTTATAGATGCTTAAATCTTGAAAATTAGAGGAGATTGTAGCTCTCTTGATAAGCTTTGCACATAGAATCCAAGATCACCTAAATCGGAGTTCGGAGTAAAAAGTTATGAGCGTTTTAGTGTCTAGAGCAATGGTATGACCGGACCACCTGTGGTCATACCAGTTTGCGATATGAGCGGACCCTCTCTGGTCATACCGAGGTCTTCCAGTGTGTTTTTATAGAGGGCCCAAAAAATTGAAAATGGGCTCGGTATGACCGGATTCTGAGTAATGGCTAGTGTTTTAGCCGTTGGCCTTTGAGAAACGGTCATACCGGCTTTAAAGCGGTATGACCGGGCTTCCTAGGTATTTTTGCCCATTTTGCCCCCCAACAGTTAGTTTTTCTTGTGGAGGCTATAAAAGGTGCTTTAGGGGCTGGCATTTGGTGTTGTTAGGGTTTTGGAGAGTCCATTGCTCTTTGTAGTTGAGTTGTGTATATGTTGCACTCTCTAATTTGGTTTTTGAGCTAAGAGTGAGCTCTAATTGCATATGTTGCAATTAGGAGATGATTGAGAGCCTCTTGTGCATGTGTTGCACTTGAGGGAGCCTTGTGCATGTGTTGCACTCGGTGATCACCATTGTACATGTGTTGTACTTAGTGGAGCTCAAGCTAGAGGGTTTGACTTGTTACTCTTAGTGTTTGTTGACACCTAGACGGCGTGTGGAGGCGTCGTGCGCAATGACCTTCTCAAGGAGATTGTGAGAAGGTCCGACAAAGTTGTGAAGGTTGGAGCTCACCTACCCAGAGAGAAAAAGAGTTACCACTAGTGGAATCAAGGGGGATGCTCAATTCATGGAGCTGGTCCAAAGTGGTTTGGGCTAACCTCAATGTGGATTGGGGGAGATCGGCAAGTCTCCGAACACCACGATAAAATATCGGTATGTCTCTTTGTGGTTGCTTACAATTCTTATTTATATTGTTGCAATTTACATTTCTAGAATTAAATTGGTTGATTGTCTTTATTCTTGCATATTCTTGTTAGAGACATAATTAGCTAGTACACTTACTGAGCCTAGTTGATTTAGGCTTAATTTATCACTTCTGTATTAATTTTTGTTTAGGCTTTAACATAGGGATAAATAGGCGAGATAATTAATCAACTGTAGAAGAAATTTTAAAGCCGCCTATTCACCCCCTTCTAGTCGACATCCTTGATCTTACAGCATGGTGCTAGAGATTTGCATGTGTTGCAAATAGAGAGCTCATGCTTTAGTGTTTTAGCTTGTGATTAGATCATGTGTTGATCATCACAAGTCTAAGTTTGGAATGTGCTTTGAGTTTGCAAAATATGTTTTTGTAAAATATTGATGTTTATGCTTCTTATCTTGGAGCATGAGATAAACATTTGCAAATGTATTTGGCAATATGTTGGGATCATGTGTTGATCATCTCATGGTTCAAGATTTGTTTTTAAGTGATTGGAGTTATTATTTGCAAATGTGTTTTGCGAATGAACTAGAGGTTATGGGTTTCGATCCTAGAGCATGTGTTGGCATTTGCAAATATGTTTTGCAAAGTATCGGGATCATGTGTTGATCCTTACATGGCTAAAGGATTGATCTTATAGGTTCGTTGTTTATTTGCGAATGTGTTTTGCAAATAAGTTGGATTTTAATGCGATTCTTTGGAGCATGTGAATTGGGTTTGCAAATGTGTTCTGCAAATTGCTTAATCATATGTTGATCATTACATAGCTCAAAGAATCAATCCTTATTTATGATTGATTTGAAAAGAAAAGATTCCTGTGTGAAATCAGATTTTATCTGGAAATCCAGTAGTATCGGAGGTCGGCAGTACCCCACGTGAGGCCGGTAGTTATTTTCCAGAAGAGTGCATTTTCTCGGTTTTTTGGAAGGCCAGAGCTACTGCGGTCAATGGGCGGTACTATCGGAGGTATGGTGTACCGGGCCCAAACCACCGGTAGTTATTTTTCAGAGAGGTTGCTCTAGAGGTGACTTAAGACCGGCAGTACCGCCTATGGAGGCCGGTACTACCACTCAAGCGGAACTACTTGGCTTTTGCCTACGGTAGTACCGAGTTTCCTCTGCAATGGCTAGATTTCAAGCCATTGTCCTAGAAGCCGGTACTATCGGCCCTAGAAGGGCGGTAGTACCAGAAAATGCTAATTTTGTCCAATTTGCCTCTAAATGGCTAGATTTCGTGTGAGGGCTATAAAAGGATGCTAAGGGATGGCATTCATAGTTGTTGGTTCATTTCGGTGTTTGTTGGAATGAAGTGCATGTGTTGCCTTCTTTCATTTGTCTTTTGAGTTAAGAGTGAGCCCTAATTGCATGTGTTACAATTAGGAAGTGGATTGAGAGTTTCTTGTACATGAGTTGCACTTGAGGAGGATCCTAGTGCATGTGTTGCACTTAGGAGGTCACTGGAGTGCATGTGTTGCACTAGGTAAAGTTCAAGTTGAAGGGCTTGACTTGTTACTTTTTGTGTTTGCCAACACCTAGACGATGTATGGAGGCGTCGTGCGTGGTGACCTTCTTAAGGAGGTTGTGAAAAAGCCCAGCAAAGTTGTGAAGGCCGGGGCTCACCTGCCTATAGAAGGAAAGAGTTACCACTAGTGGAATCAAGGCGGTTGCTCAATTCGTGGAGCCGGTCTAAAGTGGTTTGGGTTTGCCTCAACGTGGATTAGGGGAGACCGGTAAGTCTACGAACACCATGGTAAAAGTATCGTATCTCTTGTGCTTGCATTCTATTCATTATTTATTTTCAAGCAATTTATATTCATAGAATTAAATTGATTGATGGATTGTATTTAGAATTACAATTTATTGTTAGAGACATAATTAGTTAGTGCACATAGTGAGCCTAAAGAATTTAGGCTTTGATTGTCAAAATCTTAGTTTATCGCTTCCGCATTAATTATTGCTAAGGTTTTGGCATAAGAGCAATTGAGGGTGAATTGCTTTATAGAAATTTGTACAAGTAATTTTTAAAAGCCGCCTATTCACCCTCCCTCTAGTTGGTATTATGTCCTTACACCCGTTAGCCTCGCGGGGCTGTGTTTGGGCCGCCTCCCCGGCCCGTGGGCTAGCACGACCCATTTAGTAACAGGACTGAAACAGGCCGTTCCTAAATGGGTCGGGCCAGGCCAGGCTATTATGCCCGTTTGGCCATGACTAGATGGACAAGAAATCTAACGGGTGGAAATTCTAGGGGCGGCCACGCCCAGAAGGTGAAGATGGGTGGACGATCCTCTACTCCGCATCCCTTCGCCTCCTCCTCTTTGCTTCCCTCAAAAGCCTCAAGAACGATAATGCACCCCTTGCTAAACAGGCCGCTCAGTGGCGGCTGCGCATTCGTGAGTGCCAGCTCCATGTTCCCATCGGTCGCAGCCGCCCTGCGGTTGCCGACGGCCTCTCGTCCCAGGAGAAGCGCGGACAAGAGGAGGAGGCTAGGTTTAGCGTGGGCTAGCTCGGATGGTGGTGCAGTAGCTGCCAAGGCGTCCGCCGTGGGAGAGAGCAAGGAAGGGGAGGAAGCTGGCACCCCGGGACATTATTTGACTGCGTCGTCTATAGAGAAGCAACCGTCCCACATTAATCCCAAGATCGAGAAGGAGCTCAAGAAAGATTGGTTGCTTTTCTTCACATTGGTCTTAGGGTATGTTGCATGCATGGGCGGATCCACCGTCGGGGCTGGCTGGGGCGCCAGCCCCACCTCCAGTTGACCGAACTCCTCCTCCTCCCAGTATCCCTAATGCCAGAAAGAAACCAAGACATGGCGCCATGGCGGCGAATCGGCAGGTTTAGAAACTGGCAACTGGAGTAAGATGTAAGAAGAAAAGTAAAAAACAATATGTGGGTCATCAAAATTAGTCATAGGTTTCCTTACTCTCATGGGCTTTCACCTGGTACAGTACTCGGCATCCTTTACTGTAGCGCAACACTAGGAGTCAAAAAGACGAACAATGTCGATGTCATCTCGCAGGCAGCAGACCAATGCATGGGTGATTGCGGGCGGCAGGCACACGGGAGGGCGTGACCACACGGTGGGTATCCGATTCGCGAGAACTCGCCACGGCACACCGGCACCGACAGGCGCCAGAGACCCGGAGTCGAGGGCACCATACGTGCACCAGGGGCAGGGTAGGAGGGTAGCCAATAGGCGGTAGACGTCTGAAAAGAGTTATCGGTCACTCATAGCGCGGGGCAGCATGCGCATCGCCGGAGGAGCGCCGGGCGGAACACGCATTGTTGGGAGCTAGGAGGAACGCGCATCATTAGAGGAGAGGAATCGGCCGCTCGAAGCGCCATCTAGTCGGGGGCCAAACACGCATCTCCAGAGCCTAAAGAGGAACCGAGGCTCGCTCCGTTCAGTCGGCGGCCGAACGCGCATCGTCAGAGCCCAGGTAGGAACCGAGGCGATCGACAAGGAGGAGTGACTGCGAACGAGGAGCCTCTTAGCTTCATATTGATCGCTAGGACAATGACACCAAAGCCAAACTAATTCGCTAGCGCCACTGATTGCTTTGCTCGGTATAAAAAAATTGCCCCAAGCCCCAATGCAATGCCTCATGCCTAAATGCCTTTTGTTGTGATAACTGATATCTGATTTTTGTATTATATTATCATAAGTCTATATTCTATTGATTGATTGATATTTTTATCTCTCGGATTTAATATGTATGAATTTGGAATTTGGTTGGTAATAGATCGGTAGATGTAACATTAGTATACTTATGTTGAGTTAGAACTTCGACATAGAAGCCCCACCTCTAATTTCATTCTAGATTCGCCACTGGTTGCATGCCCGCTGTATGTAAGACTACGTCACATAGGATTTTAAGTGATATAGAGGAGAGAAAACTGTTGTATGCTATTTAACAGACGGTCTTATAGACAGATTTCTATTTTGTGTGTCATTATATAGACATTCTATTGATTAGATGTAAGACCATTATAGACAACTATATCAACGATCTGTTATATAAGTTATTTTTAATACTATCTATAGATGATATAGAGATATATTACGGACAGCTGTTGTTTATACTACTATATACACAAGCACTCAAAAACTGCACGGGTTTGACAGCAACTGAATTAGCAATGTGGAGTTTTTATCAAACTAGATGAATAGCATGTAGGAACTGGCGTGGAAGTTGAGCCATTAGAACTTTTGTAGATGCATTAGTACATTAAACCCATTTGTGCAAAGAAATACTGAAGCTTTTGCTGATACGACGAGCAGCACAAACTGGCCACCAAATCAACTATTTTACATTGGCAATTACTAGCAACCGGATGTCCGATCATTCCATCGGACGTCTCTTGCAACATTTTCTTTCAACGCTTGCAACATTTTTTTCCAACGCTTACAACATTTTTTTCAACATGTGCAACATCTGTTTACTGTGCCGCATTTCTACTGTTGTCGAAGGAAAATATTGTACGCGTTGGAAAAAAATGTTGCATACGTAGAGAAAAAATGTTGCAACGTGTCCAAAAATATTAAACGTCAAGTCATTCTGTTTTACATTATGTCTACTGGTAAAACACTGGTGATTAATCCTGCATTCCTGAGCAGGCAGTCCAGAAAACCGCCGCAGCGTTTGCGCCGAGGGCGTACACTGCCACAAAGAACCCTGCCGTGCCGGGAACCGCGCTGTACGCCATCTTTGAGGTCCAGGGATATGCCTCCACGCTGATGGGTGGAGCCCTTTCTTTCAATCTCGTGTTCCCCTCGAACGAGCCGGACATTTGGAGTCTGATGGGGATGTGGTCCATCTGGATGTTCAGTCAGCATTTGTTTTCTGAAAGTTCATTCTTAGTTAGAGCATGATTTGTGGTGCTTATGTTTTGAAGTGAATTTGTGGTATGTATTTGTGTTCAGTTAGTAAGGATTTTGTTGTTCCCATCAACAGCAAGGACTGTGATTTATCTATCCATGCTAACCTGGAGTACTTAAGATAGCATTCCCATAATCTCATTGACTTTAGCCATAACTCCTTTTCGGTCAGAAACAGTGACTAGTGCTGCAACATTATGAATCATCTGAGACAAGGCAAAATGGTGTTTGACTAGCTATAAACCTTTCTGTTGCGGTCCATCCAGCTTGTTTTTGCTGTGAGCCTTTGGAAACTGGCATACAAAAAGTTGCATAGCATTTGTAAACAATATTTCAACTGACAGTTTTTTTCTTTGTACCATGGTGCCTGTTTAACTGTGCTCTACACATACATACATACATCCTGACTGGAAAAATGAAATGAAGTATCCTTCTATTTTCGTTGTGATCTTGCCTGAATATTATTTGTGATAAGAATTTAAGAAATTCTTGAGGTTGTCATATGAGCTGTTAGTCTATTAAGCCGTAGCTCATTGTCAATTCTTTAGTCTTAATTTCTAGATATAGTGTACTTATCGGATTCAGTAATAAGTGGAATATCACACTTTTTAAACCTAACCATTTTACTTCTTAATGATCTAAATAAAGGCTGTTAAGGCTTTGTAAACGGCCGTTAAAACTGTAAAAGTCCCTTACCCGTTACGTGATTAACCTATCGAGATAGAATGATGCACTATAGATATTGAGGTTGCAGCGGTGCTTAAATTAATCGTTGTAATACTTTATCTTAGTGTGTTGTTCTATTGAGTATAGACTTATGATATTAACCTTACGATCAAGTGGGAGAATGTTAATAGTGATCTCGGCTAACTGTCAGATCCGAAATTCCTAGGCTTGACCCACCTCTAACACGCTCTGATCGGGAGCAGCTAAAACTGATTTTGGTTTTGGTCCCGATAACCAGCTCCACATTAAAAGGAGGAGGCTGGTACTCAAGTTCACACACTTCGATCTTTAGTTTAGCCATCCATCCAAAAACCCCTTCCGATCAAGGGTTTGGCGCAAGGTTGTTGAAGAACAGAACCTTCACCGAGAACATCTCGGTGCTCCCAGTATCTTCATCGCGCATAACCTTCACCGACGCATCAACACCTACACCGATTAACCCTAATGGCTTCATTATCTTCTCTGGGTTAGTGACCTTATGCTTATGTTTATTTCCGCACAATTACTATTCTGTGATCATGACTTAGGCTAGCTAATATTGTTCATTAGTTCTATCATCTAGGTGAGCACTGCACATACCTCACGCAAATTTGGTCCTCTTCCCCCGAGTGGGCATGTGCTCGTTCATAATTTGTTGACAAGAAAGGGGACGAAGCTAGGCGAGTCAGCCTCCTGAGCCGTCCACGGCAACTCAGGAGGCGATCCAAAATCCCCAACAAACCGACCCTCACCACTTCATCTCCGACCTCACCGCCGCCGCTGGTTGCCGCCGGCTGGCTAATGACGGCGGTGGCGGTGGGGCATCCACACCCGATTCCTTCCCCTTCACCTCTTCTCTCCCCTAGCTTTCTCTAATTCCTCTTCCGGCTTCTTCGCATCAACGGCTGTGGAGTTTCATTTTCTTGTGGTGCTGTCCGTCCGACGGAGATGCTGCTAGTGGTATCCCCCCGCGAGCCCAGCGTGGTGAAGCTGCATATCTTCAGGCCGGCGTGGCTCCCTCCTCATGCTCGGATCTAGTAGGTCCCGACGGATTTCAAACAGGATCTGCCCTCCCTTTGTTAGATCCGATAATCACGCTGGTGCCTAAGGTGGCTCGGCCGTTGGTGCCAGGAGTGCAGTGAGCAAGGCAGCTGGTGCCAGGAGTGCAGTGAGCAAGATGTGGAGGTGAAGAGCGGGGGCGGCGCTGTTGTGGCTGCCTCTTTGTTGCCACGGTGGGCACTGCCGGAGCGGCTGGTCGCCACGATGGAGACCTAGCGTGGCGGTCAGGTCTGGGTAGTGCTTGGTTGATGTCTATGTTGGCACGCCGCCCCGGCGGTTCCAGATGATCTTGGACACCGGCAACGACCTCAACTGGCTGCAGTGCGTCCAGGGGTAGTAGGCGGCGTTTTTTCCTCGGCGGGTTGGGGGGTGGCGAGCGACACGAAGATCTCCGTGATGGGAAGGTGGCGAGAAGAATGAAGACAGCAACGAGAAGGAAGGTGAAGAGTGGTGAGGGGCCGAAGCATGCGCGGCGTGAGCGCGGGCGTTGCCCGGCGTTGCCAGGAGGACCTAGGCGTAGGCCTAGGTGTCGGCGGTGACTTTCCCTCTGTGTGGAGGTGAGGTTCACTGCGTGGTTGCGTGAGGAAGTCTAGCAGGTGGCGGGCGATGGCGTGGGGACGACGACAGGAAGATCGAGGAAGGAAAGCACATGAGGACGATCAGTTGCGCAGCTCCATTTCCTCCACCATCTCGAGGATTGGGTTTAGGGCAGCCAGGAGAAGGTGGATGACGAGGTTGATGTGCGTCGTTATGGGTGTCGTGCGTCCGCAGTTGGCTCCACTAAACCCTTTGATTCGGGTGAGGGCGGTTTCTATGGCAGTGTTCTGCTTGCGGTCTCGATAGTGCGATGGCTTTGGTCACTTCAGTAGAAATTCGCCTCAATAGAGGCTCGTCGCATCTACGTTTTGGTGCCTTTTGCGGTGTGTTTGGTGTGTGCCAAGAGAGCTTCCAACTTTAGAGGTCTTTATCCATTGTTGGCGTTCTCCTTGTTGGAGATGGTTGTAGATCCTTTCTTTGTATTCCCTCTTCGGAAGTTTCTGTTACGATTTCTCTCCCACTGAAATGAATGGCAGAGTTTCTGCCCTAAGTTTCAAAAAAATAATCTGTTGACAATTAGAACAGAGTAGAATATATTAATCCTTCCTAAAAAAAACACGCTTCTATAGTTCTATTCTTCCCCGCTCTCGGAGAACCATGAAAGCGTGTTTTTGCTGCAGCATCCAACTAGTTGCTCGCATCACAAATACGTACTGTCCTTTTACGCTTTCAAGGGAGTGGAACCGAACAGACTCGACCGACCGACCGACCGACCGGACGGCCGATTTGGTAACACGTAGGCGACAGACCGCGTCGGCACCAGACCAAACCAGGTTTTTCGCATGGGTTCTTCCGCGAGCAATACCCGCGCCGCGCCCGCGCCGCCGCCAGCACCATCTGCGCCGCCGCACCCCCTCCACGCGACGGACGCGGACGAGGAGGACGAGAACGTAAAGCAGCTCAACGAGTGTGCTGCCCTCTACCTCTCCCTGCAGGCATCGTCGTCCTCCCCACTCCCAACGAGACTTCTCTTCTTTCGTAGTTCTAACTTGTTGTTCAGTTTTGATTTTTTTTTTGTTAAAAAAAATGTTGTTCTGCTGCCGCGCGCAACTCTCTCTTCTTTCCTCTATTACCATACTTGATCTTGATTCGTTTCAGGACTGCCTCGCGGACTCTAACCGCAACTGGAAGGCCTGTCAATCGCGTAAGCAACTGCAAATTTCCTTCCTTTTTTGGGTTCTTTACCGGCCTGTATATGTATATCAACTTGGTTGCATGATTAACTGTGAACTGAATGAGGTGGTAAACCACTCTGCTAACTTGTCACTATTGGAACCAAATTTGTCGTTCCTAAGGTTCTAGTCGTTACTTAAAAGGAACTAGTAGCATATCTTGAATAAAGATGATGCTTTAGGTTGTTTTCTTGTCCCAGAAAAATACTTTACGCTGTTTCTGTCTAAGATTGCAAGTATGCTTCTAAGAATCAAAACCTTGCTTGCGCTGCTGCATCCATGGTGAGCCAAATTGAGTCTTGCTGCCTTGGTTTTGGAATTAAGGAAGCCCGGTCTTTGGGATTGTCAAGTATCATATTGAATATTGAGTTTCAACTGCCTAGTGTGACAAATTACCTGTCTTTGAAGCAGAAGAATTTTCTATTTTTAAAAGAGGGGTGTGTACAGTTTAGCAATGTAATATGGAGTAGAAGTGATCTTGACAAGCTAACTTGCTTATCACACATTTCCCTCTTAATGTCATATTATGGCCAGAGCTAGCATATAAAGTGCTGGAATGGGACTGGGAACCATATCCATCAGGATCTATGGACAGTAGGTCTTCTGTCATTTGTGGTGTCATGACGTGAGCTTAACTTCATCACATGTGGTGCTTCTTTACAATCATGTGAAATATTACTGGGTTATTTTCTAAAGAAAATTGTTGGTCCATGAGGCAGGAGGTACCCATTTGGCTTATCTTTCAGCAACATCAGGCATTCATATTCAAATCAGCACTGATCTCCTAGCATTGCATAATCATAATATTTGCTCACATTCGCACCCTAGATTTTTTTTAAAAAAAAAAACTTGCGGCCGCAGTTAATTTTGTTTTTGGTAGAAGATTTGCTGTCATTAGTTAATGTTCACTTAAGGGGTTAGACTTGACTCCAGAGAGATGTTGCAATTTCTGTTACCTTGCATTGAGCTCGGAGTTATATGTAGCATTTCTTTGAGGAAACAAGATTACCACCCTATGATGGTTATATTCATATCTGTATAAGCTAATGTTGTTTTGGTTTGTACATAAGACGTCTTTCGTAAGTAGGATTGTTGTTGTCAACTATTTCATCACATGACATTCTCTCATTTTACAGTAACCAGCTTTTTGTCACTTCCATTTTATAACAGATGTTCAAGCCTTGAAAGCCTGTGAATCAAGGAGAAACAAAAGTGAAAAGACATGATTTTTTTTCATGCGGCTAGCTGTGTGTAAACTTAGCAGCATTAGGGCCTGTTTGTTTTAGCTTCTGATTCTGGATTCTGACTCTAAAAGCAGAATCAGAAACAAACAGCTAGCCCACCCATATACACTAGAATCCACAATCCACTTCATACGTACTTTTGGATTCCAGTCTTTAGAGAATCAGCTTCTCTACAACCACAATCCAGAATCAGCTTTTAGAGAATCTAAAACTGAAACAAACATGCCCTTAATATCAGGTAACTACACATAACACAGATTACTAGTGTTTAAAACCCCTCCAGTTGGTTACAAATGTTTGAAGCTTCTGAAATCAGGACCCCCAAATATTATGCTATTGCTCTGGCTCGTGTTGGGAAAAAATTGATAAAATGCCACCCCTGATATTGCCGCTCGCTAAAATGCCACTCATCTCTCAATGACATGTGAGACCTTCTGTGTCTATGACAGTGGGCCCGAGTGGCATTTTAACGAGGACCAATGTTAGGAGTGGCAAAATTAACTGAAACTGTATATTTGCTTTCACCAGTCTGCGTATGGAATGTACCTCATATTTTCGTTTGCGACGACAAGAGCACAAGCAACGTGTTGCAGTACTTAGGTGTTGATGGAGAAGATCTACAGCATCGCAACTTATAGTTTAGAAAAAAGTCTATTTTACCCCTTGAACCAATGTGTCTATTCTACCCTTCGAACTACAAAACGGTCTAAGACTATCTCCAGACTCCAGCAATTTCCCTTCATTCCATTCTCTTCCCTCATTCCCTCCCCTATATTCATTCCCTTCATTCCTATCATCTTCAGCAGCATCCCCTCGAAGGGTTTTGTATAGGAATCTGAAGAGATTCTCTCTCTAAATCCCTTCCGAAAGGAACCGTGAAGGGAATTCGTTGGAGTGCTTGAGATCTATCTGCGACGGGATTTAGAGGCTGAAGAGATATCGCTGGAGATAGTCTAAGTAACCTTTCGAAACTACAGCACAGGAGGAAATACCAAATAGGCCCAGCGTTTGCTGGTGGTTTCAACGTGTATGGCTAGACTCGGAAAAAGGAATTAGAGGCCCACATGTCAGTGTATTGTCCTTTTTTTTCATTTTTCCTCTCCTTCGTCATTTCTCCTCTCTCGGCCTCCCACTGCTCACCTAAGCCAGGCAACCAGCTGCCATGCTTGCCCAACTGCTGCCTTCGACGTCCACATGTGCCACCGCGACGATCGTCGCCGTTCTCTGCCAGACCGCCGTCGAGCCAAGCCTCGACACCACCTCACTCCTTGGTCTTGCAGCGATTTCTGCCATGTCGCCTAATCTAGAGGTGGGCGCTCGGGTTATGCCTTTGTGGACCGATCCGAGACACAGCAGCATGGCCCGATTCGAAGCACGACTTCGCAAGAGGTTGATCTGGCTTTGGGTGGCCTGTATCTTTTCATCGCCGTCTTGCCGAGGGTCTCTGGCACGGCACGCAAAGACGACCGCCCAAGACGGCGAAGACGCACGCCGCGACAGCCGCAAGATCGGCCGACCGTCCGCGACTTCGGCCGCGAGCCGCGCCAGCCTTGAGCCATCGTGCTCGCCGCCTCGCGAGCCGCCATTGTCTTTGCGGAACATTGGGAGCCATGCCGGGCCCTTGAGTCGCCGCACCGCTTCCCATCGGCCTCCGATCGAGCCACTTCGTCTTCCAGCTGGTCCGACGCACGCCAGCCCGCGCCTCACGGCTCTGCTCCGGCCACCATTGCCGATCGTTTGGTCGCTGCCTACGCTCTGACCGCCGGCCTCCTTGCGTGGCCGCTTGCCTCGCCAACCGCGCCCGCATGCGCACGTGAAGTCTTGCGCTCACCATCTTCCCGTCCGCCTCGCCAATCAAGTAGACTCCCGTGAAGAAGCTCTCTTGCTTTTTTGCTCTCTGGAAGAAACTTTGCATGCTTGCTGTCGGCGTATTCCGCCTGACAGGCCCGGAGTCTACAGACCGGGTTTGGTTCGGAAGGAGGGCGTCTTCGCGGCTGGCTAAACCTAGAGGGTGAAAACCCTAGAGACTCCCACGCGAGGGATTCCGGCGCCTATGAACTAGGGATGACACAAAGATTTTTACCCAGGTTCAGGCCCCCTTTTGCTTTGAATAATAGCCTTACTTCCTGCTCGATTGTTTAAAGAGTGTTTTCTGAAGGAGTGCAATACAAAGCCTTTGGGTTACAAGTTCTCCCTTAGGCTCTACTATGGAACTCTCTGCTTGCTTGTTCTTCAACCTTCGACCCCTTTTCCCCATGCACCCGAGGGCCCTTATATAGGCCGGCAATGTAAGGTGTACCAAGGAGGGTCATCATGCTTATCTTCATACATTTATTACCCCTTCCCGTGCTGTCCCGTTCCTCCAGCCTCATTAAATGCCGACGCATGGCTTCGCCACGTCCGCCCGGGATGTGACCCCTTCTTGACGAGTTGGTGAGAGGCGTCGAGGAATGGGCTTGTAGCGTAAATCCTTGCGCTATGTGTTCGACACCGCCGCCTGCCGCCGTAACGGTGACGGCAGGGAAGGAGCTTCGAGGTGAAGCCACCTCGCACCACCTTTTTGTCTTTGCGGCGGGCGGCAGGCGTGCTTTCGCCACCGCCGCCGGGCGCCACGTGGACCGCGACGTCGGGCGAGCAGGCGTGCTTCGCCCGCCGCCGGGCGCCACGTGGACCGACCGCCGGGCGAAAGGCGGCGTGTTTCGCCACCGCCGCCGGGCGCCACGCGGATCGACCGCCGGGCGGCGGCGTGCTTCGCCCCGCCGCCGGGCGCCACGTGGACCACCCTCGCCGGGCGCCACGGACTACCCGCCGGCGAGCAGGCGTGTTTCGCCCACCGCCGCCGGGCGCCACGTGGGTCTGGCTATGTTGACCGCCGTGTTGATCTGCAAGCGGCGGAGAGGGTACCCCAGCGCAGAGTACGCTGACACTTGCTCGTGTGAACTCCGAGGCCCAAGCCACGTGAAGAAGCTTCATAACCAAGACAGCCATGTGATTGCCAGAATACCAGGACAACACTGTAAGGCCTGCAGCCACCTAAGAAGCCCTCAATGCTACCCTCAAATGCACAGAAAAACCTTCTAAAATGCACCTTATCACCAATCGTGAAGGTGTCAATCTCCACAACAAGATGCAGTGCTCTCAACTGTACCTCTTCTTTGAATCTACAACCAATCAAATGAATCATCCCAGCTGCCAAAAAGTTTGTCTGCTGTCCTTTGTCTACCATACCACACAGTATGATAGTTTACCTCAATTTTGTACTTGTCCTTCAACGCAGATCGACTTCAGCAGCTCCATGTTTGCCTTCTTCTTGAGTATGGGATTGCCCTCTCAAAGAACCCATGCTTGTGAGGCCATTGTGCCTATCACTCGCTTCTTGAAGTACATTTATGCACATCATCATTTATTTGGACCGCAAAAACACATGTGTCAAGACAATAAGATGACAAATAGCAATGATATGTAGTGGTACATACCCGACACTATTATCACTGTGTCCTAGCTCTAATAATCCAGGACAACCATTTGCCTTGCAAGAGCCTGAACTCGCTTCTTGTCGATTTTCCAGTCCCAAGTTCAAACTCATGCACAATTGCATGCTGCCTAACTGCCAATCTGAAGTCATTCATGCAAGGATACATGGTTCCAACTGACATGTCAGGTTGTCCTCGCCCCAATCCAACAAATGACTCGACTCGCTTTGTCATCTACCTCCAATGTTGCATCCCTCATATCTTCCTGAATTTTAGCAGGGATCACTGCCTCATATCTTCCTGAATTTTAGCAGGGATCACTGGAATAGGCATCTCTTCTTCAGCTCTCTGCTTTGCTCTCTCATCAGCTGCCTTGAACCCCATTGCCTCAAACACTCTCTCCTCATCAACCAATACAGTAGCTTCACCATCTTCTTCTTCCTAAGGTATAATGGTTAAGCTACTCCAATCAACTACATAGTCTGCGCTCGCCACTTGCTTCAGTTGTAGTAGATGTCTTCGTTGTCACCTGCATTTCCAACACCTGGCTCAGGAGTTACTTGTGCTCTAACATCATTGTTGGTCACCCCAGATGTGGCTTTAGAGCCAGCTGAACTCTGCACTTTATTGTAGTTTTCCTTCTCTACTACTTCAACTACTAGACTTGCCACTCTCTCAACTAATCTATCCTTAATCATCTCCTCAAAGTGTTCATTCGTTCTAAGTTTCAATTCAGCTGCACTGTCAGTGTCCACAGCCCACACAACAAGAGTTTGACTACGGCCCCATATTATCTTGCTGGCCATATCATCCATGAATTTATCCAGATTATAACCATTATTAATATCAAACCACAGATCATGTTTCTGGTCAGCCATTTCTACCATACCATAGTCCAGATTTGCTTTATATTTAGCACAAGAAACAACTAGTCTAAACGTATTGCCAGGATCAATCCTGACAATAAGGGACATGAAAATAGAGACATTCGGAGTTAGAATAAACCAACTCCAACAGAACTACATGCTCACAGGACAAACGATGAACTTACCAAGGCGGACAGTCACTACTCTCGCCCATTCTTGACCAAATCAAACTCTGAGCATAGGCTTCAATCACTCACTCCTACCAAACACAAAAGGTAGAACCCAATCAGAGGGGACCAATCAGAGAAACCTTCTTCCATTCCAACCAAAACCTAACCAACGCGAGTCCATGCCTCAACCGTCTATTTGGGAGGGACGAGTGAAGATCCTAACAAACAAGTGGCAAATTACCTTGGATCCGTCGCGGGCGATGCTCCAGGTCCCCGATGCTCCTGGTCATCGGCCGTCGCCTGCCGCCTCTAGGGTTCCAGGTTCCAGCACTAGTGAATGGGGAATGGGTCGGGTGCGAGTGGAAGGGGGGTAGCATGGTCTTTTCCTCCCCTTTTCCTCGCAGAATCCACGGTGGCGAGGGGGCGTGGCGTGCCACGTCGGCCAAAGTGGCAAAAATGTAGCATCTTTCAATACCCGGTGGCAAATGTGTTATGGATATTCTAAAAGGGCCATTTGAAGAGTGGCCACTCGTAAGGATGGCAAATAGTTAAATTTCCCTTTTCTTGAGATGCCATTTGGCAAACTGGCTTTTTATTGAAAACTGGCTTTTTATTGGTTTTTTCTTGAGATGTTGAGCGGGAAGGAGACCGAGCGGGGCGGAGGCAGGCCAGGGTAGAGGCGAGCTTGGAGGAGACGACCAGGGAGGCGGTGGGCCTTCAAGGCGGGGTGGAGGTTGAGCTAGTGAGGAGATTGAGAGGTGCTTGAAGCCCCCCAAAGCTCCTCTCCTCATACTTTGGCTTTGTGCTGCCTTTTGGTGGCTGCAATGTGAATCAGCTTGCAACCAGCCTATTTGGGGGACTTGTGGCTCAAAGCCAAAGTCAAGCTGAAGCACATCCCCCAAATAGGCTCTGAGTTATCTCTAACAATGCCATCAAAGCCACCACCACCGCTGGTTTGAGAAGTGGCAACATGGCCATAGGATTGGAGCGGGGCCAAAGATAAGGGGGGAGGGCGAGCAACAAAGCATGCAGTGGCTGCAGCCACCGTAGGCAAGAAATTTGGTGCCAGGACATCCGAAAAGGGCAGGCAAAAAAAGATTGTTAAGCTTCAAACCAAAATTGCTTCAATTACAGTAGTTAATGAGTTCAAAATTAAAATAGATTTATTTTGAGCGGTAAAATGTTAATGAAGCTTAGCTTGATAATGGCTCGTTAGCTTGAATTTGAAATAACCACTCAAATGATAATGATTTTATGTTAAATTACGCCAATTTTGAAAGAAGCTTAGTATTAACTTATTAAGCTCTGTAGCAAGCCCTACATCTGATTAGATAAAAGAGGAAGGAATGAGTGAGTGAGAGAGAATGGGGTTGGAGTAGCGTGCTTGACAGCGGCTGGCTGCCGTCAACGGCAACAGTGCTGCGGTGGCCGGTGGGGGCTTGGATGTGAAGAGATATGGGCCTAATAGTTAAGGAATTTTTTAATTTCGGCTGCTGAGTCAATTACCACGTTGCTGGCCATGTATCCTCCACAGTGGCAAAACCACCTTTAAAATCGTTTTCAGGGGACCTGCTCTAGTTTTGTAAATACTGGAAAAATACTTAGACGGTTTTATAGTTCAAGGGTAAAGTAAACGCATCCTCATAGTTCAGAGATAAAATAGGTTTTTTTTTTCTTAGGATCAGTTTGCTTTTATTAGCAGCATTAATTGAACTTGATTGAATGTTTCTGCTATCAACTTGCTATTTCTTGAAACATCGCTAAAATGATGCAGTATCAACATTTTCGTTTGGCTGACTACTAATGTGAGTTGAGATATGATTGTTGCACAAGAGTTGCCTTCAGGCTTTTTGCCTGACCGTTTTGGCTTGTTTTGTAGCGTACTTGGTTTGTAGAGGACGACATATCAATCAGAAGGATATTAAGTTCGGGCAAAATGGCAAACATCACTCGCGAGCCCCGCTACCTCAGACGGCGAAGACGCCATTTCCTGTAATTCTTCATATCGCTTTATATGATCGAATCATACAGGCTCCTCGCTCTATTCATCTTCACAGGGAAAACTAGAACTGGTAACACGTAATGGTTTACTGCCATATGTTATGGACAATCATCAGTACTTGGGATTTTGATGCTCATGCGCTGTCAGTTAACTAGCTCTTCTTCTGAGGCTGGAATGAACTTGAGTGAGATACTGTTAACGCAGTGTCGCTCATCGGTAGGCGTGTTGAACCCCTCCCCTTTGAACACATGACCCAGATGCCCTCCACAAGCTGCACATGTGATCTCCGTTCGCCTCCCATCAGGATCAGGCTAAAGTTGCGAAACAATGCCGCCGTAAGTATCAGAGAATGGAATGAATAGAAGGGAAGAAAGTAAAAGAACTATATCCGTTCCTAGCCAAATTATGGGATTCGTAAAAAATATAGCCTCATTTCATGGAACGAAACCCAACAGATTCCCAAAGAGTAAAACCATGACTTAGGATCGATTGACTTTGATTGTGTTTCATTACTAGCCTATCCTAACTTGTTTGCGGCAAAAGGCTTAGTTGTTATTGTTGGATAAGACCCATACCGTCCGTCTTATGGCTCCAGGAAACCCTTCGTAGAATGCTGGCCAACCACACCTTGAGTTGAACTTCGTAGATGATTTGTACAGGGGGGTTCCGCACCCAGCACATCCATAAATACCCTCACCAAAGAACTTGTCATATTCACCTGTTCCAGGATACCTGGAAAAATAGATGAAATGAAAATTCATCACAAGTTACACTGTAAGTAGTTCAACAGACTACCAGATTTTACCCTGCCATAGACCAGTAAATAGGACAACACAAATGCTTAATGGAAATAGGACAGGAAATAGATAGTCAGCTCACAGGTCATCCTATGATCAAACAACTACGCCAATGTATTGGATTGAATTGCAGAAAGTTTATAATAATCAAATTTTATGACTTTAAAATAAACCAACTGTGGGGTAATAATTACTTCACCATAAAGTACCTACTTATTTTTTTCTTAAGATTCTGTTGACACCAAAAACGTGATGTAGGGTTTTTGATCGCAACACACCGGACGAACACCGGGTTCAGTTTTGCGCGAGCGTGCCAGTCGATTTGACCTAAACAATCGACAAGGGGAACGTGAATCGTTAAGCTCAGTACCAAAGTGCTGGTCGGCCTAGATCGATCGGCTACAAGCCGATGGAACGTAAGGGTAGCAACTTAGCCGATGAAGGCTAGCTGGAAGGGTAAAAGGCAGATAAACTCTGAGAAGGCGATGCGCAGCAAAACAGAGCAAATAAGACCTAGATAGGAGCCAATGAAGAACAATAACCGGCGATGCGCAACTCGTATTATTCGATGAAAGACTGTACAAGACTTGAGTACAAGACTTGAAGAGGGATTGTTCTAATCTAAACCTAATGCAGAAGGTAAAAAGCAATGTGTAAATTTGTGGGTTGGCTCTGGGCATCTTTTCCTCTCGCCTCTGGACCTCTTATATAGCGCCGCTCGAACGTGTCCTCCTCGGCTTCTCAATCACCCGATCGGCCTCAATCTCTCCTTACCATGTAAAGTCCGATCGATCCTTCTCAATCTCCTATCTCGCCCAGTATTGGACTCGATTTCCTTGGGATCGAGGCCTTCCAATCCGAAACCGCATCAGCTTGCTATAACCGACATATCCCTTACCAAAACCGATTTCTACGACATCAAACCTGCCAAATTTGGGTGCAAACATATGCCCCCCAATTTTGGGGTATGTTTAAACATGCCCCAAAATTACATGTCAAATCGGCTTTCCAACCGCGCTTCTCTTGGTAAAATGTCATCTCATTGCATCATCTTTTACTTTTGAGACCACCGCTTGTGGAATACTGCACTCATGAATCCTTCGGCGGCTCATGCGCGGTACCGCTCCTTTGCTTTTCTTGGTCGGCTTCGCGCAATTCTTGCGTCCGGAGGCGTTGGAGTTGATGCCTTTGTGACTTGGTCAGCCCTGAGGAGCACCATCGCGGCATTAGTTCAATTAGTTTGCATATTTTATCGACCAACTTCGATCCTTCCACCTCCTTATGCTTGTCCTCGTATGCCTCGCGTTCGGGTTAACTTGGACGCCTCTCGCGAACCGGTCTTCAGGATTTTTCCGATTGGCGAATTTAACTCGTAATTTCGTGCTTTTCTCCCGCCATCTGTGCTCTCGAATTGGCTCGAGATCCTCTCGTGGACCGACCTTTTGCGATTTCCTTGGTGCCAACCTTGGTACAGCTCAAAGATCGGCTCCCTAGGAACCGGATGTGTTCCCGACGCTGTTGCCGGGTAGTGTTGCATTGGGCAGATGTATGGGGATGGTAGCGCCAACCCGCGTTCCCAGCAAAATTGCCAAAAAAAGGCACCGCTCGTGCGCCTTCTCAATAGTAGTCAGCCGATAAGGCTCTATCAGCCGGTGTTGAGGTCTCTGATGCAGTTTCTGACCCCTTCGCTTATACTTAGCCAACAATTTAGAAAATGTGGGCTTATGCTTCTGTATCGTTTTCCTCAGTGGTACGGATCTCTCAGCTTTGTACCACTTGTCGACTTCAAGCTCTTCTTTTGGTATAATTATCTTGGAGTGCTTGCCTTCACGGTCGGTCTCAATCCGAATTGAACCGACTGTGATTTGTATCATCTCCTTACCTCCATCCGTCTTCACATCGGTTTGTTGACTGGTTTCAACCGATGTTGACAATTGTACTTGTCGGCCAGATTCAGTATCTTGTATCAGCTCTTTCCCTTTTGCATAACAGTGAACCATGTTCACAGAAAATGGGCTGGGATCCAACTTAATCGTCGGCTCTTCTGCAAATTGCAATCGACCACCCTCTAGAGCCGATTGTATCTCATTTTTGTTATTATTGAATTCCTCTCTGAAGCCGTCATTATTAGATAAACGACTTTCTTGAGCTGATACTCGGTGTAGGAGGTGACTCAAATCAGTGAATTCTTGCCCGCCAAATCTTTCCTTTAATGGAGAAATTAACCCATGGAAAGCCAAATCGGCTAATTGATTATCGGGCAAAGCTACACCAAAACACCGATTCCTAACCTTCCTGAATCTCTTAATGTACTCAATTGCCGATTCTCCAGACTTCTGTTGGACGGAACTTAGGTCGGAGATTTGCAACTCTAGGTTCCCGCAAAAGAAATATTCATGGAATCGGTTTTCCAAATCGTTCCAAAAGTGGACTGAATTTGGAGGTAAGTTTGTGAACCATGTAAACGCAGTTCCTGACAAAGACAAAGGAAACAATCTGATTTTCAGCCCGTCGAACTGGGCTGCTTTGCCACACTGGGCAATGAATCGTCCGATGTGCTCGATGGTGGTGACAGAGTCATCCCCCGAGAACTTGGCAAAATCAGGGATCCTATAATTGTGTGGATAAGCCATGTGATCAATGTGATCCGGGTACGGCTTTCGGTAGCCGACCGTCCTACCCCTTGGTTGCAGGCCAAACTGGTCTCTCAATACGGTCGAGATTTGGTCGACCCAGTTGACATCCTGCCCCCCGAGTGCCAACTCGGGTTGCCGATTAGGCCTTTGGCCATAAACAGCATCATGCCCCCCGAGTGCTAGCTCGGGTTGCCGATCGGGTCTAGCCCCGAAGAAGGCATCCTGCCCTCCGAGTGCAAACTCGGGTCGCCGATTGGATATCACCTCCTGGTGTTGTGGCGCTTGATCACGTCTATCAGCTCTGGGTGCAGGTGGCTCTGGCATGGGTG
The DNA here is from genome assembly GCA_036346375.1 of Guadua angustifolia. Classification (NCBI taxonomy): domain Eukaryota; kingdom Viridiplantae; phylum Streptophyta; class Magnoliopsida; order Poales; family Poaceae; genus Guadua; species Guadua angustifolia. The sequence goes on from CM070508.1 coordinate 21,074,880, forward strand.
CAAAGGGTTCCATGTAGGAAACCACTCTGTGAGTCGCCTGATTCACGGTCGGAATCGGCCTGTACATGTGCTCGTTCGGCTGTGTAGCCGATCAGGTATAGGCACTAAGCGATACCGAAGGCAATAGCATAGCTGACGTGCTGGGTTTTGCAGCGTCGGTATATGCATAGTACTGAGTGAATCCATCGGATTGTCTCAACACCGTGGGTTGAGTCGGCATTGCAGGAATTGCTGATGCTGACTTAACTGTCACGTTAGTTGGCGCCCCTATGTAGGCAGGATACGTCGAAAGTTGTTGCAATGGTTCTAACAGACTTCTTGACGTGGCCAACTCTTGAGCGATTGTCTTAACGCTGTTTTCTATCATCGGCCCCAAAGTTGTGACCAAGGCCGATGATTGGTTGATCAGCGCATGATGTACCGACTGCTCAATCATAGAAGATAACTCGGCCTGAGCCAGCATGTATCGACTTACCTGATCGGCTGGTTTGTTGGTATCGCCGATAGGGTTGAGCGTTGGGAGAGCTGTTTTTTGGGTAACCCCTCGTCGGGTTTTTTGGTAGCAGCTCAGCATCATCTCCTCGAAAGCAGCTTTTCTTTCTTCGATCTCTTGTTGCTGCTCAGGAGTCAAGTCCTCCATTGTGGCGGCGATGATCGCCTCCGTGTTGACGTCGGCTGGAGCGATGGACTTGTTTGTGTTCATCCTGTAGATTGGTTCTTTGGTCCCATCGGGCGTGCCAAAAATGTGTTGACACCAAAAACGTGATGTAGGGTTTTTGATCGCAACACACCGGATTTAACACCGAGTTCGCTTTTGCTGTGGCGTGCGGTCGATTTGACTGAACAATCGACAAGGGGAACATGAATCGTTAAGGCCGCACCAAAGTCTTTGGTCGGTTTAGATCGATCGGCTACAAGCCGATGGAATGTAAGGGTAGCAACTTAGCCGATGAAGGCTAGTGGAAGGGTAAAAGGCGATAAACTCGAGAAGGCGATCTGTGACAAAACAAAGCAAATCAGACCTGGATAGGAGCCAACGAAGAACAATAACCGGCGATGCGCAACTCGTATTATTCGACGAAAGACTGTACAAGACTTGAGTACACGACTTGAAGAGGGCTTGTTCTAATCTAAACCTAATGCAGAAGGTAAAAAGTAATGTGTAAATTTGTGGGTTGGCTCTGGGCATCTTTTCCTCTCGCCTCTGGACCTCTTATATAGTGCTCGCTCCGAACGTGTCTTCCTCGGTTTCCTCAATCACCCGTATCGGCCTCAATCTCTCCTTACCATGTAAAGCCCGATCGTATCCTTCTCAATCTCCTATCCTGCCCGTATTGGACTCGATTTCCTTGGGATCGAGGCCTTCCAATCCGAAACCGCATCAGCTTGCTATAACCGACATATCCCTTACCAAAACCGATTTCTACGATATCAGACCTGCCAAATTTGGGTGCAAACAGATTCACATGCTAGAAAAGTAGACGTTCTGATAGTTCAACCAAGGAACTAGTTTGTGGTTAAGGGCAAGTAAAATGTTGACTTGCTCTATTGGTCCTATTGTGCGGGAGGAGCTTGCCACCGCCAGCGAGTGCGGGAGGAGGCCTCCTATGGTAGAGGAGTGCGGGAGGCATGTTCCGCGGTCAATACGGGGCTGGAGGGGGTTGGATTTGCAACCAAAAAAAAAAGAGAGGCAGAGAGGCTAAAAAAGGTGATCGCTTGGGTAAAATCATAACCTCTTTAAAAGTATTTTCAAATCAATCAATGTTTGCAACATGTCGAATTGTTGATGCATTGCAACAAGGATTAGTAGTTGTCTGAGCACGCTAGTAAAGCGATGGATAGTTAATTGTCCATTCAGAAACCATTGGCAAGTCAGTTCCGAATCAGGTCTTGCGATGAAATGAGCATCATGTTCATGTATCGTTGATTATATATAGATTTGCACTTGCTGAACACACTAAGGAATTGACCTGCAAATCTATAACAATAGAGCCTTCTTTGTCGATCAGAAACTGATAGCCATGATTCCATCCTATTATTTATGTGGCCAAAGTGCAAGGCTATATTGCCGATCAACAAAGAAGGCTCTCTTTATCAAAGTGCAGGAACATATATTGCATAATTCCAGGGAAAGAAAGATAACAGGGCCAAGAAAAGGGCAATCTTGCGTTCTTCTTACTCGGTGCCCTTGAGGCGGAGGATGCGGAACTGCTCCGGCGTGAGGATGACCTCCCACTCCTCCTCCGACTTCTGCACGGACCCCGGCGGAGGCGTTGGCGCCGACGAAGACATCGCCACGACGCCCGGTAATCGCCGGCCCACCGCCCTGCAGCACCGGCCGGCGGCTGGTTTGGCAGCCGGGTAGGAGTACGGCTGCAAGCACGACAGGGAGACGGGTCCAGGCGGCGCTGGGCTTGTTGCGGCAGCGGTGGAGGAGGGGGCGAAGAGGAAGGACGAGAGCGCGGAGAGGGGGCGCGTGGTGGGCGGCGCGGCGGAGTGGGAGTGGAACGCCATCCTCAGCTGCAGCAGATGCTGGACGCTCACTTTCCTGCCTTATTTCGCCACTTTTCAGGCAGCCCGTACAACCAAGTGTTTCGTTTGTTTTCCGGTGGTGCCGTGGTGGGTTCCTCTGTTTTGTATACATCTAATACCTAATTAACGCAGTCTCTGACTTCTGTTTTCTGCATGTTTGGTTTCCAATCACTTATCTAGAATTTTATTCTGCCTGTATTATATGGAAGATTTAATTCTCTTGCTCTCCCCTGCAGATGGCATGATGCTGGCACATACGATGTGAACACAAAAACTGGTGGTGCAAATGGTTCAATCAGATCCGAGGAAGAGTACACCCATGGTTCAAATGCTGGTTTAAAAATTGCTATTGATCTCCTTGGAATGTATTACTTATCCCCAAATACGTAAAGTGCTAGTAGATGCCTGTGCAAGAACACTTGTTGCTTATGAGGACTCTACAGTATTTTTTAAAGTAAGTATGAGTTATATGACTGATGACTTTGAAAGGAATCAATTTGGGCATTCTTATTAGTTTCTAACAAGTTAAAATTCTCCTTTTTATCGTTGTGGGGTCCTGCAATAGCTTAAGATCAGACTGCAAAATAACTGATTTTTTATGTCAAGTCAAACACTTTGGGATGATTTGTCAGGAAAAGTGACAGTCCCAAGTAACTACTTGGGAAAAAGCAGCTGGCTATGAAAACGTGCTTGACTATTAATATTTCTAGGTGTATCCTCTGCCAGATGGCCAGTTTATCCATTCATAACAATGGTCTCTTCATCTCTTGTAAACTATTAAACCCACTTAAGTTTAGTGTATATTTGCAACATTGTTGAATTGTCCGATAAAATGACTTGTTAAACTGCGATAATCTTGTTGCATGTTGAAATCATATGTTTAGTTAATCAATACTATATATGTTTTATGTGGTATCTGTTTTCGCACGTTATCCAAAAAAAATTATACGATACTTTATCGATTCCGCTCCATATTCGATTCGAATCCGCGACCGATATTATCCACGTCGTATTCATATTCGGTACTATCTGAATCCGATTTCGAATCTAACAAAAAAAAATATGGTTTATGATATAGAAAGAGCGATATCCGTTTGAATCCGAGCTGATTGTACCCCTAGTGATGGTATCTGATAAGATTCAGGGACTAGTGCGCTCTGAATTCCTATGGGTGCTGCAAGTGGCTCCGGAACTCAGAAATCCCATGTTCGAGTTTTCCGTAAAACAGTTCAATTCCCGTATGAATCTAGAAGAATTCATATTTTCCCAGCAGAGCTGACTAAAAGCCTAAAGAACAGTCTATCTGAATTTCTCTTTACCAAAATACCGAAAGGATGCTGCTTTGTTGTTCTCTTATCCTTAGAGACAAGCTTTTAAATCATAACACCTGTAAATTATAGATCTAAGTCATCTCTTCATGATCTGTATCAATTCTCACAAAACATAGTCATAACCTTAATGCCAATATCTCTCTCCAATACATAGTCGTAATCCACTAGAAGAAACTCAACCATGAAGAAAGGAAATATTCTACTGAAAATGACAAGAGGTGACAAAAATGAATTTCCAGATTGTAAGGCCAACAAATGGCATTAAGAAGAGCAGCATATCTGTTGCACTTCTGTAGAAAAAAATATCAGACTCCTAATGTGCGATTTAACATTGTCTGCTCAGGTTTTTGCAAATGTACTGGACCAAGAATATGCTCAGGTTATAATGTAGTTTCATATTCAGGAATATGTGAACTGTCTACATGATACCCATTTATTAAGTTTATCGTATATCTATGCATATGTGAGAAAGATAGCTCAAAAATATGCTTCCATGTGGGAATGTCATGTGTCAGTAATAAAGATGAATGATAGATCATTAGTTCATTACACGGTTAAACATGCAATGTTTAGGAACATCTGAATATATTGGACAGTTAAGCTATAATTTGGTTATATCCAGCATTTGGTTTATCAAGGACACCCTTAAAAAATACCGCATCATATACAACAGAGCATCAAGCTGAAGACCTTAATGCAAGTTCGTCAGCGAACAGTTGGTACTAGGAACCAAGTTATTCAATGAACTCATCATCAGTGTCATCATAATTGCTATCCTCATCCACATCTTCATCATCATCCTCATCCTCAACTTGCTCCGTTAACTTATTCATGTTAAAAAAATCCTCAGCTTCCATTTCCTCAACCCCGATTGTATCATACTTCATGCGCTCATCAAATTTCGCATCAGAACAGTTAAGAAGCCATGCGAGAGAGCATTTGAACCCCTTCTTAGCTACTATCTCATGCCGAGGTCTTACAGTTGATTCGAGGCCATATGTAAAGAATGCAGGGAACTCAACCAGCTCCTCGAAATCCCTTTCCATCTCATTCTGAAAGTACTCAAAGCTCATCTTCATTATATCCATGTTCAATGCGAGCAACTGGGGGCACGCCACGACCATCTTGCTCACCTGCGAGAGCAAGAAGCCACAAGCTGTAAGGAAATTAACATGCTTTAGTACGGCAGCTCGCCCAAGGCTAATGGCTTGTGGCATCCTCTCAATCACTCTCCCAAAATCATCACGGCTGACCAAAATTCTCGACTCGAACAGGTTCTGCTGTGCAAAAAGCTTGTCCATCAGCTCAATTCCAAGAACGTCGGGGTACTGCACCACGATGGACGCCAGAGCCTCCTTCCTCACCCCGAACTCTATAAGTGCCTCTATGTTAGGCTTCACCTTGTCCTCCAACCCAAACCCAAGGACATACGGCTTATTCTCGATGATTCTTGCAGCGGCCAGCCTCTGCAGCCCAATGCCTTCAAGGTGTTCGACGAAAGGTTTTATGATCTTCCCCACCCGCAAGCCCAGCACCTCCGGGAAACGGGTGATGACGCTGCCGACCTGCCGCCTCGCCACGCCAATGCCGACGAGGTAGGCGACGGAGGTGCTCATGGTGCCCTCGAGTTTGAAACCGAGGAGCTCTGGGTAGCGCTCGAGCACGCGCGGCACGTCGGCGGGCCTGACGTCCATCCCCTGGAGGTACTTGACGACGGGGGCTAGGTCGACGACAACGCTGGCGTGGAGCACCTGCGGGTAGCGTCGAAGCAGGTCCGGGAGCGCGTCGCGGCGGACGCCGAGCTTGCCGAGGTAGTCGAGGACGGGGACCATGTTCTTGCGGACGCTGCAGCCGAGGGCGAGCGGGTAGGCGGCGAGGTCTTCGTGGGAGAGGCCGAGGGAGCGGAGGAACTCGACGCGCTCCCGCATGACGTCGACGGTGGCGGGGAGCTCGAGGCCGGCGAGCTCGCCCGGGTCGATGCCGAGGGAGGCGAGGAACGCGTCCACTTCGGCGCGGCGGGCGGCGCTGTCGCGCTCCATGTCGAGGAGGCTGGGGCGGGCGTAGAGGGAGGAGGGGCGGACGGGCCTGGGGGAGCGGCGGCCGGGGCGGGGAGGGGAGGACGTGGAGGCGGAGGCGGAGGCGGAGGCGGAGGAGGAGGAGGAGGCGCGGAGGCTGAGGAGCTTGCGGTAGTGGGCGGAGGGGAGGAGAGGGGGCTTGGGGTGGGTGGAGAAGATGAAGAGGGACTTCATCATTTGGTCAGGCCGGGTGGGAAGCGAGGCGAGGTTTGGGGCGATGAGATGAAGTTGAGCCCTTCGGGGCGGAGCCGCAGAGGAGAGCAGCAGCGGTGCAAAGCGAGCGGACTCTGTAGGCGAGGTTGGGGACCGTGGTGGGGTTGAGCACTTGAGCTAGAGGCGGGTACGGGCACACGACAGTTTTACTCATAGATTTAGATATTCATAGATATCTGATTTAAGAAGAGTAGATATGGATAGCACTTTAAATCTATGTATTTTTGAATTTAGGTATCTAATAAGGACATATGATAGGTGTGGGTGTCAATTTGTACTCATGCATACCCGATAGGTATCCTATAGCATATGGGTCTCACTTTTTATAGGATATATATTAAAAAAATTAAAACTGTAACTACCTAAATGAGAGATTGAGATACACATGAGGCTTTAAAAGGCAATACAATGTTCAGAAACTTATTGAGCATATATCATACTCTGAATTTTTTTTTGCACATATCATACTCTAAATTTGTTGTGTATATATCACGCTCTTTCTTTTAGACAATGCTCTATTATGTGTTAGCATCTCTGCTATCATTGTAGTCATAAGTGTTAAATGTATGCTATGTGACTGAGTTAAATGCAGGTCAATTGATTAATGAACTTACATATCACTGTCCCATATTTTACTCTAATGATTATCATCTTGTTCATCGAAACCAAATACAATATCTATAAAAACATATTTGTTTCTATGAAAACACTATGGAATGGTGTAGTATTTACCATCAAATGTCATATATGTACTCACTTAAATTTGTAGTATCATTGATCACCTATAGGCCATCATGATGTGCTGATTAAATAAAATAAAATGGCGTATCATTAGTCACCTATAGTCTACGTTAACTCTCTGTTTTCAGCACGGACTGCTACCCATGGATACCCATTGGGTATTGGGTACCCATCGGGTTTTGGTATGGGCACAGATCTGTGCCCGATTAGTCTAATGGGTTTGGGTGCATGACATGATTTTGGTTTGCAGGTTTGGGCGGGCAGCAGTTGTACCCGGAGGTACCTACCCGATTGCCATCCCTAGACGGGTGTCATACGTATCGTATTGGTCTAGCATAGGTTTATCGTACTTTGTATCTAAATTGTATCCGGCCATGACGGTTTGTTGTGTCTGCCGTGTTGTGCCGGTCCGGCTTGCCTTCGGCGAGTCTAGGTATGGTCTATTTGCGCTTTATGTCTGCTTTATGTCGTGTTAGTCCAGACCTGGCCTATTTGTACTATTGCGACGAAAGGAAGGAGCCGAAGACGCATGAAATTGAAGCAGTGGACATAAATATTATGAGAAAAAACTAAAATTTATTTATTCTTGAACAGTTACAGAGAGTGAAGGGATATGCTGCACATAGGTAAGAGAAGGGCAACGGGTGAGAAAGAGAGAAAGAGGGAGACAAACGAGAGAGATTGAGAGATGGGCGAGTGAGATTGAGAGAGAGTAGTTTCTTGCACCATCTCTCAATCACTCTTAGCTCTCTCTCTCCCTTTTTGTCCGTCTCTCTCAGGTGTCGGCGGCGGACGTGATGTCCAAACTGCTGGGTGTGTCCATGGCGCTTATGCTCTGCGGGTTGATGACTTTCATGTTGAATTTCTTCCTCATAGACTGGGTCATCGGGCCCGCCATGGCTTGTGCTACAGTGTCGTGCCAGGTCGTGCCACCCATCATGCCCAGTTCTCGGGCCCGACATGGCCCACGCTACAATATCGTGCCAGCACGGCACGGTCCACGCTACAGTATCGTGCCAGCACGGTACGACCCACTTCGTGTCGAAACCGGTTTTGGACCGGGCCGTACCCGTCGTGCTTCAGGCGGGTCCAAAAAAGCCTGGGCTAAGTGCTCACCTCTAGGTTGGACCGTTGAAGCCAGCGCCTCCGGTGGATATTTTTTTATGCATTTTGTTAACAATTAGCTCACCGATTTCGTGTCATTAGTATGGTCTCTAATTACAGCGGTTTATTTAGGCTTTAATCTTCAGTTTAAAGTCAATTTTTTTACTTAAGTTGCTTAAAAGTAGTCTATTTTTACACTTGTCATGGGTGGATAGTTTTACCTTGACTTCAGTACAGAACAGTATACCATAGGGATCGAGTATCCAACCATTTATCCCAACTATGCATGACGTCCACTCCTATTTCTCCCTCATTCCTCTTCCTCGCCTTCATTGTCTCCCCTCCTCCATCATTACTGCCGTCGCACTGATCACAGCTCCGCGCACCTAATCCGCTACCCTCGTCTCTCTTGCAGCCGATGACAAGCTCATTGCCTCACCGCGCCGCTAACTCCTCTCCTACCAACCACCTTACCAACCTAATATTCTCTCAGCCCTCTTGTGGTTGTCTCGCCTTGTAGCGCCACCCACCGTCCTTTGTTGCTATCACCCACCACCGAGCCACCACTGTCCTGGCTCCCCTCTACAACTGGGAAGCACGATGAACCCATCGGCCATCAGTGTGGCAGAGTGAAAGTGAGCAGGAGTGAATGAGAGAGAGAGAGAGTGGGAGTGAGCGAGAGAGAAGAAGAATAGAAAAAGTTTCAAGACCAAGTTTTAACAAGTTCCAGATTTTTGGATTCAAGTTTCAAGAAATTTCAACAAGTTTTAGCGGATTTCATCAAGTTTTCATCCAAAAGTTTTAAGAAGTTTCAACCCAAAACTTTTAAGAAGTTTTAATAAATTTCAACAGGTTTCATCAAAATAAACAAAGAGAAAAAGAAAGAAAAAAATCCCTGACATGCTCACCTGCTGTTGTTGCCCTTACCATTGCCACTCACCGGTACCAATGCCTCCTCTCCTTGCTCATCCAAGGCGGTGAAGCTAGAGCTCAAAGTCACCCGTGGCGTGTGCGGTGATGAAGTGGATCAATGAGGCGATGTGTGGTCACAAGATCTAGCGGGCCCTGTTGCCAGTGACAAGGAAGCCAATCGGATCAAGTGGATCCTATCACCGACTTCCTCCTCCTGTCGTGCCTGTCATGCTTGCCATGCGCTTGGGCCTTAGTGCTGCATTCGCTTTGGCCTTACATATTGTACTTACCATTCACTCGGGCCACATTGCCACACTGGGCACATGCTCTTCGGTGCCCTACCCAATGTGCTCACCGTGTGCTTGGGTCATACTGCTATGCTTGCCCTACCACCGTTTGCTACTAGCTTGCTTGGGACAAACATGGAGAGAGAGGGGGCAACCAAATAGTCGTGTGCGAGCGATGTAGTGAACGGATAAGGTCTGACATGGGGCTAGATGGATAAGATATTGTGTGGTTGAGGATCGAATTGAACAAGTAGTAAGCTGTGTCGTTGAGTTTGGTTGTGATAATATATTGTATAGTAGTTTTCTTAAAAAAACACCTCTCCAATGGTTTTTTATTTTCAGTTATATTGAGGCTTATGACTTTTGAAAAAGGATGTAGCTAGGCAATGATATACAGTTGGAAGTACTACCATTGTTGTAGCAAAGTTTCATAAAGTTTTAACGATGTAGCAAGTTTTATGTAAGTTTCAACAATGCAACAATTTTCGTGAAAGTTTCAGAAATAAAAAAATCAAAGTTCAAGAAGGTTTCAACATGATGACGAGGAACATTTGCTTGTTAGAATATCATTGATCGGTCAAAATATAGACCCTCTCAAAGGTGTCACAACCACTCTTGGTCGTGATGACCATTTTTGGTTGTGACGACCACTTCTTGGTTGTGACCTCCTTAGGCCACGATTATTCTTGGCCATGACGACCACTCCTTGAGTGTGGCCTTCTTAGACCACGACCGCTCCTTAGGTCATGACCCATCTAGGACATGATCACTATTGGTCTCAGAACACTTTTAGATCAATGGTTAAAAACCTCTCACCCATTGAGTGGTCCTAAATGCATCACAAAAGAAGTCAAACAAAAAGATTATCTACGAGCAGCAATTTAAAACCCACGTGGAAATAGTTGTCAACAACTGAAGACATCACGCGAGACAAAAAGACATGGCAGTTTATGGTGGAATGTGACAGTTGTAAAGAAGCGAAGAGGCGTTGGTCGAATACGAGGCAGTTAGAAGAAAACAAAGTGGTGGCAGTTAGACAAAAACTCCTGCCATTTCATATCTACAAATTCCTACAACCTGTACACTATTTAGACGTAGAGATTGTTGGGGAATGGATAGGCTACTCTAGCGTAACATCAAAATTTTCTACCGCGTAACCAAGAACTACTGCAAGTTATATATCACAGATTTACCACTAGACACCCAGACCCATAGCAGAAGTAAAGTCGATGTAGCGTGGTGGTGCAGATGTAGTCGTACTAGTCTCGTGCCTCTTCTAATAGCTCCTTGTGACCATCGTAGGTTGCAAATCGTCCTAGCGTTGAAGCTTCGGAGCAACACCTCTAAGGTATCCACATGTACGGAGTAGGAACACCACGTGTTGGAGTGTTAGCACTGGCTGTGCGGTTCTGGGTGGAGGAAGGGAGGTGGCTAGGGTTTCATGAATTCCAAATTCCTAATATATCTCTTAACCCTAAACACAGCACCCCATCCCTTTAAATAGACGCCTCATAATGGGCTCTACATTAGAGACCCATTAGAAACTTAAAATCCATCAGAATTTGGATCACCATCTGAATTAAGCCCCAACCTTTAGACGTGCGACCCTATAGGTTCACGTATACCTAGAAATGGCGTGCTCACTATTGAGTATATATAAAGATCACATCGGACGAACCTAAACAATGCTTTGTTATATGCATTTCCTTTTGCCTCGTGATATCGGTCAAACTCAAAGTGAGTACATACCATCCTTGTTTAATTAGCTTGATCACTCTTTTTTGATCACATGACTCGGGATCCCCAACTATGATTAACTCTTTAACTGTGAGTAGCATGGCCATGCATTTATGAAATCCGACCACTTGAGAGGCCTAGAGATATCTCTCCTGTTGAATGGAGGGGTAAATCCCATCTTGATCGACCATGCTTCACATCATGCTTCATGACAAACCCGAAAGCCACCTTTATAACTACCCAGCTATGATGTAGCGTTTGGTAACTCCTAAATAAATCATTACACATCTCGAGTATATGTGCCAACCTCAAGTCTAAGGATATAACATACACATTATATATGAGACCAACTGATGAAAAGAAGATTACAATGTTCTCGCAGTGTCTCAAGGTGGGTCGATCCAACTCTATATTCTCTAACATGTATTCATATTATTGATTTGATATTTCTATACCTATAACCCGTGAAACATGGTCATCAACCAATACAGGATTACCATACAATGGGCCTCCATTGGATAAATATTGTCCCGAACTTGTCTCACCTCGAGCAACAAATTCGGATGGCCACCGAGGATCAACGCCTCATGATGATTTCACTAACTACATCAATGATGAAGTTTTAGCAGATGCAGCTTTAGAAAATCTTCTTAGGAGTCTCAATTACACCCATCATCCTCCGATGATGGTATATTCTCTCCTTCGGCCTACACCTACGATAGTCAGATCACCGCCATTGGTGACATTTAATATGCAGATCTAGGAAATCCCGAGACCAATGAACAACGCTTGGCATAGGAAAGGCAAGAAGAGTAGGAACGCCAACAACAGCAACAACAGAAGGAATAGGAGAGGCAACAACGGGAAGAAGAGGCACTGCGAGACGCTAAAATACATACCTCCGCACAGTTCCTTATTCAGCGGACTCGGCAACGTTTCCTCATCAACGACCTGGGCACATCCCGGAGGGCCGCTCAACAACCATTCCAAACACTGCCCTTGGTGTCACAACAAACATTAAGAGCTTTAAACATCTCAATAGTTTCTGTGCAAGAGAAATACGTTGCACAGCGTGTTCGTATTCTTGCAAGTGCACTCGCTCATCCTCTCGAAGGAATGGATCTAGTGCAAGGAATGACTGTTCTACGTTCCATTATGCAGCAATTGGAAGATGCAGTAGAAGAAGTTTAAAACCACTCCCAGACTATGCACTCTCCAACAGGTTCACGACATACACATATGTCATCTGAACGTGTGATATAGGTCACCAAGGCCAAGGAGGGCTGAAAGTTCAATCATCATTAGCTTGGTTTTGGTGATTAATGACAAATGTATTTATGAGACTAACTTCTTTGTTAATCTTGATAGTGATTACTCTCATATGGATGAAAAATAGAAAACTCCAAGGTATGTATCCAATATCACAATATTATCCTATCTTATTGCATTCTTTGGAAATAATATACATTGTTATTAACGACAAATCTTTATATGAGACTAATTCTTTTATTTAGTATGATTTGATTAATCTCATCTCAATGAAAAATAGAAATCTCAAATGTATGCATCCGATGCAACTTATTATTTTTAGATGTATACTTTGAATTCAAAATAAAGGGCAAACTCCACCATAGTCTCAACCTTAAGATGTGCATCTTGTTTCCATTTCCATATATACATGAATGCACACATTTAGAGGAGTTCATTTTTTATCTTGAAGTTTCAGTAATATTGATTCCTTTCCATCATTCCACATATCAAAGATCATTACTTTGAAACAAATCTTTTAAGTATATAAAACTTGTGTAGTTGAAATATACTTATATTGATTTAAATATATGATAAACTCCAAAGCAATCTCAAGTTATATATACACACACACGGTAGCGCTATTCTACTCCTAAGCGTAGAATAGCTATTCTGCGTTCCGACCGGAGAAGCGCATGCAAAGCATACCATACTGATTGCTAGCAATTGGGTAGTAAATCATGAATACATTTTACTATAGACAATATATGCAATTTGTCGAGACCCGAATATGCAAATTCGGACCCTCTATGTATTCCGCACTAGTCCAGGATCACGCTAGTGCATACAGGCTCAACATAGATGAATACCACAATCATACTCAGTGGTAATATAATAAAGACTTCATCAAGTTAAGTATAATGGTTAAACGACAAAGTTCGTACCCTAGTTGTTCGCCTCCTCGTGGATCTTCTCCTCAAAAGCAGGTGTTGCTTTTTCTCCAACTAATGATATTTTGTTGCAAGGGGTGAGTACATAAAGCACTCAACAAGCCGTGCACAGAATGCAAATCTATATACTATATGCATGGCTTAGTACAAAGGATAGGCTATAAGGCTATTTTGCATAAACAACATTTGTAAAAGAATAACATAAATAGATTGAAAAACTGTAAATAAATAATAACAATAATAACTTTTGCATTTATTTTCAATAACCAACTCACAACCTTATTTCTCATTTCAACCTTCTATTCCCACATTTGTTTTGATAAAATCTAACCCTTGACTGCAATCACCGAGCAATGCTCATACTGCAAGTACAGCTATTCGAATATGTTTTACACTCTGTAGAGGTTATACACTTTACGCACAAGATATAATCATACACCACAAAGGTGAGTGATCATAACAAAGCCTTTCTAATGCCTATATAAACCCAATACTATTCGCTAAGGTTTCAACACTAGTGGGAATGGTTACCACATCCAGGGCTCTCCTCTTGTGCCATGTGAGCCAACCCGTGTGAGGACTGGTTACCACTACTCGGGCTTCACACCACCACAATAGTACTAAAGTTTAGACTCAACAAATTAATCAGCTAGGTCTGTCCCATACTAGACTTGTGGTTGTATGAATGACTCAATTCAAATTCTTGCAAGGTTAAGTTTTTAATTGATTAAGGCAAGACTAACCAAAATTCATCATAACTATAAAACCACAACTAGCCATGTACCCGTGCGTTGCAACGGAAACTCAATTTGCGATAAAAAGTTTATTTGCAAAGAGCACTAACAGTGGCAAAGGTGGGTAATTTTGATGAAGTGGCACGGGTAAAGGTGGGTAATTAAAGAGCAGTGGCAAAGGTAGGTAATTTTGATGAAGTGGCACGGGCAAAAGTGGGTAATTAAAGAGCAGTGGCAAAAGTGGGTAATTTTGATGAAGTGACGTGGGAAGAAACTCTCACTTTATATAGTAGAGATTATCATAAAAAGCAAATGTGACCACCCACGTGCCACATTGGCCCACCACGAATACATACCACTTGCCTCGGTCTAAATCATTTTACCACCTTAGTTGATTTACCAAGCTCCACGTACCATCAACCATACCAACAATGTGTGACAACACCCGACACATAATTTAATAAATATGTTTCATAATCATTAAGCAAGATTAATCATTTGCACATAAAATGATGACTTGTTGCATGGCTAAGCATACTACTTGCATTCCAACTACCCATATTGGCAATTATAGCTACCAATTTACATTAAACCATTCTAAGGTGACAAATGAGATACGGCATACGACATTGAGGGATTGATATGGCGAACAGAGGGGGCTGAATGGTCACAAATAAAATTTTCCCCACAAAATACTTCAACTAAGACCTTGAAAAGATCGCCCAAAAGAAATCGTGAAAGACCCGAATAACTTGACAACTATGTGTACCCTTAGCTTACATGGATGAGAACCATGGAATATGTGGGGATTTTTGAGTCACAATCCAGGTTGTCAAGTATCCAAAATAAAAAGAATCAATTCAACTCTTGCTTTTAGAAAGGAGATTGAGCCAAATCACAAAAGTCACTTTTAGAAAAGCAAAAGCAGAATTTTCAGAAACTGTCCTCAATTGGAGAAGGTGGTTGGTGAATTATGGTGCTATAAAAATTTTGAGAATTTTTATTCCTATGATAAAATGCGTCCTAAAGCACTCCACTAAAGATCACTTCAAAACTCCTTGTAGAAAAATCAGCAAAAATCAAATATCACAGACTGTCAGGAACTTCGAGAATAAAGTTTAAGGCTCGGTTTTCACCTCATGGCGCCCAAACGGTGTGATAAGTGGACTCCCAAATTTTTTCACAGATGAAGATGAGAGTCCCACACTTTATCCAATAAGAATCACTCAAAATTTATTTTTCTAGATTTTTTTAAAAAATCAAACACCGACTGCTACGCGAAGAAGAAGTTCTGGACAGAGTTGCAACTTGATAGAAAAGATAATCCTAGAGTGCAAAAGAGATGTAAAACCATATGAACACACTCAAGACATCCAAGATCAGCAACATTTAGAAGAAAGGGAGGCAAATCCAAATTGCAAGAAAGTAAATTGTGAGAAAGTAAATTGCAGGAATTTAAATGCTGAATTTAAGATATAAAGTAAGTGCATAATGTAAATTCAAGAATGAATGAAAAATATTTGCATTTATGGAAGGAGGAGAGGTTTACAAAGCCACACAATAAAGTGAGCAAACCTCAAAAGAGCACAAAAACTTTTACAACCTTCAAGAGGAGGAAGCTATCCCTCCCCCTCTATTTATACTACTCTTGGGCCACCTACCACCCTTGGATGAGTCCCTTAACCCTAGAGCACTCATCCAAGGGCTAGGATTAACCCACTCACACAGCCATGCAAAGGCTAACCCAAAACCAACACACATAATGGGTTTTTGCACGGTTTTTAAAGCATACTATCTAGATCCACTAACCTATCAACTAGACCGTGATCCAATGGCCCTCATTGATCCACACGGCATCTAGCTAGCATCATCGTTTTTTCTTGTCTTCTTGGCTTGCCCGGACTCCGTCTCCGATCATCTTTCGGTGATCTTCGACTGTCTGGACCTTCGACGCACCTCGCCAAGTCCCAGTCATCCTCCGCCTCACCATGACCTAGCACCGTCGTCCTGTAACCATCAAAGACAAGGAAAACCCATCACATAGCAATGCCTAAAAGATATGCAATAATCATCACAAAATCCGATAGCATCGAATGAGACCTGAAAAACACACCCTCTCATACCGCACTAGAGTCCGGTGCTACCGCCCGGCTGGTAACACCAGAAAAGGCAATCAAATCTTAAATTGCTTCAAATTGAAAATCCAATTCACATCAAACTTAATTCGAAAGCAAACCAAGCTCAAATCCAGTCAATTACTCATCACAACCATGGATAGACCTCCACATGGTCTTTCAGACATGGCAAGATAGATGTAATTTAAGTGGACGATTAGATACTCCCAACATATGGAAAACATTTGATAATTGAGATACCATGCAATACATTGAAACAATATAATATTTAAAGCATAGGTTCAACATGATCAAAGCACAACTTGCCTTTGAAGAGTTTTAGATCCTGCTTTAGAACTTGATCAAGTACTGGCTCCTCGATGACAAACTCACTAGGCAACTTGACATCTACGCGTAATGAGAAAGAAAGCAATAAATACCCAAAATAGAGAGCAAAATCAACTTCAAAAATTAAATAAAATTCACCATTAAATAGAGCATAATTTTGCAATTTTTTATAGACTAGAATCACCTCAATCAGAGTTTGGATTCAAAAGATATAGCCATTCAAAGTTTAAAATAAATGGAAAATCACATAAAATCATAAATTTTGAATTAACCGAATTAATTTTATACGGGAAATTCCCAACCTCTCACAACAATGGTGGCTTTCCACAATCCCTTTGGATAGATCGCACCAACCCTTCCCCCAAGCCGTCTAGGAACGCTCAGTTCCAAGAGTAATAGACTAACCACAAGCCATGTCCCTTGGTTCACTAGCACAGCACTAACTAGACTAAGCTTGGAGCAAGAACACTTAGAAAGTGTAGAATTTGAGTTTAAAGGTGAAGCACGGTCTCCTTGATGAAATGAAAGCTCTAAGTTGCTAAAAGATTAAGGAGATGAAAATTCTTACAAAGGAATATTCTAGCAGTACTTATATAGCCATTTGAACAGTAGCTAGCGTTACAACTGCCACAATAGCCATTGGACGTGTCAGACTGTCAAAAACAGCCTAAACTCAACTGCTACGGACTTAGTTTGATTAAGCTTAAAAATCTGTTCTTTGTACTCTGGACCAAAATTATAGGAATGAGCATTTGTGCCAGACTGAATTAGCTAGGTCCATCGCACATAGGTTTTAGAAAGAAATTGAATCCGGCGAGAAAATGTATATTTGCACAATTGCGCCAGACTGAGATTGTTTGGTCTGTCGAAGAAGAAATTTCAGAAGGAGCTTGATCCGGCGGACTTTTGAATGCAATTGATAACAAACTGAGAGATATACATTTGCGCCGAACTAGATTTTGTGTCAGTGGAAGTTGGTCCAGCGTAAATGGCGTACGCTCGGTTTAATTCTTGCACAAGGGGCATTCAACTCCGGACTGAAAAGGTAAAGTTCGGCGAAGACTTAGCTTGCGTTAGACCGAATTTTTGGAGCTAACTGGGTTAGTCCAGTGTGAAAGGAGTATGCTCGGTTTGATTTTTGTCTGAGTAGATATTAGCGTTGGACTGAAAAGTGATGGTCTGGCGTGGACTTTAATTTGCGCCAGACAGATTTGCAGAGAAAACAAGGATAGTCCGGTGTGAATTGGTTTTAGCTAAGACAATGCCGGACTAAAGAACAAAAGGGACAATTGAGTCTGGCGTGAAAGTAATTTTTTTGAGATGGCGCCGGACTTTAAGAAAAGAACGATGTTTTTGGGTCTGGCGAATAACATACTATATGTTTGGGTGAAAGATTGATTTTAATGGGGAAATATTTTTGGTTATGACCTTGATTGCAAGAAGTACAATTAATCTTAGCCCATGAACCAAGGCTTGAACTTGTGTATAATTCCTCTTTATAGTACGGCCAATCTAAACCTACCCTAGCTACATGGCTTGAATCATCTTCCAAGCCAAAACTAGTAACAAGGGTCCTTAATGTTGACTTTTTTGTTTGATGCCTTCTTAGATATACAAACAAGAATCCTCATCACCAAGTGGTCTTTGACTAGATCATCAACACTAAAGAATTTTTTTAATAATACATTTTCTTATTCAAATTGCAAAAATATACCTCTGCCGCCATATGGTTGGGCGACATATTCTAAAACCCAGAAAAAGCTGAGTTAGCCGCTGACGTGGCCCCTCTGTCAACAAGTCTGGCTCTCTATTGCCGAACCATCAGGCGACAGAAATATATCACCAAATCATCGGGCGACATATTCGTCGCTTGATGGTTGGGCGACAGAGAGGCAGACCATTTCATTCCCAAAAATCATTAAATTTTTTTTAGGAAACTTAATTTATAAGGAACAGTTTTCCACTAATTTCATTCAAAAATTCAATGTAACTTGTGAGCATTAATTATTGGAAGTCAATGTTATTTCGATAGTAGATAGAATTTTAGAATTCAAACCAGGGTTCATTAAAAGAAGATAAATTCATATTTGCCAGCGATAATTCATGTAGTATTTTAAAAAATTATTATTCAGTGTCTTTTGGTTGATAAAAAATTCAAATTTCGTTGTTCATCATTCTCTTTCGGTGTGCAACAAACTTCATGACAAATCATAGTAAAACATTGAATGAAACATTTATATTACAAAGTGCAATAAGTATAACAACTACAGTAGTATGGCATGTGAACAACACCAAAGATATAGAAGGAATTCATAAAACTGGGATACAACATAGGTACATGTCACAGAATCATACATTCCACGACCATGGATCTCGGTATAGGGAATTCGAACGGTCAATTAGATGTCATAGAACCATACATTCTATGGCTTAGGTGCCATGAAATCATCATCATCATCATTTATAAGGTTAGGAGGTATCAGTCCTTCAATTTTGATAGTGCTTGAACATCGAGGTGGAGGTGACACAAAATCGTCATCATCATCGTCATCGCCATAGTTCCTGAAACGGCCTATTGTAATAGTGTCTGAACGGCCAGTTCTGATAGTACTTGAACGGCCAGTTGTGGTAGTGCTTGAACGTCCAGGTGGAGGTGACACGAAATCGTCATTATCATTGTCATCACCATATTTCCTGGAACAGCCTGTTGTAGTACTGCTTGAACGGCCATTTCTAACAGTGCTTGAACGTCTTCTTGAACTTTCTGCTTCCGTGGTGGTTGAACGTCCTCTTAAACTTTCTGCTGCAGCAGTGATCGGTGGACCTCTACCCCTCTAGTTAGATCCTCTTCTGCGACTTTTGCGCGAACCAGGTATCACATCATCGCTGAAGAGTACAAACATCGCTACGAATTCTGGGATTTCTTTGTTCATCAACTCTTCATCCTCCGGGAATGTCTAACACACATGACGGGCATACAAAGTAATAAAGTTATGGATGATGCTAAAAAGATTAGTACAAGGAGCGAATATGAAATAACTAACCTTAATATGCTCTGCATACTGATCGGGTGGCATCAGTACCCTACGAGATATTGACGACAAACTAGCAGAAGGGTGGTCGGCTAGTTCGTACACCCTTAAATACCTTTGACGCTATCATTGCAAGTGCACCTTGAGGTCGTCGGAGGTCACAAGGCTCAGGCCAGAGGTTGTCTCCTCCTGCCTCGATGATGTCGGATGCCACTCTTGCAATTTGGCCACCACCTTACTTAGGTTCTCCTCGTTGAACGGATCATCATTCCCGTTACGTAACCTTCATCGTGTAATGAAGGGCTAAGTTGCTCATATCTGGTGTCCACGAGAATGCTCTGCTAGAGGATCCAGCCATGGTGAAGTGTAAGTGGGAGATGTGTATGTGTGCTTGTAGTTTGGAGTGGAGGTTGGGGTAGGGAAGAAGGGCTGTTTGGGTAGGGAGTGGTTTTATAAGCCACTTTGGTCTGAAAAAGCAGGCTGTAGCATGTTGTCGTTTCAGTTTGAAAAAACGGTGGGTTACAGGGTGTTGTCACTTCGCTGAAATATGGAGTGTGTTGTCCATTGGTCTGAGATGGGCAGTGTTTTGTCACTTGGTGGTGTGCTGCAGCGTGTTGTTGAATCAGTTTGAGAAAGCTGCTAGCAGCGTGCTGTCAAAGCGCACTGATAAAACTGTTGTGTTTGTTGTCCAATCGACGTGAGAAAGTTGATGGTAGTGTCTAATCGTCCTGAAAAAGCTGATGGGAGGGGGGAAAATGTGCAATTTCATCTTCATAGAGGCTTCACGGAGGCTGCACCGTATAGGATGTTTTAACTATTTTTAAGGCATTAATACGGGATATTTTAAATAATAGTATTCCATAACCAAATACAATAGTTTGTACAATATATTTGGAACTCTAAGTACATAAGATAAAAAGTATTAACAATCCAAAATATAAGAAACTATTGTCTGCCCCGTTTCTGGGCAGCTCCTCGCGGGTGGGCAGGCCTCCTCCGAATTTGCCCCTGTGAGTACGTCAATTGTGTTGGTGCACGGTGGGCCCTCTGTGGTCTAGCTGGAGGTGTAGCGTACTCCGGCTGAGAAGGCTGTGTCGGTGGTGGTGCTCCCTGCAACTGTGATGGTCCAGGCTCATCCGCATCAACGAAGTACCTGGACACATCGTCGACATCGTAGTCCACATGATCTGCGTCATCAGCCTGCCCCTTGTAGTTGTCAGGTGCAGGTGAAGCTGCAGACTGGAACCACTGTGTCTGTGAGCCTGTAACAAATGAAGAATTGTTAAGATCATTCAAAAAATGATTACAAAAAATAAAAAGTGTGATTAAGTACTCACCTTCGGCGTGAGCAGCTAGACCAACGTGTCTAGCAGCTCGCCCACTCGCAACCGGTGGTGTGACGGTGGCACGGGAGGCTATAGTACGGGAAGCTGTACCTGCTGCAACCCTACCTCCACTAAGCGGCACGCCGTGAGCCACCACATCGGTAGGCTGGCGGCATCCCGCCATCTCGAGGACCCGTCTCGAGGCGTCCTGAAACCTCACGAGGAAAGCGGTCACCTCCTCTCTGGTCACGTCTAACCCGCCAGTCAAACGAGACAGGAGGCTCCCTGACTCCTCGTATACCTGGCCTAGCACATTAGTCTAGAAAATACATTACGAATTAGTTAGCACGGTTACCAACTGAGTGTACATGAGAATGAGATAGTAGATTGGACACAACGTATCACACTGTGTAGAGTCGAGTCCGTATGGGTGGGGTACGTGTCTCTCACCTTGGGAACATGTCTAGGAGGATCGGGGTCGACGCGTACCAAACGCAGACGAGTATGGGAAGTGTACCACTGTCGGTAGGCGCGGTACATCTGCGGATCATACGCCGCATCCTCAGCATGGACGTCGTCTAGGGCTCCTCCCCACTCTTCAACCCATGGCGCCATGCGTATGTGCCAGGGGGTGTCCCCATGTACGCCCTTCCTAGTTTGGCTGTGAATAAGAAATAAATATAGCGTTATTAGATGGCATTACACAATAATAATTATAGAACATTGATGCAAGGAACTTATGTGTGGGCGCCGTATGGGACCACACAGTCAACCTGGACTGGGAACTCCTGTCGTAGACCGAACTGCGTCATCACTCGATGAACAGCGTAGCCCTCGACCTGGACGCCGAATAGGAGGAACAGACGCGTGCGTCGGTACGCCGCATCTCGTGTGCAAAGGGTGGACAGCCCACTTGTCACACGAAGCTCCACCTCTGCCTCTTTGTACGATGTCCAGTGTGCGTGGTCGTCGGTGAGGTGGTCGAATGCAGCGACGAGCTGCGGGTAGCCCAGCCGCACCGTCTTGTGTTCCCACCTAGGCTGCATTGACGATAGAATGTTACCGTTAGTACTCACAAATGTTAAAGCGAAAGTACCAAAATCGTGATTGCAATATCTTCCCCGTCGGTGGCACCAGATGGTGCCCATGGTCGGAATGTCGACGTCGTCATCACTTGTATGTACAAGAGGCTGCAGGTCGATGTCAGGCCGCCCGATTTGGAACCTCTCGTATGCCCAAAGCTGTACCAGCAGTGGACATCCAGTGAAGGTCAAGCCGTCGGTGATCCATCCACAACTGTCGCAGAGTGCACAGCACGTGGCGCACAGCACAGCAGATCCCCAAGAGTACTGCGACACGACATCAAGGGGTGCGTCCGCAATCGCCCTCACGAACTGGATGAGGTACCTGTCCACGCTACCCCTACGGGAGCTCGTGAAGATGCACCAGCCAAACAGCCACAGCAGATATGCCTCCAAGTGGCGGCTCACCCTATACTCGTCTGCAGGCTCGACGATCTGCGCTGCCTGTAAATTTAAGCTTACTTGTTATTTTAAGCAGTATATGCACAATTAAGTTTTAAAGGCTAGTTGCATACCACGAACTGTCGAAGCCACCTTAGTGTCGGACCATGTGTACTGCCGAAGGGTCGGTACACAGCAGTTGGTAGTATACCCTAGAACCGCTCAAGTAGTTCCTGGCGCCATGTCGGGTTAACGTCCTGGGGCACCAAAGGGTCATCGGCAATCGGAAGGCCGGGGAGGTACGAGATGTCCTCCAAAGTGATCGCCATCTCCCCGACAGGTAGATAGAAGGTGTGCGTCTCCAACCTCCACCGATCCACCAGAGTAGTAATCAGGGACCTGTCGAACAGGAACCGACGACCCACGTCCTCCACCATCCGGGCGAGTGGCAGCAACCCTGAAGCTCGAAGCCTATGAAACAAAAACATGTAATTAATATCGGTACAACACTAATCATGATACTACAACAAACATATTTAGAAATTTAAATACTAATATGTTACCTAGGGATCCAACGAGGATCGAGCACCCAGGAGTATTGCGGTGTCCTCAGTCGAAGTACGCCGAGCTGCACAGGATCCTCCCCTCCTCTGGAAAAGTAGTGGAGAAGTGGGCACGGTGACGACTATCAACAACCGGATCTAGCAACTCAAAGGGCCACTTGTCATCTCCATCCTGGTGAGCCATAGCTGCAAATTACATAAATAAAAGTTATAATTAAAATGCATATAGAAACAAAAGTGTACGAAAAACTATACAAACATCACAACAATATATTGAAATCATAACAATATATTGAAACAATTTTAATAATTTGTCAAGCCACAACACTCACAACTACATGCAACATGCATACAATTAGGTAAAAAACAGAGTTCAACACACACTACATCAATAAAATATAAATTTGACATATAGCATATGATAATTCAAATAGCCTCTCATCTGGTATGATGGCATCGTGCACCACTCCTTGCAGACAACGATCTCTCCCCCGTCGTCAGATTGCCATCTCCTCCTTCATCTTCTTCGCTTTGTGGTTGACAGTTCTTAAACGTATGTCCTGTTTGGTGGCACAATGAATATTTCTTCACGCGTTTACCAGCTTCAGACTCATCCATATCATTTCTGATATGCCTTATTTTTCGACGCCCTACTTTCCATCTTCTTGCATCAAAATCAGGAATTCAAAACCTTTCATCAACACTAGGAGTTATGGTGAAAGAGCCGACAACACCATAACCATAAAGCTTCTCGCTCCAAGTTGCCATCACCTTTTCCTTCGTAAAATATTCAGATAGATACATATCGGGTCACATTTCAAACAACACACATGCGGCTATCACATGAGAATATGGTCTATGCAAAAGGTGGGGTTTGTTACATGAGCATTTGCAGTCAGCCTCAAAGGTGCATTATTGGGTGACAACCTTCTGGTTGGTTCCACATCATCCTTTATCCCTGCATATCACCTCGAAACAGTAGTGTTCGTGCGCCTACTTTGATTGCTCTATACTTGGCCGCCTTCGTACTCTTCTCATCCATGTATTTAGTGATCATGCTAGAGTACAATAACTTCTCATCTCTCATTACTACTTCAGCAGCTTGATGTCTATCCACAAAGTACTTGGTTGTGCCCTGCAGCACTCCTTCAACAATTCCTACCAACGGGAGACACCTCATCCCTCTCATTACCCAGTTGTACACCTCCGCAAAGTTAGTCATCATGACACCATATCTGGCACTATGTGTGTCATGTAACAATGACCACTTCTCTTCCGGCTCGTGCTTTATCTAGTCCGAGAAACATTTGATTAGCCTTTGCCTTCGATGACGATTCGTCGCCTCGTCTTCTGTTGGCAGGGGGAATAGAGGCTTCGCCTGCTCCTGTATTTCACTACTACTAGTCTTGTTTGTCTGCTCCTTGTGTTTTCTTGTTAGTTCATCAAGATTCTTCCATAGAGAACGGAACTTGCTCTCTTGGTTCTGCTTACATAGTCTCTTAAACATATTCATCAGTTCCTTGTTTCTGAATTGCTTAAAGAAATTCGCACCCAAATGCCTCATGCACCATCGACTCTGCAAGTCAGGCCATGGAAATAGCTCATCTTCCCCTGTTTGCAACTGTTTGATGGCACTAAGCAGACCAGCATGCTTGTCATGCAGCATGCACACATCTTGATTAGTTTTCACCACTCCGATCTTCAAGTTCCCTAGGAACCACAACCAACTCTCATAGTTTTTGCTTTTTATAAAAGCAAAAGCAATAGACAGAATCTAGTAGTTTCCATCAATGCTCACAGCTGTCAATATGTGCCCTTTGTACTTCTCGGTCAAGAATGTGCCGTCCACGCACAACAATAGACGACAGCGATAGAACACCTTAATGCAAGCTCCAAATGCGAAGAAAACTCTCTTTAGATGCCTCTTAGTCAACCACTTGCTTGACGAACAGTCTTGATAATCATAATAAGTGGCAGGATTTTTTCCCTGAATGCAACTGAACAGTGCAGACAGATTATGGTATGAGTTTTCAAACTTCCCAAACCTCATTTTTAAAGCTTCTATTTCGCCCTCCATGCCTTCTCGTAGCTAATTGTATACTGATATTTGTTCTCAATTGCTCGGATAATAGCATGGGTGTAGGGTCGAGGATGCTCCTAGAGAGGGGGTGAATATGCGTTTTATGAAATTCGATCGCTCACTAAATAATCGCTCTAATCAACCCCTATGTCAAAACCTAATCAAAGGTAATGCAGAAGCGATAAATAAGTTTTGACAATTAAAGCCTAAATTAATTAGGCTCACTAGTGCACTAACTAAATTATGTCTCTATATTAGAATTGCTAAATTGGACAAACAATTAATACTAAGCAATTCTAATACAATCAAGCAATTGATAAATACTCAATAATGTAAATTGCTTGAAATTAAAGAGACAAGGGACAACCGATGTTTTTCCGTGGTGTTCGGAGACTTGTCGGTCTTCCCTAGTCCACGTTGAGGCAAGCCCAACCACTTGGACCGGCTCCCGCTCGAGCGCCCGCCTCGATTCCACTAGTCGTGGCTTTTCACGCCTTCGCGTAGGCTCAACCCGAACCTTCACAAACTTGCCGGGGCTTCTCACACCTTGAGAGCTCCCGCGCACGACACCTACGCCGTCTAGGAGTCGGCAACCTCCAAGAGTAACAAGCCGCTCCTCGCTTGAACTTCACCGAGCACAACGAATGCGCTCCCGGTGATCACCTCATGCAACACATGCACCAAGGCCTCCCTCAAATGCAACACATGCACAAGAGGCTCTCAAACCACTTCCTAACTGCAACACATGCAATTAGCCTCACTCTTAAGCTCAAGAATCAATTGTGAGTGTGCAACATGCAACACCTCATCCAAACACTCAACCAAGCCAGCAACCTCTGCCTCAAGCCCCCAAAGGGGTCTATTTATACTCCACCAAAGAAAACTAGCCGTTGGGGGCAAAATACTGATTCTCGGGCAGAGAGGCCGGTCATACTGCACCCTGGGCCGGTATGACCGCTCCTCACAAGCCAACGGCTAGAAAAATAGCCGTTGCACGAAAACCCGGTCATACCGCGCCCTTGGCCGGTATGACCGCAAGCACCTCCGGTCATACCGCACCACCACAGAGCCAAAAAGCATCTCTCTGGAAAAAAACACACCGCACGGGCCGCCGGTACTATCACGGCCAAGATGATCAAGACGGGGCCGGTCATACCGCCCACACAGACTTCAAGAGCCGATTTTCGCGCAATATTTTCTCCAAGGAGCCAAACACTATTCCTTGAGCCATTTAGATGATTAACACGTGATCATACACTCGTGCAAAACACATTTGCACCAATTTAACCCATGCTCAAAAAATTTCAACCAAATTGCAAAAACACATTTTGCAATCAACTCAAAATCTATTTGCAAAACGTATTAAGCAAATCAAATTCGAGTTTATGAGATTAATCCCCCTAGCCATGTGAAGGTCAACACGAGACCCAGTCAACTTACCAGCACCCGTTGCAAGCCCTACTCACATGCTCTCGGGATTCCGGACTCATAAACCTCAGTTTATTCGCACAACGAACTTGCAAATAACGCAATAACCATATTTCATGCTTGAGCACTACTCTTTGCAATACATGCAAAGTCTAGCTCCAAGCAACACAAAATCAAGGTGCATGAACTCTCTAATTGCAACACATGCAATTCTTTAGTTCCATGCAACCATACCAAATCAATCACACTAAAACCAAATCAACCGTATGAGCTCTCTACTTGCAACACATGCAAGCCTCTAGCTCCATACAAACACTTAAACACCAAATCAAACATATGTTCTCTCTACTCACAACACATGCGAGCCTCTAGCACATACACAACCACAAACACCAAATCATGCTTGAGCTCTCTCCTTTTGCAACACATGCAAAACTTAGCTCCAAGCAACCACAAGTTTTAGAAAGATTGTTTTGACACAACACATGAAGCTTCAACATTTGCAACACATGCGAAAGTGAACTTCACGCAAAAGCCAACGCATTAGCTTATCCTATTTGCAACACATGCAAATCAAAGCATTATGCGAAAACCAACTGCATGCGCTCTTCCTCTTTGCAACACATGCAAATCAGAGCATAAACCAACAACTACCAAGCATAAACTTAACCCATTCGCAACACATGCCAAATGATTAACTCTTATGCGAACACCAAATCCAAATGGTTTGAGCTTGAGTGAACGCGGAATGAGATCACCAACACATGATGAAGCTCAAACTAGGAGACAACCCCTCTTAATAGTACGGCGATAAAAACTAGACTCAAAGACTACAAAGTCCTTAGCCTATCTAGTTATACCTTCTTCGCCGCACGCAAGCAATCCCCTTTGGGGTCTTTATAATCTTTACTTTGATACTCCCTCGGGATCATCACTCGACTCCTCTTCTTTAACTTCGGGATCTTCTCTTAACGCTCATCACCTCATGATGCCGTCCTTATCTCGTTCTCAATCATCCTTGGACTTAACCTAACTCAATCACAACTCATGAAAACCGTTAGTCCAAGATGCATGGTTGTCTCAATTATATCTTGCACTCCATCAACACATAATGGATGCCTTTAGATCAATTGAGCACAACCTAAATCAATTTGAATGATTTAAGTATGTCTTAAGTACAATAATGCAACCATGCTTCATTATACTTAAGAACTATTCATTTGTCCTTAATTAATCAAGGAACACCATCAACACATGATGAAATGTTCTTTAATGATTAACAAGACAAATGAACTCATTTTAAATTTTCATTTAAATTGACATGAGTATATATTAACTACACAAGTTTTCATATACTCATGTTGATGAAAAGTAATGATCCATTATGTGTAGGTTATATGGAAATGATCATTATTTTAAGTCATCAACTATAGAATAAACCCCACATGTATATGTGCATAGATATAATTGACTTGGATATAATATGCACATATTCAATTTGATCATATTGGAGTATATCCTATATTACCATGAGTATACTACAACTAGTCAATTCAAATATATACTCAAGGATTTAGTTTCTTTGTCTTGATCCTTATATGTGTCAATAAGAATTAGATCAATACAAAGAGACTTTCAAGTTAAACTACAAACTCCCCCTAAGTATGTGCATCCATGTAATATATGGATTGGGAAACATGATGCACATTTGTGGTTAATACAATGGGGACATTCATATTTTAACTTGAATCCAAAGTATGCAATTTAATACTAGAATGAATACGCATACATACCTTGGGTTTTTCATTTTTCAATGCGATGAGACTAATCAAGGATATTCTAAATAAACGAGTTAGTCTCGATATAAGATTTGTCATTAATAACAAAATCACATTAATGGATAATCTCAATATTAGATTTGTCATTAACACCAAAACCATAATTAATGAAGGTTGAACTTACAATGGAGCTCAAAATTAAGCTTCTCCACTATCTCGGTACATGATATTCGCGACATACCTAGATGACAGGTTCCTGTGAGCCATCAGGGTCTCCTCAGTCATATAGCTATGCTGCTCAACCGTTGAGTATAACCAGTGGGTGTCCCATTTGGGCTTGTGCGCATGCACTCTCAGGGGCACTACCCATGGATCTCGCACACCACATCGTAGCACGTTGGGGTGGACTTCTTAATCTTGAAAGTCCTTCTTAATGATAAAGCCCAATCTTTCACAACATCCTGCACTGCCTGTTTTGTCAGGTACATACTGTTAGGCTTCACCTCATTGTCACTATACTGCCAAGGTGTATCATTGCTTTCATTGACAACCATCTTATTAAATTAATGCGTGCTCCAATCGGCTAGCACAAGCGGCTCCGTACCTCCGTCTTCCTTATCTGAGTCATCATCGTCTTCTACTTCTGTTATAGTGTACTCATGATTTTCCTCTTCCATCCTTGCTGTTATTTCCTCAATTTGCTCACCTTCATCTACTTGTTCCTGCACTTTTTGTCCAATGTTTTCATCATCATCCCCAGACTGAATTTGTTCACCACTTTGGTAAATGATGTCCTCGTTGCATTGCTGAACATGCTGCTCACGGTTAGATCCCCCGATTTCGGTGTCATCATAAATGGACTCATTTTGAGGCTCACTATACTCACCGGTGTCCAATTGCTGCTAGGGGGCAACAACTCTATCATATGCTTGCAATAAAAGCACCCAATAGCATTCACGTTGCTCCGCCCCCCTCACATATGACCTCTACGATGTAGTTTCCTTCAGCTTAAATAACTCTCAATAAATAGGATCATTTTACATACTACATAGGCAAAATAACTTCAGCTTGCACTTATCTTGTTCCATCTGAAAAGTATAATACAACCAATTCAACATAGAAGCAAATGTATGCTCTTCGACCCTACTCAAACTTCTGTCCACATACTAGAAGTTACTCAGATCTGCACCCTCTAGACCATACATGACAACCCCATCTCCATAATAAATTCTAAATGGAACTCGTTCTGACATATCTGCGAACCAATTTATTAACCCACGAATTAATTACTTTTTGTAAAAAATAGTGTGACACCTAACATTCCTATAAATATACATCTCTCTATTTCTATCCGTAAAAAACATCTATATTCCTAAAAATATACATCAACGTACTTCTATCTATAACAAAAACATCTATATTCTTAAAAATATATTATTATTCCTAAAAACATCTACGTAGAAGTATCTGTACAAACCAACTAAATTATGAAAAATAAACAAAATCTATCAGTAACCTCTAAATTTAACTAAATCTAAAATTTTTTCTATCCTAGCATGATTTATTGCTAAACAAAATCTATCCGTAACCTCTAAATTTAACTAGATCTAAATTTTTTTTCTACCCTACCATGATTTATTGATAAACAAAATCTATTTGTAACCTCTAAATTTAACTATATTTAACATTTTTTCTACCCTACAATGATTTATTGCTAAATAAAATTAATATAAAAAAAATTACCTCCACAAATATCGCACGGCTACAAATCTTCTCCTTTTTTTTCCCTCTTCTCTCCCTCCCTCTCTCCTTTTTTCTGCTTTGGCTCGATTCAAATGGGTTGGCTTGTGTGCTACGGTGCGCGTGGGGCGATTTATACAGGGTACTTTGTCACCCGTTGGTTGGGCGACAGAGGCGCACGCTCTCTCTGTCCCCCAACCAATAGTCGATTTATTATCTATCGCTTGTTCGTTGGGCGACAGAGGGAGGCGAACAGTTGATTCTCCTACGTGGCGTCCACGTGGCCTCCAGTTGCCCGTTCGATAGGTGACACATGGCTCTGTCGCCCGTTCAAATGGCAACATTTCTCTCTCGCCTACTAAAAAGGCGACAGATGTATATTTTTGCAATTTGTTTTTCCGAGGTATATTTTTGCAATTTGAATAAAAAATATATTATTAAAAAAAATTCCAATACCAAAACCCCATAATCATATATATTTAAAAATTAGGGGGCCTAGATGCTTTTAGCCATATATTGATAGAGATCACAGTGGATGGCAATACCTAGGCTCTTCCTATCACACTTGCATTTGTGGAGAGTGAGAACATCAACAATTGGATATGGCTTCTGGGGAAATGAAATCTAGTGTTGTGAACGACCGTTTTTGGGTTTGCATCATACATGATCAATATGCTAGCTTATTGAATGCAATTTTAAAGTTACAAAAAGGGGAAGACGAGCTCTATCAATGGCCTGATTTGCAGAGTAGGTGATACAAGAGGTATATGTATGCTAATTTCTATAAGCAATTCATGAACAATGACCTAATGAAGCTTTTCAAGAGACTTTGTAATGCAAAATAGCAAAAAAAAACATGATGCACTATGAAAGAAACTGGACGAACTCATAATGAAGTACACGATACAGGCAGCGAAGAAGCCTACAATAGGTGCAGAAGAGCTCCCCATTGCGCTCGATAAGATACCCACAGATCCTCCAAAATTAGTCAGGAAGAGTGCAAGGCAAATTTTTGAACCAAAATTTTTTGAATTGAAAGTTTTTGAACCAAAAGCGAATGAAATTTTCTGTTATGAAATTTTTGAGTTGAAAATTTCCTAGCTGAAACTTCTCGATTTGAATTTTCTCGAGTTGAAAGTTGCTTGAGTTGACATTTTCCAAGTTGAAAGTACCAGAATTGAAATTAAGTTGAAAAGTTCCTGATTCGATTTTTTTTGAGCGATTTGAATTTTTCTAATTTAAAATTTTTAGAGTTGAAATTTTGCCTAGTTAAAATTTTTTCGAGTTGATTTTTTTTCGAGTTGAAGTTTTCTATTTAGTTTTTTAAAGTTAAAATTTGCTAATTTGAAAATTTTGTTAGAGAGAAAGGAAGGGGCTGGGGTAAGTAAGTAGGGAAGACGAAAGCAAAAAAGATAGAGATGAATGGAGAAGATGGCAGTGACAAAATTTTAAGTTCGAGGGTTGAACCTGCAACCTTTATTTTGTCCAATTACCGCCTTCCTGGACATGAACTTTCCTTACAACCGGCAAATCTTGCCATTTAGCTTTGCAACCCTTTGCAATATGGAGTAGCGAAGAAAGACCAAAGGAAAAGTCACTCGAGACTCAGAGAATTCGAGAAAATTGACGTTTTACCATTATTATTTTGTGGACTCGCGCTTTTACCACTGATTCTATGACGCTCGCGCTTTTGCACCTCATCTCGGGCAAACTTTGCACATTTGCCATTTTCTCCATTTTACGCATTTTCCAGCTTTTTTCTCAGGTTTTTGCCGAGCGAACTTCCGGTTTTGCCCCTGGCCACGTTAGAAGAACCGAAGAAGGGCTTGGTCTGGCTCGAACCATTACCTCGGTTTCTCTCTCTCGTTCTCGCGGTGGGCGACGACGACCAGCGGCGGCGATCGATCGCCGGTCAAGGCGCCACCGTGGCGAGCCTGCGGAGGAGAAGGAAGAAAAGGTTAGATTTTGCATCGGCCGGCTGCGCTCCACCGACTGCATCGCCCGGCTTTTGTGTGGTATGAAACCCTAGATATGTGACTTGCGTGGATTCATGCGGAGGATAAGTAAGGAAAGGTTAGATTTTGCTCGATGTTGCTCGATTTATAACCCATTTGTATTGTGGGCTTTGATATGTTGTGGTTTTTGTGTGGTATGAAACCCTAGCTATGTGACTTGCGTGGATTAAGTAAACTTGCTGAAGAGATGGAGAACAATTTCTCAGGGTAAACATTTGTTGTAAAGCTTTGTTTGCATGCCATGGTTGATATGAATTTAAACTTTGTATGCCAATTTCCCTGTTTATGTAGAGCTTATAACTTAGATACTGGGATAGGAGGTTGGATGGATAATATACATGATTGTGCAACCAATGTACATGGTTGTTCAGAGAATATTGACGGGGAGTCAACCAATATACATGATATTGATCAAGGCCAATCAAGATATTGGAGCAACAAGATGATGAAGGAGGATAGAAACAATGGATGAGGACACTTTATTTGAACTGCTTGGCTTGAGGGGTGAACATGACTCTGGTGTGCCAAAGAAAGGAACTGCTCCAGCTTAACCATTTACATGCATGGGTCAAAATTTGTTTCATGAAACTGAAGATGCAGCTATGCATGTTGGTGACGACACTCCTGAAGAAGAATGTTGCTTGTATGACAAAGATAATCCTAAGATGGATGTTGGCACTATGTACCCCTGTATGAAGGATTTCAGAGATGCTATAAGAATGTATGCAATAAATGAGGAATTTGAGCTGGGCACTAGTCACTCTGATAAAAGTAGATTTAGGGGTTTTTGTCTTGGAGGCGGGTGTAATTGGGAACTTGCTGCCTATAGGAGAAAAGATATGAGAACTGTTGTGGTACT
The DNA here is from genome assembly GCA_036346375.1 of Guadua angustifolia. NCBI lineage: Eukaryota > Viridiplantae > Streptophyta > Magnoliopsida > Poales > Poaceae > Guadua > Guadua angustifolia. The sequence goes on from CM070508.1 coordinate 21,107,489, forward strand.
AACTTTGTCTAACCCTTGTTTGTTTTTGTACTTATGCATGCTATATTTTGTTGTGTTCTATGTGCAATTTAGTAACAAGTGCAAATTATTTGCAGGTGTCAGTCCACAAGAATGAGCACACTTGCACATCTAGTAGCAGGTTGCAAATCAAAAATGTCAAACAAGGATGGGTAGCTGTCAGGGCAATTCCAATCCTGAGGAATGAACCTAAGCTTGGCACTACAGAGCTGCATAAGAGGTTACAAGATAAGTACAAAGTTACCATTAGTTCTTATGATGTAGTTTGGAGGGACATCGAAAGCTCTTGATGAAATGTATGGAACACGGAACCAAAGTTTTGGCATGTTGTATAGGTGGAAGGCAGAGGTACTTAACAGTGTCTGGTAGTATAGTAGAAATTGACACCATTGTTGTAGAAGATAGAGTGTATTTTCAGAGATTCTTACGTGCACTAAAGCCTTGCATTGATGGCTTTATCGGTGGATGTAGGCCTTACATTAGTGTAGACTCAACCGCCTAAATGGTAGATGGAGTGGACACCTAGCATCTCTGAATCGCTCTAGATGGGAATAATTGGATGTATCCTTTAGCATATGGATTCTTTGATAGTGAGATCGAAGATAACTGGTGCAGTGGATGACCCACTTAGTAAGGCGAGAGGTGAACTTTCGATTGCTTGCTATTTGCACAGATGCTGTAAAGGCTTGGAGAATGCTTTGGGGCTAGTTTTTCCACATGTAGAGAAGAGGAGTGCTTTAGGCACCTAATGAATAATTTTATTAAGAAGTACACAAGGATTGGGTGTGGTGATATGTACCCAATGCTAGGGCATACAGAAGGAAGTCTTTGATAAGCATATGGCTGCAATTGTAGCCCAATGTGATGATGTGTTGCCGTACTTGGACAAGCACCATAGTCATAAGTGGATGAGATGCAACTTTAACGTAGACATCAAATGTGACTACGTTAATAATAATTTAGCTGAATGTTTCAACAATTGGATTAAGGACTACAAAGACCTACTCAGAGATCAACTTGCAGACAAGATTAGGGAAATGATCATGGTGCTCGGGAAAAGAGGAGGAGGATAGGGAAAGGCTAACTGGAAAAATATTGCCGTCTGTTATTGTGCAACTCACTGGTAGGACTAGAGGGTTAGGACACATCAGAGTTGTCAAGTTAGGCCATCACTCTGCTGAGGTTTGGGATAATGGCGGCAAACAACAAGAGAGGCATATCGTTAAACTGGCCATGAATGAATGTACATGCTTAGAGTGGCAGCACACTGGGAAGCCATGTGCTCATGCCTTGGCACTTCTAACTAGTAACAAGGAGTACAAGATAGAAGATTTTGTGCATGATTATTACTCAATCAAAAGGTTCCAGTTTGCATATGCATCTCTTATTGAGCCTTTGACTGATAAATCTCAATGGCTACATGTTGATATAGCGGCAGAGATTGCTGCACCATTGGTCAAAAAGAATGCTGGCAGGCAGAGGAAGCTCAGAATGAAAGGTATTCTTGAAGGTGGCAGCAAGTCCAATGGTAGTGGTAACAAGTGCTTGCCAAGAGGACCTGTGAAATGCCAAAGGTGTGGAGAATTGGGTCATAGGCAATCTAGCTACAAGTGTTCCATGAATGGCACTAAAAAGAGGAAGAGGAAGCCCAGAGCTAGAAGGTTTTTAGGTGCAAATCAGCCTGCTGCAGAATCAAGTTCACCTCCTTTGTATCAAGGTAAAAAAAGTATCATGCCATTTTTCTGTTGTTCACTTCATATGACAATTTCCTCTATTATATCTTCATTTTAGCCGTAAGACTCGGGTCAAGAAAGCTGGTAAGAAGTCAAGCCAACCATCTTGATCGATGTCTTTGAACCAAGCTCACCTCCTGCTGCTGCTCCAATCTCACCTCCTGCTGCTGCTGCTCCAAGCTCACCTCCTGCTGCTCCAGCTCCAATTATACCTGCTGCTGCTACTACACCAAAAAACAGGAAGAGGCTGGCTACAAGGAAGAAGATCACTCCAAGAAAAAAGATGGATCCATGGAAACCTTATATTTTGTAATGGCCTGGAACATTTGTCTTTTGTAATGGCCTGGAACATGTGTCCATGATCTGGTGCATTGTCCATGATCTTGTGCTTGCGGGTGTGATGGACAAATGTATGAATATCTGAAGCATGATTATTGGATGCCTGCTTTCTGGATGACCAAGTGACATTTCTTTTGGAATGGTTGATGATCTGGTAAGTGTCTGGTGTGAAATGTATGTGTCTGTTGTGAAATGTATGTGTCTGAGTGAAATTTGTTTCTGGTGTGAAATCGATGATCGATAAGTGTCCGTGTGAAATCTGAAATCTGACAAAACATAACAAAAATGTATGTGTCTGAGTGTATGTTTACATTAGCTGCTGCCTGCTGTTGACAAAAATTGAGATTGCATGTTTCAGTGACAAAATTTGACAAAAATTTTTGCCTGCTGCTGACAAAAATCGAGATTGCATCTGAAATGATCTTGTCCATTGCGCTATGGTACTGATATGTATGTGTCTGCATTAACTTATACATTCTCATGATTGGCAATTGCATATTATCATTCGGAAGAACCGCTTTTAGTTGATCGGCAATTGCATTACATCAAACGGATTATGGGCATGACATATTGCTCGTGTCCGAATTATGAGCATGACATCAAACCGAGTCAAAAGTTCCCCATTGAATCTTCTTCTTTGTTTTTATTACCGGGAGAATGAAGATCGATCATTGCAAGATACTTATGTTTTCACCCAAATCTAGCATTTCAATTGCTTATTTCTTATACTTCCTCATCTCTTGAACAAAATTTTCAGATCTATCACATGGCCAAAGACACATAGAATGCATCTAATTTGGATCATGCTTTTGGATTTTATTGTCGATCATAAAATCTTACAAAATCAAAAACTTTATTTGAGCCATACTTATCAAACAATGAAGCTTAAGATGAAGAACCAAGCCATACAAGGGATGCCATTTCACTTCAAAGCCACCAAAGATAACACACACACGGGACAATAGTACACTAACAACAAACCGAACAACTAAAATTTTCTCTATTTCGATGATCTTATCTAACTTCGCTCCATTGATTTCTTTGATTTGTCATCTCCATCTTCACTACAAACCCTTGCAGCTTCTAAAGTGCCCTTGCATAATTCATTGTCCATGCCCCGTCTGCACAAAAGTTCAACATATTGCTCATGCTACATGAAGAACCTGCATTTCCCAGGAATCTGCGTAAACTCACAACAACAAATGCGGTTGGCTCGTCACTCGCACAGAAACCCTAATCAATCAGATGCAATTGAACATTTCTGAGATCAAAAACTCACATCTTTCTCATTCAACACACACTTGAAGAAGACCCTACCCGAGTACATCCTCGTCCTCGCGATCGGCTCAATCACATCGGCATCAAGACTTAGGGCATGGCACCAATGGCGAGCCGATGGCGTGCCGGATGTCAACACTCCGTTCCAAATGAATCTGCGTTGAGAGGGCGCCGTCGAGAAGCTACCACGCGACATGGATGCTTACTCCTCCTCCTCGGGGGCTCACCACGGTGGCCGCCGCTCGTCGCCGCCTTCTCCTCCGCAGGGCTCGTTTAGGGTTTACAGAGAGAAACATTGCGGGTTGAGCTGACCAAGCCCTTCTTGGTTCTTCTAACGTGGCAGGCAAACCGAAGTTCGCTCGGCAAAAACACGAGAAAAAGCTGGAAAATGCGTAAAATGGAGAAAATGGCAAATGTGCAAAGTTTGCCCGAGATGAGATGCAAAAGCGCGAGCGTCATAGAATCAGTGATAAAAGCGCGAGTCCACAAAATAATAATGGTAAAACGTCAATTTTCTCATCTAAGGAAGAGGAGCCGCAGAGCCCAGCTGAGCAGCGCAGCAGCAGCAGCAGCGGCGAGAAAACCCTCGCGCCGCGGCCGCCGCACGGCCACTGACGCTGCCCACCCACATCCCACCGCCGATTCGATCCCGTCGAAACCGAACTGGTGAAACCCCCCAGCCCCCACCCATCCCACTCTCCGATTTACATAAGTAACCCGATCTGACCTCTGAGCCCCGGTGACTCCGCAGCTCTCCCGAGATCCGAGCCGTCGCGGCGACGGCATGGCGCGGTTCGAGGTGAACGGCAAGTCGGTGCAGGGCGTGGACCTGTTGCGGCGACGGTACTGGGCGTGGCGCTTCGACTTCTGGCCCTTCCTCGCGCTCTATGCGCTCTGGCTGCTGCTCGCCGTCCCGGCGCTCGACCTCACCGACGCCCTCGTCGTCCTCGGCGCGCTCTCCGCCTCCCATATCCTCACCTTCCTCTTCACCGCCTGGTCCGTCGACTTCCGGGCGTTCGTCGGGTACTCCAAGGCGAGGCATCTCTCACCCCCATCTATCAACATTTCACGTATCTGTTTCTGTTTGGCGCGCTATAGTATCTAGGGCTAAACAGCTTGCACTTGGTGATGGTGCAGGTGAAGGATATCCGTGTGGCGAACGCGTGCAAGGTAACCCCTGCGAAGTTCTCGGGGTCGAAGGAGATTGTGCCTCTGCATATACAGAAAACTGTGAGTATGTCGTGGTTTTGCTGTGAACTGGTGGCGGTTTTGATGTTTTGGTCACTGAGTGTGGTTTAGGTGGCTGTTCAGCTGGCCTCATCGTCGGCTGCAGGTGAGAGGGAGGAGATCTACATTGATTTCAGGAAGCAGAGGTTTATCTACTCGGCAGAGAAGGATAACTTTTTCAAGCTCCGGTACCCAACAAAGGAGTCCTTTGGGTACTATATTAAGGGCACCGGTTATGGATCAGATGCCAAGATTAACACGGCAATGGATAAGTGGGGGAGAAACATGTAAGATACAGTTTTGCTCCCTGTTTGTACTTGCCTTTCAGTAGTTGAGTTAGAGGACTTTAAATTGATCACTTGTATAATTTGTGGGTGACATCATCGTGAATGTTATAGATCAACTTGAGAAACACAACCATAGCCTTCTTTAAGCCTAGTTTTCTTTTTTTTTATGCTCTTTACGTCTAGGATTGAACTACATTGCCGCCAAACAATGTCTTGAAAATGTGCAATTGGTGATTGAGCTTTGCTCCATTTGAGTGCCACATCCCAAAGGGAATTCCCAACTTGGCATGAGAATAGACTTTTGTACATTATAGTGTATACACCAATTGCGAAGAAGAGTCTAAAGAGTAGCTGAAGGCATTTAGTGCATACATTATTATGTTGACACAACTTGTTGTGAAATTCAATTCTCTTCATACATGTAAATGTCTTAAATCACTTTATACGAGCAATCTTTTACTGTTTTTGAAACAAGTTATAAATACTGAATGGGATGCAAAAGAACAAGTGGCTGCAGTGGAGTTTTTCAAGGTAAAACTTGCTGCAAATAAACATGTGCTAGGTGTCTATGGAAGTTGAATTACGGGCAGAGGAGGTGGATGCTTAACTTATTCTCATGAAGAACGAAGAGAAGTTTGTTTATATCTGTAGTTTTAAATATACAAAACTCTGCAAAGTTTCTTTATATCTGTAGTTTTGAAATATACAAACTTTGCAAAAGCTTGTATTGAATGAATGTCTAGCTTTGAAATGCTGAGGCTTTCGTCATACATGCATCTGTTTAGCAATAATGGCTAACGCTCTAAATTGTTTCTTCTCTAGATTTGAGTATCCACGGCCCACATTTCAGAAATTAATGAAGGAGCAATGTATGGAACCGTTTTTTGTTTTCCAGGTTAGTTTCTTTCATCTTTGACTTGTTACTTTATCAGCTTACATGTTGTTGCTGACAGTGAGCTCTTTACAGGTTTTTTGTGTTGGTCTTTGGTGCCTGGATGAGTATTGGTACTACAGTTTGTTTACACTTTTCATGCTCTTCTTGTTTGAGTCCACTATGGCAAAGAATAGATTGAAGACATTGACTGAGCTAAGGCGTGTGAAAGTTGACAATCAGATTGTGTTGACTTATCGCTGCGGAAAGTATGCCTCCTTCATTTAATTTAATGCTTATACTGTCTCAGCATATATCTCATCCAAATAATGAGTTATTTTTATTTAGATGGGTTAAAATCCCAGGGACAGAACTACTACCTGGAGATATTGTGTCAATAGGCCGCTCACTTAGTGGTGAAGATAGATCTGTACCAGCAGATATGCTATTGTTGGCTGGATCTGTGATAGTAAATGAAGCTATTCTAACAGGAGAATCTACTCCACAGTGGAAGGTCAACCCCCCACCCCCAATCCCCCTTTCTGTTGCGTTAATTCTTTGATCTCACATTGTTTGGGTAAAGAAACTATGATAAATGTATTGCAAAATCCTTTCAAATTTGTTATATGTTTGTACATCAAACATGCACACATTAAATAAAAAAATCCATGTAATATTAAAATTGGGAACATAAGTTACCAAAGAGTTAATCGATTTCACAGATATAGGGATGCTGGATTGGGAAGTCAAAGGTTCAGGTAAGTGTTACTTAACAAATGCAGTACACATGTGAGCCAGGTATTGATGATTTAAGCGGTATTTTAGTTGGGTTTCCAGCCCACCATTTTGTAATTTGTACCATAATTACCAGAATGGCGGGGTTCGCCACTGACTGGAATGAGCTTGTATTTGTGGTGGAATAGAACAAAGCTTCTTTAATTCCATTTTTCTACTGAAATGGAACACCCTAGTTAGTCCAACCACAAACGAATGAAATTAACAATATGCTTTAAGGACACATTGAATATTGCATTAAGCCAACTGTAGCATCCAACTCATGTTTTTTTTTACCTGCTTCTAGAATCTGCTATTACCACCCCTAATATTTTATTCATCTTTCGATTCTGGCTCTGACCAATCATCTATTCCTATAGGTCTCAGTTGCTGGTCGTGGCCCTGAGGAAATGTTATCTATAAAGCGAGATAAGAATCATATCCTATTTGGTGGCACTAAGATACTGCAACACACTTTAGATAAGGTGGATATATCTATTATGCTAATTATTCTTTAAAGCTTTCTGGCATTTCTGACTTGTTTACTTCTATACAGTCTGTAAATCTTCGAGCACCTGATGGTGGTTGTGTAGCTTTTGTATTGAGAACTGGGTTTGAGACTAGCCAGGGGAAATTGATGAGAACTATCTTATTTTCAACTGAGAGGGTAACTTCTTTTCTTGAGTAAAAAAAATGGTTCTAAGATAAACGTAAACGCTCACATTTTAGTGACATAACAGGTTACTGCAAATAGCAAGGAAAGTGGTCTGTTTATACTATTTTTGCTTTTCTTTGCGGTAATTGCATCCGGTTATGTGCTTATGAAGGTAATTTCAGACAACACTACTATCGAGTTCATTGTTGTTTCAACTGCATGCTATTATGTACTTTTTTTTTGTCCTTTTATTGCTGAAGTGTTGGTCTATCCATGTATAGGGACTGGAGGACCCAACAAGGAGCAGATACAAGCTTTTCTTAAGTTGTTCTTTGATTCTTACTTCTGTGATACCTCCTGAACTGCCAATGGAGCTCTCCATAGCAGTTAATACATCTTTAATTGCGTTAGCTCGGCGGGGTATTTTCTGCACGGAACCATTCAGAATACCTTTTGCTGGGAAGGTTAGTAAGAAAACCTTCTGCTTCTGTTATTTTCCTCTTTACAGATTTTACAAGTTTCTTTTATCAGGTTGACATATGCTGCTTCGATAAGACTGGGACATTAACATCGGATGATATGGTAAACTATGTTCTTATTTGTTTCTTTTTAATTCAATTGGAGGTTTGTTAACTGAGGAACCCTGTATTTCAGGAATTCCAAGGCGTTGTTAGTTTGGAAGGTGATGAAGAATTAATATCTAATGCAAATATGTTACCTCTCCGCACTCAAGAAGTGCTGTCCAGTTGTCATGCATTGGTATTTGTAGATAACAAACTGGTATGTGGTGTGCAATAAGCCAGTAATAACTGTCTACGTGAAGCATAACCAAGGAAAGTTTATATGCCTTTCTTTGTTGATGATATGTTCTATTTTATTGTAGGTTGGTGACCCCCTGGAAAAAGCTGCAATAAAGGGCATAGAGTGGATCTACACATCTGATGAGAAGGCCATGCCTAAAAGGTAAGCTTTCATCTGTAGTAACACATGTAAATATGTGAAAAACTGTGTTTGTAATTTGAGTAAACCTGATAGAATCATAAAATGCATGCCATGATTATCACTACGATATGGCCTCGCCCCTTCCGAATGCTACTCCTATCCTGAAGTTCTCGCGACGAGAATAAGATGCAGCTCCCCCTCCCTGTGTCTTTTTCCGCTTTGCTAATCTTCCCCAACGCGGGCCTAGCCAGGCTTAGCATGGTGTTATGAGCCCAATGAAAAGAAAAGATAGATGATAGATTATCTTGGGCTAGTTCACACCAGAGTAATTTCCTATTGTATGTGGTAAACGTGCTGTTCCCCATATCTTGATTGTCATTTTACCTTGTTAATTATGGTGACATGCTGCCAATAAGACTATTTCCCCCTTTTCCCTTTTCTGAAGTTAGTCAATTTAGTCTCATCAGGAGTAATTATTTATTTTTTAGTTAGATATCAAATATTGTAACTGACTAACCAGTCTTTACCATTTTTTTGGAGGATTTCACATTAATAACATTTGTTGTATGCACATGTGTTTATAACATTGGAGCTCTGTAAGAAGTTATAGGACTATATATTTTGCCATTAACTAACTGACTAACTAGTCTTTACCACTTTTTTTTTTGTGTGAGGAGGTTTTCACATTGATAATATTTGTTGTATGTGCATGTGTTTATAACATTGGAGTTCTGTAAAAAGTTATAGGACTATATATTTTGCCATTAACTGAGGATTTCCATGTTTTGGTCACTTGAACGAATCTTGTCTAAATAAGTTTTGCTTGTTAGCATCCGTTTAGTTATGTTCACTCTACACAATAGATATTCTATTCTATGTTATACTTGCTTCATTGCAGGCCTGGCGGTCAACCTGTACAGATTGTGCACAGATATCATTTTGCTTCTCACTTGAAGAGAATGTCTGTTATTGTCCGTATCCAGGAGAAATTTTACGCTTTCATAAAGGTAAGACTTCAGCCTGAGAGAATAAATAAAATTATTTTATTCTTATGGTGTTTACACCAGTTGTTTATATGGTTGTTACTTTGGATAGTTTAGAAACTGTCTCTTTTGGCCTTGGTTCATGATTTGACATAAAAAACATTTTCTCTCATTCTTAGACAACGTTAGGCTATGTTTGGAGCAAAAAAAAAAAGATCTTCATAGGATTTGGGTACCTTATGAATATTTACCATTAGTGGTTTGGAAATGAATAGTGGAAAGGAATTACCATGTAATCGTCCTTAATCCATATATTTTGATGGAAACGATGTAGGATATATTATAAATTTTAAGCAGTTCTAATCCATAGAAAAAACTATTCATGCCTCATTGTTTTATCTTTGTTTATTTAACTTCATAAAATCAAAAAATACCCAGTTGGAGCAAAATAAAAAAATACCCAGTTAGATGCTCCCGAAGGAAAGCCACTATTTCTCAAATCATTACTTCTTTTTCCATCCAAAATTTCAAACCAAAAATATTGAAAATATGATGGACCTGTATAAACAAATGATCCGATCTATCTTTCAAAACTATGGTGGATTTCCTAATTTGTAGAATAATCATGACAAGAATTATTGTGATCTTTTTATTAGCATGGTTCAATAGAACAGATCAGTCTGAACTGTTTCTGTGTTTGTGGATCCTCCAATTTTCCATTTTTGTTTACTCTTTCCATCTTTTGTTTTATGTCCTTCTCCAAGAAACTGTTAACAAAACATCCTCTTTTATTTTTTTGATATGCAGGGTGCACCAGAGACCATCCAAGAGAGGTTAGTTGATTTACCTGCAGCATATGTGGAAACGTACAAAAAATACACGCGGCAGGGTTCTCGGGTCTTGGCTCTCGCATACAAATTGCTTCCGGAGATGCCTGTAAGTTCGCATTTGATAATTCTCTTGTCGTTAGCCTATAGTTATTCCCTCTTATCTTATTATTCTTTTATTAGTGTACTTCGATGAAGTTCCTGAGCCATTACATTTTTGAAAACACTTTTAGTAAGGTGCAAAAAATGTTTTACCTGATGTAAAGGGTCCATTTAAATTCCATCTATCCCAGAATTCTTCTGATTTAACTATCCAGTGATATTCCACATGCGTGCAGATGAATTAATACTATTATTTGAATCCTATGTTTTTTTTCCTACTTGAAATGGTACTGATAAACTTGTTTAAATTATAGCAGTGAATAGAGTTGTGGCTGCTCAAAAATGTGAAATATATTAATGGGATATAAATCAGTAATGAATCAATTTATATACAAGACATGTTTGTGAAATTGAGCTACCAGTAACATTTTTTTAGAATTGTAAAGTACGGACTATCAAGGCATTGTGGGATAGAGGTGAACACTGATTTGGATGATCCTAGGTTCACAATGTAGACATTTATAGTGCTATTTGGGCCACTGCCTGGGAATCCATGAGATATCATAATTCATTCATTGTTTAGATAGTTATGATACACTATATACATCTTTACATGGAATCCAGGAGATATTAGCATTTTTCGAACATTATTAGAAGAGCATAATTGCAAATTATTTTAGTGAATTACCCGAAATATCTTTTCAAATGCAAGTAATCTGCATAGATGCAGCTAATTAACGTTGGGCCTTTACGGGTAGTTGCATTTTATTTTGAGTATTTTTTTCGTTTGTATTTCTACAATAAGAAGTTTTATCTGGTTTGAGTTGTTTGGCCTCTTGTGAATAACAGGTCAGTGAAGCTAGAAGTCTGGAAAGGGATCAAGTAGAGAGTGACTTAACTTTTGCTGGTTTTGCGGTAGTTAACCTGCATATTGTGCATGCAATGCATTCGTTTCCAATTCTTTTAATTCTATGCTCACATATTTTCTTTTATGGTTTTGGGATTTTATGGACTCAGGTCTTCAACTGTCCTATAAGGAATGACTCTGGTGTTGTCTTACTCGAACTGGAGCAATCTTCCCATGACTTGGTAAATCTCCCCATCCATTGTTACAAATTGTGCTGTAGTGGCAACTAGTTGTGTGTTGATATTAAGCAAAGCATCTTCAATCTTCGTGCAACATTTCCTGGTTGAAGGATTTTTAAACCAGTAATATGACCATTATACACAAGTACCTCTATATGACCATTAGTTGCTCAAGGCTCATACTGATTGGTTTGTCAGTAGCAACAAATGTGAAGAATTACAATGGAAATTTTGTTTTATTTAATTAAATTGTTCACCACCTCCCTGATGTATTAGGTTATGATCACTGGGGATCAAGCTTTGACTGCTTGCCATGTTGCTAGCCAAGTGCATATTTCTTCCAAACCTGTTCTAATTTTGACTCGGATGAAGACTGGTGGTTTTGAGTGGGTTTCCCCTGATGAAACTGACAGAGCTCCATACAGGTAACTGTCTATATGCAATGGTTTGCATTGTGATAGAATCCTTAGTATTTTTTCAAGATTTTCATAATTTGTAAATTATACATTGGCAGAAGATTTTTTTTCCTTGTTTTTCTCCTGTGAGCTATGGTTGCATTGTGGTTAGGAGCATAGTTACTGGTTCGTCCGAGTTGCGGTAACGGGATTCGGGTTCGCGATTCACCACTTTTTCTTCCGATTTTCATTACGAACACGAATCCCGTACTCTAAACTGGTTCGGGCTCGATGAATCCGATTCGCGATTCGCGGGGGTTTACAGGGAATCCGGTAACTATGATTTAGAGACAAATTCCTAAATTTTTAGAAAAAAAATGGTAAACGGAGGATATGATGGATGTCCTGATAGTATGTCCAACAAAATTGATTATAGTTCCAAATTTCACTTCCTCCCATTACACAAATAAATGGGTGCTATGTAACTAAGCCTTTCATGCCTTGTTGATTTTTCGGACATATGGTGCTTATACTCATTCCATTGTTTAACATCTCTGCTATTGTGAGAGCTGCATAATACATACAGCATCTATCTTATTTAATGCCATGTCTAATGCCTTGTTCTATTGTTTTGTAGTGCTGATGAGGTTTCAGCATTATCAGAATCACATGATCTTTGCATTAGTGGGGACTGCTTTGAAATGCTACAAAGGACTGAGGCTGTTCTCCAAGTCATTCCTTATGTGAAGGTCCGTGAGAACAGATTACATGCCCTCGAAAAATATGAAGGCCCCCATTTGCATGCTTGGTGACTACTATAAGTGTCATTATTTCAGGTCTTTGCGCGTGTTGCTCCAGAACAGAAAGAACTTGTACTGACTACATTCAAAACCGTCGGGAGGATGACACTGATGTGTGGAGATGGAACCAATGATGTTGGTGCACTAAAACAGGTCAGTACCTGGCTTGAATGAGTAGAATTATCATTTACTTTTGCTCAATTTACAATAGAATTACTCATTGTGTACGACTGTGCTGATTCCACACAGAAGACCATCTGTTACTTATGCCAATGGTTGATTTGATCTTGAACTTGTCTGGTGACTTTGATCTTGTAGAGATCTTGAACATCTTACTCATGACTCTGTATTGACCTTAGCTGAGGCCCCATTGTTGGTGTGGCCATCTCTGGTACTCATAATAATGGATGACTGGGTTAGTATCCTTACATAAATGCCTGCTATACCAGCCACTCTACCAGATGGCCTATTATGACTGTAGTGGAAAAAACTTAGACCCGGGGAACTAAGCTTCTTTGGAGCAGCTTAAGGGTACAGCATGCCTACCAAGTTGGTTGGAAGAAATTATGTAAGGTGTCTGTCCAGTGCTGGGAGCAAGTTTTAGGTGCAAAACAGCTTTCATGTGCAAACTTGTGCAAACAGAACAAACTTTGTTCTGAAATGCCTGTGCAAAACAAATATGTTGTAGGGATTGGTATGGATTACAGTGGCAAAATTTTCGTAAAAAAAAAACCTTGAAAAGAAGGGGGAAGAAGAAATGTAAGCAGAGGGTAAATGGGCAAGTTAGCGTTCGTATAGGGGGTTTGGTTTGAGGAATGGGTTCATCCACTATCATCCAATTCTAACTCAAAAGCACTTGTTTGGTTTAAAAATGGGATGAGCTGGTCATTTAGACTATCCTCATCCTACTCCATATTCTTGTTCTGTTCTATTCATCAATCTGGGTCTTGTCATTTTCCCGTCTGTGCCTTGTGTTCATGTTTGCATTTTTTTCAATTGATTTTGGATGATACAAACATGAAAAAGAGATGGCGACATGGTAATACTTGAGAGGGTGTCATGGTAATACTTTTATCAGCTGATTAGCTTGTAGAATTCAACCAAACAGCTTGAGTACATTTCAATAGGTGACTTTAACCTAGTTTATTCAGGAAGCGTGGCATATTGAACATATGGAAGAAGTTTTAGCCAGATGATGTCTTGGGAAACATGTGTCCATGTTATTGATATTAGGTAGGTTGACTTATATTAGACAGACATTTGGTTCCTTTTTGTCAGTGATGTATAAGATTGTTCTGCAATCTTAATAGTAAGTCACTAAGGTTACTTTTTTGAATGTCTGGACCTGAGGCATTCCTGTTTACATTTTTGTTAGGTATTGTTTTTCTACTGATGCTTTAAATTTTCAGGCACATGTTGGCATAGCTCTGTTGAATGCTGAACCGGTGCAGAAAGCAGACTCCAAATCCCAGTCTTCCAAACCTGAAAGCAAATCAGGGAAGTTGAAAAAACTGAAACCTGCTAATGAATCATCATCATCGCAATTGACTCCACCAGCTAACAGTTCCGCTAGAGCATCCAGCAGCCGGCCCTTGACCGCTGCTGAGAGGCAGCAAGAAAAGCTGCAGAAGATGTTAGATGAAATGAATGAGGAGAGTGATGGCCGTTCAGCACCGATTGTGAAGCTTGGGGATGCTTCCATGGCCTCACCTTTCACAGCAAAGCATGCCTCTGTTGCCCCCACGCTTGATATCATCCGCCAGGGGAGAAGCACTTTAGTCACTACACTTCAAATGTTCAAGATTCTTGGACTCAACTGCCTTGCAACAGCATACGTTCTCAGTGTCATGTACTTGGATGGTGTCAAACTGGGCGATGTTCAGGCTACAATTAGTGGTGTCTTCACTGCAGCTTTTTTCCTCTTCATTTCCCATGCTCGTCCACTTCAAACACTGTCTGCAGAGCGGCCTCATCCTAACATATTCTGTGCATACGTCTTCCTTTCTATTCTTGGCCAGTTTGCCATGCACTTGTTCTTTTTGATCACAGCCGTCAACGAAGCATCCAAGTATATGCCAGAGGAATGCATTGAGCCTGATTCAAACTTCCATCCAAACCTTGTCAACACTGTTTCATACATGGTGAACATGATGATCCAGGTGGCTACCTTTGCTGTAAACTACATTGGCCACCCGTTCAACCAGAGTATCTCAGAGAACAAGCCCTTCAAGTATGCTCTCTATGCAGCCGTTGCTTTCTTCACAGTGATCACATCGGATATGTTCAGGGATCTGAATGACTATATGAAGCTTGAACCCTTGCCTGAAGGGATGAGGGGCAAATTGATGCTTTGGGCTATCCTTATGTTTTGTGGTTGCTATGGGTGGGAGTGGTTTTTGCGATGGGCATGCCCAGGCAAGATGCCTGCATGGGAGAAGCGCCAGAAACAGGCAGTTGCAAACCTGGAGAAAAAGCGCACATAGAATCTTGAATTCTTTTTCACCCAGTTCGTTCTTTACCTTCATCACTGGCCGTTTCTCATTTGGCAGCAATCTTGTCACGAGTCTAACTGATCCTGATTTGGCATATTTGCAATCTAATATGTAGTTTAGGAGAATTTTGTCAGAGACTAGGCCCTACTGCTAGGAGGATACAGGGCCAATATACCTACTCCACATACATATCAGTATGAATTTTGAGAATTTTCAGTTCCCATATCTTCTGCTAATGATGGCATGAATATGGATGGATGTACAATGCAACATACAAATAATTTACGAGGCTTTTACTGCTAGGAGCATTTGATATTACTAGCCTCTCGAGGTACATTACACATCTTAAAATTATTCTGGCCTGCTCTGCAACAATTCTGTCATGGCGTAATTTTGGCATCTGAAATTACTTGTGCATTAAGGTGTCCTAATTTATATGAGGTGCTATTTTACCTTGAGGCAGGAATATAGTTCCTTTGTTATGGCCGATGGTATCTAATTCGGTTCTACTGCTATGGTTTATATGCATTTTCACGATTCCTTCTTTGTGTGAGGTTCTAATGATTTCTGTTCTTCCTGTTAAAACCTAGTGGGTTAATTTTTGCGACTCACTGACGCTTGTTAGTTCGCACCACTCAGGAAGAACATCGAATCAACTATTTTGGCAAATTGCTGATAATGGCTTCATGAACCTAATGGGTTATTCTTGCTTTTGGTGGGGCTGTGAAGTTAGGGTGTGTTTGGTTGGTGGAATGGAGTTGAATGAGATGGAATGATCTTTGTACTATTTGGTTTTATTATTTTGAGTGAATGTAATGGTAGGAATATTTCTCAAATTTGTATCACACTGTATAAGCAACCAAACACACCCTTACTGTGTCGGGAGGGGGGTGCCTCCCTGAATCTTCAACATTGGCAAATTGCTTTCAACCGGATTGGTGGCGCGCGGCCAAACGGGAACCCACAAAACCGCACTGCCTGCGCGTTTACTTCACGACGAGCTTTGTGATTTGATCCCGAAAGTCCGCCCTCTACTAATTGAGCAGCAGGCCAGGCCAGCACACAACCCCTCAGGGGCTGTTTGGTTGTAGTATCTATTCAGCCTGCTCTGTACGAGGTCATCCTGGTTGGTTGGAGACAGGTCAAGTTGATGCATGTGGATGTTATTTGGTTGTTTGCGTGAGTTGAGCCTGGCTTGGTTGGTTGCATAAGCTGAACCTGACTGTGAAGAGATTGCGTTTGGTTAGTTATATGAGCTCATAGTCTGTTGACCTCTTTCTTAGTATTGTGATTTTCAACACCCAACTAATTATTGTATATAATTAACATTTAACATTAGAATTGGCATATAATTAGGATTAGTAATATTAGGGCAGCAATAATATCATATCATGAATCTGAATATATCACTAATAATTGTTATAAATAATTCTAGGTGCATATGAATAAATTGTGTCATATACAACACAGATATATGAAAGAAAGCATCATAAACAACAGAAGAGAAGCATATTGTGCGAATACTCGTGTGCAACTAAATTATTTTGAATTAAGAATATCAGAGAGAAGGATTACATCGAAAATGCGTGGAATACTATTTGTTATCCAGCAGATGTAATATCTAGTTTCTGATAAAAAATGAAAGATAGTAAGAAGTACAAAAACAGGGTTCAAGTTTTTTTTTGTCTAATGTCTTAAAAGTGACATTTTTCAATTTCAAGGACTTTAATAGCTTTGCAACTTACTACGAATTCAGGGTACAATGCCTCATCAAATCCAAGAATCAATTACACTTTGATAGTTGTCGGTGTTTCATATAACTGGCAAGTAAATTTGTAAGTTTAGGGGTCGCGCGCCCCCTCTTCTTGAATGGTTAGACTAATGGAGTCTCGGATGTATACTGGTTCGGGCCGAATGTCCCTACGTCCAGTTCGTGGTGGTGGATCTCATTGCTCAGAATATGGTGGATTACATGCGAGAGCTAAGGACAGGCCCTTAACGCTCGTCCGAGTGAGGAAGCCCGGGAGCTGTGAACGCTCGCTCGGGTCGGAAGGCCCGAATCGGGTCGGGAGAGCAAATGAGATAGAATGCGAAAAATGAGAGAGTTCGTCCCCTTTCCCAGAGGACCCTGCCTCCCTTTATATAGACGGAGGGGGCATGTTACACGGGAATTTGGAGAAAAGAGGTAGGGTATGCTACGCCGGAGTCCGGTCTTGGTCTTAGCGGCGATGATTCTGTTCATCCCATCTTTGGGTCGGTGAGACACGGTGATAGTGTTCCGTTGGAAAGGTGCTTTTGCCCTCTGCTACTTTGTCGAGATCTTGGCGTTGTGCTGGCCAGATTCGGTGTTGCCTTGGGACGGAGCGCGTCCTTCCACTGTGCCTGACGAGGTGAAGGGACGGGCGCTCAACCTAGCGGCCTCTGCGCCATCTTGGGAAGGAGCCACCTGCCCAGCATGGACGTCGTGTCCACGGGGCAGGTGACCGGCTTGGAGTCGACCGTCAAGTGACGGAGATTTACCGAGGCTCTGTCCGGAGGCCTGGTCGGAGCCTGTGGGAACGCCCGATCGGTAGCTTGGTCGGAGCGCCCCTGGCGGGCTTGATCGAGGCCGAGTGATCCTTCGTGTCCCCTTGGGCCTAGAGATGGGCCCAAGATGGTTCATCTGGCGATCCAGCCGATATTTAGGGATAATCCCATCTGCGAGGGACGGAGGCTTTGGTAATATCCCTTCCAGCACTCTGCATCGCCGTCAGGCTGGACTCTGAGTCCAGATGACTGAGAGAAATACGATCTTGAAATATATGTATACTTTGCTGTGGGGTACCCCTGGTATGAGTATTCGTCAGTAGCCCCTGGGTCCGTCCTGAAACGCAGGCGTTCCTGGATGGACCCTTCATTTTCGGCTGGCATGGTCTCCTCGATAGCGCGGCGCTGCCTCGCTCGGTCGAGCCCGACCAACCTGGTCGGTCGATCTGAACTGGGTGCGCACGAGCGCACCCGGTGGGTGTAGCCCCCGAGCCTCCGAGCGGCTTGTAGAGCTGGTTGGGGGTTTATATCGGTCGGCAAGGAATCCGACTGAGCGAAGTGAGCGCTGGTTCGACCCTGAGCCTCCGAGTGGATTGGAATGCTGCCTTGGTAGACGGGGTCCGACCAACTTGGTTGGCCGTTCCGAGTGGGTGCGCGCGAGCGCACCCGGTGGGTGTAGCTCCCGAGCCCCCGAGCAGGTCGGAGAGCTGGTCGGGGGGTTATCCCGGTCAAACGAGCCCGACCGACGTGGTCGGAAGGCTCTGGTTCGACGCCACGCCGGTCGGCGTGGTTGCTTGAATGCCTTGCGCAGGGCTCCGACGCAAGGTTTCGAGGCCGGACTCGGCCGTGGTCGGCAGGGATGCCCAGACGCCTTTGCGAGAGGCTCTGGTTCCTGAGTGCTCGTTTTACGTCACAGCTGGACGCGGCCGTGGTTGGCAGGGAGGTCCAGAGGCCTTCGCGAGAGGCTCTGGTTCCCGGATGCTCGTTTTACGTCGTAGCTAGACGCGGCTGTGGTCGGCAGGGAGGTCCAGATGCCTTCGCGAGAGGTTCTGGTTCCCGAATGCTCGTTTTACGTCGTAGCTAGACGCGACCGTGGTCGGCAGGGAGGTCCAGATGCCTTCGCGAGAGGTTCTGGTTCCCGAATGCTCGTTTTACGTCGTAGCTAGACGCGGCCGTGGTCGGCAGGGAGGTCCAGATGCCTTCGCGAGAGGTTCTGGTTCCCGAATGCTCGTTTTACGTCGTAGCTAGATGCGGCCGTGGTCGGCAGGGAGGTCCAGATGCCTTCGCGAGAGGTTCTGGTTCCCGAATGCTCATTTTACGTCGTAGCTAGACGCGGCCGTGGTCGGCAGGGAGGTTCAGATGCCTTCGCGAGAGGTTCTGGTTCCCGAGTGCTGGTTTTACGTCGTAGCTAGACGAGTTAGTGAGGCTAGTTTTACGTCGTAGCTAGACAAGTTAGTCGGGCTGGTTTAACGCCGGAGCTAGGCGAGTTAGTCGGGCTGGTTTAACGCCGGAGCTAGGCGAAGGACATCCATCCCGAGTCCTCGTCGGGCGAGGCTATCTACGAGAGGAGAGGCTGCTGTCGGTCCCACGTGTACACCCCGTCCGCAGGTGTGGGACCTGGAGGGGGTGAGCAGACGCGTGTTTTCCACACGTCGGCCGAACACCGTGCTCGTGGAGCTACAAACGGGTTATCCGAGTGGGCCCTGGAGATCATGCGATCTCCGAGCGGACGATCCCTGCGTCGGGTGTCCGACCCGCTGGGGGCGACCCATAAAAAACCTTTCTTTACTCAATCCCGTATCGGACCCCGAGCCGTTCGTAACCCGGGGCGCAGCTGGCTGCTGCCCTTTTGGGGCTCCGCGGGAGAGTTTGAAGTATGGTCTCGGACACGAGTTAAGGCGATTGGGTCGTCCGCCAACCCAACTAAAGACCCACCGAGGGTTCGCCTTAGACTTGCCCCTCGCTCGATTCGCCTGCTGGGGCGGTCAGGGATCCACTTGGTGGATTTTGCCTTAGGCACCCGCAGCCAGGTCTTAATCGTGAGGCATTCAAGCCCTCTCGCCACCTCGAGGCCGCTACGGCCCGGTGGGCTTTTCATACCTGCTTCGGCCTGGTTTGAACTGGCCCGAAGGCGGAGACCGAGAGGTCGCGGGGCGTCTCGCCCGGAGCGATACCCAGACGTCTCTGCTAGCATTTAATGCGCGTGCGGAAATTAAATGCGAAGCGAAATGATTGGGGGCGATATGCCTTACCAGCGGCGCGGCGTGGCGCTTCGACGTGACGGGCGACGCTTCATACGAGGCCCTCTTGACTGGCGCTCACCCGGTCGGCACGCGTTCGGCTGATGCCTGTTTTGGCTGGTGCCTGTTCGGCGCCCATAAGTTCGGGGCTGGAGGGTGCTAGGGCACGCTTCTGCCTTTGCTTTCGCTGCCCCTTCGCCTTCGCCTTCCTCGCCTCCTGCCTTTGCCTGAGACGAGAAAAAGAGAACAAAGGAGTCGGGAGAGAGTCGCTTACATTCTTCTCCTCCGATTTTCGATCGCTCGCACACCGGAGATGTCGTGGTCGGAGTGCACCACCCAGCCCAGCCGCGCGCTCGGCCTGGAGAGGAAAGGATTCCTCCCCCCGCAAGATGTCTCGAAGTGGAGGGTCCCGACGGGGGCCGCGGAACCAGCGCCGAAGGAAGGGGAAATCGTGGTGCCTGCCTGGTTCTATGAGCGTGGGTTTGGACTCCCGCTTCATCCCTTCGTCCGTGGGATGCTGCACTACTACGGGGTGGAGGTGCACCACCTCAACCCCAACAGCGTGCTCCACATAGCGATCTTTATGACGCTGTGTGAAGCACGGAAGTTGGCGGTGGAGGAACATGATGCAGCGGTCACGTCGCGTGCGGTGGCCTTGACGGCGAAGGAGGTGGCGGAGAAGGACTTGCTCGAGCAAGCCGCCGAGCTGGTGACCCTTCAGGTGGCCCGCGGGGAGATCCGCGATCGAGTGCTTGGGACCGCTGGGCAAGGTCCAAGCTCACTTGCCGCCGCGCTGGCCCGCGTGCCAGAGCACGTCAAGAGCTCGGTGAGCGAGGGGATTGAGCTCGGGGCTTGTTCGGCGTTGGTCTTCGCCCTTTCCCACTATAGCGGCATCGACCTTGCCGTTGTTAGTAGTGGGGTCGCAGCGAACCGGACCGACGAAGAGGTCGAAGACTTCAGGAACGAGGCCACCCCGCACGCCGAGGTGATCGCCAGGCGGATACCACCAGAAAGCATCCTCCACCGAGAACAAGAAGAAAGTTAGATACTTTGATTCTTGTAATGAACTAAAGTTTTTATGTTAACGTTTTGGCCGGTCGGGCCATTCTGTAGGTCCGGCTCTCTTTTTGCACTTCCCAGAAATGATGAGCATTCGATGGCCATTGCTTTAGAAACCGCGGAGGTTGTACAAGCGTAGGTCGGTATGTCAACATCTTTGGGGAAAGCTCAAAAGAGGGGCGGGGACCTAAGGAGCGAAATGTTCGCTTGCACTTATCACGGAAAAGGAAAGTTCCCGACCAGCTACGGATCATCCCGCACGGGCACTTCCCTCTACCGCAGAGCACTACTTCGCAACCGTAGCCACAGGGGCGTAGGCCATGGTGTTCGGGTCGAGGGGGTTGCCGCTAGGGAGAACCGAGTAGCCGACCGGGTCACCTGACCCGTGTGAGTGTAGGAGCTTAGGTAAAAATCGCTCATCCGCACTTGCGCAGGAGAGGAGTGTTCCCGACCAACTATGGGTCGCACCGCATGGGCACTTCCTTCTTCCGCAAAGCACTACTTCGCAACCGTAGCCGCTGGGGCGTAGGTCGTGGCGCTTGGGTCAAAAGGGTTACCGCTAGGGAGAACCACATAGCCGACCGGGTCACCTGACCCGTGAAAGTGTGTGAACCTGTCCCCGAGCGGTGTGCAGGGACCAAGCTTGTGGTCGTCGCGCACCGTTAAAGCTCGGAGGAGTGAAAAACGAATGCGGAAGAAACTTTAAGAAAAAGATTGCCTTAACTTTTTGATCCGCATGTTGGAGGTATCGGGGCCGTTAGGCCCCTTGCTCAGCCCTTTTGATGGAGCCGCCGAGCCAACGGGCCTCCAGCCTTTTTGGTGCCGCCACGGCCCACCCGGGCCCTTCTTTGCTTTGTCGGCGCGACCGGTCCGGCCCGGGAGCTGAAACCGAAGGGGCGCACGGCGCCTCAACCAAAGCGATGTCCCTCCGCCCCGCCGTCCCGTCGCATTTTAATGCGCAGTGGGAGAGGTGGAAAGGACACGTCCCGTCGGGCGGGACGTGGAATTAATGCGCGTGCTCCAGATCGGCCTGGAGCTCGTCAAGCCTGGCCTTATGGAGCCTCCAGCTGCACGCACTGCCTCCGAAGCTCAGCGCGGCAAGCCTGAGGAGTGGCGGGGGGGGGGGCGATGAAGTTGAGGGAGCTGAAGCGATTCCAGCTTCTTGACGCAGACATGTCGTCGTTGGTGAAGAAAGCCATCAAGGAGGGAGATGGGAATCCGGAGATCACGAAGATGACGCGCGAAGCCCCCTACCTGGCGCGCCAACTATCGGTGTTTCGTATAACCGGCAAGTAAATTTGTAAGTTTAGGGGTCGCGCGCCCCCTCTCCTTGAATGGTTAGACTAATGGAGTCTCGGATGTATATTGGTTCGGGCCGAATGTCTCTACGTCCAGTTCGTGGTGGTGGATCTCATTGCTCAGAATATGGTGGATTACATGCGAGAGCCAAGGACAGGCCCTTAGCGCTCGTCCGAGTGAGGAAGCCCGGGAGCTGTGATTCTGTGAACGCTCTCTCGGGTCGGAAGGCCCGAATCGGGTCGGGAGAGCAAATGAGATAGAATGCGAAAAATGAGAGAGTTCGTCCCCTTTCCCAGAGGACCCTGCCTCCCTTTATATAGACGGAGGGGGCATGTTACACGAGAATTTGGAGAAAAGAGGTAGGGGTATGCTACGCCCGGGAGTCCCGGTCTTCGGTCTTGGCGACTGACAGATTCCTGTTCATCCCATGCTGGGTCGGTAGACACAGCTGATAGTGTTCCGTTGGAAAGGTGCTTTGCGCCTCTGCTACTTTGTCGAGATCCGACGTTACTGGCACACAGATTCGGTGTTGCCTTGGGACGGAGCGCGTCCTTCCACTGTGCCTGACGAGGTGAAGGGACGGGCGCTCAACCTAGCGGCCTCTGCGCCATCTTGGGAAGGAGCCACCGCCCAAAGATGGACGTCGTGTCCACGGGCGGTGGACCGGCTTGAGTCGACCGTCAAGTGACGGAGATTTACCGAGGCTCGCCCAGAGGCTGGTCGGAGCTGTGGGAACGCCGTCGGTAGCTGGTCGGGCGCCCTGGCGGGCCCTGACGAGGCCGAGTGATCCTTCGTGTCCCCTTGGGCCTAGAGATGGGCCCAAGATGGTTCATCTGGCGATCCAGCCGATATTTAGGGATAATCCCATCTGCGAGGGATGGAGGCTTTGGTAATATCCCTTCCAGCACTCTGCATCACCGTCAGGCTGGACTCTGAGTCCAGATGACTGAGAGAAATACGATCTTGAAATATCTGTATACTTTGCTGTGGGGTACCCCTGGTATGAGTATTCGTCAATAGTTGAGACAGAAAGTTGGTAAAACAATAGCAAATAAAGACTAGCCCTTTGCCCGAAAGAGCCAAAGCCAACTTCAGTCTCTTAATAGATTTTTCTTTTCACAAATAGTTAATGTGCATATCCATCGATGGTCATCCATATGGTTTGTAGACATGGTATAAGTCATTTATTTACATGTATGGCAGCAAAATATAAAGGAAAAATTCATTTGAACAGGAACACACTGGGATGAGGATAACAACATGATAGTTCTAGAACAGGAGCACTATATAGGCCATGTTAAGGTACGTTGTTTACATTTCTGCAGCCACCAAAAACATAGCTTGGCAAATTAATGGTGTATTTGCATATGACCCTTTCCTTTACTGCAAATAAACGACATGATTCGAGTTCAATTTGAACCAGTAGGTCTCACCCAGTTTTATTTGTACTAGATGAAAGATACCACCTGTGTAAGATTATATAACACAACCTACCTACAGGTTCTTAAAGAAAATGCAATACCCAACCAATTTAGTGATAAATGGATCAACATATTACAGGTGGACAATGTCATCAAGTTATGCTGATTCAACTCCCTGTCATATGAACTGGGTAATTCCACATGGTGTGCTAAATAGCAAAAGCAAATGATTTGTGAGAATTTGTGCAGTTCCATGTCCAAAGGTAGCACAGATCTAAAATTAGATGTAACAATTTACTAAAAAAATCTAATCAGGAGAGGGGGATCTAGAGACTGACCTCGAAGGAACTGGAGGCCGGAACCGGAGTCGGGGAGACGTTGGAACCAGAGGTGGGGTGGCGCTGAGGTCTGGTTGGGGTGGTGGGGAAAGGAGGTGGCAACGTTGATGAGATCCGATCGGGGCAGCGTTGGGGAACAGAGTCAGCGAAGGGGAGAACAGAGGCGGGGGCGGTGCTGAGGTCCGATCGGTGCGGCGGGGAAAGGAGGCGGAGCTCGAGAACGGATGGGACGCGAGGAGGCGCTGAGGTCCGAATGGGATGCAAGGAGGCGCTGAGGTCCGAACGCGGGGAGGCGGGGAATGGAGCTGGAGCGTGAGGCGGGGAGGCGAAGGTGTGGCGGGAGACAGGAATAATTCCTGCACGTACGCACCGAGCCTGGCCGCATGCATACACCGAAAATTTTCGTTTCTTGCGGGCTTGGCTGAGAGGAGAAAATTGTACCACTTGAGCCAGGCTAGGATGAATGTACAGACAACCAAACAGCCTCCAAACAACTAGATTTTGCATCCACAAATACAAAACTCAGTACATACAGGCAACCAAACAGCCCCTTAGCTCCTTTCCTAAACGCTACGTGCCAACGCCCACCTCTATCCTCACATGGGCTACTACGCTAGCTCATTGATAAACCTCTACTTCATAGCTAATAAAAGCTGAAACAGTTTACTCTTAATTGATAAAGAATTGCGCAAGTAATTAGACTGCACGGCACGCCAGTAACAAATTTAGAGACGGATTGCAAGTCCATTATGGTAGCATACACAGAATGTGACGAAAAACTCATCAAGTATGGTCGGTGGAAATGGTCTCAAAAAGTGTAGATACGTCCATACCGTCATCCATGCCAGGCAAGGACGAGAGAGGAATAAGGCAGTGAGGAGATGGTAGGAGTTTATGAGGCGCACTACTGGCACAACAAGAATGGCGAGCATGGGCACATATGAAAAATGAACCAACACTTAAATGGACAAAATGCATAAGAAAGAGGTGTCCATTTTCAAGGTTTAAGTGGTTGCTAAACTGGTTTAATGTCTAAACTTTCTCTAATGTTTCACAAATTTTAAGAGGGACCATAACCCATGTCGGCCCTCACTAGCTTCATCTCTAAACTAGAACACAAAATAAGAGGAAAAAACAACGTGATTGGACTGGAGAGAGGTTACACATCAATGATCGATCCACTTATAGCTCTTAATTAACCAAATTAAGATAAGGAAAATGAGCATCCTAAAAAAGGAAAAAATTGTATGACCCATGAATAATTAGGTTGCATTTTATTGAACTCATGAACTACAAAACCATCTAGTTACCCCTAATGTTGTGAAACATGGTATGCGCTCATTGAAAGGATGTTGTACCGCTAAGCAACTAATCGCAATTCGGCCGATTAATCGAAATTTAACGGATGATTATGCGTTTTTATTAATATATCTATTTACATTTAGAATTAATTAGAACTATTTTATTACCCAAAGTTATTGTAAATTATCACCCTACAAAATATTTTTTACATTTTATTATTTATACTTTATCTAAAAGGTACATATTATGAACACTATGACACAACATTATAAACTCAATTAATTGTTTGACTACGTTAATTGCACTCCAAATAAACTATTTGTAATGGTTTAGTCACCGTTATTGATTAATCAGCTGAATAATCAATCGAGTTGGCCTTTTTCACAATAGTGGTTGCCCCACCATCCCTTCACTTACAAAGTTGAAGCAAATGACCCACGTAGGTGGTTTTGTATATGGTATAGCCAATGTGGTGATGACTCAATGGAGGAGAAAGCAAAAGTATTGGGAAGGCAAGAGAGATGTGGTGGGTCGTTGTTTGGGATGTTGAGGAGATGACAGTGGGTTAGGATGAAATTGAGAGAAAGGAAGAAAGAAAGGGAGGGTGGAGAGAGATTATTTTTTAAAATTTAATTTGCTTACATGTATCAATGTTATCTGTCACAATATTCATCCCGACGATATGACTACCTTTTAAATTAGCCTCTGGCTATTTTCTCTGATTATGTGAATGCAGAGTATATGTAGGCGATTTTGTTGCCTAAATTTGCCTAAATGATTTATCCATGTGGGCCGAGTAGCGCACATTTTTTTTACGTGCTGCGCCCACCGATCCGCCCAATTGGCCCCACCTTTCAGTGGCCAGCAAAAAGTTCGGCCGGATGCACGAGTACACGTAGCATTAGCAAAATCTATAGACTATATATCCCCAAGTCACCTCACGTCGCACCGCGCAACCCGCGTCCCAACGGCAAATCCCCAATTCCCCACCCAAGCCGTCGGAGAGATGTCGTCGGCGTCGGAGATGCAGCCGCTGGCGCCGGCGGGGTACCGGCGGGCGCCGGAGATGAAGGAGAAGGTGGAGACGTCGGCGGTGGACCTGGAGGCTGGGACCGGGGAGACGCTCTACCCGGGGATCTCGCGCGGGGAGAGCGCTCTCCGCTGGGGCTTCGTCCGCAAGGTCTACGGCATCCTCGCCGCGCAGCTTCTCCTCACCACGGGCGTCTCTGCTGTCACCGTCCTCCACCCCACGCTCAACGCCACCCTCTCCACCTCCCCGGGCCTCGCGCTCGCGCTCGCCGTCCTCCCCTTTGTCTGTGAGTGCCCTGATCTCCCTCTGATGCTATGCTTCACCGTATCTTGGTGTGTCGTGGGTGTGGAAATATATAATTCTGTTGTGATACCCAGTCATTCGTTCACCTCACTCTAATTAGCAGTTACCTTGATTCGTTGATTGAATCTGGACAGGTTGGTACATTATTTGATGTTCTGTTTTTAAAATAGGACGCCTAGCTATTTGAATCTTGACTTTGGCCTCTAGATCTGTTACCTAGTTAATTCAGGTTGGAATATATATGTTTGGTTTAGTGAATTTTGATTTTTTATCTTGTGACATTGGCTAATTGTCAAATTGAATTGCATATTGGAACGGAGGGTCGTTGTTCTCACTCTAAGAAAGGATATGATTGTTATTCTTGTCAATATACACCATGTTGCAAGATATTTATATTGGGAGATGCGTTTTTACACTTTGCGGCTGTGGATCTTGTTAATATAACATGCTAACTAGGCTTCGGAATATAGTGTGGGAAGCAAGGGGTCTGAGTGCGTTAGGGGGTTTCTCCAAAACTGTTATCAGGCCCTGTGTAATACGATTTTGATCTATTTTGGTTTGAGTGTACTTGATAACTGGAGCCTGACTCCATGCAAATTGCAAAATGATGCTGCAAATATCTTAGTTTCTTCATACAAAAGACAAAGGTAGAGTTGAGTATGAAGTGTAGAGAGCGAGGCTGGGAGGGAGGTTCTCGGTAGGTGTTGACAAACATTTTCCTGTACAGAACGTTTCTTTTCTGAGCAATTTGATTTCTGGCAAAATTTTGCTTTCATTGGCAATTAGTAAGTTGCCATGTTGAGGGGTCTAGTTATTCTAGATGGATTGTATATTTCCTATTTTGGTGTTGACCAAACAAACAGACATGGGAGTCTGTTCTAAGGATTAGCTCACCACTTGTTGGAGTCTCAAATATAGGGGTTATAGAGTGCAATTCTGATTATGTCCCATTCCAGGTTAGGTTTGCCAGCATCATCATATCTTGTAAGCACTCTTAAATTCTTCCTCAGCAGAATGATTGTTATTTTGTATTAGCAGAATGACTTTGGTACACTAACAACTATTTTTGTGATATTTGTTGCAGTGATGATCCCATTGTATCATTATCAGCACAAACACCCGCACAATTTTGTTTTCCTGGGTTTGTTCACTTTGTGCTTGAGCTTCAGCATTGGTGTGGCTTGTGCAAACACTCAAGGTTTGTTAATTCTCTTTAAATGATTTGGTTATTTTCCGAAATTGTTGACTGTAGTTATTTATTAAACACTCATTTGCACATTGCAGGAAAGATTGTGCTTGAAGCGTTAATATTGACCTCAGCTGTGGTCGCCTCTTTGACTGGATATACTTTCTGGGCTTCAAAGAAGGGCAAGGAATTTGGTTATCTTGGACCATTTCTGTTCTCTGGTCTTATTCTCCTTGTCTTGACAAGCTTTATCCAGGTAATGTGTATGATAAAGCTTGGAAAGAACGTATTCATTCACAGAAAAATGTTCCCATTGAGCATTCCTCTAAATGTAATAATCATTGTGCTGTAAAATGTTTTGGTGCAGATTTTCTTCCCATTGGGACCTGCATCGGTTGCTTTGTTCGGTGGACTTGGAGCTTTAGTCTTCTCAGGCTTCATTCTCTATGATACCGAGAACTTGATAAGGCGCCACACTTATGACGAGTACATTTGGGCATCTGTTGGGCTTTACCTTGACATCCTCAACCTGTTCCTTTCTATCCTAAACATGCTCAGGAGCATGCAATCTGATAACTAGTTTGGGGTCATCTGCGCCTGCCGGACCTTGCATCACTTTGGTCAGGGTGTCATCCTTTATATAAGTCTTTTGAACTGCTGCATTCTATATATCTCTGAAGACCTTGTAATGCGTTTTGTATCTGCCAGAGAATGAGAACAAAGTACAACGAATGTGTAGTTGTTCTAGCGTGACTTTCTGTGTTTGGTGGAATGTGATCCCATGATTGTGCCATGGTGCCAATAATTGTTACATCCCGTCGTTTATACATGTTATTTATCCGCCAGCTTCTTTAGTTTGGGAAGATCATCACCGTTTTCTTAGTTTATGCATTTTGGTGCCCTTTTTTTTAATGAGATTACAAGGTAGATGCACACATCACAGACACCTGCGAGTATGACCTCTATATGTTACTTTTTTCTTTTCTTTTTGAGTGGGTATTCTGATCTATCGAATTGCATATTGCGTGGCGTTCATAGCATAAATACATGAACTGGACATCGGTAGGGGAATTCCTTTGAATTTTTTCCTTCTTAATTTTGATAGGTGAAAATCATCAAAACTTTAATTTGACCGGTGCAAACCATAAACTTTAGGTACCTTTCAAATTTCAAACATGTCCTTTCGGCCGGCACGCTAACGAGGTCACCTGACCGTTTTTCAAAATTCACGTCGAAATTCGCGGTACGGTTTTCGCAAAAACCGCGCGAAAAACCGCTCGAAAACCGTCAAAAACCGAAAGGTTTAAAAATAAAAAAAATTTGATTTTTTTTTGAAAAAATCGAAAACCGTTCGGTTTTCAACGAAAAACCGTCAACGAAAAACCGCTCGGTTTTTGACGAAAACCGACCCGGCCATTTGAATGTTCTTCGAAAACGGTTTTGAGCGGTTTTTGGCGAGAAACCGCGGTTTTTCGCGAAAAACCGCTCACATAAATTTTTTCAGAATTTTTAAATTTTTAAATTTTCTTTTTTAATTAGAACGGTTTACCGAACAGTTTTGAGTTTCGAATTGGAGCGGTAAGGTCGAAAACCGCGGTTTTCGAGCGGTTTTCGTCGGTTTTTTGAACCCTGCCCGGGCACGAATTATTTTTTATTTAATATTTATTTTAAATCTTTTTTTTCAAAACTAATCAACCGAATTTTTTTTTGCAAAAATAGGTACCTATCGCCCGAGTATAGGGCGATTGCCCCATATTCGGGCGATAGGGATCTGAATGTAAAATTTTTTACCTATATTCGAGGCTAGGGATCTGAATGTAAAAAAACACCGTAAAATTCAGGCACCTATCGCCCCATACTCGGGCGATAGTTACTGAAATGTAAAAATTTTTACGGTGCTTTTTTACATTCAGGTCCTTAGCCCCGAATATGGGTAAAAAATTTTACATTCAGATCCCTATCGCCCAAATATGGGGCGATCGCCCCATATGCGGGCGACGGGTGCCTATTTTCGCAAATTTTTTTCCCGTTGATTAGTTTTGAAAAAAAGATTTAAAATAAATATTAAATAAACGGTTATTTGGGCTGCCAGGGCCCGATCGTGCGATGGTGCCGTCCGCGCGGGATGCCCTATACCGAACGCGCCCCATGCGCTGCCACGACGCCACGCCTGGGCTGCCTCCTCCTATCTTTGGGGCCTTCTTTTTCGTGGGCCGTGGGGCGGCGTTCGGCTGGACGTCCCGCCTGGGTCGTGGACCTCGTGGTCGCGTCATGTTAGTGCTTTGGGTTGGCCTGGTAAAGTGGTAATCCCGGTATCTTCAGTCTCCAGCGTGCCTTCTTTTTTATGTTTTTTTTTCGAGGCAATGTTGGAAACATGTTCTCCACAAGAGTTGTGCTGCTGACTTGCATCGTCTCTCTGGACTAGAACTGGAGCATTGTGCACGTAGAAGCGGAGCCAATCTTGGCCACCCCTGTCCAGACTCCGAACGGACCCTACGATCTAGTTACTTGGGTGTTCCTAATGCTGCACGTACGACGAGTTAACCGACGATCACACAAGCGAAGCCGGTCCGCCGCAAGCGCTGCGTGCTCCCGTGCGTATCCTGCGGCCGTTTCCTCGAGAAGCCAAACGACGAAACCCACAGCTCGGCGTCGGCCATCCACCCATCCATCTCTTGGGAAATTGTGCGCGCAGCCGCGCGGGGCTGAAATGATTGAAGCCTACGCGTTCACCGCCCAAGACGGACGGGCCTTCTTCCTATTCTTCTTCTTCTTTTGCCTTTTTCCCGTGAGCGATCCCGCGCCGATCTTTTCGACGGCTGGGCCCGTGCGCGCCAATCTCCATGTCCGGCTCTCCCTAGCTAAAGGAGCGGAAAGGAAAGGTGGCCGGCCGTCGCCTCCTGCCGGCGACTCCCAGCCACCCGCGCAAAGCGCACGCGCGAACGCGCCCTTTATTTCTTTCCTTCCCCCCACGACTCCTCTTCAGACAGCACGTAGTGCTCTGGACCATGCTCGTGTACTGTGCGTTTTGCTCCACCTCACATGAACCGCAAGATGGGCATTTGGGCTGGCCTCGCAGGCAGGCGGAGTCTACCAGCAAAGTCTGGAAATTCTTCTACCCTGGGAGGGCACAGTACGGGGTACATCTGATCGAGTGCCTGGTTGACAAGTCCATCCCCTTCAGAATGGCTGAATTGTTTGGTTCCTATCTTCAAGAGTCCTACGTTTCAAGGAAGTCCTCCTATGCTACCGGACTTGCTTTTTGTTGTTCTAAGTGCTTAATTTTGTGCCACGTATTGTTTCAAATTAAACAAGTTTTGTGACTAGGTGTTTAGGGGTGAAAACGGGTTTGGATGCAGGTGGATATTGCATTTTTTATATCTTAACCTATGTTTTTACCCGGAATTCGGAATCGGATACAGATATCTTGGATACGGATTTTTCGAAATACGGATGCATGACGGATGTGGATCGGATTCAGATCAGTCACGAATAATTTAACGGATACTACATACAAAAAGAAAAGATGTAACTTTAACAATGTAACTGTCAAATTATAGTACCTATTAGAGGATTATTTATCCTACTTAATAACATAAATATAATTAAATGTAAATTCATATAATAAATTAGTCAATGACTAGAAAACCATAGAGGATATTGAGTTTTTATCGGATAGCTATTTTGTTGATTTGTCGAAATCTTCCAAATATCCTACCAAATACGTATACGTAGTGGATATTGCTCTTCTCATATTCTAATCTGTATTTCCGGATACAGATAGGGATCATGACTGAAAAATGATATTCTGTGCGTTTTTTTCGAATACGGCGTCGGATCAGGCAAGAATTATTCATCCCGTTTTCACCCCTAGCCATGCTAGAATTTTAAGTTTATGGACCAATACGGTTCGAAAACTTCCAGTACAATTTGCCATAGAGACAGACGAGGGAACTGATTTTACACGGTAATATAGTATAAGATCTAGGACCAGAACGTTGATGCTGCGTTCATATTCCTCTTAAAAAGAGAAATAGGGTTGCCTGATTCTTACCAGTGAGCATTGTAAGGAATTTTCTTACTTTGCCAGGAAGTACTACTAATCGGAGCACATGTAATGGTTACAGAGTACCGGACACCATGGAAAGACCTTTTCTGATTGGCTGTGAATGCAGCACTGGGGGTGAACAGATGAGCTTGGGTTGCAGAGAGATGAGATTTTGCTCAGGAATGTGTCGAGCCACGAATGGAAAATGCTGGGGTGCTTGTAGTGGGGAATAGAGCGGCAAGGGACTGAAGACTCTGAAAGGAGAATGAAAAGGGAAACCTAGATGTGGGTCAAGCGTATCAACTTATGGTCCCACTTACTGTTCATCATCCTTTTAGGTAGATTTCATTCATTTCATAATAAGGTATAAAGCCTCACTACTCTATAGAACAATCATTGCCTGAAAATACTTTTGATTTTCAGGAGTTATGGGTAGTAGAGAAACTCAGAACATTAGCTTTAGCAAATAATGTGGGCTTCTCATACCAAATTTGGATAGTAGAGAAGCTCAACAATCCATAAGCTCTAGCTATTTTGTAAATAAATGTAGGCCAGTTTGCCATCACTTTTATATGGACCCAATAAATCCTTCACTGTTTTATATATCACTATTTGTTGGATTTACTCAATCAATACCAAGTTTAAAAAGGGCACTTGCTTGAGATCAGAAAAATTTACGTGACAGAAAAGAAAGAAAGATACCAGAAAACAGTGAAAATTTTGTGTTAAAAAAAATCTTAAAGCTCATGGGTTTGATGCTTAATTACTAATGTGCATCTGCCCAAGCATTCATGCCGCGCCGTTGCCCAAACAGACATGCTTTACAATCACCTTCGAAAGCAAGAGTCAGTCGTGTACTTGTGTAACTTGTGGCAGGTGCTTGTCTCTTCCCTAAGACCGGTTTAGAAAGAAAATTGCTGTCAATGATGCAAAGCAAACACAAAGGTGGGCCAATGGCACAGTGATATTAAAAGTGCCTTTAATTTTGTGCAAAATGGGCAGAAATGAGCTGACAAGAATCAGACAAGCACCATATGATAGTACTGCTACGTGCTACCGGTATAAAGTTGAGTTTGTAGGATGTGGAGTACAAATTGAAGAGGGCAGGAATAGCATACTTATCCAATGCATACCTTCGAGAGAATATAATAAATCATGTAGGCATGCTCTGCCCCCTGATTGGTCCAACTTTTTTGTGAAATTTACCACCATCTTACATATTCCAACCTGGTCATACGTAGTGCGGCAATAATCAAACAGAGGAGAATCCCTATACTGTTAGTTTTTGCCTCATGGGAAAACAATAAAGAATTTGAAGTAGCCTTAGGGTGCGTTTGGTTGGTTGTATCAAGATGAACCGAACCGTTCCGTACAGGATTTGGATTCATCTCTGCGTTTGGTTGGCTGAATGGAACCGTTTGGTACGGGATAAGATGGTACAGATTTTTAGAATATTCCTTAGAGATGCTGTACCATTCGATACCAAAAATTTGGCTGAACCATCCGGTATAGGACCGAATCGTTCACCGTCTCCGATAGAATGGTCCAGGGCCATTGCCATGCGACGCGCGAGTAGCCTAGCCTGTTCGTCCTTTCCAACGATTCTTGACCGGCCCGGTAAGATCTGCCATATATGAAATCGTACCTCGCTAGCTGCACATCTCGCACACATCCATCTGTCAAAGGCCAGCATGATTAACTAGACGAAAGGGGGTCCAAATTGATGGGTGTTGGTGTTTATATTTCCAGCTTTTTAGATGAATGATGTGCTCACAAAACTGCTACAAATTTTTGTAGTAGGTTCTATGTTTGTGCGATTAAGCGATGGATGTTTCTTTTTCTCTCTACCGAAGCCGTCATCCCGCAGCGTGCCGTTTAAGCGTTTGAGACTGTCGTTATTTGTCTTGTGTTATTGTGTGCAATTGAGATCACGGTTGAGACTGCTTATTGTATCGGTAGCTTGGTCAATCAAGCTTCATCCCTCAATCCAACTTTATCCGTCCAACCAAACATCATCTCGTACCATCCTGTACCATTTCATTCAAGCAACCAAACATCATCTCGTACCATCCTGTACCATTCCATCCAAGCAACCAAACAAAATCTTGTATCATTCCATTCAGGCAACCAAACACCTCCCCTGTACCATCTCATCCAGGATCATCCCATCCATCCTGTACCATCCCATCCCATTCATCCTCGTTCACCCAACCAAATGCACCCTTAGTCACTGAGGTTACCTTGAAACATAGGACGAATTACTTATTCAGGTGAGGTCATTTCTACTGTTCCATGGCTGTAACCGGGTTTGAAGAACTGCAATTTTCGATCTTACCGTTCTGGTTCGAGAAGTAAAACCGTTCGGTTTATCTGTAGAATTCAAATTCAAATTCAAAAAATTTAGAAAAAATTATCCAAAAATTCCCTAAAATTAGTATTAATTGCTTTATGACCTTTGGTGTGATTTTTTTGGGTAAAAAATTGAAGTTTGGAGATTTTTTTGAGCCATTCAAAATCTAGAAAATAGAAGAAGCAAAAAAAAAAAGAGAAAGAAATTAGATGTATTTTTAGTAGCAATATTTGTTCAAGTATGACAAGTAGCAATATTTACTTCAACAAATTTTAGTAGCAATATTTGATCAATTATATTTAGTACCAATATTTATTTAAGTATGTCAAGTAGCAATATTTACTCAAACATATTTTAGTAGCAATATTTGTTCAATTATGTCAATTAGCAATATTTGTTGAAGTATATTTGGTAGCAATATTTGTTGAATTATATTTAGTAGCAATGGACAACACCCGAAAATAATACTATTTGTTCAAGTGGCGATATTTGTATG
This sequence comes from Guadua angustifolia, assembly GCA_036346375.1. NCBI lineage: Eukaryota > Viridiplantae > Streptophyta > Magnoliopsida > Poales > Poaceae > Guadua > Guadua angustifolia. Next base: position 21,141,896 of record CM070508.1, read on the forward strand.
CATAAAAATTATCATGCTATGGTATATTTTAATATGTTAAAGTTATCCAATATTGAAAAGCTTATTTCTCGTTGTATACATGCATGAACTACCAAAATTTTAATATGGAAGTTGTACTTTGTACCACGAGTTATATTCTGTACTTATTTTGTTGTATTACGTACAATTTGACACTAGCAATTTCTTGCAAATTATTTACACAAGCAATTTCTGTAAGGTGTTGAAATGTAAATGATGTTGATATGTGAATGGTATTGATATATCATTATGTGAATGCCTATTTTTGCACTTGTTGGATTGATATGTGAGTAGTATTGAAATGAAAGATTATTTATTAACATATTATTGCTAAATGCCTATTTTTTTATACTTGTTGGATTGATATGTGAGTAGTATTGAAATGAAAGATTATTTATTGATATATTATTACTAAATACCTAATTTACAACTTTTAATTGTCTAAAATATGGCAAAGGTCATGTTGAAATTTTTCTATATTCAGGAGTAATGATACCGGATTTTTTTTCATGTTTTCACATATTTTTTTTATATATTTCTTACATTTTTCCTATTTTTTGGCCTTCACCGGATTTTTACAAATTTTACAACATTTTTTTTACAATTTTCCTTTTTTTTTTACATTCCCCCATTTTTTCAACCGACTTCGGTTTTTGGTGGTTTTTCGCTAAAAACCGCTCGGTTTTCAGCTAAAACCAAGTGGTTTTTGGCAAAAACTGCCAAAACGAGTAGTTTTCACTCGCCGGTTTGATTAGATTTTAAAATAGTTTGAATTTCCATATTGTTCAGTTTTTCGCTACCGTTGGGGTTACGAATTTCGGGTTCAAAACGATTTTGTAAACCCAAGCTGTAACATCATGTGCAACCTTTATTTTCCTTCTTGGCTACCTTTAGTGCCTTATATTTGTTAAATTCACAAGTGGGGGCTAATAATTGGTAGTCTAACTGTTGATGAACCTGTCTTGCCCTCGCCAATGTTATGGTTCAAACCAAGTAATTGCACCCTCCTAGGTCCCATTTGGAACAAGGATTTCATTCCCGCAAGAATCTGAGAAAGTTCTTGAGTTCCAGAACCGCCGGACTTCGATTTGGTATCATGTGTTTCAAGCACATCCACTGGCTTAACGCTCCTCGGCGTGGAAAACAACTGCAATCGCATTCTATTTCTACTAGCAGATTGAAGCAGCTTTCGCACCGCCTTCAAGGCTTCAATTGGTCCTTTTCTTTTGGGAACGTACGTTCATGTGTCGAGGTCGCGATACTCTTCGATTACCCGCTCCTGCCTCTGGGCCTCCTCTTCTCTTTACGTCGCTGCAGGCTGGGAGATCGATCAGAATGGGATAGATCCCACTACGAGATGGCAACATGGCATGGGGTTGCATAGCCAGCTCCGTGTGCGTGCACTCATCACCCACGCACTCATCACCCGCACAGATCTCTCTCTTTGTATGGCTGGTCGATATGGAGAAGGTATCAGATTCTGATGCCCTCGATCGGTCTCAATTGCAAAGTCGGATGCTGCAAAAGCGCCGGGTAGTACGTGCTGTCGTGCTGGTGCTGGGTGGTGTAGAGAGAGCGGACAGATATTTCGGCAGGCATCCATCCGTCGAGTGCCTGTCATCTCCGGTCGATCGAATGATGTGTAGTCAGTAGTGGCCTGATGCTGCTCCATGCTACCTGCAGCTACGAGGACATATATACTGAAATGGGAAGATTGGATCTTTCTAAGGTTCGGGCTGCGGCCAGCCCGCGCGGGCGCTCTGGCCGCCAAATGTTTTGCGAGATATGCGACATCACGCAGTCTTATTATTCATTGATTTGATATTCTACAAACTATTACGACCGATCAGGGCAGTGTGTTTATATCTGATGAATTTCAAAGTTTTTCTGGAAGCTTGGGTATAAACTTGTTGAATTCGTCACCTTATTATGCTCAGACTAATAGTCAAGCCAAGTTATCAAATAAAATATTGATCAAGTTAATCAAGAGAAAAATAGAAGAAAAATTAAGGAATTGGCATGTAACACTATCAGAGTTAATATGGGCTTATTAGATTAGGTACCATGTTTCAACAAAATTATCATCCTATCAATTGGTCTATAGATAAGAGGCTGTGGTGTCCTTGGAAATCAACATTGACTCGGTAAAAATGGCCAGACAAAATGGTTTGTCGGTTCCAGATTATAAGAATTTAATGCCTGATAATTTGGATGACTTAGCAAAATTACGTTTATATACATTAGATCGGCTTAAGAAGAATAAGGAAATGGTTGCAAAGGCTTATAATAAAAAGGTAATGCCTAAGTTATTTTGTGAAGCCAATTTAGTTTGAAAAACTATTTTACCCATCGGTTCTAGAGATAATTGATTTGGCAAATGGTATTCAACATGAAAAGGACCGTATAAAGTTCATCGGCTTGTAGATGGAAATTCTTATATTTTAGAGACTTTGGAAGATACATATCATGTTTCTAACGATTAATGGTAAGTACCTGAAGAAGTATCAAAGTATTTGGATTGGTTCCTAATCGGCTAGCGTAGCTATCGGTCATGAAAAACCAAATTAACTCACTGCGGTTAATTTTGTCTAGAAACTATAGCAGTAAGAGTAAATTACAACTAATCATAGACATCACTCTTCACAGAAATAAATTCAAGCATAGATAATAATCGGTTAAAGAACCGATCATAAAGTATTACAAACATTCAAAATATTGTTTCTAGACAAGTTTTCATCATTACAAACATTCAAAGTATAAATTTTTAGATAAGCCAATTATATCCCTAGGTTAATAAGCCTGGCTCCCAGAGCCAACAGTGCAGTGGCAGCCTTAGCAAAGGTCAGCTCCACATCTTCAAGGATCTTCTCATCCTCTTCGATATTTTCAGGCACAAGAGTGACCTTGGCCGATTGCTTCTTCACTGCTGCTATGGCCAGGCCAAGTTCAAGCTTTCGAGTCTTCAAAGCCGATGTGGAGTCCACTAGCATCTGTTGGCCTTCAAATATTTGCTTATTGACCTTGGCTAGTTTTGCTTCAAGAAACTTTTTGGTCGACTCCAATTTTTGAGTGACCTCCTTATTGAGTTTGTGGGATTTAGCGTCTTTATCAAATTTGGCTTTCTTGACCTTGGTGTCAACTATTATCTTGTGTAGGATTTTTTTGGTCCTCTTGCTGTGCATCCCAAAGAGCAAGCCTGGCCTTGGCCGTGTCGACGACCTCTTTTTTGTCGTCAAGATGGCACACATTTAGCAGTGCCATCATCGCTTCTTTAGGCAGACCAACTTGTAACGTAGCCATTGCATCCCAAAGTGGCTAGGTATTTCAAGCAGTTTAGCCAATGGCGTGAATGGAAGTTCAAATAGCTTGTCTAGCCTCTCATTCATACTTGGGGCCGATGCTACTGTAGCCATGCCTCCTTTGAAATGCAGAGGATCCACAGGATTTCTTCAGGATAGCTATCTATTACTACCTCCTCATCATCCTCCAAGTCCGACAAGGTGAAACCCAACCTGTTTGTAAGAGAGTTTGCCAGCTTGGCGAATTCCACTGTAGGAGCAATAGGGGCAAGTGACATCGGCTGTGATGATGGTGGAGAGAGCTCAGACTCTGTTGATAGTAGATCGGCCAAAATATTAGTCACTTGGGTGGTAGGAGAGAGTGTAGGCTACAAAAATGATATTGTTAGAAATTGTCAATAAGAAAGGTTGATAAATTGACTGCCATAGGTGTTTACCTTACTAGAGGTCGATCCACATGGCGAATGGTAGTTGATCCCTCTTTGGCAGGCAGCCTTTGGAAGTGACGGCCTTCTTGGTTTGACCGCATTTCTTTTTTGTTAAGGAGAGTGGCTATGAATATCAGGTTATACACAAAGTTATTATAAGCAGATAAGTGTGTGCTTACTTGGTTATTGCTTCTCATAATTTGAGATGGAAGGTGATGAGGACATCTCCACCTTGGATATGACCGCTGGCCCTCCTCTCTCTACGACACTTTCGTCCCTGACCTTCGGTGTTTCGGCTGCTACTTCATCTACGTCGCGTGGAGGGCTTAATCAGGAAGCATAGTCTTTCCAGCCACCTTTGCTGGACCAATGCCTTGAGACCACTCACCGAGGACAGCCCACGTGCCAACGAAGGCCCATGTTGAAGCCCAATTCGTCACCAAGTCCGGTTCGGCCATCTAGCAACATGTCAACTTCAAACCAGCGTATCTCGCTCTCCCGAACTCTGTTTTCAATGTATGACCACTCGTTTGAAAGATCAGGAGACAAGCTTTCTAATGGGCCTAGTCCCACAGCCAAATTCCACCAGGAGCAATAGGAAATCATGGAAAATTTTTACGGACCAGAACTTCAGGGTGCTACGCCACCTTTCTTTTTGGCCAAAGGCCCATGTATCCTTTGGGCATGGTGCTGGTGGCCAACCCTAGTTGTGGCACCTCTTTGGCCGCCACTCCTGACGTGGGTGCCCCTCTATATATGGCCGCCACCTCCGTATGTTGTTCTTCAGGTTTTGTTGTGTGTGGTAGACCCCCTTATGCGTCCCTCCTTGTCTTGTGTGTGTCGACTAGACCATCCAACATGAGAAACAGAATCTCACCTTTGTTCGTGACTTTTGGTTAATCCAAATTTCAGATTACTTCTAACTTGTTCTTGCAAGTTCCTCGATTGCTAGCAGGGATAAGGATCCATCGCGTTTGGACGTGGTTGATCAACTTGCGTTGGTGGCATTGCGATTGTTGGCTCCCTTCCTCGCTGGTTGGAAGCCAAGATCACGAGTTCATCAACGCTCGAAATCAACGTATCGTTCTCATCAGAAAATCAGGCACCCCCGTATGCGCATTAGAAGGGGCTTGGACACCAAGGGTGCCTAATGGGTATCCTGCCGAAGCTGTCACAGCAGAGTGTGGTCGCTTGCTAGACTAGCCGACACCCGATGAATCGGCTAGTTTCTTTCTCGCTACCTTGGTCTGCAAGAATGAGAAAAGCTGAGCAGTAAAAGCTAATAAATGCTTAAAGATAATTGATTTGTAAAGTCTAACTTTAGCCGATACCTCGCCAATAATATTAACTATACTTATATTCGTATAGCCTAATAAGCTAGCGTCGCTGCTAGAACTCGAGCCACTACTAGCGAAGTTAGTGGACACCGACTCGATGGGAGGCATATATGGGGAAAACTTGGCTACCACAGCCAACACAGTGTGCTCCGCATGAAACAAAACCGTGCAAATGGCCAACCACTAGTTGGTGAAGTTGCCTGCCCTCCGAGTTTACAAGATGAAGTGTGGCAGGCTTTGGAGTTGGAGATCATTGGCTATGTGCATGGCGATATTAGTACTGGACAAGTGGCGAAGCCAGTCCCTTGGCTTGATACGATCAAAGAGCTAGAAGCTCAAGACTACAGATAATGCACTTGGTGATAGGAAAATCTTGTACATGCTCAATGTTTCTGCGGCATTTTGTTACTGTTGGCTGCTAGTTGAAGAAATGATGGCTAGGGAAAGCTGTCGACTTCCTTATAGTTGAAAAAGTCATTCTGGCCATTTGACTAAGCTGGAAGAAAAAGGCCAAAAATTTTCTTGCTTCGATAGGGGTAAGTCTTGGTTGGGTGCAGAAGCAAAGGATAAACTTTTTAATGAATGATCGGCTATCCCTAAACCCAGGCTCTTGGCCTTCTGGAGTTCCTTCTAGAGAGAAGGGAGTGATTTTAGCTAAATCAATATTAAATGGTCGGCTAAGGATGAAATATAGCCAAACTTATATAAACCATAAAGGGCCACCAACGTTACCAACTGAAAGCTAGCCTAATTCAGTGAAAAGACGATTGCAAATTGTGTGCATCATCTGGTATATTACTCCTAAGAAAATCTTCCTCAGTGCTAGTGACAACCCTCAACTAGTTGTTCCGCTATAACTTGATACACTTGTGTCGGCCCATGTGATGCTCCGTAGAAAAGAAACCAATCTAGCCACATGTTTATGAAGGCAACATGCTTCTTGTCTGATATTGGGCCGACTCCTTGGTTATTGCTAATATACTTTTTCTAGCTCTCTTCCTTGAAATATATCAACTTATGCTAGGGTTTGGCACTGAAAGCCGATATCTAGTTCCTGTCTAGCCTCAAATAGCAGAGTTGCACTACATCCAGGAGTGTTGGGCCAATCGGGCTAGTTCTAAACATAAACGTATTAAGCATGTCTGACTAGAAATAGCAGGCTATGGCCACTAAGGGCTCGTTGGCCTCTGGATCAGCTAATGATAGAGGAAGACATTTAGCTATTCCCATCTTTTCCCATATTGGCTTCTTTTGGGCTACTATCTGATTTTACCAATTCCTTCAGCCCTTTAGTGTTGTCAGCCAAGCCCTAAAACTCTTACTCTAACCTTTTATGTTATACTTGGGAGTGGATAACAGAAGATGGGGTATTTCTTGTTTTATTACAATTGATGGGTCAGTATTTCCTAGCGGTCCTAAGTAGTACTGATTGTTGCTATTGGGTATAGGGATGAGTACCTGGTTAAGATCCATTGAGTTGATGAGAAAGTAGTGCAAATTGACAAAGGATGTTGTGCGGGAGCTTGCATTATAGAAGACAAAGATGAAGCTGATGGCAGAGGATCTAGAGATTGAGCATGTGAAAGTGACGGGTGAATGGACCTCATATTTATAAGGGGTAAAAAGGTGAAAAGGTGGGAGGTTTTTTTCACGGTTTGCGTGCAGTTAATAGAGAAGATACGTGTCTCAAGATTTTACGACGCCATAAATGGAGCAATTGCGTGCGGTTAATAGAGAAGATACGTGTCTCAAGATTTTACGACGTCATAAATGGAGCAATTGCCAATGATGACAGTTCACATATTATGCTAAGCTGATCAATGTTGAAGCCGATGAAGAAGATTTTTGGTAGATAGCCTTTTATCTCCCAAAAATGGGGGGCATATGTTTGCACCCAAATTTGGCAAGACATGGTTTATTTGTCAGGCTAAAGGATAAAATAGATATTTCTAGCCAATGTCAGTTTAAAAAGGGAAAAGTTATGTTAAAGTTATGATTATGGCCGATATTGATTCGAAGATGGAATGTTAAAGTTATGATTATGGCCGATATTGATTCGAAGATGGAATTTTGATCTATACAAGGTCGATATGGATCAAGATTGGCAACACATTGGAGAATGATACATCGACCGATGCACTATACAAAGGGGATCGAGGGTGAGTAGGAAAAACAACACAATCTATCAAATAACTCGCATCTACTTTTTATTTACTTTCCTATAAACTAGGAGTAGCTTTATAATTTAGAATCTCCCTTGTAATCCGATTTTGATTAATAGAGTTGTGCATCGCCGATTGTTGGTCTTCATTGATTACGCCAGGTTTGATTTTCTTCGATCTTGTTGTGTATCACTTTTTTCAGGAAAGGTTACCATTATCAAACATCTAATCAGCCTTAATGGATTGTTAAGACTTATAATTAACTTAGGTTTAATCGGCTTTGCATAGCTATTTAGATATTTGCCGATTATCACATTATATCGGCTTTGAGTGTATTTTCCATCTATCTTGCCAATTGTAGGATCAAATCTGCTAGCATGCCATGAACCAAATTAAACCCTGCGTTTTTGTGTGTTTGAGCTAATAAATCCATCGTCACATTTTTTTAGTGCAAAAATATGTATGTATGTATGTATGTATGTATGTGTGTATGTATGTATGTATGTATTTGTGTTATTGTGTACGAATGTGATAATTGTAATCATTTTGTAATTTGTATACTCTGTGGAGCCTCTTAGCTAATAAAGAAGCAATCCTCACATATCATCTTTATCTTGTTTACTAGGAGCCTACAATCATATTTTTATAAACTCGATTAAGGGACCCTAGGTCTTAGACATCGAAAGTTAGTGTTAGAAGGAGGGCCGTCCGGTAATCATGGTAAAGGAATCCCTTGCAATTGATGAAGAAAATTTATTCGATCTCACTGACTATGATGATCTTGATGAAAATGACTATTAGACGGAAGAAGATTGTAAGTATGATTTCTATTCTGAGTATATTTCTGAAGAAGAATTGGCAAAGATCCAAGAGGAGATTGAAGCGAAAGAACAATCACCCAAAGAATCAAGATGTAAATCTTCAGTCATTTCTCCAGCTTGTTCGGAGGAAGATGCCCATCAAATATGTTCCATGGAGATAATGAATATGCTATAAAAGGCAGTAATAACCTCTTTGGAAAGTTCAGCCTTGGAATATTGTTTCCAAGGCCTGCATTATACCCCTTCATTAGATGTAGATGGAGGACTGATGCCTTTTGTCTGCTTTGGTTTCTACGCTTTTGCGGTTACAAGTAAGACAGAGGAATAACGAGTGGAGCATGAAGAGCGTGAAGCTCAAGAAAGAGCCAAAAAACCACTCAAAATGAACATGAGTGACTTATGGAGGAAAAGCAAAAATCTATTGACGAGGCCAAATACCAATTCTATAGAGGTCAACCTAGCATCTAACGGAGATTTGACGTCTCTGGAGGACAACCTTGTCATGCTCTTCCAATTACACCATCACCTCTGAAAGTGGCGGTAAGTGAGTTAAATCTTGCTCCAAGTGGTTCGTAGGAGGCTACTCCCATCGAAAGAATTCATATTTTTATCAAGTTCAATTCTTAATCATATGACAGAAGGAGAAAATGTACTCAATGCAACAATTATAAGATCCCTTGTTGCTGATTTACAAGAAGCTGCAAACAATGTGCAAGTTAGGCCTTTATCCACAAGGTCTCAGACTGATTCCCGCGTGGAAAGATTTTGTCTGATTTGTGCTTGCAAAGCATTGGCCAACAGTGGAGGGTTGAAACACGTCGGAGAAGCGTTTTTGAACACCTCATCCCAGGTGAAGTTCTTAATCATGGTCAACAATGACCACATTTTCTTGAATATACGGACCATGTTCCTAACGTATGATCACATTTTGGGCTTTATACAGGATGCAAGGCTTTCTCCCCTGAGCTTAGAAATGTTACCTAGCCCAAAAAAGTCATCAGGGTCATTGGAGAGTTTTGACGAAACTCAAAACCCATCAGAATTCTTACAAGTTTATAGCACCGTCATCCAAGCTGCTGGAGGTGATGAAAAGGTAATGGCCAACAACATCCCCACTGTTTTGAAAGGATCAACACGAACTTGGCTATTCAATCAGTTGGAGGATTCTATCTCCAATTTGGAAAACTATGCCATGTAATTTTAAATAATTTTAAAAGTTGCTATACTAAGATTGGTAAAGAGGTTGATTTACATCATCTTCGCCAAACTTATGGTAAAAATTTACGTATGTTCATCAAAAGGTTTGTAGAAGTTCGTAATGCCATTCTAAATATATCTGACAATTCTATAATTCGTGCATTTAAACAGGCTATTCATTATTATAAGCGATTTACAAAAGACCTTAACATTCATCCACCCTCCACCACATCAGAGTTGTTCGATATGGCAAATCGGTATTCGAATGTGATGATGCCATTGAATGGAACCGTATGGTTGACAAGGGCCATACTTTGCCACAACCTAGCCTGCTAGAGTCAAAAGACAAGAAATCTAAAAAGACCTCCAAATCCAAAGACCGTAAGGGGAAGAATAATAAAAAGAACAAAAAGAATACCCAACGGGAAGTCGCAGGCATGTCAGAACGACCTGCATACTTCAAGGGGATTTTACCTTGGAAGGAAACAGCTAGTAAGCAGGACGACCAAGCTATTTCTAAAAACCTAGTACGACCAGTGGCAATGGTCACTGGTGCCTATTGCACAAAGCATCTTGGTATGACCTGCAAAATTGCCATACTTGGCAAAGACAAATGGAAGACTTTTATTTTGGTAAAAGTCCTATGCCGACCCTAGTAGAAGTACAAAAGAATAAGAATGTAGATGGTGACAAAGATTTGGGTTATCAGAAAGCTTGGAGGGAAGTCAACAACGCTGACAGCCGAACAGGAAAACTTGAATATCACAAGTGGTCGAATGTTGCCATCACCTTCAATAAACAAGACTGTCTAAAAGGTATGTCGATTCCTTGAAAACTTCCATTAGTGGATTCTCCTACAACTAGCAATTGCGAAGTTGGAAGAGTTTTAGTTGATGGAGGTAGTTCTCTGGATTTGCTTTTTATTCATACAGTAGATGAAATACAAATTTCTCGTTCTAAGATTAGACCTATTACAAATCCATTTTTTGGGATTGTGCTTGGTCTGTCGGTAACTCCAGTGGGATAGATAGTGTTACATGCCACCTTTGGAGACACTAACAATTTCAGAATGAAGTTAATATCATTTGAAGTTGTTAATTTTGAATCAACATACAATACCATTTTGGGTAGGCCTTCACTAACAAAACTTATGGTAGCTACTCATCATGCCTACCAGAGCATAAAGTATCTGGTCCAAAAGGTGTGATTAGTGTACAAGGTAACCAAGCTATTGCACTTAATTGAGACCGCAAGTTGCTCGAGATTCTCGATCAATTACCATTAAGCGATACTAATGATACAGGAAAGTCTTGTAAGGTTGAAAAGTCTAACAAGACAGAAAGGCTAAAAGTAACTCCTCAACTCAACGAACAAGTAAAAAAATTCCCATTGATCCTACCAACCAGTCAAAAACTGTTCAATGGATGCCAATTAGGAAGACATACTCATTGCTTTCCTCTGGGCTAACGTAGATGGGTTTACATGGAAACCATCCGATATGCCTAGGTCCTAAGGGAAGTAATAGAGTACAGGTTAGCCATACAGCCTGACATACGACTAGTAAAGTAGAAGCTACGATGATTTGCTTCTGATTGGCAAGAAGCTATCTGATAAGTGTTGGATAAACTCTTGGAAGCTGGTTTTCTATGCAAAGTTGGTCATCTTGATTGGCTTGCAAATCTGGTTATGGTCAAGAAAGCAAACGATAAGTGGCACATGTGCGTTGATTTTACCAGTTTAAGTACATCTTATCCAAAAGACGATTTTCTTTTACCCCTAATTGACCAACTGGTTGTCTCAATAGTGGATTGTGAATCGATGAGTTTCCTAGATGCATACTCCGGTTATCATCAAATAAGTCTAGCAAGAGAAGATGAAGAGAAGACTTCCTTCATAACCCCATTTGGTGTCTACTGCTATAAGAAGATGCCATTTGGGCTGAAAAATGTTGGAGCCACGTATCAGCGCTTCATGCAGAAGACTTTCTATAGTCAAATATGGCACAACATAGAAGTTTATGTTGATGATCATGTTGTAAAGAGTAAGAATAGCTCTAAGCATTTGTCAGACCTGGCTGAAACCTTCAATAATTTGAATAAGCATAAAATTAAGCTTAATCCAAAAAAGTGTGTCTTCGGGGGTTCCTCTTGAAAATTGTTTGGTTTTCTTGTTTGTTCTCGAGGTATTGAAGTAAATCCTAAGAATATTCGAGCCATTGAATCCTTGAAACTACCTTCCACAGTAAAGGAAGTTTAAGGTTTAACTGGTCGGATGGCTACTCTTAGTCGCTTTATCTCAAGATCAAGAGAGTGTGGTTTGTCTTTCTTTAAGGTAATAAGAAAACACGACAAATTCCACTAGCCAAATGAAATGAACAAAGCTTTTAATGACATAAAAGTTTATTTGCAAAGCCCATCCACTCTGGTCTCACCCAACCCTAGAGAACCTTTGTTGATATATTTAATGGCTTCAAATAATGTAGTTAGTGCTGTACTAATTGTTGAACGAGAGTAGATTTAGAAACCTATTTATTACATCGGCGAAGTTTTACACGAACCTATGGAGCATTACCCTCAGGTTCAAAAATTGCTTTACATCCTATTAATGGCTTCTAGAAAATTGAGACATTATTTCCAATCTTATCGGATTACAGTGCCATCATTTTTTACCTTGGGAAGTATCTTATATAACCAAGAAGCAACTGATCTAATTTCCAAATGAGCAGTTGAACTTGGATCATTTGATATCTGTTTCATAGCCCAAACAACAATTAAGTCCTAAATTTTGGTAGATTTTATTGCTGAATGGACAAACAGTGAACCCTTTGTAAAAGAGGATACAACTAATTTTGACCACTGGAAATTATCTTTGACGGTTCTCAAGAAATAAAAGGCGCTCGGGGGTTGGTATAGTATTGGTATGCCTTAAGGTGACCAGTTACAATATGTAACCCAAATACAATTCCCTACTACCAATAATGCAGTAGAGTATGAAAGTCTTCTAGCCAGACTTCGAACAATAAAATCCATTGAAGTCCATCAGCTTCTTGCTATGGGCGATTTGCAATTAGTCTTAAACCATGTTAGCAAGGAATACAGGATGTCTGATGAGGTAGTGAGGAAATTAGAGAAATACTTTAACTATTTTAAAGTCTAATATGTACCACGAAAAGACAATATCTTAATGGACCAGTTATCAAAACTGGGTTCCTCACGATCATTTGTTCTAACAAGTGTATTTCTTGAATATCTGTCTAAACTTTCTATAAACACATTCATAGAAAAACTCCCGACTATTATAGAGGTCGGAGTCCTTGAGCAGAATTCAGATTGGGCTAAATCATTTAAAGCCTACCTAGAAAATGGGACACTGCCTGAGGAATTCATGAAAAGGACATACTAGTTCGAAAGGCGTGAATATATAAAATTCTAGAGAATACTCTTTATAGAAAGGGAATACATGGTATTCTAATGCAATGTATAACCGAGGAGCAGGGAAAACATTGTTTAATGAGATACATGGGGGCTTGTGTGGAGTGTATGCTTCATATCAAACTTTGGTCAGAAAAGACTTCCAACACAGTTTTTATTGGCTCATTACTTTAGAAGATGCCATTCACTTCGTAAAAACTTATGAGCAATGCCAATTTCATACTCAATAAGTACATTTACCTACTAATCGATTACAAACTATATCTTTGTCATAGCCAGTTGCGACATGGCGTATTGACATAGTAGGTCCTTTACCAAGAGAAACTAATGGATTTAAATTCTTATTTGTTGCGATTGATACATTCACAAAATGGATTGAAGCCGTGCCTGTAGTTTCTATTACAGCTTAGGCACCAAAGAAATTCTTAGTGCAAAATATAGTCACTAGATTTGATGTACCTTGTAGGCTAATTACTGATAATAGATCACAGTTCGTCAGTGGCCTGTTTTAAGATTATTGTGATGAAATAGGAACAAAAATTTGCCATGCTTTAGTTGCTCATCCTCAGAGCAACAGAGTAGTTGAACGAGTTAATGACCAAATTATATAAGGTATAAAAAAATAAGTGTTTGATCATCTTACTAAATGCTCGGTGGCTTGGGTAGATGATCTCTACTCGATGCTCTGGACTATAGTACAACAACAAGTAGAACAATAAAAAAACACCTTCTTAGCTGGTCTATAGAGTTGAAACTGTGTTGCCAAATGAGATCCATTTGGATTCTACACGGACTTCTCTCTATGAACAGGTTAATCAAGACAATCAGGGTGAAGATGGTATCAATCTCTTAGAAGAAAAGTGAGATCGAGCACTTATCAAGTCGGCAGCCTAATTACAAGTTTCAAGAATATATTACAACAAAAGAGTTAAACCACGAACACTAAATGTGGGAGACTTGGTTCTAAGGCGTATCCAGAATCAATCTTAGTTTCATAAGTTATCTCCCAAATGGGAAGGTCCCTTTACTATGGTATTAATTACCTGACCAGATTATGTTTGACTTTCCATGGAAGACAGAAGAATTCTGTCAAACACTTGGAACATCTAGCATCTTCACAGATTTTTCGTGTAAATAATTTGATTTCTATATTTTTCATTTACATAAAATATCACTTTAAAACATTATATATCAAAATTGTTTCTATTCTGATAATCCTTTGAGAATTTGCAAAGTCATAATCTGTCCGACCTATGTACAAACAACATACGTGGTTACTGGTCGGATTGTAAGACAACATCTAATAGAGACTTTTCTTGTAAGCCAGTATTTACTGCATAGAAACTCATTAGAATGACCTTATCAACAATTTGTTGCTGGTTAATACCAAGTACTACGTAAAAAGAATAGGTTATCGATCCTATAACTATTTGTATTCCAAACACATTGCTGGTCAGCACACAAACCATTGGAGGCTAGTGATATACTCTAAAAAATATGCAAGTAGATGAGATACAAGATTAAATATAACACAAGAAGAGATTGTTTTCATTCATTCATTCAAAATAGATCATATAGATTGCTTTAATGTAATCTTTACATTTTTCCTGTATGTCTCAATAGCAGAGACTACTTTTGCACGTTTCTTATCAATCTCTTCTTGAGTAGTTAGCTTCAAGTCAGGCGCCAGTTTCTCCAAATCAACCGCATCATTGTAAAAGTGTCTTAATTTGATGAAAAGGGCAATCACTTGGATGGCAATTAAAGCTCGCAAAGTAGTCCTGATAGTCTGCGCTATTGCGGGGATGTGGCTTTGGATAACTTCAACTGGCCATTCACCCCCACGACTAGGTCATTAACCAACGGATCAGGAGTTCTAAGTTTTACTTCTTTCGCCTTTAAATCCATGGTGATTTTCTGTAGCTGTTCAAAAATAAAGTTCAAAGTGGTTTTTCCACATCTCTAAACTGTAGCCAAATCTTTTACGAAGAGCTTTATTGTAACACCCGACGCCAAAGGCGCCACGGATGCTACCAACCTTCTAAACTCCTAAAAACCGGCTTAAAATTAAGCCACCGAAATTTTTACAGAATTTCGGCATGACCTCTCTAGAAATAGGGACATCTACTCAGCAGACAGAAAACATATGCATTTATGATATCATTCTAACAGGTCCTTAGTTAACCAATCACACATCCAATAGAAATTAATCAACCCCACCACATAATTATTACAGGACAGGGACTCAATTAAACATAACCGCAAACAACTTTGTCCAAGAATTTTCTCGAGCTAGTGATAACATAACTATAAACCAACATGAAGGAACGGTGGTGATGCAAACGTGATTGTGCTACTACCCCCACCAATGCATGCCGGTTCAAGGTACCTGCAACATTACAAACAACAAGCATGAGTCGATAACTCAGCGAAGTACATCAAAGAATAATTTCATAGTCAATCACATTTTTCCTACTTAAGAGCATAACAACCATTACTACATAAGAACAGCAAGTGGATAAAAACAGAAGTGTCAAAATTAATTCTCCAAACCAACCCCGCGCTCGTCTTTGACGGAGTTCACAACTCCACGATAAAGAAGCGTAACATATAACCTGAAAACATAAATCATATCTTGCAACCCGACATGAAAATACAGAATATGCACAATCCATCACACAGACATAAAAAAATACAGAATATGCATAATCCATCACACAAACATGAGAATACAGAATCTAATTAATCCATCACACAAACATGGAAATACAAAATATGCATAATACATCACACGGACATGAGAACACAGAACCTGAATAATCAATCACACTTCTACAATCATGTAATGCATTATGCGTGTTCACCTGTTTCACTTCATTACTAAACCCCGACACATATCTCTTTAATCTTTTTTTTGGATGAGGCCACGACTCGATCCAACTCGACACCTTTCCATTTAACTCAAAATCATCGTTATAATGCAATGCAGATGCAAATATGCCATACAAAAGAAGAGTCTCATATCCATACATCATAATCAACTCATACAACATGATCCATCATTGACAATGCAATGCAGATTGCACAATTTCCATGCATATGATGCATCATGCATGCTCATCTCCTCTTTTAGCGCATACCGGTATGGCCGAGTGCACACCCGTCGGTGTGCACCCTCTCATTCCCCTTTCCACCCCGTGGTGGAGGGTGCCTACTCTTACTGACTCGCTCCCATACAACCACGTATATGGGACTACGAGGTAGGACTTTCGTGCTCACTACATGTGAGCACAGAGGCCCGCATCAGAATGGGTCACCTCTTCCATCATGAATGCACAAATGCAAGAGACATAAACAGATTCGCAAACTACATTCATTTCTCACCTTTGTGTAGCCATAGTTAAATACTTAAACATCAGCCACTTCTCACATCCACAAATTACCATGCACATTCTCAGCACTCATAACCACATCCTCAACATTCATATTCATACTCACATCCCTAATATTCGAGTAATTACTAGTTCCATCTATCTTGATCATAAATCAAACCATTTTCGCAATCAAATTCCATACTCCGTCCTCACATTCATTTATCATCAATACTTCATACAAAAACCATAATCCTTTATCAGGAATACGAAGTGAACCAATATTCCTAACTCCAACTCAGGTCTTTGATATCAATAATACCCTAATCTTACTAGTGAGCATCAACATGGAACACAAGTTATCACAAGACGTCACATAGACAAGACACATAGTTCTTCAATGTAGCACACATAGCAAACAAACAAGGATGCACATGCAAATTTCACCCCTTAATGTCATTCATGGGTACCCATATAGCCTACCCATACCAGTGTTGTCAATATAACCACAACAAGCATTATCAGCTCACATATCAAATCGATCAAGACATTTTATCTACAATTCACAATGTTCAATCAATTGATGCACTTGCTACAATCAATAGACATTAGCCCTGAACAGATAAATATAAATGAACAACTCAATTAGGCACACAGCTCGATGTACCTGCAGCCATTCCCTTAACCATTTAATCATTATAAGCATTTTCATACAAGGAACCATCTTCTAGTTATAGCCAAGCAAAGCTTACCTCTTGCGTATTCATTGGCAGTTTCTTATGCTAAAAGCAAACAATCAATTAATCATCCTAGCCACGATTTAGGGAATGCACTTGCCTTTACCGACGGAGAATGGAGTGGCATACGATTGAGGCCACACCCGATAGAACCTCCCCTGCAAATAAACAATAATCATCCAACATAACTTTATGCGCACTTGACACCAACGACAAAAGAAGTCAACTCATTTGCATAACCTAGGTATAGTGATTCAACTCCAAACCCATGCGGGGAAACA
Organism: Guadua angustifolia; assembly: GCA_036346375.1. Taxonomy (NCBI): domain Eukaryota; kingdom Viridiplantae; phylum Streptophyta; class Magnoliopsida; order Poales; family Poaceae; genus Guadua; species Guadua angustifolia. Next base: position 21,158,978 of record CM070508.1, read on the forward strand.
GAACAAGCAAAATCCACGAGTAATTGGCTAAACAAAATACTAGCACATATGAATAAAAACAATAAGAACTAAGATGCTGCCAAAATGAATCTCTTTGTGAGCCATACACATATAAACTCCATAAGAACACTCCACAACTTCTAGCAAGATAAGACACATATTTTAGAAGCTATGCGTGAGACACCGTCAATTAATGCATTCTCTGTTTGGAATAAGAGCATCCAAATCCACAGATTCATACATCTTCAGATCAATCAAGTGTGTGTGTATATATATATACACACACACATAACTGCATGCTTACCAATTCAAAATTACATTAAAGTTAGGCTCAAGATTCCAACACATCTATGCACAGCCCTGCATGAGTTCCTTGAGCCAAGAAATGAAGCACTAAAGAGCACCATAAAACAAACTGTTTATATGCCAACATGAATTTCAGAGAAACAACTCGCGATCTACCAACAATACTCAAAACAAAAATCATCTGGGTAAGCAATCAAATGAAAAGACAAAATCATAGATAACCCTACCCTTAATCAAACCTCACAATTTTTACTCATGCTCACAGTAGAAGAATAGAACTAGCAAGCATGGATATACAGGTATGCACACAATAGAAATGCATCGATTCTTGCCTTCCCATCCCATGCCTCAACCTGACACACCGAAACCACTATGATACCACATCATAAACCTTCTAGGCATTACATCGAACGCATGGCAGGCACAAAGAAACCTCTATACTCTGAACATACATTTCATCAAACACCTTGGCTACACTCATTAATCTACAACTAGAACTTCACCTCCACTTACCACACAAAGGGAGGGGAAGGAGGGGGACGACGCCGGCCGCCAGAGGGAGGAGGCACCCCTCGGCCGCCGCTTTGCTATGGTGGCTCTTCTTTGCCGTTCTTCGCTCTGCGCCGCACCGCTTCTTCTTCGCCGCTGGACACCGGTACCAAACTCATGTCGATGCTACTTTGCTCACATTGGCTGGCTGCTGCCCAGCATGGGGAGAGGAGAAGGGAGCCGAAGCCAGGAGGAGAGGCGACGCACAGCAGCGGCCAGGGCGGCGCCGCCGGCAGGGACTCGGCAGGGTGGGGCAAGACTTGGCAGGGCTCGGGCAGGGAAGCGCCGGCCACCAGGAGGAGCAGCAGGGCAGCCTGGAGAGGCACGCTCCAGGAGAGGACTCGCCTGGGGAGGCATGCGCCAAGAGAGGAATCGCCTGGGGAGGCAGGCGCCAGGAGACAGCAGGACTCGGCTGAGGAGGGCACCAGGATGCGGCTGGAAGCTTTTTGGGAAAAAATCCTGCCAAGGGAGATGAAATGCCAGCCACACAAGTAAAGAGAAAGAGAGAGATTAGGTGGAGGAGTAGGTGGAGAGGGGAATTTCCGAAAAGACCCCTCCCAAACCCAAATCCTTTAACCCTAATCCTCCCAGATAGACCAACCACCTCTGATAATACCTGCCAGACGGCCAAAACACTCCCGGCGGAAGGCCCAGAGTTTGGAGCGAGACTTCGCAATATTACATTTATTTGGTCAGCCAGATTGTCTATTTCATTTTTCATCACCGACCTTTGCTCTTCAGACTTTATTCTCTCTTCTTTCCATTTGGAAAGTTGAGATTCTCTGGTCTTTATTGTATTTTTTAACTTTGTAAAGTTTAAATTAAAAGTTGTTTTCAATTTTCCTAAATAATAAATATAATAATTTTAAAGTAGGATGGGACATAATTCTTACCTGCTATTTCAGATTTCTTTTCTTGAAGAATAATCTTGCACTCTTTGGAGAGTTTTTGAACATTCTCTTAATTTCTCTTGGAGGCTTCATGGAGTCTAGTAGTTTGATCTTTGTGATATTTGACCTTGTCGGTAGCCTTGACAAGATCAAACTCGTATCTCTTGGTGGTGTTTCGAGCCACCAAGACTTGCTTTTCTAATTCCTTTATTTGTTCTTTTTGTCTGTTTTAGAACGGTTCTGTTATAACAAAAAAAGAAAAAATAATATATATATATAATAAGGGAGATTCATACCTTCTTATTATTTCAACTTCGGCCTTGACCAAAGTCTTCACCTGCCAACCTAGCAGGTCGAGTAGTTCTTGCGATTGCTATAAAAAGCAAAATAGCAAATAAATTAAAATTACCTTTTCTTGATATTCCTTAAAAGAAATGAGATAAGATGTATACCTTTACTTGCAAGCTATTAAAAACATGCTTGAAATCCTCTAGGTCAGAATGACCCAAAGAAGACACTTGTGGCAAAGCCACAGTTGAGACAGAAGTGGTCATGACTCTTTTATGCACCACCACCTCTTCTGCCCTGCTAATCAGAATGACCAGCGCCTTCTCCGTTGCAGCAGGAGGGTTTTCGGTTTCAATAGCCATAGACACCTCCTCGACAGCATTGGTCATCTTGACCATCTCCATTGTCATCGCAGGAGGAGCACCGACCTCCTCCGTGGGCAATAAAGCTTGACCGACCAGTGGGTCTACCACAGTAGTTGAGAGATTTTCATCCTCAACACTGGTCGGATCCGATTGTCCACTGGTTAAGGTTTTCTTGGACAACCACCTCGGCTGACACTGAGGCTTGTTCCACATTGGTCGACACCAATGTGAAAAGCGGGTTAGCCTCGTCATCGACCTGAGCAACCATACCCTAGTCTACAAGAGAACCAGGGACAATTATCTTGGGACTAAAGAAAAAAAGAAAGCAGGCTAAGCACTCTTAAATTTGGAAGGGAAAAAGCTCAAAAATAAGGGAGTGTAAAAATAAATACCTGCAGCAAAGTCCTGAGCCCATGTCCTAGGATATTAAAGGAAGTGATAAAGCCCCAACATCTAGGTCAGGAGTCTTCCTACTATTCCTTATAATCAGAGGAACACTATCCTTTGAATCCTCACTCTCACCCTGGACAAAGGGGAATGTTGAAAGATTTCTATATGGACAGTCCCAATTGCGGTTGAGCCAGTTTTATAATGCACCTAGGATGAAGTCCTCATCTGCATCCCCGCACCAAATGCTACCCTCTTGTCTTGCCCCAAGGACCGATCATGCGCACGCTTAAAGTGTATGGTGCTAGCTAGTACCAGGGCCTGATTGGTGTTGGTCGGGTCAGCACTAGCCGGAATGGTGGTCGGATCCACTGCCTTAGAAGCACCTTTAGCAGAAGTCATCGCCTTCTTGGTCGATGGAGCTGAAGCTGAGACCTTAGATTGGTCGGCAGTTCACTTCCGACCATATATCTAAAAGCGAGTTTATCTGTTAACATGAGGAATTAACAAAAATAACCAAAGAAATTTCTTAGTACCTAGCATAATGCGTTCATTATTGAACTCATTGGTTTGCCCGATCAGTTGGACAATTGCTTGTCAAAGCAGAGAGACACGCAGCATGTACGCAACACTTGACCAAGTCCCTTCATTGGTCAGAACTGACAGGAGAAAATACCCATAAACGTCTATAAAAATCCTTTAATAAGAAAAGAAGACGTTGGTAATTAAGAGTTCCCTTACTTTCAGGTTCATCCTTGGTTGGATCCTAGTCGCTTTCCATCCTCTAGGCGAATTTGAACCAGTTTTAAGGGGCTCACATTGTGGTATATAAAATCAAAGACAATTTTCTGCCCCATCAAGCCTCCCTTCACCAACTTGGTAATGACCTTAACGATGTCATTTTCCTCGTCCGTAAAGACCAGTGAATCCTTCTCCTTCTTAACTTCGGCCCTTGTCCATATAGGGGCCATCTTCTACGTAAATCGGAAATGGCTACCCCCTAGAATTTCTGAGTAAAACTACTCCCGCTAGTAACACGCCATGTTTCCTTGGTTGGGAGTAGAGGATACTGAGAAGCTATTTTATCTTGAAGCTTAAAAAAGTGCTCCCATAAAGATCTTAGCTTTTGCTATTCCTAGTATATTGAAAGAAATGGCAGAAAAGATGAACTGGTGGGGGAGTGCCAAGGAAAGCTTCAAAGGTCAGAGAAAACACTCAAAATCAAAATAGAATTTAAAGGAAGATGGTGCAGTTTGATCTCATAATGATCTAGCACATTGTCTAAAAAACTCACTCTCAGGGAGGCGAAATCCTAACTTCACCAAAGCGGTAAAGAGGACGAGACGCCCCTCCTGAGGCACTGGCTTCGTATCCTCCCTGCTAGAATCCCATCACAGTATTTCACGGGAGGGAACAAACTTTGATCCTCAAGTTTCTTAGTCCTCTCCTCAGTGAGGATCGACTTGTCCATGGCCATTAGTTGGGGGAAAAGAAAACAATTGAAGGCAAGAGCTCGTAAATTGCAAAGGGCTTAAGAACATACTTTTATATTCAAAGACAACAAAGGCACAAAGAATCAAAGAGGATTACCCCCTTTATGTAACCTAACCTATGTCAGTTTTGGACACTGATTTGGTTTCCAAGAAAGAATAAAAACTGCCTTTTTAATAAACAATAACTGACATCAGATTGATGATTTCAAACTTTCTTTTAAGATCTTCAGACTTTTCACCTTGTTTTCTTGATCATACTCTCTATTATAATTGATGGGAGAAGAAAAAAGACAATTGATGAAAAGCTTGAAGAACTAAGAAAACGTTTGAAAATAATAGAATTCAAAGAAATCAGGATGTTATCCTCAAACTTCCTTTTAGATATTGAAGCTTTCATCTCCTTTTCTTGATCATACTCTTCATCGCAATTGATGAGAGAAGAAACAAGGACGAAACATAAAAAGTTTCAACTACTAAGAAAAAGCTTGAAAGCATTTTTTCTTGATTCGAAAGTCTAAAAGTAAGAAGTATACAAAGGAAGCTTTCTTCCCCTTTATATATGCATTACACATTAAAGACAGTTAGCGTCGGTTCAGTTACCGAGAGAAGTGCAAAGATTTCTCATTTATTGACACTTAAAATAGTCAAATAACTGGTGCATAACCATATAAAGTCACAGAAGACGAAAAGTCTTGAGTAATAAACTCTTATTTCTTAAGACTTGGGGGCTAGCTATTGAGGATTAAAAGTTTGTTATTTATTTGGGCTCTCAATTAATTCGTGACTATACTCTATTAATGGTCCTATAATATATAAGGCCCATAATGTGTAGAACAAAGCCCACCCTTATCCAAACAGTTAAGTCTTCGAGCAATTCAACCAAGGTGGTCAACAATTTTGCTTCACATTAGTCGTCCCTGACCAGGGAAAAGTCACCCTGACCAGTGAACTAATCGGGGATAAGCGGTTATCTCTACACATGTTTTCGTGCAGACAGTTATCTGATAGGTACACGTAACTACCCAGAAGTTATCTTTAGAAAAGCACCCTTTACCGAGAAGACACCATTTGGCGAGAAGACACCTCTCAGTTACACGATGCTCTTGTGGAGAACAATTGCCACCACTTCTTCCAGCATAAATAGGGAGCCTATCTATATCAAAAGGGAGAGATCTGAGGGTATTGATTATTAACATTCACAATCAAAATAGATAATTATAATCATTCTGTAATCTGTATATTCTATGAAGTCACTTGGCTAAAAAAGAAGAAATCCCCATATATCGTTTTCCTCGTCTTATTTACTAGGAGCTCACAATCATATTTTTCATAAGTTCAATTAAGGGACCTTAGGTCTTAGACATTAACAACAGTGTTGTAGATGCGCATACTAGCCACTAATCATAGAACTAATATAAGTATGCATACAAGACCCTCTGGTATTCCACTCCTGAACGAAGGGTCTCGACAATTGATTTGCATCGTGATATGCATGCACGTATGGTTGAGGAACTCTTGCATGAAATAAAGACGAGAGATGTTAGAGAAAGAATCGAATTCTATGAAATTAAGACGTAACTTATATCACTAAACCAATTAAATACGTTCTAAGAATGGTGCCCAAGTAGGTGTGCGGGCCACATTGCTAGTTATTATTAAACTTATTCTACATACCTTATTACCTCTCTTCATTATACTTTAGATGGTGTGCCTTACTCTAGTGTATAGTAGTAAATGGTATTGGAGATAGCTAAAGAGGATAAGTATAGAAGAAAAAAAGGGGTAAAATATCACTTCGAAATTGTAGAATGATATGTATTTAAGAATAAATTTTTAAAGCTAGAACGACAGATATTCGGGAACTGAGTAAATAGCACACAGTGTATCTTTTATCTAGCACTACTACGGAAAGGGCATTTAGTCCCGGTCCAAAACTGCCTTTAGTACCGGTTTTGAACCCAGATAGTTATCCGGGATCGATGCTCAAGGGCATCGGCCCGGTTCACTCACCCGATCGATGGAGTATCGAGACGGTTCGAATTCACGCGTGGCGGCAAGATTGGGAACCCTCGAGACCTCATCGAGACGGTTGGTGTCTCCAACCAGATCGATGAGTTTCATCGATGCAGTTAGTTTCTCCAACCGGTACTAATGTTTTGTATATATATAGGTCTATTTCTCCGGTAGCTATTATATATATGTGTGTGTCAAATCACAACTAATTAAAAGCACGATAATCAATAATGCACTTTGCACGATAATTAAATCATGAACATTCATTAATAAATTTAATTACATCTAATGTATTAAAATATGTACACATATTTGTTCTTCTAATGTATTACAATATATATGTACACAACTTTATATATGTACACAACTTTAATTACAACTTTAGTATTTCTTTTCCTTCTATTCATCGGGATCTTTTACGCGCATCGCTCTTGCTAGCTGTAGATGTCGACCACGACAGTTCACTGGTCCTTATCGAAGGGCCCCACCTGTTAAAGTTTGGTTCGTGAAACTCGCCTTTTGGATTTACAACCTCATCGTAAATAAAGCCGACGAGTTGTTCTTGGATTGCTCTCACTGCGTGCGGCGAGAGTTCGAACCTTGTTCCGCCAAATATTGAGGCACCTATCGTTAAGTCATTAACTAATCAATACTTGAATTTGTACAAGATATAAGGAGTACCTATACACAATTAAAGCTAGTAATTATATTTACTCACCCCCTTGTTGCCTTTTAGCATGCGGTCGCCGGCTCCGGTTTGGGTGTGCATAAACTCGCATACATAGTAGCCGCATAAATTGTTACCCGGCGGCTGAGTCAAGATCTGCGGTGGAAAAAGTTGAAAGCGTGAAATGGATGCAAAGAAATTAAGTTAACTAACTAAAAAGCTAGCATTATGATATACGTACATGAGAGGCAATTGCAATGTCAAATTTCTCCTTGAATACGCATACGTTTTAGCACGGAACCATGTGAATGCACTACACATGTGATTACTAATTGTATGTACATGATTAGAATTTGTTTCAAATTGAAGGAAATAGAGCTAGTACGATAATGAAAGGAACAAGAATTAATCTTGGTCGAGCATGTCGATAAAGTTTTGATACTTTTCAACCGGTCTCCTTTATGAGTCCATAATTGTGATCGAGCTACGATCTAGCTCGATCATAAGAAGAATCCAATGAAAACTATACATAGATGTGTCAACGTAGATAACTAATTAGTTCTAACATCGTGTTATGAAAAAGGAGTAGAATGAGGTGGTGCGAAAACACGTACTCAAATGAGTAGGCTAGATATATCTTTGACTTATATCTTTGACCCATTAGCGCATTGAATATGTTATTCTCTGCTTCGCTTGGGTGGTCTCTAACGGTTGTCTTGTTGATAACTCATGGGTCCATGAAGCCTATGTCGAAAATACGATCCTTCGCATCTTTGTATCTCCATGCTACATAAGAAATTAGTTAGGCTTGCAAGTTAGTATAGTACAAGGAAGTGCACGATAGTTTTTGCAAATAATTAAGACACTTACAGAGTCCAAAGAACCCATCAAGCTCACGCCGAGGCGCATGTCTGTATAGATCATATATGTAGTCGATCGACAACAAATTCACCTTCACGCTGAAAAAATCTTGTTCCTTAAACTTGACAAATAACATCTCAGACCATGCTTGGTCGCGTCCAAGTACCATTCATGAAATTGCCGATCTTTGTCGTTAGTCAGGCAGCTCCTCACTCGACCAATGATCGCCCATTTTAAATGACCATCTTACTTGGGCAACCTCAATCTTTTCCGTGCCTAATATTTGATTTGCGGTAAGGCCGTTTCATCGAAGAATTGTTGCATCTCCTTACTCTTCCCTCGGTGACATCTTCTTGGGGCATTCCTTACTCAATGTGCTTCGTAGTTTGATTGGCGAGGCATTTCTTTTTATCCTTCAAATTTTTAATAGTCATTAAACCTTTATAAAATTCTTACGTGCTGTGTTGAACCTTCTTCACTGGTGACTTGGGTCTAAGAAATTTAGTTACCTCTCCTTTTACCACCTTCTTGGTCTCCTCATCGTTCATATCATACTACCGCCGGAAGTTCACCGGCTTCTTGGATTGGGTGGAGGACCCGTCTTCTTGGGAGCTCTTGGCCGAGCTGGCTTCATTCCTTGGTCGGCGCCTTCTTGGGAGGAGACGGGGTTCTTGTGGCGCTTATGTGCGCGGGAGGTGGTGTAGGAGTCGGCGCCTTCTTGGGAGGAGCGGGCTTCTTCGGGCTTATATGTGCAGGAGATGGTGTAGGAGACGGGCTTCTTGTCGGGCTTATATGCACAGGAGGTGGTGTAGGAGTCGATGTGTTCTTGGGAGGAGACGGGTTTCTTCTCGGGCTTCTTCGCGGAGAGGACAAGTCCATGTTATCTCGAAAAATTATATACCGCTTACGCCCACAGATGAAATTGTGTCTCGCCTCTCCTAGCTTCAGAGTCCCGTCACCTCCAGAATTTCGAGGTCAAGGTCCTCGTACTCAAGCGCACCTCCTCCACCGAGACCTTGGAGTATCCTAACCGTATCTGTTGGCCATGGATAAGCTGCCCCGGCTCTAATGGGTGAGCCATACCATCGGCCGCCTTGAAGGTAAGGTTCCGCGCTTGGATATGCAGCTCACAAGGTGTCCGCTGTCTGATGTCGTCTACGGGATACTTGTCCAAGTCCGCTTCTGCCAGCCCACCGGAACCGCAGCTGCTTCGCTGCCCGGAGGGGCTAATGATGTCTGGATTACTTGGGGGTTCTTGGCCCGTCTCGCGCTGTTGGCTCAAGGCTAGCTGCACCTCTCTTCGGATCTCTTCTTGCATTCTCTCATTTGTTTGATTCAGGCGTTCTTCAAGCGCACTAAGTTGTTGTGTCCTCGCCCGACTCCTATAGGTCTCAGCGTCCTGAGCAAAACCAACCTTCCACGGGACAACGCCGACGCCTCGTGTACGTCCGTGGTGCTCGATTTTGCAAGGCCCTTGTTAGCGTCGTTCTCCTGTTTGGCACGGCTACCTACGGAAGTCTCCTCGATGGACTGTACAAGCCTTTCGCCACATCTCTTAGCACCTCCCCAAACACAAGATTGCCGTTATCATCAAGGGCACCGCCATGAGCATAGAACCAATGCTTTGCTCTGTCGGGCCAATCCGTTGTTGCGGTGCGATACCCTTCGCTAGCGTGTCCTGTTCCTCTTCTCCCATTTTGGTATTGCATGGCGGTAACCACCGGGGCGAGTCGGTGGTGATAATTCTTCTTCGTGCATTCACTTATTCTTCTCACTCAAACTTTGACCTTCGTCCAAGTCTTGTATTTCACAAACGCATCCCGTGATCTTGCAACTTTGGGTGCTTGTTGAAGTCAGGCGCTCGATTCTTCTTGATATACTCCGTGCTCACTTCTTTTTGTAAGTCTCGAATGCGACCACCATCTTCTTGAGAGTGTAACTCTTCACCTTCTCTTCGGTCCCTTGGGGGAAGGTGAATGTCTCCTTCACATCGCTCCAAAGCATGTTCTTCGTATCTTGAGGACTGATCCCATTTTGCTATGCTAATTGCCACGTGGTCCCTAACGTGGACGCCGCATGCCGAATTGAACGGCCCAAGCGCCCCCGAGGGTGCAAGAGGTCGGCCGTCCTCGCCGACTTCGGTGATAACATGTCTTGCCTTCTTCTTCTTGCTTGGACCTCGCTGACGTGATTGCCTGCCTGGTTGACCGATCTGAAAGCATGGTACAATCATGAACGGGTCAAGATATTGGCTTAGCATGGTAGTGGAACCGACAATCATGAACGTGACTGATTATTACCTCGCCGACCTCATCGTGCTCTGCAGCCTCATCGTGCTCTGCAGCATCATTGGCCTCGGTGGCGGGTGCAGGCTCCGCCGTCTCATGACCATCACTTCCCGCAATCAAACTTAACATAAATGCTTCTTCGTCCATCGTCATTTCTTAGGCTAGAAGAAGCACTGAAAATTAACGAAAATAGATTTCATTTCATGTAAAGTCGATGGTACTACTCTAAAGCGGCGTGGAAGGCGATAGAGAGAGGATGGCGACGCCAAGATGTTCCTAATGTAAATCGGCCAAATACTATACGATGGTAATTTTGCTAGAGTTGAGAGGAAATCAAGTGATTGATGTTGTGACCTCATGCTACAAACATATGCACATGTAACTTTAAAATGATACTTATACATTAGAAAAAATTCATATGATACATATACATCTCAAAATGAAAAAATAAAATGAAAAAATTCATATATTCTTAAGAATATATTTGCTTAACAAAAAATAATGAATCATTCTTATTCCACACTAAGTTCAGATTCATTATATACCGAGAGTTACAAAAAAGAGAAAATTCGGACAAGTTTAAGATCTTTAAACTTGTCAGAATTTTCTCTTTTTTGTAACTCTCGGTATATAATGAATCTGAACTTAGAATAATTCACATGATACATATTCATTTGACATGATACATATACATTTCAAACTTCACATATACATAGAAATATCACACATACATAGAAATCTCACACATACATATAAATCTCACACATACATATAAATCTCACAACTAGCATAGTGCTCAAGTTGTCAATTTTGTATTGTTCTCGAGATAACGGGAATAATTCACATGATACATATTCATTTGACATGATACATATACATTTCAAACTTCACATATACATAGAAATCTCACACATACATACAAATCTCACATATACATAGAAACCGATCAATAAAAATAGAAATTTCAAAATTCACAACTAGCATAGTGCTCAAGTTGTCAATTTTGTATTGTTCTCGAACAACTTGAATAATTCACATGATACATATTCATTTGACATGATACATATACATTTCAAACTTCACATATACATAGAAATCTCACACATACATACAAATCTCACATATACATAGAAACCGATCAATAAAAATAGAAATTTCAAAATTCACGAGAAATTAGAATAATTAGCATGATACATATTCATTTCACATGATACATATATATTTCAAACTTCACATATACATAGAAATCTCACACATACATAAGTATTTGAAGATTTGCCTAATAATGACAAGTAAAGGGACATCACAACTAGCATAGTGCTCAAGTTGTCAATTTTGTATTGTTCTCAGATAACGGGTTGCCTTAAAGACCGTCCTCGTCAGTAGGGACAAAGATCATTGACCAATTTGTGACAACATTACTTTAGTGAAAATGAAACAACTTTTCCAAAGACTTGACAACTTAGAATAATTCACATGATACATATTCATTTCACATATACATAGAAATCTCACACATACATAGAAATCTCACAATGTCATTTAAGCACTGAACAGAGACATGATCTAATGTCACAGTATACAAGCTCAAGAATCGGGCCTTGAACCCTTACCACCTTAACATGCACAATGAACTTTTATGTAAAACAAGTTTACTGTTCCCAATTTAGGTATCAGAGTATAACTAATCAAAGCCAACTTTTCTAACAGAACTGCACTGATCAAGTTCAGAAAAGTAGCCAAACAATAATTATAACTGAACCACCAGAAGTCTATAAACCAATACTCAATTCTATCAGCTGAATATAGACAGTAAGATGCTAATCAATAATCTGTCCTACTAGCTGAATATAGATATGAAGAAACTGATTACTGAAATGTTCTACCTTCTGAACCAGCAAAAGACTACAAATCAGCAAGCAATTGCGATCATCAACAGAATCAGCAAATATGTTCTAATCAGCAGAAGATAAAAGTGTTTGCTATGTTCAGATTTAACAGATAACAAATCAGAATCAATATCAACCACAGTCTATCAGTTCTTTCAATACTCAGCCGAAACTTAACATTGATGAAGCACATATACCAACCGAACAAGTTGAGGATTGATTATATCAATGAGCGATAAACAAACTTCCTAGCATGTATGTCTACCAGTTCAAGGCCCAGATCACGAATAAATGTTCTACTCATATAAACCCTAGATCATCACCGAGCAATACCTCCCTAAATGTCAAGTACTAGATCATCAAAGACACAGACACAATTGATCTAACAACTAAATGTCAAGTCTTCGAAAATTGTTATTGTCACAAATGGTCTCAATACTGCCCAATCTTCATCGAACAATAATCCCACTCTTGCAAGGTCCCCAACCACCTGACATCTCAAACGCAGCAACGCAACCAAAACCAATCACTCGGGCACCAATGAGGTAAAACCACATGGTTTCGCACCACCAAACCAAAACCAATCACTCGGGCACCAATGAGGCAAAACCACACTTTCACCATCTGTTAGTGACAAGTGATCTCAACGGTAAGGAGGGCACAAACCCTAGGGTTGGCGAAGGCCGAGGGGAACGGGCGGAGGCAAGGCGCGGAGGCAAGGCTTTGAGGCGAGGGCGCGGCGGTGGGGTCGTCGGAGGAGGAGAGGAGGACAGCGTGGGGTCGCTGAGGGCCCCGGTCGTCGGAGGTCTTTGCAAACGAGCGGGAGGAGGAGGAGATTGGGGAACAATGGCGGAGTAGAAAAATTGGGGATGAGGAGGCGGGATGGGTTTATAGGTGCACCATCGGTCCGGTTGGTGTATTCAAGGGATCGATGTCTCTATCGCACGGTTGGATACTCCAACGATGATCGATAGAGACATCGATCCTTGAATACACCAACCGGATCGATGGGTCATCCTCGGCGAGGAGGGAGCCCTAGCACTATCACCCGGTTGAAAACACCAACCGGGACTGATGTTAAAAGACTCAAAACAATTTAGCGCCCATACTAATCGACAAGAATTCTTCCTCCCCCTTGGCTAGCGCGTGGCGCTTGAGTTCGCGGGCTCTCCCGACCGTGAGGTCTCGGGTTCGAGCCCCGCTCGTGCCCCCTAGCCCTTCTTTTTCGTCTTTCTTTTATTTCTTTTTCTTTTATTTGTTGTTTAACTACTGTTTCATGAAATAATTTTTAAAAATGCTTTTACCACTTTAGATTCATTTAGTCTTTTTTTTAAGATTTCTTTTTTTGAATCTACTGTTTAACTATTGTTTCATTAAATAATTTTTAAAAATGCTTTTACCACTTTAGATTCATTTAGCCTTTTTTGTAAGATTTCTTTTTTTAAATGTACTGTTTAACTATTATTTCATTAAATAATTTTTAAAAATGCTTTTACAATTTTAGATTCATTTAGCCTTTTTTTTAAGATTTCTTTTTTTGAATCTACTGTTTAAGTACTGTTTCATTAAATAATTTTTAAAAATGCTTTTACCACTTTAGATTCATTTAGCCTTTTTTTTAAGATTTCTTTTTTTAAATCTACTGTTTAACTATTGTTTCATTAAATAATTTTTAAAAATGCTTTTACCACTTTAGATTCATTTAGCCTTTTTTTAAGATTTCTTTTTTGAATCTACTGTTTAACTATTGTTTCATTAAATAATTTTAAAAATGCTTTTACCACTTTAGATTCATTTAGCCTTTTTTTAAGATTTCTTTTTTGAATCTCTTGTTTAACTATTGTTTCATTAAATAATTTTTAAAAATGCTTTTACCACTTCACAATATTTTTTATATCTCTTGTTTAAAGTAATTCTTTACAATATTTTTTCCAACCATGTAATATAAATTAACATTATAGAAAATTGTAAGAAATAAAGTAATTTTTGCACTCTTATAATTCCATTGCAAACTGTCACCTTGTTATATTAGTACAGAGGACTTTGAACAATATTGTTAGTCAAATATTAGTACAATTTGAGCAGAAAATACAGAAAACCACTAGAGGAATGAGAAACTAGTATGTTAGTAGTCTATTACACCAAAAGCAATCCTTATTTGCTAACATACTTTGCTTTTACAAGTGATCCTTCATTATGATCGCGGCGCACGAGGGAGATTCCTCTGTGTCATTCAAGACACTAATGTCTACATCCACCGTGAAAGGAGGCTACTCGTCGAATCGATTATACTCTTCTTCGTCCGTGACGCCTCAACTCCGACAATCCTTCTTTTACGGAAGAACCACGTGGCGCCTTGGGCGATCGCCATTGCTAGTCTTCTCCTTCGCTTTTTCGGTTTGTTTGTCCATGTCCATCACATAGAATACATGTCACATCATTAGCGAAAGCACGAACGGTTCGTCCCTATAGGCCACTTGCTTGAGGTCCACAGTTGTCATACCGTACTTATCGATATCCACGGCTGTCAGTTTGACCCATTGGCACCGAAACAGAGGGACTTTTAATGGCCCGTACTCCAGCTCCCAGATCTCCTCTATGAAACCATAGTAGGTGTCCATCTTTCCATTTTTGTCCAAGGCATCTATACGGACGCCACTGTTTTGGTTGGTGCTCTTGTTATCCTGGGTTGTCGTGTAAAATGTGTACCTATTTATCTCATACCCTTGAAATGATATGATTGTTGTGGACGGTCCTCGAGCCAAGAGTTTCAATTGTTCATCGTCTGTCTGCTTGCCCAACAATTGCTTTTGTAACCAACTGCCGAAATGATCCATTTGCTCCACTGCGATCCACTTATCTGACTTCTCTGGGTATTGGGCGCGTAGACTCATCTCGTGATCATAGATATACGGAGCCACTACAGTTGCTTGTTTCAATACCATGAAATGTGCTTGTTTAAATGCAAGTAGATCGTCGCTATAGGATTCTTTTCTCCCTAAAGTCCCTTTTCCCGTAGCCTCCCTCATGGCGTGATACAGGACACCAATCGGATTCAGATCATCCATGTAACTAACACAAAACTCGATCACCTCCTCTGTCTTGACACCTGCAATAATGCAGACCTTCAGGCGAGACCGGTTACTGAACATACTTCTTTAGGATACCCATGTACCTCTCGAAAGGGAACATATTGTGGAGGAACACAGTCCGAGAATTTCTATCTCTTTAACAATGTGGACCATGAGATGGACCATAATATCAAAGAAGGATGGAGGAAGATCATCTCAAGGCTAACGGACTATTGACCATGTCATCATGCAGACTAGATAACTTATTCGCTCGATGACCTTCTGCGACACGCGTTGAAGAACGAACACGACTTTATGATTGTCCTCGTACCTAATCTGGCGAATACCTCGCACCGCCATCGAGCAATCAGTGTCATCAACACATGACAATCATGGGATTTTATGTGTACGATTTTATTCTCTTTCATGTTTATGAGTCTCCTTATGTTCGAGGAGTATCCACAAGGGACCTTCACACTATTCAAGAACTTAATCATGTTTTTTTCTCTTCCTTGCTCAAAGTGTAGCTCGCGGGGTGGAGGTAATGTTGTCCTTTCTCTCTTTTCCGGATTTAGGTCGTTCACGAGTCCCAATAGTCAGAGGTCCTTTCGTGCTTGAAGTGTATCTTTTGACTTACCGTACATATCTAGGAAACCTAGCAGGTTCATGCAGACATTCTTCGTGATATGCATGAAGTCCGGTGAGTGGCGGACCTCTAAGTCTTTCCAGTAAGGTAAGTCCCAAAATATTGACTTCTTCTTCCAAATGGCCTTCGTGTGACCTTGTTCAATGGACGGGTTTGCTACCGGACCTTTTCCAAATACTACTTTCAGATCCTTTACCAAAGAAAATACAAGCGTCCCCATCGCGATGCATGGGCTTTTACGTTTCTCTTCGTCCCATCAAAATTCTCACCCTTCCTCCGTGAACGGTCCTTCATATGGAGGAACCTACGGTGGCCCATGTACACAACCTTTCGAGAGTTTTTAGGTACTTGCTGTCCATATCCTCTAAGCGGTGAATGCGTGCTTTATATCCTTTGATAGATAGGCTCGATAGATTACCAAGTGCAGGCGATCGTTGATGGTTACGAATAGCAATGCACGAGAGTGAAGTGCTCTCTTTTGTACTCATCCCATACACGCACACCATCGCTCCACGGTGTTAACAGATCTTCAACCAACGGTTTGAGGTACACATCAATGTCGTTTCTAGGTTGCCGGGCCTTGGATAAGCAATGGCATCATAATGTACTTCCGCTTCATACACGACCAAGGAGGAAGGTTGTAGATACATAGAGTCACGGGCCAAGTCTTCAGGATCGCTGCTCATATCGCCGAACGGGTTCATCCCATCCGTACTCAACCCAAACCTTATGTTCCTTGCATCCTCAAAGAAAGTCCGGTATGTTCTATCGACTTTCCTCCTTTGGAGCCATCAAGCGTGCCTTAGCCTTCCGTCGTCCTTACGGTCTTCCTTGTGCAACAAGATCATCCGGGCATGCGCTTTGTTCGCAAATAAACGCTTCAACCGGGGATTACAGGAAATACCACACCACCTTAGCAGAGGTCTCTTCTTCTTCTGTTGCCCTCTACCTCACCGGGTCATCACGCTGGTCTTATACCGCAAGTTTTGCACACCGGACAAGCTTCCGAATCCTCATACTCATTGCGATAAAGGATACAATCATTACGGCATGCATGTATCTTGTACCTCCAACCCCAAAGGCGGCACAACTTGTTTGGCATCGCACGTAGTTTCGGGCGGTGTGTTCCCCTCGAAGTAACTTCTTTATGAGGCATAACAACTCGTCGAATCCTTATCGGACAATCCATTGGTCGCCTTCCATTGCATCGTTCTAGTGTGGTACGCAACTTTTTATGGCCCTGTCGACGGTTTGGGTACAACGGTGTTCCGTGGTCCTCCCATAGTATTTGGAACTTTTCGTAATGTCTTTCATCGATGTATTCTCCTCTCCATCACGCAAAGATCTGGTCTAGGTCATCATCACCACACTCCCCAATGTATCTTCGAAGAACCATGTTGACCGGCGTCCAGGGATATTGTTGTCCGCCTCTTCTTCTTCACCGTCTTCTGTATAATCTCTTCTTCACCGTGCTTGGTCCAATGGTATAGTTTGACATGAAACCTCTTGTGAGCAAATGAAAGTGAGGGTGGCTGGATTTTGGCCACTCCTTCTCATTCTTGCGATCTATGCATGGACAAGATATGTAGCCCGACGTCGTGTGTGCATCGGCCAAGACGAAGAAAATCTTGCAAACCCCGCAAGAACTCCGAGGAGCGTCGATCCATGTACATCCATCGCCGGTCCATCTACATTATGTTACATCAAGATAACTGTTACCTCATTTTCCGATAATGAATTGTTGAACCAAAACCTAAATATTAGCTAGATCCACACCTTCAATCCGAGCTAAATAATAATCCAAGCAAAATATAAACCCACACAACAAGTTTTTGCAACCTACAAAAAGAATTGGTCAATCAGAGTCTAGATTCAAAATTCTGAACAAAATTCACGATAGCTTTGTTTGCAAATTCTGTTGAAATTGTAACACCCTAAAAATTTCTAAATTATTATTCAATCATTTTTTTTTATTTTTTTCTAAATCTCTAGCACTTAATTAATGATGTTTTCAAAAATAATTTGCTGATGGAAATTAAAACCAAAATTATACTAGAAGTAATTTTCTAAGTTTAAAATATTCCAAAGTATTTTTGAAAACTTTTCTCAAATATTGAACTCATTTTATATTTTCTATAAAGCCATTCATATTTCGATATTATTTTAATTAGCAAATGAATTTAAATTTCTTCTTTTCCACATAACCATTGCCATTTGAAGATCCCAAACTCCATGATTTCCATGCACCATTCTCCCCGACTACGTGCAACCAAACCTCATCCTTCATCGATCGATGGAACTAAAACCTAAATTTAAGCTAGATCCACACATTAAAGGCGAGCTACATTATAATCTAAGCAAATTCTAAGCTTACACAACAAGTTTTTGTATCCTATTTGAAAAGATCAAGCTAGATCTCTACATTCATATTAATCTTTCATCAATCATGGGAAAAGATCAAATTTTTTCATAATTCAAGCAAAAAGAGGCTCCATTTAACACCAAATGATGTGAGGAATGATGTTACTAACCTTAGTTACCTTGGTTGCGAGTAAAATGACCAAAATTTTGAAATTTGGGCAGCACCTCCCTCTACATTCATATTCTTTGATCAATCATGGGAAAAGATCAAATTTTCTTCATAATTCAAGCAAAAAAGAGGCTCCATTTAACACCAAATGAAGTGAGGAATGATATTACTAACCTTAGCTACCTTGGTTGTGTGTAAAATGACCAAAATTTTGAAATTTTGGGCAGCACCTCCCCTCCCTTCAAGCTCTTAGCCGAAGCTTCAAGTTCTTTTCGCGCACTGGAATGATCTGGGTCTGGCAGAGAGCGGGAGGAGGAAGAAGTTTAAATTGGGACTCAGTACTGGTTGAAGACACGAACCGGTACTGATGAGATAACATCAGTACCGGTTGGTGTCACGAACCGGTACTATTTAGTGGGTGCTAAATAGTACCGGTTCGTGAAACCAACCGCATCGATTTGATCTCATCATGCACGGTTCGTGTCTTCAACCGTACTAATCGCCTCCCCGCAGTTCAGAGCCGTTGAACCGGATCGATCTAAATATCGGTCCGGTTGCTTGCACTCCAACCCAATCTTGATGGGCGGTAGGAAAGGTCGGTTCTGTAGTAGTGTAGGCGTGCATTGCAAACTACTCATTCACTCCGTCCAAATTTATAAGGTATATTTTTTAAATGGTCTTGTTCATAACTATAAAGCATATTTCATATTTCAATGCAAAATTAGTATGATGTTATCTCTATACCCCTAATAAATATCTAGTTTTACTTTATATTTTCTATATGCATGCATTGAATATAGTGTTTAGTGATAATAATTAAGGATAATTTAGTTTTTTTATATCTTCTTGATTTATGTGTCAAAAAAAAGTATGACTTATAGATTTAGACGGAGCGAGTATATTATCTTTGCTAGGCTGGTCACATCGCAGCTGATTCCCACTACACAAACGCAAGAGCGAATTTATGCATTTGTAGCCACATTTGTCGAGGTTGAATTGGGGCAAATGAATTCACTGTAACTCCGATGGAAACATGCATGTAATTGCTGCCAAAAAAAGTAATTTATCTTGTCATTAGACAGCAGAACGAATCAGATATATCTTGCACAAAATTAAAGATGAGGGCACACCTAGATATATAAATGTAGAGTGGATTCTCCAAGTTACATGGAAATGAAATGGAAAAAAACCCCTACTCCCTCCATCCACTTTTAGGCGTATTTATCTTTTACAATAATATTAAGAAGCACATGGAAATGACCAAATTACTCACCATTATTTAATCCAACAAGTCCTCTACTCACCAAGAAAAACAATGTAATTCAATACATGCATGCATGTTTTGTATTAATTGTTGGGACCCGAATATGCAAATCCAGACCCTCTGTATATATCGCACTAGTACAGGATCAAGCTAGCGCACACAGGCTCAATATAGATAAATATCATATTCATATACAGTAGAAACACAATAAAAGATTTCATATATTAATTATAACCATTTGAGTGACCTTATGGTTAACTTACATGACTATGCAACGCAGGGCTAAACTAAGAACATTAAACTAAATTGCAGCTAAATGGAAAACATAAATGACTCTCCATTATACCACAGGTAACAAGTCTTGCACCCTAAATATTCATCTCCTCCTAGTACTCCTCTTTCAAAGCTGGTGCAGACTACTCAACCAGTAGTTTGTTGTTGGTAAGGGTGAGTACTTAAAACACTTAACAAGTTGTGCACAGAATGCAATTCTAACATAACTCTATGCAATGCTTATTCAATAGAATGGCTGATATGGCTATTTTGCAATAAAACAATATTTACAAATGAATACAATAGATAAATTGAAATGACAGTAAACAAATAACAATAATAAGTAACTTTCAGGTATTTCTCAAGTAAACATGGCATCCAGCCCTAAATCATGTTCCAAACTTTCCAATGGCATCCTTCCTTCCCATCCAAGTTTTCAGTTTATAAAATCTAATACTTGACTGTAATTCCCGAGCATTGCTAAATACCACGAGTATTGTTATCCAAATAGATTTTACACTATGTAGAGGTTATACGCTTTACCCACATGATATGATTATCTCTTTTTTACTTGGCTATTAACACACTTCCTTTGGTGTGTTGGCAGAGAGATCGTGAAAAAGTATTTATAAAGCTCTGCCTTAATCTAGTACTATCCACTAAGGTTTCAACACTGAAGAGACTGATTACCACAATTAGGCCCCCCTCTTTGTGCCATGTGAGTTTCATCATTCAGTCAGACCTCACACCACCACTGGTAGTACCAAAACTAAGATATTGCAAATTAATTAGTTAGGTCTATCCCATTCCAGACATGTGGTTGCACCTTTTGATTTAGTTCAAAGACTTGTCAGGTTAAGTCCTTAAGATGACCAAGGCAAGATTTCCACAAATTCTGTGCTCTTCTAGCCCACCTTGGCACATTGCCCCTTGCTACTTACCCCAATCTAAATGATTACCACCCTAGTTGTTACCAAGCACCACGTGCCATCCACAAGTCAACATCGTTGTGTGACAACCCCATCACTAGAACTCAACATCATTGTATGACAACACCTAACATACCAATTCCATAAACATATTCCATATCCCATTAGTCAATATTAACTTTTGATATCTCAAAAGACATGAGTTGTACATGGCATGGCTAAGCTAATAACGTACGATCAAATCATCCCATATTAATCTCTAATAGCAACCAACTAGTAATGAACCATCTTAGGGTGACAATTAATCATGGCATACAAATGACAAGATAAGGTATAATTCAATTGGATAGATTAACTAGATCTTTGCTACACATGAAATAACACGCAATGATTTAAAGCAATACAACAATTTTGTAAACTGGATTCAATATGATCAAAGCACAACTTACCTCGAAAAAGTTCTTCCTCTTGTTCTGGACCTTGGTCTTGAGTCAACGATTCCTCCTTAGATGCTCCGAGCACTTCAACATCTATGCGTAACAAAAGAAAACACTAAATAAATACTAAATAGAGTGCAAACAAATTCTAAAAATCAAATAAAATTCACCATGAAATGTTTGTAACATCCCAAATTTTGGCTCTTTGAATTAGCTAAATAGTGCTTTTTGCCATTTATGAGTTTTGTGAATTTTCTGGATTTGTTGGAATTTTCTGGGATTTATTTGAATTTAGTTTAAATTATGTATTTTGACCTTTTGGGGAAACTAATTAAGTATAATAAAAATTAATATAAAGTTTGGTTAAAAATATTTTATTTGAGTTCAAAATGTCTCAAAGTATTTATGCAAATTTTATTGGATTTTTTCCTAGTATCATTAATGCCTTAAATTAATTAGTTAAATTAATAGAATACTTTAATTGTTAAAAGGCTGGAAAACCAATGAATAGTGTTGGGCCAGCCCATCGCTATGCGCTGCATTCGGCCCGATCGGGACCGTTTCTTAGAAGGGCAAATGCGGGCTGTTGGATTGAATCGGACGGTGGAGGTTGGCTAATGGCGATGGAAACCCTAGCCGGATTAGTGACCGTAGGATGCAGCATCGATGGAAGAATCTACGGACCCTAGTTGCTCGAGAATTACCAATAAGAAAGGGAAAGTTAGTTGCCCAGGAAACGTCACTTGGAGAATTAAAACGGTGCCCTCCTAAACCTGTCGACCCTAATCAGGAAAGCAATAAGTGGTAATCACCAACGACATGTTTCTTGTGTAATAAAGAAGGTCCTTGGTCTAGAGAATGCCCTCTAAAAGCAATCAGCCCTGAATTATAAGAGTGATGATGATGAGTATACAGTTGCACCCATCAAGGCAAAACGATGCAAACGGTTGTGCTACTACTAAGAAGAAGGCCATTTTGTTAAGCAATGCCCACGGAGCGAACAAGTAATTCCTACAGCCGTAGATATACCGGAAGTTACCTCAGTCTGGTACATAACGCCAAGAGTGAATGGTGAAATTGTGAGAGAAATTTGCCTAGAGAACCAATTGAAAAAAAACGTTTCAGCAAGGACATTATTCCGGTCAACGAATGCTCAAGAAAGAAAGTTCACCTTAGATTCTGCTATATTTGCCACAAACCTGAGCATTTTGCCAGCAAATGCCCTCAAGGGAAGGCAATCGCGTTGGCTCAAGTCAATTTCAACTCTGTCCCTGTTAAAGCCCCAACGCCAATGCTAAATCAAGGAAGTCAGGAGCCATGAGTTACTTAGTGCAATGTCGTAACCCTACTTGTAAAGTAAAGGGATTAACAATGAATTCCATGTAAGGGTTTCCTTGTCAAAAGAAATAAAGCAGAAATGGTCGATACATTGGTACACAGAGTAGTGGAATGAAAAGCAAGAATGTAAAAGGATGAGTTGGATGTTCCTCTAAGAGTATTCTTGTGTTTATGGTTCACCTGGAAATGATACATGTGCAATGGTGGCTAGTTTAGTGGTACCCCGCGTGATCTTATTAACCAGAGGATTTGTCATGTCAGTAGGTGCTCAGTTATGCTAGATTTACCCCAGGATGTTGAGAATTCAATGCTTATTGAAAGAGTAGAGTTTCAAGCAAATCATATTGTGTTGGATATTTAGGTTAGTCTTGAAAATTAGTTGGATGATCAAACATGAGGCTATTTTGGTGAAGAGTATATCGATTTAAAGCCCTGAATGTAAAAAAAAATTTCAAGTGATGACAAGTTCGTGTTAGCCAGCTGATGGATAATAGTGTGGAATTTGCCAATTAGAAAATGCGCCCGTTGTCAGGGAATACCTTGATACCTTTTCCAAGAATTTGCTAGTATGCCGTCATATCGAAAAATCAAGTTTGCGAGCGAATTAGTACACGGTACAGCACCAATAGCGAAAAGACCATGTCAAATATATACTAAGGAATTAGTGGGAAATAGAAAAGCATATCGAAGAGTACTAGGAAGAGTTTTGAGAAGACCTAGTACGTACCATGGGATCTTTTGGTTATCAAAAAGGAAAATGGAAAATTGGGAAAGTGCACTAAATCATGCTCTAAATGAAGAAAAGATCGAAAACAAGTATCTAATGTTAGGATCAACAACGTGATTGGATAGTTGAGAAGAGAGTGGGAATTTTTATAGGATAAAACCTCGCTTAGGCATCAATTGAGGAGTCATGTAAAGGATGTTCCTAGGATTGCGTTCTCTACGCAATATGGACAGTATGAGTTTTGGCTAAATCTCCTGAATTGACCAATGCCCCCGCATACTCCATGAACATGATGACTAAGGTGTTTATGGATTATTTGGATAAATTCCTGATTGCCATATAGATGACATTCTAGTATACCCTAAGACAAGAGAAGAACATGCAGAACATGTTAAATTGGTTTTAGGAAGATTGTGAGAGCAGCAGTCATACGCTAAGTTCAACAAGTGTGATTTCTGAAAGAAAAAGATTGAATCTCGTTAGCCGCAAAGACGTCTAAGGGAGTTGTTGTTGAGCCAAATAAGCTAGAAGTTGTGTTACATTGGAAGCGACCAAAGTTCGTTACTTAGATTCGAAGTTCTGGGAGTGGCAAGATATTATCGCTGATTCCTAGGAAGGTTTCCAACAATAACTAGACCTCTTATGCGATTGTTGAAGAGAAAAGTTGCATGGACGCCAGAGCGTGAAAAGAGTTTTCGGAAGTTGGAGAAGTGGTTAACCTCAACACCTGTGTAGTATTACTAGCTGTGCGGAGCAGTTTCAACATATATGGTGATGCTTCCAGACATGATCTGAGATGCGAATCGGCATAAAAGAGTAAGGTTGTTGCCTATGCGATAAGGCAATCGAGACAACATGAGGAGAAGTACCCTATGCATGACTTGGAGTTAGTTATCGTAGTGCACGATTCGAAAATATGGTGTCACTATCTCAACGAAAATGATGTGAATCAAAAGAGTCTAAATTATATATTTACTAGGTCAGACCTCAATATGGAACGAAGAAAATGGTTGGAAATGATCAAAGGTTTTAGTGACAGAATCCATGGGCACCCTAGCAAGGCCAATGTGGTGGTCGACGTTTGAGTTATGAGGCCGTAGTGCAAATATGTTGATAATGAGCGATCAACCAGAGTTGAGCCAGGAATTAGAGAGTCTGAAATTAGAAGTCATTCCACAAAGTTTCATAGCTGCTTTGGAAATAAAACCAACATTTGAGGAACAGATCACAGGAAGTTCGAGGGGAGCAGAAATACAAAATCAAGTCATGGAAAGAAGAAGGCTTAGCCAATAAGAAGAATTTTGAGTGATTAGGATACCATTAGGATTTAAGGTTGAACCAGTGTGCCGGATAGGAAGATCCTACGCAGATAAAACTTGGAGGAACTCATGATTCTAAGTATGTGATTTATCCAGAAAGTGCCAAGATGTAATGATGTCTAGAGGAAAAAGTATTGGTGGTCTAAGATGAAGATTGAAGCTATTGGATAGGATACTCGAGGTGATGTGTGTCAGAGAATAAAGCCAATGCATCTAAGACCTAAAGGTTCGTTGCAATCATTGTAGAGCCCTGAGTGGAAATAGGAGGCAAATCATTAAAAGGATCCCTAGTGTGAAATAACCATAAAGGATACGAAATCGGAGGAATCGTTATTGATTGATTGATCGAAGCTGCTCATTTCATACCATTGAAGACTGCGTATTCAAAAGATCGTCCGGCAGATCTGTATATGTCAGGGATTGAGTGACTGCGTGAGGTGCCCAAGAAGATTGTGTCCGATAGAGGTATCCGATTTATCTCAAGGTTTAGAACAAGTTACATAAAGCAATGAGAACTCGCCTGAATTTCAGCATAGTTATCATCCGCATACCGATAGTCAAACAGAAAGAGTTAATTAGATTCCAGAAGATATGTTGAGAGCTTGTGCGTTAGCTTACGCCACGTCTTGGGATAAATGCTCGCCATATGCAGAGTGCAGTTATAACAATAGTTACCAGGCTAGTTGCAGACGTCACTATTTGAGGCCTTATATGGTCATACCTATTGTACCCCGTTAAATTGGAGTGAAACTGGAGAGTGTTCAGTGTTTGGGCCTGAGATTCTCAGGGAGGCCGAAGAGCAAGTTGCCATGATCAGGGAAAGACTGAAAGTAGCATAGTCAAAACAGAAGAGCTACGCTGATAATCGCCGTCATAATTTGAGCTTTGAGCCCAATGATTCCGTGTATCTCAGAGCCACGCCCCTCAAAGGTGTAAAACGATTCTATGCCGAAGGGAAACTTGCGCCAGGTTCGTTGGGCCGTTTAAAATATTGAGCCGTCGAGGAGAGGATGCATATCAATTGGAATTGCCCCAGTCATTAGCAGGAGTCCATGATGTGTTCCATGTGTCACAGCGTAAAAAGTGTCTCAGAGTGCTAGTGGAACAGACGCCGTTAGAAGTAATCGAGCTACAAGAGGACTTGACTTACAAGGAGCAGCCGATCAAGATCCTGGATGTAATGGAGCGCAGGACCAGAAATAAGTCTACTCATTTTTGCAGAGTTCAGTGGAGCAAACATTTAGAGAGCGAAGCAACATGGGAGCGTCAAAAGGACCTAAAGGCAGCATTTCCAAACCTATTCCCTAGATAGCCCTGAATCTCGGGGTCGAGATTCTGTTAAGGGGGGAGGTTTGTAACATCCCAAATTTTGGCTCTTTGAATTAGCTAAATAGTGCTTATTGCCATTTATGAGTTTTGTGAATTTTCTGGATTTGTTGGAATTTTCTGGGATTTATTTGAATTTAGTTTAAATTATGTATTTTGACCTTTTGGGGAAACTAGTTAAGTATAGATAAAAATTAATATAAAGTTTGGTTAAAAATATTTTATTTGAGTTCAAAATGTCTCAAAGTATTTATGCAAATTTTATTGGATTTTTTCCTAGTATCATTAATGCCTTAAATTAATTAGTTAAATTAATAGAATACTTTAATTGTTAAAAGGCTGGAAAACCAATGAATAGTGTTGGGCCAGCCCATCGCTATGCGCTGCATTCAGCCCGATCGGGACCGTTCCTTAGAAGGGCAAATGCGGGCCGTTGGATCGAATCGGACGGTGGAGGTTGGCTAATGGCGATGGAAACCCTAGCCGGATTAGTGACCGTAGGATGCGCCACATGTGCAGTGCTGATTTCGTCTTCCTTGGCGAGTCCAATCCGGACTCTATTTGCTCGAGCCATCTGCGCCGTGGACACCTTGCCGACTCGTACCCAATCCGGACACCTTGCGCTATAAAGGGTGGAAGCATCAACTGCGCAATCGACTGAGCAACTAGAACCCTAGGTTATCCAGTTGGAAATCGTCGCCGTTCCACTGCAATCGGGGAATTTCCGCCGAGAGTCGCCACGACAAAAAGTCACCGATTCACCACCGTCAAGCCACTGCAAGACCTAAGACCAGTCACATCTGCTTTGCCATTGCCCAGAGCACCTTGTGCGCGCCTCCGTTCCGCTAGAGCACCCCCGGAGGGAAGATTCACCGCGGAGACCGTCGCCACCGGAGAAGAAGGTCGTGCCGCCGCTGTAACCGTGCTCAAGTGATGAATCCAACCGCGTCATTGTGACCGCAACATCGAGATCTACCCATCGGTACCAACCCTGCTCGCTGGCGGCGACCATAGGGTCCCGTGCCGGTGGTGGTGACGTGGCCTGTTAGTCCGTCGACGTGTGGCAGCCAGGTGTGCACAGTCGTCTGCGTGGCGCTGACTGGCATTGCGTGGATACCATGTCGCTGCCAAGTCGCCTGCCGTGTTTGCGCTTGCGTCAGCAGCCGTGGGTCCCGCTGTCGGCGAAAAGGCGCGTGGACCGGGTCCACTAAGGACCAGGGAGGCCACGTGTTAGTCTGCGGTTGGATCAGACCAAAGCTGACATCAGCGTGATGCAATAATTACCTTTTTAAGTATAAAAATAATTCCACTAATTCGGTGTTTTCTCAATTTCCAGGTTTTTATGATTTTTGAATCTTCCGAGAGCTCGTTCTCCCTCATACGAACTCCGATTGAGGTGATTCAAATTTCTAAAAATTTGTAAAATTGAGATCTATCTATTAGTAAATTTTATTTTATTTTTAGAGTTTGTTTGCTCTGTGTTTTAGTATTTATTTTGCATTCTCTTTCGTTTCGCGTAGATGATAAATTATGCGATGCAACCGGGAGAGATTCATCAACTCAAGACCAAGGTCCAGAGAAGGAAATAAGGGCTTTCCTAAGGCAAGTTGTACTTTGATCATGTTGCACCCATGTTTGCAAAATTGCTATTTTGATTTACTTTATTGCATGTTATTTTATGTGTATAAATGATTTCAACCTAAATTTAGGATTAGCTAATGTACCCTTTGATTTACACCCTACCTTGTCAATTGTATGCCATGATCCACTTGTCACCCTAGATTGGTTCACTATAGTTGGTTAATAATAAATCAACATGGGATGGTTAGAACGTAATAGTGTGCTTAGCCATGCCACGTCATCACATGTACTTGAATCATCGATAAATAATCTTGACTAATGGAATATGGAACAATGTTATGAATTTGTGTGTCATGTGTGGTCACACGATGAGATTGAGTTGTTGTGGCGATGGATGTCACGCAACGATATTGACTTGTTGATGGCACGTGGTGCTTGGTAATCAACTGGGGTGGTTATGATTTTAGATCGGAGCAAGTGGCAGGGGCAAGTGTGCCTGGGTGGGCCCGATGGGCAGAGGGTATGTGTATGTCTTGCTTTGATCAACCCTAAGGACACCTTGCGAGCCTTTGACCTGAGTCAATCATGCAACCACATGTCTGTTATGGGGCAGCCTAGCTGAATAATTTGCAATGTCTTAGCATTGGTACTATCGTGGTGGTGTGAGTCCGGGTGTACAGAGGAAACTCACATGGCGCAAGAGGGGGGGCCCTGTTGTGGTGGTGTAACCCTTCAGTGTTGAAACCTCAGCGGGTAGTACTGAGTTAAGACAGAGCATTGTAAAGGCTTTGTCATGATTCTCTGCTGGCACACCAAAGGAAGTGTGCTAATAGCTTGGCAACAAGAGATGATCATGTCGTGTGGGTAAAGTGCATAACCTCTGCAGAGTGTACAAACTATTCGGATAGCCGTGCTCACGGTATTGAGCAATGCTCGGGGATTACAGTCAAGGGTTTAGACTTTTGAAAAATGAAAACTTGGGATGGATGGCAGGTTGATATGGGAGGTTGAATCTTGACTTAGGATTGGAATAACCTCTGCAGAGTGTACAAACTATTCGGATAGCCGTGCTCACGGTATTGAGCAATGCTCGGGGATTACAGTCAAGGGTTTAGACTTTTGAAAAATGAAAACTTGGGATGGATGGAAGGTTGCCATGGGAGGTTGAATCTTGACTTAGGATTGGAAACTTGGTTTACTTGAGAAATGTTGAATCTATCTATTACTGTTATTTGTTTTTACTGTCTTTTCAATCTATATACTGTACTTGTTCATAAATGCTGCTTTACTGCAAATGAACCTCTTAGCCTTCCTTTGAAATAAGCCTTGCATATAGTTATGTTAGAATTGCATTCTGTGCACAACTTGTTAAGTGCTTTATGTACTCACCCTTGCCTACAACATCATCAGTGCTGAAGAAGGTGTACCATGAAGAGACGAATGTTTAGGGTGCGAGCCTTGTCAGTTGCCTGTGGTATACTGAGGGGTTATCTACGTCTTCATTTCTGCTGCAGTTCAATTTGTTGTTCAGCCTTGTGAGGCATTGTTAAGTAAGTTGACCATAAGGTCATTCAACTAGTAATATTTAATATATAATGTCTTTTATCCTATTTCTGTTGTGTATGATTGTGATATTCACTGATGTTGAGCCTGTGTGCACTAGCGTGATCCTGGACTAGTGCAGTATACACAGAGGGTCCGGATTTGCATATTCGGGTCCCGACAAGATCTCTTTAAATTTTTTTAGAAATTTGAATCGTCTCAATCGGAGCTCGTATGAGGGAGAACAGGTTCTCGAAAGATTTGATAAAATAAGAAAATCATTAATAACCTCGAATTATTTTTTTACTGAATAATGCCTTTATGACGTCAGCACCTAAATGGACCAATCATAAGCTAACATGTGTCTCTGGTTCATGCATTCGGTCCACGAACCTCCACTAGTCCACCGTGAACCCGTGCATATGAGGAACATAAGACTGATGTCTGGGCCCATGCGGAAGTTGACCCGGCTCATCGACGTCAGCACTGACACACACGACATGCCAGCCAACTCGTTGAGATGGCAATGACGTGGTCGATACACATCAACCCTAGACGTTCAACGTAGGACGACGGCGCATGAAGCCCTATGGTCACCACCTGCGACTGGCAATGGCTATGCTAGCACAAACTCAACATTGCGCACTTGCTGACGCTGTTACCTTATTCCTTGGTGCACTGGATCATCGACGATGAGGTCTTCCACTCTGACGCGATGACCTTCTTGGTGATCTTTGGTTCCGACGACACTCCGGCTTCCCAAGCGCGCTCATGAGATGCTCTAGGTGATGACGATTCCAATGCGACCAGTCTCAGATCTTGAGCTTCATGGTTGACGACGAATCGACAAATTCCTCCTTGCGGTTGCTCACGAACAAATCCTTAGTGTAACACCCCGGCGCCAACTGCACCGCGAATGCTACCAAAAGACCCTAAACCTCATACCTCAACAAAAAAAATTGAACCAACCTTGGAACTCCCCAAACCAGATTAAAACTAAGTCACCGAAATTTAGAAAATTTCGACATGACCTCTCTAGAAGACAGGACATCCACTCAGCAGACAGAAAACAAATGCAGTAGGATATTATTCTAGCAGGTCCTTAGTTAACCAATCACAAAACCAATAGAATTTAATAAACTCCACCACGAACGCATAACACATTACAATCTTATTAGATACATCAAGACTGAATGAATCGGTTAAACGAATTACTGGAGGTCGAAGCCGTGTGCGTGTTACTACTCCCAACCCAACGGGCCAGCTTCAAAGTACCTAAAACAAGAAAACAAACAAGCGTGAGTCCAAGACTCAAAAAAGCATAATCGAGCATAAAAAAATAATGAACTCGGCTAGAATATAAATGCTACAAGACATAAAGTAAAAGTTTCTTTAATTGATATCCGTAAATAAAAGAAACAGTTTGAATTCATATACAACCAAACATAAGAGCACAACTACTTCATCTTTTGACCTAACCAATACTTAATTGAAATCATCCAGTAAAAGAAGCAGTATCTATCTCCATTTACCACATACAACTCGGAAACGTAACTAAACCATACTCACGCCTCAATAATCGTTCCAGGATGAGTCCACGACTAAATCCTCAACTTGTCATTTCCCCTTCTCATCAATTAACATTTACCAATTGCAACACACAATGCAATGCTTTTATGCTCTCATCCCTTTTTCTCATGAATCAAAACAATGAATGCACCATGCATGCTCCTAATGCACATTGTCATAGCATATACCGGTATAGCTGAGTGCACACCCGTCGGTATGCACCCTCAATCCCACCCATCCCGTGGCGGGGCCTACTCTTACTGACTCGCTCCCATTCACCTCAATGAATGGGACTACGAGGTAGGACTTTTGTGCTCACTACGGGTGAGCACCGAGGCCCGCATCAACATGGGACGCCTCGTCCATCATGAATGCAATTATGCAATTGACGTGAATGCATTTCATCCCTCATTCATTTTCACCACACATAGCCATAACCAATATGGAAGTACCAATTAACTTGCTATTTCCCCAATATGATTCATTCGAGAGTAAATAAAGTCATGAATAAAATTCAGTGAAAGGCATCCCATAATTTCTATGAAGTAAATTAAATTTACAGATATGAACTAGGTGATTATAGTGCAAGCTTGTCCCTACACTTGCATCAACTTAACCATACTCGTTCGTACAATTTCGTAATGCAATGCAATAAATGGGAATTGAATAACTTACCAATTTGCTAACACTCATCCATTCTCACCACCATACTAACAACTTCTAGACATGCTAATAAACATAATCACTTCATTAGAATTTTCATAATCTTATCGCAAACAAAGCATTTAACATCCTAACAACGCTCTAGGAGTTGCACTTGCCTTTACCGACGCTTGAGGCAACGCGGGGTCGTGACCACCCCCGAAGGCACTCTCCACGAAAACAACGTTACGCACAAGAATGGATCAAGGTCCGACTCAATACCCCAATGCACGAGCGAAATCTAACTCTTGCCAAAAGCAAATGCAATTCACACTAATGGAAACTCCGGGCAACCCACTAGACAGCAGACATTAAACCTTAATAATAGGAGAACACATTGACAACTCTCTCAATTTGGGATCTTATTCAAAACCATTAACAAATTAAGCTAACATTCAAAGATCCAACTCTTCTCAATAATTCATAGATCAAACGACACAAATGCTCATGCTAATTGTTCAAATTTAAGAAACATATCCACATTGCATTATGAGTAAATAGGGAATGTATCAAACGTGAACTAACCTTTAAATAGAGGAATAAGAACTGACAATTGTGACCATTGGATGAGATATATGCTGCTTAGATATACATTAAAGGCCATCGACATTTTTTTTTAAATAAAACACCCAAATTTTTTTCCACTTTACACTCTAGTCTTCTCACCTTAATGAGATGTCTACCATTTTGATCTCTGACATCCAACATTTCATATTTGGGTTCTCATTATCTGGTTTAAGGGTGTTTCTTTCAATGATATAATAATCCAATGGCAGCTACAAAAATATAAAAATCCAAAATTTCCAACCAAACAACATTATTAACTAGAAAGCGTTGTCACTTCTCTATAATCGCTTAAGTTTCTTGAGAATCTTTAATGCACCATTCAATGACATGGGCCAAATTCGAAGCATGAGAAGCAAAGCAAGAATCGATAGATGTGCTACATTGACCTAATCTCAACATATTTATACTCTTACATACCATGCTATCAAAATGAACTTTCCGAAATCAAATATATTTACTATTGCTTCCATTTTCAAAGTTATTCAAATGGAATTAAGCATAACCACCTAGAGATATAACGCCAAGTCGAAAGCATACAAAGCAATATGAACTACACATGCATATACCTCTGACCATTTCATCGAACACCTGACATGCATACTAGAAACCACATCTCAATAAAAATTCTAGGCTTGAGTCCTCACCACAAGAAGGGGCAGAAGGGCAAAATGGCGATCTTCTTTGGTTCTTTGCTTCGAACTATTGCTACTTCACGGCCGGCTACTACTACGGCTGCTCCTCCTGCGGTTGATCTTCTTCTTCTTTGACTACTTTCTTCTTCTTCTTCTTAGGAAGAAGAAAGGCGCCGCCAGAGCGATCGCCAGGAAGAGCGGCCAGGAGAGCCGACGCTAGGGTTGGGCGACGCCAGAGGAGGGAAGCAACGCCGGGGGGTATGCAGGAGACGGCTGGGAGGCGCATGGCCTGGGGCAGGAGGCGGTTGGAAGAAAAAATCTTGGCCAGGAGAAAGGATGACAGCCACAAGAAGCAAAGAAGAGAAGGAGAAATCCCAAAAATACCCCTCCCCAAACCTAAATCTTTAACCCTAACCTTTACTAATAATATTTTTTTTTTCTGCGAGGCGACAAAACTTTTCTTGAAAATAAACCTTGAATCAAGAAAATGAGAACATCACCGGCCCAAAAAAACTGGAAAAGCATTTTGCAGCATTACACTTAGATTCTGGCACAACGATGACTCAATCCGATCCATAGATTTAGGGCTTTGGTTGATGAGGTCCTTGCACACCGCACGCTCGCCTTATATTGGCCGAAGAGTCCTCAACGAAGCTGGCATGGAGTCAACGTCCATGGCAAACACAGAGGCAGAGTCCGAGGCGGTCACGCGAGGACGACAACCTAGCACCGTAGATGTGCCTTGATGAACAGACATGATGCGTTCAAACACGGCTCAATCCTGGCCACCCATGCGATCCAACGGCTGTAACCCACTAGGGTTCCATAAACACGATCTACCATTGGATCAAGATCCAACAGTCCAGGGCTAAGGTTCTAGAAAATAGCCGAACGGACTGGACCGGGCTAGCTGGCACGGGAAAATGGGCTGAGCCCACACTGGTTTCGGCTCAATACTGTTCATCTGAATTTATCAGGTTTTCCTATTTAAAATAATTTTGATAAATAGAATAATTCGGATAAGGTTGTAAAAATATCAAAAAACTCCTAGAAAAATTCTAGAAAATATTTTGAGACATTTGGACTCAAATAAAATATTTTTGATAAAACTTTATTTAAACTTCTCATTATTTAAATAGTTTTCACAATAGGCCATATTCAAAAATAATTATTAAATCCAATTAAATTCCAGAAAAATTCAACAAATTCAGAAAATCCAAATAACCAAAAATTGTGATGTTACATTAATATAACTCCCTCTTCCTTTCACAGGAAGAATGCATATGATAGCATGCAACCAGATTTAATAGGGTCATTGGAAGCATGCATGGTAGTACATGATTTGAGGATAGTTAATAAGGTAAAAACAGGAAACAATCACAAATTTTACTTCAATTAGTATGCTCTCCTAGTACTATTGGATAAAATCAAAAGTAAAGTGCACCCTAAAAAAGTGCAAGGAGGGAGTATATCTGTGTTTATCATTTCGACAAATCTTTCGGCAAGGCAGTTATCTAATTAAACATTTGCACGAGGGAGATAATATGTTCGATTCTTACCAGACGTGTAGACAAATGTAATATTATGTATAGATAGCCCCAGCTTTCATGTTTAGATCGTGCAGAATAATTTACTGTTAATTGGACAGAAACATGCAATACCTGCACAGAAAATTATCTTGCAGATACTGAACAATGAGCACCAAATTAACTAGCGAATCAGATGTACATCTTGAAGAAAACTACTCCAACTAAAGACGAGCTTGCCTAGCCGCGGAATGGTGCTTAAGCCAAAGCCAAAGGTCGCAATTGCTCCTCTCCACTTGGACGTCCCTTTCAATACGGATGCCACACTGCCACAATCCCTCAAAAGGGTGCAACTTTAATGCGTGGGTTAGCTCTGTGTTGCAGGCACCGGAATAGTCGTGTACATTGCGAAAAAAAAAATAGAGAGAAGCATCTAGCATAATTTATTGTTATAGACTTGCAATCATGGCCCCTAATTTGTAGGAAAGGAAAGCAAGAACCTTCCTCTGAGTACATTTCGTGGAAACGAACTTTCTCATGGCCGTGCACGGCATTGATCCTATCTTATGCTTGCTTTTGATGTAGTAGTACTGGATTTTTTAAGTTAGTCTGTGCAATATAGAAGTACTAGTTGTATCGAATCAAGATGGACCATCCTGGAAAAATGGTTTAGCTCATTGCAATTGCCAGAGCATCACAATCATGGATGGCAAAAGGAAATGGTAGGAGAGCTGGGGGAGGGAAGCGAGCGAAAAGCTGGGCTTATGCATATACTCCCCATCTCCCAGTTCGTGTCTCTACAGTAATGGCAATCTTCAGGTGACCACATAGCTCGCACTACTACAAAACACCACATCGTTGTCGGTTTCAAACTGGCATCACTGCCGGATATTAGAACCGATAGAGATTGGTCGGCAGTGATAGTCGGACTATCAGTTCTAGAACCGGCAGTGATACCGATATCACTGCCGGTTTATATGCGAACCAGTAGTGATAGTGTAAATCCAAAAATCACTCGGTAAAATAAAAAATATGCGCATGTGCGGTTGCTAGGATTCAAACCCGTGATCTGCTGTTTCGCGTGAACTCCCCTTACCATTTCCCCTAACACACACTTTTCAACTACTATAAGATATATTTTCCTTTTATCCCTTTGTATTCGAAAGTTTTAATGATTATTTGGACATCTAAATGACTACAAATAAAAAAGTTGTCAACTACAAAGTTGTAGATCTCAACGAGAGCTACAATTTTCATATAAATTTGGTCTCTATCCAACTCCGTATGTAAAAGTTATGATTTTTCAAAACTATAATCACTGCCGGTTCGGATTCCGAACCGTCGATATCTTCTCTCGATATATTGCTGTTGGATTCTAACGGTAGTGATATTATCACTACGGTTAGGAATCAACAGCAAAGGATATGGAGGAAATATCATCGCCGTTCTTCTTAAGAACCGGCAGTGATAATAACGTATCACTGTCGGTTCTTAAGAAGAACCGGTAGTAATAGTATCATTGCCGGTTTTTTAGAACTGACAGTGATAAGTTACTATCACTGTCGATTCTTCTTCAGTTGAGCATTTGTGCCAGTTTAGCTTATGAACCGGCAGTGAAAGTGTTATCACTGCCGGTTCTAGCCGAACCGACAGTGATAGGCTGGCAAGAAAGAGGCTTTTTATAGTAGTGCCGGATTTCCTCGAGAAGCTTGGCACGTTGTGACTTGTGAGGAAAGGAGGTCGGTCGCGAAACTCCAAAAGTATAATTAACATGGTTGTTAATAATGCACAGAAAAATAGAAAACTAAAGACATGAATTTTATGTGGAAAACTCTTGTAGGAAAAACAATAGATTCACAATAGCTATATCACTGTATAAGGGAGTGTTTACAATGAAGTTCTTGTTATTCTATGGACTATAGAGACATATTATAGTAGTATATAATATACTTCGTGTATGAGTAGATTTAAAATAGAGTAGAAAACTGTTGATGTTTGGGAAACATGTCCCCGCCGAGCTTACTTGTTGAATGAAGGATCAACTAAAACATCTTTCTTATGAAGGGTTTGTATCCGAAGAATGCTCTTGAATAATCAGAGAATGGGCACAAGGTTTATACTGGTTCGAGCCTTTCACGATAGAGATAACAACACTACCTCCAGTGATCTCACTATTGCTATGAAACTCTTACAGAATGGCTCGAGTGTGACAATGTAAAAGTGTGTTCTTCCTCTTTTTCCCCTTTTTTTCCTCTACCGGTCTACCGGGGGGTTCTTATAGATGATCGAAGTAACTGCAACCGAATAATACACCATTACTGCATTAACCATGGCCATAACCGCATCCTCGATTCTCACCACATCCTGTCGTGGGCATAATGGTCCCAGATCATGGCACGATGGTCTTAGACCGCGGCATAATTATCGTCGTTATAGGCCGAGCACAATCTTTTGATCATGCTCGGGAATTCCCCTCAGCTCTGACAGACCGCTGCGTACTCCCAAGCGAGCATGCTCGGGGATTTATGACACATGCTCAGAGACGAGCTTAGGTATGGTCGGGGCGGACCCACTAACCATACTATCCGAGGGTACTCCTTGGGGACACGATCCAAGGGTATGTATGGTCGGTCAAAGCTGACTACCAGGGTATTTTGGTCCTTATGGAAATTATCCAATCCCCGACAGCTAGCCTTCGAGGCTCAAGTGGAAAACTACTTGGCAGGGCCTTCCCCTTGAGCCTACAAACCCAAAGGAAGAATTGGAATCTTGTAGTGGAGCACTACTGTAGCTTCCGAGTAATGTCCGCTCGCGGACGATCATGATCGACGTGAGCCGAGCTACCAGCTCGACCTCCGACCAAGAGAAACTCGGGTAAGAGAGCATCAAAGGTTGCAGTGGTTCCTTCTTTGCGAAGCCTTGCGGGAGCAGTTTGGACAGTTTTTTTGGGAACCGCGCTTTTATTGGACAGTTTCGAAGATTGCGGCTCCACGCGCCGGTTCATGAAAAAGCGGGAGTGACTTTTAGCCTCCGAATGGTCGTGTCCGTTCGGCTTTTCCACCCCTATATATAAGGCGGGAACAGTGATGAGAAATTCTTCATCCGCATCTCGCAATCAAGCCCTCAGAATTTCCTAAGTCTCGAACTTTCCCACTCTTGCACCTTCTTCCTTCACCGATCCCATGGCGAAGTTTGGGGCAAGCAAAATCAGCAAAGAGAGGCTTCAAATACTCGAGGATCTTGGCTATCTTGAAGCGGGGTCCTGGCGAGCTCCCGACGGCGAGGATGCTCCAGCGCCGCGGGAAGGAGAGGTCATTTCTTGCAATCTCTATTCCATCAACAAGTTGAGGATGTCCCAAAGTGAATTCCTTGAATCCGTGCTCACCCAATGCGAGTGCGAGATTTCCAACCTTAACCCCAACTCCATCCTTGTTCTGGCCATCTTCTCGCATCTTTGCGAGGGTTTTGTGGGTACCATACTCACGGTGAGACTTTTCTTTCATTTTTATTCCTTGTTTCGCACCGGTGGGACATCTCCCACTGGTTGCATCTATTTTCGCCTTCGGTCTAACCGACCTTACGAGTACTCGAGTTTCACGATCAAGGACTCGGTGTCGGGCTGGGCTGATTTTTAGTTTTACTTGAAGAAGGCGGAGTGAAGCTCTCTCCGCTACACCGGAGCGGTGGCTCCGGAGATCGACACCCTGTGCCCCCCCCGGTGCAGGCCAGAGAGCAGATGCTGATGACGATCAGTGAGCTCACCAACATGGGGCTCATTGGTCAGGACGTTGCCCAGGACTACCTTAGGAACCGAGTACCTCCATTGAAGAGGAGGGAGCATCCCTTCTTTGAGATCTCAGGGTGGCAAGACTTCACCCGGGATGCTGACTCGGGTAAGCTTCTAAAACTGCATAGGTAACTTCTGTTCTTTATACACAATTTTGCTCGTGCTAACGCTTGTGTTGATCAAATGCAGCCCCGAGCACGACCTAGGTCGAGAAGCGAGTTGCCAAAATGTTCGGCACTTCAAAGGGCAAGGAGTTTGAGCACGAGCGTCAAGTTCCAAAGAACGTGCTTGAGCGGGGCGACATGGTAAGTAACTTCGCGATCCATGCTCAAGGGAAGACATTCCGAGCACTTATGACGTGTTTTATTCCTCTTAACAGTAGAAGGTTGCCATTGAAGCTGCAGTGGCCGAACTTAAGCCATTGACGTGCGACCAAGGGGGGAGCCATCCCCGCCGTCAAGACCAAGAAGGTGAGGGGCAAGCGCCACCGCCACCCTTTGCCTGGCTCCCAAAGAGACAAGCAACTTCAAGCAAGAGTCCTCGACAGCATTTGGAGTACACCGACAAAATGGAGGTAAGAGACTTGAAGAAATGGCTAAAAGAGTACACCGAGCAAAACCTGGGTTTAATAACTCGCTTGCACTAGCTCGCGGAGCAGGCAAGATGAGCAAAGGCAGCGAAGGACTCTGAGCGCAAGGAGTTGGAGGGGAAGATCGCCGCCCTCCAGGCCAAACTAGCGTGGGCAACTTTGGGCTCTTCGGCAGGAGAACCCAAGGAAGAGGATGAAGACCCGGCGCCCTTCTTTGTGAAGGGTCGGGTGCCGTTGGGCGCTCTGCCATATCGCCCGGGGCCAACTTTGGAGGGGGTCGACCTAGACGAGGTCGACCCTTTGATGGCGAGGGCCAACCGCACGGCTGCGGAGAGATCCGAGCTTGTTGTCAGAGCCTGGACCTCCACAGATGCAACTTCTGTGGCAAAGACAGAGGCCACCGAGGACGATGGCGAGAAGCTCAACAAAGGTAATTCTTCTTCTTTATTCCTCCCTTTTCTTCATTTTGCTTTACTTCGTGCGTCCGAGCTAACCCCACTCTATCACGTGGGTGTGATAGCTCATAGGGGCGTTATGGATTTTAGGCGAATGGCTAATGAAATCCTTGACTATGTAGTGGAGAAAGAGCTTGCCCTCACCGCTGACCTTGTAATGGCAGAAGACATCGCCGCCGAGGCCTACCACGACCAACAAGCCGAGCTTCAAGACCTGGAGGAACCAACTCTTCAGGAAGGCCAACTTCCCCAGGAGGAGGAACTTCCCTGGGAGGAGTACATTGCGCCCCCGAGCATGTCAGATGCTCAAGATCAAGGAGAAGACCATGTGCTCCTGAGCGAAGCGCTTGCTCGGGAAGAAGGTGCGAAGTCCCCGAGCGAATTACCTGCTCGGGAAGAAAATAAGGAGTCCCCAAGCGAAGTGCATGCTCAGGAGGAACATGATCTCCCCCAGCCGGAGGGCGCAGCGGAAGCACTCGCTAACCTTCGGTCGGAAGACGTCACTGAGCAAGTTAGGGAAAACTTGTGCATTCGACTCCACTAGGTAAGCATAGCAGCTTTCTAGAGCTTTTTCCTTTTGCAATGAGCAGGAACTAAAATCTTCTGCCTTGCAGGTGCTAGAAGCGACCATGGTCGACTTTGAAGTGGCGACCGTTCCTCCTGAGATCGTGGCCAAGCATGGCGCCGAGCAAGACGCTAAAATAGTGGAGCTTGAGCAAGCGCTGGCCGATCTCAAAGCTTCACACGAGGAGATGCGCAGCAAATTTGAAGAATACACCATGGATTGCAAACAGCAAATCTTCTAAGCCAAGGCGGAGCTCGAACAAGAGCGAAAATGCTCTGCGGCCTTGGAGAAGCTGAGCAAGTCCGCACGGGAGGCCACCGAGATGGTCATCCGGTGCAAGGAAGAAGAGAGGCTGCTCCGCCAAGAAGCCCGCGAGGGGCGCGATGCCTAGTGGTGGGTGCTTGAGCTTGAAGCCAAGCTTGATGAGGCGAGGGAAGAACTCTCAGCCCTTCAAGAAGCGAAGCTTGGTGGAGATGCCCCTTTGTAAAATACTCCATATAATCTTCTTGATCTTTGAATGAATAAAGGAATGATTATTGAGAAATTGACTTGCCACTTTTTCTTAGATTTTTTTACTTGTGTCTTTGCCAATGAATGCCTGCACAAACAAACAAAACAAAACGAGCAGAATGAAAAAAAATATCATACAAAGACAGTAAGGAACGAAACACAAGCACGTGTTTTTTAGGA
This sequence comes from Guadua angustifolia, assembly GCA_036346375.1. NCBI lineage: Eukaryota > Viridiplantae > Streptophyta > Magnoliopsida > Poales > Poaceae > Guadua > Guadua angustifolia. The sequence goes on from CM070508.1 coordinate 21,199,039, forward strand.
CAACACGATGGTATATCTACAACTTTTTTTAAAGTACCATATTCTCCCACCGTGGCATACAACTTTTTTCAAAGTACCATATTCTCCCACCGTGGCACGATGGTGATGCTGCGTAAGAGCATGTCGTCCGGGTACTCTGCACTGTGGCATGACGGTGACGCTGCGCAAGGCCACTTCGAATGGCATGAAGCAAATCACACACTCCAGTGTGTCAGGTTCGATCAAGCAGACCGAGGTTGCTGTCACCTCCTCGTCATGCTGCATGCGGGTCTTGGTTGATTTATTAGTCGAGTTCCATCAACATTATCATAAGAAGGGAGAAAAAGTGCTACAAATGTTTATATTTTAAGTCTATCCTGATCAGACAAACTGTTGCCTCAATGCATATAGGAAGTCTAGATATTCAATCACAACATCTATAACTGGTTGTGCCTTATAAATATCGTTGTAGAAATATTGATGGAAATTTCGAACAACATCATAAATAATGGAGGTTCTGTTGGGGGTGTGGGAAAAAAAGGTCATCAAAGACGGTTCTTATTTGAAGCTATGCGTGATAAGTTAAATATCCGAGCGGTTATAATTTGAAACCTACGTGAATAAATCGTGATAATTAAATATCACAGACGGTTTATTAATAGAACCATTTGTGATATATATTTTCTCAGATGGATGGAAAACCGTCTCTGATGATCTTCTTCATCACAGACTTATTGTTACTGACGGTTCACAAAACCGTCTCTGATGACGTTTACGAACCGTCTGTGATGATGATTTCTGTAGTAGTGGTACCATTTGTGTTTCTTGTGTTTTTTTTTATTTTCAAAAGATAACAAATGAAGTTCAATTCAACCATAGATTTGAGTGAGCAAACAAAAAAGTTTAAAATTTTTGAAAACTTTAGACAAGGGTTCTTAAGTAATTCTTAAGCTCTCCTAAAAATTTTGGATCATGTTCACACTTGAACAAATTTATAAAATTTTGACAAAGTTATTGTCTCAGTTATGTGCATTCTGTTTTTGACTTTTTAAAGATAACAAATGAAGTACAATTATTTTGAAATTTTTTCTGTATGATCCAACACTTATAATTATAGTACCATAAATTTTCAGAGCATGATCAAGCTTGTATAATTTTATAAAAATCTGACAGTATTTCTGCCAAAATTTTAAAATGTCTCGAAAATTCGTTTTTTCAACAAACTTTCATGAAAGATGACTTTATTAAGGGTTATTGGGCCAAATCTAGTCAAATTACCCGAGATTTGGTGAAATCTCACCGAGATATTTGAGATTACTATAGCAATTTAATTTTTTTTCAATTTTATATCCGGTCAGCTGAGATTTCTAAAATTTCGTTGGTTTTTGGAACTTTACGCATGGATGACTTTGAGCTACTACCGCCTGGGACTCTTGCCCATTGTACAGGGCTCCTGATTTTAATTTCTTGCGCTGCCCGCGTTCGGAATGGCTAGTGCCTTCAGCTGCTGCTGCTGTCACTGACTCTCTCTCGATCAAATCTCCTATGCTCTGATACCCTTTGTTGCAAATAATACCCTTTGTTGCAAATAATGAAAACAGAAGACATAAATTTTACGTGGAAAATTCTTGCAAGATAAAACTTATTGTCTCGCCAGTTGTCGAACCAAGTGGCTGGCAAGCAAAGGTCAAAATTTTATGAGCAGAGAATTTCACAGGTTCAACTTTTACGAGCAAAGGTCAAATTTTAGCAAATTGTATCCCCTTCGTTCAAATTTTTAGGATATATTATTGTAACATCATTTTTATAAATATAAGATTTATTGTATATGTTCTAAAGTAAAAAAAAAATTAGTGTGATGTTTCCTTTATAGTTTATACTCTAGTAAATATCCAAATTTACGTGATATTCTCTACATATATATATTGAATATAGTACTTAGAGATAACAATTAAGTATAATCCAGTCATTTTTAATATTTTATTTGTTTGACAGAGAGAGTACTTACGTATTCCAAGTTATCTCTATCTATCTATCTAGAAGTAGTAGTATCTTCTCTTGACCGTTCTCCTATGTAATTCAGGCAGGCACGATCTGAGCTCTCGTTCCTGGTCGATCGTCGAATGGCATCCAGAATTTAATCCTTCGTTGCCTTCAAGCAACTGCTACATGCTGCTTTCTCGTGGCACTGGCGCCGGTCGTGGCGGGAAAGCTGCTCGCGGGGCACCTTACCCGGGGGCTCCAAGATGGCGACTTCTCCGAAAGGCGTGCCAGCTTCCTGACCTCTTTGGTTCGTACTTGAACTCTCAGGCCGTGACGCCGATGGCTGATAAAGCGAAGGCACGGGCTAGTGGAGCTCATCATGCACGGTGGCATCGTCGGCTCAAACGCTTGGACGTGCCTCGTGTTACGGCATCGGTCTGATAGTGATCGAGCCGTCGCAATCTGGGTTGTGTAAAGTGCAGAAGCTTCGTGCTTGAAGAAAGACCGGTTTACGTAAGCGCTGGAGTAAGGCTGGATGGCGACACCGTGGTCTAAGCTAAATTACATGGACTTTTTTTTTTTTTTTTTGCTATTGAGTTTTACGCACCAGCTAATCGAATTTACGTTGTTCAAAGAAAGATACGGAATCTAATCGTAGTTCTACGGTAGATTTATACCCCCCGCATCAAAGGCTAGATCTAGCCTATGTAAGTTATGTCAACTTTGGTTGGGTACAGTCTCGGCTCCAACTGTTGCCTACTTGGCAACTAATCAAAGCATGTAAACTTATCCCTACAATAGGAAACGATACGGTCATACGGATACCCCTTTAGAGCTAGAATACTCGGAATAAGTATGCATGGTCTCTATGCATTGAACAGGCCAGTCCGGCCTGCTCGAATGAGGGGTTCAGTGCAAGCTCTCGATCGATCGAGGACATCCAAAGTTCACACACAAACATGTGAATCACAAAGCTGATCCACATGCGTTTGCTAGGAAGGAAAGGCTGGCAAAAACAATTTCGGTGTGCACTGAGCCATGCATGCCGTAAACAAGAGCACAACATGATCGATTAAGAAGTGATTAGGTCGCACCGGTCTTGAGACGCCCCATATCTAATAGTAGTATAATGTTGGTTTTGCCAACTGGAGTAAGAGAACTAAATGTTAGTGAATTGGAAGTGGCTTCAGTGGCAGTGGGTGCACCAATAAGCATATATAAGTTGGTGATGAAATCACAATTCAAAAGCCATGCATGACATCTTTCGTTTCCAACATTTAATCTGGTGTATTTCTCTATCAAGCCACTGGAAGTAGTAGTAATTTCGAAGTATCAGAACATATATAAATGAGTTACCTAACAATTGGTTTCAGTTTGGTCTGATGCAGTTTACGTATACAATCTGCTACTCTACTTTGCTGGAAATAATTAATCTTGACCAAGTTTTTTGAGTCATTGCATGAATGTAGTAGTTTGCACACACAGCCACACAGAAGGAAGTCTCAATTATAATGATATACTATAGAGAAACTTTTTACCGTCATTGAGGTACCTCCCAAGAATAATAAAAAGTCTCAATGATAATAGTGATTAGTTGGTTTTATTGAGTTTGCATGTAGCTATACGTAGGTAATTTGAGTAGTTAGTCGCCCGCGGGTGCGTCCATGGCGTGAATCCAGAAAGTTATATATATATGTAGTTCGTTAGTCGTTGTTAATTCCCTGTGTTTGTCTATTTATTTCAAGATGTAACGTGAAGAAGAGTGAATAACAGAGAAAACAAATTCTAAGCAGTTGCAGCATCGTTATTTCCTTGTATACGTGTGTTTTTCCTTATGTATGTCCAGGGTCTAGACCAGCATATATACTTGGTGGTGGACGCACATAAAAATGTCAGATAGAAAGTGCCCTTCTTGTACTGAAAACGAACGCTCACCATACGGATACGGCACCACACTACGATACCACGTGAAAGCGAGAGCACCACCGCTTCGTCCACTGACAAGGGAATCCTATTATTCAGTACGCATGCTATGACAACATGGTCCGGTTGAATTGAAGCTAATTTCGACTCGGAGAGCGGTTTCTGGAAGCGTGGATAATAATATCAGGCAAAACGATGCAACGGTTGTGTGTTTCTGCTGCTGCTGTTCTCTTCGTGCGCATGTATAGTTGATGTAACTAACCTTCACGGTAGCAGTAGCTTTTATCCCTACCCGTGTAGCAAAAGTTGCGTAGTCAAAAGGCAGCAGGCAACATGAGCAAGGTCCAGGTCCATTTACCGGCCAAAAGTTCGAGCTCACAATCGCGATCTTATTTAGGAGGAGGATCAGGTTAGATCGATCTCAGCCAGGACAGTGACGTCTCTGTCATGATTTGGAAAGCTGGAGCAAGCGTTGACGCAGGTTAGTTATTTAGCATCACAGTAGGATAACTGTAAATCATGCCTGGTAAGCAGGAATCGTATCCCCTGCATCGGCAAAGGCAGAGGGAAACAGTTCCCCGCCTTTGAGTCAATATTGGCCTGTTGGATCGAGAATGAACAATGCAGATCCGGAGTAAACAGCAGCTTCGGCAGCCACTCCGGCTCTCTTCTATGCCCCAAGGAATCAAGCATGTGTCAATCTGCATTGCTCGCCTTCCCTTGCCTGCCTGCTATGGAATACGAGCATGAACAGGATATATAGGAACATAGCTAAAGTTACATGCAGTGAATGTTTGCACAAGTCGCTGTCTAGTTTTCCCTGAAGGCCCGGGACCAATCGATGGCACTTTCGAGGCTCCCACTGTTTGTTGGTGTGCGTGGCGGTAATGCGCGAGCATCCTCACGGACGAACAGTTTGTCATCTGTGCAGAGGTTTTTTTAAGGTACAAGAACAATATAATCTACGTGCACACACCTCACACCACACACGTACTACACGTGCACATCATTACATTTACACACAATGCGAGCGTATCTCTTATACACGCTAAGAAACAGATTGCATGCTCTAAGACTTCCGTAGCACAGGAACACTAATAAAGAGATTAAAGGCTCCAAAACCTCTATAGCATGACAACGTGTTGTTCCACTAAACACGCACACATGTATATACCTATTCCTTATTTTATTTTAGGTAAGGCCCGTGAGTCTGATTCTCGAAATCGAACTAACCACCAGCTAGGACTTCACCAAGTCCCGAGCCAACCAAGCAACGACCGGTCCTCATCTATGTAGAGATTTTGTGCAGCAAATTCGGGATGGTAGTTGCAAGAACATGACGAATACCAGTGTCACTAGTACCGAAAGAGTGGGACGAAGGGGATAAGGTTACTCTGTAGTTCCCACAGGACGGTAAATTAAGCAGTTTCTATAGATTAAGGGGGTGTTTGGGACAGCTCCAGCTCCACCAAAATCTGTCGAGTTGGTGGAGCAGGGTATTTCTAAACGAGAAATTTATGGAATTTGGAGGCTGTGAGTACATTAACGGTGTTTAGGTAAATCATCCTGTTTACATTTTAGACTAAAAATATAAACTTAATTTACTTTATTTTAGCCTATAAGTGTCAGATCTGAGCTGGAGCTCTCCCAAACAGGACCTAAGATTGTCCAATCAAGTAATTGAATGGTACGGATTTCTCAACCACACTCTAGAACAATGTCACTACAGCATTGCTACAGTGCTAAATCCATGTACTGTTTTTGAACCATGTCCGGAAAAAATCTGAACCGTCACTTTTTAATCCAACAATTCACATGTAATAACTTACGTTACAGCCCTAACGGATCTCGTAGTACAGCCATTTTGGTTTCAGCAACGTCCGGGGGCACGTTGGACTGGAGTAGACCTGCTAAGGGCAATCCCAATGGGATGACTAGGATAGTTTCCATAGCATTAATTAGGTTGCCATGTAAGCAAAATGGTGATGTGGAGGTAGAGTTAATGATGAAAGAGAAGGAAACCATTTCTCATGTAGGAAACCATTTCTACACAAGTACCAAGAAAGGGAAAAAGGGGATTAGGTGAGAAAATAAGAGAAAAGAGGAGATTGGATGAGAGTTTATTTTGAAAAAACTATCCATTGAGAGCATAATTTCTACATGTAGTGTCTAGATGATATGAAAGTTATAGAAACTATATGCATTAGGACTGCAGAATGCCAAGCCGGTCCCTCGCCGCTGATTCGCTGAAATGGTGGTGAGTTGGCCGGTACGTAGGCTTCTAGGCCGCACGGGGAATTGGCTTGAGAAGCAAATACCAAGTTGGAAGTTGGAACCTGGTCCTGGTTTAACCACATATCTGAGACCAACCGCGGTCATATTTTCCACAGTTAAATAAGGGAATAAAAACGCTGTCAAGAGTCAAGGCTATGGTTAAGTTGAGATGAGTCCATCGCATTGGTGAAGGGGTTGTTTGCATCATTGCTATATGACTCACCTTGCGATCACCGCTTGCTTACGTACAATTGTAAAGAGAGGCACATTCCGTTCAGCAATTTTTCCTCGAAACAATAGCGTATGCCTTTTTTCCGCTAAACCTCTCTTCCGAGATCTTTGGCGTCAGACCACACATCTGGAAGTCGAACTCAATAAACTTCTAGGACTTGATTACAAACAAGTTCTTCAAAAGAAAATCAGACTACGAAAGTACCGAACCAACCACCGTTTCTAGAACACAGTGCGTGGGGTTGGAAAACCAAAGCGACCGCTAGCAATTTGCCGTCCCCAGCCGAAAGCACGACCGCCGTCGCTCTCTGCCGTACTGGCTGTCCCGGGCTTCCGGCCGTGCGCGCCCAGCCACCTCACCGTCACCGGTGCGCGCCTAACCTCCCCTCGCACGGGTGCGCGTGCCGATCCGGTCCTAGCGCGCGGCAGTTTGGCTTGGCCCATCGGCACCAACGCCATAGGTGCATCACGCCGAGGCGCGCGCGTGCGTGCGTGGGATATTCTTACACCGCGACGGCATATGGGATCATATAGCGGTGGTGAGATCCCACTCCCGGCGCGGGATTCCGTGCTTTCGTTACCGTCGCAGCCTCCCCAGCCGCGCGGTGGCAAAGCCTCCCAACGTCGCGCCCGTATGTTTGTGTCGGTTTCTCGGTGCAGTTGAGGTGCTACAGCATGCGCACGCTTGTGCCCGTATATATCTAGGCGCATTGACGGAGTCACGTTATGGTCGAGGGTAATGATTTGGGAGTACCGTCTTCTCTACTCTCAACCGGCCGTATACATCGGCCAGCTAGACTTTTTACTATTTTTGTGACGTAACAAAATTTAATTAAGCTAGTAGCAAGAGGTACTAAAAATAAATTTTTAGTTAATGATAATATTAACTAGATCTTTTATTATTATTTTTAGGTACTAAAATTTATATTAAGCTAGTAGCAAGAGATACTAAAAGTAAATTTTTAGTCAATGATAAAAAAAAATGTCTGGTGTCAATATGCAAGTTGCGGCACAAGGAGAAGGCTTTTGTGATAGGATATGGTGCGGTCGACACGTCTATAAATAATGGGTGTTTAACCACCTCCTGAACGTTCTATGGGTGCAATTCTAGCAATTCTTATTAATTCTTTTAATCATTCTGTCAAAAGAGGATAACTAACAAGGAGCGACTAGAGAATGGTATACTGCTGCGATAGTATAGCAATAAGTTTCATACAATTTTAGTAAATTTCAAGTGAATGTTTCAAATGTTTTATGTTTCAATGAGTTTCGGTCATTTTAGAAGTTTTTAGAAGGTTCCAAGCTAAAGTTTTAACGAGTTTTAGATTTGAAACCTAGTTTTAGCAATTTTCAACCGAAAGTGTCAATAAGTTTCAACAAAAGTTTCAACAAGTTTCAACCAAAAGTCTCAAAAATTTCTAAAAAAAGTTTCAAATAGATTTCAACCAAAGTTTTAAAAATGTTTTTAATGAGTTTTGGATAGATCTACAGCCCACTTGGCTATGACGGCGTTAATACGCTCCCACAGAACCATGTGACACTGTTTGCGTCAATGCATGCTCTTCTTTGGCTCCGGCCTTACTACCATCGCCGTAGAATCCATGCTCACATCTCCCCCCCCCACACACACAGAGAGCTTTGACTTGAGCTTCATGCCACGCTAGATCCGAGCGTCGGGAGCTGAGGGGTGGAGGAGAGTCTAGAGGAGCAAGTCGACATAGGAGCGCGTTGTTGACATCCCAGCCCCTCCCTTACCACCAGAGCAGGGAATTGTGCATGCTACCATGCCCAAACTTGCTCGCCGCTCACCCACTGGTGCTTCACCACAACCGTTCACCGCCGTACCCAACATTGCCCCCGCAATTGCTAACAACGCTCCTCCACGACCTCCTTCCCACCCGTAGCCATTCTCCTTCCCACACATTGACTCACTGCCCACCACACGCTGGTCACATGCCACTCATCGATACTGTACTGCCCAGCACTGCCCACTGCAATGCTCAAACAAGCCTAGGGAGAACGTATCGGTAAGCCCAAGGCTTGACATGCTTAGTGTTTCTATAGCCTCGTCACCACGCCATCAAGGCAACCACCGCCGCCATTGAGCCGCGAACTAATGCAGCCTCTCACCATGTGCCACCAAGATCTGCTATGCATCATTGCCAAGAGCTATTATGCCTCCTTGGTCGAGCGACTCGATGCATCCTCGTGTCACAGATGGCAGGAAGTAACAGAGCGTGTTTTTGTCGCTAATCACTGTAGTGGTCATTTATCAGTATAGTAAAAGGTGTTTGCATTTGTAATTAGTTGAGAGTCTGTTACAGGTTTGCTTGGGGAAGGGGATACCTGGGAGGGGAAGTATAAATAGATGGTAAAGGGTGTGTTTGAGGACGATTTTGAAAAATGAAATGAAACAACAAGCTTCGGCCATTTCGCCCCAACTCTGCCTTCGTTCTTCGTTTCTTCCTTTTCTGTATCCGAATCTTTTGTTCATCGTTGATGGTTTGAGTCTCACGCCCCAACATTCCTTTAGTGGCCATGGGACATTACATCTGGTATCAGAGCCGATTGCGATCGAGGGATTCGTTCGATTGGGCGGTAAAATCTTTTTCGACCGAGGGTTAGGGAACTTGAAGTTGTTCTTACGGCTTCAATTGATCCCCGTAAAATCCCCAACTCCGGTTCACTCGATTTGACGATCGATCAATATGGCTCCACCAAAACCATCCGTTCAAACCCAGTTTGTCCTAGCGGCAATGGGCGAAATCGAAGGAAGGTCGGAGGAGAGATGGGCAGCAGTTAAGGAGAGTTTGGACTCCCTGTATGCGCGGGTGGAGATGATCGACTCTACCCAGCAGCAACTCTTATCCAGGACAAATCTCATGGCGAAGACAGTGGAACAAGGAACCAAGGATCAGCAGCTATTGCCTAAGCAATTGGAGGCCACGGCGCAAGAGGTGGCCAAGATCACCGTCGGGCGGGTGTTGGAGGAAACTCGGGTGATGGATGGTTCCGGGGTGGCCTCTGGAAAGGCGTTGTTTACTCCTGCACCACGGAACCCATGGAAGGGAAATGGAGATGAACCTTCATCATCATCTGGAGGACTGCAAGGCAGGTATTCGGAAGAAAGCCCACCCGAGAGTACTGGGATGAACCCGCGACCCTCCAGAGAGGTAGGCGGACAGAACAGAACTCCATTACCCAAACTTGCTTTTCCGCGTTTTGATGGGGATGGACCACGTTTGTGGCGTGATAAGTGTGTGGATTACTTCCAGCTGTATAATATACCCGAGGCCTTGTGGGTGAATGCAGCAACGATACACATGGATGGAAATGCTGCACGTTGGTTGCAAGTTTATAAGGTTCATAACGAGTTGGGCAATTGGGAACAATTCATTCAGGTTGTGGAGGCAAAGTTTGGTGCCTTTGATCATAAGAGATTGCTTGGGGAGTTGGTTGAGATCAAACAAGTCGGCACTATAAGTGAATACAAAGAAAGGTTTGATGAATTGATGTATAGCATATCCATGCATAACCCATATTACGGAGAAGAGCTTTTTGTGTCGCATTTTGTGAGGAGCTTGAAACCTGAGTTAAGAGGGGCCGTTCAAGGGCAGGTACCCGAGTCTGTAGACCGAGCGGCATTATTGGCTCGGGTCCAGCAGGATGTGGTGGATAGGGGAAAGAATTGGAAGTCTAAACTTGGAAATAACAGAAAAGGTGTAGGAATATCCAAGGCAGAAGCGCCTCAAGCTAATGTTAAGCTGGGACAAGGAGAACTCTAGAAGGCAAGAGAATTGCGTGAATTCAGAAGAGCAAATGGCTTGTGTTACCAATGTGGAGAGAAGTACAAGCCGAACCATCATCTCCAATGTAAGAAAAAGGGACCAGCACAACTTCAGACAATGACTATGAAAGATACTGGAGAATATTTACCAGATACGGTATTGGATTTGTTGGAAATGGCAGATATAAGTAAAGAAGAAACTGGTGACTTATCTTTGAATGCTATATCAGGAGAAGAAGGTCCCGAGACTATACAGATCTTAGCCTTGGTGAAGAATCAGGTGATGTCTTTTTTGCTCGATTTAGGTAGCTCCCACAGCTTTGTCAATGCTGCTTATTTGCATCGAATCGGTTGTATTCCTGAAAGAGTGAAACCAATGGCTGTGAGGGTGGCGAATGGAGAACAGTTGAGTTGTGACAGTTGGGTGCCGAAAATGGAGTGGTGGGCACAAGGCCAAACGTTTCAAACCGATTTGAGAGTTTTAGAACTGGGAGCCTATGACGGCATCTTGGGTATGGATTGGTTGAAGGTCCATAGTCCCATGTTGTGTAATTGGCAAGACAAAATGGTGGAGTTTCGGTACAAAGGGAGGGCCGTCAAGCTACAAGGGATAAGGAAGGTGGATAGTGCCGAATTGAAAACATTGACTTGGGAGCAACTGGAAAAACTGAGGAAGGGTAATGATATTTGGGCCATGGTGGTGTTGGAAACTGAGCAAGAAATCTCAGAAGCACCCATTCCAGAGGAGATCACGAAGGTGCTCAACCAATATCAGACAGTGTTTGAGGAACCTAAAGGACTGTCACCCAAAAGGGATTATGACCATGCTATACCATTGATTCCAGGGGCAATACCAGTTAACTCGAGGCCATATCGATACTCACCTTTGCAGAAAGACGAGATCGAGCGACAAGTGTCGGAGATGCTCTCTAATGGAATCATTCAACCCAGTGCAAGCCCGTTCACTTCACCCGTACTGTTAGTACAGAAGAAGGATGGCTCTTGGAGATTCTGCGTAGATTACCAGTGCTTGAATGATTTGACAATAAAAAACAGATTTCCTATGCCTGTGATAGATGAGCTTTTGGATGAATTATCGGGTACGAGATATTTTTCTAAGCTGGACTTGCGAGCTGGGTATCATCAGATCCACATGAGGGAAGAAGATGAGCTGAAAACTGCATTCAAAACACACCAAGGGCACTATCAGTTCAGGGTGATGCCCTTCGGGTTAACAAACGCTCCATCTACATTTCAATGCGTGATGAATGCTGTGTTGGCGCCATATTTGAGGAAGCTCATTCTGGTGTTTATTGATGACATCTTGGTCTACAATACCAACTTGAGGTTACATGCTGAGCATTTGTCCATGGTTCTGCAAACTCTGGCAACCCATCAGTTTTATGTGAATAAGTCGAAGTACATGTTTGCTCAGAGACAGCTTGAGTATTTGGGTCATATAATTTATGATACAGGGGTGGCCACTGATATTCGCAAAACTGAAGCAATGAGAAATTGGCCGCGACCAACTAACGTGACTGAGCTGCGAGGTTTTCTGGGCTTGACGGGGTACTACCACAAATTTGTAAGACATTATGGCATGTTGGCACAGCCTCTAACACAACTGTTGAAGAAAAAGGTGTTTGGCTGGGATGAAGCGGCAGAGGAAGCTTTTATTCGGTTAAAGGAGGCTATGACTAAAACACCGGTATTGAAGTTACCAGACTTCAACCAATGCTTTGAGATTGAAACGGATGCATGTGATCATGGGGTGGGAGCTGTATTAATCCAGCAAGGTCACCCAGTGGCATTCTTTAGCAAGGCGCTGGGGGTTAAACAACAGGGATTGTCAATATATGAGAAAGAATTTCTGGCGTTGATGTTGGCTGTGGAGCGGTGGAGACCTTACTTGCAATGCAGAGAATTCATCATACGAACTGATCATCAAAGCCTCAGTTTCTTGAATGAGCAGCAGCTGCAGTCCGAGATGTAGCGGAAAGTAATGACTCGATTAATGGGTTTGCAGTTCAAGATCATATACAAAAAAGGAACGGAGAATGTTGTGGCAGATGCCTTGTCTCGTATGGGTCCGATTTTGGAGATGCAAGCCATTTCAGAGGTACAACCAATCTGGATCCAAGAGGTAGTTAATTCATATGCTACGGATAAAACAGCTCAACAATTGTTAGCGCAATTGGCGGTGCACAGTCCAGATGAATAGGGATATGAATTAAGTAGTGGCATAATCCGGAGGCAAGGGAAAATCTGGCTTAGCGAGAACTCTGCTCTGTAGACAAAGTTGATTACCGCATTTCATTCCAGTGCAATCAGAGGACATTCGGGAATGCAGGCCACATACCAAAGGTTAAGCAAGATGTTCAGCTGGCGAGGAATGAAACAGGCGGTAGAGGACTTTGTTAAGCAATGCAAAGTTTGTCAAAGGGCAAAGGGGGAAAGGGCAAAGCCAGCGGGGTTATTGCAACCATTACCAATTCCAGCTGCTGCTTGGCAAGATTTGACAATGGACTTCATTGAAGGGCTGCCAAATTCTGATGGGTGTAACGTCATTATGGTAGTGGCCGATCGGTTTTCAAAATACGCCCATTTCATAGCAATGCGGCATCCATACACTGCTATGTCAGTAGCCAGACTATTCCTGGAGCACATAGTGAAGTTACATGGCGTACCGAAGACCATCACCTCTGACCGTAATCGAGTGTTTATTAGTGCTGTTTGGCGGGAGCTTTTTTGCACGCTGAAGACTAATTTGCAGTACAGCACGTCATACCACCTGCAGACAGATGGCCAGAGTGAGAGGGTGAACCAGTGTCTAGAGATGTACTTGAGATGTGCGGTGCATACTGCTCTAGGGAAATGGAAGAGATGGCTGGCATTGGCGGAGCTGTGGTACAATACCAGTTTCCATACGGCTTTGGGTTGTTCTCCCTTTAAGGCAGTGTATGGAATGGAGCCAAATTTAGGAGTCGACTTGGGTTGGAACCAAAGTGAAACTACTAAAGTGCAGGAGATCTTACAGGAACAAGAGAAATACATTGACATGTTGAAACAACAGCTTGCCCGGGTGCAAAATCGAATGAAGCTACAGGCCGATAAAAACCGAATAGAACGCCAATTTCAGGTAGGAGAAAAAGTCTTACTCAAGTTGCAGCCTTATGCCCAGTTTTCGGTGGTTAACAGACCATTCCCAAAACTGGCGCATAAGTTTTATGGACCATACGTGGTGAAGGAGCGAATTGGACCAGTAGCCTATCGCTTGGATCTTCCGGAAGACAGTAAGGTTCATCCAGTATTTCATGTCTCGCAACTGAAGCCGTTTAATTTGGACTACACGCCGATTTTCTCTGATCTGCCAAAGTTGGTGGATCTGGATACTTGTGAGACGGAACCGAAAGCAATACTGGAGAGAACGTTAGTGAAGAAAGGGAATACAGCTGTAGCACAGGGTTTGATCAAATGGAAGGGAATTCCTACAGATTCGGTGACTTGGGAGGACCTGACGGTATCGCGAGCCCAGTTTCCAGAAGCAGTTGCTTGGGGACAAGCAACAATTTCAGGGGGAGGAGATGTCACGGACGGCAAGAAGTAACGGAGTGTGTTTTTGTTGCTAATCACTGTAGTGGTCATTTGTCAGTATAGTTAAAGGGGTTTGCGTTTGTAATTAGTTGAGAGTCTGTTACAGGTTTGCTGGGGAAGGGGATACCTGGGAGGGAAGCATAAATAGATGGTAAAGGGTGTGTTTGAGGACGATTTTGAAAAATGAAATGAAACAACAGGCTTTGGCCATTTCGCCCCAACTCTGCCTTCGTTCTTCGTTTCTTCCTTTTCTGTATCCGAATCTTTTGTTCATCGTTGATGGTTTGAGTCTCACGCCCCAACATTCTTTTGGTGGCCATGGGACATTACACCACGCTAAGAAATTCTTTAAGAAAAGGGTGGGAGAGAGAGGATAATGACGTTTGACATTTGGGGATCGTTTTTTAGCTTTGTAGCTCTTAAAAGATCAAGACATCTCCATAATATGATGTCTCACGACATAACAAACCCCAGGCCACCTAACAGCCTGATCCTATGACGTGTGATGGCTAGAAAATGGCATATTGTTTTCTGGTATTTCCGTAACTAATTAATTCAACTCATATAATTCTTCCCAGAAGAGGTCGTATGACTACAAAATCCCGGAAAACAATAGTAATCGCTTAGTAGAAATCAAACTGTCATTTGGATATATAGACAACACTAGCTATGGTTACGCACTACGCTGCGTTGTACGAAATTTAGGAAATTCGGTCGCGCGGCGCTATGTCACGCGAAATTTGATCCAACGGATATTTCTGAAAAAAATTGCATAATTTCGGTTTTCTTGGTCTTTTTTTTAAAAATGGGCTGTCAGGAGCCATCGGCGAATCTGCTGAATTTTTCTTGGGAGAAAACCACGTAGGGACCAAATGTATTTTTCTTTTTTGCATACCTAAACGTATTTTCATTTTTTTTCCATAATTTCTTTTTTTCTTTTTTTAAAAAACGGGTCGCTAGGATCTGTCGTCGAATTTGTGGACTGCTATAAACCATCGGCGAATCTGTCGTTTTTTGAGAAAATCGCAGAGGGACCTAAACTTATTTTTTTGCATTATTTCAATCTTCTTTTTTTTTTAAAAAAAATGGGTCGTTAGAACCCATCGGCCAATCGGGTCACTAGGATCCATCAGCGAATCTATAGACCGCTATAAACCGTCGGCAAATCTGTATTTTTTCTAAGAGGACCTAAACGTAATCTCATTTTTTGGTCTTTTTTTTTTGTTAAAAACCGACCGAAGGACTTAAACGTAATTTTAAATTTTTCGAAAGGCTTTTTCAGGAGGACACTGACGTGGCATCGCTGGCCGGCCAGCAATCCTCGCTGTTATAAAGATAGTCAAACTGTCATTTGGATATATAGACAACACTAGCTATGGTTACGCACTACGCTGCGTTGTACGAAATTTAGGAAATTCGGTCGCGCGGCGCTATGTCACGCGAAATTTGATCCAACGGATATTTCTGAAAAAAATTGCATAATTTGGTTTTCTTGGTCCTTTTTTTAAAATGAAATTTGTCGAGAACCATCGGCGAATCTGCTGAATTTTTCTTGGGAGAAAACCACGTAGGGACCAAATGTATTTTTCTTTTTTGCATACCTAAACGTATTTTCATTTTTTTTCCATAATTTCTTTTTTTTCTTTTTTTAAAAAACGGGTCGCTAGGATCTGTCGTCGAATTTGTGGACTGCTATAAACCATCGGCGAATCTGTCGTTTTTTTAGAAAACCGCAGAGGGACCTAAACTTATTTTTTTGCATTATTTCAATCTTCTTTTTTTTAAAAAAATGGGTCGTTAGAACCCATCGGCCAATCAGGTCACTAGGATCCATCAGCGAATCTATAGACCGCTATAAACCGTCGGCAAATCTGTATTTTTTCTAAGAGGACCTAAACGTAATCTCATTTTTTGGTCTTTTTTTTTTGTTAAAAACCGACCGAAGGACTTAAACGTAATTTTAAATTTTTCGAAAGGCTTTTTCAGGAGGACACTGACGTGGCATCGCTGGCCGGCCAACAATCCTCGCTGTTATAAAGATAGTTATTATTGGTGCCACATCAATTAGACTGGCGTTTGGCTTGCACATTAATTGTCATCATGTAACATTCTTGCCATGTAATTACGCCATTCTATATTTTTTCCGGCTTTAGGGGTAGTAGAAAATCTTGAAGTTCATGAGCAGCTCGAACTCAGCTTATTATGAGCTCAGCTCGTAAAATAAACAAGCTGAGCTGAGCCGATTTCCTAGCTCGTTCTCTTAACGAGCCGGGTTTGAGCTAACTCACGAGTTACTCATTAGTTCGTTAAGGCCTGGTTCCTGAATATTCACCGTTATGATTTTTTATGTAAAAAGCTTTTATTAGATGAATATTTAAATTATGTATATCCATATAACCATATTAAGTTGGAATATAATTGTTAAGATTGTTAATTGGTTCCTCACTAATTATCTATGTTTTAGTTGTATGCTAGATAATTAGTTACGATCTCATTTGTGTAGTCCTTCTTGTATATGTACATGTTAATGTGTGTCGTGTACTCACGATGTGGCTTATCTTAGCTCTTGACTAATTACTTTAGCTCACATAGCTTAAGTTAACTAAGTTTATCTTAACTTATGTGGCTCGTGAGTACTCGCAAGCCACTTGAGCTTTTTATCGAGCTAAGCTAAGCTAAATTTTCAATTTTTTAGCTTAATAAGCTGAACTAAGCTACTTTTTAAATGAGTTTGAATAAGTCGAGCCGAATCATTTTTTTAACAGCTTGAACTCGGCTCGAGAGGCCCCTGCTTCCTCCCCGGGTCACCGCTCACCGGCCACTGGACCAAGCTTAGCTGGCGACGATCAATTGCCTCTCATCCTTCGATCACAAGTTCATAGGCCCCGTTTGATCACGACGTGCTCCGACACGATCGTAATTCTCTCGCCCATTCTGCTCGCTCCCATGCAATCAACTGGCTCAGCTCGGGTCCATTCAACGGGTCCCTTCCCAGAGGAACCAAACATCCATGAACAAACGACACGGAGCTGCAAGCAAAAGAGACGAAAGCAAAGACGACCACGCACGCCACGCACGGCGCGCCGGCACGTGTGAACTGGGCGCCCCCAACGGCATCTATCTCGGAATTTTCGTCGGCCCGAGTGGCGCCTCCGTCCGGTACTTACATGCTCTTTGATGCCGATCGATGCCTCTGCGGCTTAGGGAAGCGATGCCTCTGCGGATTACGGAAGAGGTCTGCAAATTACCTAGCTACGTGTGGACCGTTATATCAATAAAAGAGCACAATAGTATAGAGTTTAGAGAATACTAACCGATTTATCACTGTAGAAAATACTTAGCACATATTATTGAAAGATTTAAACTGCTCGATCGGACAATCCTAACCTATAAAAATAGCTTAGATTGTAATTCCCGTAGAAACTACACGTAAACTATATGTGGCTTTGCCTACACTAGCCTATATCATTACACACTCAGGCTGCAAAACCTCTTGTGTCACTGCAGGTGGAAATCAAGTCAAATCTTTATTTTTTGTGCTTTTTTTTTTAAAATTGATATAGTTTGATTTAATATTATTTTATATATAGCTAGAAGTATTTCTAGAATCAAACTAATGCTTCGAGTTGAGCCGAACTAGAGCAAAATCCAATTTCATTCAAAATTAACTTATTTTAATGTTTAATCAATGAACGAGTATAATTGAAATAATTTTTTAAAGCCAACAAGTCCTACTATCGAGTTTTTTTTTATCAGTCCTACGTGTCACGTACTCACGTTCATGCGTTGGACGCCAGGGTGCCGGTAATGCGGCCAAATCAAGCGCGTAGATTTGTTGCTCCGGATCGACAAGGCGAATTAACTAGTGGCAGCAGGTAGTAGCGTTTGCTAGTCATCGGCGTCTCAGGTGTAGTGATCAAGTATTGAACCGTGCCAACTTCACGTACTCGATGTTGGGGCCCGTACAGTCGTTGTACGACAGCGGGGTCTTTAGCAGAATGGGGTGTGTAATGGCGACACAAAGTTGTGTCTAATCAAAGTAGTAGTAGTAGTAAGAAAAGGAGTAGATTTGGAAGAAAAAAAAACCTCATGTATCGAGGCATTGGTAATCTAAAATCATAGGTTTTGCAATCTTTTTTACAAAACCATAGACTTTGAGGCAGGTGATATCATTTAGCCCAACGTATACTTTTATACTTAAAGCGGAGAGAATTCACGTGATGCTAGCCGCGCCATGTTATCCAATTTGCGAAACGGTCCTTCGGTAAATTTTAAATCGCGTTTAAATCCTCCAGTCGGTTTTTAACAAACAAACCTGAAAAAACAAAAATTACGTTTAGATCGTTCTACGGTTTACGTAACAAAAAAAATATGTCTACAGTTTCCTCCCAAAAAAATACAAATTCGCCGAAGGTTTATAGCAGTCCACGGATTCACCGATGGGTCCTAACGACTCCTTTTTTTTAAAAAAAACATAGAATGGACCCAAAAAAATAAATAAATTACGTCCGCGGTTTCCTCAAAAAACACAGGCTTGCCGAAGGTTTATAGCGGTCCACAGATTCACCAACAGGTCCTAGCGACCCATTTTAAAAAACATGAAAACCGAAATTACGCCAAAAAAGCGAGTTTGAATCTCTTCGCGATTTTCTCCTAAAAAAATTACACAAATCCACCAACGTCTCCTACAAATTGAATAGACCAAAAAAAACAAATAAATTACGTCCACAGTTTTCTCTCAAAAAACACAGGCTCGCTAAAGGTTTATAGCAGTCCACAAAAAAGGGAGTTTAAATCCCTCCGCGGTTTTCTCCTAAAAAAATTTCACAGATCCGCCGACGTCTCCTATCAATCCACAGATTCGTTGACGGCTCCAATCAGTCCATCTTTAAAAAAAAAATAGAAAATCGAAGTTACATATTTTTTTAGAAGTATTCATCGGACGAAGTTTTGCTCAGCGCAGCGCAGCGCTGTGCGACCAAATTCTACAAAACCCGTATGGTGCAAGGTAGCGCAATGAAATTTCACACGACGCAGCGTAGCGCGTGACTTTGGCTAGTTACATCCATATCCCCTGGTATCCCACCTGTTTGATGGGTGGAACAAGGTGCTGCTCTTGAGGCCTACACTTTCGTTAGATCCAAAACTCCAAAAATGTGTGTGTGACACACACACACACACACTAGACACCATAAAATGGGTTTTTCATCTATATATTACATGTGAAAATTTTTAAAATTTTTACTATGTTGAGTTTAACTAGTTTACTAACTATTTCAAACAAATTTGAACTGAAATTCAAATGAGAGTTTCTTTTTTTTTTACGATAGTTTGATTGTAGGTAGGAGCTAATTTTATATATAAGTCAGTAAAGCTTGTGATCTAAACTCGTTCAAAATCTTTGAATTCGCGTATATTTTTTCAAAGGTATGTGTTTCATTTGAATTGTTATAGATGACTATACCATAACACTGTATGTGTTTCATTTGAATTGTTATAGATGACTATACCATAACATTGAAATTTTCAACAAAAAAAATACCCGAATTCAGCTTGAATTCGCACACTTGAAATTATGGTGCCCCATTTAGGCATCCTATGTTTCAAAAAATATACCAGAATATAGTTTGAATTCACGCATTTAAAATCATGGTGCCCCATTCCGGTATCATGTGTGTGTATATAAATACTAGGTTGAGTTGCGCGCGATGCCGCGCCGCGAGGGAAAAATCTGGTTGTTTTTTTAGAAAACTGCGTTGCGGGACCTAAACGTCATTTCGAATTTTTTCGGGTCCAGTCTATAAAAAAATTGGCGAAAGGACCTAAATGCGATTTCCAATTCAGCTATAAACCGTGTGTAGGGACCTGAATGTAATTTCAAATTTTCTCGAGTCTATTTTACCTAAAAATGGCCGAAAGGACCTAAACAGGATTTTCCAAAAGACCCTAAACGTAATTTTCGTTTTTTGAGGGGCCTCGCCTTACACGTGGCCCCCAGTTTGCTCTCAATCCTTGGGGCTTTAATATAGAGTACTAGATAATGACCAGCGCCACGCCATGGCATGTGTAATTGTTTTTTGCGTCATGTGAAATTTTGATCGCTAATACTTATGGGGAAAAGCTGTAATCCGGCTTTTCCATTTTTAAAGAAAAACGTGTCAAAAATAGTCTAGAGGAAAAGGACAAAAATTATTAGAGATGACAACCTTCTTTTGTCGAGTCGAATACTCTATCGTTCTCGAGTAATAATACATGTTCGCAAAACCACCCACCGGCGAAAAATAGTCTAGAGATGACAACATTCTTTTGTCGAGTCGAATACTCTAGACGTTCACATGTTTAAAAAAACCCCGTGGTTATGACCAGTTGGCAAATCTCTAAGTTGCTATAAACCTTCGACGAACCTGTGTTTTTTTGTGACGAAAACTTTTTTTCGATTTTTGGTAAGTAAAACTTTTTTTCGGTTTTTTTGCGTGAAACATTTTTCTGTTTTTGGGCAAGTGAAAACATTTTTCCGAGTTTTTGGGCGGAAACATTTTTCCGTTTTTTTTGTGTGAAAAATTTTTCCGGAAAAGCGGAGAAAGGACCCGAACGTTATTAGAGATGACAATCTTCTTTTGTCGAGTCGAATACTCAACACATTTACATGTTTAAAAAAACCCGCGGTTACGACCCGTTGGCAAATCTCTAAGTTGCTATAAACCTTCGACGAACCTGTGTTTTTTTGGTGACGAAAACTTTTTTTTCGGGTTTTTTGGGCAGTGGAAACTTTTTTTACGATTTTTTTTTGCGGCAGAAACATTTTTTCCGGTTTTTTGGGCAGCAAAAACATTTTTTTCGGGTTTTTTTGGGCGGCGGAAACATTTTTTCCGTTTTTTTTTCGGTGACAAAAAATTTTTCCTGGGAAAAATGGAGAAAGGACCCGAACGTTATTAGAGATGACAACCTTCTTTTGTCGCGTCGAATACTCAACACGTTTACATGTTTAAAAAAAACCGTGGTTACGACCCGTTGGCAAATCTCTAAGCTGCTATAAACCTTCGACGAACCTGTGTTTTTTTGGGCAGCGGAAACTTTTTTTCCGATTTTTTTTGCGGCGGAAACATTTTTTCCGGTTTTTTGGGCAGCGAAAACATTTTTCCCGAGTTTTTGGTAGTGAAACATTTTTTCCGTTTTTTGATGTGAAAATTTTTCCCAGGAAAAACGGAGAAAGGACCCGAACGTTATTAGAGATGACAACCTTCTTTTGTCGAGTCGAATACTCAACACGTTTACATGTTTAAAAAAAACCCGCGGTTACGACCCGTTGGCAAATCTCTAAGTTGCTATAAACCTTCGACGAACCTGTGTTTTTTTGGTGACGAAAACTTTTTTTTCGGTTTTTTTGGGCAGCGGAAACTTTTTCCCGTTTTTTTTTGCGGCGGAAACATTTTTTCTGGTTTTTTGGGCAGCGAAAACATTTTTCCCGGGTTTTTTGGGCGACGAAAACATTTTTTCTTTTTTTTTCGGTGACGAAAAATTTTTCCCGGGAAAAACGGAGAAAGGACCCGAACGTAAGAAGTAGGGACCTGTTTGTTATTTTTTGGACTGTTAGCTATCCTAAAAAATTAGAAAAGGGCTTGTTCGCGATATGAGATTAACGGAGGATTTTAGTAAAATCGCGCCGAGGACCTAAGCGAAGAAAAAAATATTTCATCTCACAAAAATCGCGAAGGACCTATCAAGTAATTTCAAGAAAGCGGAGGACTTTTTCGTGAAATTGCGCGGCGACACGTGGATGCCCTGGCTGGCCGCGCTTTCTTCCGCCTGTAATAGGTTTGATATATATGTTCCAACATATCTAGTGTAAACCCCCTTTACCATGAAACTTACGTGTACAAGTTTTGAAAAAATCTCAAAAAATTACCATATGTAGGGAAGATAATATTCTACAATCCTATGAAATTTTAAGACCAAACTCAATCGCATTTGAAAGATATGAAAAAGACAATCAGTGATACGAATAGTGCTAAATACTGAAAACTCACTATTTATGTTGAATTTGTCTTTTTCATATCTTTCAAATGAGATTAAGTTTGGACTTTAAATTTTACAAGATCATAAAATATCACCTCCCATAAGTATGGTAATTTTTGAAATTTTTCAAACCTTTATGTGAGTTTCACGGAGTTTTTATGGTAAAGGAAGTTTGTGTTATATATATATATATATATATATATATATATATATATATATATATATATATATATATATTGAAAGCCTTTTTCATACTCTTAGGAGTACATACTCCCACCTTTAATATACCATTTAAATGAAAGTATTATACTTCTTTATCACTTTCGGTATACTCCAATAATGATTCTAAGATACTCTAATGTGACATGGTTGAAAAAAATTATCGAAGCCCTATATTTTTTTTGCTATATACACTTTTACATATGTGAAAAGAATATATAATCAAATTATGCTATAAAGGGTGGACTTTGATGAAATTTTTTGTGGAACTCACTTTGGAGTATCTTATAATCGATATTAGAGTTACTAAAAAGATAAAGAGGTATAATAATATCATTTAAGTGGTATCTTGAAGGTGGAGAGCATATCTGTGAGTATAGAACTCATATATATATATATATATATATATATATATATATAGTATAGAATATATATATATATATATATATATATATATATATATATATATATATATATATATATATATATATATATATATATACACGCTTATTTTGTATCTACGTATAGAATAGCCTATTATACAATTTGGCCATTTAATTGAGACCGGTAGAGTCATGTGTAACCGAACAGTCAGTGACAACCCAACTAGTAAATGACTAATAAATGCCACTTCTGGTTTGTATATGATTCATTCTTTTTTTGATTTAGTCATAACTTTCAAATGAGGATGATTTTTGTCTTCAAATTTTACATGGTTGTAAAATATCACCTCCCCTACATGTATTTTTTTT
The DNA here is from genome assembly GCA_036346375.1 of Guadua angustifolia. Lineage (NCBI taxonomy): Eukaryota > Viridiplantae > Streptophyta > Magnoliopsida > Poales > Poaceae > Guadua > Guadua angustifolia. Next base: position 21,221,797 of record CM070508.1, read on the forward strand.
AGAATTTTTTAAAATATGTACATTTGATTTTCATAGATTTTATAGTTCACATAGGATTTGTTGACTTTTACTATCTAGAAAAAAACATATTACTCAGTATTACACTAGATGTTACTGATTTTATAGTTCATATAGATTTGTCAGGGATTGGATAATTTTCATAAAGATCATCATACCCTGACAGCCGGTTTTTGGCCGACCATACTTCCCCTTAAATGGTGTCCCCAAGGAAGATCCTTGAGTGGACTAGCTAGTGGGTCTGCCCCGACCATGTCCGAGCTCGTCCCCGAGCATGCGCCTTAGTTTCCAGAGCGTGCTTGCTCGGGTGTGTGCGGCGGTCGGCTAGAGTTGAAGGAAAATCCCGAACATGACCGGCAGGTCGTGCTCGGTCCATAAAGGCAATGTGGCGATAATTACGCTGCGGTTCAAAAGACCGTTAATCCATGATCTAAGCCCATCACGTCCATGACACATCATGGCGGAAATCAAGGGCGGCAGTTGCAACCACGTTCAGGCACGGTAATGGCATGTTATTCGGTTGTAATTGCTACAGTCGCCTATAAATACCCCCATTGTAGATTAGGGAGAGACATCTCGACAAGCAACACACATAGGGAAAGCGCACAATAGATTGGCGCAAGCATCACGTAACATCAAGCAATAGTAAGATCCTTTGGATGTAGAGTTATTATCTCAATCGTGAGAGGCCGAACGATATAAAATCTCTTGTCCATCGCCCTTTCAAGCACCATCCCCTTATGGAATTCCTCGGACGTAAACCCTTCGCGGAAAAGGGGCCCTAGTTGATCCTGCATTCAACAAGTAAGCTCGGCGGGGGATCCGTTTCCCAAACTTCGACAACTGGTCCATCTATGGGGATCACGACTGAGTCCTTTCGCAAAGAATCCCCTAAGATGCCGAACTCCCAAGATGGTCAAGACCTTTGCGCTTTGAACGACGTCGAAGACGACGACATGTACTACGCTGATGAAGACGTGGCTGGTGTGGCTGATCCAGAGGGTCACACTGAGCCCGGAAGTCCTTCCCCGGCTGCTGCAGTGCGAGAGCGTTTCCTCCGCTCGCAGCTTAATTCCCTCACTGATGAGGAAGAATGTGATGGTCTCTATGATGGTTTGGATATTCCTGATCATTTTGAGCCCGATCACGAGACCGCATCGCATGGAGACACCATGATGTCGCCTTCACGGTCCCAGCACTCCCGCGACGTCAATATGGCGGGAGGAGAAGAAGATCCCAAGGTCAAATCCTCGGGGGCTGCTCGTCATCGTCGATACGAGGTAGCCAAGAGTCTTCCGGAGGCGTCCTGAACAGAACCCTGGCGAGCATCCGTCGCCAAGCTCGTGAAAAGATGGGCGCCAGGGCTGAAGCCTCGGCTCGCGGGAGTTCTCGTGAGCACCTCTTTCCGGAGCACGTGCGTGACCGCCGGCCAAGATCGCCCCCTCCCGTTTTGCAGAGCGTTGAATGGTTACAGGCCATGGCAACGGTCGTGCACGACCTTCAGAATTTTCTCGGTCAGGTGGACCTGGAGGCAATGGGCACAGTCGTCGCTGAGAATCTGGAGAAGCTCGCCATCGACATGAAGCTTTCAGGGTCCCCTTGCAGCAAGGAACCCCGGAGCATTTCCCGGGACAGTAGACATCGTTCTCCTATTCGCTCCCGTCACGGCGATTCCCGAAGCCCTACTCGGGAAGGCCGCAGGAAGCATGATCGGTACCACGAGGACGTTCAGAGCAATTCCCGAACGACCTCGCGGGATCAAAGGTACGCTCGGGCCAGTCACGAGCATACCGAGAACTCGACCTCGGAACGGTCTCCGCTGCACCGATGTGAAGAGGTATTCTCTCGCCTTGGTTCTCGTGTAGGGAGTCATCGTGGCAGTGACCGTCACAGTCACCGTGCTCGAAGGGATTATCGCGACAGCCCGGCCTTCGGGTGCCGAGCTTTCTCAGCATCCCTCCGTGACGTCTCATGGCCGAGCAAGTTCAAGCCCGGTCATATCGAAAGATTCAACGGGACTCAAAATCCAGATGAGTTCCTCTCGATTTACTCCACTGCAATTCTTGGATGGAGCTGCTAGGACGTGGTTTTTCAACCAAAAGGAGGGGTCGAACCGCTCGTGGAGGCAACTCAGTGAGATGCTCTGGGCAAACTTTCAGAGCTGCTATATTCGCCTGGGCAAGGAGCGTGACCTCGAGCGCTTGATCCAGACCGAGGGAGAATCCTTGAGATACTTTGTCCAGAGATTTATTAAGGTAAGAAATTCAATTCCGAGCATTTCAAATGAAGCAGTCGTCCGTGCTTTCAAGTTTGGAGTTTGGGACATCCGCTTCACGCAAGATTTGGAGATTCATCCAGACCTGATGGTCAACGAGTTGTTCCGTATGGCCGACCGTTATGCAAATACCGATGAGACAATCCAGTGGAAGAAGATGTTGGACGAAGGTAAGCTGCCGCCTCAGCCGGGCTTAGAAGGCTCCACGAGCAAGAAGAATCTAGACTCCGTGGAGAAAAAAATTAAGAAGCAGAGGTTGTCTGCACCGAGCATGGTGGCGGCCATTGAGCATCATCCATCACGGGCTCCACCGTCACAGTAGCGCGAGAGACGAAGGGGCCGGCCACCTCAGTGATGCAATGACCAAAGCCGCAACGACCAAGTTCGCGACGTCCAAGATTGCAGTGGCCAAGGTATGCCGTCAAATGATCACTTTTGTCCACTTCATCAGGCATACGGGCACGACCTTCGCAACTGTCGAACCTGGGCATTTCGTCTGGGAAAGTTCTACAATGGCAAAGGACCTATATCCACACTCCCAGAGAAGGGAGAGAGCAGCAAGAGCAAGGGCAAGGGGCCCGCAGATGAAGACGACAAAGACATGGAGTACCAGAAGCCCTACAATCATATCACGGTTATATTCAGGGGCTCCTCGGCCTACAAATCCCGCAGGGATCTGAAGGAGGCAGCATGAGAAGTACACCACGTCACTCAAGGCAAACCCCCCGTGCAGCAGCTCAGGTGGTCCGAGCTGCCCATTACCTTCTCCAAGGATAATTGTCCCCTTGGAATGACCAAGCCTCAGAAGCTCCCCTTGGTCGTGAATCCGACCATCAGCAATACTACGGTGGGGCGAGTCCTCATTGATGGCGGGAGTTCCTTGGACCTCATATCCGCCAAGGTCCTGGACGAGATGCAAGTTTCTCGGTCCAAAATCAAGAGCATAGCAGTCCCATTCTTCGGGATCGTTCCGGGCACCTCGATCAAGCCTCTTGGCCAGATCGTCTTACCCGTCACGTTCGAGAGTCCGAGCAACTTCTGAAACGGAGATGATCACCTTCGAAGTGGTCGACTTCGAGTCAGCCTACAACGCCATCCTCGGCAGGTCGGCTCTTTCCAAGTTCATGGCTGTTACGCATCATGCGTAACAATGCTTGAAGGTTCTCGACCCAAATGGCGTGATTACCATAAGGGGGAACCAAAGGGCGGCCCTGAATTGTGATGAAAAGTCACTTGACATGGTCGGGCAATTGCCACAGCGCGGCCCCGACCAAGAGCCGAGGAATTCCTAGCCAAAAGTTGCCCTCCAGCCAAGAGGAGGAACCAAGGCGGTCCCGCTAAGCAGTGTGGACCTAGCCAAGGTTGTGCATTTGGGATCTTCCTTATATCCCAACGGAACTCGAGCTCATTACTTTCCTTTGGATGAACGCGGACGTGTTCGCCTAGGAGCCGTCTGACATGCCCGGAGTCCCAAGGGAAGTAATCGAGCACAGGCTAGCTGTTCAGCCTGATAAGAAACCTGTGTGGCAGAAGCTCAGGCGCTTTTCCCCAAACAGCTGTGTAAAGGAGGTCCAAGCTTCGCAAGACAAAGTTTCTTATCGAACTGTCTGATGGCATTGCAGGAACAGGGAGACTTGTCAGGCGTATACAGGCATCGGGCAAACCTAGAAAAGATTGAAGCCATCGAAAGGATGCGGCCTCCTAGTTGCGTAAAGGAGGTCCAAGCTTTGACCGGACACATGGCTGCTCTAAGTCGCTTCATTTCCCAATTAAGCGAGCGTGGGCTGCCTTTCTTTAAGGTGCTCCGCAAGCATGATGGTTTCACATGGACAGAAGAGGCAAATCGCTCCTTCGTGGTGCTGAGATAGTATTTGTCCAGCCCACCTATCTTAACCACACCAAGGTCGGGGGAAGCGCTTCTGTTATATCTAGCGGCAACCCCACAGGCCGTAAGCGCGGTGTTAATAGTCGAGAGAGATGGGGTGCATTGACCAATTTACTATGTCAGTGAGGTCTTACATGGACCAAAGGAGCAATACCCAAAGATCTAGAAGCTCTTGTACTCGCTGTTCATGGCCTCCAGAAAGCTGCGCCACTATTTTCAAGCCCATAAGGTCATAGTTCCGACCAACTTTCTACTTAGAGAGATCCTAAGAAATCGAGACGCCGCTGGTCAAATAGCAAAATGGGCTATGGAGCTCACCGAGTTTGATATCCACTTCTCAACTCGTACAGCGATCAAATCCCAGATCTTGGCAGACTTTGTAGTGGAATGGACGAATCTGGTGCCACCTGCTACCGAGCTCGATAGATCCGGGGAAAGTCGTTGGACCATGTACTTTGACGGGTCGCAAGCCTACGAGCACTCAGGGGCTGGAGTCGTGCTGGTATCCCCCAAAGGAGATCAACTCCAGTACGCCATTCAATTGCATTTTGCCGCGACTAATAACGCGGTAGAGTATGAAGGTCTCCTGGCTAGGCTACGAGCATGCAAAGCGCTCAGAGTCCAGCGATTAATTGTAAGAAGCGATACGCAGTTGGTCGTCAACCAAGTTAATAAGGAGTATCAGTGTTCCGATAGCTCAATGGCGCTTTACTTGGTTGAAGTAAGGAAGATGGAGAAGTACTATAGGAATTTCGAAGTGCTCTACATCCCCAGGAAGGACAATTCCCTGGCCGACCATCTTTCAAAGGTCGGTTCCTCCCAAATGCCCGCTCCGACGGGAGTACTCGTTGAGCACTTATACGAGCCCTCTATTCCCTTTGTAGAGGAGGCACCGGAGACGTGCGGTAACGTCTCCCTCCTCGACCATGGTGCAAATTGGATGATGCCATTCGTCCAATATCTTGCACATGGGACACTGCCTGAGGAAGAAACTGAGTGTTTCCGGCTTATAAGGCGATCCTCTCCCTACAAGTTGATCGAGGGCACCTTGTACCGCAAAGGAGCACTAGAAGTCCTCTCCAAATGCATATCTCAAGAAGAGGGCAAATTCTTTCTTAGGGATATCCATAAAGAAGCATGCGGAGCTCACTCGTCTTTTAGGACGCTCGTGAGCAAAGCCTTCTGATTGGGTTATTATTGGCCAACGGCCTTAGCCGATGCTCTGTCAATCGTGACGACTTGCCGAACATGCCAGTTTCATTCTCGCAAGGCACATCAGCCGGCGTATGTGCTTCAAACCATCACTCTCTCATGGCCATTCTAGACCTAGGGAGTCGATATACTCGGACCTTTGCCCCGAGGTCAGAAGGGCTGTAAATTCTTGCTCCTGGCTATCAACACTTTCACTAAGTGGATTGAAGCCGAACCCGTGTCGACCATTTCGGCTCAAGCAGCCAGGAAGTTCTTTCGCAGAAACGTGGTGACGCGTTTTGGCGTTCCTAATCGCCTCATCACGGATAACGGCTTTTCGGTTCACGGTGAACTATTTTGAGCTTCTTGTGAAGACATCGGGACAAAGGTCTGCTTCGCCTCTGTAGCACATCCGCAGAGCAATGGAGCAGCCGAACGAGCAAATGGGCAAATTATACAAGGGATCGAGAAGAGGGTTTTCAAAAATCTCAGTCAGCACGGTCAATCGTGGGTGGACGAGCTTCCTTCCATCCTTTGGTCAGTCCGCACTACGGTAAGTCGGGCTACAGGTGAAACCCCTTTCCAGCTCGTCTATGGTGCAGAGACCATATTGCCCACTGAAATAGTGCTGGGTTCTCCAAGAGTGCACCTGGTCGACAGCGTTGACCAGGAGCTTGAGCGTCTCCTTGACCAAGACCTCGTTGAGGAGACACGCGAACGGGGTTTACTGCGATCCGCGGTTTACCTATAATCTCTTCGTAGGCATGCGGCAAAATCGATCCGGCCAAAGACCTTGCAAGTTGGTGACCTAGTCCTACGGCGAGTTTAGGACTTGTCAAAAGCCAACAAGCTGTCCCCCAGATGGGAGGGTCCATTCACGGTCGTCTCGATGGCACGCCCGGGGGCTGTCCGCTTAGCGATGGAGGATGGTTGGGTGCTCACCAGCTCTTGGAATATCGATTAGCTACATAAGTAATTTGTCTAACTTTCATTTACTCTCATGTCTTACGTATGCTCAGCGAGTTTTTTCCAAGATTTTGTGAATGTCTCTAAGGTCTCTGCCCGTTGGTAAGCCGACTCAGTCTCGCACAAGGGCACACTTTTTTCCTAACAGTCTTGATAATGGGATGAGCGCGTGCGGGTAGGAACATTCACTTCAATCGGCCTATTCTAAGGTTCGGCTAGCGTGCGCAAGAACGTACAAACTACCACGACCAACGCCGAATCACTAAGCTCACCGCCAGAGGTCGCAGTCTTCATAAGCCGATTATTGTTCGCAGTAGTCCTTCACTGCAAGTTCACAATCGCATATAAACACCCTCTCGAATGGTCCCGAGTCTTAGCTCGATTTGCGCGTGTTCGGTCATCATGTACTCTGTCGGGCAACCGCACGTTCTTCCTCATCAAAGCTATGCTCGCAACTTAGGGGCATGGGTTCGAGACATTCAGGAAGTCAAGGCCGTGCGCATTTCTTTTCTCCCGACCTACCCCATGCTCACAAATCGGAGAATTGGTGGTTAGGTCGTTGAGGGAAAAGCGCGCATTTTTCTAACTCTCCTGTGAACGAGCTCGTGCTCGCAACTTAGGTGCACGACCTTCATTCACAGCGAGGGCTTAGTAGGGACGAACTACCGTGTTTTTCTAAAAACACGCGCTCGTGTTTCGTTCTACTTTTGTTCGTATCTGTTTTGTCTGCTCAGCTTGTTTCATCTGTTTTGTGCAGGCACTCATCGAAAAGGGCAAATCGCCAAAGATACAAGACAAAGGGCAAGTCTCAGGGCAAAAATTATTTTTCATTTAGATCATCAGCAAAATTACATGAAGTCAAAGTCCTAGACAAGGAGCTACTTCCCAAGCTTTGCTCCTCTGAGTGCTGAAAGTTTCTCCTTCACCTCATCGAGCTCAGCTTCAAGGTCAAGGACTCGCCTTCGAGCTTCGCGTCCTTCGCGAACCTCTTGGCGGAGTCGCTTCATCTCCTCTTTGTCTTGGTTGGCAAGTTCAGTGGCCTTCCGGGCAGATTGGCTCAGCTCGCCTACCTTCGCCTCCAAGGCTTGAGAGCATTGCTGTTCTTGCTCTAGCGTTAGCTCGAGCTCGCACATCCACTCTCTATTCCTTGTGGCATTTTCTTTGGCTTGGTGATGCTTTGTCTGAATCTCCCGGTCCCAATCTTTAAGGTTGGCCAGCTCTCGCTCGAGCTCCGCTACCTGGGATCATGCTCGGCAGTGAGCTTGGACACAACCTCTGGAGGAACGGTCACCGATTTGAAATCCACCATGGTCGCTTGGAGCACCTGCGGGCAAGAAGGCCTTAAGTTTTCGGTCGTTTCCAAAGATGAAAGTTTTAGAAATAGGGTACACTTACCCAGCGGAGACGGTCGCGGAGGTTCTCCTAGAAGACCTTGGTGACGTCTTCCTCCCGAAGGTCTGCGAGATCTCCCACGAGGGACTTCGGCTGGAAGACTTCACCTTCCTCCCGAGCATGCGTTTCGCTCGGGGCCTTCTCATTTCCCTCTCGAGCAAGAGTTTCACTAGGGGGCTTTGTATGTTCTTCTCGAGCAAGCATTTTGCTCGGGGGCTTCACGCCTTCCTCCCGAGCAGGTAGTTCGCTCGGGGGCGTCATGTTTTCTCCCCGAGCAGGCTCTTCGCTCGGGGGCGCGGGGTCTTCTTCCTCTTCTCGAGCATCCGATATGCTCGGGAGAGCCAAGTATACGTCCTGGAGAGTTGGTCCCTCCAGGGCGGGAAGCTCCACGGTCTGCTGGTCGGTCTCATCGGCGAAGTCTTCCGCCGTCGAGAGATCGACGGCCTCGGCCATCACAAGGTTGGCAGCAAGGGTGGGCTGGCTCTATGTGGCACGATCGAGGATCTCATCAGCCATAGCCCCAAAATCCAAAAAGCCCCTACGAGCTATCACGCCCACGTTAATAGAGTGGGGTTAGCTCAGACAAAGAAAGAAAGAAGAAAAGAAAGGGGCAAAGGCGAAGAGCAAAAATTACCTTGGTTGAGTCCCTCGCCGTCGTCTTCGACGGTTTTGGCCACCACCGCGGCCACAAGCTCGGATTTCTCCGCGGCAGTGCGGCTGATCCTTGCCAACAAGGGGCCGACCGCCTCCATGTCGACCGCCTCCAGAGTCTTTTTAGGCACCGGTGCTTCAAAGCAAGGGGTGTCATGTCCTCGTCCTCTTCCTCGGACTCTCTCGCCAGAGAGCCCGAGGTAGCTCGAGGATGTTTGGCCTGAAGAGCAACGATCTCCCCCTTCAGCACCTTGAGCTCGGCGTCCCTTGCCTCCTCGGCCAGTCTCGCTTGTTCCGCGAGCTGCTGCAAGCGAGCCATCAGACCCGGTTTTCTCTCGATGTATCCCTTCATCCAGGCCTTCAAGTCACTTACCTCCATTCTATTGATGAACTCTAAGTGTCACCGGGGAGAGTTCTTGGTCGAGGCTGCCCGCTTCTTTAAGGGCCGGGCAGGCGGTGGTGGTGGTGCCGATTGTTTCCCCTTCGCCTTCTTGGTCTTGGCTGCAGGGATGGCTCCCCCTTGGCCGCGCAACAGTGGCTTAATTTCGGCCACCGTGGCCTCAAGGGCGATTTTCTCCTGCCAAAAGCAAAGGAAACGTTAGAAGATGCTCGGGATGTGTTTCCTCGACCTTGAATTGCAAAGATACTCACCACTTCGCCCCGCTCGAGCACGTTCTTAGGACCTATCTCCCATGCTCGAGCTCTTTGCCCTTTGGGGTGCCGAACATCTTGGCAACCCATTTCTCCACCCAATCGTTGCTCGGGGCTACGATCGATCAAGAGTGAGAGTTAGCACGAGCAGAAGTCATGCATAAGGGGTAGAAATTACCTAAGTTCAGGAAGGTTACCAGAGTCAGCTTCCCGGGTGAGGTCTTGCCACCCGGAGATTTTGAAGAAAGGATGTTTCCTCCTCCTCAGTGGGGACACTCGGTTCTTGAGGTAATCCCGAGCGATGTCACGACCAGTGAGCCCCATGTTGGTGAGCTCACTGATTGTCATCAGCGTCCGCTCCTCCTCGGCTTGCACGAGCGGGCACGGGGTCTCGACGGCTTGGGCCGTCACTTCGGAGTAGCGGAGAGTGCTTCCCTCCACCTTCTTTAGGTAGAATCAGTAGTTGGCCCAGCCGACACCAAGTTCTTGAGCGTGAAGATAGGGTACTCGTATGGTCGGTTGGGCTGCAGACGGAAGTATATGGAGCCAGTGGGAGAAGACCCACCGGTGCGGAACAAGGAATAGAAATGAAAGAAGAGGCTCGTCGTGGGCACGGTACACACGTATCCCTCGCAGAGATGCGAGAAGATGGCCAGAACAAGAATGGAGTTAGGGTTAAGGTTGGTAATCTCGCACTCGCTTTGAGCACGTACGAATTCAAGGAACTCACTCTCGGGCATTCTAAGCCCGTTGATGGTATAAAGATTGCAGGAGACGATCTCATCGTTGCACGGCACTGGGGCTTCTTCGCCATCAGGGACGCGCCAGGTGCCCACATCGAGATAGCCAAGGTCCTCGAGTATCTACAGCCTCTCCTTGCTGATCTTGCTCGGATCAAACTTCGCCATGAGAAAGGTTGAAGAAGAGAGCGCAGGAATGAAAGAGTTTAGGGCTTGGGAAGATTTTGAGGCTTTATTACGAGATGTAAATGAAGGATTTCTCAGTACTTTCCCCGCCGGTATATATAGGTGGAGAAGCCGAACATGCCGAAAACTGCTCCCACCTGTTTGTGAATCGACGCATGGCGGTGCACTCCTCGAAACTGTCCAATAAAGGCACAATTCCCAAAACCTGTCCAAACTGCTCCCGCAAGGCTTCGTGGAGAAGGAACCGTCGTGACCTTTGGTTTCTTTTCTCGAGTCTCACTCTGGTCGGGTCTCAAGCCAGATGCTCGGTCCTCACCAGAGCATGCTTGCCTGTGGGCAAGAGTTGCTCGGATGCTGCAGTAGTGTTTCGCTACATGGTTTCAATCCCTCCTGTGAGTCTAAAGGCTCAAGGGGAAGGCCCCACCAAGTGAGTTTTCACTTGAGCCTCGGAGGCTAGCTGTTGGGGATTGGATAATTTTCATAAAGACCATCATACCCTGGCAGCCAGTTTTTGGCCAACCATACTTCCCCTTAGATGGCGTCCCCAAGGAAGGTCTTGGGGCGGACTAGCTAGTGGGTCTGCCCTGACCATATCCGAGCTCGTCCCTGAGCATACGCCTTAGTTTCCTGAGCGTGCTTGCTCGGATATGTGCGGCAGTTGGCCAGAGTTGAAGGAAAATCCCAAACATGACCGGCAGGCCGTGCTCGGTCCATAAAGGCGACGTGGTGATAATTACGCTGTGGTTCAAAAGACCGTTAAACCACGATCTAAGCCCATCACATCCACAACACATCATGGAGGAAATCAAGGGCGACAGTTGCGACCACGTTCAGGCACGGTAATGGTGTGTTATTCGGTTGTAATTGCTGCAGTCGCCTATTAATACTCCCGCTGTAGATTAGGGGAGAGACATGCTGACAAGCAACACATATAGGGAGATACGCACAATAGATTCGCGCAAGCATCCTGTAAGCATCCAAGCAATAGTAAGATCATTGGACGTAGAGTTATTATCTCGATCGTGAGAGGCCCGAACCAGTATAAAATCTCTTGTCCATCGCCCTTTCAAGCACCATCCCCTTACGGTATTCCTCGGATGTAAACCCTTAGCGGAAAAGGGGCCTTGGTTGATCCCTCATTCAACAAGTAAGCTCGGCGGGGGATCCGTTTCCCAAATGTTGACAAAATTATATTGACTTTTACTATCCAGAAAATAATATATTACTTACTATTATACAAGATGTTACTATATCCTATGTAAACCAACCTTGTCATGTCAAATATATGGAAACCATATATACAAGTTTTAAAAAATTCTCAAAAAATTACCATATTTAGGAGAGATGAGCTTCTATAACCATGTAAAATTTTAAGACAAAAGTCAATTTCATTTGAAAGATATTAAATTAACAAAGTGCTAAATGATGCAAAATCACTATTGAGCCAAATTTGTATTTTCCATATCTTTCAGCCAAGATTGATTTTGGTCTTCAAATTTCATAGGGATGTAGAATCTCACCTATACTATGTATTGTAATGTTTTGAGAATTTTTTTAATCATTTTACTAAAGGGCCGACAAACAAAACTAAATTTTTATTTATGAAAACCACATGTAAAAGTTTTTAAAAATTCTTAACAAATTACCATACATAGGGGAGGTGAGATTTTACAACCTTATAAAATTTTAATACCAAAATCATTTTCAACTGGAAGATATTAAAAAGGACAAATTGAGCACAATAGTGATTTTGTATTGTTTAGCGCTTTGTCAATTTCATATCTTTCAAATGGTATTGAGTTTGGTCCTCAAATCTTACATGGATGTAGAAGCTCACCTCCCTTATGTATATAAGTTTTTTAAGAATTTTTTAAAATTGGTAAATATGTTTTTTATGTATTTTGCATGACAAAGACGATTCACACAGGATATACTAACAACTTGTGTAATAAATAGTAATATATTATTTTTTGGATAGTAGAAAGTAATATATATTGTCTAAACTATTTCTATCATATAAAATTATATATAAAAGTTTTAAAAATTCTCAAAAATTACCATAAGTAGAGGAGGTGAGATTCTATATCCCTGTAAAATTTGAAGAACAAAATCAATTTCATCTTTCAAATGTAAGTAAGTTTGGTCATCAAATTTTACAGGTTGTAGAAGCTCACAACTCCTACGTATGGTAATTTTTTGATAATTTACAAAACTTGTACATATGGTTTTCAAGGACTTTACATGATAAGAGTGGTGTTATGCCAAATTACTGATCTATGTAAGATTTTACTACTAAACAGATGCTTAACATTTCATGAATAGTTTTCAATTGATTTTATTATCTATTACAGTAACATTTACAATCGTCTATATAATATTCTACTATAGAGCCAACAAACAGAGCTAAATTCTTGTTCTAATAGTTCACTTCATTTTGATTTAGTAACATTTATTACAGTAAGTAACATATTATTTTCTAGATAGTAAAAAATAACATATCTTATGTAAACCTTCATCTATAATGTAACTTTCATGAAAGTCACGTGTACAAGTTTTCAAAAATTTTCAAAAAATTATGATAAGTAGGGGAGGTGAGATTCTACATCTCTGTAAAATTTGAAGACCAAAATCAATCTCAAGATATGAAATTAACAAGAGATAATTTGTGATGAATAGTAAATTTATTTTTTTTCATATCTTTCAAATGCAAGTGAGTTTGGTCTTTAAATTTTACAGGGTCGTAGAAGCTCACATCCCTTACATATGATAATCTTTTGAGAATTTTTTAGAACTTGTACATATGGTTTTTATAGACTTTACGTGATAAGGGTGGTGTACTGCCAAATGACTGATCTGTATAGAATTTTACTACTGAACGAATACTTAACATTTTTACGAACGGTTCTCATTTGATTTTATCATCTATTATAGCAATGTTTATGATAGTCTATATAATATTTTGCTACAGAGTCAATAAATAGAGCTAAATTTTTATTCTAACAGTTCACTTCATTTCGATTTAGTAATAATCATTGACGTATAGTAAATTTGTTCTTTCCATATCTTTCAAATGCAAGTGAATTTGATCTTTAAATTTATAGGGTTGTAGAAGTTCATATTCCCCTACGTATTATAATTTTTTTAGAATTTTCTAATCTTGTACATATGGTTTTCACGGACTTTACACGGTAATAGTGGTGTACTGCCAAATAATCGATCTATATAGGATTTTACTACTCAACAGACGTTTAACATTTTTACGAATGGTTTTCAATTGATTTTATCATCTACTATAGCAACATTTACGATCGTCTATATAATATTTTACTACGAGACTGACAAACAGAGCTAGAATCTGATTCTAATAGTTTACTTCATTTTGAATTAGTAAAATCTTTGTATAATAGCAAGTAGCATATTATTTTTTGGATAGTAAAATACAACATATCTTGCTTAAACCAATATTATTGTGTAAAATTCATAAAAAGTATATGTGCAACTTTTTAAAAATTCTCAAAAATTACAATAAGTAGGGGAGGTGAGATTCTACATCCTTATAAAATTTAATGACCAAAAGCAAGCTCATTTAAAAGATATGAAATTAAGTAGCACTAATCAGTGATGAATAGTAAATTTATTCTTTTCATAGCTTTCAAATGCAAGTAAGTTTGGTCTTCAAATTTTACAGGGTTGTAGAATATATATCCCCTACGTAAGTTTGGTCTTCAAATTTTACAGGGTTGTAGAATATATATCCCCTACGTATGATAATTTTTCAGCATTTTCTAGAACTTGTACATATGGTTTTCACGGACTATACATAATAAACATGGTGTACTACAAAATGACTAATCTATGTAGGATTTTACTACTGAACTGACGCCTAACATTTTTATGAATGATTCTCAGTTGATTTTATCATCTATTACAGCAATATTTACGATTATCTATAGAATATTTTACTATAAGGCCAACAAACAGAGCTTAATTGTTGTTCTGATAGTTCGTTTTATTTCGGTTTTGTAATATCTTGTGTAATAGCAAGTAATATTAATACACTATTATCATAACCACGGTTTTCGCTCTTACCGCTCCGGTTCGGGATCCAAAACAGCTCGGTAAACCGGTCTAATTAAAAAAATTAAAAATTTTGAAAAAATTTATATATTCGAAAACCGTCGAAAAATCGTGGTTTTTCGTGAAAAACCATGTTAAAAACCGTTTTTAAAGAACATTCAATTGGACCGGTTGGTTTTCGGTGAAAACCGAGCGGTTTTTCGCGAAAACCGAGCGGTTTTTTGTGAAAATACCGCGATTTTCATTTAAAACCGAATGGTTTTCAATTTTTTTTCTAATTTTTTTTATTTCTTAACCCTTCGGTTTCTGACAGTTTTCAAGAAGTTTTCGTACCACAAAAACTGAACCGGTTTTTAAATTTTGGTTTTTAAAACCACTAACCACAATCTTTTTCTTTTTGAAAAGCACTAGAGTTGAACCACTTCATTGCGTTGATCCATTCCACCGTAGACGTGCCTCCTGGAGGCGATTAGTCCCATGTTATTATTACCAGTCAGGGTAACGTGCTACGCTGTGTCGTGCAAAATTTCGTCACGCGCTGCTACATCAGTCAAAATTCAGGAAATTCGGTCACGGGACGTTGCGATACACGAAATTTGGTCCGACGGATATTTCTGCAAAAGAATTGCGTTATTTCAGTTTCTTGTTTTTTGAAAAAAAATGGGCTGCTAGAACCTATTGTCTAATCCGTGGATTGCTAGTGGTCGTCGGCGAATCTGTGCTTTTTTTGAGAGAAAAAACAGAGGGATCTAAACGCTTTTTTTGGCATAATTCCAGTTTTTTTTTTAAAAAAAGATGGCTAGGACCCGTTGGTGAATCTGTAGGCTACTATAAACCGTCAGCGAATCTATGGTTTTTGTTTTTGGGAGGAAACAAACGTATTTTATTGTGAAATTCTAGTTTTCTTGATTTTTTTTTAAAAAATTGGTCACTAATACCCATCGGTGAATCTGTGAACTACTATAAATCGTTGGCAAATCTGTATTTTTTGTTTTTGGGAGAAAACCATGGATGGACCTAAACATAATTTTTTTCTCTTCGGGTCCAGTGTGCTAAAAAACCGTTTTCTTGGGACATAAGCATGATTTCTTTTTTTTGCCAAGTCTATCTTGTTAAAAACCAACGAGATGATCAAAATGTTAACCGCATAGGGATCTAAACGTAATTTCAGATTTTTTAGATCCTTTTCGCTAAAAACCGAATGAAGGACCTAAAAGTAATTTTGAATTTTTTGAAGGTCCTTTTCACGGACACGGTGACGTGGCGCGGCCGATAGCTCTCCATTCCTCTTCACTATAATATAATACTAGGAATGTTTTTGCGGCATGACACGCCACGCGTGCCTGCGATTGCGCCAAAACGAAAGGTCCTTTTCGCGAAAAATAGCTAGAATGATCTAAACGTAATTACGTCTTTTTTTGGCATTTATTTAAGATCCTTTCACGAAAGTTTCGCGATCTTGCTGAACCAAAAGGTCCTTTTTTGCAAAAGACTGCTGAAAGGATCTACACGTAATTATATTTTTTTGAAGGGCGCTCGCGGACGGGGGACACGAAGCGTGCGATGCCGCGCCTGGTAAAAAAATTGACCTGGATTTTTTCTGAAAAAAATAAAATTTCGTTTTTCTCGGCGGTGTTTTTTTTTTAAATTGGCCACGACCGCGCGAAATTGAAATGTCCTTTTCACGAAAAATAGCTGGAACGATCTAAACATAATTACGCTCTTTTTCGGTATTTATTTAGGGTTATTTCACGAAAGGTTCGAGATTTTGCTGAACCAAAAGATCCTTTTCATAAAAAAACGGCAAAAGGACCTAAACATAATTATGCTCTTTTTTGGTATTTATTTAGGGTCCTTTCAAGAAAGATCTGCGATTTTGTTGAACGAAAATGTTCTTTTCGTAAAAAAACGCCGAAAGGACATAAACGTAATTACATTTTTTTGAAGGGGCATCCATGCAAGAGCGACACATGGCATAGGTGAGCGGCTAGGAACTTTGCCAACTTTTAAACGTAATTACATTTTTTTGGAGGGGCATCCGTGCAAGAGCGACATATGGTATAGGTGAGCGGTCAGGAACTTTGCCAACTTTAAGATATGTATAATATATGTATAGTATATATTGGCCGCGAGCCAGTTTAGCCTTTCGAGGCAGGGAGAGATAGGCTACAATGAGAATGAGATCCTCCAGTTGTTAGGGCAATCACAACCCAGAAATATAGCCGGTATCTTTCGACAACTCTAGGGTCAACTCCTAACGGAATCACTACTAGAGAAACGATCTTTCATACCGATTCATCAGTCCTGATTAGCCACGAACCGGGACTAATAGTAGCAACAATCCCGGTTCGTGGCTACTAGGCTAAAAGCATGATTTTTCGCTCACATTAGTCCGGTTCGTGCTATGAACCGACGTAAGAGTGCTTAGCGGCGGTGCACGGCACACATTAGTCCGGTTAGGTATTCTTAATGGGATTAAAAGTAAGGCTTTATTCGATTCGTGTTACAAACCGGACTAGCAGTACCTTTAGTCGGTGCTCGGTTACGACCGGTACTAAAGGCTCGTTCAAAGATACTTTAAAAGGAATGCATATCCTAGTCTATTCAATACACGTGGGTGGGTGGGTTGGTAGTGTCCAGTGGTGGCATGCAGGAGGTTCCAGGTTCGAGTCTTGAGTTCGTCATAATTTTTTGATATTTTCTATATCGCGAGAGGGCTTTAGTCCAGGTTAGGGGAACCGGGACTAAAGGTCACAAACCTTTAGTCCCGGATAGGCTGTCCCGGTTTGGCAACCGGGACTAAAGCCAGTTACCAACCGGAACTAAAGCCCATTTGTGTAGTAGTGAATCCTTCTCTCGTGAAGTATCCAAATATGCTAAAAATTTCCGAAAATGACCTTTCTTGGTTCAAATTAGTCAGTATATCAACAAACAATAAAAAAAACTCTGTCACTTTACACAACTGAGGAGCGCCATACCCTATGAAAATGTCCTAAAGGTTGCAAATACTGTAAAAATAGGTCTAAAAGTTTTCAAAGATTCTAAAAAAATCACATGAGAAAGGGGGCATATAATGTAACAGTAATGTTTTCATAGAATGGTGAGTAAGATCGAAGTCGTGCGCACATTGTATGCAGTCTACTAGCAAATTAACAACGGATGGTCTGACAAAGCCTAATCTTGTAGTTCAGGGCCCACATGACAACTATAATTCGAATATAGATTTATTTGAATTAACGTTGTTGACATATAACCAGACTCTTAGTTTTAATAGATGAATTCCAAAGCTACCCTCGACAAGTTTTTGCTACAAATATAGCACAGATTGTATAAGAGAAACAGGGCCGTTTGGGGTTGTAATTTTTCTAAAAAACCGCCTTTTGGATTTCTGGCCTGAGAAGTAGTTGTACCTTTTTATGAGAGCCCGTTTGGCAAATAGCATAATAAGTTCTAAAAGCAGACCCTATCCTGCTTTTGGCTTTTGTTAGTTACACATAGCTTTTAAATTATGCCAAAAATTGTTTAAAACCTGACCTATTTAGGAGGGCTTACCTCAGTCTACAATCAATAAAGAGGAAAGAGTTGAGATATTATATATCATGTGTTCATCTATTCTGTAATTGTTCTTGGTATTCTTGATTGGCATTAGAATTCATTATGATGATTGGTTTATTATTCAACATATATATTTCGATTGTCTGTGTAAAAAAAATACTCCATAAAAGATAAAAAAAGACTAAACTACATATATATCATTGAAGTGTATAGAGTAATGCAAGGGGAGAAAAAGAATATGACGAGAAGGGCCGTCAGCTCAATGCGTGGGCCATTTTAAATCTTCTTAAAAATCTCATCAACAGTGTTTGACAAGGAGCATTATGGTTCATCAGGGCGCTAAAGTCAGATATCTCCACTGCCCGTCGTTGGGTTGAGTTTCGAATGATAACACAAACTTGTGCATTAGATCCATTAGTTTAGCCAATTATGCAGCCTTAGCCGTCGTCTAACGACGACTATAAAATAATTCAGAATGGGCAGAGCCATCGCTGACGGGATCACGTCATGGAGGGGCTTGTTGTCACGGCCAACAAAACGGCAGAATATACACGACCAATAAATGGCTTGCCTTAAGTCGTTCAAGCATTTGCGATTTCACAGTTGAATGGTTTAATTAATTTCTTCGTGTATCATATCCAGACACAACCCAGATGAAGTTCTTTGGTTATTAGATACGATCTATTTACCCATATTATCGGTGAATGCATGCAGTGGTAACATCACAAGAACTTTTTTTTATATCAGTTAACAACAATACTCCTGCTAAAGTCTAGATCTCGAGTTAATTAGCTAGCCATGATCCATCCATACTGCCACTATAGCACTAACCGTTCCATTAGGGGAGGGCCAAATCATAAATGGTCAACTCTTCCAGTACAGGGGGGAAAAAATGTGTCCCCGTGCTGGATGACCTAACGATGCCGCAAGCCTAAGCGCTGGTTGGACCAAGATTTAAATTTCGTATTCAGATAAAATTTCGCTGGTGACCGAAATCCGAAATCTAGGCTAAGGTCTCAAAATTTCGGATAAATTTTAGACAAAATTCAAAAACAAAAATCAAATCTAGTTTTATTTCTACCGGAAAAAAAAATGAAATTTTGGCTGAAATTCTTGAAATCTCAGCGAGATTTGTCAAGATTTCGGTGAATTTCCACCGAGCAAAAAAAAAAAGCTCAACGATGTTGAAAAATTTTGAATTTTTTTTGTGGAGGCTCTTGACACATCAATGATATTCTCATAAAAATTTCAAATAATTATAAAATCTGATAAATTTTTAAAAATTTAAAATATTGCTACTATCCTGATAAAACGTTGACCGGCAAGTTTGAACTAAATGAAAAATGGAATAAACCACATTATAAAATTTTTAAATTTTTGTGCACAATTATGACACATCACTAATATTCCAATAAAATTTTCAAATGATGATCAAGCTTCACGAATTTTTAAAAATTTGGAAAGTGCTACTGTCCTGATAAAAGCCTTACAGATACACTTCAAGCAAATAAAAAAATGGTTCAAACCACATTATAAAATTTTGGAAAGTTTTTTAATAGTCCTGATGTATCATTAATATTTCTATAAAATTTTTATATGATGACCATGTTTCAAGAAGTTCTAAAAATTCTGACAGCGCTACGTCCTAATAAAAGCTTGATGATCAATACATAGATTTGCTTTAGCAATAAAAAAAGTTTAAAATTTTTTAAAAATTTTCATAAGGGTTATAAGGAAATTATTAAGATCTCATAAAAATTTTGAATCATTATCACACTTCAGTTAATTTATAAAATTCTTATAAGGGCACTGTACCATTTATGTTCTTTCTATTTTTTATTTTTGAAATATAACAAATGAAGTTCAATACATACATAGGTTTGATTGAGTAAATAAAAAAGGCTAAATTTTTTTGAAAATTTTATATAATGGTACCGAGGAAATTGTTAAGCTCTCATAAAAATTTTGGATCATGATCACACTCAAGAAAATTTATAAATTTCTGACAAGATTACTATCCCAATTATTTTCATTCTATTTTTTATCTTTAAAAGATAACAAATGAATTTAAATTTTTTTCAAAATTTTTATGTATCATTATACCCTACTAATGATAGTACCATAAATTTTTAGATCATGATCAAGCCTATACAATTTTATAAAAATTTGATAGTGTTTCTTTTGAAATTTTAAAATGTCTCAAAAATTCAGTTTTTCAACAAATTTTCATGGAAGATGACTTTCTTAAAGGTTATTGGACCAAATCCAATCAAATTCAGCTATAAAAGGTTAAAAACCAGCCAAAAAACCCAAGATTTAGATGAGATTTTGCGAAATCTCGTCGAAATTTCTAAGATTACTCTAGCAATTTAAATTTTTTCAAATTTTTTTAGCCGGATAGGATTTTGATTCCCATCACCAGCCGAAATCCAAAATCTTGGCTGAGATTTCCAACATTTCGGCGGGTTTTTGAACTACGGGTTTGACTTCCATCCAAAAAAGAGGGTAAATCTTTCACATTTGACGCCCAATGTACACCAACTTTCTTCCCAATTAAGCAGCCTCTTCATTGTAAAAACTATTAAGTCAATGGTGCTATCAAAATAAAAGTGGTGTGGACTATTCTATCCCATATATGTGTGGATACTTTATTAAACAGATTTTTTGAAGTTTTCTAAAGGAACTAATGAGAGTTTCCTAATGAGGACTAAGAATCCCAATAGATTACTTTAGATCTATACTTGCTCACAAAAAAAAAGTCCCCTCTCCCACTACATAAGTGCAGGTATGAGGTACATTGTACACACTGGAAAATGTCAATAAAGAGGATAACACTATAGATCTATATCTTGTGTCTCTATTCTGATCTCGTGTTTATGTTATCTTGATTGGTTAACAATGACCTTGATAGATAACATGTTATCAACACGAGAATGCTCCCGACTGAAGGTCATTCACGCTTCAAAATTTGTTGCTTGATCTTTCCTAGTCAATTAATTTACTAGATTTATTTAGCCTCCCCCAATTTTCTATTCTTATAATCCCGCCAATGTCTAACCTTGGGATTAGCATCGATCAAACCCTGACCATCATTTCACACTTTGGCACAGTCGGTGTTATTTCATACCTTTGGCATGCATCAGGCTCTTCGGCCATTGATTCATGCCTTGGCGTGATTTGTATTTGTGTCATGCCTGGGTGTATCCGCCAAATAGATATAGACTTGGGCATCATCGTTGCACCACCAAATCGATGCATTGGTAGTTGGATCACACCGTGGTGTGCCTGACATTGTACTGTTCCTTGTTCATGGTCACCGTTCGGTCGATGGGACACATCTTGTGCCTCGTCATGGAGAGGATGTTGGAATTCAGTTGTGACCATGCCATGGCATGACTTGTCAGAGGATGTCTCCATCATTTCGTGATAGAGCGCAGGACGCTGCACCGTGATGTGGGATGTCTCCGATGATCACACTGTGGCGAGACATTGGACATCACCATTGTCAATCCATAAGGCAAGAAAAGACCGAGATGCCATCATCGTCATCGCCTTGTGGTGGGACACAATCGACTGTCACAGTCAACACACCATGCACATGTGTTTTTAGAACTGCCGCCATCACCATGCCAAGAGCACGGGTCAGCCGGATCATCGTCATCGATTTTTGTAGCAACCAAGACATCGCTGCCGCATTCCACTGAGAAGAATGCTGGCGGGTCATGCTATGGCACCATACAAGGGTGACGAGCGACACTGTACCTCCTAAGTCAAGACAAGATTAGGGCGCATGACTACTTGGGGAAGTTTTGAGTGGAAGCAGAGTTAGGGCAATTTTGTTACTGTTGTGATGTGAAAGATGGAACGGGTTGCCATCACACGCGATGTTAGGGTGACTCAAGATGATGTCACAAACAACAAATGCTAGAAAAGTAGCTGACTCGAGCGACACGTTGTAATACTGCAAAGCGCTTTTTCAGTTTTTTTGGCCGGTGATGTTCTCATTTTCTTGATTCAAGTATTCATTCTGAAGAAAAGTTTTGTCGCCTCGTAGATTAAAAAGTTTAGTAAAGGTTAGGGTTAAAGATTTAGGTTTGGGGAGGGGTATTTTTGGGATTTCTCCTCTTCCTCTTTGTTTCTTGTGGCTGTCATTCTTTCTCATGGCCAAGATATTTTCTCTCAGTGATTCCTTAGCCGACTGCATTCCTAGCTTCTTTTCCCCACCCATGCGCAGCTTCTTCCAGCCAAGGGCTCTCCTGCGAAGCTGCTCCCTGGCGCCCATGCTGCTGCTCCCTGGCGCCCCTCTAGCAGCTCCCTGGCGCCCTCCTGCTGCTCCCCAAGGCCGGTGCCACCTCTAGTAGCCAGCAGCGACCCCTCCACCTCCAGCTCCGGCCAGCCGCCGCCCGGCTCCGGCAAGTCGCCGGCGATTTTCCCCCCCTTGGCCGGCGAGTTCGTCCTCCCCCTCTTGAGGCAGATTTTACCCTCCCTCATCCTCCTCCAAGGAGACCTAGAGAGAGGTATGATTTCTTCTTGGAGGTGCTCTAATGGGGATATTTCCTGGTTAGGTAGGTTCTAGGGTTCCTAGATCTAAAATTTTGGGGGGAAAAGTGATTCTATTTGGAGGGAAATCCTCGTCTCGTTCGGGCTGTGCGCTGGCAGTGTGTTGGAGCTTTGATTCGAGGGCCTTGCAAGCGTTTCCTGGGGGTCCGGCTGTTTTTAAAGTTGTAGATAATCGAATTACGTTTCAATAGAGACCAAAATCACTAAATTTCGTTCATCCGTTGGTAAGTTATGCCTTTTTTACCGAGCGCTGTCCAATCTGTGTAGCGATGGGAGCAGTCTGTGTTCAACTGCAGATTAGGGGAGCTTAGAGGCCGAATCATGCTTTTTGTATACTTAGAAAAAGGTGGGAAATTTCCTACCGTTTGAGAAAATGTACTCGTTTACTTGATTTGGAGTTGTATAGCCCAAGTTATGGCCTATTGAAGTGTGCTGTCCCGAGCGGCAGTTTTCAGGTTTCGGAGTTCGGGGCGATCCGTAGGTTCTGTCGTTTTGCTTTGGGTTGCTTGCTGTAGTAGCATGTTTTTGAGTGGAGATCATTCTATTGCAGGTGGTGTGAACCCGGGAGCGGCATCGACCTCCCATCTTAACGCCCCGTGAGCGTTAAAGGCAAGTGCATCACTTGTTTGTTTGATATGTGTGTTGACTGATGAAACGTGTGCCTTGCTAACATGACATATTGCTACTTCTTATAACTCAAGATGATGCTACTAGTATGAATAGGCTGAATTGATTTGTGGAGTTATGAGACTAGTTCAAAAATTGTGAATATGGTAATTACATGGAAATCGATGAAAATGTGACTATGTGAGAATGAAAGATGAGAATATGGTTATGAATGTTGAGAATGGCATTTGCATATGTGCATTTATGAAATGAATTGAGCCAGGGCGGTGAGAAAGTCATACGGGATGAATGACTAATCCGGTGTGCTCGGATTTCCTACCCCGTAGTCCCATCCACTGGTGTGGATGGGAGCGGTGTTAAGCGTAGGACCCGCTACTAGGTAGCGGGTAAGTCCTGTTTCGGTAGGCCCCTTCCACGGGATGGTTGGGTTTGAGGGCACGCATCGACGGGTGGTGCTCGGCAATACCGGTATGTGCTAAGTAAAGAGAAGAGACATTCATGAGCATGCATGATGCATCATATGTATGAAGATTGAGAATGAGATGAAATGAGACATTCATGAGCATAATGCATCATATGGTTGATAAATTGTGAATGACATGAGATATTCTTGAGCTTGCATATTGAATCATGTGGATGAATTATGTGTGTGTTATGTTCTATGATAAGCTTTGGGTGTTAAATGGAAATGTGAGGAGTTGGGATGGAGTCGTGGACTCATCCAAAGAAGTTTAATGAGGTATGTATGTGAGATACGCAACGAGGTAAATGTATCGATATACTTTGTTTCATGTATTAGTTGATTCATATGAGAATTCTAATCTTGTTATTGGTTCGAATGTGTTAGTTGGTTAATTATGTTGATTTGATGCACTTTGCTGAGTTTTCAAACTCATGCTTGTTTGTCATTTGTTTTTAGGTACCTTGAAGTTGTCGCGCCGGGATGGGTGTAGAGACACAATCACGACTTCAGTCACCTTCAAACCACCTAAAATGAATATAGTGTCTGGTCTTAACTAGTGTTGTAATTATGTTATTCGTTGTTGCGGAATTGTTATTTATCAGTTGGTTGTGTGATAATTCCTTTATGCTTCTGCTAGTATATGTCATCTTGAATGACTAGTATTGTGATTATCTTATAACTGTTGTTTATTTGTCTGCTGAGTGGATGGCCTCTACTTCTAGGGAGGTCATGCCGAAATTTCTAGCTAATCTGTTAAGCTTTTTATTGCTTTAGAATTGTCCTCCGCTAGCGTTATTAGAGGTCTTGGTAGCACTCGCGGTGTGGTTGGCGCCGGGGTGTTACAGTTGATGCCGACAATTTTTAGTGAGTTTGGTAGTTGGTAGCATTCGGGGCTCAATGTGGAGCCAGGGTGTTACACACGTCATGCCACTGCTGGTTACCACCATGGGGAGTGGGAGACAGGGCCAGGGTTGCCGGACGCTACCAAGGGAAGTGGTGACTAAGACAAGCTGCTAAGAACCATCGATCGACACACACGGGGGCAAGCTGGCAATAGCCTTGCCACAGCAGGGCACCACACTGCCATCTGAGCCTAGAGGAGCATAGGGAGGCAAGAGCATAGAACGATGGTAGGGTCAGGTTCCATTGGATCACCATTGTTGCCGGGATCTTGCCTTGTTGGCACAAGGAGTGCCGCGCCACCGCCGTCTTGCATGCGCATACACAAGCTATCACCATGGGTGACGTGCAAGCCGTGCTGCTAAGATCGTTGCTAAGAGACGATGATGAAGAGCAGGCACTGCCACCATTTGGAGTCCTAATTGTGATTGGTCGGGTTTAGTGAATCCTTAATGGATTTGGGTTTTGGGTTAGGTGGCGGGTCAAATCTAGATCGGAATGGGTTAGATTGGGCCAAAACTCGAAACCGTCGATTCGGTCGAACTTTTGTAGAAAACCCATGTAATATTGGAGAATTACAGATAAGTCCCTATTTCTTTAAAATTTGGTCCCTCAGCGCCAAAATTTTGCAAAGGAAACCTTTAAAGTTTTAGGATTCCACCAGGTGTAAATTTGTGGTTAAACCTAGAAAAGTTTTAGGGCTTCCACCATAAATTGTTGTTCTACTATTTTAATTCATATAAATTGATTCTATGTACAAAAAATTACTGGAAATTCGTATATTCATATTTACTATGTTAGTAAATTGAATTACTTCTATTGATAGACAACATGATTTAATGATGGTAGCCTTTTTAAGCTATCCTTGATTGCTCTACTTGTTGACAACATGCTTGAGAAGTAATTCTAAGTGCTACCAAGCGATGGGAGAAATTACTCGATATGGGCAACATATGTTATGGATTACCTTGACTAAAATAATCTTAGGGATGCCATATTAGAAGACGCAGGCCATGTAACAAGGCTACTAAAGACCTGGCCAAAAGGTTTATCTATGAAGAATAAACTGTATTTAACAAGAATGGTATGCACAACACAAGGATCCACGTGGTACTTGGGAAAGACTTATGGAGGGCATTTGGTGATGATGCATTGTATAATTGTGCACCATATGACCATTATGCGCCTATCTACGAGCCCAAGAAAAAGGCTAAATCCTTTAAGAAGGAAAAGCATGTTGGCTTTAAAATGATGAAATATATTCAAAAGAAACCATATTAACCCATGTGAAACATCGAGAGAAGAAGAAAGAGGTACATGCTAAGAAGAGCATAGACTTGAGTGTCACATGTGCTAGATGCGATTATCCGTAACATAATTCTAGCAGGTGTGAAACTACTAAGCATTTAGTGGGGGCACATAAAAAGGCAAAAGCAGAATGTTCTGCCGAGTTGAGCAGAATTGATAAAATCATAAATGAAAATTCACTACATGTGCCTCAAATGGCTGTACTAATAGAAAGTTTTAGGATAACAGTGCTAGAGGATGATATTGTGTCGGTGCAATCAATATTGGACAATATTTGCCAGTATTATAGTAGATGAACAAGATTTAAGTAACCTGCCCATAGCTGAGGAGATTCATTTTGACATTTTTGCTTATGTACCACAACATTCTTCTTGTTGTTCCTAGTCAAATCATGTGTTAGGATGATATTAAGTTATAAAACACCAAATTTTGGTCTATCCTATTAAAAGATAATTTATAAAGTTGAATTAAAGAATAATATTTAGTTAACATTTATGAATAAAATTCGATTCCAGTTTATGCATGATGTTTACTTGCATAGTTTATACTTGATGTTTACTAGCATAAATACTTTGCTTTGTTTTAATACGTGCAATTGTTTATCTCCTACTTATAGAGAAACTAAAATGAATGATGGGGGAAATGAAATCTTTCTTATAGTCAGTTGCACCGCAAATACTATCGTGAGAGATATAAAGTACTTCTAGACATTGAGTAAGATGATTGGCAATGTACTGACTACAACTAGGAACTATGGTAACATTGTTGGATCTAAAAAAGTTTCAGCAATGTTATCGATCAGAACTAAAATATTCATCGAGGGTGCATTATTGTTCTAATAATCAACACGCATTATCTTGAGTTTTAAAGGTATCCAAAATAATGGTTTTCATTTGGAAACAAAGAAGGGAATGGGTCGGTATACTTAGTGGACCAGATTATTTTAAAACATGGCATGAGCGTCTAGATTATCCTGGGTACCATATGATGCACCAGATCATACGCCATTCTTCTGGCCATAGGTTGAGGACCAATGAAATCCCCAATCCATCACACTTTGTGTGTGAAGATTATGCTAAAATAAGCAAATTACAAGACCCTCATATAAGATAAGGGATGAGATACCTGATTTCCTAGAGAGAGTTCAGGAGAACATATGTGGACCAATTGATCCCGTGTCTAGCCATTCAAGTACTTAATGATTATTGTATGACCTTAGGAATTAAAGTAGAACATTTTGTCCCTCACGTTCATACTTAGAATAGACATGCAAATTTGCTAATTATAATGATCAAGCTAATTGCTAGACCCTTACTAATGAGCTGTAAGTTTTTAAGAATCTAGGCCCCTAATCTCAGTGGTTATGTGATTTGATGATTAATGATGCTTTTTTCAAGACTAATGATATTTCAAAGTTTTAAGGTGAGTTAGCGCTTAACATTGTCATATTGGGAGTTCTTGGTATTTCAAAGCATGAAGATTAATTAACTTAAGACTAGAAATGATCCAAGGAGTTGAGTTTGGACTATTTTATTGATAGGTTTGGTTTTTTGTGTTGATCATACAATTAAGGAGGGTTTAAAGGCTAGTAGCTTGAGCTTTGTTAGGTTGGATAGTTAGTTGTGATGTACATTAGGTCTCTCTAGCTCATATCTAATTAGAGAAAGCCAATAAACCAAGTGAGAATGCCAAATTTGGAATTAGTGTAAAATTCTAAATCTCGGTCAGAAATTGTCAGTTGAAGTGGCATGATCCAGATGGTTCGGACCACCAATAGGATCAATTCAACAGAGGACAGATTTTGGAATGTTCATTGAGAGTCAAATGATCTGAGTAGGTCAGATCGCCAGTTGGATCAATTCAATAAAGCACATGTTCTGGAAATCCCAATGGGAGTTAGCTGATCCAGTGGGTTAGATCACCAATTGGATCAATATTAAAGAGGATATGTTCTGGAGATTTCAATGTGACTTGGATCATCCGAGTGGATCAAATCATCGGTTGGATTAAGTTGGTAGAGAATGTTCTCTCGAGACTTTGTATAGGGTCAGATGATCATGGTGGGTAGGATGATCAGACTACACCGAGCAATCCAACTATGTATAACAGCTATATTTTTTATTATTGTAAGTGTTTAAGCTGGATAATCCGAGTAGCTTGGATGATACAACTCAAAAGCATATTTTGAAAATTCTGTGTTTGCCAGCTAATTTCTAAGGTGTGGATCTATATGTAGACCCCATGTGGTTTCATGTCTAGATGTTGACAACTCCATCTCAATGTCCATCCTAGTGGGGACATTGAGAGCACTTTGAAGCTTAAATTGAAGATACTTTGAGTTCTTGAGCGTGTAGATAGACCTAGTTTGTGCATCATTCCTAGTTTCTTGACCTTGTGAGGTTCGATTGGCTTTTTTAACTTATTACTCTTGGAGGTTGGTAACTCCTAGATGGCTTGAACACATTTAGCATGGTGATCTTTCTTGGAAGCACTTATGGAATGCACTGAGAGTCTTGTGAAGGTTTTGAGTCTACTTATCTGGAGTAGAGAAGGATTACCACTGGTGGATGGTTTGATTCCTTGAGCGGTTTCAAGTTGGAGCTAGGCTCTTGCGAGAGTGCACCATCGAGGAGTAGTGGAGATCACTGAATCTCCGAGACCTCAATAAAAATTGGTTATGTTGTTTGTCTTTTTTACATTTTTGTATTTACTTTGTTGTATTTCTACTCCTAGATTCCAAGAATTGTGTAGGGTTTAAATTACGATACAAAACTCACATAGAAACCATAGGCACTTAGGTTGGGCTAGTAAAGTTTAAATCTTTAATTAGGTTGTTGTTAGAAAAAAATCACAATTCACACCCTCTCATGCATTCAATCCACTTCAAAGTTGCCCATTACATGTTGGGGACATGCGGTTTTATATGCCGTCGCATTTATACAAATCCATTCATCTACTTGCTCAGGGTGCCTCGACCGTCGAGGCCGAGGCTGTTCAAACCGCTCCTGCTATGGCCGTTCCGACCGTCGAGGTCGGGATGACCCCAGCCACCGAGGCCAACAATACATTGGCCAAAGCCGCCGCAGGGGACCAAGCTGAAGACCTGGCCAGGGCCGCCGGGGAGAAAGAAGCGGAAGATACCCCGACCATGGAGGTCGGGGCCAGCTTGGTCGAAGGAGCCGAGTTCAAAGGCGAGTCTGGCCTTCAGGCGGAGAAGGATATCCGAGCTGAAGATGCTTCTGGCAAAGTCGACCATACGCCAGAGGAACTCCACCCGGGCTCCTCGACTTCAACGGAAGGCCGCACCATGCCTAGGGCGCCAAGCAACAGGTCCATCGGGCCTCACCACGCAGCCTTCGAAGACCGGCTTAGCCAGGTACGATACGACTTCTTCTTACTCCTCTTGTCTCTTGGCTCGCCCTTCTTTGATAAAGTATGACTTCCTTTGGATTTTGTAGGCTATTGACCTTATCGCCCAGGGGCTTCAAGGTCTTCAGAGGCATTCTGACTCCTTGAAGATCATCTTCGACAAGGTGGGGGGAACGGGAGAGCCGCCTGCTCCAACTCGAAGAAACTTTGGTGATCGAGCAGGAGGAGGCCAGGCGAAGGACAGTGGCCCACGTCGCCGAGCTTGCCACCTTCCAAGGAACGTTGAGGGCACTCGAGGCCACCCACGCGTTCGAGCTCAGCCAGGCCATCAACATCGAGCGAGACCACGTGTTCAAGGCCGTGGAAGATGAACGCGCACGGTCGGCCAAGGCGCTCGAGGCTAAGTGCGTGGATGCCTCCAAGGCCCTTGAAGCTGAGCGGGCGAAAGTGGAAGAGCTGCAGAAGGTACTCACGGATCAAGCAGTCGCCCCAGCGAAGGCCTCCGCCGAGCTCGAGGCAAAGGTCGCCGAGCTTGAGGAGAAGCTAGGGCGAGCGACCAAGATGGCGAAGAACGCCCTGGCCCAACTCCAAGACGAGCGAAGCCGTGCCGCCAGCTCTGCAGCAGAAACCCTTCGTCTGCAAGGCGAACTGTCAGCGCTACGTACAAAGGTCGCCGAGCTCGAGCAGGAGAAGCTCGCCCGCGACATGGCAGACCTGTAGATAGGATTAAGTCTACGGACTTTGTAACTATGATTTTGTAAAGAAAAAGATAATAAAACAAAACCGTTCTTGGCCAAAGCTGTACGAATTTTGTCTTGTATCTTTTGTCATATACTTAGTCTTTTCGGGGTAGTATGCCCTCGTCCAGCCCCCGTTGTGGTTAAGGTCGAGCAACGCTGGCTTTAGACACAATTTCCAGTAGTTAGGATGCCATGACCTGTAAGGCCGGTAGAAGGTTTTCCATCCCATGGGGGAAAACTGTAAGAGTTGAAGTCGTTAAGCATTATAAGCATATTTTTGTATGGGAGGAGCTAAGTTCTCCAAGGTTCTGGAGTCGCTTAGATTAGACTCGAGAACTCCAAGCCTGATTTGTGCTTGCTCGATGGTCCCGAATGTGGGCTTGGTTCAAGTCCTGGCACAGGGGGAGCCGGGATGCGATGAGAATCGGCTTACAGGTGGCACGAATCCTGGAGGTGAACTTCAAGTCCGCAACATTTGGATCAGGTTCGGAAGCACTTATACGCAGGTCGAATTCAGGAAAACTCTAGCTCGACTAAAGCTATACATCCTCGAGCAGGATCTCTGATTCAAGCCTAGCCACGGGGGAGCTGTGACGCGATAAGAATCGGCTTACTGCTGGCATGACCCCTGGAGGTGAATCCTGAGATCACAACGCCCAGAACAAAGTATAGGAAAAGAAGGGACACAAAGACTAATATAGTCAATGAATAATAACTTTTATTAAAAATTGAGAGAAAGGTGTTACACATAGAATCTATGGAGTTGATCAATGTTCCACGAGTTCGAGAGCTCTCTGCCATCGAGCATCACCAGCCGGTAAGCCCCCGTGCGATTTGTTGAAACGACTCTGTAAGGGCCCTCCCACTGTGGGGATAACTTATTGGTGTTGGACGAGTCCTGAATTCGTCTTAGGGCTAAGTCCCCAACAAGGAGCTCCCTAGGTCGTACCGATCGAGACGCATGTCTACGAAGAGCCTACAGGTAATGCGCTGATCGTAGTAGTGCACGGCATCTTATTTTTTCTGCCAGGGTAAGGTCTAGAGACCGTTCTTACTTGAAATCGACTTGGTCGACCAAACTGAGCCTAGCAAAGCCCAGCGTGACCTCTGGAGGCAGGACGGCTTCGGTACCGAATATAAGCCGGAAGGGGGTGGACCCTGTTGCTTGGCTGACCGTGGTACGAATGGACCATAAGACGGTGGGAAGCTCACCCACCCAGGTCCGGTCGTGTCGTTTGAGCTCATCTGAAACTCGCTTCTTGACGCCTTGAACAATCTGTTCGTTGGCGCGTTCCACCGCTCCATTGCTTTGTGGGTGGCTCACCGAGGCATAACACACTTTGGTGCCTATGTTCACAGAATTGCTAGAACAGTTCGCTGGTAAACTGTGTTCCATTGTCAGTAATAATTCTGCATGGAACTCCATACATGGTGACTACGAACAAGCGAAAAAACTTGACGGCCACTCGGGCAGTGATGGTCGAGATGGGTTCGGCCTCAACCCATTTGGTGAAGGTGTCGATAGCGATGAACAAGAATTTCTTTCCACCAACCGCTTGGGGAAAAGGGCCGAGGACGTCGAGCCCCCATGTCGAGAAGGGCCAAGCGAGCGGGATGGTTTGGAGAGCGTAGGCCGGTTGATGTGACTTTCGAGTATGGAACTGGCAGGCTCGACAGGTGCGAACAATGTCCCGAGCATCTTGGAGCGTTGTTGGCCAGTAGAACCCCACACGGAAGGCTTTACCGACCATTGTCCTGAAAGAGGAATGCTCACCACAAAGACCCGAGTAGATGTCGTTTAACAAGTACTTACCCTCCTCCAAGGTGATGCATTTCGTCAGGACACTAGAGACACTCCGACGGTAAAGTTTGTCGTCGACGAGTTTGTATGAACATACCCGGTGCTTGATCCTGCTCCTCTCAGTGGGGTCGGATGGGAGTTCGCCCTGGGCGAGGAATTTGTAAATCGGCTCCGCCCACGAGGGGATACGTTCAATGAAGACGATCGAAATTTCTTGGCCGGATATTGAGGGTGCCGCCAAGGTCTCAAGGACGACGTCTGGAGGAACCTCATCATCGAACGACCCAAGCTTGGATAAGAGATCAGCGCTGGAGTTGTCCTTCCTAGGCACGTGCTTGATTTCCAGATTTTGGAACCACTTCTCCATTTTGCGTACCTCGACAAGGTACTTGGCCATCGAGTCTTATGAGCATTGATAATCTTTGTTGAATTGATTGACGACGAGCTAGGAGTCGCCCTTGATGATCAACCGGCGCAAACCCAACGCCTTGCAAGCTCAGAGACCCACCAGGAGAGCCTCGTACTATGCCACGTTATTGATGGCCAGAAATCCAAAATGAACCACATACCTTAGTTTGTCTCCTCGTGGGGTGAGAATGAGGATACTAGCCCCCGAGCGCTTGAAAGATCTCGAGCCGTCGAAGTACATGACCCAGGGCTTTTCTTCCTCAACCTCGAGCTCGGAAGCTGACTGCGACGTTTGCTCGACCATGAAATTTGCAAGCGCTTGCGACTTGATGGCCGTACATGCCACGAACTGAATGTCAAACACAGCCAACTCCATGGGCCACTTGGCGATGCGACCTCTGGCCTCTGGGTTCCTTAGGATTTCATCGAGCAAGAAATTACTCGGGACAACCACCGAGTGCGCCTGGAAATAATGCCGTAGCTTGCGCGAAGCCATAAGGAGGGCGTAGAGCAACTTCTGGACCTGAGGGTAGCTCTCCTTCGGTCCGTGAAGCACTTCACTAACATAGTAGATCGGATACTGTCGACCATCTCGCTCGGCCACCAAGACGATGCTGACAGCCTGGATTACGGTCGCGAGGTAGAGCAGCAACTTTTCGCCTGGCTGTGGGGTTGTGAGCAAAGGTGGACTCAAAATATATACCTTTAGCTCGTCGAAGGATCGTTGTGCCTCGGGTGTCCACTCGAAGCTCCCTTGCTTACGTAGAGTCTTGAAGAGTGGTAACCCATACTCGCCGAGTCTTGAGATGAATCGGCTGAGGGCGGCCATGCGGCCGGTGAGGCATTGCACCTGCCTTACCGAAGTCGGGGGAACCATCTTTTCAATCACCTCTATCTTCTCCGGATTCGGGTCAACTCCTGAGCCGCCAATCATGTAGCCAAGTATCGTTCCCGAGACGGCACCAAACATGCATTTTTCAGGATTAAGCTTGATCCTATGCCTGTTCGGGTTGGTGAAGGTCTCCTCGAGATCTCGGACGTGGCTGTCTTCGAAAGAGCTTTTGACGATGATATCATCCACATAGACCTCGAGGTTGCAGCCGATCTGAGGGTCGAAGGTCTTGGCCATCAGGCACTGGAACGTTGCGCTAGCGTTGCGGAGACCAAATGACATGGTTGTGTAGTAGTATGTCCTGAACGGCGTAATGAAGGTCGTTTTACTTTCATCGTCCACTGCCAGCTTGATTTGATGATATCCGGAGTAGGCATCCAGAAAACTCAGCATCTTGGCGTTTGCAGTGGAGTCGATGATTTAATCCATACGTGGAAGGTGGAAATTATCCTTCAGGCATGCCGAATTCAAGCCCGTGTGATCAACACACATCCTCCATTTTTCGCCTTTCTTCTGCACGATGACCGGGTTGGCTAGCCATTCGGAGTAGTCGATCTCGCGAATGAAGCCAGCCTTCAAGAGTTTGTCGAGATTCTCCCTTATTACGGCTACCTTCTGGGGAGAGAAACGACGCAGCTTCTGGCACAAAGGTCGGCAGTCGAGCCTTACTTGCAGTTTGTGCTCGATCACCTCTCTTGGGACACCTGGCATGTCTGTCGGCTCCCAAGCGAATATGCTCTTGTTGGCGCGGAGGAAGGTGACGAGCTCGAGTTCCTATTTAGGACTCAGCTCGGTCAAGATGTGAACACACTTGCTCGAATTGCCCTCTTCGAGTTGCACAGCCTTCGTCACCCCGCTGGGCTGGATTGCCGCCTTCTAGCGGGCATTCTTTGTGGTCGCCTCGGGACCTCGCTGAGGCAACATGCCGGTGAGAGCCAAGGCCTTGGTTTCGCACCCGTGCGCCGCCTTAAGATCACCTCGTACTGTTATGATGCCATTGGGCCCTAGAAGCTTCATGCAGCGGTGGCCATAGTGGTTCGCCGCCATAAACTTGATCAACGCCGGGCGTCCGAGGATGGCATTGTAGGGGAGATCTCCTTCGACCACCTCAAAGGTGATCAGCTTAGTGTGGAAGTTGTCTGAGTCGCCGAAGGTGACGGGCAAGACCACTTGCCCGAGAGGGGTGGTCAAACTTTTAAGGACGATCCCGAAGAACGGAATCGCTATATTCTTGACCTTCGACCGGGGAATCTGCATCCGGTCGAGCGTGCTCGCTAGGAGCAAGTTGAGAGAACTGTCCCCGTCGACCATGACCCGCCCGACCATGGTATTACTGATGGTCGGGGTCATGACCAGGGTAGTTTTAAGGTCCTTAGACATACCCTGGGGAGCGTCCTCCCATGAAAAGGTAATCGTGGCCCCAACCCATTTGCAGGGCTGGTCGACGGGCCTTTCGGCGGTAGCTTGGTAGACATTGCACGCGGCATCCTTGAGCTCACGCCGAGACTGGTATGCCGATGAGCCGCCGAAAATGACGTCAATCCGACGATCACCCTATTGGAACTCTAGGTCAAGGTCGTCTAGATCTTCACCGGCATTGACCCTATCGGGTTGCTCACCCTCTTTCGGGAGCGTGGGCATCTCTCCACGCCCATCATAGAAGACGTCTAGCTTGTTCTGCCAGACCCTGCAGTTTCGCAGGTCGTAGCCTGGGGCCCTATCAAATAGGTAGAACTTTTCATCATCATACCTAGGTTGCCCTTCAGCACCCTGTGGTCGGGCGTCGATTCGCTGGGGCCCGTGCCGACGATTCCGATGCTGAGATCGGCGCGATGCCTGTTGAGGTCGTGGCCAGCCTCATTGAGGGCGGGGCTCTTCCTGGATCGGTTCTCGCACCTCCATCACCTCACGCTGGCCGTTCATCGCAACGGCCACGCGCGGCCGACCACCACCATTCTTGCGATCCCTCTTCCGCTTCTTGGCAGTCAAGCCCGGGTCGCTGCTTTTGATGTTAGAGGGACCGGTTTCTACGGAATTGAGACCGAGTTTACCTTGGTCGTAGTCGCACTTCCAGCGAACCGCATCGTCCGCATCCACGTACCATTCCGCCATGCGATACAGCTTGTTAACATTGAGCCTCGCCGTGATCTCCAGGTCCTCGGTGAGACGTCTGTCACGGACACCGAACTTGAAGGCCTTGATCACAGCCTCGTCGGAGACGTTCGGGATTGAATTCCTCGTACGGATGAACCACCACACGAAGTCGCGGAGGGGCTCATTCTTGCCCTGGATGACGCCATCTAGGTCTTTCTCCCTTCCAGGCCGTTTGTAACAACTCTGGAAATTAAACCGGAGAATGCTTTGTATCTGGCGCCACGATCGGAAGGAGGTGGGCTTCTGGTTGAAGAGCCAGGTACGCGCGGCGCCATCCAGCACGGTCGGGAGGTAGTTGGCCATCACTGCTTCGTCTCCCCCGGTCGCCAAAATCACGGTCAAGTAGATTAAAAGGAATTCATCGGGGTTCTTTGTCCCGTCAAACCGCTCTATCAAGGCGGGCTTGAATCGAGCTGGCCAGCGTACCCGACGAAGGTCATCAGAGTATGCCGAGCAGCCATAGGCTGGAATAGGACCACGTGGAGGAAGGTGGTCACTGCTACTGGATCCGGAGTCGTGGTCGTGACAGCGAGCACGGGCATTGCCCGAGAGGTACCGCAGTTAATCGTGAACCCTACGACGCCTGGGCCGAATGTCTGGGGAAGGCTCCCAGACATGCTGCTGTTCGAATAGGAGCTGTTGTAGCTCTGCTGATGCCGAATGTTGTCCGAGGTCGCGTTCAGGGTATGGCGATGTGGAGGTGTCCGGGACGAATCCCGGGATCGCTGGCGCGAAGGCGACCGGCGGAGGCGCCGACGCCTGCACGAGGAGCTGTCGTCACTCATCAGGGAGCGAGACCCAAAGTGCCGACTTCGGTGCTGCGAAGGTACGACTTCAACAGCGGCTTTATCGAGCTCATCAGCGAGAGCTCGGCCAAAAAGATTTGACCTCACCCGAGCGGGATCGGTCATAACCCGGGCGATAGCATGGAGACGTTCGCCCGAGAGAGGAAGCTTGGTTCGTCCGGACGAAGTACCAGCCTTCTCACGTTCCTCTCGCCGGAGGGTGGTTATGGCCTAATTGATGGCTACTTGAGCCATCCGACGAGCATCTTCGGGAGTTTTCAGGTTGCGGTCGTCCGCCTCCACGCTTGCGTCACGGCTGTTGGCCATGAAGACAAACTGTTCGCGCAGTGGCGATGAGGGCGAAAACAGGGACGTGGAACCGTCAAGCTCGGGAACCACATTCGAGCCTGAGTTCGCCGAACGTCTTCCAGCGATGTGCGCCATGTCTCTGAAGTGTTGATGTTCCTCCGAATGAGTGAAGCTTTCGAGCCCCACGGTGGGTGCCAGCTGTCGACGATCGGGATCGCCTGACCGCAAAAGTGTATGGGGGTTAGTGTGAATGCAGGACCCAGAACTAACTTCGCTCACCGAGGAAACAAACTCCCTGCTCCGATGGTCGGAGGAAAGAGAAAGAGAGAGAGACACCGAGAATTATACTGGTTCGAGCCCCTGTTGCAGGTAATAGCTCTACTCCAGCCTTTCCCGGAGGCAGAGAAGTTCACTATATTTGAGTACAAAGAATGCTCTCTAGCTCGAGCTCTGTGATTTGAGTGTCTTTGTGTATTCTATGTTGCGATTTGCCCCGAGTGTGTTCGTCTCTGGGGGAGGTGGGTTATGCCTCGCGGTCATTGCTAGAAACGGTCGAGAGAGATTCCCGGGAGAGGGGCTTCATGTGCACTAAAGGTGGATCATAACCGTCTCGGATTTGTCGCCCACGTCTAGTTTAACTCCATCGTTTAAGGATCTTGGTAACTGTCGGTGTGAATGTTCGATCTGGATCCCCGAGCTCGACCCTTACGAGTGGGAGCTGATTCCTTACCCCCTAGCTCGAGGTCGTGCGGAAGCCGTGTGGTTAACGACGTGGTCAGAGGCCTCCCGGCTCGAGCTCGAGCTAGGGTTTGGTTGACATTGACCCAAGGCGAGGTTTTCGGTCCGACATATATATATATATATATATATATATATATATATATATATATATATATATATATATATATATATATATATATATATATATATATATATATATATATATATATATATATTTTACTCCCGGGTGTAGGTACTCCATCTTTGAAATACTACCTAAGCAATTTGAAATACTCCTTTATCACTTTAGGTACACTCATACACTAATTATAAGATACTCCAATGTGAGCCACATGAAAAAATTGCAAGAGAGTCCATGATTTTTAGCGTATTTTGCAAATACCTTCATATACGCACATAAAAAGGAGTATGTCCAAAAAATATATATACCACCTCTGAAAAAATGTAAATATCACCTAGAT
Source organism: Guadua angustifolia (assembly GCA_036346375.1). Taxonomy (NCBI): domain Eukaryota; kingdom Viridiplantae; phylum Streptophyta; class Magnoliopsida; order Poales; family Poaceae; genus Guadua; species Guadua angustifolia. Next base: position 21,258,902 of record CM070508.1, read on the forward strand.
GATCTTATATACTCGTATACTACGTGTATATACCCTTCGTTATACGAGATATCTCATACGTTGTGAGATACGGCATAGGAAGTAATTACTCCCGGGAGTAGAAAAAAGGATATATATGTGTGTGCGCGCGCGAGATATAAATCGTTGAACATATGCCATATGATTGGGAGGGTGCATCCGGTGTGTTTGCAGCAGAAGGTTCCTAAAAGGGAACTCCAGAACGGACGCAGCCCATCCACCTACCACAAGATGTACAAGTTATTATTTAAACAAAACCAAATCAGAGTCAATATAAAAGCTCATTAAACTAATAAAGTAACATAACTTGATTCCAATACTGGACTATTACTCTAGGTTAAAATAGGTCATGGTCTCTGGCAGAAGGCTAGCTAGCTTAATTCAGTCATCAAAAGGGATCCTAGAACCGTTTTACAGTCTTACAGTTTTCATGTTCGAAAGTCCCCAATCCCAAGGCGTGTCAATTGAGAAAAGAGGAATGAACATGGAGATCAAACAAGATGCATGTGTGTTACAACCTTGATTTGGGTCGTCTACCACCTTAGAATTGAGATCCCAAGGCTCTACAGGAAGATTTGAATTTAATGGCATTGCAAGACTAGAGAGACGAATTTAATGACTGCTGGAGTCATGTTGTTGAATTATTCCTTAAAGTTCCTACCAGATGGGCCGTCTGAAAAGATACTTGGACTAGTAGTATTCATTACTTTCTGCTAGTTAATTAATCCACAGAGCAAAATGAGCTAATGCAGTCATTAGTCACTTTGAACAGCAAAGTCATACGATTCACATCATCAATATTGACCCATTGGGTCATGCGGCCATTTTTTTCCTTTTAGTCAGACCATGATTTGAACCATAGACATCTTGGAGTGTACTATATCCTTATGATTTTTTTTATAGGGATTTCGTGATAGATTATTCAATTTCCATAAAAGTTGGAGCAAATTTGGAATGTACGACTTTTACGTAAACCAGATCGACTTCTATAAGGAAAAAATCCTACATTAACGAGACCTTTACACTCCCACATTCTCAATTCCACCCCGTCGACAAAAATGTCATGTATTTTCCTGTCTCCAACTATGCCTTAAACAAAGAGGAACAAAAATACGGGAGCAAGATGTGGGGTTCTGAAACGGACGGCTGGGATGATGCGTGGAGAAACCGAGCGCCCACAAGCACGGCCACCACCCCGCTCATGGACCCCAAGACAGGGCTCACACCGTCGCCGACGGTGCATCCCAAGGCCATGGTGACGTCACGTCGCCGCGGTCCGCATCGCGCAGCCCGATCTGCGGAGCGCGCGGTCCACGCGCCCCCGTAGGCCGAGTCGAGGCGAAACGCGCAGGCAGCCACCAGTCCTTAACTTACTGCCACCTCCTTGTCGGATCCGAACCCGCACCCGCTAATTTCAGCCCCCGTCGCCACGTCGCCCCGCCCTGGGGCGCTGCTGGCTACGGGTACCCACGGCCGCTTCCTCCCCGGGGTATTTATAGGAGCTCCAGGAAGAGAAGCGCTCCCCACACCGCCCTCAACTAATTCCCAAGCGAACTCAGGCCGAGTTAGAACAAAGCGTCGAACACCTTAACGCCATTACAAAAGCTTAGAGAGGTGGAGAGGAAGCGGTAGCCAATTCGGAAGGGTTGTGGAGTGAGTGAGAGAGAGAGGCTAGTGGGGAGTGGGGCGTGGTAGCCTGGTGATCGCCGGAGCGATGGTGACAGGGGCGGCGGGGGGACCGGGGTCGCCGGCCGCGGCAACGGAGGTGGCGGCGAGGGACGCCGTGATCGGGTGGTTCCGCGGCGAGTTCGCGGCTGCGAACGCGGTGATTGACGCGCTGTGCGGGCACCTGGCTCAGATTGGCGGGGCCGAGTACGACGCCGTGTTCGCCGCGCTCCACCGCCGCCGCCTCAACTGGTTCCCCGTCCTCCACATGCAGAAATTCTACTCCGTTGCCGACGTCACCGCCGAGCTCCGCCACGTTGCCGAAGCCCGCGTCGCTGCTGCCGCGGCCTACTCAGAGGAGGAGGCCACGTCCACGGTGATCCACGAGCCCATGGACGAGCTCGTCGCCCTCACCGCCGAGCCGGAGCCGGAGCTGGAGCCCGAATCCGAGCACGATCCAATACCGCAGGATCCGGCAGCAGCGGAGGTGGAGCCTAATGGCCCCGTCAACCCCGACCACGAGCTGGACGGGGAAGATTCCTCCGGAGATTCGTCGGACCGCAAGGCCTCCACGGAAGACGACGCCGTCGCTGACGGACGTAAGTACATTAACCATTTCCACTAATTAATCCTCGCATGCCAATATTAATTACCGTGCTACGAGTAGTTCCTGTTTTTTAGCATCCGCCATTCGAATTTTACCGAATCGGTTGTCTTTTTTCCCCCGTTATTAGTAGGTCGTTCCAATCGACCTCCAATTATGGCCCGCTTCGCAAAATTTGGATCTGGTCGTAAGCTGTGGTTTTCTCCTCAAGTTAATTTCCCCCTCCTAGCTCCTAATTTTTTGGGTAACCAAAAAGTGATTAAACATGACTTTGAAATGACCCTTTATTATTATTTCAAAAAAAAATATTTTTTTTAAAAAAAATTATTTCAAAAAAAATGACCCTTTATTATTTCCTCTAGTCACATATAGTTGCATGTTACGAATATTGATATGATCTCGAAAACATAGTTTTCATCACTAATTTTATTATAATATATATAATCTAATAAATTTGTAATATTATTAAAGTACTTATCGATATAAATTTATACATATGATTTTATGTATCTGATTTAAATATTTAAAATGATATTGATAATTAAAATTTCAAATGTTTAACGATATCTATCTATTAGATAGCATGTATTTTTGACGGGATGAAAGGGAGTAGCATGGTATTGTAAAGCAGCACGGTTAGTAACGTTGGTTTATGGAACTGGCGTACGGGGCCCATCACGCCTGGTGGTTAGGGGGAAAATTGGAGCGCGATGGCTAATAATTCCGGGCCCACCAAATGCGGAGCGGAGCAGTTATTTCTCGCCGGAGAGGATCTGACGGCGCACAGAGCTTTGCCCGGTCAATCCTGGCTGCCCGTGCCGGCGGCGGCGCCCGTGAAACGGGATCACGCGGCGGCTGAAGCTAAAAGCCTAAAACCCTACCGCGCTCTCTTCACGGCGTTCACGCCGTCCACTTCGCCGGGTCGTGATTACCGGATTACCCACCTCTCCGCTGCATTTTTTTTGGTTAAGCTGCGCGTCGACGCACCCCCCACCTCGGCCACCCTTTTTGCCCTGGTCCCGTAGAAAGTACTAACAGTACGGCCGCTGCTAGTATTAGTTGTAGTTTGGTGATGTGTTTAGTAAAGGTCCGTGGCCAATTAATGTTTATATCGCGCGGATGCAAAACGTGACGGGGACTTCGATGCCTCCGCGGGCCATGCGCCTTGTCCTTCTGGCCGAGGGCAGCCGCCCCCGCGGCGGTGGTCGTTGTTGTTCACGGGCCAGCGGCCTCAAGGGCATCGTTCCGTGTTGTAGCCTGTTGAGCGCACCAGCCTGGGGTTCCATTTGGTGCGTGCGTACTACCAGCCTTGATTGGCTGTAGCCTTGTGGTTTTAGAGCGTGGGCGGCATATAATATTCACCGTGCATGTATCTGGCATGTGTCCGCCTGAGATCGCCAGATTTGGCGACGGTGGCCTCGACAAAACTTGTGCCCCTCCCCGCTTTGCGGAGTGGGGAGGAGCGGTGACTCCCAACTTTGTTACCTCTCCGCTTTGAAGTTGTGTATGACTCGCGGTTTGTATTTCTGAGTGCCTTCTTTGGTGTTTTTGTATGTACTGATAGAACATTTGACGTTGTCTGTAGTTTGTAGTGCTACGGGGAATCGTCGGTAATCTTTGCCTTCGGGCCTGAGTGATGATATATGATTTTTTTTTTTTGTCACGGAACAATAAGTTATACTAATAAAAGTTGAGAAATTTTTTAAAAAAAAACTCCTAACAGAAGAAAGTCAAGAACACTAGTATATATGCTTAAAAAAGATATGGATATTCGGTGACATAGTGTATGATTTGTCATTTTCGTCCTTGGGCTTGAATGACGATGAATGATTTTTGTCGCAGCGCAAGAAAGCATAATGAATTAAAGTTGAAAGACCAAGAAAGCTATTCTAAACCAAAAAACAACAACAACAAGAAGAAAGCTAAATACGTTATAAAAATATAGAAGGAACACATTATAAGAATGTTTGTTGTACAAAGTCATGTTTCCATAGATATTTCTCCAATCCTCATCAAGTTCTACCATTTTCGACTTCTCCTCTCTCTCACTACTCACCAGTGACAGCGAAAAAAGTGCTTATAAAACGTATTAAAAATAAAATCTGTACCTTAAACCATTCTACAATTCTGTAATTTGGATTTTTCAAATGGAAAACCAACGAATGTCACCGAAGAGTCGTCTCATAATCCTTCGAGATGGAGAAAGATATGTTGTCTAAAAAAATCCGGTGCTGGAATCTGCTTCCAACCAAATGATGTCCTTTTCGTTAAAGCTCGCTACCCTCCAGGACGTTGGGGGACATGCTGTGCAGCAGGGCTCGTGGCGCACGGAGTAAAACCCCTCCGTGCTCGCGTGCATCTCATGAGGGCGCCAGGCCAGGCTGCGTTGGTGGCACCCGCCGCCCACCGCGACGGCCCGTCTGATCGCAATCAAACGGAGCCAGAGGCGCGAGTTAATGGACCCGCATGACCCCCACCGTGGGGAAATTAATCCGTGCACGCCTCCGTTCGCCCCCACAGCCTGCACGTGTCCGAGGCCGGCTGGCCACCGGAGGACCCAGGTCGGGTTCGAGAAGCCAAAGCGTCCGGCGCCGAGGCTGGATCTGACGCCGTGCCTGACGGTTCGGTCGCTGCTCCTGCTCCCAGTCTGAGCTGTACACGTGGTTGGCCGTCGGCACACTGGCTGGTGGGGCCTGGGCTAATCATGCGATGCTTCTTCTCGAAAGAACGACTTGTCTTCGCGTGGCGCCATCTCATGTGGAGAAAATCGGTTTCAGTCATGGCTGTTCTCGCGTTGGTCTTTAGCCGCCTGCGGCCTTCGGGAGGGGGAGTAGGTGTGGTAGGGGCGTGTAGAAACTTTGCAGCTCCTTGCACATGGTTTGATTAGCTGCGCGATTTGGAATTGATAATTTAGGTTAGAACAGCGTAGCCAGTGTAGTGTATGAACTGAATGTATGTATGTGTCTGCGTTGTATGGCTGCTGATGGAATCATGTCCTGCGATTTGTCGAGTTGCTGCTAGTCAGCAACCTTTGCAACTGGTCTAGATTTTTAAAGATTTCCTGCTATCTCTTCCAAATTGACAACTAAAAGACTACTACCTTATTTTGGCGTGGGTGTTGTGGGGGGTTGTTTGACAATTGCAGGAAAGGAAATGCATAGAGTGGGCTAATATCGTCATCCCTATACCTTGTCTTCTAATAATTGAACACGTATTGGTCCCTAATTGGTGCTTGCCCCTGCCCCACACGCCCATGTAGTACTAATGTCCATGTACACTCCATTCAACTTGAGAGAAGAATCTCCCGTTTACACACGCTTCTCTTTATTGCGTTATCACGAAACGAAAGGCACCTCCTTTTTTTCTCTCCATGCCGTAGTCCACGGAAAAATGACACGCAAAGACCGCAGCTTGGGAGTCCTCGACACAGGGTCATTTCTTCCGCTGGTATCATGGGGACTTTAGATCTAATGGAACTACAGCACGCTTCAATTCTGCACGACAAAGTAGGAGATGATGGAACGATTCGTATGAGTGCAAATGGGCGGGTAAGCTGGACCTTTGGTGATGCGTGACTGTGCCCACTAACGAATTCTCGGTGAAGATCTAATTATGCCATGCGAGAAAAGCTCACATAAAAGTACAGTTTATATTTTATTGTATTCGGAGAGTTACGTTTTCTTGGATTGTTTAGAGAAATCTCAGTTCAAAACCTGTCGTTGATATTTTTGCATGCCAACTTCATTTCTCATTTTGTGAACACTATCGTTGAACCATCAGCTTTTGGGCATGCACTTCTCCTTTCTGCGAGCTAAAGGATGAGCCAACCCAACTGATTTTTCAGAATGTGCAGTAATTACACACTTCGTCCATATTCACTGGCTACATTTTCTAATGCTATCCACTGTAGTTTATCGGTGTAGTAGACTAGTAGTAGATGTTTTGTCTGAAACAATTAGCACAGTTAAAAAAGGTTTGTATTTTTTTTCTATCAGTAGTCAAATGCTAAATGTCAAGAACATATCCAATGTTTGGAAACCTCTAAGATCTATGTTACTTAGCAGATCATACTGACCAAGGATCTCAAGGGGAACACAGCCTACCAGAGATCTACCCCATCTGCTCTGACCACGAGGAGTGCATTGCCCGCCCAGAAAGGATCAAGATCCAGAAAGGTTTTGTGGCAAAGGAGTCCGTGAAGGGGCACATGGCGAGTTCCATCCTTACACCACTCGGCAAACTTTCTGTATTGAAGAACTAGGAGATGCTGTAGGAAGTAGTAGCACTTCCATTGGTCTACCAGTTTATTTCTTCTAAAGGCACTGTTTTTTGACTGATGTTTGTGACCTTGTGTTATCAGGTTAACGTTGTGAAAGGCTTGAAGATATATGAAGATGTGTTCACAACATCAGAGCTCATGAAGGTCGCTGATTTCATCAATGAAATTCGTCAGGCTGGCAGAAATGGAGAACTTTCAGGTAAGTTGTGCTTTCGTTGCTGTGAAAATTTTTCGTTCTTGAAATGTCCTTTAAATTCTCGCCAAAAATGGAATATTTGCGGATTGTTTCGTTAGCCCTTATTTCGTTACTCCTGTTGTGTCCACAACTAACCTCTGATATCATCCAATTGATGCTTTCGATATACCAAAAATGTTCTTATGAGTGCATATCATCTAATTGTGGTCCTTGTTCTGGGCATTACTACTTTTTCTGTTGATGGTGATGGTTTTGTCTGATACACTTTTTGTGTTAACTGACTCAGATATCTATAGGACCTAGCAATTGCCGTTCATATATGTACTCCATAATATTGCCATAGAAGCAAAGAAAAAGGAGACCAAAACATTGAAATTTATGTACTAGACTATTAGTAGTTTAGTGCTTGTCTATTTGCATAGACAGCTGCCAGTCATCCTAATCTAGGAAAAGTAGAACTTGCAGTTAAGAAGGTTGAGTCTTCAAGCCTGGGGACTACCGTAACCGATTTGGACGTGTTTTTTCTTAACGTGGCTAACTTTAACGGTTACCTCTCTGAATGACAAGAAAACTTTGAAGTGAATACATAATTTAATTGTGGTAACATGCTAGATCGCTTCTTTTTTATTGGAATAGGTTGTGCCAAGACATGCTAACATCAGTCCCAAAGTTGTGCACCACAAAACGTTGATCCAAGTAAGATCTCAACTTCCTAGCCTTCTTTAGTTCCTGAGTATGATTCAATCTTAAGACTTGACATAGAGCCCACAACCTTGGTATTATAATCTTCATGTACATGCATGTAAGCTGTCTGGACTTGACTAAATGGCTGAATTTTCCGGTTAGCTTTGTTAACTGTGCCTTTCTGTTAACTCTGCCTATTGAAACGAGATTTTCTATTGAAATGTTTGCCTTTGCGCCATTACCTCGATCAATTTGGTGCTAATTCTCTAGTTTGAAATTTAGGTGAAACCTTCATATTTTTCAACAAGCAGATGAAAGGGAACAAGAGGGAGATCATTCAGCTCGGTGTCCCGTTATTTCAACCCACCACAGAGGAAGCCAATTGTATGTTCTGGAAACTGACAGCTTATACTACGTTTTTCTTCAACTTACAGTTGCAAGAATATTCTTTTGTTTGTGGCATATTTGCATGAATATGCATCGCCAGACAATTAAATGCCCTAGCGAATGATGTCACAACTGTTCTTTTCGCCTTGTGTACAGGTCATATAGAAGCAATCCCACTTGTCCTACAAGCTGTGATTGACCACCTTGTTCTCTGGCATTTAATACCAGAAAGCAGGAAGCCAAACAGTGTCATCATCAACTTCTTCGATGAGGTAGGTGTTGCCGTGTTGGTGTTTACTTAGAGTGTGTTTGGTTGGTAGGATGAGGTTGAATAGGATGGGATGGTCTTGTACTATTTGTGTTGAAGTATAAGTGAATTGTCCACCTTTCCTCATAAGCTTAAGTTTTTGGGTGAACTGGCTGGTGCATGCAACTCAATATGGTATCAGAGCCAAGAGGTCTCGAGTTCAAGACCCGGTTGACGCAATTAAAAAAAATTAATTGCAGTCCACTTCTATTCCACGTCTTAGGTCTGAGGGAGCCTGCACGTGAGGGGGAGTGTTGAAGTATAAGTGAATTGTCCACCTTTCCTCATAAGCTTAAGCTTTTGGGTGAACTGGCTGGTGCATGTAACTCAATAATTTGGTTCCATTGTTTTAGGTGAAAGGAATGATTCAGCATTTATAGAGAATGTTCCTCAAATTTGTATCTTACCATCCAGGATGGGATGGTTTTATTCAAGCAACTAAATAAATGGATGGTTTTTTTCTTGAATCATCTCATACATGTACCACTTGGTATAAGTAACCAAACACACCCTTATAAAATAAGCATAACTAAACACTCATTGAAATAAATGTGCTTTTGCTTCTTGTACTATCATAAAATTTGTGATCAAGTCTTTGTACTAGAACTAGGAGCATGTAGTCCTAGACACACTTCTCTTCCCCTTAAAAACCAGCTACATGTATACAGATAGCAAATTCATTTTCATCATTAGAATTGGCGGACTCTAGAAGGGTCTACTTTCCATAAGTAGTTTTAAGAAAAAAATTAAATCATTGTTATAAATTATAATGGTGTGAGTATGTAGGAGTGAAAAAAACTATGCACCTTTCCAAACTCATGCTGCAAGTGAGGGAGTGGGGCGAAGTGAAAAAAAATGTGGGAGGAGAAAAGCATGTCCTTTCTACAGGGCATGGATCAAGAGCTGAATTGTTTGAACAATAAACTTTCTTGCCCATTTTGTTCATGCCCAAGTCTAGTTCAATTGTTGGTCACTGACCCATTAGTGAATTTGTTTCGCAGGATGAACACTCGCAGCCCTACTTCAAGCCTCCCCACCTGGACAACCCCATCTCTACTCTCCTGCTGTCGGAGACTACAATGGCGTTTGGAAGGTCCCTTGTCACCGACAGCAATGGCAACTACAAGGGACCCCTCACGCTCTCACTGAAGCAAGGGTACGCCTCAACACCACACTGGCATGACTTCTTCGCGCATTATTGTTCTGTTTGTTACTATTAGAGTTAGTGTCTATGAGCTCATGACACGTGTGCATCGGATTTTGCAGGTCTCTCCTGGTGATGCGCGGGAACAGCGCGGACATGGCCCGCCACGTGGTGTGCCCGTCGTCGAACCGCCGCGTGAGCATCACGTTCGTGAGGGTGAGGCCGTCCACGCCAGTGGACCTCAGCCCCCTCCCGTCGCCCACCAAGGCCATGACGCTCCGGCAGCAGCAGCAGCCGCCGACCCCGACGTCCGGCATGCAGATGCCGCCGCCCGGCAACGCCATCATCGGCTACGGCCCGGCCCCGCAGGCTGTGCTCGCCCCCGCGTGGGGCATGGCCGTGCGCGCGGCGCCCGTCATGATGGTCGCGCCCGCGAGGCCCATGGTGCTGGCCTCCAGCAGCAACGGCAATGGCAACAAGAGGGCGATGGGGCGCAGCGGCACCGGCGTCTTCCTGCCGTGGACGGTCGGGCCTAAGAGGTACAACAAACACCTCCCGCCGCGCATCCAGAAGCGGCGGTTCTCGGCGATGATGTCGCCGATAGAGGCGCAGGGCTGAACACCTTTCCTCACCCTCACCTCTCCGGCACCGTAGCCGTTCGTAGGCCGTACATCCCGGTTCGTGGAGCGTTTTTTCTTCTTCTCTTCCGAGGCAAAACGCAGGGAAAAAAAAACGTCGAAACGCGCGGGCAGTTCAGTTTGATCGGTGTGTCTGACCTCCCTGTGTATTTTCGTGGTGACTATCGTCGTCGTCGTCTTGCGAAGTGGTGACTGGTGATTGTTTTTCCCCTCGTGGGGTTTGGTTTTCCTACTGTAATTTAGTCGGAGTTTGTGGCCTTGTGAGTAGCAGAGATATGGGTAGGAATAGCTGTGGTCAGGATCAATCAGAACAGGGGTTTTCCCCCCCTCCGGTTGCGAGAAAGAACTGGATGGATGTTGCCATGCATGCATGTCCAGCTGAGTTTGCAGTGCTATATAGAAGTACATGATGCATCTTGTGTTGCTCACCTATCTTGTTTTGTATCCACAGATGTACTGCACTTACCAATCTCTGCTATATTTGACTATAGGCGTATGGATCGAGTGTAGACAACTTAGAGGTGGACGTTGTGCCGGGTCGGGTCGGCTTAGCACGGGCTCATCATGGTTTATGTCTAAACTGTGCCGGGACGCGACAATCCATCGTGCCCACCGTACCAGGCCGGGCCAGCACTTTTGGCGAGCCCAAGCACGTCCTATTTGCGATTCGTGCCTGTATCGTGCCGTGTCAGCCCAAGCCTAGCCCATTTGCACTATTGCGACGAGAAGAAAGGAACCAGAGACACATGAAGTTAAGACAATGGACACAAATATTATAAAAAAATAATTAAATTTTATTTATTCTTAGAACGAGGGGGATGTGCTGAACACGAGCGAGAGAGAGGGCAACGAGAGAGTGATGAAGAGAGGCAATCGAGATTGAGAGAGGCGGATGAGCGAGGGAGAAATTGAGAGAGACAGGTGAGAGAGAGAGCTGACCCGTCTCTCTCAGGTGTCGGCGGCGGGAGTGGCGTTCATGCTATTGGGTATAGCCATAACGCTCACACTCTGTGAGTTGATGACCTTCATACTAAGCTTCTTCCTCATGCTCTGCGTCAACGGGTCCGACATGGCCTATGCTATAATGTCGTGCCGGGCCGTGCCACTCATCGTGCTTGGTTCTCGAGCTCGGTACGGCCCATGTTACAGTGTTATACCGGCCTATTATAGTCCACTTCGTGTCGGGCCGGACTTCGAACCGTGCCGTGCCCGCTGTGGCTCGGACCGGCCTAAAAGAGCCCGGCCCGAATGCCCACCTCTAGTAAACACAGTGTTCAAAAAGGCGGCAAAAGGTGGCGCCTAGGCGTCGCCTAGGCGCTAGGCGGTGGCCCTCCGCCTCGCCTTGGCACAATATCGTGCTCTAGACGGAGGAGCCGCCTCGGCGGAGCTCAGCGGACACGCAGGCGGGTGTAGGCGGCTCTGATCGGCGAAAAGGCGAGCGTAGGTGGGCTCTGAGTAGGGGTGGGCATTCGGTGGAGCTTGAGGGGGCCAAGGACGAGGGCAGGCGGCGCCGAGGGAGGCGGGCAGGCAGCGCCAAGGGAACCGGGAGGAGACGTCGACCGTCGGGGAGCTCAAGGGAGGATGGGCTAGAGGGCAAGCAGCACCGAGGGAGGAGCCTTAGGGCCTCAGCCACTAGAATCGGGTTCGGGAGTGCTGCGCGAAGGGAAGACTAGAGGCCGCTGAATGCTCGATCTAGGGTTGCTACCTAGGAGTCACGGACTTGGGGAATTTGTTAACTGTGTCTGCGTAAGTGCTAATCGGTGTTTGGTTATTCGGTGATAAGAGCTTAGTCTCAGTGATTTGTGCAAACTAATGTGTTGCACTTAGTCTCAGTGATAAGAGCTTACAATGTAGGAATGGGGTATAAATCAATAAATGGGGGACAGTTCTACTGAAATGTGGCTTTTGTTAGCTCGAAGATTTGTTATGGTTCAATGTGCAGATTGTAGAAGGCACCAAGCAGTACAAGGTATTCAGAAAAATTAAGTTTATTTAATAGCCGATGCTTGTTTACGATTTTCGTCTAGGCGTCGCCTAGGCGGGCTAGGCGCTAGGCAGTGGGCCTCCGCCCGCCTACCGCCTAGCGCTTTTTTGAACCTTGAGTAAACATGCCCATCCATGGTTGAAGAGAATAGGCTTTAGTTCTCTTAGTACTACCACGGGTACCCCAATAAATCCTCTGGGCTTGCTCTAGTGGAAATCAATGCGATTCTGGAACCATCTTGCTTCCACCTCAGAAATTTTGAATGTATTAGCCCTCTCTATTTTGTTTTTTTTTTTAAAATAGCTTCCATCAAACAGAAATTACAAAAATGCGCGTTTTAGGACACTGCAAAATTTTTCCAAACTTTTTTATGACCCGAGCCCACCTTACCGCATGCGTGAGGCGCTACTCCCTGTGATCGTTCCCCCAGCCTGCGGGGCCCGCCAAGCCGCTCTCCCGGGGCGCTGCTTCGCGCGCCTCCAACTAGGGATGCAAACGGATCGGATACGGATGGATTTCACTCATTCCGTATCTTATTCTAAATTTTTCTCGGATATAGAATCGGATACGGACAGTGTCGGATTCAAATACGAATACGAATACGGATTACTTTGGTCACGAATACGGAGCGAATACAGATCGTTCCGGATACGGTTAGTCTCGGTCACAAATAGTTAGTTAGATAATGCGTGAAAGTAAAAACCATATATGTCATGCATATTAGGATCGATCAACCATACACAAAACTTTACTAGAACCTTCAAGACATATAATTGTTTCGAATTCAATAATAGGTGTCTTCCCTACGTAAGAATAATATACAGCCAAGTATAATTTCAATCAACATATGAACTTATATGATGTATAATGTTTATGTTTATCGGATCTGTTATCGGATATCTATTTCACTAATTTACATTAATATTTTTCCGGATATCTCGGATATGCGGGTACGGATCGGATACGAATCGGATACTTCTCTTCCCATATCTTAACCCATTTTTTCGGATAGGCGGATTCGAATCCGGATCGAACCGGATATCATTTTTTCAGATTCGAATCGGGTTTTAAACGAATTCGGGCTTGGATTGATCGGAAATTATCCGCTCCGTTTACACCCCTCCCTCCAACTACCTCAAGACCTCTCACTTGCCCAGCCTGTGTTTATGAACCGCAAGGCGTCGTATAGTTCGTTCGAGATGGACTCTACTAAACTCCTCCTTCGTTTAATTGCTGCGGATTCATGCGATTTTCCCCCATTTTATTAACCGCTTTCGTTGCCTGCGCAGTTGATTCGTAGATTTGATTTAGATGCCATATCGATTTGCTTGTACCGTCCACGGCGAGATCTCGTTTGCAATTTGCAAATTTGCCTGGTGGTTGTATGATTACTGCCCTACCATCTCAAAGTATGGCAGTTTTGATGTGGAAGAATGTGGATTGTCTTGAATTTTTTTTTTTTTTTTGAAAGAGCAGCAAGAGGATTGCCGCAAATATATTAAGAAAGGAAGTATGGTAGTGGCCCCATTTTTATGGGAAAAAACTGGGTCCGAAAAAACCTCACAACTAAAACACCACGCACCTCGACAGCCTCCTAGCTAGAAAACCCCAAACACTGAACAGAAATTATGCTTGCCACTTTTCTTTGCTTTTGCAGCTGTTCGCCGTGGTTTGCCGTGTGTTGCAATGTAGGATAATGTGTGTCGTACACTAGGGGAGATTTTGGTGTTCTTATTCATCTTGCAGCCTGCTCATTGGAAATTGGGAAATGAGCATTGTCGCCTGAAGTATGATCCTTTGCATGGTATGACCATACGAGGAGTTCTATCTTGTGCTTTGAGCCTTCGGCATGTCAGATATGAACCTTATAAGGCTATCCTTGTTCAATCTTTGAGCTCCGTTTGCATTGCACTTCGGACTAGTTATGCTAAAATGCTTAACAGATTCACTTGGTCTTTGTAGTCATCCTCTGGTTCACAGTGGCAAGGTTCATGATGCTGAATTTGCGAAGGATCGTGCGCGACCAAGGGGTTGATAAGCCCAACATTTTTTGACAGAATATGTCAGTCAGAGTATGTCATGGAGTAGTTTGCAAAGTACAGTAACCTTCTCTCGGTTCATGTGTCGCTAGGTTCTACTCTATTTCAGTAAGGCACCAAACCTTATGCTGTTCGTTCAGATCCAACAAGCACTAGACCAACGACAGTGACAAAGCTAAGAGAGCATGCCAGATGAAGAAACAGTACAGATTTTTATATGGCAGGTCACCAGATTGATAGGAACATACTAACGATACGATACTGAAGCTATTTGTTAAAGCAGAACTTGCTTTGTTCTACTACTACAGCTTGGTACCCAAAAAACATTTGCACTTGCAATACCTGCTGGAAATGGAAATTGGCCATTTTATGGTCAGCATTTCTGCTTCCCTGCCTGCTGAAATTTTTGAGCAGGAGTGATTAATCAACTGAGCCCCATCTTTTTCAAGGCATTTGGCTGTATCCTAGTATATGGTTTGATTAAACAACTAAACAAGTACAGAAAGTGAACTAAAAAGAAGCCAGAAGAGGCACCTAATTCCGGCACTATATTCCTCCACAGTAGTTGGGTGATCTGGTAGTACCTAATTGATCTGTTCTTTCGTAGTCGCATCACGATTAGTTGTTTGTCCCAGCGAATGATCAAGGAAGGATGCTAGTGCTCTAGTACGTGTGCCAATTCATGAACACTACTGTGGCACAGTGCTTCAACTTTCAATCCACCTACTTAGGCCCAATTTGCAGTGCAGCTGGTGTTGCAGGCCAGCTGGTGGCTTTCGGACACCTACTGCTGCTCGGGCCTGCTGCAACACCGTACGGCCAGGGCGGTGCAGCGGCCCTGGAGCACTGCGGGGCGAAGCAGGAATTTTTTTATTTAATATTTATTTTAAATCTTTTTTTTAAAACTAATCGACGGAATTTAAAAATTGCAAAAATACACGTCTGTCATCTCAGTACGGAGCGATCGCCTCATACTAGGGCGACAGGTGCCTGACCTAACGGCGAAACTCGAAAATTTAACGGCAGAGATAAATTTTTTTTAAAAAAACACCAATCGCCCAAACACGGGGCGATAGGTACAGTGCTACACAGTTGGCGATTGCATTTTTTTAAATTTTTTTTAGTTCTTCTGTTAAACTTTCGAATTTCGCCGTTAGGTCAGGCACTGGGGCGATCGCCTCAGGCGTGTATTTTTGCAATTTTTAAATTCCGTCGATTAGTTTTGAAAAAAAAATTAAAATAAATATTAAATAAAAAAAAAATTCGGCGAAGCAGCACACCTTGGGGGAGCGGAGGGAGCAGCGCCTGGCTCGGGCCCGGCAAGGTGGGCCCGGGCCACAAAAAAAATTCTGAAAAATTTTGCAGCATCTGAAGGGCGCGGCACACATGCACAAGACTTGACAGGGGCCATTTTCAAAAATAGCAAAACGCAGGAGCTAATACAGTCAAAATTTCTCCACCTCGTAACGAACGAACGATGGACCATTTCTTTTTAAAGATTCAGAGCAAGGGCTCAGTCCAGCGGCAGAGCTGGGTCCTAGGCCACCAGGTCCGGGCTCAAGGTCTAGCTCAAAAACCGGAGAAGTGGCTTTGGCTGAAGAGGCAGAGAAATGGCTAGGCTATTCGGCTTTGAACTGAATCTCACTATGTAAGATTTATATAGTAGATAGGGGTGGAAACGAGCCTAGCCGAGCTAGGCTCGGCTCGGCTCGGTGCGGCTCGGTGAGATGGCGAGCCGAGCCAGCTCGGCTCGACCCTGAGACGAGCCTAGAAAACCAGCTCGGCTCGGCTCGAGGTCGGCTCGCGAGCCGGCTCGTTGGCTCGCCGAGCCAGCGCCTGGTGTATATAGTTGGACGTTGGGCAGTAAAAGAATCAATAGAATACAAATCTGTGCAATAAGATAAGTACATGCCACATACAGGTAAGTATACATTTCATAGTTTCATATGATATCTAGGTAAAAACACATTTCATAGTTTCATATGATATGATATCTAGCCATCCAGCCATCCAGGTAAGTAGTAAGTACATGCCACATTGCCACATACAGGAAGCAAAAGGTTCTACATGCCATTATGCCAAGACATAAACATGATACAAAATTCTACTCATTATAAATACTCTTGCATTCAGCAGGCTTCAGCATTCTTAACTGGTCGGTCCAAGATTCACTATGTCATTTCTCAAGGTATTTTAATTTAAGCTCTCATTAATGTAATACTAATTTGATAAGTGCTGTAGTAGTCAAGAAACAGCAGGTAAGCTACTTTGTCTAATGGTCTGATGAACTCTTGCGAACAATATAATTCTGTATTATCCATGGCACAGAGGACTCTATGATCTGAACCAAACTCACCAGCATGTACACCATGAACAGAGGAGACACACACAAAAGGAATTTACATATCTCAAATCACAATTCATAGTATGTCATGACCTCTGGTAGCCTCTCTTTTCTTTCAAGCCAGGAGAGTGAGAATGGTAGGAGTGACAGCAGAAAATTCAGAATGGGAGGTGGTGGGCAGAAACCTCACCGTGGTAATGTTTGGGCTGATGATTTCTCCGCGCCTGGGTGGTGATGCTCCGCGCCTGGCCGACGCGACGCGAGGGGAGCCGGTGGCCTGCTCCGCTGCTGGGCGCCTGGGTGGTCGCCGAGTCGCCGTGATGCTCCTCCGTGGTCGCCGAGTCGGAGTGCCCTGGCGGCTGGCCGAGACGCCGAGTTGAGATTGCCGGATTGGGGTCTGGCCGTCTGGGGAAGGCCGAGGGACCTGAGTAGGGAACTGCCGAACTGGGGATTGGGCGATTGGCCTTGGCGTTGGCGCTTGGCGATTGCTAGGGCTAAGGGCTTGGCTGATTGGGGAAGGAATGGGGAAGGAACAAGGATTGGGGAAGACTCACGGGAAGGAATCGGCCGAATCGCCAGCCGCCAGGAGCCCAGGACAGAGGACGCCAGGGGAGGACGGGGTCACGGGAGGGGATTAGGGCATAGCAGCCGCATAGGGGAAGAGCCGAAGAGAATTTTTGCCGCTGGGCTGGGCCTGGGCGCTGAAATTTGGCTGGCCGATATTGCCTGAGCCAGTTATTTCATGAGCGGCTCGGTGGTCGAGCCGAGCCGGCTCGTTGTTTTTCCGAGCCTAAAAAACAGGCTCGGCTTGGGCTCGGTCCGAGCCACGAGCCTGTGCGAGCCGAGCCAGGCTCGGCCCGAACCATGAGCCTGTGCGAGCCGAGCCAGGCTCGGCCGAGCCCGAGCCGAGCTGCGAGCCGCGAGCTAATTTTCCAGCCCTAATAGTAGATCACCATAGAAATAGTGATCTAGGCCTAAGGCACGAGGCCCAGCTGGCTGCACCCCTGGCTCAGTCCACACCACCAAGACCGCTGCAATTGCCGGTTTTTAAAGGTTAGTCCGTACGGTGAAAGAGCAGTCCGTGTTGGAATGTGAAGTCTGGAGTTAAAAAAGCCACATCATACCTTGAGAAGGAATTCATGGCGCAACTTCTTTAAGATGGCCGCTGTCCATAAGTATACGTCGCTACGGCCGATGAGACTTCGTCAGGGACTGAAAAGCAGCTGGAGAGGGACCAACTGAAATTAGCTATTTTGTACTTACATAGAGGCTGGTTACATTCCACCCTTGTATTATTCAGGAAATATACAGGCAAAAGTTTGTAGATACGCAATATTTAACTAACTGTGATGCCCTTTTTCATGGCATATTTTCAATTAGAAGAATTGTTTACAGACTGGACTGCACTATTGCCCAGAAACTCAGCAAGTTCTTTTCTAACTGTTGCCGACTGTTAGAAATACCCATCTTCTTTCTGTGACTATAGTATAAGAAAACAACGATTTATCTATCGCCGCAGCTCTAATATAAATGCTTGATATTTTGTTTTGCACAATCATGAAACCGAGAGAGATACAGTAGCTGAACGCAACTTTACGCCATCATCGTCCCACTTCGTCTCTGGAGCAGTAGCACCAGCAATGTATGTCTGTCACCAAATGAGAATGCAAATTAAATACTGCAACAGAAATATGAGGCAAAGGGCCAGTAATTAATCAGTAAGAAAATGCATCTGTCTTAAATAGGTGATAAGATTAGTTCTATAAGATCTAGCTATAGATTGCGAGCTTTCGGCACAACATATCCATAAATTTGGGCATCTGCTAGTTCTAAAAGAAATGGGCATTTGCTGCTCTTACTTAGCAAGCGAGAATCTCTCGTACTGGCAATGCAACAATTATTTTGCTTTAGGTTGCCTCCAGCACTGTTAATCAAAATGTGAAGAATGGAATGCAACCAGGGAAGCAATATCAAGTAGGATTTTTTTAAACCATACTAACCACCAAGCAAAGAACTCGGATTAAGATAAGTAGGCAATACTTCCACAAAAATAAAGTTGGCCAATCATATGCTATAGCATCCTAGGGACACATGAGTATTTCCTCAGACATTAGTTATACAACATCTCATTGTCACCTTTACTTCTACACATGAATCCAAAAGGACGCTATTCAACTGACAACAGGGGCGGAGCCAGGATTTTAGGTTAGGGGGGGCCACGTGGAGCAACTAAAAATTATCGTAGTATCCATAAAAAAATAACATAGCAATATCGATGCATTTAAATTTAAAAATAGCATAACCACATGTCTACATAAGAAAAATATGATATATTTTTTTAGATTAAGAAACTTACATCTCTATTAACTTAAATTTAGTTCTACGACTACCTAGAAGATCATACAAGTCAAAAGTTTATCTGAACTAATTTTCATTGCTAGTTCTTTTTCAATGTAAATTATCATGCAATGTCAAGAAAGTCATCTCCTATTTTATTTCGAATGCGGGTCTTGACAAGTTTCATGATTGAAAATACTCGCTCTGTGGTTCTTTGTTGACAGGAATAGTTATAACCAATCGTAATGACCTATCAACCATTGAATAATGAAAAGTTTTACTGCTTTTATATAATCCATTTGTTAAGTTAGTAAGAGAAATTAAGCATTGCATACATCAAATTGAGAAAAATAAAATCTTTACCTATTGAAAATGGACTAGACCTTTATTTACTGTTTGCTAATGCTAGCTACTATTAATTAATATCTACTAAACTTTATTTTGATTAGGGGGCAGGGCCCCCGCCTGCCTTGGCGCGCCTACGACCGACAAATTATAACAAAATAACTTATTACCTACGGTCAGCAATTCAAGGATTTATTTCTATGTTTATTGGTGCATGTAACTTGTAAAGATGAATGTTCGGAGGTGTAACATCCCAATTTTCTTATTCTTTAAAAATTATTTTAAATTAACTATTCCAAAGTATTTGGATTTTTATTTGGAATTCATGCATTATATTAGAATTCAAATTCCAAATCAATCTCCAATTCGTCTCCAATTCAATCTATTCAAATTCAAAACTCAAATTCAAATTTATTTCCCTCTCAAATTTCTTGGGCTTTAGCCCAACTTTCTTTCTCCTTTCTCTAGATTGAGCCAATTTTCTCCCTTGGCCCAGCCGGCCCAAGCCATCTCTCTCTCTCCTCTCCCTGTGCCTTTGCTCACCGCTCTGCGTGCATCACGCTAAGCCGTGTCCCAACCGGCTACGCCATCGCTCGCTGTCGCCATCATCGGCCAGAGCCTACACCATCCACTCCCTTATTCTCTCCTCCTCTTCTTGATCTCTCTTTCTCTCTGTGTCTCACTGATAGTAAGGGCCCTTATATCAATCTCTAGAGCTTTTATTCATTTTAATCCAAATAAAATATTCCGAGGAATCTTCCTCTTTCTTTCTCATTTTTCTAGGAATTTCCTTTCCAGCAGGCTTTCTAATAGCACATTCTTCTGCATCCTAACTCCAAATCAAGCTGTTCCGGTTCCTAAATTCATCTAAAATCATCATCTATCCTTTTTTATTTTTTTTTAAATTTTTTACATTTTATTTTTTTTGGTTATTAATTGTATCATTTTGTGTTCGTTAAACTGATGTTGTTGAAGCAAAGCTTGGAGCAGCTAGAGGAAGTGACAACCACCTACGAAGAAGGCAAGTCTTGCTTGACCATGTGGTATCTACTGTTTTTGCACTTTATTTTATATTCTTTAAAACTAGTATGCATGGCTATTTACATGAAATGTTAATTTTTTTGTTTAGGATTATGATTAATCCTAATTGAAAATTTCCTCCATGTTATCGACATTATTGTACTTTTGTCACCTTAGTATAGTTGATCCCTTGCAACGAGTATGTTAGTGATGTAGCGTAATATGGTAGAAATGCTTAGACTTGCTATATCGGTCGATATCATCCTATGGGTGGGAATATGTAAAAATATTTAAAACCATTGTTTATTCAAAATGATATGACAATAGGTATTGTCATTGGTTTTTAAATTAAATAAAATAAAAAATTGATTTAGACTTGTGCAGATGGTAAGTTAAGGCAAGTGTAGATTGAGCACGAGATATTGTAATGTGATAGTTTCACCCGAGTCAATTAAGGGCTGATGATGCGTATGCCTATTCAAACCGAGTTATACCGTAGAACCATATGTCCAAGATGAGGTGGACCTGGCTAATTAATTTGCAACGATCTAGCTTTGATTTTGCCAGTTGTAGGAATGTGGATGTCAGACTGAGACAGCTTATTCCCACATGGCGCAAAAGGGGGCTTCTGACTAGCAACTAGAACCCTTTAGCGGTGAAACCTTAGCAGGCAGAGTCAAGATAGGTTGGCGCACTGTAAAAGCCTTGTCACTATCTTCTCACCGTACACCAAAGGAAGTGTGCTTATCCGGTGGCATTTTGGGACGATCATGGCTTATAGGCAAAGTGTAAAACTGATTGAACAGCAGTGCCCACAGTCTAGGGTAGGCAAGGTGAGTCTTTTCACACAAAAGATTTATGGTTTTGTTTTAAAATGATCTTTTGGGAATCTGGGAGTCGTAAGGGATAACAAGTGATTATTCTGGGAGCTAAAGAAAGTCAGGTAGATAGAACCTAATTTGTTGAACCTTGGCAAATAGAGAATTAATACTAGTGGTGGTAGCTAGAACCATCGCTAGAAAAAAAAAGTAGTTTCAATTATTGCAACTAGTTTGTCAAATATTTGGTTTTGGAAAACTATGGTCTATTTGAAATTGAAAATGTGGCTTTAAACACAAAAAAAAAACTATTATGCCTTTATCGTTAAGGCTTGCATCTATGTAGTTGAATAATTCCCAAAACTTGTGGAGTACATTATATACTCACATGCTACACTCAAATAATTCTCAGAAGTCTTTGAAGATGTTAAGGAGGATATGACTTCTACGCATGTGGCTTTGACAAAGGACACCAGTAGTACTAGGCGTGTTTCCCCCAGTCAGTTGCCGGTGGGCAAATTGATGGGTCTTCATCCGGAGTTTATCTTGTTTCCCGTTTTCCGTTGCATGTAAGACTAAAGGTCGTGTGACCTTTGATGTAGTAAGTGACCATAAGGCCAGTACTCAGTTACTTTATTTGTGTTATCTACCGTGTTTTGGTTATGATTCACCACTGTTTCCAACTGTATGCACTAGCTTGATCTAGGACTGGTGTAGAAATACACACATGGTTCAAATTCAGAAATCCGGTGTCGACAGGGAGCTTTGACTACTTGGATAAATTGTAGTGTCAGAATCTAGAGGGCTGTGGTAAGGGGTCAAGAAAGCAGCAACACAAAAGATATGAAGACAAGAAAACAGCTATCTCAGAACAAAACCACACGTCGTAAAGCAAGAAATTTCAAGCATTCATCTTTTTTGAAGAATGAAAATAAAAAGTAAGAACTGAATACCTTCCCACTAGTCAAGGTAGCCATTAGAGCAACATGTTCATTGTCAACACTGAACTCATAGAAGTAATATATCCTGTGGAACCATTCTCTCATGACAAAAATGAAAGTACAAGAACAATTATGTCCAATTTGGACACTGTTATTGATGAGGAATAATGATTTTTTAGATATGTTCTGTCTCAAAGTTAATGGAAAGATCAAGATAGTACCTAATATCCTCCTCATCCTTAACTTTAATTGTTCGAGCTGAGTATAATTTTGCACCACCTATGAAATGAAACAAAAATAATAATTTACTAATAAATTAGGACAATACAAAGCAGATCATTCCAAATGAGAACACCACGTTAACACTATATCATAGTTACCAGCAACACGGTTTGTCCGAGTCGCAGTACTGGATTTGGGTTCGCAGTTTGCTACTTTTTCTTCCAATTTCTACTGAAAACACGAACTCCGTACCCTAAACCTGTTCGGGTTCGACGAATCTGGTTCGTGATTTGCGGGGGTTTACAGCGAATCCAGTAACTATGCACTATATGCTAATAGAATGTTTTCAATTCATATTTGTCTGTACAAAATTTTGCAAATGTTAGAAACAAATTATAAACCAGAGTTCATATTTCAATTCATATTTTCAGCAAGGAACAAAACAATTTCAAAAAAATAACCATATAAAGTTTTAGGAAAATAACATCATTAGAAAATGAGAAAAATTATATAATGTTAACCAGAATGTTTAAAAACACAATAGAAGCATGTAACCACATTGTCCAACTCATCGTCAAAGAAATTAACTGTTCAATCTTCTTAGCTATTTGTTAAAAACTTTGATGCAAAATAAACCAAAACTTTTAAATCATTAGACAATGTGTCACTTCAATTAATAAACATGACGTGTTGATCATATAATGATTCGCCACATTTAAAGTGACATCCACACATGAAGTTAGGTTAACATTAAGAAATTTCCTCATCTGATAAAGTGATAAGTGCAAACTGTGAATACTTCGTGTCCATTTTCATCTTAGAAAAATATATTTTAAATAAAATGCTGCACTTTGAAGTCTAAGATGACAGAAATAACCAGGTACAAATATCTTTGATGCCTCCTTTAGAGTGCCCAAGTCCGTTATATCTTTGGCCTGTAAAACAATATTTGTGTATAAACTAAGAACATAAGGATTTTCTTCATTGTGTGATATCATATAAAAACATGTCTATGAGCCTAGTATTACATATAGAAATAGTGATACAGAGCAACGTCATCAGCAGCAAAACTACTGCAAGTGCTAATAGAAGCCTTTTAAACCCACTATTTGTTTGATATATGCAATTATGCATACAAGAATGGTAAATGTTAAATGTGGTAAATCACATCTAGTCTTTTAGGATTTAGAAAGGTGTACTAGATGAATCCTAATAGGATTAGGATTCTAAATCCTAATAGGAGAGGGATTCCTAATCCTAATAGGTGTAGGATTCCTATTTGCTTTCAAAGAGAACTAGGGAGACTATATAAACCTATGGAGTGGTTATGGAGAACCCAAGCAACCAAGAAGCCACAAGCCAACTCATCTATAGCAAAAGGTGCAGAATAAGATTAGAGGATAGGTTATTCTTTAGCACTAGACTCTTGTATAGAGTAAGGATCCAAGGGTTCTAAAAAGTTCGAGAGATTGTGAGAGCAACAATCTCTTGTACTCTTTTGAGATTGTGTTTAAAGAATTTGCGGTCGGCTTCGCCAAATTTTTCTCTCGTTGTGGTTGCTTCAACGTCATTATTTTGGTTCTCTCTACGAGATTCATCTGCTTCATTTTTGAAACCGTGAACACTCGTGTCTTATCTCACAAAACTCTGATCCAATCCGGGAGCTGTTGAGCATAAGAAGGGGTATCAGAGTATAACAAGTGGTATCAGAGCTAAGACCAGATTAATCATATTTGTGAGAAGGTCGGTAAAGCATCAGGTTGCAAAAAATCAAGATTGGTGTCGACAATATGGAATTAAGTAGAGAAATTTGATGGCAGAGAAAATTTCAGCAGGTGAAAATGTGTGGTGAAGGATGTCCTTGTTCAGCAAGAATTAATCATCGCTCTTGAAGGGGGCAATCCAAAAAAGACGTCCGTGGAAGACTAGAAAGTAATAGAGTGGAAGGCTGTCAGTACAATCCGTCTATATTTCTCCGATGAGGTAAAGTAATCGGTGATCAAGGAGAATTCACCGAAGAAATTACGGAAGGATTTAGAAGAATTGTATATGGCAAAGTCGCTGATAAATCGGTGGGTGACAGGTTGCGCATGGAGGAAAGGACACGGTTCGTTGACCATCTCAAAATTTTCAACAAGCTTATCACACAACTGATTAGTGTGGATGAGAAAATTGACGATGAACACTCTCAATTTCAACAAGACAATTGCATATCTATTGGAGGCAAAGTCCTTGAAAAAGCCATCCGAACCTTCATCCTTGAGTGATCAAGCATTAACTGCAGTAGGTGTTGTAGGCAAAAGCAAGAGTTACAAAAATAATAAGGGCAAGAGTAAGGGCACACGTCTATGCATCTATGTAATGAGGAAGGTCATATGATAAAGTATTGTCTGAGTTTGAAGCAAATGAAGGGTGTATACTCAATGGCGGTAGCAAAAGATGATTTGGACATACTTGTCATCAATCAACTGGGTACTTCTCATGGATGGATATTAGATTCAGGTTATCGCTTCCAAATATGTTTGGCGAGAGAGATGTTTGACGAAGAATCTCTACGCCCGACGCATGGAACTATCACTTGGGAGTATGCCATTACTAAGGTGGGAACAGTTACATTAGAGATGTATGATGGAGCACATCGCATATTGATGGGAGTTTGGTATGTTCAAAGTATAAAGAAGAATATAATATCTATGAGGTCACTTGAACTCGAAGGTTGTGAGGTATCATTTTGAGGTGGAGTCATGCGAGTTACTTGAAAAGGGTAGGTGACCATGAAAAATATATGGAGCAATGGAGGATATCGATTGATAAGTAAACCTAAAGGAAGGGCAAATAATAGGAGGTATGAAAAAATCTTGATCAGGAGAAAGAAGCTGTGTCGTTAACGGTAGGTAATCAGATCTCAACTGCAATTATGTCCCGAACTGTAAAGACGGTTGCAAAATCTAACAAACATAAAGACGAAGATGCAAGCTGTTAGAAGAAGGAAGACGTGGCAGGACCAACCACCACAACCATCGAGAAGGTAGAGCTCGAAGGTGGTACAAACCTATGACATGGAGAGTTGTAGAAACAAGACATGTGATTAACCAAACTACACAAAGAAAGGGATCTCAGGTAGAGGGTTTGGGAGGCTAAGCACAAACATCAATACGCATATTGCGGTGATGTGCATAAACCCCTATGGTGGGGCACTAACATAGTGAGAAGAAAAAGAAAAAAATATGGAGCCAACTTGGAGTGAGTTCTTGGAGGAACATATGACTCCAATGGATAAAAGTTAAGGTGGAAATTGTTAAATATGGTGACTCATATCTACCCTTTTAGGATTTTGAAATATATATTAAATGAATCCTAATAGAATTAGGATTCCTATTTGCTTTGGAGAAGAACTAGGGAGACTATATAAACTTAGAGGGTGGTCATGAAGAACCCAAACAACCAAGAAGCCACAAGCCAACTCATCCAGAACAAAATGTGCACAAGAGGATTACAGGTTAGGTTATTCTTTAGTACTAGATTCTTGTATAGTGTAAGGATCTGAGGGTCCAAGGTTCGAGAAGTTGTGAGAGAGTAACAATCCCTTATCCTCTTTTGAGGTTGTGCTTAAAGAATTTGTTGTCAGCTTCGCCAAATCTTTATCTCATTGTAATTGCTTCAATATCGTTATTTTAGTTCTCTCTACAAGATTCATCTGCTTCATTCTTGAGACTGTGCACGCTCATACCTTATCTTACAAAACTCTGATCCGATCCAGGTGGCTGATACGTATAAGAAGGGGTATCAGAGTATAACAGTAAGATTATAACTGTGCCCTTCTTGTTAAATGCTTCCACCTATTGTCAATTGACTTGATTCACTCTAGCTAGTGCATACCACAGTCTAGTGGTCAGTTGGGAGACCAGGTAAGTAATGCTTGGTGTTTCTAAGATCTAACAGAATTTTATCAATAATGAATAAATATAGATGCAGGCTCGTGCTGTTCACAGAAGTGAGATCACACACATCACTATATCTCCATCGCATATATTGATTTATGCTATGTCCCGTTCAATATATATATACTGATTTATGCTATGCCACTATTTTACTGTTACGCAAGATAAATGTTACACAAACAGATAAATTCAGGGGTAAATATGAGCAATAAAAGTAGAACAGAAGAAAATGGCAAGTTACTCTACAAACCTCTAAGAATGTAATCTTGAGCTGATTGGATGGTTTAATGACCACGCTTACAAGTTCTGACCTACGATAGACAAAGGAACAGGACACTCTGCATTTAGCACGTCAAAAGCAGTCAGCACTAAAAATTCTATATTGTTCCAGAAGCAGTAGAGCAACTTCAAAAATTCTAATTTCTTCAGAATAGTAGAGCTACTTCCTATGTGAAATTAAGACTATACTAACAAGGATTAATCTTTGCGCACAAGTTGGAATGCTCGTCAAGCCGAACGGGGACCTTGCCTACCTACCTGTCTGGTGATGCGAAGCGGGCTGCGTACGCCCTGGGTTTGGCCTTGTCGCCGTAGTAGGTCGTGCCAGCGCTGTAGTCCTGAAATGTAGGAAAAATTCCAAGCCAAAACCAAATCTTGAGCTCGCCTACACCCAGCAACGGCTAACGAAGCCCAAACTGCAGAAGGAAATGAGAAGAACAAGACATCTTACCTCGGGCTCCAAGATGTCGTCGAAGGAGGGCGGCACGCGGATGGAGAAGCCGCTGCCGTAGTACTGCGACCACGACCTCGTGTTGGCGATGCCGCCCAGCACCGGGGCGCCCTTCCGAGGGGGATGCGTTGTTGTTGTTGTTGTTGTTGGCGGCGGCGACGGGGGAGGCGCCTCCTCGGCAGCGGCAGGGTTCAGTGCGGCCGCGGCGGAGGCGATGGCTGTGTGGATGGTGAGGTCACGGCGCGAGGCGCCGCAGCGGCAGAGCGGGCGCGCGGGGCCGGGGTTTCGGTGCCGCGGTGGCTTCGGATAAGGAGGCGAAGAGGTGGTGAGCGGGAGGAGGGCAATGGCCATGGCGCCACGTCGAGCGGACAAGGGACGGGAGCCGGGGCAGCCTAGCCGTGGCGAGAAAAAACACGGGATGGTGGTTCGGAAAAATATGTAGGTGGGGTAAGTTGAGATGTATATCTATGATTTTTTTTAGAATTTTTTGAAATTTTTTTTTAGTTCAGTTGCACGGTGGTTTCACGGAAGAGGGTTGCATCGGATATGTTGCCGGTTCGAAAATATCCGTGCAATCACTCTCGGTGAAACCATCAGTAATCAACTAAAAGTTTTAAAATTTGAAATCATCAATATTCTCATATATAAATTCATGATCAAATTCATCTTATACTAGCAGTTACAAAAGACAAATTTAGCATGAGCGGTGATTTTTTTTACTGTTCATCACTATTCATTTTTGCTGTTTGTTTTTTTTGTAACTGCTAGTATAGGATGAATTTGATCATGAAATTTTATATGTAGGTGGGGTAAGTTGAGATGTACATCCATGATTTTTTTTAGAATTTTTTGAAATTTTTTTTAGTTCAGTTGCACGGTGGTTTCACGGAGGGGGGTTGCACCGGATATGTTGCCTGGTGGTTCTAGCGAGGGACGCTAATCTTACCTGATGTATTCAGGTAAAAATTTTAATAGAGGTAGATTTTTTTTTATTATCTGTGGATATATTTATAGGTGACAAATTCTATTAGATGGGCAAACGAGTATGGGTATGGATAGTTTTATCCGTACCCGTTCCGCCCGATTACCTGCCACCTTCTATTGATATATAGGCTAGAACAGGCACCCAGTTAACCCCCTGATCCTCAATTTATGGTACCTCATTTTAGTAATTGTTGAATTTGAGCATCTTTGTGTTATTTACCTACATGTATTATTGTAATTCTTATTTTAATGTATATTTAAAATTTGAATCATTGATAATCAGTTTTTAATCCATAAAGTATAGCTAATACCTATAATTTCATCAAAAAGATTGTATTAGTATCATAGCTCGTTAGCTCTTAGTGCTATTTGGTTGAAAAGATTGTTAATAGTGACAAGTAAACGGGTATACTCGCGGGTATTATGTACCCGTGGGTGACGAGTATGGATGAGGTTTTTCACTCGCGATCCTTCGCGGATATACTTGTGAGAAAGATTTTGATTCGAAGGTATAAATATGAACGAGCACTACTCGTATCCGCTGCACCTGATTACCATTCCTAGTTCTAGTTCTGATGGATAAGCAGGGGCCATGCCGCGATATTGCACGCCGAGGCCACCGGAGTAGAGGTTTTTATGAGTAGTCTACTGCTAGTTTCGTTTTGAGAGCATTCCTTATTTGCCACTGAAAGTTGGCCGGATACCTAAAATGCCATCACAAAATTGCTTTTCCCTTCGTTGCCATCAAATCTCAACTTTCATCCTATTTTTGCCACTCCCGTCAGTGGACCGTTACTTTGGTCGTTAACTTGTAACTGAAAAGACGATTTTGCCCATTTTCATCCTCATTTAAATATATAAAATTTGCTCAGAATTTTATGAAAATTTTCTTGGAGATGATCTTAATGGAGTGCTAACATTTCTGTACAAATTTCAAAGCATGATCAACTCTGTGATTTTCTGAAAAATCTTTTAGTGATTCTGTCTTAATGAAAGAATCTAAATTTTGATTTTTTAGAAGTATTAAATAAATTCAAAATTTTCTAAAACTTTTTAGAGGGGTTTCTTGGATTATTTAGAACTTAAATAAAATATTTCTAGGCTTTTAAATGTTTTGAATTCAAAACCTTCAAGCTTTGAATTCAAAACATTTAAAAGCCTAAAAATATTTTATTTAAGTTCTAAATAATCCAATGAACCCCTCCAAAAATTTTCATAAATTTTTAAATTTATTTAATGCTTCTGAAAAATCAAAATCTAGATTCTTTCATTAAGATGGAATGGCTAAAAGATTTTTTCTAGAAAATCACAAAGCTGCTTATGCTCTGAAATTTTTACAAAAATGTTAGTACTCCCTTAAGATCATCTTCAAAAATTTTCATAAAATTCTAAGCGCATTTGATAGGTTTAAATGAGGATGAAGATGGGCAGAAATGTCTTTTCGCATACAAGTTAACGGCCAAAGTAACGATACGCTAACGGGAGTGGCAAAAACGGGATAAAACTTGAGATCTGATGGCAATGAAGGGAAGAGCAATTTTATGATGGTATTTTAGGGATCCGGCCAACTTTCAGTGGCAAATAAAAAATTTTCTCTTTGGTTTATCAAGCGATGCACTACATGCTAATGTTGTAACTTTGGCACTGAGAGAACAGTACATGTTATCGATCAGTTTTGCTATTTGTATATTGACATTTTTTAAGCAGGAATAAGTCCATTTTACACTTGAAACATTAAAATAAAAAGTTAACACTCTTAACTATAAAACCGGATATTTAACCCTTCCAAACATAAAAAATGTACAAAAATAGATTAATTTACAACCTAAGACGGATTTAGAGGGGTTTTGCATGAAGTGAACCCCACTCAAGATCGTTTCGCCATATTGACAATCACATCATCAAGTTTTGGTAATAAAAGATCCGATTCAAAAGTGTTGGTATATAGGGGCATAGGTAGCAGTAGGGCTCCGTTGGACTCGAACCCACCATCCGGCTACCTGACCTGAATTACTCTCTTTAGCATTGGTGTATAATTTTTGGCATAGCAGTAAGGAATGCACATGCGCTCAAGCACGACTGAAGAAAGAAGAAGCTTTACTAGTTGGTGAGCTGTTTCTTGGACTAGTGGCTTGGTAAGCCACTACTTGTTGAATGTCTAATTTGGTAATAAATAACTTTGCTTGCTACTTATAAAACTAGACTCTAACCTTAGCCGCTAGTAGAGACCGTAGAGAGAGGGGGGTGGCTCGACACCTCACCTTTGCGAGGACATAGTAGCTCGCCGAGTTGGGGGCACTTGATACACGTTGCGGGAGTCACCAGCTGTTAATATGTAATAGATTTTTTATTTAATTTTAAATATTAGTTTTTGGTTAGCATTCATATGCAAATCTATCTGCTAATTTTTATCAGATTTTTATTTCAAATTTTAGCTATGTACCGGTTTTAATTTGGAGTTTGTATGAAAATCAAATTGCTAATTTCTTTATTTTATTCTAAATTTATATTATTTTTTATTATATTTGATATGAACTCTTTCTTTTAATCTTAGCCATTATAACTCAGGTCCGCTAAATAGATGATTAGATGCCTTTCTTTAAATAATAATATCCTGACTACTATGGTTCAACTTAGATGTGGTCTATCAGATTAAGAGCTATATGTTTTTCTTTTTCATTAGAATTAATAGCTTCTTTTTTCTTTTTTTCTTAGCAAGTCTAAATGACATGCCATGAGTCTTTAATATATAATTTATTGTAACTGTGTAAATGGGTTTGTCGACATTTTGGGAATGGATCCCCCGACGAGCTTACTTGTTGAATGAGGGATCAACCAGGGCCCCTTTCCCGCGAAGGTGTTGGCGTCCGAAGATGCCACCGAGCTAGGACGATGGATGGTCGGAGGTTCAAAAGGAGACAATAGACAGGAGATTTTTTCCTAGTTCGGGCCTCTCGTGATGGAGATAACAGCCCTACGTCTAGTGGCTTTGCTACTGCCAGAAAGGTTTTACAGGGTGCTTGAGCGAGTGTATTGCACCTTTCTCTCTTTTCTCTTCTTCTTACCGACACACTTGGATGTTTCTTACAGCTTCCAAACCCCCTAAATGCTTCTTACAGCGGGGTATTTATAGATGACCTTAGTCTTACATTATTTATAACCGAATGACATACCACTACTGTGCCCGGACGTGGCCGTAACTGTTGCCCTCACTTTTCGCCATACCGCGACATGGAAGTAATGGCTCAGATCGTGGCCGTACGGTCCTGCGAGCCACCGCGCGATTAATGCCACATCGTCTTCGTGGGCCGCGCACGACCTGCCGATCATGTCCGGGGTCTTCTCTCAGTTCTGGCCGATCGTCGCACTTCCCCGAGCAAGTATGCTCGGAAAACTGAGGTGCATGCTCAGAGACAAGCTTGGTCATGGTCGGGGCAGACCCATCAGCCGGTCTGTCCGAGGATCTTCCCTGGGGACACCATCCAAGGGCAAATATGGTCGGCCAGAGATTGGCTGCCGGGGCATAATGGTCTTTATGGAAATTATCCAATCCCCGACAGGGTTGAATAAAGATAATAGTTGATTTGTTTGATTGATTGATGTTAACTTGTTCATAGATTTTCAAAAGTTTCACAAGCAAAAAGTTGTACAAGTATTTCTAGAATAACAAAGTGCTAGTACTAACCCTCGAATTAATGAGAACACAGCACAAACTATTTAATATGCTTGTCTCAATTAAGTCTAACCCTTTGAGCCCACCATCTATCTTTATCTTAGCTTTGACATTGTTGGCATCGACATTGTTGTCCTTGTTCTCACTTCTTTTCTCTCTCTATATATATTCCCTTTCTTCTTCTTGTCATCATCCCTTGTCTCAATTGGATCTATATCAGTAAAAATCGATGATATGGTTGCCAATATGGTAAAAACCAACCTAAAGTGGATCCTCATTAGATAACCCACTCTCTAACTAGGGTGTAAATTAACCCGAGTTTTAAATTTAGGGTGGTAAATACCTAGTTTTATAGTTGAGGGTGTTAAATGGATTTTTTGAAAAGTCTAAAGTTGTAAAATTGATTTATTACTTTTTAAGTGTAGGCCAATTTTCTTGGCATTGTATGTGTGTCTCTTTGATCTAATGATTTAAAATATAACTTTACTCAGAATTACTTAGAAAAAATACACATTATATATAGACTGCTCCATTAGTGTTTCCATATATTTGGCATAACATTGTTTTGTATATATTTAAAAAATAACATATTATAATAGGCTTCCAACATATCCCTCCTACAGATATTAGTAGGCACAATATTTTCACAAAGCCATTCCTGATTTGGACCATAGAACGTACAATGTTTTACATATATAAGTATAGTACAATGGCAATACACATAACCCACGATTGTGCAAAAGGCAACAACTACATACATCATACCTTGAATAACAATATCAGAACATGACGAAAACAACTAATGGCATGTTTCGAATACAGGACCAGTCCAATCCATATAGGATTTATGGAAAGAAAATCACACATTCCACACAAATTTTTTTAATAATATATTTTAAAAAAATTATAGAAATAATATGCCATTTAAAAAATTTATAGACCTACCGTACTACCGCCATTTCGAATGGCAACAATGCTAGGCCTATCGCCTTTCCAAACAGCGATAGAGATATGTTGTCAATGGCTACAGAGGCATGTTGTCATTTGAAATGGCAACAAAGGGACTAAAAGTTGGCCGAGCTTGCACTGTCAACAAGAACAAGTATATTTTTGCTCACATCTACCAGCCGAGGGAAAGAAAGAGAGAGAAGGAGGAGGAGGAGGAGGAGGAGAAAAAAGGGAGAAGAGGGAGGGGAAGGAGGAGGAGAACGGAGAAGGGGAGAAAAAGAGAAGAAGAAGAAGAAGGAGGAGGAGGTGCAGGAAGGGGAGGAGGAAGAGGAAGAAGCCTTAGCAACGTCATAGGTATAATTTTTGTTTCTATCAATTTTTTGCTTTAGCTGTATAAAGTAGCAATAGATGTGTAGTTATGTAGGTATTTTAAGATATGTAGTAGTATTTGAAATGTGTAGAATGGATTAGATTGGGCATGAAAAATTATGAAAAGTATGTGTGGCAGTATATAGTTCAGAAATTAAATTTCTAAATGTTTGTAGTGCTCGTTTCATGTAGTGTAGAGTAGACAAGATAGTGTTATGTTGTGCATGTAATAATAATTTGATGAAATGCTTGACAGGAATGGATGAACAAGTACAATTTAAAATACAGTATGGAGAAGGGATTCCGCAGATGGATGCACAAGGGGTGAAACTAGACAATTTTCTAAGTGTGGTGGCTAGCCTATCGCTTGTATGGAAGCGTCCATGGGGCATAGTAATGAGATGGTAGTACCATATATTCTCGTTGGACTATGAGTTGTGTGATCTGAAATTGCACGAGGTAAGCTGTTGGAGACGGGACTTCACGTACTAGGAGTTAGTGGAACTGTGGGGGCCGAAGCCGTGGAGCTCGTATGTAAGATTGAGGAATGAGAAAGGATGGTTATTAATGTTGTTGGCTCAAGTATTTTAGAAAGTCAATGCTAGCCATGTAAAGCAGGAGGAGGCTATTGCTAGTGAACCGAAGGAAGTTGGGGAGAGCAGTCAAAGTGCATAATGCGTAGTGAGGCAGGATGTGAATTCAGATCAAGAGAATGCACAAGCGAGGAAGTTGATGTTGTATTGCCAGAGCTGTAGGAATCGATGGATGTGGTAGATGAGGGAGAGCAGATTGGAGGGTTGGTGGAAGCAATGGAGGCTACGAGCCGTGACTGTAAGGTGATGAAGAGCCATTTCCCACGAAGTTTGAGGAGCATCAGTTCGATAGACTGGTGGTCAACGAGGCTGAAGACGTTGCATGTGAGTATGATCAGAATTAGGTGAGGTGAGAAGTCATTTACAAGAGTAAGTATGAGGTGTAGGAAGTAGTAACAGTATAGACAGTGTCGCCACAGAGAACCTTTAAGGTTGTCAAGTCAGATACCAGGATTTATGATGTGAGATGTGAGATGGACAGTTGCCTTTGGCGTGTCCATGCCTACTAGCCTAAATGAGACACTTTACAAGTGTTTTATAGTCGTCCCACACACATACATGCCGACGGAGTCTATGAAACCATGTAGAAATATCTCTTTAGGCTTTGTTATGAATGCAATGTACAGGGCGATTGCAGATAATCTAGATTTGGAGCCACGTGCTATCATACTTACAATAGAATAGAGGTTTCAATGCACCATCATTTATACGAAAGCATGGAGAGCGAAGCAGAAGGCCTTGGAAGTAAGTTTCGGGACTTACGAAGACTCCTATCAGAATATTTCAGTATTCGCAGCGCTTCGCTAGGAAGATGGTACTGAAGCACATATTCTTTGCTTTCGGTGCATGTATCAACGCCTTCAGGCATTACCACCTGTTACTTTGTGTGCAGAATATTTCTAACTGGAAAGTACAAGGGCTAGCTCTTGATTGCCATAGGAGTAGATGGCAACAATTAGATTCTTCTCATAGCGCTGGCATTTTGTGGAGGTGAAAACTCTGATAGCTGACTCTGGTTTCTGAGGAACATTAAAGCCGACATCATCGGTGAGTGGTCTAGAGTGTGCATCACACACGATCAGCATTCCAAGCTGTTGAAGACGATCATGTAGTTGCACCAAGGGCCAGATGAGCCATATGCATGACCTGATTTGCAAAGTAGGTGGTGCAAGTGTCATATGGGTGCCAACTTCTACGAGTAGTTCAGGAACAAAGAGCTCACTAATCTATTCAAGAGGTTGTGCAATAAGAATGATAAAGAAAGTTTGACACACTATAGAAGAAGTTGAACAAGCTGACAGCAAAGCATACAGCGGAGAAGGCAACGCCTACTATAGGAGATTCTCTAGTTGCTCTTGAAGAGTTACTCATAGACCCTCCGCACTTGGTTCGGAGGAACAGATAGGGAACAAAATGCTTCTCCAAGTGAATAGAGCATGAGCCCAGGGAGAAGTGGTATCTGCTTTACGACACCAACGGCGTCAGGTATGGGGTCATGACAACAAACCTAGCTGAGGTGTACATTTGGGTCATATGGGTTCTAATGTCTCTTCCCCTGGTAGCTATAGTGGAGGGAGTTTTTCGTGGATCACGAAGTACTTTATGAATCGACATGCTAGAGCGTTGGTCCGTATGAATGATCTTGCTGTCAAATACTTAGAGATGATCATTGCATACATGGAACAGAAAGGCAACAAGGGGGAGATGCACAAAGTAGTGAAGATGGGGACGAGGGAGCATTATTTTGAGGTATTATGCAGAGACAAACCCGGTCGTGGGATGAACAGAAGAACAACTGTTCAGGAGTGCATCATTCAGAAGCAAACATGTTCATGCACATGCAATAAGCCCCATCTGTTACACAGGCTATGCACACATGTCATGGCTACACGCTCAACAGTGTGTACGGACTCGGGTGTATTCATGTTAGAATACTTCAGGAAGGAAGCAGTGATGGTCAATTGGAGTGGAGAAATATATGGTTTCCGTGTGGTTGGTTTGTTCACGGGGTACCACAGTTGGGAGGATAAGATATATGGGTTCCTGAGATAAGATGGGTTCTTGACATGGGGAGGCTAAAGGGTGTCGGGTGTTGGCAGACAAGGCATATCAGGAACAATATGGACGCGGTAGAATGTGGGCGTCGAGCCAAGAAATGTTTGCTTCACAAAGAGATAGGCAGGGTTTCAAAAACCGGTGAAAATTTCTCTAAAACTACGGTTTCTGATGTTTTTCGAGCGATTTTCGTACCGTGAATTTTGAACCAGTTTTTTAAAATCGATTTTTGAAACCCTAGAGATAGGACACAATTTCAAGAATTATCCAATAGTGCCGAAACCATGAAAGGTGGTATGGGTGCAATGCAGTTTGTATGTAAAATTGTTGTATGGCTTCTACATGTAAAACTGGTGTATGAAATTTGACTGTTGTACATATTTTATTATTTTGAACAATGACATTTATATGTTGAATTATTGTACTCAATTTTTGGATTTCTATGTCAACTTATTGCATTTGTCTAACAACACACGCTGCCCCCACTTTCTCATAGTGAAGTGACAACACACTGTTCATTGCTTTATCAGCCCGATTTAACAACACGTTGCCCTTCGCTTTCTTAGAGTTAAGTGACAACACATTGTCCATTGTTTTGTCAGCCTGATTTGACAACATGCTGCCCCTGCTTTCTCATACGAAATTGATAACGTACTCGCACCCCTACCGCATTTCTTTGCCAAGCCTTTCGACCTATATATAACTCGTGCGCCTCAGTCGAGCTTCTTGAAGCCATTATAATGGCTGGTAGAGTAGGCATCTCCAAATGTACAAGGGGTAGAGGGGGCCATACAGGATCTCGAGGCCGCGACCCCAACCTCCAAGACACAGGCATCTACACCCTCCTCATACGCCTCCAAGAAATGTAGCAACTACTGCTGGTCGAGAGGAACAATAATGAAGCACTTCATAAGCAAAACATTGAGCTCCACAGGCAAAACGACGACCTACGTCATAAAAGGATTAGGGAGAGGAACAACGATGAGGTGGACCACCTCAATAGCGACTACCTCACCTAGTGCTACTGCGAGAACACGAGCTACAGTTATGCTTGCCACTACCGTGATAACCAGCTACATCCATGCCACCCAGACGACAAACACTCCTTGTGGGTGCTATATGGCTACACATTTGACTGGTAGCATCCTCCATCCATAGCACGGTATCCATGTACCCCTGTTTCCAATTACGAAAGGCCACCAACTATCTTCCACATAGTTTATATTAGGTTTCCCTTTATGTAGCCATTTGTACCGTAGAACTA
Organism: Guadua angustifolia; assembly: GCA_036346375.1. Taxonomy (NCBI): domain Eukaryota; kingdom Viridiplantae; phylum Streptophyta; class Magnoliopsida; order Poales; family Poaceae; genus Guadua; species Guadua angustifolia. The sequence goes on from CM070508.1 coordinate 21,295,431, forward strand.
GTAAGACCAACATCAGTACCGATCCAAACTATATACACCATGTACCTGTGGCGACTCATATAATTAGCCTAGGGTAGCAACAGTAATACTGCCATCACCCTAAAATAATTACACAAATCTCAGCATAGCACCGACAAAATATTGAAAAGTCCAGTACTTTACCAGCTACTATGTCGTGTTCAGAGTGTTACAGCAGAACAATAATTAGAGATTGTATGAAAATATATTCACTGCTTAGCCACGCAGGGCTATATGTCCATTACATAGGATTACAATACTTCCCTGTACAGCAAAAGTGTATGACTAGTGCCTGCACATACTAAATACCACCTAGGAGCATAATACAACCTATAGAACCTCTTAGTCCTCCTGATAGTAGTAGGTATAGTAGTAGCCCTTCGAGCCATCATCCTGATGACCCTGGAGCTGATCCTAGGAGTAAGCCTCATCACTAGCCTCAAATGTCGATCCATCAAGACCACCTTCTAGAAAAGGGGGAAATACAAGAGTGAGCACAGCGTACTCAGCAAGTATTAGATAACAGATGTATTATACTGATGTTTTTCTCTCCAACCAACACCAATTTCCTTCCTCTCAACTTAGTTTTTACCGAAATTAGATTTTTAGGGTTTTCTTTAAGGGTTGGCAAGTTTTAGTTATTGAAACTCAGCTACTAGCACCCGTATATGAGACAGACTAGCTTTTGCAACCTTCAATCTATGAGACAGGCTTGAATCCAAGATATTTAACCCTACACAGGTTTGTATCACTTTACCCATAATGGCCCCATTTTTGAGACTCCAGAACGTTTATCGCTATTCTGGTACTAGATCCCCAATCCTGTATTCCAAGGGGGATATCCTCCCGTCACTCGCAATTACAGTTGTACCCCGGTACTCCCGGTGGTACTTCTCCGGGCTTCAAATATACCGCCCCTAATCATTCCATTCACAACCTTCCACTTCTAACATTCCAAACACCATCAAATTGGGTATCCGGCATTACCCAGCTAGGCTATAATATACTTACCTCATGTGGAGATCATAGTACTTTCATGGGACAACCTTTTCTAACAGCGATTCATCTCGTTATGGTTGATATTGAAATTACAGCTCATTGTCCAAGTGTAGGTGTTTTGTCTTTATATTATAACCTCTGTAGAGAGTACCACCGGCGTGGGTACACCCCCACCCTTTCCCCTATGCTCTCTACCCACCAGCATAGTCACTACTAACACATCCACGACTCCATTCGTGGATATCCTAACACACACCCATCATTTCCAAACCATATTTTCTAATACCAACACCATATTACCAACTTCCACGTCACATTACAATTTTCCACATCACAAAACCATTTCCACATTGCAATACCATTCCCACCCATTTACCACAACACTTCTTTCATCCAACTCCCATTTACTCTCCCATTTTTGGAATTTAAGTTTTGATGCAGTGATGATACGATTATATGAAAAACATTAAAAATATTTAGCAAAGATGCTCAAGGAATCTTGCCTGGAATAAAACTTGACAATTTGCCCTTACTCGAAGATGGGTTCGGATTGGCGAGGCGATTCAGGTTGAGACCTGAAAACATAAAACTATTACTAGGGCCATTACATGAATTTAATTATCTTGGTGTCCAACTGATTTTCTGATCTATTGTTCAATTTTATCTGAGCAGAATTTATTAATACCATTTGTCAAATTTTTATGTGAACCATGAACCGATCACCCCAAATCGACATGGATCGCGGCGCGATTTATTTTTCTACCCTCTTATCTTTTTTCTCTTCTTTTTATTTTTCTTATTTTCTTTTTCACCTTTTTTTCTCTTCTCCTCCTTTCTATTTTTCTCTTGACTCCCTTCTTTTTCTCAGGTTTCGCCCGAACCTCTGGCTTCTTGCTCTTGGTTCTGTCGCCTCCCTCTCCTCTTCATTTCCTGGCCGATCTCCTCTCCTCCCTCTTGCTCTCCTGCTCACCTCCTGCACCTGACGCCTCCTCTCTCGCGCCTTCTTCCTCTACTCTCCTCGCCGGCCTCTCCTGCGCCTCCTCTCTCAGTCGCTCTCCCCACCAGCCAGCCTCCTCCCTGCCTGGCGCCTCCTGCTCTTGCGGCTCGGCACCAACCTCAGCCGCACCTCGCCACGCAAGGCACCGACCCCAGGCAGGCTTCCCGCACTCGGCTGCGCCATGGCCAAGTTCTGCCCTCCTCTATTGATCTAACAGAGCTAGAGTTCTACCCTTCTCATTTCTTTGTTTTTGCTTCATTTGCTTATTGATTTTGCTTTTGATTTCGGGTCTATGTTGAACGTTGGGGTTGGCTTGAAACAAGAATAGAGATTCTACACTAATCTTTACCCACAACTACTGAGACCATATGGGGAAAACCCAATCTATCACCTCCCCCATTCCCTTGGCTAGCTAATGCCTCAATCTATCATTTGCATATTATGCCCTATACTGTTGCTACTGCTAAGCTAGGGTAATGTGCACCTAGATGGTTGGGGATGAAGCTAGTGGGTTGCAATGAGGGTTGATGGCAGTATCAGGGGTGATGCTGGCTCTTGACATTGGGATGCCTCCACCTTGCTTCAGGTTGTCATCTCCTCTTCTGGTGATCTCCACCTCCCTCTTGTGGATACTCCTTAGATCACCTCTTCTGGATGTTGTCGCCCTCCTTCTTGTTGGTTGCTTCAGTTGAGGATGTTCTATGTTCTTGGATGAACACAAGCACTGGATGCTGCTTCGGTTTGTGGCTGTGCTCTTGTGATGTTCTCAGTTTGTGTTCTAGGAGCTTTGGCCGAATGGCTGTGCGGCTGGCTATTGGCTGGCAAGAGCTGGTTTTATGGCCTTAGCAATTTTTTGGCGAATAACCTTTATGCCCTTAGGGTTTTACTGCTCCCTATTGGCTTTGGGGTTATTACAGTCATTCTGCGCCCAAAACACTAACGATACCCGCATATCGTACCAGGTAAGTCTAAATGCCGAATGATGAACCCCGAAATATCGAGAGGTGCCTATCTGGGTCCCGGATAGATTAGGTACCTCAATGGAGATACCTTTCACTACGGGACTAACGACATTCTCCAATCCTTACATTTTATTTTCTTGCCTAATCATTTTTAATGTTTAATTAATTTTTTAATTAAACTGATAACCCCTCAGGTTATCACAGTACTCTAGCTTTCACTATGAAATGCTATACCATCCTTCGTTCCTTTCCTTCTAACTTTAAAACAACATATCACATCATTATGCCTACAATGAAAATCACACAAAACCGCTTGTAATTTTTCCCTAACTTCCCCTATGTCATTTTGACGAAGTGCAAGACCAACAAAAATCATGATGTGCATATTGCACAAATAAATCCCCCACCCTGTAAACACTTCCTTGCAAATTACAACTAAAAAACAAAAAATTACCTCTTTGTCGCCATTTCAATTGACGACTGAGATCTGTGCCAATAGACCATGTCTCTATCAGCATTCCAAATGGCAACAGTTTGGTAATTCTATAAAATTTTTAAGTGGTATATTATTCCTGTAATTTTTTTAAAATATATTATTAAAAAACTCCATTCCAAATAGGGACTAAGCTGTTTTACACCCTACATTCTAAAAACAATGTAACAAGTGCATTTTACACCTCCGACCTTTGGAAAAAAGTCCACTTGACCCATGGAACTGCAAAATCGAGTATTATTTAACACCCTAAACTTACAAAATCAGATCAACTTACACCACATGACAGTTTTGCTGATGGAGATCCAACTTTGGATGGTTTTTGCCATATTAGTAACCATGTTATTGGTTTTTGCTGATGTGATCCAAACGAGAAGAGGGAGGACAGCGTGAAGAAGAAAGAGACTGAGGAGAAAGCGAGAGGAGTAAGAAATAGGTCAATGATGTGGATGTTAGTATCCTTGAGTTGAATTCTCATGAGCAAACCTTGATAAAATAGCTGCTAAATATAGGAAAAACCACCTTAAGTAGGGTTCATGTCATGGAAACTACCCTCCATAATGACTTAGTGTGCAGATTGACCTAGTTTTATAAATTTGTGGGTGAGGAGGGTGTTAATACTAGGTTTTATAAATAAGGATGTTGAGTGAATTTTTTTCAAAGTTACGTTGCAAAGTGTACTTATCTCAAAAACAAATAGCAATAATACATGTGTGCAAACGTATAGAAACACATTCCAAACCTTCCTCTGTTCTGTCACAGCACTAGTGGTGCATTGCAAAGTGACATGTGGACATCCCCGTTGATCTGACAACCAGACATGGCTGTCCACGCTGGCACCGCACCTTATCCTGCTCCAGAATCCCAGCCAACCAATCACAATCCAACATATACCCATCCAAACAAAAATCCAAAACAAATGGAAATAGCCGAAACTTCGGTGATCTGCAGCCCTCACACACTCACTCTCCTCCTCCATTGAGCTCCGCGACAATGGAGACCCTCCTCTCCCCCTCCACATTGTTACCCCTCTCCGACGGTCCAAGAAGCCAACTCTTGGTGTCTCCTCCAAGCCCACCGTGGTGTTCTGCTTGATAGAACTAATAAACAACATTAGCTAAACTAAGTCATGATCACCAAAAATGTAATGCGGAAATAAATCATTAGATGAATGCACTAACCCGGTGAAGAAAAGGTAACCATTAGAGTTCTTGTCGGTGAAGTTTTTGCGTCAGCGATGGGGGCTGCACCAACGGGCAATGAAGAAAAGAAGGGGGCACCGAGACGTTCTCGATGATGGTTCTGGTCTTCGGTAGCCTCACACCAAAACCCTAGATCGGATTGGTCTTTCGGGAAGAAAATGAACTCTTAGAGCATATCACTTCTTGAGTTACGGCTTTTCCCTCTTAATACAGCGCGGGCTATCGGGACAAAAACCAACAACTTTAGAAAGCTCCTGATCAGAGTGCGTTAGAGGTGGGACTAGCCCCTAATCTCGGATCTTCTTCCTTAATTTCGGATCTTCTTCCTTAATTTTTGGTTCTTTATGTTATGATTGAAGATCAAAACTAACATTCTCCCACTTGATCGAAGGCTAATATCATAAGTCCACACTTAACAAAATAACACACCAAGATAAAGTATTACAATGATTAATTTAAGCACCGCTGCAACCCTAGTATCTATAATGCATTATTCTATCTCGATAGGATAATTAATTATTTCTTAACGGGAGTTGGTTTTATTCTTATATTCCTTTGTGCAGTTTGTTTTCATTTATCATCATGTGCACATTAAAGAGGTGAAAACAAACCTTGTAATTTCCAGAATAAAAGTTTTGGGATCTCAATTTGTCCCATAAGTATAGGCTGTCAATAAGTCTTATTCCGGCACTAATTTTGAGACAAGCCTTTAACAGGGAATCATTAAACCAAACATGATGCATAAACTTACAAATTAAACATGATACTCAATTCTTATAGGCTGAACATCAATAATTTGATTATGGATTACATCTTTCACAACGTCATGTGTTTGGCAGCACAATTTGACATGTTGTTACTCGAAGCAAAAATTACACTCTTACATAATAAATTCTAGGATAGAATCTTAAGCCAAAAATAATTTTTCTTATTCTTAAACCACAACAGCCTATTGTGGATTTCTTATTATTTAATAGTCTTATGACATGCCACAAGTCTGCTTGCATCATTAATGACGCCTTAAGATATTGACTAGAACCATTCCACAATATGGCTCTTTCTGCAAGGTTGAAGATTTGACTTGATGTGGATTTCTTAATATCAACACACCTTGCATAATCTGTGTCTGAATAACCCATAACTTTATGATTATCAGACTTCTTATATGTGAGCATGTAATCATTAGCATTTTGCCTATGATGCAAAGTTGTCTTTAATAGTTTTCCAGTGGTCCAGTTCTGAATTAATATATACCAAGTATCCTAATTACAAACGTTAAATAAGGGTTTATGCAAACTTAAGTATACATAATGTTCATGACAGCGGAACATAAGAAAAAACTTCTGTCGCCCTTAATAATCGGAGTAAACTCCCTTAATATTGGACCTATCTTGGTGAATCTTAATAGTCAAAACATGAAAGACATCACCAAGACAAACTTTAATTCTCAGAAGAGAAAGAAAATATTTGGATCTTAAACATTAATGTCCGTATTGCTGATAGCCAACAAGGCATCGTCTATATAAACAATAAGTCCATATAAACAGCTAAGAGGTTAAATTTACTCCCACTGGTTTTAAGGTTAAAACTTAGGGAGATTTGGATATTTGCCACTCTTCAATTTCAAACTTCGACGCCATGTACAAATCATGCCAATGGAGTGGCATTTTTTGTACATGGCGTCGAATTTTCACATTGAAGGGTGGCAAATATCCAATTAATTCTAAAAGGCTTAAGGTATCTTTATGTGAGGCTCACATTATCATAAACTCCAGAATCAACTAGAGGTGGAACTTTTAGAGACAAAGATTGCTATTCTCTCAAACTATCGACATTGGAACATAAGCACGATTGTGTCAAGTATAGTTTACCTTGCCTCAAAGCTCCCACTAGAATCAACATTTTTATAAACTCAGTGGCACCCTTTAGTCTGGATGGAAGCTTGACAATCCCATGTATATAAGTATCTAAATTTTCCTAGAGTGTAAGATATTGATATTAATTATCTGTAATCCTTCCATCTATGAAACTTATTGACAAGAAGAGTAACTTTAATAGAGTAAGGAATTTGTTCATGGAGTTTATGTCTCACATAATGAAGCTTTTCTTTTCTCAATGATACGTTCCACTCTCCCCCTCGAAATGTGGTACAAGCGTCAATGCCACAATTTCAATGAACTCTCATAAATATTTCACTTTCAGTGAAGCCAATAGAGTTAACAACATACTTAATTCTCCCTAAATAATTTACAAGAGTGTGAGCAAATTACCTTTTTATAATGGGAACATAAATTACATTATTAGGATTGAAAGTGAAAACATAACTTAGTACTGATGGAAAACTTCCAACATCTCTAACATTAGCCTCCTATTCATTTTCTAAGGCTTTGTTTGAAAACTTTCATAGTCTTGAGGTAATGTTGGCAGCATAAATACAGTCTTCTATCTTAGTATTTAGCCAACTTTCTTTATGAATGCACACATTCATGGGTACAATCATAGTTCACTTCTCATTCTTCATTCTTGTTCTTTCATTCTTTATGAATGACATAATGAAGTGAATTGGAAGGGCTCCAATAATTTTTCATGTCCTAACTCATTGACTTTGAGCACTCTTATGATCAGTATACTGGCAAGAACTTTTGAGGAGCTTCATAATGTTTTTTCATTATTGCTAGATAGTCATAATTTAACTGGAGGATTGCTCCCTCAAATCCTAAATTTTATGATCAAAAGGGACATTTGCTTAAATTGCTCCCATTAGTCATCAGAATATTGAACTCTTATTAATGTCTAAGTTATTAGATGCTTCTTTTAATAGGAGCTAATCATCAACATTATGTTTGTGTGTGTAATCAATAGCCTCAAGAATAATATGCTAATAAATTACTCTATTTCTTATTAGGGTACTAGAAACAGCCGAAGAACTTATGGCTGAATTGATAATAGGGATATAACACTGATAATTATTTAATATCCACAAAAATGTGAATGATTGTCTATCATGAAATTAACCCAACACTGGTCAGGTTAATAACATGCTAATGACAAAGCTTAACAATTCTAATTCGCTTCACCATTGGGCAAAAACGAAGAAGAACTTAATATGAGGAAAGAATTAGCAGTCCATCTTCACATCATATTTTGGAAGAAAACGAAGAGTAACTGGATTCACTAATGGGGATGGCAAATGATCACAAACAATGCTGGTCAGTATGTAACCATGAGCCATAAACGTAATCTTTAAATCAACATGAAATCTCTAACCAAAACTTCTCATTGGTTCCATTTTGATTAGAGAAGCTATGGGAATGACATATGACTATAATCAACTTTGGTCAGAATATAATCGTGTGTCACAATATAATCCCAAAACATAACTACAGTTCCAAACCGTATCACCTTTGAGTACATAACAGAAAAGAACTTAATCTATGGGAATGGTATACAATTGCAAACAACTTTGGTCAGAATGTAATTATGACTACAACATAATCCCAAAACTTCATTAAATCTCTAACTAAGACTTCTCATTAGTTCCATCTTAATTAGAGATATCTTAATTATGATGTAGTCTTTATCATATAAATGCTTTAAAAGACTCAATAACTTAATTAATATGAGAATTAATTAAATGTCACATAACCCATAAAAGACGTTAGTCAGTATATAGTCATGAAGCATTTAATTAATCATAATCACATTGTCTCAAGGTAGAATACATTAATAAGAGACAAAATTAATCACATGATCAAAATTACTGAGCATTAGACATCAAGTACTTAATTGCGGAAGTGTAAACAATTAATAATTAATGAGCAGTAAATTAAATGCTAAATTGAAAATAAGGGAGAAACTTAAGCTCAGAATTTAGCAGTGTTCAAAAAGGCGGCAAAAGGCGGCGCCTAGGCGACGCCTAGGTGCTAAGCGGTGACCCTCCGCCTCGCCTTGACACAAAATCGCGCTCTACGGAAGAGCGCCTCGTGGATCTTGCAGCGGTGTAGGCGGCTCGATTGCTAAAAGGCGCAGTGGGCTCTAAGTAGGGGTGGGCATTCGGGAGAGCTTGAGGGGGCCAAGGAGGAGGGCAGGTGGCACCGAGTGAGGCGGGCAGGCGGTGCCGAGGGAACTGGGAGGAGACGCCGACCGTCGAGGAGCTCGAGGGAGGAGGGGCTAGAGGGCAAGCGGCACCGAGGGAGGAACCTTAGGGCCTCAGCCGCCAAAATCGGGTTCGGGAGTGCTGCGCAAAGGGAAGACTAAAGGCCGCTGAATGCTCGATCTAGGGTTGCTACCTAGGAGTCATGGACTTCGGGAATTTGTTAACTGTGTCTGCGTAAGTGCTAATCGGTGTTTGGTTATTCGGTGATAAGAGCTTAGTCTCAGTGATTTGTGCAAACTAATGTATTGCACTTAGTCTCAGTGATAAGAGCTTCCAATGTAGGAATGGGGTATAAATCAATAAATGGGGGACAATTATACTAAAATGTGGCTTTTGTTAGCTCGAAGATTAGTTATGGTTCAATGTGCAGATTGTAGAAGGCACCAAGCAGTACAAAGTATTCAGGAAAATTAAGTTTATTTAATAGTCGGTGCTTGTTTGCAATTTCCACCTAGGCGCGCCTAGGCGCCACCTAGGCGAACTAGGCGCTAGGCAGTGGGCCTCCGTCCACCTACCGCCTAGCGCTTTTTTGAACCTTGGAATTTAGGGCATAGGAAATTGTAACATATGTGGAAATATAAACAACTCAGGTAGAAACTTAACTAATCCCATCATAGCTTATTCTCGGAATGCACTAAAGCGTTGTTTGTGGTCTATCTGAGAAAACATCCAAAAACCAACCTAAAAATTTATGCCAAAAGATGGGCTCATTAATAATATATGACTTATGTCGGTGTGCTTTGCACCGGGGTACCCTTTCCGCCGCGTAGGTTGTAGGCCCAAGAAGTGGCCTAGCCCAGCATGGAAGCCTGGCGAGCAGGTGGGCGATCATGCCCTGCCCGCCGAGCGAGAAGTCCACATGGTCCCCTGGTGAGCAGGTGGGCGATTATGCCGTGCTCGCCAGGTGAGCGGCCCGCTTGGTGCCCTGGCGGGTAGCTAGGCGATCATGCCCTGCTCGCCGGGCGAGGCCAGCGTGGCCTGGTGGCGGTGGGCGATTCGCCCTACTCGCGGGCGGCGGCTCAGCGTGGTGCCTGGCGGCGGTGGGCAATCATGCCCTACCCGTGGCGAGGAGCCGCGTGGCCCCTAGCGGCGGTGGGCGATACGCCGCTTCGGGCGCGGCGGCCAGCGTGGTGCCACTGGGGACGGTGGCGATCATGCCCTACCCACCGGGCGAAGAGCGCGTGGCCTGGCGGCGGTGGCGACACGCCTGCTCACCAAAGCGGCGGCCAGCGTGGTGCCTGGCGGCGGTGGGCGATCAAGCCCCGCTTGCCGGGCGAAGAGCCCGCGTGGCCCCCTGGCGAGCAGATGTGCGATTACGCCCTACTCGCCGGGCGAGCGGCCCGTGTGGTGCCCTAGCGGGCAGGTGGGCGATCATGCCCTGCCCGCCGGGCGTCGGCTGAAGAGGCGGCCTGGCAAGTGGGCTGGTGTCCGGGTCCCCCTTGTCAGGCCACGGAGGCGACCAAAGGAATAAGGAGAAGGCTTCGCCTTAAAGTCTCCTTCCCCTGACATGCTGAGTCAGGGCTATTAATTGTGAAGGATTCTGCTATCGACACGACGACAGCCCATCCCTCTGACGCCTCTCACCAAACCCGTCGTAGGAGTGTCATATCCCGGGGCCAAGCGGTTAAAGCCCAAGCGGCATTAAATGGGGCTTGAAGGACAAGGCTACAGCGACGGGCGTAATAAATGAGTCATGAGTCAGTGAGATAAGGCTCGAATGATGGGTGTAAATAATGAGTCGTAGATCAGTATAGCTTCAACTTCTCACCTGCCCGGGCTGGCCTGTCTATATAACGGCGCCTCGGTGCATGGAGGAGGGGGACGACACGCACACAGAACACATAGGAGACACAGAGAAAGAAGCACAAGACTAGGAGAACCATTGTAATCGCCTCCACACTTCCTCAACAAAGACTTTGCAGGACGTAGGCCTATTTCCCACGCTGGGGGCCCGAACCTGGGTACATCACCATGTCCATTGCTCTGCTGATCCTCGGGATCCGTCGTAGAGAGCCATTAGGGTTTCCAACCACGAAAACGCCCTCTACCAAACCATACCTTCCATCCTAGGAGTAGTCAACCCTGTTCGTTGACGGGGTCCTGTCAGGCGGAATACGCTGACAACGGCACGCTAGGTAGGATGCTAGTGGTTGGCTCACCCAGCCATCTCTCTGGCGGATTCTGGCCTTCTGTCCGAAAGGGCCTTGCGTCCGGTGATGGCGGGTTCGCACTCGCAGCGGCAAGAGGTGGCGGAGGCTAGCAGCACCCAGAACACATCCCGGCACTCTCGCCGGACGAGGGATTGCCTCACGCCGCCCCCGTAGGAGGGCGGTGGCACCCCCCCAGCAGCGGCCGAGCTTCCGGTTCGGCGTCGGCTGGCCATGGAGGCCGCCACTCCGGCCCAGAACCTGCATGCGGTCCGTCTCCTTTTGGACCACCCTCCAGTGAAACTGGTAGGAGAAACTCCGGCCACGCCGTGGCTGCGGGATATTGCTGTCCTCGTGGACGTAGCCTAGCTCCGCGTAGGGATGCCCGACCGGTTTGGGACCATCGGTACCCCTTAACCAAGGGTGCACGTCGATCACACCCAAGCTTCCAGTCGCCCAAGTGGGAAGCTGTAGGGGACCCGGATTACCAGATCCGAACCCTCTGTGTTTCAACCGTACTAGTCCAGGAACAGCTAGCACACATAGTCATATAGTGATGATAACACAGACATATCATAATGTAATTAACAACAATAAAGCAAAAGAGTGTAAACATCATCATCACATTATTACAAGTATCGAGCCTTACGGCTTAAGTGAGTAAGTAGCAACGGAAATGTAGCAACAAAAAGAGCCAGTCAATGTGCCCATAGGCAACCGACTGGGGTACGCTCCCTAGTAGTCCGGGTAGTCCTCCACTTCAAAGTCTTCACCACAGATGTCGAACGGTGGATTGCATGCTCTTGGATAGCTAGCTCTGATCTCTTCATCTGCTTTATGGAATAAGCAGCCCCGCAATGAAAAGCGAGGGTGAGTATGCAACATACTCAGCAAGTCTTGGAAACTTAATGCAAATAATTAAATGCAAGGCTTGAACAAAGGAAGGCATATAGGGTTCATTTTGCATAAAGCAGGAATTTAAAATGAAATACCAATATTAATTTCATAAAGCAGCATTTAACAAAAAGTAAATAGCATAAATAATTAAATTTGAAGTATAACAATTTTCCAGGTTCCAACTACCTGGTTGGCTCTAACCGCCAAACTAAAACCCGGAAGTTCCAACCACTCACGGGTTCCCAACCACATTTTCATTTTAAACCAAGTCCATCATTTTCCATTTAAAACCAAAACCAGAAAATCTACTATGTGAAAGCGTTCCACGCTTGCCCTTATCCGTGGGCACGGCTACTCAAGTAGTTTTGACTCTACAGAGCTTGTACACTTTACCCACACGACATGATCAACCCTTGTCGCCATGCAATTAACACACTTCCTTTGGTGTGTCGGCAGGGAGATCATGACAAGGCCTTTACAATGCATAATACCTCTACCGACTTCGCCCACTAAGGTTTCACCGCTGTTAGGGAAATCCACCCAGTACAAAAGCCCCCTCTTGCGCCTTGCAAGTGTCCTCCCGACAAACCGCACAGCCCAATGGCGAAGTCAAATAATGATACATGCAAATTACTTAGCCAGGTCGTACCCATAATAGACATGTGGTTGTACTGTATAGCATGGCCCAAGGTAACACACGACCGGTCCTTAATTGACTAGGGCGGAACAATCACATTCCAAAATTTTGTGCATCCCGCACCCACCATTCAACCATCCTTCCCGGTCTAAACCATTTTTCACTTTTATTTTCAAATTAATACCAGCAACACCAATTGCCATATTTTCACAATTCAATTTGAATCAAATATGAAAGCATTTCCATAATGGTAAGGTACCGACGTGATTAAGCATGGCTAAGCATTTTCTCACCAGTCCCATAATCTGAAAATGATTATTATTAACAGTAATTAATTTTCCTAGGGTATCAATGGTTGTCAAAATGAATATCAATGTGGGTATAACAATTTGGCATTTATCTAAGCATTTAAAATGACATTAAAGTACAGTACGCAAATAATAAGCATGCAATAATTTAAAAACAAAATAGCATTTCATAAACTTGGGTTCAATATGGTCAAGGAAGACTTGCCTTCAACCTCTCCCGCTGCTGCTACCTCCGTCGGATGCTCCGCTCGCTCAACCGCTGCGTCGTCTACACGCGAAACACGCGAAAGGAGACAAAAATAAATAAAATCCAAAAATTCAAAAGAAAGACACCAGCAGATAGAGCATGATTTTATATGAATTTAGAAATTTGAATCGTTCGAATCGGAGTTCGAACGGAGGAGAACCGGCTCTCGGAAGTTCTACAGGAGAGAAAATCAGGAAAATGAAAAGGATTGACACGTGTTGGGTTTCTATTGGTTGATATTTCGGATTTACGATTTAAATCGGAAAATGATAAATATACCGTGACATGCGGGTCCTCAAGTCATTGGCTCGGTCTCGTGAACCGAAGTTTACCGATGTGGCGTGGCGGACACACGGGCTATAGCATACGTGTCGTGAGGTGGCGCAGACATGGCTTGCACGTGGCGCCACCCGTGGTCGAGTGTCGACGCAGTGTGACGCAGCGCCACATGGCGGAGACACGGTGGCTACGCTGGCGTGGCGGCGTCATGGCGCACACGCGTGGGTACGCCTGTGGCGCCACGGCGGACACGGCAATACCAGGCGGCCACGCGAGAGGGGATTAGGCTGACACGGCGCTGAGGTGGCGGGCACATGGCCAGCACGTGGCGCCACTCGACGACTAGGGTTACGATGGTGCTGACACGGCAGCCACTGGGCGGACACGTGGAGGTGACGAAGCAAATGGCTCGGGGCTTACCGGGACTACGTGGCTTAGATCTGACCACTGAGTGATGATCCGACGGCGGGGAAAACTCGAAGACGCCGACGGTGAGGTGGTGGTGTTTTTCCACCGGCGCTGGGGACGACGACGTGCCAAACGGCAAAAGATGGCCGGATCGAGCACGAGCGAGCACACATTAGGGAGAAGATCACCAGGCGAACTCAACGGCACCAAGAAAAGCGGCGGAGACTCACTGGAGAGGGAAAGAATGACAGCGGAAGGGCTCGCACGCAGCTGATTCGACGAGGTCGTCTGACCACCGAGGCGTCTCGCGCGGTGAGAGAGGAGGGAAAAGAGGCACGGAAGTCGGAAGTCGGAGAGACCTTAAATAGCCTAGGGTTGCGGGAAAAAGTGCAGAAACCAAGGTTGGTCATGCGGCTAGGCTGCACGAGTGGCGGCGCAGGTCGGGGCGACGTGGACGACACTCAGCGGTCGGATTAGGATCTAACGGTGAGGGGAACGTGTGCGATAGGGTTAGGGTTTTGTTACTGTGTGGCGGCACGATTCTTGACCGTTGGATCGGCGATCAACGGTTGACCGATTAGGGTTTCGCTGTGATGGGCCTTGCGGGAGAGTTGGGCCGGCGCAAGAGATGAACAGGACCGGGTCGGGCGGAAGAACAGTGAAATGCGGCCTGAAGAGAAAAGAAAAGGAAAAAGGATTTTCCGAATTTGAGAAAATGCCAGAAATTTAATTAAACTCCAATAAATAGCAAATAAACTCAGAAAAATACCCAAAAATACAGAAAAATCAAATGAAGCACAAGGAACCCAATAAAAATAAGAAATAATTAATTTGAACTATGGATTAATCAAATTAAATCCTTGTCGACTTTAAAAATTCAATTTAAGCTGGAATTAACTCGAGAAAATTTCCACGGGTTCGGATTTTGAAATTCGAGCACAAAGAATTCCAAAATTGGAATGTTACAGAAGCGCTCTGGCCAGGAGGGCCAGAGTAAGGGAAAGGGTGTGCAAGAAGAGGGTCCCAGCTCCACGAGGAGCCGTGAGGACCTGAGGGCCCATCTAGAGAAGCGTTGCCAGTGGCGCGGTGGTGATTTGCGTGATCACCTGTAGCTTCGTCGTGCTCGCGACGGACGAATGGAGAGGAAGTCCGCTCCTCTGACTCTTTGGGGAGTCGCGGTCCGCACTCCCAGCCGGTCTCCGTGGGGTTGAGTGGATGGCGAGATTCCCTACTGATGTCGATGCCGACGTTTTCCCAATGGCTGCGCCGCGTGGCATGGCCCGAGAGGTTTTGCCTGGCTACCATCGAGAAGTACGATGGCACCACCAACCCAGAGGAGTTCCTGCAGATATACAGCACTGTGGTGTGTGCCGCTAGCGGGTCTGAGAAGGCCATGGCCAGCTACTTCCCAACGGCCTTGACGATGTCCGCCCGGTCTTGGCTGTTGAACCTCCCACGAGGGTCAGTGTGCTCGTGGGGGGAGTTGTGCGGCCTCTTCGTCGCCAACTTCCAAGGCTCCTTTGCATAGCCGGGCGTGGAGGATGATCTCCATGCCCTCGAGCGGGAAAAAGGGGAGTCGTTGCACGACTTCATTCGGCGATTCTACCACTGCCGCAACACGATTCCCTAGATTTCGGAGCAGTCGGTCTTTATCGCCTTTCGAAGAGGTGTTCGCGACCGCAAGATGCGGGAAAAGATGGCGACCCGCGACATCGCCACCATCTCCGAGCTCTTCTCCCTGGCGCACAAGTGCGCGCGGGCGATGGAGGCTCGGGGGCCGTTGTCTGGCACCATGCGAGGACACGGCGGGGATGAAGCCGGGACCTCGAGGGGCCCCGGCCCTGCAAGAAAGAAGGCACGGATGCGTGAGGCGGTTGAGACCAAGCGGGTCCCAACCGCTGAGCGCGAGCGTGAAGACGCCCGACCACGGAGGCGCGACCACCGTGACCGGCGGGATGACCGCCGAGGCCAGCGTGGCGACCGCCGTGGTCGGAGGAACGACCGCCGCGAGGAGAAGGAGGCGAGCCCTTCTGCCCAATCCACATGACCAACACCCACGGCCCAGACAGTTGCCAGGTTGTGAGCAAGATGGTTGAGCAGCGGCTCAAGGAGCATCGCCCTCACGACGATGACCAAGACGAAGACCCTGCGTCGCTGGCCTTCCAGCAGGCGGATCACGCCATGACGTACATTCATGGTGGTTCATTCATCTACCCCTCCAACGCGTCCTACAAGCGACTGAGGAGGGAAGTCTGCGCAACGACGTCGAGTTCAGGGGGGTGTCGGATGCTGAAGTGGTCAGAGGAGCCGATCACCTTCGGTCGGGCTAACCACCCTAAGAGCACCGCCGACATAGGTCACCTTCTGGTCGTGGTTTCTCCCACGATTTGGGCGTGAAGCTTCGGCGATCTTGATGGGCGAGGTAGTTCCTCAACCTCCTATCCTTGAGGCATTAAGGCGCTCGGTGTCGAACCGGGAGTTCGTCGCCCCTTGCCCTTCTACGGCGTAGCCCCGGGGGCTGGCATGGTCCCCTTGGGCCAGGTGCACCTCCCCGTCACCTTCGGGGAGGAAAGCAACTTTCGTACAGAGTTGGTCGATTTCAATGTCGCCGACTTCGACCTCTCATACAATGCCATACTCGGCCGACCGGCGTTGGCCAAGTTCATGGCGGCAACCCACTATGGATACATGGTGGTGAAGATTCCAGGGCCTAGTGGCCCCATAATCATCCAAGTGGATAGGCCAGAGGCTTTGCGCTATCACAAGCGCGCACTGGACCTGGCCGAAGCCACCTGCGTGAAGTCGGCTGATGCCACCTTTCTGGGAGCCCCTCAGGCGCAGACCCGGGCCTCACCCGGCTCGGCCGGCGAGGTAAAGGTGGTCTCCCTGAGTGAGGGCGAGCCCGGGAAGCCCATCTTCATTGGCTCTAGCCTCAGCACCAAATAGGAAGACGCGCTCGTCACCTTCCTCCAGTCAAATTCTGACGTGTTCGCCTGGCAACCGTCCGATATGACTGGGGTCCCAGGGAGGTGATCGAGCACCGACTCGCAACGCTCCCCGAGGTGCGCCCGGTCTACCAGAAGGTCCAGAGCCAAGCACCAAAGCGGCAAGACGCCATTCGGGAGGAGGTAGAGAAGCTGCTGTGCGTAGGGATCGTTCGGGAAGTCTCTCACCCTGAGTGGCTTGCCAACCCTGTGCTTGTCAAGAAGTCCAACGGGAAGTGGCAGATGTGCGTCGATTTCATCGACCTCAACAAAGCCTGCCCGAAGGATCCTTACCCCTTGCCGCACGTCGATCTCATTGTCGACTCGATGGCGGGATGTGAGTTGCTGTGCTTTCTGGATGCGTACTCTGGGTGCCATCAGATTAGCATGGCAGCGGAAGACGAGGAAAAAATGCTTTTGTAACACCTATGGGCGTTTATTGTTATATCAGAATGGCTTTTGGATTAAAAAATGCTGGTTATACTTACCAACACGCCATGCATATTACTTTTCGTCCACAGATAGGGCGCAATCTTGAGGTGTACGTCGACAACCTGGTCCTAAAAGTGAAAAAGAGCGAAGAACTGATTGAAGACCTGGAGGAGACCTTTGCCAACCTCCGGAAGAATTGCTTGAAGCTCAACCCCGAGAAGTGCGTATTCGACGTGCCCTCCAGAAAGCTGTTAGGGTTCCTCGTGTCCAGGCAGGGCATTGAGGCCAATCCTGACAAGATAGCAGCCATTGAACACATGAAGCCACCAGCTCGGCTCAAGCGGGTGCAGTGCCTAGCTGGCCGCTTGGCCTCCCTCGGGCGATTTATTGCCCGATTGGGAGAAAGAAGCCTGCCCCTTTTCAAGATGCTGAAGAAGATGAACCACTTCGAGTGGACTGAGGAGGCTCAACGAGCACTCGAAGACTTGAAGCAATACCTCTCCTCACTTTGTCTTGGTCGCCCCTCGGCCCGTGAGCCATTGCTCTCAGATATCGCCGCCACCCTGGCGATGGTAAGGTGAGATCTTGGTGGCGGAGAGGGAAGGCATCTAGAAGCCGGTCTACTACATCAGCAAGGTGCTACACGAGGCAGAGACCAGATACCCGCAAGCGTAGAAGATGTTGTACGCCGTCCTGGTGGCATCCAGGAAGATACGACACTATTTTCAAGGGCGAGAAGTCACGGTGGTCACTGCCTACCCCTGCGAGAGATCCTTCACAACCGGGAATCAGAAGGCTGCATCGCCAAGTGATCCGTGGAGCTGGGGGAATTCTGTCTCAAGTTTGTACCCCGCACCGCCATCAAGAGCCAGAAGTTGGTGGAGTTTGTTGCCGAATGGACTCCCGCCGCTCCTGATGCTGAAGAAGCACCCGCGCCTTCCCCTTGGACCTTGTTTTTCGACGGCTCCTTCAGGCTCGAAGGCACAGGGGCTGGGGTTGTCCTGGTCTCCCCGACCGGTGACACTCTCTAGTACGTGGTTGCCCTCGACTTCAAGGCCACCAACAACATCGCCGAGTACGAGGGCCTACTGGCAGGGCTGCGCGCCGCCTCGGCGTTAGGCGTTTGATGCCTCCAAGTCAAAGGCGACTCCCTGCTGGTCATCAACCAAGCGCGGAAGGAATTCCAATGCTCTGATCCTACCATAGCCGCCTACTTGGCGGAGGTCAGGAAGATGGAGCGCCACTTCGAAAGACTGGGATATATCCATATCCCTCGACGCGACAACCATCTGGCGGATGGGCTCTCGTAGCTCGCGTCCTCAAAAACCTCTGTTATGGTCGGGGTCTTTGAAGAAAGACTATCACGACCGTCTGTTGCTGCCCCCAATTCAGGCGGGGCCGATGGTGCAGCCGTCGCGGCCTCCGATTATGGCGAGGAGGCGGTCGTCTGTCGCGACCTCCGGTTCGATGAGGTAGGCGCGCGCCGCCTCGGCCCAGATCCGGAGGAAGGCGGCGGTGTCACCGATGCGGCACCCGGGGAAAAGCCTGGCAAAGCGGAGTACCCGAGCGATCACCGTGTGATCGCCACTCTCGGCCGGGAAGGTCAGTGGATGGATCCTATCCTAGCCTTCCTATGAGACCGAGTGATTCCCGACGATGATGCCTCAGCTGAGAAGATTGCATGTAAGGCCAAGTGCTATGCTCTGGTAGGTGGGGACCTATACCGCCGGAGCAGAAGCGGAATTCTACTGAAGTGCATCACTCGGGAAGAGGGGAGTGCCCTACTCTCTGATATGCATGGAGGCATGTGCGGGAGCCACATGTCCGGCCAGACGCTTGTCGGCAAAGCGTTCCTCCAAGGATTTTATTGGCCTACTGCCCTCCAGGATGCTTGCGAGCTGGTGAGGAGATGCGAAGCATGCCAATTCTTCGCCAGGCAAATCCACCGACCAGCCCAAACTCTGCAAACCATCCCGCTCTCTTGGCTATTCGCGGTCTGGGGGTTGGATATCCTGGGCCCGTTCCCGCAGGCCACGGGGGGCTTCACCCACCTGTTTGTCACCATCGACAAATTCACCAAGTGGGTCGAAGCCAAAGCAGTACGTGCCATCATGGCTTCCGCTGCTATTAAGTTCATCCACGGGATCTTCACCCGCTTTGGAGTTGCCAATCGCATCATCACTGACAACGGCACTCAGTTCACCACCGCGGCCTTCCTGGAGTTCTGCGAAGAGATGGGCACCAAGGTATGCTTTGCTTCGGTGGGGGCTGCACCAACGCGCAATGAAGAAAAGAAGGGGGAACCGAGACGTTCTCGGTGATGGTTTTGGTCTTCGGTAGCCTCGCGCCAAAACCCTAGATCGGATTGGTCTTTCAGGAAGAAAATGAACTCTTAGAGCATATCACTTCCTGAGTTACGGCTTTTCCCTCTTAATACAGTGTGGGCTATCGGGACAAAAACCAACAACTTTAGAAAGCTCCCGATCAAAGCACGTTAGAGGTGGGCCTAGCCTCTAATCTCATATCTTCTTCTTTAATTTTGAATCTTCTTCCTTAATTTTTGGTTCTTTATGTTATGACTGAAGATCACAACTAACACTGCTCACTCAAGAAGCAGCCGCAGCCGCAGGCGGCAGGCGTTGCTTGGCATGGAAAGGGCGGTGGCGTTGGGAGCTGGGTGTCATTCTTGCACCACGGCCTGGCCACGGTGGCGCTGTCGCTGGCCATCAGCCTGGGGCCCGCGCCGGCGGTGTCGGAATTTGACGTGTTGAACAACAGGCCCCCGCGGGCGACTCCTACGTGGTGGACGACGCCGGCATGCTAAGCCGCGTGACAAAGTCCAACGTCAAGCGGCTCATCCGCGACCTCGAGACCCGCAAGAACATCCAGATCAATTTCATCACCCATCCGCAAGCTCACGGTACGTCCACCTATTGACCTACGCTGCTGCGCATTGCACAGTAGCAGAACACTGTGTTTTGATCTGTTCAGCTTGTCACCGGCTGCTCATTCATGCTTACTGTAAGATCATGTGATGAAAAATTAGTTGAATGGTGAAATTGGCATTGTAAAGTGACTTTGGTTATAGCATGTGTGGTGCTTATGCATGTGCTATGATGATATGCTTATTATGCTGGTGATAGCATAATGATTTTTGCTTAATGCAATGCACTCATGTGAGTGGTTGTATGGTTTGTTTTTGAGGCAAGTGGTGGACTTGTGCTCAAATGATCATTTGATTATGCTGGTGATAGCATAATAGTTTTGCTTGATGCAATGCGCTCATGTGAGTGATTGCATGGATTAATCTTGAGTCAAGTCGTGGACTTGTGCTCGGACTCGTTGCTTGTTAATTCATGTGCAAGTGTTGCTCGAGGGCGAACGTGGTCGATGACGGGACCGGAACTAGGTTCATGGAGGAACTGAGGTTCGAGACTAGGTTCAGGAAGGAACTGAGGTCTTGGTGGTAGAGGATGTCATGTGGGACGTTCGGGTTAGAGAACATGCACGTGAAGGCTGGTTAGTCACGTATGTGCAGCAGGTGGGCTGATCATGCGTGCAAGGTATTTGTTTCGGCCATGTGGGCCAAGTAGAGATAAATATGAACTCTTTCCATGTTGGAAGTAGAGTTGTATCCAATCTCTGTGTTTTGCTATGTATAAATAGGAGGTGGTTGTTGGGATAGATCTTGCGGGAAGTTCAGAACGAACTCCCCCCTGTTTCGCGCCCTAATCGGGGGCGCAACCAACCTCTTTGGTTGTGACCCCCCATCACACCACGCGTATAAAAAGAAGGGGGTGAGGGCCGGCTCGCGGATCTAGAGATTCGTCGCCTCTACCTCATCCCTACAACCCCAAAAGGTGATCCGATCCAATCGCGTGTGGAAGTGACGGGAAGGTTGCTACCGCCGTTCTTCACCGCCACTGCTTCCTCTTCCGTTCAAGCTCAATGGCGTCCTCGTCAAGCAACTCCAATCCCGAAGGTATTTACCCTAAATCCCGCATCTAGGTGTTTCGTTTTAGGCGCTAAGATCCAAAGAATCCAACAATGGTATCAGAGCAAGGTTCTAGTGCCTAACCCTAACCCTAGATGAAGAATCCCTTCGAGATTATCTCATCCGAAGCAATAAGGAGAGGAAGAACCCTAGATCGTATTTCCCCCCAAATTCGTGAAACCCTAGCGTGATTTTTTCCCAAAACCCTTAAAAATCCGCATTAAAAAATTAAGAAAAGAGGGAAGAATCCTTACATAATCTCGCCATGCTCGTTGTCCTCGACGGCGATCGCGGGAAGAAGATGATCGGGCGCATCGCCGTGTTCCTCCTCTCCGGGTACACGTCGCGCGCAAGACGGCTTAGGCAACTGGCATTGCGGGCTACCCACTCGGCAAGTATCCACCTCGGGTGATCGCGTGCCGGCGAGGGGCTGTGGTGATCAAGACTCTCAACTCCGCCTCTCTCTGTCTTGCGCGCAGACTAGGGCCGAAGTGTGGGGGAAGAAATGAATTAGGGTTTCAGGGGGGTGCCGAATTTTCCGGCTTTTATTCTCAAGATCATGACCATCGGCCGGTCCATTGTGATCGAGCAGCGCGGAGGCGATCTTGACTCGGCTCGGTGTTTTTGGCCCAAAGTGAAGGAGGTCTTGCCACCCAGCCCAAGTTTGTGAGGGCTGGTGGCCGAAAGTGAAAGAGGTATTTTGGGCCGATTTTCGGCCATGAACAGTGGCAATAAACAGTAATTTTTTTATTTTTGCTGCTGTGAAGAATTAGTTTAAGCACTGAGTTAAAATATATTTCCGCTGCTAAGTTTAAGTTTAATTTTTCTGATTAAATTGGATCCAACGTGAAAATTTGATTAGAAAATTATATTAAGTTTGTTTTAGTGTGGGAATTTTATCTTCTGACCAACGTTGATGATAAAATTTGCCATAATAATTAAGTTTAAAAAAATTTGTTCTATTCTAATTCTGCCCAACAGTGATTTAGAAGTAGAACAATTTTTCACTGTTAAGAGCATGTTTTAATTGAACCAACGTTGAATTAATTCATGCACTTTTGTTTCAGTATTCTGATTAAGTTGTATTTTCTTTTGAAGCTCCAAATACTTCGAATTCTTAAGTCTGATCTTTGCGATCGAACCCCTGAATGGGGGGAATTATCCCTCTTGGAGGGAGAAGATTGAGATGGCACTAGCTCTCTCAGACATCGATTATGCAATCTTGCATGATCGTCCCATAGAACCCGAACCAATTCCTGATGGTCAACCGGGTGCAGAAAATAATGCTGCTATCAGAATGGCATACGATCTTGAGCGTGTGAAGTGGGAGAATTCCAACAGAAAATGCATGATGGTGATTAAAAACTCCATCGTGGAAGAAATAAGAGGTGCCATCCCAGAATGTGCTAGTGCTAAGGAATATCTTAGCAAAGTTTAGAGTCAGTTCACTAGCTCTACTAAGATGTATGCAAACTCTCTTATGCAAAGACTTGCAAATGAGAAGTTTGATGGGCAAAGTAATATTAGAGAGCACATTCTGAAGATGAGCAACATAGCCGCTAAGCTGAAGACTATGGAAATGGAAATTTCAGAAGGATATTTGGTGCAATTTATCATGAATTCCTTGCCCAAGGAATATGAGACTTTTGCAGTAAATTACAACTCCATAAATGAAAAATAGGGTATAGAGAAATTGATGGCTATGTGTGCTCAAGAACAAGAAAGGCTTAGAGTTCAAAGGATTGATTCTATCAATCATCTTAAGCAATCACCAAAGAAGAAGAGTAATTTTCATGGTAAGTCTAAGCCTTCCTTTAAGAATAAAGGTAAACCTCAGAATAAGAGATTTACCTCAGGCCAGAAGCCTCAGGAAGGCAAAGGCAAAAATCCAACAGAGGTGGACAAGGATACATGTAGACATTGCAATCAGAAAGGACACTACATGAAGGACTGTGTTCAGTTTCTTAAATGGCTGAACAAGAATGGTAAGGATAAGATTACATTAATAGATGAATCCCTGTACTTAGATTTTCCCACTCATACATGGTGGATTGACTCAGTGCAAGCTGTTCATGTTGCAAATTCCTTCTGAGGATTCCATACGAAGAGGATCTGAAAAGAGGAGAAAGAAGCATTAGAGTCGCCAATGGCGTCGAGGAAGAAGTTGAAGCCATCGGAGACCTCCCCTTAGAATTAAATAATGACTTCATTCTTCATTTACATAATGTTTTAGTTGTACCCTCCATGAGGAGGAATTTGATTCGATATCTGTTTAGATGATGATGGCTATACATGTCATTTTGGGAATAAGAAATGTTTGATTCAATTCAATAATATTGATATTGGTCTTGCCTTCATGCAAGACAAGTTTTATTTAGTTTCCCAAAGTAATGATGTGAATGTTGTGAATCTTTGCTACATCTACAAATGAATGTAAGAAACGAAGAGAAGTGGCGAACGTCTTGAAATTATGGCCTTTGTCGCTAGGCCATATTTCGAGGGGGAGGATTGAGAGATTAATCAAAGAAGAAATTCTCCACCCATTAGACTTCTCAGATTCAGATCATTGCATTGATTGCATTAAAGGCAAATATGCTAAGCAGATTAAGAAAGATGCCAAACGAAGCACAGGAATTTTAGAAATTGTTCACACAGACATCTGTGGTCCTTTTCCTATGAAGTCAGTGGATGGTTTTGATTCATTCATAACATTCACTGATGATTTTTCGCGTTATGGCTATGTCTATCCAATTAAAGAACGATCAGAAGCATTAGATAAGTTTAAGATATTTAAGGCTGAAGTTGAAAATCAGCATTATCTAAAGATTAAAATAGTAAGATCAGACTGTGGAGGGGAGTACTACGGTAGACATACCCCTTATGGCCAAGTTCTTGGACTTTTTGCAAGGTACCTGCGGGAAAATGACATAGTAGCCCAGTATTCTATGCCGGGCGAACCTCAGCAGAATGGAGTAGCTGAAAGACGTAACCGCACATTAATGGACATAGTACAAAGTATGATAAGCTACTCCACCTTACCGATTAGTCTATGGATGGAGGCATTAAAAACCGCTGCCCATATTCTTAATCGGGTTCCCAATAAGTCGGTGCCTAAAACACCATATGAGTTATGGACTGGGAGGAAGCCCACTCTAAATTATTTACATGTGTGGAGCTGTCCAGCTGAGGCTAAAGTATTTAATCCAAATATTGGAAAGTTAGACGCTAAGACAGTCAGTTGCCATTTCATTGGCTATCCTGAAAGATTAAAAGGGTACCGTTTCTACTGTCCTGACAGACAAACTAAGTTTGTAGAAACGAGACACGTGTGTTCTTGGAAGAAGAAATGATCAGGGGGAGCATGGTACCCCGAGAAATAAGCCTTGAGGAGAAGCGGGTCTTTTCCCCAACTCCGATGATTGAAGAGCCCATTTTCTCGATACCTGTTGTCGTTGCACCTCCAATTGTTGCACACCTGCTGTTAGTTCTCCTAGTGCAGCTATTAACGTACCTGAGGCTCATGTTGTTATGGAGCCCCAAGATCCTATTGCAGCTACACCTAAAGAGCCACAGCAGCCTCCTATAGTGAGTAACGTATCTGCTCAAGAACCTCTTAGGAGGTCACAACGAAACAGGAGATCAGCTATTTCTGCTGATTATGAAGTTTATGTAAGTGAAGAGTTAAAGATAGAGAGTGATCCCACCTCTTTTGAGGAAGCCATGAGAAGTTCCCATTCATCTAAGTGGCTCGCAGCCATGGAAGATGAAATGAAGTACATGAACGCAAATAAGGTATGGGACTTAGAAGAAATTCCTAATGGAGCCAAAACAGTAGGATGTAAGTGGGTCTACAAAACTAAGCGTGACTCCAGAGGGAATCTTGAAAGATTCAAAGCAAGGCTCATGGCAAAAGGCTTCACTCATAGAGAAGGAATAGATTATAATGAGACCTTCTCGCCTGTTTCGACAAAGGATTCTTTTAGAATCATCATGGCGCTTGTAGCACATTATGATTTAGAATTACATCAGATGGATGTTAAGACGGCATTCCTTAACGGGGATCTATATGAAAATGTATACATGGCTCAACCCAAAGGTTTTGTCGTGGAAAGTAAGGAAAATGTGGGATGCCGTCTAAACAAATCCATTTATGGGCTAAAGCAAGCGTCTAGACAGTGGTACCTTAAATTTGATGAGACTATAAGAAAGTATGACTTTAAGAAAAATGAGGAGGACAATTGCATTTATGCTAAGTTTAAGAATGGAAAATTTATTTTCCTAGTCTTATATGTAGATGATATCCTACTAGCAAGCAATGATAAGAATCTACTTCTGGAGACTAAGAGTTTCTTGTCCTCAAATTTTGAAATGAAGGATCTCTGTGAGGCATCTTATGTCTTAGGAATTGAGACTTACCGAGATAGAACAAAAGGGGTATTAGGCCTATCGCAAAAGGCATACTTAGAAAAGGTTCTAAAGAAATACAGTATGCATGCGTGTAAGGCTTCGCCTGCCCCAATAGTCAAGGGCGATAAGTTTGGGAATTTTCAATGTCCCAGGAACCAATATGAGATCGATCAAATGAAATCGGTTTCATATGCTTCAGCTGTCGGAAGCATAATGTATGCTCAAGTGTGTACTGCATACGACTTAGCATTTGTTACCGGGATGCTTGGCAGATATCAGTCAAATCCAGGAATAGATCACTGGAAAGTTGTTAAGAAAGTCTTGCGGTATTTGCAAGGAACTAAAGACCTCATGTTAACGTATAAAAAGTCGAGTGCTCTCAAGATTGTGGGTTACTCTGACGCAGATTTTGCGGGGTGTGTAGATACTACGAAATCCACATCAGGTTATGTATTCACCCTCGCAGGAGGAGCTATTTCGTGGAAAAGCTCCAAAATAACTGTCACTGCATCGTCGACAATGCATGCTGAGTTTGTAGCTTGTTATGAGGCAACCGGACAGGCACTATGGCTTAAGAAATTTGTACTCGGATTAAGAGTAGTGGACAGCATAGAAAGGCCACTCACATTATACTGCGACAATGAACCAGCAGTATTTTACTCCTATAACAACAAGTCAAGTGGTGCTGCCAAACACATTGACATTAAGTTTTATGTTGTGAAGGAGAAGATCCAGGATCAAACCATAAAAATAGAGCATATAAGTACCAAGCGAATGCTTGCAGATCCGCTAACTAAGGGTTTACCACCAGATGTGTTCAGAGAACACATAGCCGGCATGGGTTTATTGGAAAGCCTATGATTCGGGATGTAAGGGGTCAAATAAGCAACCATCTCCCATAAGACTAAGTTTTCGTTTTGAGATAGAAATGTGCATTATAGTCATTGAGTTCAATAGCACGTAACTAGCTATTGCAACACCTTGGTCTTGGCGCATTGATCTATTGAGAGGTGAGATTAATGTTGAGTTAAGTTGTTTAGTTTCAAGATCAAGGGGGAGAATGTTGGGATAGATGTAAGGACCCGAATTCACCAATTTGAATCCACTGTGTTTTACCGCACTATTCCCAGGATCAACGCTAGTGCACACAGTTTAACATTGGTAAGCATCATATCATACACAACGATAAGAATAATAAGACTTCATTTATTTAATATAACTAGTGTATGATCTTATGATCACTTACATTATTCAGCCACATGGGCTAGACTGAAAGTAACTTGAACAAATGCAGCGGAAAGTAGCAAAAGACGTAGATGCCCCATCAGCACACCACAGGCGACTGACAAGGTTTGGCCTAGTGACTCGCGTCCACCTGGAAGTCCTCCGGCGATGATGTCTCTACTGTTGTTGGTTGTTTAAGCAAGGGTGAGTACACCAACACGTACTCAACAAGTTGTGCACAGAATGCAATTCTATCATAGCTATATGCAGGCTTATTCCAAAGGAAGGCTAAGTGGTTCATTTGCAGTAAAGCAGCATTTAAGAACACATATACTTCATAGATTGAAAAGACAGTAAAACAAATAATAACAAGTAAATAGATTCAGTGATTTTCCAAGTAAACCCAAGTTTCCATCCTAAGTCAAGTTTCCTTTATCCACATGGCATCTTGCCATCCCATCCAGTTGTTCATTTTAATTAACTACCCCTTGACTGTAATTCCCGAGCTTTGCTCAATACCGTAAGCACGGCTATCCGAATAGTTTGTACACTCTGCAGAGGTTATGCACTTTACCCACATGATACAACCATGCCCCACACAGGCGAATGATCATAACAAAGCCTTTACAATGCATCCTATTAACCCAGTGCTACCCGCTGAGGTTTCAACACTGAAGGGTTACACCACCACAACAGGGCCCCCCTTTTGCGCCATGTGAGTTTCCTCCGTACACCCGGACTCACACCACCACGATAGCACTCAAGTTAAGCATTTGCAAATTAGTCAGCTAGGCTGTCCCATAAGGCCATAACAGACATGTGGTTGCATGATTGACTCAAGTCAAAGGCTCGCAAGGTTAAGTCCTTAGGATTGATTAAAGAAAGACTTGCACATACCCTCAGCTCCTCTGAGCCCACCCTGGCACACTTGCCCCTTCCACTTGCTTCAACCATAAAGTGATTACCACCCGGTTGGTTACCAAGCACCATGTGCTACTCACAAATCAACATCGTTGCGTGACCTCCCCGCCACGACAACTCAATCTCTTTGTGTGACCACACATGACACACAAATTAACATTATGGTTCCATATTCCATTAGTCAAAATTAATACTCCACATTTCATGTACATGTGATGACGTGGCATGGCTAAGCAATTCTATTCCGTTCTAACCATCCATATTGATTTCATTATTAACCAACTATAGTGAACCAACCTAAGGTGACAAATGGATTATGGCATACAAATAACAAGGTAGGGTGTAATTCAAAGGGTACATTAGCTAATCCCAAAGTTAAGTTAAAATCATTTGTACACATAAAATATCATGCAATAAGTAAATCAAAATAGCAATTTTGCACACATGGGTGCAACATGATCAAAGCACAACTTGCCTTGCTTAAGCTCCTGGTATTGGTCTAAGGATTGTTCCTGAGTTGAAAATTCCTCCTCTGAAGCCTCGCACAACTCAACGTCTACGCGAATCGAGAAGAAATAGCAAATAAACACCAAAACCAAAGAACAAATGAACTCAAAAATTCAAATAAAAATCACCATTGGATAGATCTCAATTTTAAATTTTTTTAGGAATTTGAATCACCTCAATCGGAGTTCGTATGAGGGAGAACGAGCACTCGGAAAGTTCAAATTCCTGAAAAATACATAAAATCAGAAAATCAAAATATTCCGAATTATTTTTATAACGAAAAATCCGTATTTATGACGTCGGCTGACGTCATCTTCTCAGCTGCAGTGTTGACACTTGTCTCGGTGGAACCCGTGTCACCGACGGCTGGGCCCCACACTGCCAACGTGTGCGCACACGCGTGCAGCCGACGTAGCGCCAACTCGATGCCACCTCAGCGCCACACGAGTGACTCAATCCACGTGGCGCCACGTGTCAACGGACTATCAATCCACCTCAGCCAGTGGTGTGCACGGCCCTAGGGTCACCGGTGACGAGCGGCGAGGGCACCTTCTTACTGACCTCGACGTCGCGGACCTGATGACGCGAACGGTTCTCCGAGTTGAGCTTCGGTTCGTCGGCGGCGCGATCCTCTTCTCCGGCGGCGATGGTCTCAACGATGATCTCCTTCCTCGGTGATGCTTTGGCGAGACAATGGTGCGCACGAGATGCGCCTTGACGCGGCGAGTTCGAAGGTCCCGCTGGTGACTCGAGACAACCCTCCGACAGCGACTAATCGGCGAAAGTGACTTGCAGCGGCGCTTCGAGAAAACTCGGATTTCAGCGGCTACGCGGCGCTCGATGGCCTAAGGCTTGGAATTTTATGCGGCTTGAGATTTGGCGCACCCGGTGCTCCTTCTTTTAAAGCACACGGCGGCCGGATATGGCAGGACTCGGCGAGGTGTCCGCGGCGGCTACGGCGCGAAGTCCTGGAGTCCGGTTCGGAGACGGCGAAGACGATGACCGGATGGGTGACACACGGTAGCTCCGACGGTCAAGCTCCTTACGCGCACTAGGGTTCCGAAACGGTATGGGCTGATGTTGGCCGAGCGATGACAATCTAGCGGCTCGCAGTGGTTTAAGATTCATTAAATGACGTGGCTCAATATTGGCCGTTGGATTATAATCCGACGGCGGTCAATTAACCTCCTCCGTTCACACGGTGTCCGACAAATGATGGGCTTCGCCCCGTTCGTTCACAGTGAATTTTTAGAGTTTTTGCATTTAAAATAATCTGAGAAAATAATTTGATTTATTTAGAGCAGTAAAAATACTCTAAAAATTTCAAGAAAAATCTCAAAAATACTTTGAGACATTCTAGACTTAAATAAAATATTTTTGACAAAACTTTATTTTAAACTTTTCTTTTTATAATTATTTCTTGACAGAAGACAATATATTTTAATTCAAAATAATTTAAATAAATCTCAAAAAATCCAAATAAATCCAGAAAATTCACAAAAATCACAGATGGCAATAAAATAATATTAAATAAATAAAATGTCAAAAATTGGGACGTTACAATAGATCTTGCGAGAAGTTCGGAACGAACTCCCCCCCCGTTTCGCGCCCTGATCGGGGACACAACCAACCTCTTTGGTTGTGACCCCCAGTCACACCATGCGTATAAAAAGAAGGGGGTGAGGACCGGCTCGTGGATCTAGAGATTCGTCGCCTCTACCTCATCCCTTCAACCCCAAAAGGTGATCCGATCCAATCGCGTGTGGAAGTGACGGGAAGGTTGCTACCGCCGTTCTTCACCGCCACAGCTTCCTCTTCCGTTCGAGCTCAATGGCATCCTCGTCAAGCAACTCCAATCCCGAAGGTATTTACCCTAAGTCCCGTATCTAGGTGTTTCGTTTTAGGCGCTAAGATCCAAAGAATCCAGTAGGGGTGTCTCCTGTTTGATACAGGCGTCTAGACTAGGGTTTTCTAGTTTTTTTGTTACTGTGTGCTTTTGTGTTGGCGCATGGAATTAGGGTTTGTACTCTTGTGTTAGAGTACTTTAGACAATGAAATAAAACTCAATCTTCCAGAAAGTTTTGCTTCATGTCTGGCGGCTGTGCATTGTGAGAGAAGACTTCTGTTCTAGGGTTTAGATCTTGTTTGTGCATGCATGCAGGAAGATCACGTGAAGCACTAAAGTTCTTAGTTGATTTGTTCCCTCTGGAGATTGATCCGTGGCAACTATAGTTCTCTCTGGTGTTTGGTCCGTCGCAGCCTTGAAGGTGATGTTTCATATTTGATCCGTCACTACTTCAATCCTTGTCACTTACGGCATCAGTGCAATTGCGAAGGTAATATCTCTTGATCCGTATATCCGATCATGTTGATTTTTATTGGGTTAGATTCATAATTGAATCTAGTTTCTACAGTTAACATTTCATGTCAATCTAATGTTTGGATCTTCTGTAATCTTGTTATTTAAGTTTGGTCCGTCATTATTAGATCGGGATTTGTTTCATCCATCATGCAAAGGACATAACTCTAGATCCATAAGTTCGATTGAATTGATTCTTTTTGGGTAAGCTTCATAATTGAGTCTAGTTTCTACAGTTAAAATTTCATATCAATCCAACGGTTGGATCTTCTGAAATTATTGTTTTAGTAAACGTATGTCAGGCTGTTTTCATTTGGTCCGTCGTAAACTGACTTCTTTTGCTATAGTAGAAATTTGGTCCGTCATACACGTGCAACTCTTTGTCCAAAGCGAAGTTTGGTTCGGCATACATGTGCAAATTTGGTCTGGTACAATACGGTTCTTGTTGAATACAAATCAAGCGATCTGAGTTTGTTTGGGGTGTTTCAAAAGCCAAAAATTTGATTTTAGCTTCCGCGCAATCATTCACCCCTCCTCTGATTGCTAGATTAGTATATTTCGATCCTACAAGTGGTATCATATCCTTGTTTTTCTAATTAATCTTAACCGGTGATTAGAAACCGTAGCGATGGATAGGTATTCGACAAAACCTTGTGTTTTCGATAGTGTTGATTTTCAGTTTTAGAAAGCAAAGATGGAGGCATATATTCAAGCTCAGGGCTTTGCAATCTGGAAGAAGGTGTACAAGCCATATCAAGTTCCTGAGAATGATCAAGTTAATGAAACCAATCAAGCACAGGTTGAAGCAAATAGCAAAGCACGAAATTTAATCATCCAAAGCACAGGTTGAAGCAAATAGCAAAGCACGAAATTTAATCATCCAAGGATTGGGAAGAAGTGACTTCGACCGCGTGATCCATCTCAAGTCTGCATATGAGGTATGGAAATCTCTTTGTGATTATCATGAGGGTTCTAACATTGTCAAAGAGGTTCGTCAGGATATATATAAGAAAGAATAAAAGAATACATGCGATTTGAGATGAAGCCTGGTGAGTCACTAGATGATTTTTTTGCACGTTTCAATAAGATTCTTAGCAATTTACGTGTTATTGGGGTTTTCTTTGATGAGGCTACTAATGCTAGACAACTGCTTGGTGCATTAGACATGTCTATTTAGGAGATGAAAGTTACATCTATTAGAGAATCTACTGTCATGAGTACACTTACTTTAGATGTTCTATTCTCTAAATTTAAAACTCATGAGTTGGATGTTCTTGCTAGGATGACTGATTATAAATTAATTGCATTGATCTCTCAATCTAGCATGTCTCAGAATAATGCTTCTTCAAGTTTTGCCTTGTCTTTCTTGTCTCCACTAACCGATGAACAGATTGAGGAATTTTCAGAAGAAGACTTGGCATCACTCTCTTCTCGTTTTAATAAAGCTTTGCAGAATGTGAGAATGAGAAAGAGAGTTGGTGGTGGCCCTCCAAGATGCTATGAGTGTGGTGATTTCAAACATATTCGTTCAAATTGTTCTAAACTTGCAGGAAAAGCATTAAGAGAGGAGGACAATGACAAAAGAAATGAGAAGAAGAAGTTCTTTCCAAGCAATAGAAAGAAAAAGAGCTTCATCAACAAAAAGGTTGTTCATCGGGTTCTTTCGGCTCTTGAACAAGTGAACTTGAGTGATGTGGATTCGGAGAGCAGTGAAGATGACACAACAACTCCAAGCAAACACAAATTGACAGGGTTGTGTCTCATGGTTAGGAGTGATGTAAGCTTCACCGAGGACGATCATGATAGTGACTTCAATGAGGTAGAACCTTCTTACGATGAATTAACTATTGTTGTTGTTCGTCTTGGAAAATTGCTTGACAAACGCGACAAGAAAATTAAGAAACATGATGTTCTTGTGGAATCTTTGAATGTTGAAATTGCTAGACATAAATCTTTGATTCCTGATGATGATGCTTGCAAATCATGTGACTTAATTCTGATGAGCTTCTCGTGCTTAGGAAAGAACATGTTTCTTTGTTAGAACAAGTCAATGCTGAAAAGAAAGAAAATGAGAAACATGTTAAAAACGCTAGCTGTTCAACTGTTGATTTGCATGATAAAACTCATTGTTCTAAATGTGCTATACTGGAAGTGAAGTTGCATGATGCAAATGCTAGGGTTTCTCAAATGACAGATGCTATACTCACTCATGAAGTTCTCTCATGCTCAACTTGTCGCAAATAGAAAGGAAAAGTGGATGTTCCATGTAATAACTGTTTAACTCTTTCTCGAAAGGTTGATTACTTGGAAAAATCTTCAGAACGGTTCACTACTGGAAAGAAAAACCTAAACATGATTTTGGATCAATCAAAAGTCAGTACTCATCACAAAGGTTTAGGTTTTGATTCTTATGCTCATCATAAATCGCATGCTCCTACTGTTGTTAAGACACTTGAAAGTGGAAAAATAAAAATTATTAATGAGCCTAAGAAAATTGTTTTCAAGTCTGCTGGTGTGTTATCTTCTACTATGATGAATGCAAATGTTACTTCTGTTACTAAAGCTAAACATCATGTTAAGTATACTTGCACTCATTGTGGTAGAAATGGACACTTAGTAGATTTTTGCTTTAGACTAGCCAAACAGCAAAAGAAAGAAAAGGCTAAGGCTAGATCTAATTTCAGGAAGGCACATTTTACTTCTCACTTTGTGCCTAGGGTGATGCAAATACCTTTTGTTACAAGAAACACGGGAAAGGGCAAATCTGATTTTGTGAACAAACGTACTCATGTTGTGCCTACTCGTCGTGTGTCTCAGTACTGGATTCCTAAATGCTTTATTTCTAACCCCAATACCGAGGCCTCGACATCTTCTTGGGCTATGTAGGTTTTTCATATGCCGGTTTGAGAATAGAAGCTTAGTGGATCTTGATCTTTTGCAAGATGTGATCGAGACTTGAATGGTTTTCACCTGTAAGATGGCCTTCAAGAGGTATGTGCAATAATTCTTCATCTACTTTGTGAGCTATTTTATACACTCATGTCCTTTACATTCACAGATATCTAATTGTGGCATGAGATGAAATGATTGTTCATATGCTCATTTGTATCCCCTGGCATGTTCAATAATGTTATATTTTATATCATGCCTTTCATGCTTTGAATTCATTTATCATGATTCATGCTTATGCTTAATTGAACATACCATGATAACTCAAGCACATGTATATCATCATCTCCTCTCTGTTGATTTCATTGGTTATCCATTTGAGGGGGAGTTATTGGATTTTTGGTGAAAATTTCTTTCGGTTGCCTTTTTGGGAGGTTTGTTCTTTCAGCTTTTTGTTTTTAAAATAATCTCTTCAAGTGACAATTTTGTAGAAGGTTTTTAAGATGGTTGTTTTGAGGGGGAGTTTTTGAAGTCTGTGTAATATTGTGTAACATGCTTTTTATTTTGTGTGTTCCTTAAATGAAAAACAAAAAAATGAAAAACAGTAAAAGTACTGAGCATTGTATTTCATTCACATATGTCATTTGAAGCCATGTTTATGCTACAAGGGTGTTTGCAACTTCCTGTTTATACATATATGGTGTAGTTTATGTCATGATTTTTTAAATGGAATGATAACTTGAATTAAATCTTGTCATGGTTGAATTTTCTTGGCTATCTTGATCCTGTTCGAAAAAGTGCTAAATCTGAAAGCTAAGTGTTAAAGCAAAAAATGATTGCTGATAAATGCAAAGAACAAGGTCATGTACTGTCGCACTTCTTCTTTACGAGACTGCTTATCATTGCACTTTAATATGAACTTGGAAGAGGTTGTGTATGACCGAAACCATGAAACCATAAGCTTGTGATTGCTTGGCATGGTTGAAAAGTAAGGCTGATGGTGCATGTAATTCCTTGCAATTGTTATTGTTGTAATCAAAGTAATGAATCAGTTTTTCAAAGCACAAATAAAGTGCACAAAAATTCAATGTTTTCAGGTTTTAAGATTGTTGAGAAAGGGAGATCATGCCATGCAAAAAATCGTTAATAGTACTTGATTTCTAGTTATGCTTACTCTACATTGTTTATGTGTAGATTTGAAGGTGCAAGTACTGTTGATAGCATGACTTGGTGATCAAGTTGTTACATTTGTGCATGACTCATAACGCTCAGTACATATAAAAAAACAACATAAAAGGGGGAGAAGTTTTCCTTTTGTTCTCTTTTTGCATTCTTGATGAATCCATTGTCAAAGGGGGAGAAGTTCGGAGAATTTTGGAATCAAAGGAAGTTTTTTTTATCACACATTGCACATTCACACACACATTTCTTCTTTCTGTTAGGGGGAGTTTCTCTTTGTCATAGGGGGAGATTTCTTTTTAGATAAGGGGAGATTTTGTTTCTTCTTTGTAGGGGGAGATTTCCTCTCTTTGTCTTTTGGTCACCTTGCTTATCTTTTTGGTTTTAAAATAAAAATTTCTTAAAACTGTTCTTGTGAGATGAATGCCAATGTTCAGATCTAAATGGTGTTGCTAATATTTTCATCAAAGGGGTGATTGTGAGATCATGTGATGAAAAATTGGTTGAATGGTGAAATTGGCATTGTAAAGTGACTTTGGTTATAGCATGTGTAGTGCTTGTGCATGTGCTATGATGATATGCTTATTATGCTGGTGATAGCATAATGATTTTTGCTTAATGCAATGCACTCATGTGAGTGGTTGCATGGTTTGTTTTTGAGGCAAGTGGTGGACTTGTGCTCGAATGATCATTTGATTATGCTGGTGATAGCATAATGGTTTTGCTTGATGCAATTCGCTCATGTGAGTGATTGCATGGATTAATCTTCAGTCAAGTCGTGGACTTGTGCTCGGACTCGTTGCTTGTTAATTCATGTGCAAGTGTTGCTCGAGGGCAAACGTGGTCGATGATGGGACCGGAACTAGGTTCATGGTGGAACTGAGGTTTGAGACTTGGTTCATGGAGGAACTGAGGTCTTGGTGGTCGAGGATGTCATGTGGGACGTTCAGGTTAGAGAACATGCACGTGAAGGCTGGTTAGTCACGTATGTGCAGCAGGTGGGCTGATCATGCGTGCAAGGTATTTGTTTCGGCCATGTGGGCCAAGCAGAGATAAATATGAACTCTTTCCATGTTGGAAGTAGAGTTGTATCAAATCTCTGTGTTTTGCTATGTATAAATAGGAGGGGGTTGTTGGGATAGATCTTGCGGGAAGTTTGGAACGAACTCCCCCCCCCCCGTTTCGCGCCCTGATCGGGGGCACAACCAACCTCTTTGGTTGTGACCCCTCGTCACACCACGCGTATAAAAAGAAGGGGGTGAGGGCCGGCTCGCGGATCTAGAGATTCATCACCTCTACCTCATCCCTACAACCCCAAAAGGTGATCCGATCCAATCGCGTGTGGAAGTGACGGGAAGGTTGCTACCGCCGTTCTTCAGCGCCACTACTTCCTCTTCCGTTCGAGCTCAATGGCGTCCTCGTCAAGCAACTCCAATCCCGAAGGTATATACCCTAAGTCCCGCATCTAGGTGTTTCGTTTTAGGCGCTAAGATCCAAAGAATCCAACAGGGGTCTCTCCTGTTTGATGCAGGCGTCTAGACTAGGGTTTTCTAGTTTTTTGGTTTCTGTGTGCTTTTGTGTTAGCGCAAGGAATTAGGAGAATTTGAATTTCCTGCCACTCAATTCACTGGCAACTTTTGAATTGACCCCCCATTCACCGCCGCTTAATTATTCGCCACCCTGGCAGCCAATTCTTTTATTATCTGCCATTTCTCCGCTTTTCTCTGCATTTCCGCCTTTTTCCTCTGTTTGCCAACGCGGTGTGACGATTTTGCCCCTCCTTGGCCTGCTTACCTGGTTGCACCGGACTCGGATCATCCACGCCCTCACTCACTCTTTCCCCCAGTTCTTTTCCTCCCGACACGAGCATCTAGGGTTGCGGCGAGCCTTGGGACGGCAGCGACGAAGGGTCGAGGTGAAGCGCCGGCGCTACGCGAGTAGAGGCTGTCGGGCAGGCGGGGGCGACGGGTGGCGAGGAGTGCCACCGGTGACGACCACGAGGCAAGTCGGCTATTTGTACAGATTTTGTGCACGAATGCATGCTATTTGTACTGATCCCGTATTTGTACTGATCCCGTATTTGTACTGATCCCAAAGAATGCCAATTTAGGGTTTCGAATGCCAATTTAGGGTCTGCCATGATAAATCGGGCAGGGAAATTTGAATGCATGTGAGGCTTTGAAAATTGTACGAATGCCAATTTAGGGTTTGATTCATCCGTATTTGTCTCGATCCCAAAGAACTTCGGTAGATTCAGAGGAAAAAGTAATGCCTGCTTTTAATTTGTAAAAAATCTTGAAAGAATGTTCTTTCTTCAAATAAAAGAGTATTAAACATCTAATAGGTTTCGTAGAAAAAGGTTTGGTTCTTTGTTTATGAATGAAACATGTTAATGTAAGACTTTGAAAAATTTTGTTTACAGAAGGCACTAGCTGCTAGAGTCAATAATTGTTGGCTCCAGCTCGTTTTGATGAGTAATAAACCAAGTCACTACCAATGGCCCATTCATATGTC
Organism: Guadua angustifolia; assembly: GCA_036346375.1. Taxonomy (NCBI): domain Eukaryota; kingdom Viridiplantae; phylum Streptophyta; class Magnoliopsida; order Poales; family Poaceae; genus Guadua; species Guadua angustifolia. Next base: position 21,332,591 of record CM070508.1, read on the forward strand.
AATTTGAAGAACCATTTGTATGTGTGTATCGAAACACGTGGCTAGGTATTGGACCTTGCATTAATTCTGTCCATTTGTCCTTGTGATTTTTTAGATGGAGGCGCAGACCCTGCGAAACGTGATCTCGAGGCTCCGAGGGATGCTGGAGGATAAGGTGGAGGACCTCAGGAAGGTGGTTCAAGACAACTTGAGCGACAGTAATCACATTTGGGCCATAAACATGAACATTGCACTTCTGCAGGTTGAGGCCATCGCGGACAGCTTGGATCAGATGTCTTTGGACACGAGAGATTTTACCGTTGTTGATGAGGATCCAGCGGCGGACGTAGATCCGGATGACGTAGTACCGGCGGACTACGAGTGGCCCAATTGCTCTCCAGTTAGGGAGTGCTCCATCGAGTCCAGCGAGTCCATCGAGTCCAGCGAGTCCATCGAGTCCAGTGAGTCCATCGAGTCCATCGAGTCCGATCGTTTGTGGCACCTTCGCTACGTTACGTGACGCTGGTACCCTGTGTAATGTTTATGTGACAATATTACTAGCAAGTTGTAATGTTTTGCAAGTTGTAATGTTTATGTGACAGTATTACTAGCAAGTTGATAAACTGCTTCCTGTGAACTATTTGATGCTTCCTGTGAACTATTTGATAACTGTCCCTGGAATCCACTACTCTGATGATAAACTGCTTCTTGTGAACTATTTGATGCTTCCTGTGAACCAAGTATGCATTCTTGGTTTATGTCAACAGGTTGCAATTCAAGTTAGTTGTCCCCATGAGAAAATTTTGGGTGCAACATTGGGTGCAACAGTGGTCGACTAACTGCTATGCTAGTTACTTGGAGTGTATTGCCATATTAGTCATCTTACTCCAGTGCTTCACCTATTTTCCTGGTGCTTATGCTGTTCTTCATGCTGTTCGAAACACATACTCAGAAACACATACTCAGAAATCAGAACTATAGCTCTACTTCATGCTGTTCGAAACACATACTCAAATTCCCCATACTCCCAGAAACACATGCTGTTCGAAACACATACTCAGAAATCACAAACACATGCTCTACTTCATGCTGTGGGAATACGATTGCTGAGAATGAGCAAGCTTACCAGAAATACCAGAACATACCAGAATGAAGACATCCAGAATACATCCATTGGGAATACCAGAATGAAGACATACTAGAAACAACCAGAATACATAAACATTGGGAATACCATTGCTGAGAACCTTCGTAAGCACAAGTCTGGGCAATTCAACACACGTCCAGAATACATCCATTGTTGTCACATCCAAAATACATCCACCAGAATTCAACGGACACTACCAGAATTCACCCATTGTTCTCACAACCAAAATACATCTACTACCACAATACTTACAGAATACATCCAGAATTAGTCCACTACCACAATTCATCCATTGTCATGACTAAGAGTCCAGAATTGAGCCTTACAAAAGGAACCATACAAAGCACAATTTTCATTTCTTCTTTTTTGGAGTAAGCTTCTTCAATGCTGCTGTCTTTGCTGCCCTAGGTCGTACGGACCTTGGAGGAGTGGTCATCTGGCTGCTACCTTCACCGTCTCGACTCTTCCTCGGAGCTGCCGATGACATTGAAGCTGTGGATGCCATTGGAGCTGTGGATGGCATTGGAGCAGCTGTGGATGCCATTGGAGCTGTGGATGGCATTGGAGCAGCTGTGGATGTATTCTTTTTGGATGCTCTCTTCCTGTAAATGTAAAAAAAAGGTACAATTAGTTGTAATCCTTATTAATTATCACAAGCTATAACATAACCAACCAACTAGTACATATATGGATACAAGCTATAGCATAACCAACCAACTAGTTTATATATAAGCTATAATATCATAATTTTACCTCTTTTTTGTGCCATTCAAAGGACATTTTGATGATGTTGGCCTATGGCCCATGGCACCACACCCCTTGCACTTCACTTGCCATTTGCCTTTAGACTTTGCTTTCTCCAAGCATCCCACATATCTGGATTTCCTTTGTCTACCTGAAGTTCTCTTCTGTAAAGGAGCCAAGACAGTGATACCGTGGACGTCTGGATTAGCCCACTGAGACTTGTCTGTCAGTGGAGGAATAATCCCAGCATATGCAAGCCTAAAGTTCTTCACCGAGTAGTAATGGCTGAGATAGTCATCCATCCTCACATTTCTCTTTGTACCAAGGAATGCCAATGCATGACCACATGGCTTCCCAGATATCTGCCACTCCCTACATGTGCACTCATGTTTATCAAGCTCAACCACATGCCTACACAATAGCAGGTCCTCATCAATGTCAGTGACCTCTGCTGTTAGGGAGCCACCTTCCTCTACCTTGAAATGAGCAAGCTCTCTAGTCATCGCATTGAGCTGATTAACCACAGCTGGTAGCATGCAACCTTCTCCATTAGGAAGACTTTCACCTATTTTCCTCCTCCTATGATAAAGCTGCATAGTCCTAGATCTAATAGTGTCTGCAAGTTCAGCAACCGGCAGATCTTTGATGTCCTTCACCCAAGCATTCCATGATTCTGCCAAATTGTTGGTTATATAATCACATTTTATATGTTCACTAAATCTGCACCTCATCCAAATCATGTCATGGTACCTCTCCAACCACGGTACAACATCACAACTTCCAGCAGCAACCTTGGCCATATAGTGCACAAACCTATCTTCCCTAAATGCTCTAGCAGCTGGGTGCATATTCCGAAAAACTGGCTCTTGGAACTTTTTTTGAAAATTGTCCATAAGATGCCTAAAACACTCCCTATGCTCTGCCCAAGGAAATTCAGTCCTAATCGCATTCTCTAATCCTTTGCAAGCATCCAAATGATAGCTAGGTGTTGTGTTTTACCGCCTATTGCCTTGTTTAGTTGATTCATAAACCAAGTCCGATTTTTCGTAGTTTCCCCATCAAAATCCAAAGGCAATGGATACTTCGATTGTGGCCATCAAGGGCCATGGCGTAGCAAGATGGCCATTCCATCTACCATTTAAGGTCAGTACTATCAATGCTCAAATATGGCCTACACCCATTCACAAACCCATCTATGCTAGGTTTAAAGCAACAAAAAATCTTTGAAAATACACTTTACCATTATCTCGCTTGTACACTCATCTCTACAACACTACCGGGCATTTTATTCTCTACCTCACTTTAAACCTAAAAAGCATATGGAAGCTCTTCCCATGAACCATAGATCTGATCAAGGGCCTTCATCTTACCTTTATATGCTGTTCCATACCCGAAAGTGCATTTATGCCTCTGCTGCAAGGTCTGCCAGAGCTCCTTTGGTCCTAGGCCTGGATTTTCCTTCAACAAATGGACTGCCTTCTCTGCAACCCAGTGGTAAGAAACCATCTTTGTCACCAGTCTTGCAGTAGAAGAACACAAGTGAGATTTCTCATTCAATGTAACCTGCAATGACAAATGTAAACACAGTTAGTACAATTGCAATGATAACTGATATAGTAGTACTCATATATTTTAGCCTACAAAGATAGCATTAGTACCCTCACTGACTTCCCATCACTACGATTCAACCTGGCCACAATAGTCCATGGACATCCAGGTGCCATGCAATAGCCCCTGAACCTACCAGGATCAGACTTCTGAATACCAATCTTAAATTGCTCCTTTATGGCATGGCACTTCACGGCAAATCTAAACTCAGACATGCTAGGATATATTGCCCCCACATGCATTGGGGGGTCATCCTTATCATACACAATGTTATCCTCACTCGAACAAGCATCCAATACAGCCATATCTCCTTCCTCACCATCATAAAAATCAGCAAAAACATCTTCTTGTTGACCACTGTTGTCCATGCTCGTAGTGGTCTGCTCACCAACAGAATCAACTGGCCTATTATCCTCCTGATGAGATAAATTTTGACCACTGTTGTCCATGCCCGTAGTGGTCTCCTCAGCAACAGAATGAACTAGCCTATTATCCTCCTGATGAGGTAAATTTTGACCACTGTTATCCATGCCCGTAGTGGTCTCCTCAGGATCTAGCATCCCTATGAATGCCAAGAATTCATCCTCGGCTATAACAGGAACAGCACAACCTTCATGTTCTTTTGCATTCAAAGAAACGCATAGACTGTCCCAATCAACCCCGCCATCGCCTCGTCCTGGTTGTACTTCCTTCGTGGTTGCTCCTTGTCACGGTCGATTGGCCACAAAGATTAGAACCCCTTGGTTTCTTGTTGCACGCTGCCATCCGACTACTACTCGCATCATCGTTATCAACCCTACCAAAATACAACGAAGGGGTTTTAGCAGGTGCTCAACAAAATATACAGCACCGCCGCCATCACCGCCTCCGTTTTCCCCCGCTCGACGCCATCACCACAAGCAAGCAACGCCAAGATCACCGTACACCGCATCACACCACAAGACAAGAAAAGGGAGTGATCCAGGGAGATGACTTACTCGGTCGGGTCGGGTCTCGTCTCCTTGTGGTATCGCTCATATCTGGCGCCAAGCGAGAAGTTGCCGCCACCCGCCGACCCTTCCTCGCCGCAACCCGCCGCAACCCTAGACCGAAGCGCTTTGGGGAATGGTATTCTTTGGGAATGGGACGGACGCCTTTGGTTCGGTGCAACCTGTAAGGAGCCAAGGAGGGCAAAATCGTCACACCGCTGGCAAACGAGAGGAAAAAGGCGGAAATGCGGAGAAATGGCAGATAATAAAAGAATTGGCTGCCACGGTGGCGAATAATTAAGCGGCGGTGAATGGGGGGCAATTCAAAAGTTGCCAGTGAATTGAGTGGCAGGAAATTCAAATTCCCAGGAATTAGGGTTTGTACTCTTGTGTTAGAGTACTTTAGACAACGAAATAAAAATCAATCTTCCAGAAAGTTTTGCTTCATGTCTGGCGGCTATGCATTGTGAGAGAAGACTTCTGTTCTAGGGTTTAGATCTTGTTTGTGCATGCATGCAGGAAGATCACGTGAAGCACTAAAGTTCTTAGTTGATTTGTTCCCTCTGGAGATTGATTCGTGGCAACTATAGTTCTCTCTGGTGTTTGGTCCGCCGCAGCCTTGAAGGTGATCTTTCATATTTGATCCATCACTACTTCAATCCTCGTCACTTACGGCATCAGTGCAATTGCAAAGATAATATCTCTTGATCCGTAAATCCGATCGAGTTGATGTTTATTGGATTAGATTCATAATTGAATCTAGTTTCTATATTTAAAATTTCATGTTAATCTAACGGTTGGATCTTCAGTAATCTTGTTGTTTAAGTTTGGTCCGTCATTATTAGATCGGGATTTGTTTCATCCGTCTTACGAAGGACATAACTCTAGATCCATAAGTCCGATTGAATTGATTGTTTTGTGTTAGCTTCGGAATCGAGTCTATTTTCTACAGTTAAAATTTCACATCAATCCAACGGTTGGATCTTCTGAAATTATTATTTTAGTGAACATATATCAGGCTATTTTCATTTGGTCCGTGATAAACTGACTTCTTTTGCTACAGTAGAAATTTGGTCCGTCATACACGTGCAACTCTCTGTCTGAAGCGAAGTTTGGTCTGGCATGCATGTGCAAATTTGGTCTGGTGCAATAAGGTTCTTGTTGAATACAAATCAAGCGATCTGAGTTTGTTTGGAGTGTTTCAAAAGCCAAAAATTTGATTTTAGCTTCCGCGCAATCATTCACCCCCTCTGATTGCTAGATTAGTATATTTCGATCCTACACTTACATTGGCCACAACTTGCGATATACGCAGAGCAAAGTTGACGCGTTCGAGTACGCGGACCAAGTGCTGGAGAAGTGGTACCCGACGGTGGAGGAGAGGGCAACAACAAGGGCATCGTCGTGCTCGTCACCAGCCAGAAGGAGGGTGCTGTCACCGGAGGCCCGGCCTCCGTGCAGGCCGTCAGTGACAAAATCCTCGACGCCACCATCTCCGAGAACCTCCCAGGTTGACTTCCCCGGCCACGCTGGCGTGGCGGGCATCCTTGGCTGGCCATTGTGCTTGTTTCACTGCTAGTAGCGTGCAAAAACTTACCGTCATGAGCATGCATGCATGTGTGTGCTTGGCTGCTTGCAGTGCTCGCGACGGACGAGAAGTACAACGAGGCAATCTACATCACGGCGAAGCGTCTGGTAGCAGCGATCGATGGGCTGCCGGACCCCGGCGGGCCGTCGTTCAAGGAGAACAAGCGGGAGTCCAACTTCAAAACCAAGGAGGAGATAGAGGAGAAGCGCGGCCAGTTCACTCTCGTCGTCGGCGGCCTGCTCGTCATCGCCTTCATCGTACCCATGGCGCAGTACTACGCCTACATCTCCAAGAAGTGAGTAGCCAGCTATGTACAGTACATTCTTAAGAGAAAAAGATTAATCCCTCGAATTTCTGTTGGAATTTTAGAAGCGAAGAGAGAATTAGGTCTCGTTCGGGACAGCTTATGCACAACTTCTGCTTAAAAGAAAAACATATTATATCTGTTGAATGGGAGGATTCTAGACAGCTTCTCCCACAATCAGAATCTAATTTATACACAGAATCAGAAGCTGTCACCCACCTGATTTTACGGATTCTGACTCAAATTATACGAGTTCCGCCTCCTACGAGTCGTCGCAAGCACAAAGGCTTCCACCATTGTCCCTAGACCCCTCCACCACCCTCATCCGCTCATCCGTCACCGACACCGATCAACAATCAGCAAAGACAATCAGGATTGCCGAACGACTAGATTCTCCAGTCAGCAGATTCTTCAGACAGTCGCTTTCTCTAGACAGCTGACTACAATTCAGAATATGCATAATCAGAAGCTGTCCCAAAGGGGGCCTTAATGATCAATACAAGTGCACACCCGTACAGGCTAATTATTCTTACAGTAGCAACAATTACTGAGCTGGATATTGCCGCTGAGGTTAGGGATTTGTCTGAACTTGAGCGTGAGACCCTCGCTCAGGCTCGGGATCATCTGGCCAATCATCTTAGAGCTGAAGAAATTAAATATTATCAGCGGGCAAAAGTGAAAGATGTTCTCTTGGGCGATAACAATACTAAATATTTTCAAATGATTGCCAATGGCAAACATAGAAAGAAAATAATCTATTTTTTAGACCATGAGGACAGTAAGATTGAGGGACATGTTAACCTTAAAAGCTATATTACCAAGTTCTACAAGGAACTCTTTGGGGAGCCGGAGGAGAGCATGTTAGACCTCGATGAGGAAGACAACCAGGATATTCTGCAAGTTTCACAGGAGGAAAACATTCTTCTTACTACTCAGTTTACTGAGAAAGAAGTTAGAGACGCTATTTTCCAGATGGAACATAACAAAGCTTTTGGTCCAGATGGTTTTCCTGTAGAATTTTATCAGAAATTCTAGGATACTATCAAAGGTGATCTTTTGCTTATGTTCCAGGAGCTACATTCGGGGGATATACCTCTTTTTAGTCTAAATTTTTGAATAATTATTCTTATTACTAGAGTTCAGGAAGCGAATGTTATCCAACAGTATAGACCAATTTGTCTCCTCAATGTGAGTTTCAAAATTTTTACCAAGGTAGCTACAAACAGGTTGAATATGGTTGCAGACAAGGTAGTTAGTCCGACTCAAACAGCTTTCTTGCGTGGACATAGGGCTGAAAACGAGCCGAGCTCGAGCGAGCCTGGCCCTCCAGGCTCGAGCTCGGTAAGGCTCGGCTCGAGCTCGAGTTTGGGTTCGAGCCTGGACTCAGGCTCAAGCTCGGCTCGACTAAGCTCGATAAGCTCGGGAAGCTCGGTAAGCTCGAGTAAGCTCGATTATTTTGTAAGCTCGGTAGGCTCGGTAACAAGCTCGAGTAAGCTCGGCTCGAGAAAGCTCGATTTAAGCAAGCTCGATCCAGGCTCGAGCAGGCTCGTGAACTATCCTCTCACGAGCCGAACTCGAGTAGCTCGCGAGCCTCGAGCTTTTTTTACAGCCCTACGTGGATGAAATATCCTCGAAGGGGTCGTCATACTGCATGAAACTTTACACGAAATGCATCGGAAAAAACTTAGTGGGGTTATATTTAAGATTGATTTCGAGAAAGCTTATGATAAGGTTAAGTGGCCTTTTTTTGTTTAGACCCTTCGAATGAAAGGATTCTCATCTAAGTGGATTTCTTGGATTAAGTCCTTCATCTCGGGAGGTAGTGTGGCAGTTAATGTAAATGATGAAGTGGGACTATTTTTCCAAACTAGAAAAGGACTCTGACAAGGTGATCCTTTATCGCCACTATTGTTTAATATTGTTGCAGATATGTTGACAGTTTTGATTAGAAGAGCTAAGGAATAGGGACAAATCGGTGGAGTAGTGCCCCACTTAGTTGATGGTGGTTTATCTATTCTACAATATGCAGATGACACAATCTTATTTATGGAAAATGATCTAGATAAAGCACGCAATATGAAGCTATTGCTTTGTGCGTTTGAGCAAATCTCCGGTCTTAAAATCAATTTCCATAAAAGCGAGTTGCTTTGTTTTGGGGAGGCCCAAGATTCCTTAGAGCAGTATCCAAATTTGTTTGGATGCAAACAAGGGGAGCTCCCTCTGAAGTATTTAGGAATCCCTATTCACTTTAACAAATTGCGAAATTCCGATTGGAAAAGGGTAGAAGAGAGGTTCGAAAAGAGACTCAGTAGTTGGAAGGGGAAACATTTTTCAGTTGGAGGCAGATTAACACTTATAAATTCTGTGTTAAGTAGCCTCCCAATGTACATGATGTCCTTTTTCGAGATTCCTAAAGGTGTTCTTAAAAAACTTGATTATTTCCGCTCTCGTTTCTTCTGGCAAGGTGGCGACAGTAAAACAAAATATCGACTAGCAAAATGGAGTATCCTATACCAACCTAAAGATCAAGGGGGTCTTGGGATTCATGATTTATAGGTTAAAAACATTGCTCTTCTGAGTAAATGGTTGTTTAAGCTTTTAACTTCGGATGGTACTTGGCAGCAACTTCTTAGAAATAAGTACCTTGGATCTAAACCGTTAGTACAAGTTGAGTGGAAACCAGGTGATTCGTATTTTTGGTCCAGTTTGATGAAGGTTAAACATGATTTCCTCCGCTTTGGTACTTTGAAAATCAATAATGGATTACAAGTAAGATTCTGGGAAGACATCTGGATCGGGAGTTGTGCTTTAAAGGATCAATATCCTGGTTTATATAGCATCATAAGGAAGAAATATGTGACCATTGCTGAAGTCCTCACGACCCCTCAACCAAACATATCCTGGAGATGGTCATTGATTGGAGCGAAGTTGGTGGCGTGGAGTGATTTGTTTTCACGTATCGCCAATTTACATTTGACGCAGGTTGAGGATGAATTTCGCTGGAACTTGTGCCAATCTGGACAATTCGCCGTGAAATCTCATTACCTGGCGTTGATTAAATGTGATGTTCCTAATATAAACCAGAGTATTTGGAAGTTAAAAGCCCCATTAAAAATCAAAGTGTTTCTGTGGTATCTTAGAAGAGGGATCATCCTGAACAAAGACAATTTGGCCAAACGCAATTGGCAGGGTAGTACAACATATTGCTTTTGTCACGAAATGGAGACAATTAGGCATTTGTTCTTTAACTGTCGCTTTGCTCGTATGGTTTGGGGTTTTTTTGTACCTTGCTTTTAGCTTTTCTAGACCTTTTAGTGTCTCCCATATGTTTGGGAGTTGGCTTGTTGGTTTTGAGAAGGATCTTAAAAATGTTGTTTTACTAGGAGCCGCAACCATTTGTTGGTGACGAATACTCATACCAGGGATACCCCACAACAAAGTATACGTCTATTTCAAGATTGTATTTCTCGCAGTCAACTGGGCTCAGAGCCCGGTTGACGACGATGCAGGGTGCTGGAGGGAATACCACCAAAAAGCCTCCGTCCCTCCAAGATGGGATTATCCCTAAATATCGACCGGATCGACAGCCGAACTATCTTGGGCTCAGCTCTAGGCCCCAGAGGATGCAAAGGATTGCTCAGCCTGGGTCAGGTTTGCCAGGAGGCTCCGACCAAGTCCCCGATCGGGCGCTCCCGAAAGCTCCGGCCAGGGAACCGGTCGGGCATCCAACCAGGTGACCGGTCGGGCAATCCCGAAGGTTCCGACTAAGGCCCCCGGTCAGGGCCCCGACAAACTTCACCTCGACAACTTTCGCCACGTCGGTGGTCGACTTCGAGCCGGTCGCCTGACCCATGGACCCAACGTCCATGCTGGGACAGGTGGTTTCTTTCCAAGGTGGCGTGGGATCCGTTGGGTCAAGCACCCGTCCCTTCACCACGTCAGGGACAAAGGAGCGTACGTAATATAGCACTGACGACGCCAAGGCATCGGCAAAGTACGGAGGGCAGCGCGCACCTTCCCGAAGAAACAACGTCCGTTGTGTCTACCAACCCAGCATGGGATGAACAGGGACCTGTCAATCATCAAGGACCGAAGACCGAACTCCCGGACGCAGCATACTCCTACCTTCTTTCTCTAAATCCTCGTGTAACCTGCCCCCTCCGACTATATAAAGGGAGGCAGGGTCTCTGGCAACAGGGGGGGGGGGGACTCTCTGATTCTTTCCACTCCATTCTTCTCCCCTACCCAACTCGGCTCAGGCCTTTCGACCCGAGCGTTCATAGCTCCCGAGTTTCCTCCCATTCTGGCGAGCGCTAAGGGCCAGTCCTTAGCTATCGCGTGTAATCCATTATACACAGAGTAACAAGATCCACCGTCACGAACTGGAAGTAGGGACGTTCAGCCCGAACCAGTATACATCTGGGACTTCTTTAGTTTAACCATTCAGGGAGAGGGGACGCGCGACCCCCTATGCTTACAAATTTATTGCCGGTTATACGAAACACCGACAGTTGGTCTCTCTGGTTAAACGGGAATGATATAGTTTTTGATAGGAAATCGAATTCATCTCCTTTGCAGGTTATTTTGCTACTTCCTATTGGCTGCGTACATGGGTTGTGCTGCAGAAGCCGGCTTTGCGAACTTTTATGGTGGAGGCTACGCAATGGTTGGTGCAGGTGGCCAAGAATTTCTTTTCCCAGGCGCATGGTTGGCGGTCTAGCTTTCGGATTGATAGTCGCTAGTGTGTGCGTGTTATTTTCGTGTTTTAGGCTGTATGCTTCTTGTTAAGCAGAGGTCGGGAGAAGTTTCAAAGCACTGTATCGTCTTGATGTATGTTTCTTGAAATTAATAAAAGCTTCCTTTATCGAAAAAAAATATATGTGTGTTTACTGATGGTTAAAATTAAATAGGTGCAAATCAACCCTTCCTCACCTCAATTCCTCTATGACCAATGAATTTTTATTCTTGACAAGCTTAAAGCACTTAAATTACTCTGTTTGTTGTTTCCAGTATTGCTTGCAAAAATGTGAAACTCTCCTACAAAACTTGCATACTGCAATGTGTAACCTTTAATGCTTCAACCATGGGTTTGCAGAATGAATAAAAGTACAGAACACGTCAGGCATAACGGGCTATGGACAACTGAAAATAAACTGTAGGTAATTATTGTCTATTGACAAGTAATAAATACATCATTTGCGATCAATACAACATTACAGTGGTTGATTTAGTGAAAATAAATATCTGATCATTAGAATCTCGGTTTAATGAGGAAGGGCATCTTGTCAACAAACGGAGGATCAGAGTATCTCCCAGTCAGAATCTGCGATGTGATGTGGAAATTTGCAGCTTCGGTGTAATGTATCCCATCCCAATTGACATATTCGGTACTGTCACTGCACCCTTTTGCAGTTACAATATTACCATTCAGAGACTTGGTCTGTCCACAAGGTACTCTACTATCGTAGTTCAGGGGTGGCCCTCCATATCCACAGCATGCTTGGGTAGGATTCTCGAACCCTGTAGAAATGAAAAGGCAGAAATTAAATTGTTACCTGAATTATTGTTAAACAAAAAGCCTACTGATTGATGAGCTAGCTGCCACACTGATAGTCCAGCAAAATGTCAAAATCCATAGTACAAGAAGGTCAAAGAAGGGAGATGTTGTTTTCAGTGTAGCCGAGTAGGTGTAGTTAGCAAATATCCAAAAAAAATTAAACAATCTTTATTTCCCTCTTTTTTTAGTGGGGTTTATTATTGCAAGCACTTGTTCAGGAATGATAGTAACATTTCGTAAATCTTCTACTTGAAGCATGTTCAACGTTCTTGAAACATCTTTTCCAGTACTATAATATACCGACAAATCTAAATGATTTTTATGTATTAGACTTCGTAAAAACCACAGAATGTGGAAAGTCTAGTTTGCATACCATATCGAGAGTAATTGGCGATCAGGCTGTATTTGATGGAGTAGATGTCAACGTAAGTGATATTAGCCCCAGTGAATTCACCTCTCAACTTTGTGCAAAGTGCATGCAGCTGTAAGTTGAAAAGTTTTGCAGCACGATTGTGCTTTGCTACACAATGAAGTTCGTCCAGCTGGGATGGGTCTTTGCCGAAAAAAGCTATGTTTTGAGGTAAGCAACCGAGAGGACCTGTGTTGTGAATCCAGAATTTCCTGGCACCTTGCTCATATAGTTTCTGAAATAAAAAGGAACGCACTACAGTAAGGTCAAGTTACACATGAACAACAAAATAGGTGTGAAGCACTTACACAAACAGTATATAGTTAGAATAGTATGGCAATATTGATAATACAGAATTTGAAAACAATATGAACTACATTAGAATTTTTTTTACCTCTATAAATAATGGAATTACTAAAAAGCATTGAAGCAAAAATAGCAAGTCCATGCACTGCAAAAACTGCAAGGATGAAAATATTCTGTATATTTTTTTACAAACCTTGAGCCCAGTTTCAAATTCCAACAAAATAGTCGGAATTGATGCAATGACTTGGTCCTCTGTTTTCGAGTAGAATTCACCAGCAAGATCATTTTGACCAATATCAAACATGTAGAGGCCCTGTGAAAAGTAATCTAACTGAGGAATATACCGCCTGTACCTATCTCCTGCAAAAATAAAATAGAAAAGTTTCATTACTACTGAAGTTCCATATTCTGGATTGGTGAAATGAAAAGCATTGCATGGTTATTGCTTATTGTGTTGATGAGCTTATCATTCTTGCATCTTCAGTTGATATATATTCATTCAAAACAAATTAAACATAATGGAAGCTTGTCCGACCATTCAGACAGACTATTCCTGGACCAACTATACTAACTATTATATTTTAGAGGAATACACTAGCTATTATTACAATACCAAGTGTTAAAATTTACTATCGTATTCAGAGCAAGAATTCCAAATGTGTTTACCATTGCTAGTTTTCTTGTGTTTTCTAATTTACTCCTCTGATGAAATAATAGAAACTTTTTTGGTCTCCCACAAACATGATATTGACCTTCAACGTTATGCCTTATTATTTATTTCGATGGTGCCAATTGTTTTGTTGGGGATCTTGGCTAAGTGCATAACTTTTTGCATTAAGTCTTACAGCAACTGGCAAGGAACCACCTTGTTTAAATTCAATGGGTTCAAATATTAAAGGTTAAATGCTTATGGGTCACTACACCAGACATTTCTATTTTGCTTTGCAATCCACAATATCCAAAGGTGTAGCATACAAGACAGCTGGTCATACCTTTGGATAGCAGCTTACTAACTTTGTCCTTGAATGCAAAGAATTGCTTAATCTGAAGACCAAAGGAAAACGGGCTGACAGATGTTGCAGTTGCTGGAGTAATCGAACAGCCAGCTTGAGCAAAATTAACACCTGCTCGAAAGTTGGGTGCACCAACAGAATCCAAATATGCATTGAGGAACGGCACATCCATTGCTTCCACTGCAGGGAAAAGTTCAAGAAACATATATCAGATAACAGAACACAAAATTTTGTTATCAGATTAAGCAAATAAATGCAGACAATGGGCATGCTCTCAGTGGGGTCAGCATTCGTAACAAAATATAATGCATTAGCCCATCAAGCACTTCCTAATATGAGTAAGCCAAAGTGTTCAGCTTATCTGCTATAAGCCTTTCCATAAATCAGATTTGTGCCAATGACTGACATTGCATAAAAGCACAACTGTATTCCATTCTTCTTATTGTTGTCAAACGATCAAAATCATGCTTGTAAGCTAAGTGATCAACAGCTTAACCTCTGGCTGCAGTCTGTACAAGAATCAGTTTATATGTTGTTTTTTACAAATAAATCGGTGCTAGGCTGCTAGCCATTTCATTGCTTCTTAATTACTTCTCAATAGTCACATGCCTTCTTAACGATATCAGCATCGATCTAAATCAGCTGTAAAGCATGAGCCTTGTCAAACTGCTTTAATGCAAGCACATGGGAGGACTCAATTGCTACACCGAGGAAGGTAGGCAGCCAGATTGCCGCAAACTAAAGCTCACCACAGCATAACTAACAGTAACTCCCCAGATCGCGACTAATTGCATCAAGAAACAGTGCTTGCTTACCGCCAGATCTACCAAATCCCAACAAATTGGTGCACCGAACAGGGGACACAAATTGCACAAACTGGACCACCCACATCATCCAGTACAATTCCTCAGATAGTAGTAATGTTTGAAACAGTGTATGCAACTACCAAGGACCATCTTCAATGATCCTCAATCTCCAATTCTAACCACCGCCCGGGCGTGTTTGGCCTATCAGGCCAAGGACCATCCTAACGGAATCGCCCTTTTTCCTAACCACCGCCCGGACCAAAATGGGCACACTGCCTTCAAGAATCGACAACAAAGCAATATCGTCCGTACACCGACTCCTTTGCTTCTTGCAACACTCAAGAGGGTCCAAACAGCAACGAGCCATTTCAAGAATCAATGAGACGACGATTCCTTTCGTGCAGCTAAGGACGAACCCACATCGTCCGTACACCGATCCTTGAGGCGCGATTCATATGGTAAAAAGTAGTATTAACGAGACACTTCAAGAATCCCAGAGAGAGAGAGAGAGAGAGAGAGAAGTGTATGCTTACTGAGGAAGTCGATGATGAGGCGGCCGTCGCAGAATCGGCCGGAGGGGCTGCCGAAGAACGTGGAGCCGTAGGGAGGGGAGATGGACTCGAAGCCGGCGGCGATGCGGCCGCCAGTGTCGGAGTTTGAGTCGCCGAAGTTGAACACCGCCGGGTAATCGAAGTCCGACGACGCCGCCGCGCGCCCGCCGCCAAGGCAGAGGACGGCCAGGAGGAGGAGCGCCACGTCCGCACGCGGAGCACGCATGGCAGCGGTGGCGGTGGTTGGGGCCTCTTTGCCCAGCACCCTACTCCTCTCCACTCTGTTCTGCTCACTTGTTACACCAAGTGAGGAGGAGGTTGCTGATGCTTGGAGCTTCGGAGTTGGGGAAGGCAGGCAAGCAGATTTGATTTTTGTTTGGGATGAGAAGTGAAGACTGAAGGCCATTAATGATTAAATGGGGATGCCTACCTGCTGTTTGCTTTTTGTGGTTTAGTCCTTGAGTTGTTGGGATATTGTGAGTCATTTTCATGGTGCGGCTGAGCGGATGCAATGTGGTAATTATGGGATTTTGAAGGAGGTGCGTAGGAAATTGTTTTCTGAAATTGGAAGGGAAGTGAAGTGAGCTAGAGGCTATTCCAAATTCCGTATTGTGTAACGTGTTCTACTTGATACATTGCACAAAAAGCGTGCCTTTTCCTTTGTTGCGTTCCTGAGAATTAGGCGGATAAAATGTTGCAGCATTTTGTAAAGAAACTTTTGTTCATCTTGAAACGATGGGAGTTTGCATAAAATTTGGAGGGAAGAAAGATATCCACTCTTACTCTATATAGAGCTTCATGTGAAATTTCGGAGAATTCTGCATCTCCAGCACGAGCTACTTCTGGTCTTGCAACGTATGTCTATGTCTCCCACGTCCACGTAACGAAGACACTAAATCAAAGAAAAAAACATATTATCATTGGACTCATATATATATTTATTAAAGGCAACATATCCTATACATACAGTCTTCCCGTGTACACAGCGTGCACACCAATAACGAAAGTCACGAAAAATTCTGAAAAAAATTGTAGATGTACTTCATAAATTACTCTACATATGTATGAAGTTTCAAGATTAAATTCATTATATATTGAGAGTTACAAAAAAGAGAAAATTCTGACAAGTTAACTCTTGATATATAATAAATTTGAATCTACAATTTTATACATAGGTAGAGTAATCCATGAAGTACATCTATAATTTTTTTCAGAATTTTTTATAATTTTTGTTAGTTAGTGTGCACGGTGTGTATACGGGAAGGCCTGTGTATGCACAGGAAATGTTGTCTTTATTAAAAGGCATACTACAACCTGTTATAAATTTTCCAGAGAACTCATAAATTTAAAATATTGCAATAACTACAATCACGATTGTTCTTAACCTACTTATATTATGAAACTACGTCTGATGTGACAATGAACTTACGTTGCGAGACAGAGCGAGCAATTTGTTGAGGTGAAAATATCATCAGAAGCTAATTAACTTTAGGATTGTCATAAAGAAATTCAACGTCTGTTTGGATTGTATTAATTTTACAAAAAAAATCTATAAATTTCAAATAAATCAATTCTTTTTCACAGAAATAGTATAATTTTCCCGTGTCAGGAATAGTGACATGGTAAACTAGAGGTCATCACTTTTCTAGCTCATGATAGATTTTCTCATGATAAATTTGGTTTGCAAATTGTTTACAAATCTAGCTTCCTTTCGAGTGCATTTGTAAAAAAAAAGTCTCATCTCTAACCACAGGATCACTACCCCGTGTTGCTTGTTGATGTTTTCACTGTCAAAGATAGAGCTATTTTTTTCTAATTACTTTCGAAAGAAAGCTATATTTAAAAAAATGTTATACAGGAGACTAGAAAAATGTTAATTTATTTAGCGTGGTGGCAAATGGGGCATATGTGGCAAGAAACAACATAAAGTGGCAGTGGTGGCCAGAGTTCATAATATCGATATCGTGATAATCGATTATATTGAGAATTTCAAAAATCGAAAAAAATCGGTCGAGAATCGATACAAAATCGAAGAGTTTCAAAATCAAACTTTTTAATGAAAAAATTTAAAAAAAATTGATTTTCACCGATAATTGCTCCATATTTCTCGATAATTGATTAGAGCGATTTTATGAACTTGTGTTCTTTGGTGGTTGATTTTGCGAACGATTTTCACTCGATATTCAACAAAAATTGAGCCATATTCACCAATTATCGCGATATTTACATCACATAAGTTTTTTTGGAATTTTTAAAATTAACCGATTTACCGATTGGTATTATATACCGTATCAACTCGATATGATCGATAATTAAAGGTTAGCATTCGGACTGGGCTTTTTTGGGCCCGCCTGTGGCACGGTAGGTATGGCACGGTACGAAGCTTGGCTCTAAGAAGTATGGGCGTCGGCCGCAAGACAACATCAGAGTACTGGAGGCGTCGGCTTGAGAACTAAATACGACAGGTACTGACCCAAGACGACATTATAGTATGGGCCGTGTCGGGTCCAATGACCGAGGGCATGAGGAAGAAACTTAGTATGAAGATCACCGACCTACAAAGTATAAGCGTTATAAACGTACCTAACAGCATAAATGGCACCCTCGCCGCCAACACCTGAGAGAGACGGGTCAACTCTCTCTCACCCGTTTCTCAATTTCTCCCTCGCTCATCCGTCTCTCTCAACCTCGATTGCCTCTCTTCTTCACTCTCTCGTTGCTCTCTCTCTTACTCGTGTTCAGCACATCCCCTCGCTCTAAGAATAAATAAATTTTAATTCTTTTTTCATAATATTTGTGTTCACTGTCTTAACTCAATGTGTCTCTGATTTCTTTTCTCTCGTCACAATAGTGTAAATAGGCTGGATTTAAGCCGATATAGCACGAAGCAGGCTGAAGCGCAAATAGGCTATACTTGGACTCACCGAAGGTAAGCTAAACCGGACCAACATAGCACAGCGGATATGATAGACCGTTACAACATGGCATGGTCCAATACAAAACATAATAGGTCCGTGCTTATCATAATCGATAATGTTATGGACCGTGGTGGTGGCTTGTGCGCCGTGCGGGAGCGATTTGCTTTTGGCGTTTGCCCAGGCCCCATTTTATTTTATTTTTATCGCCGTGCTGCACCTCCGCTTTTGTAATGTCGTCTAGGCTGTCTAGCACTCGAGCGCGCCACACCACATGGCGTGCAATTCTTCCTCGCTTGGTGCCACGCTTGCAAGAAATGGGATGCATTTCCCGAGGATCGAGGTCGTTCACCACTCGTTGAGATCTTGGGCCTACGTGGTTGGACCATAAATCTTATCTAAATTTGGTATATCAAAATCTAGTCACTAAATATCAATATTTTGATTAAAAATTGATAAGAAAAAATAAACTAAAGAATTAAAGGATAAAAAAAATTTATCAAAATTTAGTACTAGTAAACTAAACGTTTATCAAATTTAGTCAATGCTATCAAAATTTAAGAAAGCGAGTATTGGTATTTATTAGAAGCAAATAAAAGACCCCTCGTCACCCCTGAAAGGAGATCAAAGACACGGTGTGCTTGCAGCTAGTTGTCACCATAATATAAGACAGGAGTATGGGCGTTGGGCAGTGGTGTTTTCATTAAGAGCAGATGATCAAATAGCATTTCGCTTCTGTGTACTCCCACCGTCATTTACGATGAGGAGAACGGTTTGGCTATTAAGGTGCTTCGCAACATACTGCTTTGCTGCCGCAGCTTGTTTGTGTTTACAGTCACAGGCCCTGCGTTCTAGAAGTCTGGCCAGTCATGCGATTCGTAAGCATAGCTAACACCGGTTGTATTATTAGCCGTGTTCTCCGTTGTATTTGCGGAAGTAGCCTCGGCATATGAGTTTTTACGGAAATAGCCTCCAGGCAAGCTCGAAGGACCATGAGGTGATGTGTGTCATCTCTCGTGGCAGTGGGGCACAGAATCAGGCTAGCGACGCAGCAGCCGGCGTCAGCGAGGGATCAAGCACGCTTCTGTGCTATCGGGCGCGGAAGCAGCTTACATGTCCGGACAGCTAGGCAACAAGGCGGGAGCTACACGCGCGGCCTCTCCGCGCTCGTCCAGCATGGTTGGCCGTGAATGAGGCTGCTGTACTGCACTGTTGCAAATCCCATGCATACCCAGCCCGGTGCACAGTACCCTGCCACGGGCCACGGCAGATGGTTCCGTGTTGCAGCCTGCCGCGGCAGGCATCCGCCTCCAATGGCGATGCCGTCGTGCCGTGGTCCCACTCTAACCACGCCGCCACTAGCTTCCACGGACTATGGCACGGCATGCGCCAGATGTGCCATGCCGGCTTCTCTGCATTCAACTTGGAGGCTATATTTGTAAATACAAAAGTATTAGTATTGTATTTGCCAAAAAAAAACATAGATATATAAACAGTTCAAATTGTTAACGGGTTGCACACGGGTACGACAACGCTCGGGCCATCATATCTACAATTCGGCGACCTCTGCACTCGCTAAGCTTTTTCTGGTTGCCAACCTTATCGTTCTCTGAGACATGCAGCTTCCGCCCACCTTTTTGTTCGCCTCTTCACGTGAATTGATCTTTTTTTTAGCCCTTTTTACTTTATTTTTTAAAAATTTGATATCCCTCTAAACAGCATGGTTAATATAATCCTGTTTTTGACTACAAAAGCATCAAAATGTAACACGTGTTATCTTTCACACTCCGAATTTTTTTTAAATAATATTATTTTATTTCGAAATTGCGACATTAATACACGTATTTAAAAAATTGCAGAAATAATATCCGGTTGCCAAACGGTTTGGCGATAATAGGGTAGTCGCCAAACGGTTTGGCGATAATAGGGTAGTCGCCAAGCGGTTTGGCGATAATATCCTAATCCCGCATTTTGAAGCGGTGATGACCGATTGTCACAGTCAGGAGTAGTCGCAAGCGGTTTAACGACTACTAAGTAGTCGCCGAGCGGTGTGGCGACTACTAAGTAGTCGCCGCGGTGTGGCGACCATAACCGACACTGTTCGGTAGAACAACGGTTGTCTCGCTTCGCTTGCTCGGCGCGAAGGAGGCGAAGAAGAAAGAAAAGGAAGCGGGCGAAAAGGAGAGGAAGAGAGGAGAGGGAAGGAGGAGAGAGAGAGGAGGGAGAGGAGAGAGAGAGGCCGTGGCAAGGGAGAGAGAGGAGAGGAGCGCGGAGAGAGGAGAGAGAGAGAGAGGAGAGGAGGAGGAAGGAGGAGGAAAAAAAAGAAAAAAGGTAATTTTTTTGTAATTTTGTTATTAAATTTGTATAGTGTAAAATAATTTAGAGATTTTGTCATATTAGAAAATTTAGGAATTTTAGATATTAGAAAATTTTAGAAATGTTAGATATTAGAAATTTTAGATATTAGAAATTGAGATATTAGAAACATTAGATATTGATACAATATCGATGTTTATGCAATATTAGAAATTTTAGATATTAATGCAATGTCGATATTCGAGATTTTAGATATTGATGCAATATTATATAGATATTGATGCAATATCGATATTAGAAATTTTAGATGCAATATTTGAGATTTTATATTTTGATGCAATATAGCGATTTTAGATTGTTCGTTGAAAATGCCGGCATGATAATTTTCTCATTTTAGGAGGGAATCGTTAATTTAGATATTGATGCAATATAAAAATTAATTTTGTTTAGTTAGTGATATTAAACGTTAGTGGTGATATAAAAATCAATTTTGTTTATGTCGTCGCAGTAATGTCGGATGTAGTGAAATTTAGGGTATATTATGGCGATGGTGAAATAAAAATTGGGCAAAACGGTGTTGATTTGAGCGGCTTTTTAAATCACAATGGCGAACACTTATGCCCGATAGAGTTAGCACCCGTGATATAAAGTTTTGGTTGACCAAATATTTTTCCCTGGATCCAAGTGTTTACTCTGTCACCATTCAAGCCGTATTCACGCGTAGTAAGGGTGACCCGGCTCTGTGGGAGTTGAAGAAAATAGATCGGACGTACTTGTGGCATAAATGGTTAAGGTGGTGCAAGGGATCTAGCCTTGAATGTGTAATCTTTGGTGCAGACGCGTGCCCTAGAGAAGAGGTGAATATTAGCGACGTGGCGAAGCAAAGATGTGTTTCTAAATTGAACAAGTTCGTAGTGGTGCGGTTGAGATAGCGGCGGAGGATGATATGAGGATGCAGACAAGCGCGAAGGTCGGGCAGATGAAGGGAAGAAATCGAGCAACTTGTTGATCAATTGGAGTTAGTGGACCATATGGCGATGCAAGATGAAGTGAAATGTTGGAGTGTGATGATGACATCGACGAAGATGAGGAAGGGGAGGAGATGATGATGAAATGCATGGTAGTATTGGGCAACGGATGTACCCATCCCCGACGAGTGGAACAGGAAAAACAAAGCGATATGGAAGTTTCGTGGGGGCATGACTCGCGTTGGGAGTATGCTAGCAATGCCGTTAATTTGAATCAAGTTTTCGCAAATAATTACGAGTTGAAGTTGGCGGTGAAATTGTGGGCACTATCGCAGCAGAGAGAGTTCGAGTTGTTTTGTCGATCGAGATAGATACACAGTGAAGTGCGAATCGAAGGATGTGAATTTCAGTACATGCATACAAGCGAAGCGCGAGACATTTTGGATTGCATCACGGTAGATGGGCACACATGCAGACTAGAAAATGTTACGGTGAAACACCGCAACTTGAATGCGCCTGTAATCGCTAACGTGATGTTCAATGAGATCATCGAGAAACGGGCATTGAGTGTTCTTATATTCGAAAGCAATGTTGAGAACATTTAAGTACGGATCGGTTACTCGATGGCTGGCGTCTGAAGCAAAAGGCATTAGAGAAGAGGTTTGGCACATATGAGGCTTCAGATTGTAACCTACCTCGTGTGCTTGATGTCTTGAAGGAAACCAACCCCGCACACGCGCTTTTGAAGAAAGTGAAGCAGATGGTAACGGGGTCTCGATATTTCGTCGTGCTTTCTTTTCACTGGGTCCTTGTATTGCGTCATTCAGGTACTGCCGTCCATTGCTATGCGTCGATGGTACATTCTTGACTGGGAAATACAAGGGGCAGATTCTAACGGCCATTGCAATTGATGGGAACAACCACATACTTTCATTGGCCTTTGCATTTGTTGAGGGTGAGAACCGGGATAGCTGGCTGTGGTTTTTCAGACATTTGAAGTTCGGGGTAGTTCGTGATCGGCCCAACGTGTGCATCATCCATGACCTCCATAAAGGTATCATTTCGGCAATTAAGACTCTACAGGAGGACCTTGATGAGCCTTTTCCATGGTGGGACATGCAGAACAGGTGGTGCATGAGACATTTGGGAGCAAATTTTTTCAGGCAGTTCAAGAGTAAGAAGCTGATGAACCTATTTAAGAGGTTATGCAAGTAGAACCAGGCACGTAAGTTCAACGCGATATTGGCCGAGTTGGATAAGCACACTACCGCACAGATTGAAGAGCTGAAGAAGCAACTAGCAACGCCGAACGATTGCCCACCCAAAAGGCTATCACCCCTTGGAGCGCTCGATCCTCCAAATCTGAGGAGACGATCGTCAAGAAACATTAAGTGTTTCTCGCACTGGATAGAGGCGGAGCCGTTGGAGAAGTGGGCATTGCTCCATGACACCGAGGCGCCAAAGTTAGTATACTAAATTAACATAGCTGTGACGATCGTCTAGTTAGAGTTATTGTGCTAACTGATATGTTTGAACAGGTTCGGTGTCATGACAATGAACATAGCCGAGGTTTACAATTGGGTCATCAGAGGCCTGCGCCCGCTACCACTTGTGGCCATCTGGAAGGCATTTGCACGCATCGTTGGCTACTTCGTAAAAGGCATGCGGAGGTCAGACTTCACGCCACGACATTGCAAACGCCCGATCTTGGCGCGGATGATGGCCTACATGGAGGAACGCACTAGTAAAGCTCAGCTGCATATGGTGCGTAGCTTCGGAGTGACTGAGTACCGCTTTGAAGTGACTCTCCGGTGTAAAGGGGGTTGGGAACCGACACAGCGGTTATTACACACGAGGTTAACCTAGGCCAAGGGGCCACTGGATGGTGTGAATGCACCTGCAACAAGCCAAGACTTCTTCATATTCTCTGCTCGCATGTGATCGCAGCTTGTGGGCAAATTGAGATGAACACGTCACAATACGTGTCCCCTTTCTACCTGAAGGGTCATGCTGTCCATACATGGTCCGGTGAGTTCCGTGGTTTTCGAGCACATGGTGATTTCACTGCCATTAACAGAGATGTGCGCATATGCCTACCGGATGCAAATTTGCGGAGGTGTGCACCAGGGCAGGCTGGCCGTCCACAGTCTAGGCGCATTCGCAATGACATGGATGAATCTGAAGTGGGTGGCCCTGTTAGGAGGTGTTCTCAGTGCGGTGAGTACGGGCACAAGGCAACGCAATGCCCGTAGTGTTATGTAGTGAATTATGTAATTTGTATTGAATTGTGTAATATGTATCATTTTATCCTATGCTAGGTATTTGCGGTTACATTGGACTATTTTATCAATGTCGGGTTGTATTGAATGCTTAACAATGCTTAGCTATGATTGTACCTTTTGTCATCTTTTTGTATTGAATTGCGTAATATGTTTGTCGTTTGTTTATTTATGTCGAACTCTTCAGTCTTTTGATTTACATTACTAATCGTACTGTTTTCTGTTTGCTTGCAGGGATGGAGCACCCCGAGTCACTCCTTGACTCTTCGTTGGACCGACGGCACCGTGCGTTCGTCCACACCACACAGGGCGTTGAGAGGGTGCCTCTGCTGCGGGTCCGTGTGCCCGGCAGGGCATGGCGGCTCCACCCAGCCTTCTACGCCCGGTGAGTTGCACTACATTTACATGTTTCTTTGCTCGCACAATTGCATTTCGTCTAACAATTGAATTTACATGTCGATAGGTTGGCACGTGCTGGGTTGCTTCCCCTCGCTCGCATGATCGAGGCCTCACCTGAGGACGTGGCTGAGGCTGAGGATCCTGCGGAGGGCGACGACGGTCCAGAGCGGTCACGGCGTTTTCCGTTCGACCGGAGCCTACTGTCTAGTCTGGTGGACCGTTGGCGCCCGGAGACGCACACTTTCCACCTGCCGTTCGGGGAGGTGACGGTCACCCTGCAGGACGTCGCGATGCTTCTGAGGTTGCCGATCGCCGGGCACCGTCGGACCCTCGTTGGCTCTTCTTGAGTGGCGGTGACTGCAGGAGAGGTTATTGGAGTGGCTCACACTGACCCGACGATACCCGTCGCTAGGAAGAAGCACGGGCCGTTGAGGAGGTGGTTGGCCCAGTTCGAGGTGAGTGCTTCCACGTGTATATGTTATTCTAATTTTTTGTAACATTATTAACATATTACTATATGTTAATTGTCATAGGTGCAGCACATGGCGGCGGACCCCACGCCGTACCAGGTGGCCCGACACTTCGAGGCCTACCTGCTTTGGTTGTTTGGGATGGTCATGTTCACGACCACACACGGAGACAGCGTGGACGCACGGTGGATAGCCTACGCACGGGCTATCGCGGACGCTGCTGACCCAGACCAGGTCCCGCTGGTGTCCTGGGGTTCGGCGGTTCTTGCTGGCACGTACCGCGCCCTTTGCGACGCGTGCGTGAAGCTGAGCAAGACCGCCAACCTGACTGGGATACCCCTACTTCTCCAGGTTTGGTCGTTCGAGCGCTTCCCAGTGGGTTGACCCTTAGTCTTCCCGCGACAGTACACCGCCGAGATGTACGGGGGCGATGACATCGACCGGCCGACCGTGGGCTCGCTTTGGACTCGGCGACGGGTAATTATTTTCTTGAATTGCATTTATCAAATTTTATTTGCAGTCGCATGTGTTTACACATATTTTTTCCTTTTGCGACCACGGTGGCGGAGTGCGAATCGTTCGGGCGTACCACTCCTTCATGGAGGCGTTCGACCACCTGCACGCGGTCCAGGTGGTCTGGGACCCTTATAGCGAGCGCCGTGTCAGAGAGCCGCCCGGTTGGCTCTCGGCGCTTTGCTATAGGGACCGGGGTTTCTTGGTCGACGACGAGGAAGATCGTCCTCGACGTCTCACGTGGAGGACTACGCGCGACCGAAGTCCTCGAGCGATTCGACCTCGACGCCGGTCCCTGTTTTGGGGGATCGTGTACTGTGGCAAGACACTCGTGAGTTATCCGACCTAAAATATGTGAAATAGTTACGTCGTATGTGTAATAATTTGGATTTCTTTTCAGGGTCCACACCCATGGCCCTCCGAAGAGCCTGGTCACCTTGCTACAGAGGATGGAGCCGTGGTGGCGCTTGATGGGTCGGGCACAAAGAAGACGTCGTCGATGAGGCCACACCTTACGACGACTCGTCCCCACCAGATACTGCATTGTGCGTGCCTCGGACGCTGCGTCTGCCTCTCATTGGTGGAGGAGGCTTGCCCAGCACGTGACGCTCCTAGCATGGCTGACTTGTACCCAGGCCAGGCAGAGCGGCCATGCACGCCATGGTAAGTATTAATTTTGTAAATTACATTGTGTATTCCTGACGCTATGTCCATATGCATATCACTTTGTCGTATGTGGCAGGTGGACCACGCTAGGGAGCTCCATACGCACGGCAGCAGCGTCTTGTCCAGGTGGACCACCCTCTCGCTGGAGGAGATTGCAGAGGCCTGGAGACGCATGGTGAGCGGCCTGGCCAGGATCGTGGAGATGGGTTCTTATCGGCACGTCGACGCTACCGACCGCGGCACCTCTTCGAGGCCGCCGCCCGTGCCTACACACCCCACACAGACCCCAGCTCCTCCTTACACAGCGGAGGCGGCGTACAGTTTCCACACTCCTTTGCCTCCGGCCCCAGACGTGGCTGGAGGGTCCGGCTGGCAGGCAGCACGCGGTTCCACCATGATGCCCACGCCAGGTAAGTCGAGCTACTTACGTTTCGTATTAGTATCACGTAACTGCAATTAAAAGCTATTATCCGAACGTGCAGGCTACGTTGAGGGTGGAGGACAGTTCTCTTAGTCCACGCACTCCTCAGGCCACGTCGAGTAGGACTTCTTCGCGGACCAAGCTTTCTCGGTGCACACTTCAGCCGCTTCAGACCGACGCAGCCACGCAGCCCTCGCGACCGACGCAGGCACGCCTCGCAAACCACAGCTTGACGCAGCCGGACTTCGGTACCTACGGGTACACGTTGCCTCCCCGAGACCGTCGACCGGTGCAGCGTTACAGCCCTTCCGACTATGGCCAGGCGGGGCCATCGCAGGAGCAGGCGAGGCCATCGCAGGAGCTTCACCCTCGCCCTCTTGACGATGCACCGGCCTCAGCACGTAGGCCGAAGAGGGGTCGTCGTAGTGGGGGTGCGGCCGACTAAGGACTCGCTGATAGGCTGTTGTCCTATTTTTGTTCTTATTTTGTACTATTCTACATTGTTTAGAGTGTTGTTCTCCCTTTGTTACTTTGTTCGTACTGTTATACAATGTTAATAGTGTTGTTCACGCCTGCAGTACCTTTCCGATATCAATGCGACATGACAACGCGAACGTTGCAGCTTTCTCGGACCGATTCGACAACACGCTGCAGCCCACTTTTTCTGATCGATTCGATAACACGCTGCACACAACAGCTTTCTCGGGCGAGGCCACAGCACGCTGCTATCATCTTTCTCAGACCTCGAAAGCACCTCAGCTTTCTGGAGGGGGGACGTGGCTATAAGAGGACTCTCCGAGGGGAGAGCCGAAAGCACCTCAGTTTCTCGTTGAACATTCTTCCCCGGAACCCCGCAATCCTTCCACAAATCGAAGAGCTTTCATACCACCTCCGCTACCACATATCCTCGTCTTCGTCCCGTTCCTTGCCTCAAAAGACTATGTCTCAAACGGCGACCTCAGCAAATCGGAGGGCTCGTGCACTTGCCAATGCAAGGCAGGTCGATTGCCCTAACTGCCACGTGCAAGCTAATGTGTTGTACTCCAACACTGAGGAAAATAATGGGCGAGTGTTCTACAAGTGCCCTTTTTTCTCTATAAGTGAAAGATAGTTTGATTCCTTCTTGTGCACACTATTTCTTCTATTCGAGTTGTGTAGTTGTTCTGAGATATCTCATTCCTTCGCACGCCCTGAAAGCTTGTTCACCTCATCACGTAGACTACAGGGTGCCAATATTTCCAGTGGGTGGACACCATGGACACCTCGAGGGAGCGTCCTACAACTATTGTACCACAAAGGATGCACCAGCCTTCTATGGAGGAGAGGATGGACCCTATGCTTGAGCAGAGGCTGAACATGCTGATGTTCAAGATGGAGCACATTTTAGATCATATGAAATGGTTAGAGAAGCTTGTATATGTGGCTATCGTTCTTGTATTGTGCTCTATTCTTGCGAAGTAGTTCATTTCGTGTAGAGGGGGCAGAGTTGGTAACGGATGTCTTTCGAAGTGGTTTCCAGATATCATATCTTCATGTATCCGTATTTTACATGTTAAGCAGGCTTTAATTAGAATATTTTCATGTGATATGGCTGTCCAAACTGGGTTCCAAAGGTAGTCACACCAACATCTGTATTTACACAAGTAATTGTAAAGGCCGTTGAATAGGCTTAGTTAGTTCAGTTTTCTGCACGACTAGTTCACGAAGGGTGTTTGCGGAAGAAAGATTTATATGCAGATCAAGCCCCAAAAAGAATATCTGAATCCTACTAAAGCAAGAGCCCTAAACGTTCACAAACTGTGCAGTTTTAGAAATACTTAAGCTTTTTTCGGTGGCTTGTAAAACTACTCGACTAAACGACAAAACTCTGCACCACGCTGCTCGGGCTGAGACGACAACACGCTGCACCCCGCTTTTCAAACTGAAAAGACAACACGCTGCATCCCGCTTTTCAGACTGAAACGACAACACGCGGTTTCGTGCCGGGGCAGCTTTCGGGAGAGGGTGACACATCGTGCAGCCTTTGACTGAGGGTGACAAGTCGTGCAGCCTTTTACAGAGGGTGACAGGTCGTGCAGCCTTTGACAGAGGGTGACAGGTGAAAGGACAGGGGATGTCGCCTAGAGGGGGGGTGAATAGGCGAATTAAACTTTTAAAACTTAATTGCAGCGGAAATAAAACAATCCAAGGTTTTCAGTCCGGAGTGTCCGAGGATTTTATCCGAATACTCCGGTATAAATGTCCGGACTATCCGGGGTAATTGTGCGGATACTCCGGATTGGAGGCCTCGGGATGAAATTTGAAATTCCTCCAACTTTTGAGCAATCTACTTGAACACAAAGATTCTAAATACTACCAGGAACCTAGGTCAAGTAGTGGTCTAGCGAAAAACTCAAAAAGCAAGTAGATCGAGCAAATTCAAGATTCAATATCAAATATTAAAACAACAGTAAGAGGCAAACTTGGAGACGATGATTTTTCACCCGAAGTTCGGATCCTTGAGGGGATCCTACGTCTCCGTTGAGGCGGCACCAAGCCGGGGTCTCTTTCAACCCTTATCCTCCCGGTGTTGCACTTTGCACTCGCCGACGGCCCGGTCACCCAAGACACGGGGGTCTCTTTCAACTCGCTAGCCGCCCGGTGTTGCACCTTGCACTCGCCGGCTTTCACTTCTTTGATTCATTCCCTTGCGGAGGCGGAATCGGCCTTCACAAACTTCCTACGGCCAACCACACGAAGAACCGGTGGCTCGTAGGCGACCTCCTAGCCGTCTAGGAGTCCTCAACCTCCAAGAGTAACAAATGCTCACGAAGAACAAGCTTGGAGATGAAATCAAGTGCTCAACAACTCAAATCACACTCAACCCGAGCACTACCCGCTCTCACACCCAACCCTTCACTCAAAAGGGGATCACTAAGATCTAGGGTTAGAGGGGCTTTTGGAAGCTTAAGATCACCAAGAATACACCCCAAAGCACCAAGGAACCAGCCCAACAACCTCCTCCAACGGCTACCCAAGAGGGGGCTTTAAATAGAAGTCCCAAAAAAAACTAGCCGTTTGAACTGCGCAAACCCCGGATACTCCGGACTATTTTTACCACGGAGTGTCCGGACTAAATGTCCGGATACTCCGGAATCACCTGGATACTCCGGATTGACCTAACCGAGAGACCCAACCCGGATACTCCGGACTTAAGTCCGGATACTCCGGACTGGACTCAAGAGCTCGAGCGACGAAAAAGAGCATAACTTTTGATTCCGGACTCCGATTTAAGTGATTTTGGACTCTATTGAAAGCTAAGAACAAGGGCTACACAACCAACAAGGTCTCACTACCCAAATCTCAAAGGATAAATCCATATTTCACCAAGAATCCAAGAGAGACCTACAACTTTCACTTTCCGGCACCACCAACACCACTCTCTCTCTAAATTTCACAAGGATGGATCACTTGAGCACTTGACACATCTAAAAGTCATTCAATGGAGCATCCCTCTTAATAGTACGGCAATCCTTAGACTCAAATTAAATCAAAGATAATACAAGTCTAGAAACAGTTACTTGTCGTCTTCTTTCTTAACTCCGGTGCATGAAGACTTTCACCAAATGATTGATGACATTTTCGCCTTGTCCAACTTGACTCGATTCACCTCATGAGACTCTCGTCCTATCAACCTTGACTTGATCATCCTCTCCGACGATCTTCACGCCAAGTCGATCTTGACTTAGTCCTCAACTCTTGGTAACACCGCCGTCTTGTTGACCTCGGCTTAACGATCATCCTTCAAACTACCTTGGTCATCATACACACAAGGGACCTAATTCTTTTCAAGTTACTCATGAAAGACATTAGTCCCAAAAGCTCAATAGATGTGAATAAATTGATATTTGTGAGCAGTTAATTACCACAAGTGTTTCATATAAAGAGGCACAACATAAATGGAAACACTTGACAAAAGAAATGTTCTCTACTAAGTGCATCATGATGAATATGTAATTGATCTATATGCACTAGAGAGATAATTGCCGATTTGATGAATCGATTAAATAATGGCAAGGATCATAGTCTTTACTTAAATGAAGCACATGATAGAATACACACGAATTGTACATGTGCAACTAATATTTGAAATAAGAGTAAATATGTGATCCAACACTAAGATTAAACTTCACTAAGAGAGGTGCATGAAAAGATACACAACCAAAACATGCATGCACCAAGTCAATTTATAGCAATGTGAAGTTTAACTCTAGTTATTACATGCATACTAAAAGCAAAGCACATAATGAACTCAAATGAACATATATGCACAAATAAATATGACATGAACCAATGTGCATATATACAATCAACATACTACTTGGAGTTCACTATGCATTTGCACAAAAGGAATGCAATAACAAATATGGAAGGGATACCGAGATTGCATACCTTATCTTTGCTTAACCATCCACTTGATTTTCCTCTAAATAGATGAGACTAATACTCAACTTGGCAATGAACATGTTAGTCTCATAGCAATATAATCATATTAGAGGTTTGTCATTTGTTAAGCACTAAGTTAAGCATTTACACAATTACATAGATTGTCATTATATGTGTTTGTCATTAATCACCAAAATAACATTAGTGTCTAGATGCACTTTCAATCTCCCCCTTTTTGGTGATTTATGACAAACCTATTATCAATTTCACCAAATGACAATATTATGATATTTAGCATTAAAACAAACATGAAGAAACAATAAGAGATCATTCTTACAAGTCATCCATTTTTGTCAATCGATTAGGGGACAATTGATAAATCCATAAATTCTCCCCCTTTTGTCATTAATCCCAAAAAGGTGTATAATAGATCCTTATTGTTCGTTCAATAAAATATGTTCTCCCCCTTGATTGCACACTCAATAAAAAGATTAGGGAGAACAAAATAAAAATAAGGAGATAGTAATAGAGCAATGATATTAAGCTCCCCTAAATCTAGGCAAGATATGATACCAATTAGATCCAATATTTAGGTAATTGATGTTTCCAATGATACCAATTTAAATGTAGTCATGATTCACAAGATGTATACAAGATCATGAATCAAAATTGTATAAGTAAAATGCGCTTTCATGATCGAGAATATCACAAAGTTATCAAGGGCATACCTCTTTGCAATGTGTCACCCATATGTACCTTTTAATTCTTGACAATGCCAAATGCAAGTTAGATGACACTTCAAATTAATTTAGGATTAGAGGATACCTCTTGAAAGATACTAATTGATGATACCAATTGAAAAATACAACACCATTTAAAATGAGACAATTGAGTATAATGGTGTGCAAAGACATTATTGAATATAGTCAAAAAGAAACACGTCCCTTTGTCGATTCTTGTCCACCGCATGTTCGAATTGGTCATGATCACGCGCTTGACCTTAGATCCCTCGGACTATAGAGCTTCTCTCCATTTCCTTCATCCCACCGTCGAAGATGACCCCTTTTCCAATACCTTGAACATCAATAGACAAGCACACGATTTTCGGAAACAAATATCTCTCAACTTGACCCAAGTTAGGTTGATAATGTCTAAGTACAACATACATGATATAGATGATAAACATGACAATACTATTTGCACGCAATTTA
Source organism: Guadua angustifolia (assembly GCA_036346375.1). Classification (NCBI taxonomy): domain Eukaryota; kingdom Viridiplantae; phylum Streptophyta; class Magnoliopsida; order Poales; family Poaceae; genus Guadua; species Guadua angustifolia. The sequence continues at coordinate 21,364,154 of CM070508.1, forward strand.
AAAGGTTCAAGATATCAATTGAAGATTTCATTATACCAATTTACAATGAAAATATTTGAAACTCATTCAAATTCAATCTTGACATCCACTTGTAAGAGATACAATGGGTAAAACACATTCAAACTCTCTCTTGAACTTACAAGGGAAAATTTCTCTTTTCCATAATAAACTCCGAGTCATGCAAGAGAGGAAACATTTGAGGCTAAGATACAATTAAATCCAATTTCCAGAAAAACTTAGCCAAATGATGCACTTTCATTGGAATGAAAACTTAAATAGATATGCTCCACTTTGAAGCTTAGAGCAATGAATAAGTTCACTTAGTTTTCATCTTGAATGGCTTGCCAAGATTCCAATTTAAAACTCTCAAAGTCTTAAATGATGCAAATAACAGCACAAAATCGATTATAGCTTTTAAACCATTGCTCAAATGCAAACATCATCACCGCGGAAAAGATTCGTCTCGAAAATCTCTTCGAGGGTTGTGAAGACCAAAAGCTCATTTGAGCAAAGGAAAACCCCGAAAACTTGACAATAGAGAATGTTGAACTAAAAGTTTCGGGAAAAGAAATCTCGCTTTGAATTGGTCCTTATGATGAAAACAAGAGCAAATGAGCTCCCACATAATTTTAGATGAATCATGGAGCTATGAATTGGGTTACCTTAGTTTTCAACACAAGGAAATACTCAAATCATCTTAAAGGTAGCCAAGATTTCAAAAGTGCAACGTGCTGAAAAATTCAGTTTTGACATTCTATTTAAGCATTTTGACAGGGCCAGAAGAAGGTTCAAACAAGATTCATAAATTCTGAAAAAATTAGACAATGAAGTCCAACTATAGAAGATCAATTATTACAAAGGTGCCCCCCTCAAATTATGCTTTGATTTGGAGATACAAAAATCACAAATCAGCTCAAAACCATGCAAAAGTCTGAATTTTCAGCATTTGATCAAAGAGAGAAAAGGCCATAACTTTTTCAAATGAAGTTGAAATTATTTTAAATTGTGCAGAAATATACTTTAGACCCACGAGAAACTTTTCCAAAAGGAATTTTCCAAAAACGAGTCTCCAATCAAAAGATATGTCAAATTTTGCTTTGTAGGTATGATTTTCAATCAAAGAGAAGAAAAGTCAAAGCTTTTTCCAATTAAGTCCAACTGATTTGAAACTTTCCAGAAATGAACTTTGAACTATTTAGAAGGTTTCTCAAAAAAAAATTCCTCAAAAGAAATTTTCTTTTAAAAGATATGGCAAAATGCGCTTTGTAGGCAAAACGAAAAGTTCAATTTGCATCGAATGCTCAAAATGCAATCCGAATTAGATTTCTTGGAGATTTGAACTTTCATGGCTTTGTATGAGTTGGAAATACTATTTCAAGCCAAGAAATACGAAGAAATCCAACTCGAATAGCAAAAACCACAATATGCAATAATGGGTCATTTTGGGTCAAATGAAGAATTTTGGCTAAATTCAAATAGCTATAACTTTTGAACGGTTGGTCGTTTGGAAAAACTTTGAACTAAAGAAATACTTGAAATGACCAACCCTACGAGTTTTGTATTGACCACTTTTTCAAAAACTCAATAGATTTTAACTTATGAAAATGTTTCATTTAATCCAAAATCAAGATCCTATAAGATCCATTTGTGGCCAAATTTGCTATTTTGTTTCTAAAATAGAAATTTTTACTCCGAAAGCATTGGAAAACATTTAAAATACATATTTGAGAACTTTTATAAAGATTTTCACAAATATTGGCCTTTTAAACAATATTTTTGACTTTTTGACCAAAGAGGCTCATATGAAGAATATGCATGCATATGATTTTCAATGTTATTCCAAAAAGTATCAAATGAAGTCAAATAGCCATGAGATTGTGTAGAAATGGTCCATGGACATCCAAGAGACTTCTCCAAAAAGAATTTCTCAAATATCACCCTCCAATCAAAAACTAGGCCATTAGAAGCATTGGAGGTTTAGTTTTGACACTAAGTCAAATAAAGTCAATAATCTCGCAAATGAGTTCAAATAAATTTAAGAATTTCCAGATATGAGCTCCATATGCGAGAGAAGGTTTTCCAACAAAAATTTTTTTTGCAATAAATCAATTTTATTTTGAGAGATATGGTGAAAGATGTATTTGAATCACATAAAGAATTAAGATTTTCACCAAATCCTCAAAATAGAACCAAATGAGTTTTGAATGGAAATAAGCACTTTATGGCTTCATATGTGTTATAGAGATGTTTATAAGCCTATTAGCATATTCAAATCCATTCAAATCGTAAAATCCAACTTTATGCAAGAGTATGCCAAATAAGATCAAAAGAGAGATTTTGGTGAACTTTAAAAAGGCATAGCTTTTAAATGATTCAGAATTTTGAGAATCTTTGAATTAGAGAAATGTTTTAAAATCAAAAACCTCAAAAGTTTTGTATAGAATCCTTTTTGAAGAAACAATAGAAAAGGAAAGTCAAAATCCAACAATACAAAAATTCAAATAAACCAAGGGATAAGATATAGAGATTTGAATTTTATGTATGAGTCTAAAATACTATTTTGAACCAAGATACTACACAAGATCCGGTCCAAATGAAGAAACTCACTAAGTGCAATAATATGACCATTATGGGTCAAATATAGTTTTTCGGTGAGTTTCAAAATCAAATAATTTTTGCTAGGTTGGTCTTTTGAAAATCTTTTCAACACAAGAATTGCTAAGAATGACCAACTCTAGGTTTTTCATTTTGGAATTACTTTCAAAATCATTTTACATATTATTCTATGAAAATTATAAGTTTAAATCCAAAACAAGATACTAGTAACTAGATTTTGATCATGAAACTCATTTTCTTTTCAAAATAAATTTTGTGAAGCCAAAACCTTTGAAAAACGTTTCAAATACATTTGTATACATTTTGCAATTAGTTTTTCACAACAATACTAATAGTATACAAAACTTTGAGTTTTGGCTAAATGGTTTGATTTTGAAAATATATATTAGCACTTATATAAATATGGGCACATGTAGGGATGTAATATACATGGATATGAGTTAACACTCCCCCTTAATGTGCCACTATCCCAAACTTGCTCAAGATTGCAATCAAAACAACTAATAAGCATGAGCAAGCAAATGAACAAGTAATCTAAATTGATTTTCATGAATAATGCAATATAACCTACACAAGGCTATAAACTATAAGAATCAATTTAAATACTTGTTACCCGAGATGGCATTAGCTCAAGATTGAAGTGATCATCCTCATGCTTGGCTCCATTTTGCAAATCATTAAGTCCTCTTCCCTTTTGAAGAAGCCAAACGTCCAATCCATCTCATATTACCTAAAAATCTTTTAGGCGGTTTTTGGTACCCAATCTTTGTTGGGTCCAACAATGTTAGTCACAATGGATTTAGGAACCCAAATAGCCCTAATTTGGATATTATTTAATTGACTAACACAATTAGAAATAGGTTTGCAATAATTATTCCTCCTAGGCAAATGATTGGCATTTTTATGAAAAGGCTTAGGAGGACAATGATACTTTGCAAAATTATTTCTAGTTTGATCTCTTCTAAGCATATGATTATTAAAATTATGTATTGGCTTAGAGGATCTAGTATATCTAGCAAATGTTTTGCTATTATTATTTCTCCTAAGCATATGATCAACATGATTTTTCTTGGTCTTAGGAAATCTAGTATTTTGAGCAAACCCATTTCTAGATTTATTTCTTCTAAGTAAATGATTATTATTATTATGCATAAACTTGGAAGAATCGATAAACTTGGCAAACACATTGCCATTTTTGTCTTTCCTAAGCAAATGATGATCATTGTCAATAATAGGCTTAGGAGTGATACCTTTGGGACAATCCTTACCGATGTGCCCCTTTTCCCGACAATTGTAGCAAGTAGGCTTTGAACGTCTCTTTTTCTTGACTTGCTCTTTGTCGGTTTGCCTTATTGTTGATGATTGTGGCTTGATCTCCACTTTATTAGGGCACACGGAGGCGAAGTGGCCCTTCTTGTTGCAAGCAAAGCACTTGATAGTCTTTGAGTGTCTTGCGTTGTGCCTTGTCTTGCTAGTCTCCCTCTTGGAGATGTAGCCGAGTCCTCGCTTATCTTGAGGCGTCCTTGGCTTGCTCAAAATCTCATCGAGGACGGCTTTACCCTTTACGCACCTCTTCAAGTCATTTTCTAATCTAATGACTTGGGTCTTGAGCTCTTTATTTTCCTCTACAAGGTTAGTCTCAACATGCATAGAGGAAGTAGTAGCAATAGAATCTGAGCAACAAGGTAAATCATTGCTAGAGGTGGATATGTATTTATTTGATGAATTATTAGTATTAATATTTATGCAAGGCATTTCATCAATTAAATCACATGAGATTCCTATATCCACCTTTGGCTTAAAATTTTCTTTGAGAAGGAGAGATTCATGATTTTCTTTAAGCACATTATAATCATTTTGAAGTGATTGATGTTCAAGCTTCAAAGTTTTATATTTCTTTTTCTCCCTCCCAAGACATTCATTTAGCTCCTTTAACATATTCATAAACTCTTCACAAGAGAGCTCATCATCATCATCATCACTTACCTCATTCTTACCTTTTGCCATAAAGCAACGGATTCGAGATGTGAGTGAATCTTCATCGTCACTTGAGGCGGAGGTTGAGGTTGATGGAGATGTCGGTTCTTCATCACTTGAGCTTGAGATGGAGCTTGAGGTTTCATCTCCCGACATCTCTTCCTTAATGCAATCCTCAATTGAAGACGTGGATGATTTAAATAGTTCTTGAAGCTTTATCCACATCTCATGGGCGCTCTTGAGATTGCATATGCTATCAAAAATTTCATCGCTCACAACCCAAAATAAAACGTTAGTAGCTTGAGCGTCAAGATGTAGGCATTTCGTCTCTCCTTCAGTTGGATCAACTTCATTCAATGGAGACGAAAAGCCAACATCTACGATCCACCATATTTGGGGCTCATGGATTTAAAATGAGAAGTCATAAATAATTTCCATGAAGAATAATTTGAACCATTTAGCATAAGTAGATCGTGTGAGTGCTCTACTCCTCTAGTCGATATTTTTTACCCTCTAGACGGTTAAGTCTAATAAAATGAGAGACCTTGCTCTGATACCAATTGAAAGGACAGGATGTCGCCTAGAGGGGGTGAATAGGCTAATTAAACTTTTAAAACTTAATTGCAATGAAATAAAACAATCCAAGGTTTTCATCCGAGTGTCCGAGGATTTTATCCGGATACTCGGTATAAATGTCCTGACTATCCGGTAATTGTCGGATACTCGGATTGGAGGCCTCGGGATGAAATTTGAAATTCCTCCAACTTTTGAGCAATCTACTTGAACACAAAGATTCTAAACACTACCAGGAACCTAGGTCAAGTAGTGGTCTAGCGAAAAACTCAATAAGCAAGTAGATCGAGCGAATTCAAGATTCAATATCAAATATTAAAACAAGAGTAAGAGGCAAACTTGGAGACGATGATTTTTCACCCGAAGTTCGGATCCTTGAGGGGATCCTACGTCTCCGTTGAGGCGGCACCAAGCCGGGGTCTCTTTCAACCCTTATCCTCCCGGTGTTACACTTTGCACTCGCCGGCGGCCCGGTCACCCAAGACACGGGGGTCTCTTTCAACTCGCTAGCCGCCCGGTGTTGCACCTTGCACTCGCCGGCTTTCACTTCTTTGATTCCTTCCCTTGCGGAGGTGGAATCGGCCTTCACAAACTTCCTACGGCCAACCACACGAAGAACCGGTGGCTCGTAGGCGACCTCCTAGCCGTCTAGGAGTCCTCAACCTCCAAGAGTAACAAATGCTCACGAAGAACAAGCTTGGAGATGAAATCAAGTGCTCAACAACTCAAATCACACTCAACCCGAGCACTACCCGCTCTCACACCCAACCCTTCACTCAAAAGGGGATCACTAATATCTAGGGTTAGAGGGGCTTTTGGGAGCTTAAGATCACCAAGAATACACCCCATAGCACCAAGGAACCAGCCCAACAACCTCCTCCAACGGCTACCCAAGAGGGGGCTTTAAATAGAAGTCCCAAAAAACTAGCCGCTTGAATCAAGAAACCCGGATACTCCGGACTATTTTTACCCCGGAGTGTCCGGACTAAATGTCTGGATACTCTGGAATCACCCGGATACTCCGGATTGACCTAACCGAGAGACCCAACCCGGATACTCCGGACTTAAGTCCGGATACTCCGGACTGGACTCAAGAACTGATTTAAAAAGAGCATAACTTTTGATTTCGGACCGATTTAAGTGATTTTGGACTCTATTGAAAGCTAAGAACAAGGGCTACACAACCAACAAGGTCTTACTACCCAAATCTCAAAGGATAAATCCAGATTTCACCAAGAATCCAAGAGAGACCTACAACTTTCACTTTCCAAGCACCACCAACACCACTCTCTCTAAATTTCACAAGGATGGATCACTTGAGCACTTGACACATCTAAAAGTCATTCAATGGAGCATCCTCTTAATAGTACGGCAATCCTTAGACTCAAATTAAATCAAAGATAATACAAGTCTAGAAACAGTTATTTGTCAGTCTTCTTTCTTAACTCCTGCATGAAGACTTTCACCAAATGATTGATGACATTTTCGCCTTGTCCAACTTGACTCGATTCACCTCATGAGACTCTCGTCCTATCAACCTTGACTTGATCATCCTCTCCGACGATCTCCACGCCAAGTCGATCTTGACTTAGTCCTCAAATCTTGGTAACACCGCCGTCTTGTTGACCTCGGCTTAGCGATCATCCTTCAAACTACCTTGGTCATCATACACACAAGGGACCTAATTCTTTTCAAGTTACTCATGAAAGTCATTAGTGCCAAAAGCTCAATAGATGTGAATAAATTGATATTTGTGAGCAGTTAATTACCACAAGTGTTTCATATAAAGAGGCACAACATAAATGGAAACACTTGACAAAAGAAATGTTCTCTACTAAGTGCATCATGATGAATATGTAATTGATCTATATGCACTAGAGAGATAATTGCCGATATGATGAATCGATTAAATAATGGCAAGGATCACAGTCTTTACTTAAATGAAGCACATGATAGAATACACACGAATTGTACATGTGCAACTAATATTTGAAATAAGAGTAAATATGTGATCCAACACTAAGATTAAACTTCACTAAGAGAGGTGCATGAAAAGATACACAACCAAAACATGCATGCACCAAGTCAATTTATAGCAATGTGAAGTTTAACTCTAGTTATTACATGCATACTAAAAGCAAAGCACATAATGAACTCAAATGAACATATATGCACAAATAAATATGACATGAACCAATGTGCATATATACAATCAACATACTACTTGGAGTTCACTATGCATTTGCACAAAAGGAATGCAATAACAAATATGGAAGGGATATCGAGATTGCATACCTTATCTTTGCTTAACCATCCACTTGATTTTCCTCTAAATAGATGAGACTAATACTCAACTTGGCAATGAACATGTTAGTCTCATAGCAATATAATCATATTAGAGGTTTGTCATTTGTTAAGCACTAAGTTAAGCATTTACACAATTACATAGATTGTCATTATATGTGTTTGTCATTAATCACCAAAATAACATTAGTGTCTAGATGCACTTTCAACAGGTCGTGCAGCCTTTGACAGAGGGTGACAGGTCGTGCAGCTTTGATGATGGGTGACAAGTCGTGCAGCTTTCACAGAGGATGCCACGCCATCAAAATGGACAAGTGTTGTAATTGTGTGGAGTAACCCCTCACCACCACTATAAAACAGGGCCGAGGGGTAGACATCCAACACAGCCTAACCAGCAATAAACGTTAGCTGAATCTACACAAATTAGGGTACAATGTTGTTCTACCGTCGCCTCTTCAACAAGCAGAAGTCATCCCGTCCCGAATATCCGGATGCGAAGGCGCCGACGCCAAGTTCTGCGAGTTGCCCGACCCAAATGCGATCAGAACCACCGCGAAGATGATGCAATCTACCCATGGAGAGACGGCCGCCACTCACACTCATTGTGGCCGCACCTACAAGGTAAACCCATCGTGTCCATATAATACAGGTAACACTACCATCTCATGCATCGTTCTTTCTTTTTCAAAGACAAGGACCGTGTTGCTTCTTCCAATGGATCGACGGGCGAACGGCGTGACTCTGAATTTTCTACAACCGCCACGACGCCTACCCCGCTTCGCCGAGAACTTCACCCGGTGGGAGGCCGCCAGATATGTCCTTTTCTAGATCGACCAGAGCTTAGGGCCGGTGGGCAAGGGGCCAACCAATCGGTGAGTTTCATGCGACATACTTATGTTAAACTCACGAAGTAGTAGTTCTAAACCAGTTCATTGCACACAGGAGTTCAAAAGGAAACTTGCGAATTTGCTCAAGTCAAAGGAGAAACCTCCTCCAGGGCCACCCAAAAGCCCCGACGTTTGCGAACATGACCTGCAGGCAGTGGTTGATACCTACCACGATGATCTAGCGGACCGGAGATTCTACCGATGCCCCTTGGCCGAGGATGAACGGTGCTGGTACTTCAACTAGGACTGTGCATAATAGCACCGAACCGAACAAACCTAACTGAAAAAACCGAACCGAACCGGTCAAATCGGTTTGACCGGTTTTTGGTTTTCGATCATCGTTTCAAAAATAAAGATTCGGCATTGATTCGACGGTAAAAACCGGCGAAAAACTGAATACCGAACTACCGGTAACTTTCATGCGCGTGAATCTGGACCGTAAAATTTTCATGCGCTGCGTTTCCGCCGCTATCGGCGCTACCGCCGCTACCGCCGCACATGAGCCCAAAACTGAATACATGAACGAAGTTTCGCTCGCCACGGCGCCACGGGACCTACGGCTCTCGCTGGGCCCATGCCGCATGCCGTTGCATTTGGACCTGACACGGGTTGGTTCATCGACATGTTGGGCCGCGTGACTCGTTTCCGTCCAAAAAGCATTAGCCATTTGCATATGTTATGAGCTGCCCCGATACCGTTATGATCTGCACCGAAATAATCCACGTGAAATGATCTGAGTTAATGAATAAGTATTGATTATTTGCATCTTGTTGCCGCGTCGTTTACTATATCTTTAAAAATTTGCGTCAAGTTTGGTAAATATGGTATTTACCGATACCGTACCGATATACATTGGGATTTACCGATACCGAACCGTATTTACAATAAATACCGTATTTACCGAACTAGCAATACCGTATTAACCGAATATACCGTACAAACCGAATCGAATAAACCGATAAAACCGAATGAACAGTCCTGACTTCAACTGGGTGGACCCGGAGACGTACCACCCACATCTCATGCTTCCTGCATGGGATAACTGGGGGGAGCAACCATCTCCGTGGTGCCACTACCGCCGAAAAAGCGGACTTTAGTACGCCCACGGATTATTCAACGACCAAAGCGGGCATATTGCATTGATCGGGGCACGCTTCCGGTTGTCCAAGGATAAGCCCAACACACACCTCCTGCACCATATAGTGGAGTGCGAGTCGAAACAGATCAGGCGTCTCCGCATGCCTCCGCCAACAGCCAACTCACCAGAGGTGCAAGAGGGTTTCTCCTCTCGAAGAAGGGACAAGGGGAAGCAGCCGGCCGAGGTCCGCAGCACGCAACAAATCCTTGACGCTATGCAGACCAACCGGAACCCGTGGTATTAACATAGGGGACGCCGAATCGGGATGACATGCCCATATGGGAGGGCAGAAATCCACATAAAAAAGACCAAAAAATTAAATGTTACACACCCGAGACGTACGGCATAGGCCACCTATTCGGCGACAGCTGGGAGAACTGCGTATCCCCATGGAGTTCTTTCATAGTAGGGACTGAGCGGTGTCCGAGGACGAATCGCACAATAAAAACGGGACAGGTAATATGCAGAAAATGTGGACATCATTCTGGCTGTACCCAGATAGGTTGAACGATCATTTGTTCTACCATGACGAACATTGCTTTCGTTAGTTAGTTCGTCAAGCAATCTCGTCACTGTTGTAATGCCTTTGTAATATCATCTAATGTATTGCTTATTTTATCATATGAACTTTCGGTGTATGTGCCCTTATATATGTTCAACAAATAATTTACGTGTTCATAACATGAGTTGTTGTCGACTATAAATTTTTGAAAATTTTTGTCTATGATGTTCATAACAATAACAATGAAATTTTGAAATGTTCACAACAATCAAATTTTATTTTTTGAATTTAAAAACAATGTTGAGATCTTCAAATCATTTGAAATTTTTATGGTAATATCACTGATTTATTAGGAACATCCATAAAAAATTTCAAAATTTTTCGACGTCGTGGTTGTCCAATTTTATTTTTATACATGCTCGCTGATTCTACCCGCGAGTGCCTTTTCCGATTTTCGCAACAAATAGCCGGGGCAACGTCTGGCTATCTCACCCATATGTAAGTGGTAGCCCGCATTGCGTAGGCTGCTCTTGATTTTTTCCATATTTTTTGGACCGTGTCTGGCCTGTCCCGCGGGGCAACGAAAACCCCTTAGTGCCCACGATTTCCGTGGTTTCGTAGCCGTGAGTGCCTTTTCCGATTTTCGCAACAAACTGCCGGAGCAACGTCTGGCTATCTCGCCTATACGTAAGTGGTAGCCCGACCTGTAGGCCGCCCTTCATTTATTCCAGATTTTTAGACCGTGTCCTACCTGTCCTGGGACTACGAAAATACGCAAGTGAGATGCGATTACTAACGAACTAAAATAATTCTTCCGCTTATTACATGACAAGAAGTTTTTTTTAGTTCTTCCCGGTTTAATACAACAATTATTGCACAAACAGTTCACAACAAAATTTACCTAAAAAATAAAAATATGTACATTATTATCGCCAAACAGTTCAACGACTACTAGTAGTCGCCAAACGGTTCGGCAACTATCTGTGGTCGCCAAACGATTTGGCGACTATACAATAGTCGCCGAACGGTGTGGCGACAACTGCCTGACCTGGCTATTAACGGTTCAACACGCGGGATTAGGCAGTTGTCGCCAACTGGTGTGGCGACTATCCTATTATCGCCAAACCGTTTGGCGACTACCCTATTATCGCCAAACCGTTTGGCGACCGGATATTATTTCTGCAATTTTTTAAATACGTGTATTAATGTCGCAATTTCGAAATAAAATAATATTATTTAAAAAAAAATTCTTCACAGTCCTATATACGAAAAGTCACCGGAGCTCTCGCGCTTCCCACACTCCCTATCATGGCAGCGCCAGTTTCTATGCTCTTTAGACATAGTAGGGATAGATATCGTCTTCTGCTGCAGTGAAGAAATGTGTTAAATATACAAATGAGAGGGGCTATATTTTTCTAAGAAAAAGCGTAGGGAGGCTAAAAACACATTAATTCTCTTGAAGACAGTGTCACACTGTAGTATCACCGTTACCAGCCGGTCATTGCGCCGGGAATCTTGGACTTGCCTGTAACATCAACTGGATTCTCTCTGACAGTAGTGCCGCTAGGTCGACATGTATTATGATAGTTCCTACCCAGCTATTAAACTTCCAGTACAACAACGAAACGTTGTCAATAAAGTAGTCCACTTCTGCTGTTCTGGAGTCAAACGTTGCGAGTTAACAATACTGTCACTAGTACAGCTATATGTTTGATTAGATTTTTTATTTCCCACGAGGAGTGCCGTACCATCAAATTATCTTTAAACTCTATCTCCTAGTATTCTATCATTAAACTTTTGGTACCTGTTGGTACTAGCTCAATGTATATTTTGGTCTCTCAAAAATAGTAAAAAAATTTCGTATTTGATGGAGTGTCTATTTGTCGACAACCATTTATCCAATGACTACCTAATTACTCACCGGTCCAAGTTTATAAGATGTATTTATTTTTTGCACATAGATCAAAAGATATTAAAAATAACTAGATTACTCCTAATTATTATCACTAAGCACTATATTCAATCCATGCACATAGAGAATATAAAGTAAAGATGAAAATTTATTAGGGGTATAGAGAGAACTAGGGGTGAAACCGGGTCGGATACAGGCGGATATTGCTCGTCCCGTATCCTAACCCATATTTTTTTTCGGGATTCGGAGTCGGATACGGATGTCCCGGATACGGATACGAATTCGGATTATTCGGGATTCGGATACGGAGCGGATACCTGACGGATTCGGGTCGGGATCGGATATTATAATCGGATAGTAGTATAGTACATAATTGCGTACGTAAAAGAACGAATGAAGCATTAACCTTACAACATTAGCTTCAAGTCATAATTATTTCAACGTAGGATATTAGTATAGTTAGAGGTGCAATTTAGTGACTCAACTAATTCCAGTAATTTGAATAGAAAAGAAGTTTATCAAATAAGTTGAACAAATCAATTTAGGTAAAAACATTATGTCATCACTCTATTTGTTTGTTAATAGATTTGTTGAAGTTCACGCTTAATAACAAAGTAGTGTTTTTTAGTGCTAGTATCAAACAACTATTCTATCTATCCAGTAATGTACCAAATTAATGGAAGAATAACTGATTTTATCTGGATATCGGGTCGGATATTTACCGGATATCGGGTCGGATATTGCTCTTCCCATATCCTAACCCATATTACATGAGATTTTTCGGATACGGATCGGATATTGCTCTTCCCATATCCTAACCCATATTACATCGGATTTTCTGGATACGGATACGGATAACATCGGTACGGATTTTAAACGGATTCGGGATCGGATCGGGCGAATATTTCCTGTCCCATTTTCACCCCTAGAGAGAACATCACACTGCTTTTCTATTTGAATATAAAATACGTTCTATATTTATGGATAATACCATTTAAAAATACGTCTTATAAACTTGCATGAGAAGTAATCTTCTTAGTCCATCAATCCACTTATGAAGCCAGACATTGACAATTGACAATACTAGATTAGAATCTCGCGCGTTGCCACAGACGACCCTTCAATTTTAACATAGAGAAAGGAAAATTCTTTCGAAATGAAAAAAGTTTAAAAAATATTGTAGCACAATTTTAAGAGATCGAGGGAAATTTTTTCAAAGAAATAAAATTAAAATAACGAAAAGTACTGTAACTGTGACACTGAAAACTACATTACCAAAGTGCCACGTATGGAACTAACAACGACCTCTCCAACGTTAGTGATATATATAGATTTTGGTAGTCTCAACAACCATTTGGCCAGTGGCAACCCAGTTAATCTCCCCAATCTATTTCTACACTTCCGCACACGTCAACCATAGCGCATGTCACAAATTCAGTTGTTGTTCGGCAAGGCATTTGCCACTGTTCTTGTCTTCTGCTTGGAGTGCTTGTAGAGTCGCGGCGCGAGTTGGCAGGGCGCTTTGCCGTGCAACCATCTGGAGGTCCAGAAGGTGGTCAGTCGGCCATCACCAATGATAATTTTGGTGGCTCACATGAAGATTTGTTGGTCAACTCGGTTGCAAGGTGAGGCCAGACCAGTCCATGGCCTTTGCGGGTTTGTGTGCCTGAGCCACAACCAGCGCAGTCTACAAGCTCACGTGAACCTGTTGGGGTCCAGCACTCCAAGACCCCCCAAATTGAAAGGTCGGCAAACCGATGTCCACCGAACCTTGCAGTTCCCACCGTGCATTGGCGTACTGCCAGCCTAGAGAAATTTTCGCCTTATCTTGTCGATGTTGGCGATAAAGTTCTCGGGTGTCTTGAGCGTTGTCAACACGTAAATCGGTATGGAAGTGAGTTTTGATTTGACGAGAGTCAGACGTCCACCTAGCGTGAGATGGCTTGACTACCATCCTGCTAGATGTTGCGCCACCTTATCTTGGATTGGCTGAAGGTGGACCCGACGCAGACGGCCTAGAGTGAGAGGCATTCCAAGGTATTTGTTAGGAAAATGCGAGATGGCACCCGAGAAAGGCTGTAGAATGGCATCCAGGTCTAGGTTCTGACATTGGATGGTAGTTATGGAGCTCTATTGCATATTGACCCGTAGGCTCGAGGCCTCTCCGAAACAATGCAGGATTGAAATGATGGCCTGTAGTTCCTCCTTAACTGGGTTCAAGAAGATGACTGTGTTGTCCGCGTATAGGGATAGACGGAGTGACAGCACACTGCCTTTCAATGGTGACAGAATGCCATCCTCGGTTGCCTTTTTTGAGGAGGAAGTGAAGTGGGTCTATGGCTAGGATGAATAGGTACGATGATAGCGGATCGCCCTGCCGTAGGCCACGTTGATGCAGGATTGTCAACCTTGGCACCCCGTTAAGCAACACAGATGACGAAGATGTCGCGAGAGAGGCATATAACCACCGACGCCATCGATGCCCGAAGCTGCGGGCTTGCAGAAGGCACAGGAGGTATTCCTAAGATACAGAGTCGAAGGCTTTGGTAATATCAAGCTTGAGCATGAGGACCGGGTTTGCATTTGGTTATAATGCCACGCTCGGCTGCGGACAGCCAGGTAGTTTTCTTGAATGCTTCGTCCTTTGATGAAAGTACTTTGAGATGGCGATATTAGTGAGTCTATATGGGAGGGCAGACGCAGAGCGAACACCTTGGATATAATCTTTGAGATGGAGTGGATAAGGCTGATGGGTCGGTAGTCCGTGGGTGTACCCGCGCCTTCTTTCTTTGGAATTAGCACAATTGAGGCGCGGTTGAGGGGTGCGAGAGGCAAGGTAGCTCCGTTGTGGATTGTACGTAGAATAGCCATGACATCATTCTTAATGGTTTCCCAACAGTGCTTGTAAAAAGTTGCAATGAAGCTGTCTAGTCCCGGTGCCTTCTCGGCCAGTAAGCATTGAACGGTGTGCAATACCTCCTCCTCTATGAAGTCCGCTTGTAGGTCATCCATACTGTGGGCCGGTAGATTGAGATTTGGCCAGATGATGTCCTGGGAGTGCATATTCTTTTTCCACAGAAGGTGTGAGAAATGGTGAAAAAGAATGTGATCCTTGTCCATATGAAGAGTGGTCGTACCCCGGTCAGTCTAAAGTGATTGGATGAAATTCTTTCATTGACATCCATTGGCCTTTAAGTGGAAGAAGCGGGTGTTAGCATCCCCCTCCTTGAGTTAGGTGATCCTGGAGGCTTGCCTCTTGCATGCCCTTTCAACCGCAGCCAAGCCCGTGACCCTGATTTTGTCCGCCTTGCGGAGTTGCAGCTCGGTGTGTGATAGATTCCTTGATTCTTGAGTGATGTCAAGTCGCAAGATGACAGCGTTTGTCAACTGGAACTGTTGGGATGCATCACTGAAGAGGGATTTGCTCCAGGCACGAAACGCCCTTGCAGTTGTTCGAAGCTTGTGTGCAATCCGCTTGAATGGGTCCATGTGCGCATTTGTCACACTCCATGCGTCATGGACAACCTGCTGGAATCCTGGGAGGTGGGTCCAAAAATTCTCGAATTTGAAGGTCCAGATTTTGATGGTGCCATTATCGCTCGTTAGCAGTAGCAGGCAGTGGTCAGACATGGAGAAGAGTGCCTGCAGCAAGTGGTTTGAGAATAAAGCATCCTACTCGTGGTTGCAAAAAAACGCGATCAAGCTTGACCAAAGTGGGATCATCCCGCTCGCTGCTTCAAGTGTACCTTCTATTCTGCAAAAGTATCTCTCGCAGTGCACATCAGTTGATGACAGTACGGAATTGTGCCATTAAGCGTTGGTTGAGGTTGGTGTTGTTTTTGTCCCTTGCCTCATAAATAAGGTTGAAATTGCCGAGGGGGAGCCAAAGTATTTGGGGTGCAGTAGCAAGCGATGCGAGTTCTTCCAGAAAAGATACCTTTTCCTGTTCGGCTACTGGCCCGTATACCGTGGTAGCAAGAAAGAGGCTTTGTCGGTCAGAACAGTGACATTTGTCATGAGGGTGAAGTTATGTGCAACGGGGTTTGTTACTCAGACCTTTTCAACATTCCAAAGTAGAAGAATCCCACCTCTAACACCCTGTGCCGGTAGGTAGGTGGCCGAGGCTAGGTGTTGCCCTCCAATTTGTTGGATCACAGTTTGGTCAACGCTCTGTAGCCTAGATTCCTATAAGCAAGCAATCGCAGATTGAATGTTTTGCAAGATCTGACGGTACCTGTAAGCAAGCAATCGCAGATTGAATGTTTTGCAAGATCTGACGTACCGTAGCACGTCTGACAGGCGCGTTGAGGCCACAAACATTCTAAGATAATACGTAGCAATCAGTCATGATATTTTGCATGGCCACTTAGAAGAGGAAACAAACATTCATTAATCGTAGAAGCTAGCATTTGCAAACGGGAGTAGGTGATCCTGTCCTTAGGAGCAGGTGGCAAGCAAGCATAGCAAAAGACACTTACAGGGTGGCCCTGTCGAGGTCTGACTGGCCTTCGTCGCAACATTACAAATATTAAAGAGAGCTGGCCTTGCTGCTCCTAGGGAGTTTTGGGCGACATGGATGCTAGCGGGTGCTGACGCGTAGCGCAGGCTCCAGCGACCAACTAGAGAGCAGCAAACCGATCTAGCTTCGTTTCGCTTGTTCTAGCCGATGCAGCACGCGCTCGACGCGCTCCGGTGTAGCCTTCGTTGAACACGCGTCCCAGTCGCCGTGGTTGGCGCGGGAAACTCTCGCGCACGAGACCTTTCACATGGGCACCTATACGTTGTTCGCGTGCTCCCGAGGTGCGGGGAAAAAGAGACTGGTGCCGTGGACTATGTTTATTGCTTCTGTGTTCGTTCAATATGGGTTGGACGACGATCTAGGTCTCAGTTTTTGTAGGCTATGTGTATTCATCTGCTCCGCGTGTGGCTTTGAGCCCATACACAGCGCACCTCCCCCTGTTAGTTCTGTCCACGGAGTTGTTAGACCGATCCTATACTAGCCATGCGCTACCCAAGGTCTCCGACTGCTGGGCCTGGCTATGTGATGGGCCCACTAGCATTACGTGTAGGTAGACATCGTTCTTGATTTGTATTTAGTGGTTTGCACAGACTGCTTGTGTTTTCTTTTTGCTGGTCGACGGAACTCTCGATAGTGCCGGTCCTGTAGCATCGCTTCTTCCCAGCGCATGGCAGTGGCGCCCCTTTGCGACGAGATGCGGTACTGCAGCAAGGGCATCGTGAACATTATCGTCCGTCTCCGCGCTTCCCCTACAGTGCGTCCTGCGGTGACCATACCTGGTACTATTTTCCTGGTAGGTGTGCATAGTATCTGCCCCATCCGGCTCTCTGCTGGATCGTTCTATATATCTCTTTCGTTCGCTACATATTGTATAGTCTTCGTTTTTACATCGATTTGGATTTGGTACGTGTGATCGAGATTGATATTAATTTTCCAGTTCATGCTTTAAGCATAGATTTTTATTTATGCACTTTTCAGCAAAATGTCCCTCTTTGGAGGCTCGATTGTTGGGTAGCCCGTCGCATGGACATCCCCTCTTATTCTGGTCAACGTTTGTCATAGGTGTGTATCTCTTTATAGCGTTTGTCTTTGTTTCTCAGTTCGTGCTTTATACTGTGCACAGATCTTTCACTTGCATAGATCATTTTTGTTATCTTACTGGGTTTGGTTTCGATTGAGGCCCTGCTATGCAGCTGCATCGCGGTTTCGGTTGGAAGTCCTACACACAGTCCACTTCTTCCTTTACTTTCAACCTGGCATTTCCTTTGGTCGGGTAGACTTCTTCGCCATTTTCGTCACTGCGTTTAGTCTTCTATTGGCTGTACAAGGTAACACTTTTCCCCGATTTACATATGCTGAATTATTTACATATGCTGAATTATTTACATATGCTGAATAAAAGCTACTGCCTTTCTCTGCCTATCGTCTCTTTGTTTAATGTGTTCTCTGCTCTTTTGCTTTTAGATTCTTCTTAGAGGATAAGGAACACTCAGAAAGAGCTGGACACTGTAGCAAATTCTAGAAAAAAAATAGCAGAATGTCAGGTATTTCTTCTCGAGTGTTGTTGTGTTGGGGATGTACATGTAGACATGGTCTTTCCTAGACTAACAGTGTTCGCGATGATACTCAGAACATTTCCGATAGTATTTTCATTGAATTTTTTATTTGCTCGTGGTACTGTTATTGAGTAATGTAATGTTTATGACTTGAGATATTTTTATTGTATTTACCATGTATGATTTAATTGTTTTGTAGACGTCAATCGTTCGCCTTCGAGCCTATCGGTACATCCAAACATCTCCATCCATTTAGGTCCCAAAAAGAATAATATTTGCGTTCAGATCTATAACAGATATAAATTTGGAAGTTTCTTTTTTTTTGTAAACACGACAAACTTGCAACCGACAAATCGAATAAAATTGTTCTAATTGAATAAAGTCATGTACTAATTGAGAGTAGGTTGTAGGCGAAATTGCATATATGGTGGCTGGTCGTTTGCACATGCACGTGCATTAGTCCTTTCTATTGTATTTTTATTTAAAATCAAACTTTCACAATACACTTAAAAAATACTTTCACTGTTTCAGACTTTCTGTCCTATTTGGAATATTAAGATTTCACATGATAGTTTATTTTCTATAGTATTTGACGAAGCCTGACGTGCTCCAACCAGAGCCTAAATTTAGATTAATATAAACAAATTTAAAATACATTTCCCGCTATATTTGTATATTGACTTATCTCTTCATGTAATGATTTTGTTAGGTACGATGATGTTAGATATATTTTTTTTCTCAAAGAAAATATTTCATACATTTGAATGCACATAACACATAAATTAGATAACTGCGGGCGTTGCTGTCCTAGGGATGTATATGTAGACATAGTCCTTCCTAGACTAACAGTGTTGGCAATGATACTCAGAACATTTCCAATAGTATTTTCATTGAATTTTTTGTTTACTCGTGGTACTGTTATTGAGTAATATAATGTTTACGGCTTGAGATATTTTCATTGTATTTACGATGTATGATTTAGTTGTTTTGTATACGTGAATCATTCACCTTCGAGCCTATCAGCACATCCAAACATCTCCATCTGATTAGGTCCCAAAAAGAATAATATTTGCATTCAGATCTATAACAGATATAAATTTGAGAGTTTCTTTTTTTTTGTAAACACGACAACCTTGGAACTGACAAATCTAATAAAATTGTTCTAATCGAGTAAAGTCATGTACAGATTGAGCAAATGAACACCAACCGTACAGCTAGACAACTCAATGTACCTAGCCGTCCGCTATATAACCATCAGTTTGCTTACATTTGCATGTACGATGATGTGACAAATAGTTGCTGCTACACTCGTGCAGTTAGACTATTATTCATTTGTTTGCACTTAGTATTTTGTTCATTTCAAGACACGTGCGTTAGTCCTTTCTATTGTATTTTTAATCAAAACAAACTTTCACAGCATGCTTAAAAAATATTTTCGCTGTTTCAAACCGTCTGTCCTATTTGCGATATTACGATTTCACATGAAATAGTTTAGTTTCTATAGTATTTAATTTGAAAAAGCCTGATGTGCTCCAACCAGAGCCTAAATTTAAATTAATATAAACAAATTTAAAATACATTTCCCGCTATATTTGTATATCAGCTTATCTCTTTATGTGATGATTTTGTTAGGTATGATGATGTTAAATATATTTGTTTTCTCAAAGAAAATGTTCGATGTATTTGAATACACATAGCACATAAATTATATAAGTGCAGTTCCGTTTCCATGATTCCTACCTACAGCAGCTATTTTAACGCTTAGCTATACATTTCGAACAATACTGTCACGTATGGTATACAATACCGCTGCTTTGATCAGGTACTATACATATTGAATGAATAAGTACTAGGTATACAACTCTGCAACTTGATATCCCTAGGTGTGCTAAGTATACAGCTCTGCGACTTAATATACCTAGCTAGCTATATCATTACCTTTGGTCTAATTGAGAAGAGGCCATACATGAAAGTACGTAACATAGCATATAAATTATATAGCTGTAGTTCCGATTTCATGGTTCTTGCCTACAACATCACTTCCACTACTAAGCTAGACATTTCCAACAATACTGTCACATATATACAGTAGCGTTTCTTTGGTTTGGTAGCCAACCTCATACGTACATACATGACAATGTTGTTGGATATTGCCCAATCTTTTATAACAGTATTATTGGTAAAGCCTTCGCCAACAAGATTTTCGGAACTATTTAGTTTCGTACATCGGGGCTACTAAAATTTGAAATAATTATAGGCTAAATATTACTTTTGTTGTACCCTACCCCGCTGTCTCTAAAATTCTTTTTTGTGACTCCTATGTGTGTCGGTGTTGGTTGCTTAGTCATGCTTTTCTTTTTTCGCTATTCTACTGCTTTGCCAGCCATGTTTACTACTACAGGAGCTATGCTGTGCCTTATTGGTAGTAGCATGTGTTGTGCTTTTGATCGATGCTCTCTTATGAGCGCTGAATTTGTATTCCTTTTTTTTGCTCCACTTGTGTTAGCTATTATACGTGTACTTTCTCTTATACGATGCAGTTTCCATGATGTTGTTCACTCCAGCAAAAAGAGTTAGCAGGGTAAGGGAGAATCGTAGAAGACGCCATGCTGTCCGTACACAAAATGCGTTGTTTATTCCTGTGCCTTCTCGTTTGGCACATAACACTTCAGTTGATTGTCCAAGCCCCTCTTTATGCTGTTATGAGATGTCTCAGTAGACAACCTACCCTATTGATGATCGCCTAGGTTCTTCCACAGGAAATCCTGATGAGCCTCAACAAACACACAGTCCTATGCTTGATTGTCCAGTAGCACTGACACAATATGTTGTGCCGTCCCATGCCATGAACAGTTCTTCAGTTGGTTCTTCGTCCTGCTCTATAGACCATGCTCATCGTTCTCGACAAGACCCTGTGCCCATAGAAGAATAGACTGGTTCCTACAGAAGGAAAAGGCTTGGTCAATGCCCTCCACAGACTTTATACCATTCTTTACATCTCCTGGTGCCCTTGATATTCGTTTTGACACTACATCTTTCGGCTATGCTTATAATGCTTAGGTGAACGATCGTTGCTGGACTTTTCACCTGCCATTACTGCCTTAAATAGGAAACGACAATGCCTTAGACGATTTGGAGTTTGTACTTTTAAGATGTCTGCTTTAGATAATGTTGGTATATATACATGTTAACATTTCCCTTACCTATGACGCTTTTATAGCTGCTTCCATTAAAGGTATTGCTTTCATTTGCTCTTTTTTTCATCTATTTCCAGCCAATGCCCCTGTACCTATGGACACTCTTCTACCCCTTCCTAAGGAATACATTGCATCTTTGAAAGGTTAGGATAAACATTCATACTGTTTTCACTCCTGATGCCTCTCTTTGTATAATGTACTTACCTAATTATGGTCTATAATGTGTAGAGTCCTATGCAGACCATTCCTACTATGGTGGTCCCACACATGAGTGCCCTTATTGTGGCGCTGTGTTCTGGTTTCAAGAGAGGGTTAAAAGTACCTCAAATGTCACGAAGAGAAAAATAGTTTACAACCTGTGTTGTAAGAGCGGTACAATTCAGATGCCTTCTTTGCGCCGACCTCCAAATGTCCTAGCTGAATTGATAAACTTTGATGGGGATGCTCGTGCAAAGAAATTTCTTAGACATATTCGATCTTACAATTCAATGTTTGCTTTCACATCTTTAGGAGCCACTGTTGATAGATTGATAAATACGGGTACTGCCCCTTATGTCTTTAAAATTAACGGTGTTGTTCACCATCGTATTGGTACTCTCTTGCCAAGCCATGGAGCTCCTCCTAAGTTTGCCCAAATATATATATATATGATCCAGATAATGAGGCACAAAATAGAATTTCCATGTTTGAATGCGATGAAAATAGTAGTGAACAACCAGACCCTGTGATTGTA
Source organism: Guadua angustifolia (assembly GCA_036346375.1). Lineage (NCBI taxonomy): Eukaryota > Viridiplantae > Streptophyta > Magnoliopsida > Poales > Poaceae > Guadua > Guadua angustifolia. The sequence goes on from CM070508.1 coordinate 21,386,068, forward strand.
GAGTCTCTTGCCTATATGCTTGACACTAAAAATGAACTTGTCAGGTGCTTTCGCTATGCTAGAGAGAGGCTAGCAGAACATGGTGACCAAAGGATTACTCTTTGTCTTCTTGGTTGTAATGCTAAGGATGACGTGCAATACAATTTACCAACAAGTGGTCAAATAGCCGCTATAATAGTTGGTGATTACTCAGCTGATGAGTGCACATATGATGTCCTTGTGCATGATAGGAACGATGGTCTTAGGTGGGTTTCTGCCCTACATCCATCTTACATGGCCCTTCAATATCCTTTGCTATTCCTGTATGGAGAACGAGGGTTTCATATTGGGATAAAGTATTTTGACTCTGATGGTAATACTTGCGGGGGTAGAAAGTATGTCACTATGTTAGAGTTTTGTCGATATTACATGCATTACAGACTGAATGAACATAACCCTTATACATGTTGTGGCCGCCTTAGCGATCAAATTAATGTGGACTCATATTCGACTGTAGAGGCATGCAGACTAAAATTCATAGCTGACCACCAAAAAGAACTTCGTTCAGAATCTGTCCAGGGAATAGTAGATGCTATTGATCGTGGCCTTACCAATGGTGATTCAATAGGCAAAAAGGTTATTCTTCCTGCAAGTTTTACAGGTGGGAGATGATATATGGTGATGAACTACCAAGATGCAATGGCTATATGCAGGGTTTTTGGGTCTCCTGACCTCTTTGTTACATTTACGTGTAACTCTAAGTGGCAAGAGATAGCTGATGCACTTCGTTTTGAGCCTGGACAACAGCCCTCTGATCGTGATCGAGCTGACATAGTTGTCAGGGTGTTCAATATGAAAGTGCATGAGTTTATTACTGATATTCGAGAAGGAAAGATATTTGGGCCTATACTTTCAAGTATTTATGTTATTCTCATTTTGTAGTATTGCCTATGTAGGTTAATAGAAATTATGTTTCAATCCTATCCTTTAATTGTAACTGAGTCTTGTAATTTTTTGTAGTACTTTATACAGTCGAATTCCAAAAACGTGGCCTCCCACACATCCACTACCTTGTGTGGCTTGCAGCCAGCGTCACTGAGTTCAGCGGACCATGTGTAGATAAGTTCATTTCAGCCGAGATCCCTGATATCTATACTGACCCATTAGGATATGCTTTGGTTGATGAGTTCATGGTACATGGCCCATGCGGTGATCTCAACAAGAAATGCCCATGTATGAAGGAAGACGCATGCTCAAAGCATTTTCCAAAGTCATTTCAGGATGAGACTATCATGGATGAATTTGGCTTTACTGTGTACAAGCGTAGAAGCGATGGAAGATTTGTTGTAAAAAATGGTGTGCACCTAGATAACAGATGGGTTGTTCCATACAATATGACATTACTGGAAAAAATACCAGGCCCATATCAATGTTGAGTGGTGTAACAAGACTAACCTAATAAAATACCTTTTTAAATACGTCACAAAAGGGCATGATCAAGCAAAGGTTTATTTTGAAGTCACTACAAAGACTGGGAACATAACACCTAATCATGAATTGGCACCCCCCAACGAGATTCAAGAATACATGGATGCTAGATTCCTCTCTTCATGCGAGGCTCTTTGGCGAGCTTTTGAATACGACATTCACTACAAAGTGCCCCCTGTTGATCGACTACCTGTCCATCTCCCAGGGATGAACTATGTTAGGTATGAGCCAGGTTCAAACCTCCATTCATTACTAAATAGCCCTGCTGCTAAAAGATCTATGCTAACTGAATGGTTTGCGGCAAATGAAAAACATGAAGATGCGCGTAACTTGACATACCGCGAGTTCCCAAGAGAATGGTCATGGGATAGCTCTTCTAGATATTGGCGTAGACGAACCCCTGGTCCAAAAATTGGTAGAATATATTACGTACATCCAACTGCTGGTGAACTCTACTATTTACGAATGCTGCTCATGATAGTTAAAGGTGCAAGAAGTTTTGCCGATGTTAGGACTTTCAATGGGGCTGTCTACTCAACATATAGAGAAGCTTGTGAAGTGCGAGGTCTATTAGAGGGAGATAATGAATAGCATCTACTCTTTGATGAGGCTATAGTGAGCGCATCTGCCTACCAGCTAAGATAACTTTTTGTCACTGTGGTTCTATTTTGTTCTGTAGGTGATGTTCGTGCCCTATTTGATAAGTATTGGTTGTACCTAACAGATGATATCCATAGAAAACTAAAGAATGCACTTAGCAACCCACATTATATTGTCCCACACGAACAGTTATTGTCCCTTCTTTTGCATGAACTAACAAATGTGTTTGCAAACAGTGGGGGAAACATACGTGACTTTAACTTTCCTTAGCCAACACTCCGCACCGATCGCCTTTATGAGAATAGGCTTCTTGATGAAGAGCTTTCTGATGATCCTCTTATGCTTAGCATACATGCTAGCTCTTTGATTTCGCAGCTCAATTCCGATCAAAAGAGTGTATTTGACGTGATTATAGGACGTGTCCTTTTAAACTCTCCTGGTTTCTTCAGAAAGGAAGGTGGTCCTTGCTGTTGCATCCTCGGGTGTCGCTTCTCTCCTCTTACCTAAAGGGCGAACGGCTCATTCTAGGTTTAAGATACCTCTTGATATTAATGAAGCTAGCCTATGTACTATTAAAAGAGGCACCATGCTTGCTGAGCTCATACAAAAAACTTCACTCATAATATGGGATGAAGCTCCAATGACCCACCGACGATGTTTCGAGGCCTTGGATCGAACAATGCGGGACCTTCTCTCTAAAAATTGCTCGGCAAATGCTGTTGTACCTTTTGGTGGTAAACTTGTGGTTTTGGGAGGTGACTTTAGACAAATCCTACCTGTTGTGCCAAAAGGAACCCGAAAAACAATTGTTGATGCATCAATCACGAACTCTGCCTTGTGGCGCCATGAGGTCTTTCTTAGGTTGACTATAAACATGAGACTTTACAATACTGACCTTCCTATTGCTCAGAAAAGAGAACTCTGTGAATTTAGCCAATGGATCCTATCCATTGGCAATGGCTCTTTGCTAGCAACCAAAAGTGTTGGAGAATCCGAACCATCGTGGGTCTCAATCCCTAATGATTTGCTAATTAGAACAACTGGCGATAAGATCACACATATAGTGAACGAAGTGTATCCAAATTTCCTAACATACCACACAGATCCTTCTTATTTAGCTTCGCGTGCCATTGTTTGTCCGAACAACTCGACTGTTGATGAAATAAACAACCATGTTGTTTCCATGATTCCAGCAGACAGTAAAGAATATTTAAGTTGCGATACCATATCTAAATCCTCTGAACATATACCTGACTTTGATTTACTTTACCCAACAGAGTTCCTCAATTCAATAACTGTAAATAATTTTCCTGCCCATAAGCTTGTGCTGAAGAAAGGTGTGACTGTAATGCTCTTAAGAAATCTGAACCAAACAATGGACTTTGTAATGGAACCAGAATGTTAGTGGTGAACTTGGGTGAGAGATTATTGCATTGTGTTATACTAACCGGTTCCAGTGTAGGGGAAACTGTCTACATACCTAGAATTGCTCTAAACACATCAAATGTGAAGTGGCCTTTTACTCTTTCAAAGACGACAATTCCCTGTTCGAATTTGTTATGCAATGACAATCAACAAAAGCCAAGGACAAACTCTATCTAAGGTTGGCATATATCTCAAGAAACCAGTGTTCACACATGGTCAGCTCTACGTCGTTGTTTCTAGAGCAACATCTAGGGCTGGCCTAAAAATCCTAATTGAAAACGACGATAGATCATGTGGCTTTGAGACCAGAAACGTTGTCTATCGTGAGATCTTGGAGGCTGCGTCCTTGGCGGTATTTTTTCTCATGTATTTGGTATAAGTTATTGCCATTTTTATAGCATCTACAACGACTCACCTATTGCGTTCATGTGCACTACAGACGTAACTGCCACTGCAATAACATTGGATATCAGAAAATTTTCCTTTTTGCACATAGCTTTTGCCCTCGCCTGAGTCGTTTGATGGTTTATATTACATGCCTCCTCGTCTCTATAAGGCAGCTCTAATAACTGAGCCTCTTATTGCTTTACTTTCTTCTCCGTTCTTCGATTCTTCATTACTAAAGCTTTCTTGGTCAGTGCATGCTTTCATAAAGACCATACATGGCAGTTTTTATTGTTCTGTCTCACTAACCTTGCTCCATTTTAGTGCAGATGAGTCACATTTTGCTTTCCAATCTTGTCCACGGGGATGACAATGCACCTATTTGTGTATGTGTTTCAAGACTTTGGGAGTTTAATGACCCAAAGAATGAAAGTGTTTTGTTTTTCTACCAAAAAACTCCCCTTTTGCTATACAATATATATTTATAATACACATGACCAAATTCTGTTGTAGGGTTCAAGCATTCATGCTCAGGTGTATCCCCCTTGTGATAAAATATTTAGGCCTATCATAACTGAAGGGAAAGTTTTCTACATAAGCTACTATCGTTTGAGAACTGCCAACAAGCTTTACAAGCCAGTTGCAAATAAGAAAATGATCACCTTCACAAAATGGACTACATTAGAGGAGCGGGTTGATGTACCTCCAGAGTTCCCGTCATATGCCTTTTCGTTGACACCGTTCCAACAGATTCCATCACTTGTGGAGAAGAAGAAGTTCTTTATTGGTGTTACTTTGTTCTGCCAAAGTTATTAACATTTCCTCCACTTCTGTCAATTTTTTTTCAACTTCTTACCTAATTTACCTATTGCAGATGTTATCGGATTGATCACAGAGATCTCATCGCCAACAATGCTTCGTCCTAAAACACGCCATTCTGATAGTCTAAAGAGAGGCATTCAAATACGCGATACCAAGTCAGTCATTCCTTACATATACCCTTTGTTTTTGGCACAGATCACTTCGCTCTATATGTTCATTTACATCTTTTGTCAGATTATCATACTATGATCCTTGTTTGTTTGAAAAAACTATGTTGTTCTAATAGTACATGCTTACTCTTTACTAAACTAATTACACTAACACTCCACAAATTCTTTTTTTTGCTAACCATGAATCTGTTGTACACATGTATTAGCAATGCCACTTTGAATGTTGCACTCTAGGGTGAAAGAGCAGCAGCTTTCGACTCGGATCAAGTCCACATGAAAGGCCAAAAAGATCCTCAAATTGTCATTTTTGTTGGCACCCTTGTGAAAAAATACACCGGCTCAGGTCAACTCACATTTCTATAATAACAATAAAGACCATTCAACAATCATTGATAGTTACAGTTCCTATTTGTATTACAGCTGAGATTTCATTGTCAGCCGGATCTGCATGCAAGTGGTACATCAATTTAGATGTCCCAGAAGTGACTGACTTTGCACGCAGGTCATATCATACTACGCTGCCTTGTTTTCTATTTATGCATGTGTATAGTTCTATTGTTGTTTGTACTATAAAATTTATTCTATTATGCTGCAGCATCAAAGGCAACTATGAACCTATCAAGTGGCTAGAGCTTCCGACGTCCGCTATCGTCCAAAGCAATGCAGTTGAGAAGAAAGTTTCTGACATCAAGGACCTAAACCCCCATAGGTTCAAGGTTGGTACTTGTATTCTACTACCCTTACAGTATATGTCCATCTCCATGCCATATGCAATCATATCTTAAACTTGTCTGATTCTTTATTCAGAAACATGAATTCATTGTTACTGTTATGATAAAAAATCTAAGGATGGAGACTTCATGGTGGTACAATGCATGCAACTCGTGCTTCAAGACATCTAGGCCTTATGGACATACTTATAAGTGTATAAGTTGTCATCTGATAGGACCAGTTACTCCGAGGTACAGCTCCATTGCCCATATCTCTTACAAATTTCCTCACCGTTTGCATATGTCATTTTCTTTGGAGTGTGATTTGTTTACCCTCCTTAAAACATTGATGCAGGTACAAATTAAATGTCATAGCTGGTGATGACACTGGAGAGACTGAGTTTGTTCTCTTTGGAAAAATTGCACAGTGTCTCATTAGGAAGTCAGTTGAAAATCTTATCGATGAGAATCCACCTGAGGAGGAGTTCATTCCTAATGAGATCACTACTCTTCTTGAAAAGACCTGTGTTTGGAATGTGAGCTTCACAGAGAACACTATTTCATCTGGAAATTTATGTTTCCAAGTGAACTCCATATTGTCCACTGAGATTGGCGAAAAGCTTGCCTTGCCTATGTCATCGTCAATGTCACAAGCTTCAACACTAATGTTATCACCAGGTACAAGTAGCATGCATAATACCCCCACAAAGAGCCAATTGTTAGCTCTGACCTTTATATCAGGAACCAAGGATGGTCCTATGACTTCTGACACACCAACTAGCAAGCTATTGCCTGAAGCTACGAAGGATAGCGTAGCTCTCACAGTGTCATCAGAAGAAGTGTTATTGAACATAAAGCATTCGCAGCCACCTTCAAAGGACATTCATGTTAGTATCCTTCACAAGGTGCAGTAAATGTCTATGCATTGCATCTTACATACATGCTTACTTTTTATTCTTCGTGGCCCAGCTTACTACCAACGCCACGATCACAGAGCAAGTACCACAAACTTCTAAGAGCACTAGCATTGTAGAGCAGCAGGCTGTTGTTACATCTACATCATCCAAGAGCAGCGGACCAAAGAAAAGGTTTTTCCTCTTTTCCTTATCTGCGTCATCGCTTTTCTCATTTTCCAATAGCTATCTCACAAAGACCTAACGAACAGGTCACATACCTCACCTGCATTGCATATTGCCAAAAAGCTATTCAAGGATGACGCCGGAGATGCAACTCATGTTAGGTAATTGAATCCATCATTTTCATCCAATTAGCTAACTTCTGTTCTTTTAAATGTTGTGTCTTATATGCCTCTTTGAACCTATGCAGTGACAACAAGCATGACTGATTGCCTTCGAAAAGTAGCATCATTTTGCTGCCCAAAGTCTTGTTCTATAACATGATATCTGTCATAGTATTGGACTTTGGAGCATAAGGATCCTGGCTATAAACATTGGCCAAAGAACTTTGCCGTTCACAATGGCGGCTGCTGCTATTGATAATCTATGTTACCTTACCTTAAGTTACTTCCTTTTACATGGACTGTGTAACATCCCAAAATTTGGGTTTTCAAAAATCTTTTGTGAAGATTAGCTTCTCAAAAATCCCCGCTGTTTTTCTCGCTTAAATAAAGCTTAAACTGGAATTTTCTAAAGTCAAGATAATTTAATTTGACTAATATAAACTTCAATTAAAAGAAAATCAGTTTTATTTCGGTTCCCTGTGCTTCTAGGATTTTTTTTTATTTTGTTTTAGAATTTTTGGAATTTATTTGGAATTATTCAAATTAATTTAAACTAAGCCTTTTACTTAAAGTAATTAAATATTTCAAAAGAGAAAATAAAGTTCTTCTAAAAACATTTTATTTGAGTTCCAAAATGTCCCAAAATATTTTCTAGAATTTTTTTAGAATTTTTCTGGTATTTTTATTGCCTCAAAAGAATTAATTTGAATTAAGTCCTTTATGGAATTAATTAAAAATTTGGAAAAACTTATATAAAGTTTTATTGCAAATATTTTATTCGAGTTCAAAATGTCTCAAAATATTTTATATAATTTTTCTGGAATTTTCCTGATAATGTTTCTATTTTTCTTGAATTAAATTAATTTCTAGAACTAATTCAATTCGGATTCTGTTTTCCACGTGTCTCCTTCTCGCGCTGCCATGTGTCGACTCCTTGTTCGACCACGTCGCCGAGCCACCACAGCCCTCCGATTCCGATCCGACGCACCAGAATGCGCCACGTCACCCCGAATTGCGCAGCGCACGCCAACTGCTTGTATAAATGCCTGTGAGGCCGGTTTTTGCGTTTTTCTTGGTTCTTCTTGACCTAGCCGCCACCCCAAACCCTAGTAGACCTCCCATGACCTCTCCCACACGTCCTCACCTCAGATCAACTTACCCAAACCCTAGAAATCCATCCCTCATCCTCCGAAACGCCGCCGCACGTCGACCGAACTTTGAGGCGCGTCCCCCGTCAACTCATCGACTCTTTTCAAGATCCGTCTTCGCCACAGCGTGCTCTATGGTACCCTCTGTTTCCCATACAAATTTGGTGCAATTTCATCCACGGAATCAAAAGTTACGGCCGCCCAAAGATCAAATCTTGCCGGAGCCCGTTCTCCCTTGTTTTTGCGAGTTTGACCGTGAAATTTTTATGGTAGACTCCTCTTGATGTCCCCTACACGGTGCTCACCCTAACTCATGGTTTTACCAGCAGGATTTGCGCAGAAAAATCAATCTTCCCCGATCAGACTGCGTTGCGGACGGCTGAAACTTCGTCGCGCGTTCCCCATTGATCCAGAAGGTAAAACTCAGATCCGTTCACGTCATATTGTGCCAAATAATCCCAGATAGCTCTCTGTAAAATTTGGTTAGGTTTCATGCAGTACTTTAATAGTTATGACCGTTTGATCTATTAGTTCCGAGAGTCGTTCATCGACAGTTTGTGATTAATCCGGTGCGTCGCCGCCAAATCCGCCTATTTTGCTGAGTTCGTCTCGTCGCGTTCTACGTGATGGACACTTCCCCTTTGCTGTTGCATCCTCCGAAATTTTTTATTCGCTCGTCGCCGCCTTTCGCCGCCGCTGGCCGCCTTTTTGCCGCCAACCATCTTGGATTGTCGTGACCATGTCACCCTGTCCGGTAGGTCCATACCCTACTGTTTTGGCCATCCTTGGAGTTCATTTGATCTCCGGTTGCCGTTAAAGCCATAATCTAGTATCTACCCGTCGTCATTCGGTTTAGTCGTTTGCATCGGTTCGTATTTCGGTTCGCCGTCCTTGATAAACTTTAATCGCAGAGCCAACCCTACCCATCCTACCCTCTGCCAAGTGTATCCATCCTTGAATCGTTTCGCTCAAACCCGGACTTAACCTTTGGTCCAATTTGTCTATGCGTCACGACATGTGTACCCCACAGATCGCAAATCAAACATGAGCCATGTCATGACCTCGCTGCCCTACCATTGTACCGATGGTCGCCACCTTGTAATCTCATAAGTGTTCTGTTAACGCTTCATATTCATCGTTAACGCCCACCGCTAAAGTCCGCCGTTAACGTTCCACCGTTAACATTCCACCGTTAACGCTTTGCTTTCATCGTATCGCTATCATCGCATGGGTGCATGCAAGTGAAAGCCCTAATGTGATGTCCTTACCTTTTCTATCGCCTTATTGTGATCTAGCCCATCACGTTGAGTTCAGCCTCGTATTCCTATCATAACCGCCTCATCGTTGTCGAGTTCCGTCCCCGATGTAAGACTAACCTCCGGATCGAACCATAGTGGATGTCGATCCCATCCGTCCTTGTCTTATCCTTGAAATCTAATCTGCCATTAACCTAGAATTCATTCGTGGTCTTGGTCGATAGACCATTAGCCATATGACATATTCTTGTGCCAGACCTAGTCTATCAGTCTATCTTCCTCTTGGTTGACTGTGCCGTTCGGTCAACGAAAGTCAACCTCAAGCATCTGCTTAGTTCATGGCGAACTAACGTAACTTCGTGGACCCGGTCTATAGATCGAGAGTCCATATGACATCGGCTATCCAACCAAGATAATAACTTCGGAAGAAATATTCTTCGAGATATTATTCCTTCTTTCACAGTTATTAATCTTTCTCTTCGGTGTATTTTCCGAAAGCCCGTTCTCTTTTGTCTAACCTCCGACCTAATCCATTCAAGTTCCTAATTCCATCCAAGCTGTTGTGCCCAATGCTATTCGTTCTTAATTTGGAGTTTACTTGATTTGCCTTTTGAGTTTTGTTGTATTCGTATTTGTTTATCGTTAGACGCGTTGCTGGAAGTCGCTTGAAGGAGCTGAGAATCAAGCAAGCGGAGATTAAAGATCGAGGATCAAGGATCAAAGATAAAGAGTAAAGAATAATAAAAATTGCAAGGGCCAGGCAAGTTGTGCTTTGACCATATTGATCCCATTTTTAAATTATTTCGTTTGAAATTATTGCATGCTAGTTTGAAATAAACTGATTTCAATTAATCTGGGATTAGATAATCAACCTACTTGTTATTGCCACCTTGTCGCTATTATTTGTATGCCATGATTCAATTGTCACCCTAGATTGTGGGTTAATAGTTGGACATTAATAATTTGCCAACATGGGTTAATTAGACCGTATGTAGTGTGCTTAGCCCTGCCACGTAGATTTGTCATGATTTTGGAAAATTAAAGTTAATATTGACTTAATGAGATATGGAACGTGTTTTTGAGAATGTGACATGTGTTATTGAGTTGATGATGGCACGTGGTGCATGGTAAAGGACTGGGGTGGGAAAGTGATTTAGACTGAGGCAAGTGGCAAGATTGTTTCCGGTGGGCCAAGAGTGGCAATTGGGCGGTCGCATTTGGTTTTAGATTGTTTCCGGTGGGCCAAGAGTGGCAATTGGGCGGTCGCATTTGGTATTATGTCATGTTGATGTGATGAACTTTTGGTTAGTCTTGCCTCGGTCAACTAAGGACTTAACCTTGCGAGCCTTTGACCCGAGTCTTTCATACAACCACAAGTTAGGAATGGGACGGACCTAAGCGAGTAAACCGTGAAATCTATTCTTTGGTACTGTCGTGGTGGTGTGGGGCCGGAGGAGCGGTGAGAACTCACATGGCGCAAGAGGGGGCCCCTGGTGTGGTAACCATCCCTCCAATGTTGAAACCTTAGCGGCGAAGATTGGGTTTAGACGGATCTTTGGAAAGGCTTTGTTATGATCGCTCATTCGTGATACTCTTGTATGGCGTTTCACTACCGACGTGGTGAGTTGATTATATCTTGTGGGTAAAGTGTATAACCTCTGCAGAGTGTAAAACTATTCGAATAGCCGTGCTCACGGTATTGAGCATTGCTTGGGGATTACAGTCAAGGGTTAGATTTTGATAAAAATGAGGTTGGGAATGCGGATAATGTGATGTGGAACTTGGTTAAGGATGAGAAATGCTTCACTTGAGAATGATTGCGAAATTTATTATTGGTATTACTTGTTTTGCTGCTCTTCTATCTATTTATGATTAATTGTGAATGCTGCTTTATTGCAAAAGAACCATTCACCATTCCTTTGGAATAAGCCATGCATGTAGTAATAGAACCGCATTCTTGTGCATGACTTGTTGAGTACGGTTGTGTACTCACCCTTGCTTTAACAAAACATCACCAGTTGAGGAGAAATCTTTGTCTTCGAAGAAGGAGAAGTTCTGCAAGAAGGCGATTATCTAGGAGTCGAACCCTGTCAGATGCCTGTGGTATATTGAAGGGGTTCACCGACGTTCTTCGTTCCGCTGCTGTTTACTTATTTGGAGTTGAAGCCGTCAAGGCCTCACATGTGTAAGGTTGACCTTAAGGTCGTTCAATAGTTTATATTTTATAATTGTGTTACTTTTATTATTCCGCTGTGTATGATTGTGATATTCATCTATGTTGAGACTGTGTGCACTAGCGTGATCCTGGACTAGTGCAGAATACACAGAGGGTCCGGATTTGCACATTCGGGTCCCGACAGACTGCTTGCATTTGCATTCAAATGTTCTCTTCCATGTTCTTAACTCATAAGATGCACATGTTTTCTAAAGTTATATTGAAACAATCAGTCCAAACTAAAACTCCACACCCACTTCTCCTGTACATAATCCTCAAATCATAGAAGCATTCACAACATATGATCAACAAACTCAAACAGGTAAGTTGCTATGAGATATTCATTCCATTAAATCTAGGGCACGCAAGTTTGGCATTCATGGAGGTGCTCGACAACCAATGTAATGTTGGCTTGTAGTATGTTTTGGCTAAAGCAATTTTAGATTTTTTTAGGTCATGCATACTTGTGTTCTCTGTGTTTACAAAAGCACATTCATTATTTGATAGTATTAGCATTTTATGAGTGTATTCTAGCCAATCAATCTGTCTGCCACCTTTTTAAGTTGTAGGATGTGTATATATCTTTTTGATCATGTTATTAGCAGTGGTTTAATCATTTTGTCCCTTCTCTTAGCTTGTGAGAATGATAAGAAGGGCTTTTGATTCTACATGTTAAGATTTGCAGCGCTTCCAGATTCAATGGGATTAGTTCTTATTTCACTAAGAGTTATGATCAGGGATCGCTGAAAGTATTTCTAAGGATTTGGTACTGATTGGTACCTAAGCATAGAGCACCAAAATATTAGATTTTTATTCCACTGTGACATTTCAATGATCATTGTAGAATGAATTTTATTACATATGTTTTTATTGCTTTCGAGAACCAAAACCTATTTACCTTGCTCGCAGAAGACATGATAGCAGGTGCGCTAGGAGTTATGTATGATTGGTTAACATGTTAGCACCTAGAATTTTTCATTCAGATATTGTCTTTGCCGATTTTTTGCTTTTGTGTGATGCTTGCTTTATTCCTTTACTATCAGTAGTGCAGCAGCAGCATGAGATCCCTGATTCCTATTCTGTTTGCTATAGTGAGTCCCAGCTCCAGGCGTGTATTGTCTTACCAGGCCTTTGTAACTACCATTAAGGACCATACTTTTCATGCTTACCTCAACCTTGGAGGTCCAAAAGATTGCTCTCAGCACCTTCTCACAATTCCTCTCAGCATGTTCCAACATAGATGATATGATTTACATTGCCCTGAAAACGAATTTTTCTGTTCATTCTTAGATATTTTTTTCATTTCCATGACAGGGCGTGCAACGCGCGCTAAATGGTCTAGTAGACATAATTTGGAAGGAGCACAAAAGTCGCTTAACAAAACGCAGCTGGCGAGAAGCGACAGAATGAAGACAGGTTGAAGCAAATGACATTTGAACCCAGGACAACTGACTAGCAGCGGTGTGCGGACTAGGCGTTGGTACGGAGGCGTGGAACTGAAACCTCGGCATCAACCTGAAGAGGTTCCCCCCTGGCAGTGGCCTGATTGCTTGCATGATCTCCAGGCTCGTCTCAACAAGTGATTTCAGCTGGTAAGATATCTAGTTTTGTTAAGATCAAATATTTATCATGGATGAATACATAAATGGGCTAGATAAGACAATGAAACAAGCCATCCAAGAATTGCCAATAAGCTTTTGAACTTCAGAACTAGTTAGTCGTTACACTCAAAACAAAGAGGAAGCTCTAAATAAACGCATAAAAGTGTAAAAAAAATTTCTGCCTCCAACTGGTGGTATTCCTTTTGGGAGGACAACAGTTACTTGTTTCTTTCACTTTACACACCTTACCAAAAGCTACATAAAAATGATCTGTACAGACTAGAGTAAATAAATTGTGAACCTCAGAATGAAATTTGGCATACGTAAGTTTGGCAAACATACCATCATATAAGTTATAGACTAATGGAGTGTTACAGCTTACAAGACAAAATTATATCTCAAGTCACCATTATCAGTACTAATTTCTATCAACAAAAGATGAATTTAGTAAAAGGGGAAAACAGTTCACCTTTTGTCCTCAGCATCAACGCCATGGATCAAAAACTCATCTGCATAGGCAGCAAGATATTCTGTTGTTGGCTCATCCGCAAAGACGTCACTGAATTTCTGCCATCTGTCAGTTACAAAGGCATATCTGTCATCCTAACCAGAAACATTATGTTAAGATCAGAATAGCTGTCAATAAGAAGATTAAAGTGGCCATATTAGGATAATCCAGTAATGCTTGTTTTCTTTCTCAGGCTTACATTTTATGCAGTGAGCTTCTCTACTAGCTCCCCGTGTGTTCACTCCAATTTGTTTCACTAGTCAGCTTGCTTTCATCATGTGTTCTGTATTGTGCAACTACCATGAAACTGCTTGGTACTGAGTTCACACAGTCCAGTGTCCACTTTTTTAATGCAACTTAAATCCCGCAGTTGGAGACAAGAAGAAAAATAATATCTCCAAAACAAACCTCTGTTTCCCAACCAGCTTGACAAGTAGCCTCAGCCTTTCAATGTTCATTTTCCCTTCACCTAACACATACTGCATAAAAGACACAAATGCATGATTACAAATATTCAACAGATTGATATGCCCAACTCCAAATAAAAGCAAATCACAGGCAAATTGCACCAAGAATAACATCAAACAAAAAGTAGCCACATCCATCTACGATATTCAAATCAATAAGAGTGAACAATTAATAGTCATGTGACCAAAGAGAAAATGTCTTGTCATAATTGCGACCATATTCCAGTTGAAAATCACAAGCAAGCAAGCAAGTCTTTTAATACTCAGTAGACTCATCAAATCGAGTCATTAACTTAAAGAGTCAGTTACAAGTAATCAATACAGCATTACAACAAACAAGAATAATATCCCATGTACATGTATAAGACCGCACCTGTCAGTCCCAGTTGGCAGGCACTCACAAATCACACCAGCCTACTAGTAAAAGTACAAGGCTCCTAAACTCCACTAATAGCAGCAAGCTAGCAACATTGTACCACTCAAGAGAAGTGGTAATACTACAATCACGAAGATCATACTTCGGTGCAGGAGTACAATGTGAGAGTTGATGCTGAGTAGCCAAGTAAACAGGGAACACTTGAGGTAGTGCCGAGTCAGCAAGACAATGATCTACTAAACCTGCAAAGTGGATCAATCTCAGGAGCAGATGCTAAGAAATTGAAAAAGGGCATAAATGTGTTAATTCAACATACTAGTAGCGTCTGCATGTGATGATGTGGCATCACTAATTGACTATATATTATCTTTACTAAGTTACATACAGGAAAAGGCCATAAATTATGTATATCAAATCCAAGCAACAAAAGTCGTATAGGTTCAGATTTTGGTGCCTTCAAGGAGCTATGAATTTCGAAGGTGAAAAAGATTGACCTGTTTATCTCTTTTAAATTTTCATACCTAAGCAAAAATTCTCATGGCATTCCACCAAGATGTTTGTTCAGAGTTCAGATAACCAAGTGGTTTTACTTATTTGCTTTAAAGCCAATCTATGGGTTGGCTGTGAAATTTTAGTTGGTGTTGACGCCAAAAACGTGAAGAGGGTTTCTGGCCTACAACACACTAGACGAACGCCGGGTTCAAGCTTGCGCGAGCGTGCCAATCGATTTGACCCTGCAATCGATAAGGAGGATAATGTGAAGTTCAATCGAGCCGATCCTAGAAGCGAATCGGCTAAAACGGAAATCGGCCAGAAAACCGATTGAAAAGGTAACTAGACTAGTCGATTAAGACTAATCCAAAGGTAAAGGCAGATTGATTCTGAAAAGGCGATGCGTAACAAGACAGAATAAATCAAACCTGAAGAAATCGATGATGACCAAACAATTGGCGATTCGCAACTTTATTCGATCAATATCGACTTACAAAGAGAAGATTACAGAACTAAAAGACTAAAAACTATGAAAGAACTAGTAGATGTGTATTTGATTGTTGTTTTTCCCCAAGCAGCTTTGGTGCGCCTTATATACCTGTTTAGCCGATCCGAGTCCTGCTCGGTTACGGCAACGTACTTCGAGTCGGCTATAGTTTCCTAACCGGACTCCTGTTTCCCAAAAGCTTGACGTACATTATCCAAACTTTCCAACGATGTCTCGTGCGCTATCCAAATTTGTCCTTTTCTGCCGATTCCTCTCGTAGTTTCCAAAAACTGGTGCAAACATATACCCCCCATTTTTGGAAGATAACTTGTTATCTTTCAAAAATCCATCGGCTTCTTTGTCCATCTCAAAGAAGTGTTCTATTGATCACTGTCTTAATTGCGCCGTAAAAAATCTCGGTGCGGTTTAATGACAGATGTCGCCTCGAATTCATTTCCCGCCATTTTCTACCTCATCGTGCTATATATATGCGGGACCCCCACGGTCATTTTCACGCGTTCTTGCTCTCGCACCCTCTACAATCGGCTTCCTTCGACTTCTCTGCCCTGGTGATCAACCTCTCAACTCCCTCAGTCGGCTGAATGGACCCTTCAAAGGTACTCATCCCGATCCCCGAAAGTAATAACCAGTATTACTTAGGACCGGTAGGGAACCTCGATGCCGATACGGTGATAAACGTAGAAATCCCGAGACTCCCCCTATCGGCCCAAGGTTACAATGTGAAAGAATGGGGCAAAAGTTTTAGGGCTTGGCCGACAGCACTCAAGGGGTGGAGAAGTTGGAACATTAGAGTGTCAGCTCAGAAAAAAGGAGAATGGGAGCGGATGGGCATAGCCGAATGCCTCCCTCTAAGCTTGGCTTGTCTAGAAGCCAATGAGCCCTTGGTGGCCACGGCGTGCTATTTTTGGTCCGATACTTTCAACGCTTTCCTCTTTCGTCCTGGTCCGATCGGCCCAACCCTTCTGGATGTAGCCGAATTGTGCTGCTTGAGGCCTGACGGGAATCAAATATCGGCTCACAGTGGAAAACCCCAGTACAAACTGATTCGGTCTAAAGGAGAAGGATGGTCAAAATATATTCAGCATAATAATAAAGTAAACGGGCTGGTATCGGATGAAGAGCATGCAGCTTTCCTGAATCTTTGGCTCGAGCGGTTCCTTTTCTGTGGTGCATCCCTCGGACCGACTCAAGTGTATCAGTTGTTGGCAGAACAGCTGATAAAAGGCCGCCGGCTTGCTCTTAGGAAAATGTTTTTAGGCGCAGTCTACCAGATGATGTTTGTTATTAGAAGTCGGCTTTTTTCTGGTTTTGCTGAATTCGTCGTCGGAAATATTGGTGGCCCCTTATGGTTTATCCAACTATGGTTATATAATATCTTTAGCCGACAGCTTATTTCGGAGCCGTTGGAAGATTCAGCTTTTCCTCGAGAAGACTACCCAGAAAACACCACTCCACAATTCAGAGCAAGTCGATCCTATGGTGAAAGGTTCATAATGTGCTCAAGTGGTGATACAAGAATTACCCCAGCTGGCTTGAAGAAGTATCTCTCCTTCTTCTTGGGTTTAGACAATGTAATTTTCACTCAACAGGACTTCTTCTCCTATACTGACACAGCCAATTTTCGATGGCCTTCTTTCTTACACCTGGATGCCGATAGTTCTGAGATGCCGGATCTAACGTTGATGTTCTATCGGCTTTTCATCTCTCCTTGTACTCTTCATGTTGGTTTGAATTCCAGAAACAGAACCTTCCAACCCTCATATGAGTTTTACCACCCTTCCGCTTACGCCGCCAACTTGGCTTTGGTCAAGGATTCCTTCTTTTCCTCTCCTTGATCGGCTTCACCCGAGCTAAGGTGAGAATTTGTTATCGCTAATGTCGCTCGAAATTGCCGATAAACTTCAAGTCTCCAACCCGCCACACTTTTTCTTGAATTCTCGCTATTAGTTTCCATTGCGTGGTGGTCGCAGATTGCCGAGGCTCTCTACTTGGACCGTGATCCATCGGCAATTATAGAAAGGTTTTGCCGAATTATCATGAGCCGTCGGTAGTCTCCAAAGAAGAATGGCAAGAAGAAGCAGCCCAATGAGGATAATTCCTCGGGTTATACTGACTCGTCGGTAGATATAGAGGTATCGGTTTTTCTCGAGTAGCTTACCCTGTCTTGGTTCTTCATTATTCTTCTGCTAACCTTTTCGCGCCTTCTTTCCAGATCACTGCTACGAGTGGGAAGGCTGCTGCTGGCCCATCGGAGGGTGGGTCGAAGAGCAAAAGACCACACCAGTCAGTTGGCTTAACCGGCTACACCTCTGGCAATCTCGGGATACAGAGTCCCTCTCTGGATGAGATTACTAAAGACCGGTTGGTGAGTAAGTATTTGCCCTTTGTTTGATAAATTCCTCTTGTAATCTCTTTCTAACCCTCCTTACCGATCCCAGAAAAGCCAAAATCCACAAAGGTGGTAGCCAAGAAGAACCCTAGGCGCAAGGAAAAAAGTGCCGAGAGCTCTTCTCATGCACCGACCGATGCTGCTGAAGTAAGTGTCACCACTTTTATTCTTCTCACGCACTTTGTTAATATTGTAATGCTAACTTTTCGTCCCTCCTCCACCGACTCCTTCGACCAAGTGGGTGACATCCCGCCGATGCTTTGTTGTTAATCCGACGCCGCCTTCCCGGCTCTCCTCAGTCGCCGCCACTCCAAATGTGCCGTTGCACCTCAAGCCATCTTGCCGCCTCAGCTGACTCCCGTCGCGCCTACGCAAGAAGTGTCGACTGATCCTATGGATCTGCTTGGCTTCAGCTTGGATGACCTTGATGATCCTGAAGTGATGGTTGCAGACGACTACGTTGCTGATCTCCGTAATATCATCGACATTTCTTCAAAGGCATCGGCAATAGTCGTCCATTCTGAGCCAAACATGCAAGAGAAGCTGAATCGACTTTTTCACGAAGTCAGCCAGCTTGAAGCGCAAATCTTAGCTGACACTCAGCCGCTGCGGGATGCCATGGCTGCCGTGGAAGCCGATCTCCCCCCAGAAACTATGAGGGCACTCTCGGGGTCTCGCTACTTGACGAGCAAAGGGCGGAAGTAGAAGCTGCCAGGCCAGATTGCTTTCAATGAGAAGCGCAACAGGCTGACCGCCGGATTTTAGATCGGCTGGTGGCCGAGGCAAGGACAATGAAGCAGAGTTTTGATAAGGATGCTGCTTCTCTGAAAACCACCAAGACCCAAATTCTTCACTTGGAATCGTCCAAAAACAACTTGAAGAACAATTGGTCGATCTTCAAAAGCATTATCGACGAGCAAGCTCGAGCATCTAAGAAAGACCGCTTCCTTTCGAGCAAAAGTAGAAGATTGGCCAAGCCATGGCCAGCATCAAGGAACAGTCTGCCAAGATAGTTCCTGTGCCCGGCAACGCCCAAGCTGATGAGAAGATTGTCGATGGAGTCCAAGCTGCACTTGCCAAAGCTACCGGAGCACTATCGGCTTTGGGTGCCAGACTTCCTGGGTCGGGCCTGTAATTTCGTGATGTGTTGTAATGTTTTCTTAAAACAATGTTGCTTTTGCTGCACTCTTTGTAATACTTTCAATCGGCTGTGTAACCGATAATATTCGTCTTGTTTTAATCGGCTATTTAACCGATTTATCTCTGAATCCTGTATGTCTTACCTTAATTACGCACCGATCCAAACGCTGGGGTAGTACTTCTTTAGGTACTTTCCGTTAATTGCCTTCGGTAGCACCGACCCTTCAAGTGTTTCGAGTATATACGCATTTCTATCAACAAGCCAATTTACTTTATACGGTCCTTCCCAGGTAGGTGACCATTTGCCAAATCGATTATCCTTAGAACCGATCAGCAATATTGTTTTCCAAACTAAATCGGCTTCACTGAATGACCTTGGCACGACTTTTTTATTATAGGCTCTTGCAACTTTTTCTTTATTCTTTTTAAGCCGATTTAAAGTAATCAGTCTTAGCTCAACCAAGTCATCCAAATTGTATAGCATCAATTCTTTGTACTCATCGGTCGATAGATTATTCTGCCTCGCTACTCGCATCGAATCAATATTTATTTCTACGGGCAACAAGCCTCCTGGCCATATACCAACTGATATGGTGATAATTTAGTCGATCCGTGAAACGCTAGTCGATAAGCCCACAAAGACTCCGATAGTGTAGAGTGCCCAGTTCGAGACTTTTCATCAATTTTTCTTTTAATCAGCTTGATCAAAGTTTTGTTAGACGACTCGGCTTGTCCATTAGCCTGAGCGTAATATGGTGATGAGTTAAGCAATTTGATGCCCAGGTTTTCTGCGAAGTTCTTAAAATCGTTAGACATGAACACAGTTCCTTGATCGGTTGTGATAGTCTGAGGGATACCGCATCGATGGATAATGTGTTCATTAACAAAGCCGATAGCTTCCACACTGGTGACTTTTTTGAGCGGAACGGCTTCAACCCATTTTAAAAAATAGTCTGTGGCTGCGAGGATGAACTTGTGGCCTTTGCTTGATGCTGGGAATATTTGGCCGATTACATCTATCCCCCATCCTCTGAACGGCCATGGCTTAATAATCGGGTATAAAGCCGATGCTGGTGCAAGTTGCACATTCCCAAACTTTTGACAACTTTGGCACCCTTTGTAATACTTGAAACAATCTTCTAACATTGTCGGCCAAAAATACCCAGTTCGTCTTAGGATCCACTTCATCTTGTGAGCCGATTGATGCTTGTATAAATTCCTTCATGAATTTCTCCCATGGCTACTTTTGCTTCCTCGTCCCCAAGGCATCTCAACAAAGAAACCTTCCATCGTCCGATAATATAGTTTCCTTCCAAAGACAACGCGTGCTTCAACGCTTGTTGACGACTTTTTTTCGCAGAGGCTGGATGGGTCCATTAGATAAGCTTTTATTTCTGTTCTCCAATCGGCATTAGCGACACACAGCACTGCTCTGTCGATCAAATCAAACGCTTCGTATCGGCTGTATTCCTTATAGCCTGAAGCTGCTTGAGCCAATGCGTTGGCTTTGTCGTTCATTTCCCTGGGCACATGGCTTATACAAAATGACGTAAAAGTGTTGATGACATCAAGACAATACTGTAGATACTTTGATAGTACCTCGTCGTTGCATTTAAACTCTCCTTTAATTTGTTGCACCACCAGCAATGAGTCACCATATGCTTCCACATTACTTGCCCCGACACTATCTATCAACTGCAGCCCTTTGAGCAATGCCTCATATTCGGCCTGGTTATTAGAGCATCGGCTTGTAAGCCGATATGCAAACTCGATGTTATGTCCTTTTGGTGAAATCAGCACAATACCTATTCCACTCCCCTCTTGACAAACTGACCCATCAAAATACAGTTGCCATGGGACTACATCGACTATTCCTGCCATGGTATCATATCCGCTATGAAATCGGCATCGCTTGACCTTTAATGGCCTTGGCCGATTCAGATCAGAGATCGAACTCGGTTAGAGCATAAGCCCACTTCCCAAGTCGTCCTCTCAAAATTGGTGCAGACAGCATATATTTGATGATGTCGTTTCTGCATACTATTATGCAAATCGATGCTAATATATAATGCCTCAATTTCGTACAAGCAAAATATAAGGATAAGCACAACTTCTCAATCGGTGGGTACCTGGTTTCAGCTTCCAGCAGTAGTCGGCTTAAGTAAAATATTACTCGTTCTTTGCCATCAACTTCTTGCGCCAATACAGCCCCGATGGTCTCGTTTTCAGCCGATATATATAACTTGAAGGGAATTCCCTTTTGTGGTGCGGCCAAGACTGGTGGTGACGCTAGGTACTGTTTTATATCGTCGAAGGCTTTTTGCTGATCGGCTCCCCATATAAAATTCTGACCATCCTTTAATTTTAGTAATGGCATAAAAGCTTGAATTTTACCAGACAAATTCGAAATGAATCGTCTTAAGTAATTAATTTTACCGATCAGCTTCTGCAATTCATTTTTACATGTGGGTGACTTTGTATCGGCTATGGCTTTAACTCTTGCTTGGTTAACTTCAATTCCTCTTTGGTGAACCAAAAATCCTAGGAATTGGCCAACCGATACACCAAATGCGCACTTCAAAGGATTCATTTTTAACCCATGAGCTCTTGTATTTTGAAATACCCTTTCTAAATCGGCCAAGTGCTGCCAGTCTTCCTTAGACTTAACCACCACATCGTCAATGTAAATCTCAACAATATGGCCGATTAGGTCATGAAAAATCAAATTCATAACGCGTTGATAGGTGGCGCCTGCGTTCTTTAGGCCGAATGTCATTACTGGCCATTCATACAACCCTAATGCACCAGGGCACCTGAAGGCAGTTTTA
This sequence comes from Guadua angustifolia, assembly GCA_036346375.1. Lineage (NCBI taxonomy): Eukaryota > Viridiplantae > Streptophyta > Magnoliopsida > Poales > Poaceae > Guadua > Guadua angustifolia. The sequence goes on from CM070508.1 coordinate 21,407,814, forward strand.
GGGACATCGGATTCCACCATGAATATCTGGTTATATCCAGCATTCCCGTCAAGGAAACTGATAATCTTATTACCCGATGCAGCATGGATAAGCATATCGGCTATAGGCATCGGATATTCATCTTTTGGCGTGGCTTTATTCAAATCTCTAAAGTCTACACACACCCGAAGTTTACCGTTCTTTTTCATGACGGGAACAATGTTAGATACCCACTCAGCGTATCGGCAAGGTCTTATAAACTTGGCCTCCAACAGTCTCTCAATTTCTTCTTTTATCACATTGTATAGTTCTGGATTACAACGCCGCGGAGGTTGTTTATACGGCCGATACCCTGGCTTGATAGGCAGCCGATGCTCCACTAACTGTCAGCTTAACCCATGCATCTCATAGTATTCCCAAAGTAAACAATCCTCAGATTCCCTAAGTATTTCGACCAACTTATTTTTGTATTCTAGACCTAAATTTGCACTTACAAAAGTTGGCCTTTTCCTATCACCTTCTCCTATATCGACTTCTTCAAGCATATCGGCAGAAGTGAAACCTTGACCCAATTTTTCGCTTTGGAAATCTTCAATGGCTTCGCAGGAATTTATCCCATGCCGATAGCTCCTCACCCTGTCCTGTAATGCTTGGATCATTTCTGGCCCCATCTCCTTAGAACTTCACTTACCCGATCAAATGTGCCTGGCTTCACACTGATCGGCATCAAACCCGACTTCCCAATGCATATAAAGTCACAATCGTCTAGAGCTTTACCTGATATGCACTCCACTTCTTCATGCGGCCAATTCGCATCGGAACTAGCCATAGCAATATGGGCCGATGTATCAGCTGAGACGACCTCAACTTCATCCCCGTTCCATTGAACTAGCAGCTGATGCATGGTTGATGGTATGCAGCAATTGGCATGTATCCAATCGTGTCCAAGGAGCACACTGTAGTTTTCCTTCGCTTCAATTACAAAAAACACGGTCGGCAAAGTTTTGCTACCGACGGTTAATTCTGTAACCATTACTCCCTTTGCTTCAGTAGGGTTTCCTGTGAAATCATTTAGTACCATGTTTGTTTTTATCAGATCTTCATCGGTTTTGCCTAGCTTCTTACAGGTGGTGAGTGGCATCAGATTCACAGTAGCCCCTCCATCAACGAGCATCCTGGATATCGGCTTTCCATTGATGTAGCCTTTCAAGTACAACGGCTTAAGATGCCGATGAGGATCTTGCGGCTTTTCAAATACAGCATCTTGTGCGCCTAAGCATAGTTGGGCAAACGCGTCTTTAGCCGATTCAGTTTTAATCCTGAATTCGGCTGGTAGGGTGAATACCATGTTGATATCCATGGCAGGAGTGTTATCTCGAATCATTGGTGACAGCAAATCATCTGAGGAATCTGATTCATCATCGGCTTGTTGTTTTCTCCTCCACTCCTTTGTAACAGGTTTCACAGGCCGCAACTCATTAAACGCTTGGTCTCTCTGTTTTTCTTCTTCGGCTTCTCTCATCTCTTGTGTCATTAGGCGTTGAAGTCGTCTGCGTTGTGATCGGCTAAGTCCAGTTGGGCACCACCTAGGTTTAGGCTCAATCGGTTTGCGAATCTTACCCGCCAGATTTTCTGTAACTTCGACCTTTTTATCCCCATTCTGCGTACCCAGCCTTTCCTTTATCGGCTTTCTATACCATAGCTCTGTCCGATCCGACGCTGTGCCGAATATCCGCTCTTTCACCGTTTGCCTTGGCCAATCTCTTTGTGGGTAATGCTCCATGGGACATGACCTCGAAGATGGTAATGCCATACCTCTCTCCCAACAGAATTGCCAAAATGGACATCTCTGATGAGCTCTCTCTGCAGTGTCTAGCCGATACAAATTGCTTGGCCGAAACACTTTGTTTGGCCGATGCAATTTATCCGGCTCGGCGAAGTTCGCCGCCCCGCCGATGGCTTATCCTTTCATATTTCTCAAGCAACTGTGAAAAAGTCGGCTTGGGTTTGAATGCTGGTTTCCGGGGCGGGGATCTTCCGGCTTTGTACCATCGTCCGACTTGCAATTCCCCTTTTGGCTTCACAGTCCTTGAATTCTTTCCATCTTGATCCGCTTCAATTTGAAGTGAACCGATCGTTATCTTCAGTGTTTCTCCTTGTGAGCTTGATTCTATGTCGACTTGCCGCGTTGCTATGGGTCTTTCATCGACAATGTTTTTTCCTTTGCCGGAGCACTGAACCATGTTGATTGGGAAGGGATTGACATCGACTTCCATGGCCGGCTCCTCTGCGAACTTGAGCCGACCGTCCTCAATGGCTGCCTGTATTTGCTACCGAAAAATATTGCAATCATTAGTGTTATGAGAAAAAGAATGATGCCACTTACAATATCGTCGTTTTTTGATCTCATCGGCCGATGGTATGGTATGCCCTTCAGCAACAGATCGACTTTTCTTGTAACAACATGTCGAATATGCGGTCACACTTGGATACGTCAAAAGCGTATTTAACCTCCGACTTACCCCTAGTCGGTTTGAGCCACTAATGCACAAGTGGTTTTTTAGAACCCTTTATCCATTCGGCTATATTTACATCTGCTTCATCCTCGGAAGTTTCACTTGAACTATATTCAACCATGTTTATTTTAGCTTTATCCTTTCCATTGCCATTTAGTCTAACTTTGTCTTTGAATTCTTTACTTAAATATCGGCTCTCCTGTGCCGATACACGATGAAGCAGGTGGCTTAAATCAGTAAACTCCTGTCCAGCAAGTTTTTCTTTAAGTGGGGGAATTAAACCTTGAAATGCTAAATCGGCTAGTTGGTTGTCGGGCAATACCATTAATCAAGCAAATGATTTCAAGACTTTCTAAATCTTCTAATATAATCAGAAGCCGACTCACTAAACTTTTGTCGGATAGCACTTAGGTCTGAAATTCTCAACTCTAAGTTACCAGAGAAAAAGTATTCATGAAATCGGCTTTCTAAATCGTTCCAAAAATGGACCGAATTTGGAGGCAGATTGGTAAACCAAGTGAAGGCAGTCCCTGATAAAGACAAGGGAAAAAGCCTAATTTTTAGCCCATCGGACTGAGCTGCTTCACCACACTAAGCGATAAATCTTCCAACATGTTCTAAAGTGGTGATTGAATCATCCCCTGAAAATTTCGCAAAGTCAGGAATCCTAAAGTTATGGGGATATGGCATGCGGTCAATATAATCTGGGTACGGCTTTCTATAGCCAATTGTCTTCCCTTTGGACTGTTAGCCAAATTGATCTCTCAAGACCATAGAAATCTGATCAGCCCAATTGATGTTGTTAACCGATGGAATACTAGGGTTTGGCCAATTATTATGGGCAGTATCCTGCCCCCCGAGTGTAAACTCGGCTGGTCGGCTTGCTCTAGCCGATGGATACTGTTGTTGCCATGATTCGTACCCATCGGCTCTGGCAGCCGTAACCTCAGGCAATGGAACAAACGGCTCTGTGTATGTAACTACTTTATATGGAGCCGGATTTCTAACTTGAAATGACCCTTGGGGTTTACAATTTCTATCTAATTCAGTCGGTTGAGGAGCCGACGGGACGCAGCAAACACCTGACGCCGATGGATCTAACTTTGCAGCGTCAGTGTATGCATGGTAATGCGGAACTGGGTTTGAGCGAGGATTTGTTGGTGCCAACACAGTGGGTTGGGTCGGCATTAGGGAAGGTGCAGGTGCCGACGCCTTGATCGTGTTGGCATTTGGTGCCATAGAATATGCGGGATATGTTGGGAGTGGCTGCAACGGATCTAGCAATCCTCCAGATGATGCCAACTCCTGTGCAATTGTCTTTACGCTTTTTTCTATCATCGGCTTCAAGGTTGTGACCAAAGCCGATGATTGATTGATTAATGCATGATGCACAGATTGCTCAATCATAACGGACAATTCGGCTTGAGCCGGAAGATATCGGCTTACCGAGTTTAACGCAGCGTCAGTTTCGCCAAAGGGGTTCAATGTTGGAAGTGTCATCTTCTGCGTGACCTCTCGTCGGGTTTTCTGATAACAACCCAACATCAACTCCTCCAAGGCAGCTTTCTGATTTTCGATTTCCTTGCGTTGCTCTGGGGTTAAATCGTCCAAGGTAGGAACGATTATGGCGCTAGTGTTCACGTCGGCTGGTGCGGTGGATTTGCCTGCAGTCATCTTGTCGATCGTGGTCCCACCGGGCGTGCCAAAAATGTGTTGACGCCAAAAACGTGAAGAGGGTTTCTGGCCTACAGCACACTAGACGAACGCTGGGTTCAAGTTTACGCGAGTGTGCCAATCGATTTGACCCTGCAATCGATAAGGAGGATAATGTGAAGTTCAATCGAGCCGATCCTAGAAGCGAATCGGCTAAAACGGAAATCGGCCAGAAAACCGATTGGAAAGGTAACTAGACTAGTCGATTAAGACTAATCCAAAGGTAAAGGCAGATTGATTCTGAAAAGGCGATGCACAACAAGACAGAATAAATCAAACCTGAAGAAATCGATGATGACCAAACAATCGGCGATTCGCAACTTTATTCGATCAATATCGACTTACAAAGAGAAGATTACAGAACTAAAAGACTAAAAACTATGAAAGAACTAGTAGATGTGTATTTGATTGTTGTTTTTCCCCAAGCAGCTTTGGTGCGCCTTATATACCTGTTTAGCCGATCCGAGTCCTCGCTCATTTTAACGCATACTCGAGTCGGCTATAGTTTCCTAACCGGACTCCTATTTCCCAAAAGCTTGACGTACATTATCCAAACTTTCCAACGATGTCTCGTGCGCTATCCAAATTTGTCCTTTTCTGCCGATTCCTCTCGTAGTTTCCAAAAACTGGTGCAAACAGTTGGGTACAACTAGCTTGAGGTTACCTGCAAACTAAAATATTTAAGGACACCCTCCCAGAATACCATGTGTCATCTTCTCTATCCACCTCCACCCTTCCCCCTTCCCTCTTCCCTACTCAATTCCCCTACCCCCTTCCTTCCTCTCTAACACAAAAATTTCAGATCAGAAAATTTCAATTTCGAAAATTTTAAATAGGAAGTTTCAACTCGAAAAATTGAACTAGGGAAATTTCAACTCAAAAAAATTTAACTAGGAAAAATTTTAAACTTTGGAAATTTCAAATAGGAAATTTTCAACTCGGAAAAATTCGAATCACGAAATTTTCAACTTAGGAAATTTCAATTACGAAAATTTCAACTCTACAAGCTTTCAACTCGGGAAAATTCAAATCATGAAATTTCACATAAAATCCAAGAAAAGGGAAAAAAGTGAAAAATACTGTAGGCCAAGATGGGCGACGCTGAGCTGGCCTCAGCGTGTGCAAACTAGACTCAGTGCCCGCGTACCGCCCTATATATTTATATGGAAGGGGAATGAGGGTTGTGCCCTAATCCTATTGCTCCCCAACCATTCGCAACCACCACCTGCCCTACCGCCAACGTGCCTATGCTGCCATCACCCGCACCGTCGCCCAGTGACGCCGCACCGCAGCTACCGTGCTGACGCCGATGTCTGCCGACCTGTGCCTCCGGTTGCCCCTACCACCAAGGTGTAACACTGCCACCTGACACCACCACACCGGAGCTCGCCATGTCGTGCCGTGCCACGCCGCGGCTAGGGCGTGCCCCCAGCGACCCTCTCTTTGTCTTTTTGTGTTCCTCGTCAAAGTGTCCAAACTAAGATCCTTTCGCGTCACCTAATATTAGAACCATTTGTCCACTGGTGAATCATACCACAGGAAAATAAGGAACATACAAGTTCGAAACCTAGTCATGGCGCGTTTACATTAAGGGCACCAATTTGCAATCTTGTTGAAGTTCAGATTGCCACTAAGAACGATACATTCCGCATTCCCGCATGTAGACACCAGTACAACTGTACAACGGAGCACGGGTTCCATTCCTACGCACCTTGTGAATGTCGATACATGGCATGAAGCTAACGGCGCACATGACGGCACTACACTATGCCTTAAATATACCAACAGCTTGTCTGTCACTAAAAGCCACCTATAGCGATTAAGATGTCCGCCGGTAAAACTTTTACCGGCGTAAGAGAGGTGCAGTGTAAGTCCTGTCGGTAAAGGTTTTTAGCGATGCACAAATCTTTACCGATGCACTGCTTTGCCTTTGATTTACTACTTTTACCGGAGACAAATCTTTACCGATGCATACATTTTACCGCAAACAAAGCTTTTCTTGATAGATGTGGTGACGATAAAATTAATTTTTCATTTTTTTAAGCACTTATAACATATGACTAACCACTGCAAGATTCTTGCTAATACTTTCAATAGATGAAAACATATACTCCATAAGGTAACATCAATAATTATATAGATTAGAAATTATCATGATTACAAAAGATTCCATTAAGTAGCAGAAGGTGCACTAATCAATCTAGCTAGCTCTAGTTAATTGGCTACCAACAGATCTGACGAATACTCATACCAGGGGTACCCACAGCAAAGTATACATCTATCTCAAGATCGTATTTCTCTCAGTCATCTGGGCTCAGAGCCCAGTCTGACGACGACGCAGAGTGCTGGAGGGGGCATTACCAAAGCCTCCGTCCCTCACAGATGGAATTGTCCCTAAATATCGGCTGGATCGCCGGATGTACCGTATTGGGCCCATCTCGAGGCCCAAGGGGATACGAAGGATCACCCGGCCTCAATTAGGCCCGCCAGGGACGCCCCGACCAGGCTACCGATCGGACGTCCCCACAGGCTCCGACCAGGCCTCCGGGCAGAGCCTCGGTAAATCTCCGCCACTTGACGGTCGGCTCCAAGACGGTTACCTGTCCCACTGACACGATGCCCACGCCGAGCAGGTGGCTCCTTCCCAAGAGGGCACAGGGGCCACTAGGTCAAGCGCCTGTCCCTTCACCTCGTCAGGCACAGTGGAAGGACGCGCTCCATCCCAAGGCAACACTACTATACGGTGCAGGCAACGTCAGCATCTGACAGGCAGGCAGAGGGCAGGTGCGCCCCTTTCCAACGGAACGCTATCAGCTATATCTACCGACCCAGCATGGGATGAACAGGGATCTGTCAGTTGCTAAGATCGAAGACCGGAACTCCTGGGCATAGCATACCCCTACCTCTTTTCTCCAAATTCTCGTGTAACCTGCCCCCTTCGACTATATAAAGGGGGCAGGGTCCCCTGGAAAGGGACGAACTCTCTCATTCTCTCGCATTCTATCTCATTTGCTCTCCCGACCCGATTCGGGCCCTCCGACCCGAGCGAGCGTTCATAGCTCCCGGGCTCCCTCACTAGCACGAGTGCTAATGGCCTGTCCTTAGCCCTTGCATGTAATCCACCATACCCTGAGCAACGAGATCTACCATCACGAACTGGAAGTAGGGATATTCGGCCCGAACCAGTATACATCTTGGACTCCTGAGTCTAACCATTCAAGGAGCGGGGACGCGCGGCCCCTAGACTTACAAATTTACTTGCCGGTTTTACGAAACACCGACAAGATCCAACATATTGGTCTGGATGTCCAAAAAAATAGTACACAGTGGCATAACTGTCATGATTACAAAAGATTACACATGCTGCCAACAAACTAGAAGAATTGGGAATATATTGCATATTTGCATTTGCTTCTAGACTTCACAAAAAGATTCTTCCTCGATCAAACAACACTTGAGGCTTTGAGGGTCGCAATCATTCTCGTGCACCTACAAAAGAGTCATATGGTCATAAGCAACTTCATTTTTCAAGTCTCCAAGTCCAATGGTAAACTTCATACATGCGGTGTGTGCACAACGACAGTAGAACAAAAAAAAGTCAGAATTTTACGCACCGACAGTAGTACCTCAAGATGGAAAGAGTCAAGGGGAACTCGAACTCGTGATCCCACATAGGTATCTAGTTGTCCATGATCACCCTGGTCTGATCCATCCTTGTGTCTGCTGCTACTCCTGTGATACTCCACTGCAAGATACGCTGTTTTTAGAGCGTTAGCCATTTCTTCTAGCCAAGATTTCAAAGACAATTCAGAACTCACTATGCTAGAGTAAATTGCATTCCATTCCATTTTATTAGGTGATATCTGAGTATGTGCGACTAACCCTTGCATAGAAGTATGTGCGACTAACCCTTGCATAGAAGTCTGGGGGTGAACACTTGTCGAAGTGCGTTTTGCGGAAGTCGAATCGCCATCCATCTCCCATGTATACCATCACCTTCAGAATTCAGATGTTAGCATTGACATGGAAAAGTTACAAACTTTTTTTTAAAACAAACTGAAAGCAGGAGTTCTGCTAATCAATTATAGAAGAGAAAGAAGTTCACGACCAAATAAAAGTACACGAATGATACTATGGTTACTGTAGCAAATATGAAACAATGCAGAAAATCCAAATGTATTGATTCATCATGGGTCATTGATGTGGTGCTTACTGTGTACAGGAGATTCTGCAGAATTTGTTGTGCACACAGGTCATATAAGTTCAAGAATGGTACATCAAATAGTTCACAAAATAGCATAGTATTTTTTTTTCATACAGGCGGCTATTGAATTAATATGCGAGCAGTTGCGGCGCAGCAATTGTTTTGGTGCTAGAGTTGTTTCCTCTAAGCAAGAACCTAATCTCAGAGATACACATTTAACTGACACAATATTCCTTAGTCCTGACAAGTGGGAAAAATAACTTCACTACAGAATTTACGCACAAGATAGGAAATAACAATTAAACTCAAATGCATGGCCATACCGCATGGCGAGAAGCCATATCTTTCCATAAACACGCTGTTCACCCCATTCGTAACCAAAGATAAGGCGCTTATATGGCTCGAAGTCTGACTTGTGCTTCATGCTTTATCTTGCAAGAATAACATCTAAAACATGAAGAATGTAAATTTATAGTTCTAACTTCACTACACCATGACACAATATTACCGCCGATGTGCGTTTGAAATAATCGATGATCACCAACAAACTATCATGTTTAAGAAGTTATGCGATGCACTATCTGTCTTGTAATACTTCTTTTCGAGTCGATTATGCGTCGGCAATTATACATGTATTAAGGACAGATTATGTGTCGGTAAATACCATGGTTTAGGGTCAAATGGTCTGTCGGTAAACATGTTATGACTGATTGTGTGTCGGCAAATATGATTAGAAGAGATCGAGGGTGGCAAAATTCGGCGGGAGATAGATCGATGAAAGGCTGCTATACCTAAGTTTTTTCATCCTTTTCCCCCCAAAACCCCAGATCGATCCCACGCGCACCTTAATTCCCCACGCCCCAAATCCCTAATCCACGCCGCCGTCTTTGCCTCCCCGCCGCCGCCCCCCCCCCCACCCCACGCCGCCGTCTTGCCTCCCGCCCCCCCACCCCCCCCCCACCCCCGCCGCCCGCCTTGCCTCCGCCTCGCCGCCCCCACGCCCGCCACCACCCCCACGCACGCCTCCGCCAAGACACGGCCTCCAGCCCCGCCGCCGCTTTCACGCACGGCCCCACATCCGCCCCGACGAACTCAACTAGCCTGCCGCCGTCGCACAGTATCGGTGTTTCTTAGCGATTCTCTTGTTTTGTTGCTCTTGGGTCCGGTTGGTCTGATTTTCTAGGTGCCGCTCAGGCGTGCGCTTGTAGCCGGAGGGAGGAGGTGCAATGCAGTCTTGGTAGGTGCTGCCGGAGAGCTACGGGGGCGCCGACGAGCCATGTGTTAGGACCCCTTGCTCACCAAGTCGGATTGCCAGATAAACCCTGAAGAAACTTCACACAGCACCCCCAAGAACTCGTACCAGGACACATAGCTGCCTACTCTATCTGGACTAGGTAAAATGTGCGGAAAGTTATTCTCCTTCCATTCATCACAGGGTTTCATAACAATTTCAAGATGAGATATATGAGTACTGTTCAATTAATGTATTCACTGAATGTTTATCATGGCATGCTTGATCACCGAATCATCCCGGACTAAACCGACTCAGCTTGAAATTTATTTGCGTGTCTTTATGATGACCTCATTCACATTTCTTTTGCATTCGTGATATGCTTCTTCCGTGATTGTGTATGGTTGGTTCTAGTTGACTCACTAGTTGATTTGAGTTGTTGTATCTGAATATGAGTTTAATCTAGCACACTAGGCGTTTCAATAGCGGTTAATTTTCAATAGTGGTTAATTTTTACGTCCCAAGATTGCTACTTGTGTTCTTTCAAGAGCTCATGTGAGTTTGCTTTTAGCTCAGACCTGCGATTGACTACCACATATAAACAATAAAGTTGAGGTTAGTAAGCTCTTACCTTGCATTCACAAAGAAGAAGTCGTAAGCCAGAGGCCGTGTAAGAACAAAAACCGCTTCACATTCTAAATCCTGAAATCCATTTATGCAACTTCGACGACAAACCGTCTGCTTGCATTTTTCTTTCCTTTCCAACAAACTCTTCATGATTCCATCTTCCTGAACTTTTTGCTCAACGGTTGTGAGATCTCACGATTTGGATAGTTATTGCTTTGTTGGTATGCAAAATTTGAGGTATGAAAAAGGTGAATACTAACTTTGTACTACTCGAGAGAAATGTTTACGATTGTGTGCCGATCAAGAATCCTTTGGCTAACCGCGAGGGTAATGGAACCAAGTCACCGGTGCTCCAATGGAGGATGTGCTTGTGAATTTTGGATTAAACCACCTTCTTAGCGTGAGGCCGTTGATTCTCATCTTCCCGTGAGACTCCTCTCCTTGATATTTAATTCCTAATCTCCTCAGGAGGGCACCAACTGTTTGACCAACTCTGTATGTCATTATTGAAATCAGTCTCTTCTAAGTCACTTAGAAAATTCCAGTGAATAAATGAGATATTTTTAAAAAATACAAAAGAAATCTGAAGCAGGCATAGCACCCAAAAAGAACTTGTATTTGGCTTGTTGGATTTATGGTTAGTGAAACTTAGCTGCTAGCATACAATAGCACTGGTTAATGTTCAAACCATTAGATAGAAACAAAAGGTAGATGCAATAAAAAAAATTATCAGAAAATGTACTCTTCAGATTTCAGACCAACTTCATTAGTAAATGAAGATTGGTCAATAAATAGGACAAAGTATTAAGACAATGAATTCAATTTCACCTTCCAGCAAGTTTGAGTGTTTTCTCCCTTTCATCAAGGTCGACTTGTTTCTTTTCGGTCGGTAATAAAATTGTCACATTTGGTAACCTTGCACCTGCATGGCATAATATAATTAGAACTGAACAACTAGGATGTAAATTATACAATAATTTTATCCCTATTCTTATTGGCGTAAGTGGAAATCACATTACGATTTAGTCGTTACTTGACAGATTCCAAGAGTTGGAATCAGATGACTAGTGCAACATAATTGAAAACCTAGCAGGTTATTGTAACTCCACCTTGGCACAAGTTCGATTAGATCAGAGTAATGCTTGTCAGATTTGGTCAGTTATTTTCTACTGTTTTTTTCCTGAAAGTCAGTTGCAAATAGGACCACTTGGTTGGTGATGCATTTCACATGGATTCATCAAGTCTGTCCTATTTCGATGGTCCACGGTCTGCAGCCAAGTGTCCGTTAGTTCTAACTACATTAATTATTATGGTGCAACTTGGTTCTTCGCTAATTGCAATATTGCATTACCAAACTGTATACAAAAAATTTCACAGAACACTGATATTCTCTTAGGACCATACAAAATTGAAAATATATTCATTGTTTTAGGCAATATGTTTCGCCATACCATAAGATAATATCACTTGACGATCCATGTTCCTTTTTCCCCTGTGATTCAAGAAACTTATATTTACAAATCCTTTGTTTCTTTGCATGCTATTCTAATTCTACTTGCCATTTTCTTCTGTAACTAGCTGAATTGAAGTCAATGATGGTCTAGTATTCTATAACTTCCAACAGGGCCTTCAAGGCATTTAAGTAATTTTAAAATAAATTTATTGTGTTACCCCTGCTCACATAAATGCTAGCTAAATTTGCATCTGCAATAGCTGAAACTATCCTTAAAGCCCCAATTATCCCCATTCTCCTATACTTCATATATGGATTACTAACCTACATGGTGACAAGCAGACATAGAAAACAACAAAATAGAAATTTGAATTAAAAGCATTCTTCGCTGGAAGAGTTACCCTTATCCTAAAGTGGTGGTGAACACATTGTTTTGGATGATATACTAGAGTCCAACTATCTTTGCATTTGAAGTTAATCCTCCCCCACCTACTATTCATAAGTATGGTGTTTGAATTGACATTTTTGCAGTATTTTGTTTTGGATGTAGTGGGTACGTTGAGTTAAGTGTCAAAATATATGGTATTCTCCAAAAATTATGTTTTGAGGTTGTTCAAAAATTATAGATGTTTGCATAGGATATATGTTGTGTGGAACTGAAATCATTGAACTTTTCAAGCTATAATACTATAAATGCTTGCAGAACTGCCAACTAATATGGTTGTTTTGTGCTATAATACTATACATTTTCAATGGAATCTATGTTGGAATAAATGCTTGAATGCATTCCTTACATTTGCAATTCTTTCAAGACTTATATGATGCATTTTGGATTTTTTGCTAGCCTGTCAGTACAAAATAACAGAGGTGCCAATGGATAAACAGTGGATGGATAAGCCCAGGTACAGGAAACACTTCAAACCATTTTAGGGCTCTACAATTCACACACGTTTTATTTAACCTGATACATATTAATACACTGCATGTAGGCACAGTAAAATTTATTTGGAAGGGCTGGACAAATTCCTACATCATGCATTTAGTAGTTCATCGGTAGGCAACAAAATTCAGTGCCCTTGTAGAACTTATACTAGTTCATTTTGGAGAGATGAATGCGAAGTTCGTGAGCATTTAATATGTGAGGGCTTTCAAGAAGGGTACAAGACATGGATATTACATGGACAAGCTACTGCTGAGAATGATGGGGATGGAGATATGCAGGAGTCAAGTGAAGATGATGATATATTTGATTTGCTTCGAGATTTAGCATGCGGCGTAGATTATGGTGGGGATTTTGAGGATGAGGGTGATTCAGAGCAAACAAATAAAGATCTAGATGCTCTTCGGAAGCTCTCAAATGTAAATATGCAAATGCCCCTACTAATGTGTAAATAGTTAATAAATTAAGCTCAAGAAATATGTCATAATCGCAGGTGGCTGAGATGGGCGAGGATGAACTTGAAGAGACAAAAATTTTAGCCAAAGAGCCATCCATGGTTGTAGTTAAATATAATAGTTACACCATAAATGGGTTTAATTTTCATACACAGTCCTATGATGAGGGAAGACCTATTCAAAGTAGTGGTGTATCTTTAATTGCACAGACCACATGTTTTGAAAGGGGCAATAATGATTCTTGCATAATAGGAAACAAGACATATTATGGTATTATAAAAGAAATCATTGAGTTGAATTATAACAACAAAGGGAAGATAGTGCTCTTCAAGTGTGATTGGGTTGACAACCGCACACAAGACAAGTGGGTAAAAAAAGATCAATTTGGGGTTACTATTGTGAATTTCAAGCATTTATTCAATACCGGTGACAAGCTCTCTGACGAGCCTTTCATTTTGGTATCACAAGCTTTTCAAGTGTACTACGTTCAAGACCCTATTGATACTGAATGGTTTGCTGTTGTTCAATCGAAACCACGTGACTTTTATGACATGAGTGAAGCTGAAAATGGAGATTTAGAGCATGACCCTCAAATGCCTATAATTTTGCCTGATGTGCACACTAATTTACCTATGAATATCTCTGTTGGTGGTACTACTTGTGTTAGGACAGATATAGATGGAATAATTGTTAGTGCAAATAAACCTAAAAAGTAAGTCATGTATATCTATATTGTTGTGTTGATGTGGAATATTTTAATCAATATTTGCTACTTTTTAATCTCATGTTGCAGGAAAAATAATGGAAAACGTACGAGGAAGAGATAAAGAATGCGGTTCCAATGAAAAGAAAGGAGGGAAGGGTAAGCAAGGCACACTTACTGACTATGAAATACGTCGGAATGGTGTAATTGCAGAAAACAATGAGAAGCTGCAATCTCTTAACCTCCCACCCATGGGTGGTAGCAATGTCAGTGTTCAACACCGGCCTAAGAAAATTGCTAAGGTCATGTGTGCCTGTCACTTTTAGCCATATTTCGTTCTTGTCTACAACATATATCATGAAATTGACAAGCATGTTAACTTTTCTAGACAACTGAATGCACAACTTTAATGCCACATGGAAATCATAACTTATGGTCCAGGTTAAGGACAAACATAGAGGAACATGAACATGTTGATAGAGATCCTGATTACCAGCCACCTCAAGATCCAATGAGTGATGCTGAAGGTATGGAATCATGTTAGATATGTGTTAGATAGGTGTAAACACTGTCGGGAGGATTTTTTGGATGGCGTCAGCTTGCTTGGGGAGAGAGCGAGAGACTAGAGACTGGGAGGAGATGAAAGGACCAGACTTGATTATTTCATTCCTCTTGATTGCCTTCAATAGATTACTGTACCAGTATGCCTTATATGGGCTGGCTCCTAACTGGATCTAACCAATCTAACTTAAAGATAATATACGCCTAACAATATGATCTTATCTACTAACTAAAAGGAACAACCAAATATAATCTAGATAACTATGGCTGCTGGGCCTTTCTTAGATATTGTATGGTCTGTTGATATGCAGTTGGGATCTGGTGGTTTTTGTCAGCAATTCTGCTACATTGTTAGTGTTAGGAAGTTCGTGCGTTGTTGAGGAAAGTCGGATGCATCTCTTGATTCTTAGCTGTATTGGCCATAGAAGCAAATAGGAGTTTTGTTGACTGAAACTGAGGAAGTGATAAACTCTGAGCTTGCTCAGAAACACATTAATGAACTAAGGTTTTCTCAACTCTAGCACAATGCTACCACAGATAATCAATAAAGTGTTTTTCAAGAAACAATAAATAAATGCATGCATGATGTGGATTGGAATCTCATGAACGCTAAAGGTAAATCCTCTACACTAATGAGAATGACAATGCTTGTGTATGATAGCTCTGCCGAAATTATACAAGTTTGAATTTCCTGAAGGCAGTAAAAGCTTCATCCTTTGAAGCAATCAACTATTCTTTGTCTCATAACCATATCACCTATTCTTTTACAGGGGTGTGCAGGAGTGAGACCGTCAGGTGCTAACTGAGAAAGGTATCCCTAATACTTAACCTAAATGTTGCACACATTCTTTTCTGGTTGCACACTTTTTGTTTTGTTGGAGGATGATACAAGCTACTAAGACTTGAGTGTAATCATCCAATGCGGTGTTATCATGTGGCATGCCTAACCTCGCAAGTCGTTGTTTAGTTTGTTCAATGACTTTGCTTGACCTTCATGGTTGGTAGAGTTTTGCTTTGCTCACAAGGTTAAGAATGTAATTGTAAGGAAACACATTTTCCAACTTTTCATACTAACACATTTGCAGGAACTATCTAATTTACAAACACAATAGATTAACAAAGTGAAACACCATTAACCATGGTAGATTTTACATTTCAGATTCAACTATCCAAATATTGGCTTCTTTTATATATTGCAACCTATATAAAGCATTATAGGTATTGTAGTATTAAACCCTTTCTTACTAGTGATGATGGTGTCATGGTGATGATGTAATAAGTCGCTTCTAAAGCATGAGGACATGTTGAGTCTCAGATCTTTGTTATAATCTGTCTTAAAAATAACACAACCTTTAAGAATAGTTTAAAATTTAAAAGCATTTTATAATCTCATCCTCTTGACCCTGGAAATAGTACCTCTTGACCACGGAAATAGTATGTAAATTGAACCATTCACATTAGGCTTAGCGGAATAGATCTATTTGGTCTCAATTTCAACACCACCGTTACTACATATTGGATCAGCCACTGTTTCTAGGACTTATTGTAAGTTTGTAACATGTTTGACCATTAGTGTAGTGATGTAACTTAAATTAAGAGATATTCAAAATAATGATTTCATGACAAGAAACATTTTGTGACACAATTAAATGAGTTCTGCCATAGGAAAAAAAACATTGTAAGGAAATTGGCTTGGCTCATTTCCCTGGTCAGATTGCTCTGAGATGGAAACATATATATTTAACTAGATACACATTTAATCTATGGTGTAAAAATTTGGCTCCTTAGGTTCCATGTGTCAGCGGTAGGGTGAGTTTTGGGCATGCATAAAAGTAATCAAGAAATTCATAGATATTATATGATAACAGTAACCAAACGATCAATATATATATATATAAACTGACAATTAATCAGCCTATCATTGCTTTGTCTCATAAAATGCTATAGAACGTTCCAACTTACCGGTTTTAATTAGCCTGTGAAGCTGATAAATTTTCAGTTTTTCTAATAGTTTCTTGGTTGTTGATTATGACCATATCACCTATTCTTTTGCAGGGTGTGCAGGAGTGAGACCATCAGGTGCTAACTGATCAGAAAGTAACTTTTGGGGTGTGCAGGAATGATGATGTCCAGTGAGCTTCTATAAAGGAATTTTTTTTGTGAAGTGGTGGAGATCCATGTATAGCCAGCTAGTTATATAGATGGACTAATGGACTTAGAACTTTTGGACAATTAGTGACATGTCAAAAGAGGTGTAGCCCTTGTGATCTTTTGGACAATTAGTGTTTGTTATTATTAATTATATGATCTGCTTTGGATCATTATCGTGTAATGCATTAACTGTGATCTTGGCTTTTGCATATATATATTTTACGTGTAATGCATTCTGTGATCTTGGATTTTGCTACCACTTGTATGACAATATATATATTTTCTCTCCATGTGTTGAACTGTATGGCAAAGAAAATCTGAAATCTGAATGAGATCCAAACGTGTATATTATTGATTCATGCAGCTGTTGCAATGGTAATACAATATGCTGTCTAACAGTCTATCGGCAAATGTTTTTTCTCACGCAGATCGTCTGTCGGTAAAACTTATCTGTCGCTAAAGATTGTCTGTCGGTAAAAGTTCAGTACCGTCGACAAACTGTCTGTCGGTAATGTTTTGTCTGTCGGCAAAGGTCTTTAACGACAGGTCTTTCCCCGACACACACCATCTGTTGGTAAAACCTTTGCCGACAGACCGACTGACATTATATATGCCCTTTGCCGACAGACAATCTGTCATTATATTTGGGTCATGGTGTAGTGCTTATGACTAGTACCATCGGTACAAGGTAACAGAAATAGTTGCATCATAACCAAATGCTTGCTGGTACACCGCTCTCTAAATTAGGGAAAGTCGTCACTGTAATTGTTCGATTCAAGAATGGCGGGAAAACCCGACTTCACCATCTACCATCCATTTGATGAACAAACCTATAAATTTCGACTATTGGTTTCATATTGATATTTGTACCATGAGACAAAGTGGAAATACTTTCAGACTTGACAGAGGTTCAAAATGGCAAAACAATTTTAAGTAATAATTCAAAACAGAAACCGACAAAAACAAATCCTTTGATGTTAGGATACTACCACATACTTGACAAAATAATTTGTATATGGCTCAAAAATAATCAAAATAAAACAAATGGTAATCGGCCCATCTCTAATCAAGACTGCAAATTATGCATGTTTCGTGTCTTCTATCGCAATGAAACATAGGAATCATCTAAAATTCTCAAGAAGAATATGGCTACACCGAAAATGTAAGTCAAGATTGTGACAAGTAGAAAAGGCAAACCAAACTTATCTAGACAAAGAAAGGCATGTACGAACTATGAAATGTTAAAGCTTGAATAACTCAAGGAAACAAAGTTATCTAAGAAAGCTTACATAAGTTGCTCCAAGAATCGATTTGCTCGGCTATTCTCTTGGGACCACCACACATTGAAACAATTTCTTTAAACTCCGAGTTAACAGTTTCACATACCATGCATTTCTTTCCATCAACAGCTTTACCCAACTGTAACATTCCGTTTTTCGATTTCTTGGAGCTTGAATTTAAAAATCCGAACTGTTGCAATTTATTTGAATTAATTCCAGCTTAATCTGAATTTTCAAAGTCAAAAAGGGATTTAATTTGAATAATCTATACCTCAAATTAATTAATTCTTATTTTTATTGGGCTCCTTATGCTTCATTGAATTTTTCTGTATTTTTGAAGATTTATTTGAATTTATTTGCTATTTATTTGAATTATTTGA
Organism: Guadua angustifolia; assembly: GCA_036346375.1. Taxonomy (NCBI): domain Eukaryota; kingdom Viridiplantae; phylum Streptophyta; class Magnoliopsida; order Poales; family Poaceae; genus Guadua; species Guadua angustifolia. The sequence goes on from CM070508.1 coordinate 21,426,007, forward strand.
AGTTTATTTGGATTTTCTGGATTTTCTTTATTTCCTAAATTCCTTTTTCCTTCTTTTGGGCCGATCCCACTGTTTATCCCCGTCGGCCCAATCCTGTTCATCGCCGGCTCGGCCCGTTCCGCCAAAAACCCTAATTCATCCCTTCGCCTCGCCCGTCTGATCCCGATTCAACGGCCACGATCCGCGCCACGTCGCCCTTAACTCAAACCCTAACCCTACTGCCCCTTTCCCTCGACCGTTGGATCTTGATCTTACGGTCACCGCTTGCCCTGCGCCCGTGAGTGATGAAGGCCGCCCGATCAAGCGCCGCATCTACGGCTCATGCTACGCCACGTCGCCTGTGCTGCCGCCGCCGCCGTAACCTAGCGCCGCAATGACCCTTCTCGACTTCCGTGCCATTTTCCGCAACCCTAGGCTATATAAGCCGCCGTCGCGCACTCCCCGAGGTTCCCCTCCCCGCGCTGCCCATTTTCCCCTAACCCTCATCACCCGAAGCTCATCAGGCTGCCGCCACGTGCTCGCCGAAGTTGCCGGTCGTGCTCGAATTCTTCCACCGTCTCCCTCTCCCTCTCCGGTGAGTCTCTGTTGCGCTTCTTGGTACCAACGAACTCGTCGTGTTGATCTTCATGTAATCCGCACAAACCCGTGGCCAACACGCTGTTCATTCGCCGTCTCCTTTGTCATCGTCTCCAGCTCCGGCGTGTTTGCTCCGCCGCTTCGTCGTCGCCACTTGCATCGTCACCCTCTGCCGTTGATCTGCACAGCAACAGTTGGATATTTGCCACGTATACCGATGAGTTTTTTTTTCCCGAGACAACTGCCTAGTCACTGCCGTGTTGTCGCCCGGTGTCCACCACGTAGATGCCACCTCACTGCCACCGTCAGCCCTAGCCCCTGCGTGGCGCCACGTGCTAGACACGTCAGCGCCACGTCGATGCCACGTTAGCCGAAAACCCCGTCGGTGCCACGTCGGTGCCACGTGGGCCCTAACGTCTCGCGTGTCACCCACGTCACTGCCACGTCGGTATGACTAGTCGCGTACCCGTGAGCTCTTCTGTGGACTTGGTTCACGTAGACCGTGCCAATGACAGGCGGACCCCGCATGTCAGCGATACTATTTTTCCTTTCCCGATTAATTTCTGAAAATCCGAAATCCCAGCGAATCACAGCGCGACACGTGTCAGTCTTGATTAATTTCTGGATTTTCTCTCCTAAGAAACTTCGGAAGGCCTGTTCTCCTCCGTTCGAACTCCGATTCGAACGATTCAAATTTCTAAATTCATCTAAAATCAAGATCTATCTGTTGGTCTATTTATTTTGAATTTTTGGATTTTATTTATTTTTGTTTTATTTATTTTTGTCTCGTTTCGCGTGTTTCGCGTGTAGACGACGCAGCGGTTGAGCGAGCGGAGCATCCGACGGAGGTAGCAGCAGCGGGAGAGGTTGAAGGCAAGTCTTCCTTGACCATATTGAACCCAAGTTTATGAAATACTATTTTGTTTTTAAATTATTGCATGCTTATTATTTATGCATCTTGACTTTAATGTCATTTTAAATGCTTAGATAAATGCCAAATTGTTATACCCATATTGATATTCATTTTGACAACCATTGACACCCTAGGAAAATTAATTACTGTTAATAATAATCATTTTCGTATTATGGGACGGTAGAAAATGCTTTGCCATGCTTAATCACGTCGGTACCTTACCATTATGGAAATGCTTTCATATTTGATTCAAATTGAATTGTGAAAATATGGCAATTGGTGTTGCTGGTATTAATTTGAAAATAAAAGTGAAAAATGGTTTAGACCGGGGCGGATGGTTGAATGGTGGGTGCGGGATGCACAAAATTTTGGAATGTGATTGTTCCGCCCTAGTCAATTAAGGACCGGTCGTGTGTTACCTTGGGCCATGCTATACAGTACAACCACATGTCTATTATGGGTACGACCTGGCTAAGTAATTTGCATGTATCGTTATTTGACTTCGCCATTGGGCTGTGCGGTTTGTCGTGAGGATACTTGCAAGGCGCAAGAGGGGGCTTCTGTACTGGGTGGATTTCCCTAACAGCGGTGAAACCTTAGCGGGCGAAGTCGATAGCAGTATTATGCATTGTAAAGGCCTTGTCATGATCTCCCGGCCGACACACCAAAGGAAGTGTGTCAATAGCTTGGCAAAAGGGGTTGATCATGTCGTGTGGGTAAAGTGTACAAGCTCTGCAGAGTCAAAACTACTTGAGTAGCCGTGCCCATGGATAAGGGCAAGCGTGGAACGCTTTCACATAGTAGATTTTATGGTTTTGGTTTTAAATGAAAATGATGATTTGGTTTAAATGAAAATGTGGTTTGGGAATCCGTGAGTAGATGGAACTCCCGGATTTAGTTTGGCAGTTGGAGCCAACCAGGTAGTTGGAACCTGGAAAATTGTTATACTTCAAATTTAATTAATTATGCTATTTACATTTTGTTAAATGCTGCTTTATGAAATTATTACTTGTATTTAAATTTCAATTTCGCTTTATGCAAATGTACCCTATATGCTTCCTTTGTTCAAGTCTTGCATTTAGTTATTTGTATTAAGTTTCCAAGACTTACTGAGTATGTTGCATACTCACCCTCGCTTTTCATTGCGGGGCTGCTTATTCCATAAAGCAGAGGAGGGGATCAGAGATGGCTATCCTAGAGCTTGCGATCCATCGTTCGACATCTGTGGTGAAGACTTTGAAGAGGAGGACTACCCGGACTACTAGGGAGCGTACCCCAGTCGGTTGCCTGTGGGCACATTGACTGGCTCTTTTTGTTGCTACTTTTCCGCTACTACTTTCACACTTAATCCGTAAGGCTCGATACTTGTAATAATGTGATGATGATGTTTACACTCTTTTGCTTTATTGCTGTTAATTACTTTATGATATGTCTGTGTTATCATCACTGTATGACTGTGTGTGCTAGCTGTTCCTGGACTAGCACGGTTGAAACACAGAGGGTTCGGATTTGGTAATCTGGGTCTCCACAGAGGTGGTATCAGAGCCATATCGACTGTAGGTCGCAACCTTAGTTAGAATGGTCGTGTAGAATTTCAAAAAAAAAATTCTAAATCAAACCAACGAATTTGAATTTAGAAGATGGTCTCCTCTTACCTTATTCTTAAGTTTCTATCTCTTCCCTTTGCTGAAACATTATTTTGAGAATTAAATTTGACCTTATCCCCTGAAATTTCTTTAAGCCTTCGGTCGACTACAAGATCGGTGAAAGGACTGCTAGAAGGATCAAGTTGACGGAAGATCGCTCAAAAGGACCCCTATGAAGAATAAGTTATTAGTGCCCATATTTTCCCTTTCTTTCGTTTAGTAGCCGGAGTTTATTGGGAATTTTATTGTTTGCTTGCTGGGTGTGTTGTACGCTTGCCCAGGCATGGTGTTGCAGCCACCTTGCGTTAGAGTTTTGTTGCTTGTTTTGGCTACCTCCTTCTTCTCCGTATCTTTTGCCGTTTCCCTCTCGTCTTGTGCTTTTCTCTCTCGTCTTTTGCTAACCTTTCCTTGGTCATTGCCTCAGATGGAAAGTCAGGGGAGTGGTCGCAGAGGCAGAGGCAGAGGCCGAGGCCGTGGGCGTGGTCGTGGCCCGGCAGTGCCACCAGAGCAGCAGAGTTCCTCAGAGCAGCAAGGTCAGTCTGAGGAGGAGTTGCCACCACCGCCGCCGTTTCAGCCTCAGATGGCCGATATGCAGCAAATGATGGCGATGCAACTTCAGCTACTGCAGGCCTTGGCACAGAACATGGTGAACAACCAGCAGCCAGCACCAGCCCCAGCGCTAGTGTTTTAGCCGCAGTCGAAGCTTGGGGAGTTCATGAGGACCTGACCGCCTACCTTCTCAGGCGCAGGAGATCCTTTGGAGGCGGACGATTGGCTCAGAGATGTGGAGAAGAAGCTTCAGCTGGCCCAGTGTGATGATCGCGAGAAGGTGCTCTACGCCAGCCATCGGTTGAAGGGCGTAGCTGCCACCTGGTGGGACAACTTCTGTTCAGCTCACCAGAACGCTAAGGCGATCACTTGGGAGGAGTTTACTAAGGCCTTCCGGACTGCTCATGTACCTGCTGGGATCATTGAGATGAAGAAGAGAGAGTTCCAGAAGTTGCGTCAGGGGAATCAGAGTGTGTCAGAGTATCTCAATCAGTTCACCTAGCTGTCGAGATATGCACCTGAGGATGTGGCCACTGATAGTGCCAAGATTTGGAGGTTCATGGAGGGTCTGGACCCCGACATCAAAGTTCAGCTGGTTGCATTTGATTTCCCCAACTTTCAGCACATGGTGAACAAGGCCCTAGTGCAGGAGGATGCTCAGCGCCAGCAGCAAGAGTCTCGCAAGAGGAAGATGGCTTTCCAGGCTCAGCAGGGTGCGAGTGGATCTCGTCGGCTTCCATCGCTGCGAAGAGTCAGGACGCCTTTGTCCCAGAGCACCCCGACACCTTCCTCTCGACCTCGCCCAATTTCTCGTGGACCGCAAAGATGTTGCGGCCGCCACGCAGAAGGGAACACCAATCTCTGCCGAGTCCAAGGCTTCCATTGCCACCAGTTGGGTCACTATGCAAGAATTTGTCCTCGAAGCGTCACCAAGGACTCCAAGATTTTCACTTTGGGAGCACCACCAAGACTCCACTCGAGGATCAGACGTGGAGCGCCGCACACTCCCAGAGCACTGCAGTCGTTTGGGAGAGGGCGTGTCAACCATGTGACTGCAGAGGAGGCTCAGGAGGCACCAGATGTGGTATTGGGTACGTTCCTTGTCAATTCAATTCCTGCCACAGTGTTGTTCGATTCTGGAGCATCGCATTCTTTTATCTCCAAGTGTTTTGTTGAGCAATTTGGTTTGGAGTCTTTTCCTCTCAAGAGCCCTATGATAGTGCAATCTCCGGGCAGAGAAACGACAACCGCTGGAGACGGAGACAACCGTGGAGACAGTTGTGGCGGAGGTTTTGGGCTGGCGGCGGAGGCTTGCCAGGAGATGCGTGTGTTTAGGGTTGCAGGGATAAAAGGTTAAGTCCCAAAATTTCTCCCATCTCGCGCGCACGTGAAATTTTTTCTGAGTCTCCCACGCGATATGCCAAATTATTTCGGGCTTTTGACGGGTCTAGTATCAGCGACAGATGATCTGACTATAGATATGAAATTACCGACACACAGCGTGTTGCTATATGTCTATAGCATTACCGATGCATTTAAATGTCACTTGTTTTGGGGAATTAGCGATGATGCTCGCCACGCACTTTTACCGACATACCATTTGACTATGAAAGTCAAGTTTATCGACAGATTATGCGCCTCCGCACGCCCTCCGCAAAAATACACGGGCAATCTAAGATCCCCAACTTGAAACAGCATTACATCTCAAGCCAGAGAGGGATTCAAAAGGAGAAAACATACTTGATGCGCCGTGTCTCGCAGGGCGGACCGAAAACCGTGAGTTCTCCCAACCGCACCACGACGCGCACGGTGGAGGCAGCAGCCTTGCAGTGCATCTCGACGCCATCCGGCACTGCGATAGGTAAGGAACAATTCCAACGAAGCGAATCAGAAAAGTGAGCAAATGAGAAGCCACCGATACGGAAAGAGGAGGGGCGGAGATAAGTGGGCGCGTACCAGGAGTAGCCGCGCGGCGACCGGCGGCGAAAGGTCTTCGCAGGATAGGGCAGGAGCAGCCGCGGAGGCGGGTTTTGTTCGAGCGAGCAACTGGTGAGGCGTGGCGAAGAGGCGTGAGTACCTAGCGATGATTCAAATTTCATTTTCGGATGAAATATCGCTTGTGACCGAAATCCGAAATCTTGTTGAGATTTTAAAATTTTAAATAAATTTTAGATGAAATTGAAGAACTATGTGAAAAATCTACTTATGTTGGTGATGAATATTTGACTAAATTTGAACTTGTTATATTCTGGTTTGAGTTTGATTTAAATTGGATATTCAATTTGAAGCATTTTGAGTTAAAGACTGTTAAGTTCTGGTTTAGTTGAGTAATGCCCTGCCGGTTTGTAGTCGAATGATTCGAGTAGATTGGAAATCATTAAGTATCGCATAGGGATATTGTCAGGTCGAGTGGACGCTTGGTCGATTACTGCCAAGTTCTGGTTTCATCGAGTAATGCCCCGTCGGCTTTTGATCGAATGATTCGAGCAGATCGGGAATCGTTAAGTATCAAATAGGGATGTTGTCAGGTCGAGCGCCCTGCCATCTGCCCATCTCATCGACTCGACTCTAAGTAGAGTTACTTGATATTCTTGGGATATCTATTTTGAGTTTATGTGAGAATTATTGCATATCATTTTGTGTAATGCTGTGTGATGTGTTTTTCTTATTTTTGATGGTTGCAGGACGACGGTGCTAGGTAATAGTGAGGCGAAAGATGATTGGGACTAGGCAAGGTGAGTCAAAGGTCCAGACAATCGAGGATCGTTGAAAATGATCGGAGATGGAGTCAGTGCAAATCTAGAAGACAAAGAATGGATAAGATACTAGTTAGGAGCTGCTCGGATTAAGAAGGGCCGTTGGATCACAGTCTAGATGATAGAGTAGCGAGCCTAGTTAGTATACTTGGAAAAAAGTGCAAAAACCTAATATATGTGTGGATTTCGGGTTAGCCCATATATGAGTGAATGAGTCAATCCTAACCTTTAATAGTGGTCCTTATGGTCAAAGGAACTCATCCAAGAGTGGAGAGTGACTTGAGAGCATTATAAATAGAGGGGCAGGGGTAGGCTTCCCCTTCTCGAAGGTTTTGAGGTTTTTGGTACTTTTTTGAGTTTTTTTGAGCTATGCACTCATGAGTAGCCTCATATAGTGTTATTATCTCATAACTGCTTGGAAAGACATATCAAGTATGTGAATTGGTATTATCGGGATCAGAAAAATAGCTAGCATCGGAATATCCAATAATTTTGGTATCTTAACCCTTGGGATAAAAGAGTCCTAGATCACTAGTAACCTATAGGTACTGGAAAATGTCTTTAATCACACTCCAATGTCACTGAGTGGGCTGATAACTATATCTTGCCAAACAACTCACTGCAAATAAAATGTTAGTCCTGATAAAATTTGCAAGACATAAAAGTGCTCCAATTGAACTTAAGTACGAGATCTCTAGCCATGTTACTTTTTCCTTCTCACATTTAGATCCATGTGGATCTTTCTCCACTTCAAGTGACCTAACGATCATTAGAGTACCTAGTGGATGAGAATTATCAAAATAAAATCTTTCCAACTCTTTCATGGTGTAGGTGGTCTGGTGCAACAATATGCCACCAAGCAAATGTTCAATCTGCAAGCCGAGACAATATTTGGTCTGACTCAAATATGTCATCCATGATTCCAATGATGTTTAAATCATCGACATATACCAACATGATACGTAATCTATGATACATGATACAATATTTGATGAATTCTAGGTTAGGTCTTTTAAATTTAGAAAATAATTTTGAAGGACCTATAGAGACGACCAACTATCTAGGGTCAAGACCTACAGTCAGTATGGCTCTGATACCACCTTTGTCGGGACCCAAATATGTAAATCTGGACCCTCTGTGTATACCGTACTAGTCCAGGATCATGCTAGTGCACACAGGCTCAACATTAGTGAATATCACAATCATACACAGCGGAAATAAGATAAAAGGCATTATATACTAAATATTACTAGTTGAATGACCTTATGGTCAACTTACTTAACAATGCCTCACAAGGCTGAACAACAAATTGAACTGCAGCGGAAATGAAGACATAGGTAACCCCTTAGTATACCACAGGCAACTGACAAGGCTCGCACCCTAAACATTCGTCCCTTCATGGTACACCTTCTTCAGCACTGATGATGTTGTAAGCAAGGGTGAGTACATAAAGCACTCAACAAATTGTGCACAGAATGCAATTATAACATAACTATATGCAAGGCTTATTCCAAAGGAATGGCTAACAATGGCTATTTGCAATAAAGCAGCATTTATGAACAAGTACAGTACATAGATTGAAAAGACAATAAAACAAATAGCAATAATAGATAGATTCAGCATTTCTCAAATAAACCAAGTTTCTCATCCTAAGTCAAGATTCAACCTTCCATGGCAACCTGCCATCCAACCCAGATTTTATTTTGCAAAAGTCTAAACCCTTGACTGTAATTCCCGAGCATTGCTCAATACCGTGAGCACGGCTATCCGAATAGATTGTACACTCTGCAGAGGTTATGCACTTTACCCACATGACATGATCATCTCTTGTTGCCAAGCTATTAGCACATTTCCTTTGGTGTGCCGGCAGAGAATCATGACAAAGCCTTTACAATGCTCTGTCTTAACCCAGTACTACCCGCTAAAGTTTTAACACTGGAGAGACTGGTTACCACACCCAGGGTCCCCCTCTTGCGCCATGTGAGCCACCCCGTGCGAGGACTGGTTACCACTAGCCGGGTCTCACACCACCACGATAGTACTAATGCTAAGACTTTGCAAATTAGTCAGCTAGGCTGCCCCATAACAGACATGTGGTTGCATGGTTGACTCAGGTCAAAGGCTCACAAGGTATCCTTAGGGTTGATCAAAGCAAGACTTGCACATACCCTTTGCCCATCGGGCCCACCCAGGCACTCTTGCCCTTGCCACTTGCTCCGATCTAAAATCATAACCACCCCAGTTGATTACCAAGCACCACGTGCTATCAACAATTCAATATCATTGCGTGACATCCATTGCCACAACAACTCAATCTCATTGTGTGACCACACATGACACACAATTTCATAACATTGTTCCATGTTTCATTAATCAAGATTATTTATCAACAATTCAAATACATGTGATGACGTGGCATGGCTAAGCAATCTAATCTGATCTAACCATCCCATGTTGATTTCATTATTGATCAACTATAGTGAACCAATCTAGGGTGACAATAGATCGTGGCATACAATTATCAAGGTAGGGTGTAATCCAAAGGGTATGATATCTAAATCCCAATTTAGGTTGAAATCATTTGTATGATTGAAATAACATGCAATATAGTAAAACAAAATAGCAACTATCTAAACATGGGTGCAACATGATCAAAGCACAACTTACCTTGGTTAAGCTCCTGGTCTTGATCTGAAAAATTGTTCTTGAGTTGCCAATTCCTCCTTCGAAGCCTCGCACAATTCAACGTCTACGCAAATCGAGAAGAAATAGCAAATAAATACCAAAATCAGAGAACAAACAAACTCTAAAAATCCAACGAAAATAACCATTAGATAGATCTTGATTTTACAAATTTTTAGAAATTTGAATCACCTCAATCGGAGTTCGTATGAGGAAGAACGAGCTCTCGGAAGATTCAAAATCATAAAAACTTGAAAATTGGAAAATCAAATAGTAACCAAATTATTTTTGTAAAGGAAATTTGTTTTATGACGTCAGCGTGACATCAGCCCTGATTGGTTAGATCTCAGATGCGATCTGGTGCGCTCGTTTTGGATCCGACGGCCATTGATTGATCTACCATGTGGCGAAACGACGGCCAACCGATCCAAATCGAACGGCCGATATCAACCAAGTCATTCACTATTTACCGAAGCGACGTGGCACGATCTAAACCGCTTACCTCCGATCCGACGGTCAAGAACTCGAAGAATTCCTGATGGAAACGCGGCGAAACCTTACCCGCACGATCTTGATCTAACGGCGTACGGCTGGAGATGGCGAATACTGCTCTGAGACTAAGTGGCTCAATCTCGCACGTTCGCTGGCAATCCGACGGCTGGCGTCCTTCTTGCTCGGCGATGGCGATGCGATGGTGCGGAGTCGCCGGGCTTGAAGACGAAGACACGGACTTGGCGATGCAGCGATTTCCCGCGACCAAAAAGTAGCGGCACGGACGCGGCACAACGTGAAGAATCTGGAATCCAACTCGAAGCGGCGGAAGAGACTCTCCAACGACGGCAATGGCGCGGCGAGTACACACAGACTCTGGCGAGCTTTAGTGCAAGCCCTAGATCTTCTCTGGCGTCAGCACTTCGGAAAAAGGACTGCACAGGCTTCGGCGATCCTCGAGAGGTGGTCAGGACCCTTAAATACCCCGCGCTAGCGCAGAACTCAGAGCCCTAACGGCGCACGGCGGCAGCTCGGATCCGGACTCCAGCGGCGTCTCGGAGACGAACACTTCTCCTCCACACGATCAGCCTTCGACGGTTGAGATCTTCGGCGACGTGGCACAATCCGGCCTGGTCACGAATCCAACGGCAGTGATTTTGAAGATGCCCTTTACTGCTCCACTCCATCTGAACCGTCCGCTTTCGATCCGATGGTTCACGACGTTAGGGTTTCACGCTACTTCACCAATTCTAGTGCACACGATGGCGATCCAACTACCGAATTTCAGAATTCACGCGCTTGATGAAGGCCCTTGATGATAACCACTACCGGGGCGGTTCTATTATTTGGCGGGCTACACGGGCTGAGCGACTGGGCTGCGTTGCATTTGGTCCCAAGGTGCAAGGTTGGGCTCGCCCAAGATTATTCATACCGGAATTTCAATTTTAGCCTTTAAAAATAATCAGAGAAAATGATTTGATTTATTTAAGGCATTAAAAATACTAGAAAAATTCCAATAAAAATCTCAAAAATACCTTGAAACATTCTGGACTTAAATAAAATATTTTTGGCAAAATTTTATTTTAAACTTTTCTATTTATAATTAATCTTTAACAAAAGGCAATATATTTTAATGTAAATAATTCAAATAAATCTCAGAAAATCCAATTAAATCCAGAAAATTCACAAAAAGTACAAATTGAAATAAAACACTATTAACTAAATAGAAAATCAAAAATTTGGGATGTTACATGTAGGTGGTCTGGTGCAACAATATGCCACCAAGCAAATGTTCAATCTGCAAGCCGAGACAATATTTGGTCTCACTCAAATATGTCATCCATGATTCCAATGATGTTTAAATCATCTACATATACCAACATGATACATAATCTATGATTGGATTTCTTGATGAATACTATAACACTCTGGCCCAAATTAGTTCAAAGTCCAAACTACCATAGGCCAGACCTACACACGCATAGCACCCTACTTACACTTTCGTCCTCGCTTCGTGTAAAAAGGTTAACCCAGAGGTGCTATGTTTGGACCCAATAGGCATTATATACTACTACAACTCACTTTGTGCAAGTAATGTGGGACTAATCCCACCACCACTCCACACGGGCCTTCACATTAACAGGTTGGGGTATTACACTCACCCCCCTTAAGGGCTGACGCCTTCGGCAGTACATTGTATACACGGCAGATACCTAGAACCACCCCTCGGTATACGGCTGTGTGTCCAGTGCCGACACATATGCCATGCCGTGTGCCCACTCCGGGCCTACACGTGCATGTGCCATATGCCCGCGCCCCTGTCCTACACATGCCCGTGCAGCGAAGGTTGATGCTCTGATACCATCTCTAACACCCTGGCCCAAATTAGCTCAAAGTTCAGCCTACCATAGGGCGGATCTACGCATGTATAGCACCCCACTTACACTTTCGTCCTCGCTTCGTGTAAAAGGGTTAACCCGGAGGTGCTATGTTTGGACCCAACAGGCATTATATACTACTACAACTCATTTTGTGCAAGCAATGTGGGACTAATCCCACCACCACTCCACACGGGCCACATGGGCCTTCACATTAACAGGCCAGGGTATTACAAATACCCATAGGCATACTTCATTATTCACGTATCCCTTCTGTAGAAGGAAATCACTCAGTCGATTATACCACATACGACCCGACTGTTTCAATCCGTATGGTGACCTTTGCAATTTCACACTATACATGTTGCAATTATCAGTCGTATTCATATGTGGGACCTTTAGTCCCTCTGGAATCGTGTTTAGGTGGTGGAGGAGAAATACCAATGCCTTCGCTAGATTTCTTGGCAAGGGAAGCCTCTCAACCCAATCACTTACAGGGGAAGCTTCTCAACTTGGGATGAAAACGGAGCGGATTCGGTCGGATAGTGACATTTCCATATCCGCTCACATTTTTTTCACCCAGATGCGGATACGGATACGGATAATTGAAAAACGGATCGGATATTAAATCGATAACAGATAATAATAAAACGGATAGTAATCGGAGTCGGATCGAAAACGGAAACGAAACCGAATATTTAGTCGGATAATATGCAAACGCGAAAACACAAGTTTCAACATAGAATATTCGGATTTAGAGTACATAATCCACAAACATAACAAAACTTATAGAATAGTGTTCAAAACAAACATAAGGTAACGAAATATTAACATAGGAGCACATTGTTCAATGTTCATAGATAATTTGCAATGCCAAACAGAAGCTTCGATAGTTAAGCTTTGATTATTCAATTGAAACTTCGGCACACAAATATAGTTAAGCTTCTGGGGTATTGCATTCAAAAGAGCGAGAGGATCTTGGTATTTGAATATATGCCAAAGCCAAACAGAAGCTTGGATCACTAGAAGTGTTGGGCCAAGAATCGCTAGAAGTGTTGGGCCTCTGGCCCATCCCGGCTCCGCCCCCGGAGGCCTGCTGATGATCCAGATATCCGTATCCGCTCCGTATCCGTCGGATATCACCTCTCCCATATCCGCTCCGTATCCGTTTTCTCCGATCCGGATAATTATCCGTATCCGTATCTGACGGATATCAGATTCTTTTGCCATTTCCTTAAAAACGGATACCGGATACGGATACGGTCCGGATATTATCCGCTCCGTTTTCACCCCTATTCTCAACCCCCTTGTCATCTTTTTCACACTCCGCGATGGTGTCAGATTCAATATGCAGCTCAATGTTGAGGGCCCATACGACTAGCTTGTGGAAGTTCTTTAAAACATCAAACATGATGTCTACATCATGTAAAACAGCAGTTAGCTAGCTCAAATTAATAGGCCACACAAGTAAAAAACATGCGAGTACAACATATAATAATTTACTTGACAGTAAATGTGAGTGCAAATTTCTAGGATTTTTTTGCTAATTTTCTATTATAGAAACATTTTTTGTAATTAGATAAAGTTGTGAAAGACTAATTAATAAAACCATAATTTTTCTAGGGTTTAATTTGCAAGAATTCCATGCATGGATAGAACAAAAAAACATCAAATCTGCAATTTTCTAGTCCCAATGACCTAATTTTATTAAGGATTAATTCCTTATTTGCCATTGTGAATTTGAGAAATCCTAAAATGTGTGGGCCCACATGTCATTGACACAATGAGTGGCAAATAAGGGATGAGGTAAACTTCTAGTGGCATATGAGGATTTTACCCTTTTATTAAACCGAGGACTCATTTGTAACTTCACAAAACTCTAAGTGCTTTTATGTAAAATTTCCACTAGCCAGTTCCAACAACATCCTGTGGGCTGTTATTGGGCTCTTTTTGCTGGATTTGGATCATGTGACTTCCCAAGACCACATGGGACTAGTTAAGTCAGGCGCCCCTAGGGTTCCACCCAAATCATAGAGTTGGCGGCAGCAACTTGGCGTGGGAAAGGATGAGGTGACGCAACGGTTCGGACTACACGGTGTAGAGGTGGGCACGGTAGTAGCGGCTGGAGGTGGCGCAGAAATGATGTGATGGCATGAGGTTCGTACCTCTTGTTTGTAGCTCGAGATGGAGTGGCGTGAATGGCAAGAATGGCTGAGGCCCCATCTGCAGTGCCTAGTAGCGTAGCTTGAATGGCGGCGAGGTTGAGGTCCCCAGACTATGATGTGCGGCAACGCAGTGTGAATGGCAAGTCGGCCGAGGCCTTGTCTGCAGCTCACGGTGGTGCAGCGTGAAACAGTGGCAAGGCCGAGCAAGGTCTGTGGTGCATCGTGAATGATGGGATCGATGGTGACGATGGCGTCGAAGGCGAGGGTTTGGTCGGTGAGATATGGGACAACACGGTTGTCGCGGACTCAATCTAGGGTGACTGGTCACCGCAGTGCACATGTGTTAGGACCCAAGCAATGTGAGGGAGAAGAAGCTCAGAGTTCAGAGTTTTGTATTCAAAGTTCAAAGTTCCGTGCGCAGTAGAAGTTGACAGTGAGGACAATGGTTTGGTGAGTTCACTTGGAAAGGAATGGATGGCTCACATCGAGTGCTAAACAACCTTAAGTGAAATCGCACAATTATAAATCATGGTAGTAATTATTGTGTTGCTCTGTAGTAGTTAATATTGGTAGTACTATTGATTAGCTTGTAATATCATTTTTACTATTACTATTGCTATTACCACAATGTAAGATACTGAGGCTATAAGTCTGAACTCTTTTGTGAAAATGATATCAAGAATGATTCTCCAACTTATGTCTCAAGTAAAGTAGTTCCTAGCCTGGAACCCTAGCCCTGCGTTCCATTTTTCAACTTTGTTTCCTTTGGTTTTGTGAGAGATCAATTGATTTGGTCTAGCGTTGAGTGGGTCCTGACAAGGGTATCAGAGCAAGATCCATCCTCAAAGTAAAGATTGGATCAGTGAGGGTTGGTTGTGATCTTGAATCATATTGTAACCCCAAATGAGATTTATTTGAAACTATGCGAACTCTAGTGGAAGACAAACTATGTTGATGTTGGTATTCTAGCACTGGTAAAATTTCTCTAAATTGTTGTGAAGGTTCAAGGGAAGATGGCAGGAAAGGAAGATTTATCATATGTAAGAGCAGAGATTTTGGTAATCAAGGAAGATTTAGCGGATTTGAAGAGTCTGAAGAGGGAGTTTGTGGAGATGGAGTTATTGAAGCAGATCTGACCTTTGAGTTTTGTGATTCAGCAACCACCTGAGGGGATTTTAGCCATAGATCATGTGCCATGTGAGGCTCAAGTAACAAAGCCAACAACATCACTTCCTACTTGTGCTCAACTCAAAGGTACTTCAGGCAGGGAAAGATAGGGCATTCAATTTGCCATAGAACACCATCCAACAGTTCTTGAAACTAATCCAGCAGTGAGATCATCAATAATTCATAACTTAATTCATGCTAATATAAGAGGGTTAGGAAGTTTCCAACATCCACATGGTATTGATGAAAGTTATCCAAGGAGGCCACCTGTGAATATGTGGAATAATTATGGAGTGAGATTGCAAAATCAGGGTATTCAATGGTTTGATGCTCAAACAAACCAATATGTGGGAGATGCAAACAATAGTAATCATTATGCCGAAGCTGTGATCAAGGGACCAAGATTGGAGATACCACCATGTGAAGGAGAAGATGTTATGAATTGGTTGAAGCAATGTGAAAAATTCTTTGAGATATCAGGCACTTCTTATGACCAAGGGGTTAACCTAGCAACTGCTCATTTAACTTGTAGAGCTGCTACTTGGTTTAAAGGAATTGGAATTCCTAGTTATTCCATAACATGGTCTCAATTATGTGCTATGATTTGTGACATATTTTGTGAAGCTACTACTCACGATGCGGTAGAGGCATTGCAAAATATTAAACATCAATCAATGATGTCCCATTATATAGATAAGTTCGAGGAATGTGTAGCTTTGGTCAAGAGGGATCATACATATTTGAGAGAACACTTCTTATTAAGTTGTTTCATTGGAGGGCTAAAAGGGGATACCAAACATGATGTGAGTAGCCAAAGACCTCAAGGGTTAATGGAAGGATATTGGTATGCTAGAGTCTATGAAAAGGCAGTTGCAGCAAAGAGGATTCAATACTCAGGAAGTTACAACAGAAGCAAGTTTGGAAATGGCAATAGCAAATCAAATATAAATGGCAGCAAAACAACCCCTCAAAGGAATACAACTTCAACCTTATCAGGTAAAATTGAAGAGAAAGAAAAATATCTTGGTTGGTATTGCAAAGAACCTTGGAACCACACCTACAAATGCAAAGTTAAGAGCCATTCATGCATTATTGATGAGATGGGAAGAGGAGGAAGGAGACATGAGTGCAGCACAAGAAATAGTGGTGGATCCTAAGTATGTGATAGCCCTTGGAAGGCTAGAAATTGTTGAACAACAAGACATCCCTGAGCAATTGATGCAAATATCACAGCTGGCAGCAAAAGGGACTCTAGGATCAACCACCTTTTCCTTGATCACTACTATTGGAGGAAAAAAAAGTAGTAGCACTAGTGGATAGTGGCAGTACACATTCATTCATGAACTATGAGTTTGCTATTAAGGCTAATTGTGTACTCAATCATGGGTTGGTGAGAAAAGTGGTTGTAGCTGGAGGAGAACTCCAAACAGATGCTCAAGTGGACCAACTAGAATATATAATCCAAGGAGCCAAATTTTGTAGCACATTCAAATTATTATCTCTGAAAAGTTATGATATGATCTTGGGAGCTGATTGGATGTTTGAACTTAGCCCAATTGGGTTAGATTTGATGCAAAGGAGTATCTTTGTGTAAAAGGGGTAAAATTATGTATTTCAAGGACTACACTAAACCATCTTCTAATTGCAAGATCAATGTTACTAAATTAGAGAAAATGATTTCCAAGAGAGTGATGGGGTATTTGATTCAAGTGCAACGGATTTCAAAACTGGAAAATGAGTAAGGTAAAGATGTACCTGTTTATTGCAGCAATTCTCTAAAGTACTAGCTGAACCAAAAGGGTTGCCTCCTCGAAGAAATTGTGATCATGTAATATACCTGAAAAAGGAGCCAAACCACCTAATCTCAAACCTTACAAGATACACATTACCAAAAAGATGCAATGGAAGCCATCATACACCAACTATTGGAAAATGAGGAAATCCGAGAAAGTGTTAGTCCATATGCATCACCGGCTGCCATGGTTAGAAAGAAGGATGGGTCGTGGAGGATGTGTGGCAATTATAGACAGTTAAACTCAATGACGGTTAAGAACAAGTTTCCTATACCAATTATTGAGGACTTGTTGGATGAATTGCATGGAGCATTTATATTTACCAAGTTGGATTTAAGGTCGAGCTATCATCAAATTAGGATGAAGGAAGCAGATATCCATAAAACAGCTTTTAGAACTCATCTTGAGCATTATGAGTATCTAGTAATGCATTTGGACTATCAAATGCACTGGCTACTTTTCAATAATTGATGAACTCTATCTTTGCTAAATATTTGAGGAAATTCATTCTATTTTTCTTTATGACATCTTGGTATATAGCAAAACTAGACAGGAACACCAAGAGCATCTAGCAATAACATTAACTCTACTGAGGGAGCGTAAGCTCAAGGTTAAAGTGAGCAAATGTGTATTTGC
Organism: Guadua angustifolia; assembly: GCA_036346375.1. Taxonomy (NCBI): domain Eukaryota; kingdom Viridiplantae; phylum Streptophyta; class Magnoliopsida; order Poales; family Poaceae; genus Guadua; species Guadua angustifolia. Next base: position 21,443,259 of record CM070508.1, read on the forward strand.
TACTTCTCAAGTGGAGTATTTAGGTTATATAATCAGTGGAGAGGGAGTAGCTATAGATCGTTAGAAAATTTTGGATATACTTAAGTGGCCAAAACCTAGCAATATCACACAACTTAGAGGTTTTTTGGGTTTGATAGGATATTATAGGAGGTTTGTTAAGGGGTATGAACATATTTGTAGACCTTTATTTGATATGTTGAAGAAAAATTCTTGGAATTGGGAAGAGATACAGGCTCAAGCATTTGACGATCTCAAAAGAGTAATGACCAGTTGTCCTATTCTTGCTTTACCCAATTTCTCTCAATATTTTGTCATAGATACCAATGCTTGAGGGACTGGAATTAGGGGTGTACTCATGTAGGCTAGACAACCAATTGCATATTTCAGCAAAGTTTTAGGAACCAGGTCATCTGCTTAGTCAATCTATGACAAGGAAGCTTTGGCAATATTAGAAGCTTTGAAACGATGGAGGCATTATTTTTAGGGTGGAAAACTGATCAAAAAAGTCTTAAATACATTACTTCTCAAAAGCTGACTGAAGGTATTCAACACAAGTTATTGCTTAAGCTGCTAGAATTTGATTACCAGGTGGAATACAAAGAAGGGAAGGAAAATATTGTTGTTGATGCACAGTCAAGGAGGGATAGTTACAGCACTGCTTCTGAAGTTTCTTGTTAGGCAATCACGACTGTGATACCAGGATGGGTGATAGAAATTAAAGATAGCTATATTGGGGATGAACACAACAAAAGCATGTTGATGGAAGCACAAACCTTCAATGGTTCAAATGTTGAATGTTCACTGATGGCTAGGCTCTTAAGATATAAAGGCAGGATATATGTGGAGGACAAGAAAGATCTCAGACAGAAGATTTTGATTAATTTCCATGCATCTAAGTTTGGTGGTCACTCAGGCGTACGAGCTACATATCACAGGATCAAAAAAACTATTTTATTGGCCTAGACTCAAGAAAGATGTTGTGTAGTTGGTGATTGAATGCCCTGTTTGTCAGATGACTAAAGAATAACACATTCATATTTTGGGATTGTTAAATCCTTTTCAAGTATCTGACATGGCTTGGACTCACATTTCAATGGACTTCATTGAAGGGTTGCCTAAGTCACAAGGTAGAGATGTAATCCTGGTGGTAGTCGATAGATTTACAAAATGTGCTCATTGCATCAGTTTGTCTCATCCATATATAGTAGAAAAAGTTGTTACACTGATCATGGATAACATAATGAAGCTACATTTTTTTTTGATAAAGGAAGCTTTTATTAATCTTAGTAAATTACATCAAGGTGATACAATTATACTAAGAATACTCCTACTTTATACGACTAGGGTGTACACGACCAAACACACACACACAAGAAAAGACAAAGGAACCGTCATGACAAACTACATCACGCAATATTGTCTTCAAGGCTATCCACCATCATAGCAACACTTGGACCGCGATAAAACTCTCCAATGACAACGCCTCCAAGAAGGACTCGACACGCGACACGCACCGCTATTGCCATGATCCAACCAAAGGAAGGCCGCACCAAAAGTTTTCACCTGAGAGTAAATTCTTTGACTACAAAACAATGCCTTCAACAAGACCATTGCCAAGCACAACCAACTAAGGTCGACCTAGGATTTCTCCCTGAAGTCGGCACGGAGATCCCGATGTTGCAACCACCCTCATTCCGAGCTAGTGCCGCCATACCACTTAATCTTAGCTAATAGCAACGGCCACCTTCTCAAGGCCGAGACAAAACAATTTTAGATGTTCGACTCTACGATGACAGATTCATGCGAGTTAGCCAATAGGCACACGATCATCAAGTCTATAGAGTGCATCTAAAAATGAGTTGTGTCGCCTAAGAAAGTTTAATCCATGAATCGATGCTAAGATGACATAGGTCAAAAGAAATGTATGAACAACGCTAGTAAGAGATGAAGACGCTGGGTTAAGAGTAGTCACCTAGATCGACCATCATCCACAAGATGCCGGCCACCACCAAAGACACAAGACCGGAGCAATGATCATCATCCGTGGCAAGGCTCCCACCAAGAACGGCTAAATCCAGGCCGAGAGCACAGATCCGGTGAGGGACACCAAAGATCCGCCGCCAAAGCCACGGAGTTCCACCCACGGAGTGGAGAGCGCAACCACGACGCCCCCGCACGAATCTGGGCAATCGAGTCCATGGGCGAGATGGCCCCGCCGCCTTCCTTGAAGCTGAACGGCCTCCCATGAGCTCGCTCCGACAATGGCGTGGCAGAGAAAGGGTGGGGAAGAGGTCTGACGGCGGCTAGGGCTGGGGAGTCCTGGCGGCTAGGGCAGGGGGCGTGGGCTCCCAATTGCTATTGTCACTGTCACCAGCAAATTTTTCTCTGAGGTGTTCAAAGCAATGAATATTTCATTGAGACCGAGCACAGCATACCACCCGCAAAGTGACGGATAGACAAAAAGGGTAAATCAGTGTTTGGAATCATATCTTCGAAGTATGGTATTTCAAAAACCCAAAGAATGGTTTATTTGGTTGCCATTGGTAGAATGGTGGTATAATGCTACATATCACACATCTCTGAAGCTCACACCATTTCAAGCTTTATATGGATATCCACCTCCCCAAATTGGAGAGTTTTCAATTCCCTGCAATATTTTTGAAGAAGCTAGGGTCACTTTACAACAAAAAGAAGAGATAATCCAGAAGATTAAGCAGAATTTACAACTATCACAAGAAAGAATCAAACACTATGTAGATAAACATAGATCTAAAAGGGTATTGCAAATTTGGGATATGGTATATCTGAAGTTACAACCATATCGACAGAATGCCTTTGGATTGAGAGGGTATTTAAAATTGAGATCTAAGTTTTATGGTCCTTTCAGGGTAATGGAAAAGGTAGGAAAAGTGGCATATAGACCGCAATTACCCAATAATGCAAACATTCATCCAATGTTCCATGTAAACCAGTTAAAGAAACATCTAGGTAAACATGCAGTGCCAATGACAAGGCTACCTCTTGTGAATGAAAATGGCTAGACTAATACAGAGCCAGTTGCTATATTGGAAAGGAGGATAATTCCTAGAAGCGGAATCCCTGTTGCTCAATGGTTGATTCAATGGTTGAACTCGGCTCCTGCAGATGCGACGTGCAAAGATTCAACTTTCATTCAGAGTATCTTTCCAAAGTTTGTTCCTTGAGGGCAAGAAACAAGTCAACCGAAGCAATTGTCAGGACCCAAGCAATGTGAGGGAGAAGAAGTTCAAAGTTTTGTATTCAGAGTTCCATGCTGAGTAGAAGTCGACAGTGAGGATAATGGTTCAACGAGTTCACTTGGAAAGGAATGGACGGCTCAGATCGAGTGCTAAACAACCTTACGTGAAATCGCACAGTTATAAATCATAGTAGTAATTACTATGTTGTTCTATAGCAGTTAATTTCGGTAGTACTATTGATTACCCTGTAATTTCGTTTTTATTGTTACCATTGCTATTACCACAATGTAACAATTTGAGGCAAGTCCAAACTCTGTTGTAAAAATGGAATCAAGAATGATTCTCCAACTTATGTCTCAAGTAAAGTAGTTCCAAGCCTAGAACCTTGGCCCTACATTACATTTTTCCACTTTGTTTCCTTCAGTTTTGCCCAAAGATCAATTAATTTGGTCTAGCATTGAGTGGGTCCTGACAACATGGCACGAGGTGATCAGTGCACATGGTACGACAGCAAGGCAGCGCAGAGGGCAGAAGCTAGACGGCAGACCTCAGCAACGGTGCGGTTGGCATGGGCAAATCGACATCCTCGAAGGCAGTGGCAGTGCCAAGGGCACAATCGACGTCAAGCGAAACCAGCGAAGCGAGTTGACGAGGTCAGCGGCCATGGCAACGGCACGAATGGTGCCGGCAACATGGTCAATCAAATTGGTTTCGACAGCGGTGAAGGTGTGAACGAACACGATCTCGGTGACACTGACAACGAGGTTGGCGAGGGGCGTGCAACCGAGGCAGGCGAACACACACGTGAGCAAGGTAGTGCCAAAGGCATGGACTCACAGGGAGATATAGGGAGGAAAAACCAAATCAATATCTCTACTAATATAAAACAGCAGTTGGTGGCATGGTACGTTCTTCAAGCCGGCCCACAGGTCAGTCCCTAATCTCTCGTGATGCACCGCCCCACCCAGCGATTCCCCAATCCAGCCCTCTCGTCTCTCGCGATGCACGCCTAACCCCAGCGATCCCCCCCCCACGCCTGATCGCTCGAGATGCCCCACCTCGCCCCGGCCCGATCCGGATGCCCTCGCTCAATCCCCGCGCCCGGCCGATGTCTCCGGTCTCTCCTCCTCCCCGTGGCCTGTCACCCGCCCCGGTCTCTCCCCCCACCCAGCCCCGATCGCTTGAGCCCGCCCGATCCGAGGATCCACCCCGCCCCAATCCTCGCCCCGTCGCCGACTGTCGGGAGTCAGAAGTAGTGGGTTCAAGAATTGAAGAAGGGAAGTCAAGAAAACAGAGGAAGTCAAGGAGGAGTTTAAGAGAAATCAACGATCAGCATGAAATGCGAAGGGTTTCGGTCAATCCAACGGCCACATGACGCGCAACAGTGAATTCCGGATGCTTTTTGCTGATGTTTGTCGCTTTCTCCCATTTACCTGTTGTTTTACCTTGGCGCTGGAACTTTCTCTTTTACTGCTGTAAAACTGAATGGATGTATAAATTCGGAGTGGGGAATGGAAAAGAACGAACCTTCCGCATATATTTTCCAGTCACTTTAGGTTAGTGTAGAACCCTAGCTGTAGTTCTTGTTCTTGGGTGTGGCGGCGGCGGTCAGGTTCTACTGAACTTCCGATCTTTAGAGCCGGAATCAGTTTGGGGCCTGACAAAGTGGTATCAGAGCACTTCTTTCCTTGGCTGTAATCTGATTGGGGTTGGTGTGATCCGTAAAATCCCCATTCTCGTTGTTCACGATTTGGGAGTCATTCAGTATTCTCAAGATCCTTGGCGTGGGAACCGATTCGTGAAGAATTTGGAGTCCGATTTGGTGTTGATTGGAAGATGGATGTTCAGAGAAGATCCATGCTGATATGGAGAGTATGAAGTCAGATATGGCCGAGATCAAAAACTTATTGATGGGAAGATCTACGGCTATTAGTCGGTCGAATCGTGAGTCGGGCTATACCTTTGGATGGATTTCCTCCTACTTCTTGAGAAGCGAACAAATCTGGAGTCGAGATGGTGTATGAGGGACTTCTATGGAAACATCCGGGGTGAATGAGCATCAAATCTCGGGCAACAATATACCACCAAGATTCACGCCAACCATCCGCACCTTCATACCCGCAAGTAAAGCTATCGGTAGAAATGGATCTTCATTCTCTTTTCACCTCAAGTGTCCCGATCGATGCCGTTTGGGTTTCGGTATGGGGTGGTAATTATTCAAAGACCGGAGATTTTCATTCGGCTATATCACAACAAAGCGTCCATGGTGTCAGACCGGTCATATGGGAGCTTCACCTTATCGACCCATTAGTCTTTGCTATGCCGTATGAGATGGGGAGTCAACCTTTATTGGATATCATCATCCTGCGATACCATCTTATGTTACTGGAGGTGTTACTGCTGCATATGGTGGACCATATAGCAATCCAAGTGCAGCTGGTTCTGGTTACCAAGGGGGTTATCCAGGCACAAATAGAGGATATTGGGCTTATGGAGGACGTGGAGGTGGTGCTGGCAATCTTGCTACTGGGGGAGCATATGAGTATGGTGCTGGATATGGAAGTGGTAGTACAAAGATTAAATCACAACCTGATAATCCCAAATCACCACAACCAAGAGAGCGGACTGATCAAGTTAGAATCGCTTCCACGGACAAGAGATCAAAGAATTGCGAGCATTGTAATGAGCCGTGGACTCCAGAACATAGCCTTAAGTGCAAGGTAAAGAAAGCAGTGCATGCTAGTCCAAGGCATGGGGAGAATGAAGATACTGTCTATGAAGAAGATGAAGTGGACATGGATGCTACTGCTGCTGAAGGACAGAATGAGGTTAACACTAGTAAAGAGGCCAAGGCACCCGAGGTAACAGAAGAAGAAGATGGAGTTCGCGCAGATTTGAGTGGGGTTGTTATTGCTCCTGGTAGTCCTGAAAAAGAAGTAATGGAGGATAGCCAAAAACATCTTATGCAAATATCGGTGTATATAGCACATGACCTGTTTAGCCCAAATACTTTTCCATTGGAGATTCATTTTGGGGGCAAGAGAGTGATTGCATGGGTGGATAGTGCTAGCACCAATTCATTTATGGATGATGACTTTGCTGTGAAGAATGGATACTCACTAAGCACATGGCCACTCAAAAGAGTCACTGTAGCAAGGAGTAGTGGAGAGTTAATGTCTGATGTTAAAGTTCATGACTTATCATATGAAGTCCAAAATGTCTCTTTCCAGAAAACCTTCATATTGCTGGAATTAGGTAATTATGATGTTATTCTAGGGGCTAAATGGATCTATGATCACAGCCCTATTGAGTCGGATTTGATGAAGAAGTTGCTCACTAGTACTAAAAATGGCCAGCTATGCCAATTCCAGGATTATACTCATCCAACTGCCAATTACATGCTTACAGTGGAGAAGTTCCGAAGTTAGCTCCAAGGAATGTGAATGAAATTCTTGTCCAAGAGACAGCTGACTTGTCACCCAAGCTTGATTGGGATTACATCATACATTTGGAAGTTGATGCTGAACCACCAAAACTGAAGCCGTATAAAGTCCCCCGTTATCAGCGAATAGCATGGGAAGGCATCATCAAGGATATGCTTAACACAAGGGAGATACGGCTGAGCTACAATCCTTATTCCTTTCCGGTTGTTATGATCAGAAAAAAACATGGGCCGGGGCGAGGGTGTGTTGATTTCAGACAATTGAATGCCATCACCATGAAAAATAGATTTCTTGAGCATGTTTTTGAGGATTGGCTAGGTGAGCTACACGGCTCCAGAATCTTCTCCAAGTTTGCTCGGGCTTTAATGAATACAGTGTTTGCTGATTTCTTGAGGAAGTTTATTCAGGTATTCTTTGATGACATATTTATTTATAGCATGAATTGTAATGATCATTTGAAGCACCTGGAGGTTGCATTGAAATGTTTGAGAGAAAATCACCCAGTAGTCAAGAAGATTAAATGTGTGTTTGCTATGGGCACCATGGAATATTTGGAACATGTGGTCAATTCCTCAGGAGTCTTTATTGATCCGAACAACATAGCTGATGTACTTACTTGGCCCTCACTGCATACTGTCTTCAAATGGAGGGGGTTTCTTGGCTCAACAGGTTATTCTCAGCAAGTAGTCCAAGGTTATGAGTATAGACATTTCCCGGAGTTACTGAAGAATGATCGTTTTAAATGGGAAATGGAGCATACAAGGACTTTTGAACATTCCAAACAGTCTTTGATTACCTGTCTGGTTCTAGGCCTACTTGATTTGGGCAAGGCATTTGTGCTTGAAACTGATGCAAGTGGTTCAGGTATTGTGGCTATCTTAATGCAGTCCGATTGGCCGACAGCATATTCCAGTAACTTCTTGGGACCAAGGGTTGAGGGGATACAACATAGATTACTTCTCAAGCTTATGGAATTTGGCTTCCAAATGGAATGTAAGAAAGGAAAAAAGAATAAAGCTACTGATGCTTTTTGTCGGATGGAACATCCAGTTCAAGAAACTGAAGTATGTAATGCTCTCACCTATGCTATTATGGAGTGGGTTACTGTGGTTAAAACTTGAAAGACCATGTGGAGGTCTATCCTTGTGTGTGATGAGTAATTGACAAGATTTGTGATTGGATTGATTTGAAATTGAGTTTGATTTGAATTGGATCCTCAAATTGAAGCAATTTGAGTGTTGGTTGCTTTTCCTAGTGCTATCGGCCTGGGGGCAGTAGCACCGGACCATTGGACGCAATTATGATTGATTAATGATTGTGGGATAATCATTGAGAATATTTGTGGGCATTGCTATGTGAAAGGTTTTTCCTTGTCTTTGATGGTTGCGGGGTGGCGGTGCTAGGTCATGGTGAGGCGGAGGATGACCGGGACTAGGCGAGAGCGCGGAGGTCCAGACGGTCGGGAGATCGCGGAAGATGATCGGAGGCGGAGTCGGGCAAGCCAAGAAGATAAGGAAAGGAGATGATGCTAGCTAGATGCCGCATGGATCAATGAGGGCCGTCGGATTGCGGTCTAGTTGATAGGTTAGCGGGTCTAGGTAGTATGCTTTGAAAACGTGCAAGAAAACCCGGTATGTGTGGGGTTTTGGGTTAGCCCTTGCATGGCTGTATGAGTGGGTCAATCCTAGCCCTTAGATGAGTGTCCTAGGGTTGAGGGACTCATCCAAGGGTGGTAGGTGGCCCAAGAGTTGTATAAATAGGGGTGGAGGGTGGCCTCCTCCCTTGAAGGTTTGAGTTGCTCCTTTGAGCTTTGCCCACATGAAGTGAGGCTTTGTAAACCTTCCCACCAGAAATACAAAGAAATTTCTTTGCATCATTGTGAATTTAAATTCTGCATTTACATTATGTCTTTACTTTACATAATTTAAATTCAGCATTTACATTACGCATTTACTTTCCGCAATCTACATTCATGCAATTTGGATTTGCCTCCCCTCCTTCTAAATGCTGATCTTGGATGTTTTGAGTGTGTTCATATGGTTTTACATCTCTTTTGCACTCTTTGATTGAGTAGAGATCATCTCTTCTTTCAAGTTCCAGTTCTGTCCAGAACTTGTTTTTCGCACAGCAGTTAGTCTTTGATTTTTAGAAAAATCTAGAAAAATCCTTCTTGAGTGATTCTTATTGGAGATTGTGCGGGACTCCTATACCCATCTGTAGAAAAAGTTTGGAGTCCACTGGTTTCACCGTTTGGGTGCTATGAAGTGAAAACCGAGCCCCAAATTTTCTGCCCGAAGTTTCTGACTGTCTGTGTTCATAGATTTATGATGATTTTTCTACTTGGCTTTTTGATCTGAATTTTGGTGGAGAGCTTCATGACTCATCTTCTCATAGGGAGAAAATTTCTCATAATTTTTGAGCAGCAGAAACCCACCAACCTCCTGTTCAAATTAAAGACAGATTCTGGAAATATCTGCTTTTGCTTTTCTAAAAGAGACTTTTGTGTTTTGGCTTGATCTCTTTTAGAAAAGAAGTATTTGAATTGATTCCTCTTTCTTTTGGACACTTGACAACCAGGATTGTGATTGAAAAATCCTCACATATTTTATGGATAATATTCATGTAAACTAGGGATGCACATAGTTGTCTAGTCGTTCGGTTTTTATGGTTTTTCACGATTTCCCTTGCGCGATCTTTTCTCGGTTTTAGTTGGAGTATTTTGGGGAAAATTTATTTGCGACCATTCACCCCCCCTCTGTTCGCCATCTCGATCCTTCAATTGGTATCAGAGCCGGTTTTGCTCTTCCATAGATCTTGACCGGTCTCAAGAGCCATGGCGACGGACAAATATTCCACCAAGCCTCCAATTTTTTCTGGTGTTGATTTTCCTTTTTGGAAATCCCGGATGGAGTCATACATCACTGCCCAGGGCTTCCTGATATGGCAGAAGGTGAAGCTCCCATATGAGGTTCCTGCCGATGAGAACGTCACGGCCGGCAATATGGCTGACGTTGAGGCAAATGCTAAGGCGAGGAACATTCTCATACAGGGACTCAGCCGCAGTGAGTATGATCGGATTTCTCACCTTCGCTCCGCCCACGAGATTTGGGTAACCCTCGATGCTTACCATGAGGGCACTACTCAAATCAAGACCGTGAGGCAGGATCAGTTCAAGCGCGAGTACAACAAATTTGAACAACGCGCTGGTGAGAGTCTCGATGAGTGCTTTGGTCGGTTTACCAAGATTTTGAGCGACCTCCGAGCAGTCGGTTGTATATACCCTGACTCGGACAATGCTCGGCATTTCTTGACCGCACTCGACCTTCGGTTTGGGAGATGAAGGTGACCACCATCAAGGACACCAGCGATCTGTCGACTCGACTCTTGGCGGGCTTTATTCCGCCTCAAGACTCATGAGATTGATGTCGCTCTCGGAAGACGAAATCTCGATCGATGGCTTTGGTCACCGATCCCATTGGGTCCTCTTCGGATTTTCTCTTGACGTTGCTTCGGTTTTTCTCTCTCGCTCTTTGCGGCGTAGCGATGAAATTCTGGAACAATTTCCAGAAAATGAGCTTGCTCTTGTCGCTCGAAAATTTTCCAATATTTACAAGAGAGTGAGAGAGAGGAAGAGAGGTGGCATGATCACCTGCTTCGAGTGTGGTGGCCCCAACCACATTCGAGCAAACTGCCCCAAGCTGGAGAAGGGCAAGAACGATGTCAGCGGTTTGGGCAAGAACGACTACACCGACAAGAACCGCAACAAGAAGCCTCCGGTTCAGTGAACGGTAGCGAGAAGAAGTACCGCAACTTCTCCAAAAACAAGAAGCTCTTCCACGCGTCCTCGCCGCCCTCGACGACATCAACCTCTCCGACACGGAGACATGGAGCGACAAGGCGAGGATGATCCGCAAGAGAAGAAAGGCGGCGACTTCTCCGGCATGTGCTTCATGGCGGCGCCATTGAAGTGAGCGACTCCGTGTCAGACAAATGACACGGATGAGGTACCCACCTCGACGAGTTAAATGATGCCTTCAGTAAATTAGACAAGTTTCATGCTAAGGCTAGGTCGAGGTGTTACGAGTTAGAGAAGGAGGTAGATAGATTGTCTCGGAAGTTAGCTTCACTTAAATCATGTTCATCCCGAGACTCGATAGTTGTACTCTCTGTGATGCTTTGCTTGAGGAGTTGGAGAACCTAAGGACCTGCATGATAGTGTGGTTTCGATCTTGAGGCTCTTAGGTCAAAGGATGCTAGCACATGTTCTATTGATCCTATTCCTATTGATGCTAGTTTTCTTCATAATCACACAAGCGCATCTTGTGAAAATTGCCCTAAGCTACTTGCTGAAATTGATGCCATGGGTTGTCACCTTAGGAAGCTTTACGCTAGAAATGATGAACTTGAATTGCATGCTTCTAAGGACCCAGTCGGCTCATGTGAGGGTTTGTAAGCAACTAAAATTGATAATGAAGCTTTGAATGCCAAGTGTGCGCAACTTGCTAAGGACTTACTAGTTAAGTCGATAATGATTGCTTTACGTGTATTGGGGTTAAGGATGGCGTGGATAAGGTCCACATGAGCTTAGGAAGAAGATAAAGGCCTGAGTTGGTAGAATTAGAAATGCTTCTTGTGCTTCTGTGAGTCTCTCAAATTTGAGGCGGTAGTGTATAGGGAACAATATGCACGCGTTGTTCAATCCTCTTCTTCGGCTCTTCTTCTACTCCTTCCCTTGCTCTTCTTGTGCCTCTCTCTTCCGGAGTGTGAGTATCTCATGAGCACTCTTGAGAAATTTGTTGGAGGCAAGAAGAAGCTCAATCTCATTCTAGACCGGTCCAAGGTTAGCGATTCAATCAAGGTCTAGGATTTGATTACTTGGAGCACGCAGGCGCATCCGCCTTCAGTTATGCGTGCTTCCAAGAGTGGTGAGATTGTGGTTGCTCCCACGGTGAGCACCACTGTGTTTAGGTCTCTTTGGTGTGGTCCATGGGACTTGACCGAAGGATGCTTCTCTGTTATACGCCTCTAACAAGGCAAAGTACACATGCACCTTTCAGAAGAAGGATGGTCACCTAGTAGATTTACATTTTAGACGCGCCAAGATCACCAGGCGTGGCGTGTTGCTGCACTTAGGGTATTCAGGTCATCCCTGACTCGAGTGCTCTAAAACGCGACCGCTTCTAAACGAGTTAGAGAGTCGCTTTGTTTTTGGGCGACATCCAGACTCGGTTTTCATCTTTGTTGATCGAGTTTTAGTTCAGAGTTGCTCGTGGTCGATTTTTCGCCGTCCTCTTGATATTCCTCGTTTTTCCCATCGAGGTAGATATCGGCGTGAGGTGTTCGGGTAGGAGATTTAGGCGACCTCGTTGGGATGGTCCGCCTTTGCACCACGGCGAGCCAAACCGATGATGACTCCTAGATCTTCCACTACAACCGCTTCTTCCGATCTTGTTAGAGTTGAGCGTCGAGAGACACTAGAGTCGATCTTCTTCTTTTGTGATTTGGTACTTGAGGCGTCGTATAATTGATATTGGGTTCCCAAGTCTTCACTTTATCCCGATCTTGAGTCTTCTCTTCGACTTGATCAGGTTAAATCGGATGGGGAAGGAGATGTTTGGATTGTTGACTCGGTTGTTCTCGCCATATGACCGGAGATTCTCGTTGGTTCTCTTTCCTAGTCCGAGCCCCCGGTGATGAGTTGATCACTTTTGGGGATGTGTCTTCAGGTAGGGTCATTGCAAAAGGTACCGTCTGCATTAATAACAATTTTATTCTTAAAGACGTTGCCTTAGTGAGTAAGCTGCAATATAATTTGCTTTACTTTCTCGGCTTATCGATGACTCTTCGAGGTAAGCTTTAAGAGCAATGCTTGTAGAATTCTCGATTCATCGGAGAGTTAGTTTATGGATTTCTAGATTTGGGAGAGTCTTTCGTCTGATTTTTCTGTTTCTTCCGGAGACTCTCTTGGTGTTTGATTGCTTCGAGTCCGTGATCTCTCCTTTTGGCATAGGAGACTTGGTCACATTGGTTTTGATCATTTGACCCGAGTTAGCGACCGCGATCTTATTAAGTGGTTTGCCCAAACTCAAGATGGTCAAAGACTTAGTTTGCTCTCCTGCCGACATGGCAAGATGGTTCTTGCTTCTCATCCTCCGATCCACCGTAGTGATGATTGATGCACCAGACAGCTTTTACACATGGACTTTGTTGGTCCGGCTAGAGTGCGATCAAGCAGGAGGAAGTGGTATGTCCTTGTCATTGTTGATGATTTTTCGAGGTATTCTTGGGTATTTTTCATGGCCTCGAAGGATGAGACTTTTCTCACTTGAGGATTTGTTAGTAGGTTGTCTATCGAGCTCCCGGTGCATTACGAGCTATCTGTGATGATAATGGCCTGAGTTCAAGAATTCCTACTTTGAGAGTTTCGTGTGGAGTCTGGTTTAGAGCATCGGTTCTCTTCTCCTACACCCCTCGTGAGAATGGCGTAGTGGAAAGGAAGAACAGGACTCTGGTTGAGATGGCCAGACGATGCTAGATGAGTCTGATACTCCTAGGAAGTTTTAATGAGGCTATAGCTCTTGCTTGTCATGTTTCTAATCGCGTGTTTTTGAGAGCACATTTGCATCGCACTTCTTATGAGTTGAGGTATGGGCGAAAGCCCAGTGTTTCTCATTTTCGCGTTTTTGGTTGCAAGTGTTTTATCTTGAAGTCTGGTAATCTAGATAAGTTTGAGTCTCGTTCTTCTGATGGTATCTTTCTAGGTTACTCGACTTCCTCTCGTAGCTATAGGGTCTAGAGTTGTGATGTGAATAGGATCATAGAGACCTGTGACGTGACCTTTGATGAGGCTAGCCCAGGTGCTAGACCTGATATTTCAGGCTCTTCTTATCCCTCCGAGACCATCTTTGTAGAGGATGAGGATGATGGAGATGATGGTGTTCCACGATCCGATCTCCTCTTCACCGAGGTGCCTCCTGTTTCCATTTTCGCACCTCGGGAAGATCGGCCTTTGCCTTGAGACTCTCCTTGGTGAGTGGCTCTGTTCCTACCTCTTCTCCTCAAGAGGTAGATGCCACTCGCTTCGGTCCTCCTCGCCACATTCAACGTTCTCATCCACCGAGCAGATCATTGGTGATCTGTTTGAGCGAGTGACACGCTCAAAATCAGGCTTATCTTCTTCTGCCTTCACTCTGCCTTTGTTGCCTCTTTTGAGCCAAAGGATGTTACTCATGCATTATCCGATGAATCATGGATTAATGCTATGCATGAGGAACTGGAAAACTTTGAGAGGAACAACGTTTGGCGGCTTGTAGAGCCCCATCTGGTCATAATGTCATTGGGACCAAGTGGGTGTTCAAAAACAAAGAGTGAGGATGGGGTTGTCGTTCACAACAAGGCTAGGCTAGTTGCACAGGCTTCACTCAGGTTGAGGGTCTTGACTTTGAGGAGACCTTTGCCCTCAGTAGCTAGACTAGAGGCTATTAGAATCTCGCTTGCATTTTCTCGCATCCCGTGGCTTCAAGCTCTATCAAATGTATGTCAAGAGTGCATTTCTCAATGGCTTCATTGAGGAAGAGGTGTATGTCAAGCAACCTCCGAGATTTGAGAACCCCAAATACCCGAACCATGTCTACAAGCTTTCCAAAGCCTTGTATGGACTTAAAGAGCCCCTAGAGCTTGGTATGAGAGGCTTAAGTCCTATCTTCTCGATCATGGTTTCAAAATGGGTATAATAGACAAAACTCTATTCATCGAGACACGAGATTCTCATTTCCTTCTCGCCCAGATTTATGTGGACGATATTATCTTTGGTGGCTCATCTCGGTCTCTTGTGTCTCATTTTTACAAGTGATGAGCACAGAATTTGAGATGAGTATGATGGGTGAGTTGAGCTACTTTCTTGGCTTCCAAATCAAGCAGACTCGGGGGTACTTTCCTACACCAAGGTAAGTACACTCGGGACCTCTCAAACGGTTTGATATGTGCGATGGGAAGCCCGTGATGACTCCTATGGCCACCTTCTTGTCCTCGAGCCCGATGAGGATGGTGAGCTGTTGATCAAAAGGAGTTCGGAGCATGATTGGCTCCCTCTTGTATCTTATCGCCTCATGGCCGGACATACACTTTCTTTGTGTGTATGTGCGCTCGTTTCGAGCTTCTCCTCGTGTCTCTCATCGCCATGGCGGTGAAGCGCATCTTTAGGTACCTTGAGCTACCATTGATTATGGTATCTCGGTACTCTTCTTCCTCTTGTCTATCCCTTAGAGCCTTTTCCGATCTTGACTTTGCGGTGTAGGATAGATAGGAAAAACACCGGCACTTGCCAATTCATTGGCACTTCTCTTGTTTCTTGGTCGTCTAAGAAGCGGTCCGAGTCGCCTGACCCACCGGCGAGGCCGAGTATGTTGTTGCAGCCGATTCTTTGTAGCTGTGTGCTCTAGATGAGATCGACTTTGCGGGACTTTGGGTTAGAGATAGAGAGTGTTCCACTTTTTCGTGATAACACTTCGCTATTTGCATTGCCAAGAACCGGTCGGCACTCCGGACCAAGCACATTGATATTAGATATCACTTCCTTAGAGACCATGTGAAGAAAGGAGACATAGTGCTTGGTTTGTGGAGAGTGACCACCGGTTGGCGATATCTTTACCAAGCCTTTGGATAGCTCTAGGTTTGTTGCCTTGAGGAGTGAGCTTGGAGTTGTGTGCCCTTACGGCTTATTGTGAGGGGAGGTGGTTTGTACTTTATGTATTATATGTATATATTTTCTTCGAGCTTTTTCCTTTCTTTTGTCTTGTTACGGGTGCTATGGGTTTTATTTTCTAGAGTTACGAGTTCACTTCACCTAGACTTGGCATGCCTCGGCATGGACCTCTCATCTTATGCTTTAGGATGCTATTCTCTTCTTCTTCTCGGTTGAGCTCACTCACAGTCTTGTAGGTCTAGCAGTGTTGGGCCCCTGGTAGGCACAGGCTGTGTTTGCTCTGAAATTTGGAGTTTGAGAGCTAGCTTTCCTTTGTCGATCATTGGGGAAGATGAGAGCGAGTTTGAGCCTAGTGTTCTCTGCTATCTTTTCTATACTCTATAGTCACCCGGTTTGCGTTTCTCAATCTTTCTCTCCTCATTTACGTATTTTTGGCTTGATTGAGTTCTTGAGTTTCTCATTTGCCTAATTCGCTAATAACTCAATTTGAACCAAATTTGGGCTTAAAATTGATTCACATGTTGAGGAGGAGTTTGGGAACTGTGGATGCATTGCATATAGACTGCATTTTCTTTTGTTTTATGAGCTTTGTCTATTATGCAATTGACTCAATCTTCATGTAATGCACCTTGCTACATCTTTTGAAGAAAATCACTAGCTTGAATTGTCCAAGTTCATCCATCATGCTAAGCTTGTTAAAATTTGAAAATTGAAAGTTTTAAGCTGAAAAACTTGATGAAACATGTTGCTTTTTCTTGCTAAGTTTAGTTTCTAGAGGTATTTACCATGATTTGTGAAATTTTGGAGTTCTCTAGAGTCCCTATAGCAACTTGGGTGAAACTAGCTTGATCCATACTTGAGTCCTTCAAATTGCTCATATGTGCTAAAATGAAAACAAAAATTGACTCTTTTGTGCAAAATTGATCTCAACACTTTGCATTCACGAGGCGCCTCCCATTGCACTTGGGATGAACTTGGAATGCATCGTGTATGACCAAGACCATCCTCTTAAGAGTTCTTCTTGAGATGGTCGAAGATGGCATGAGTCAATTACTCTTGAAAAATGCAAATAAACAAAAAACATATGTGGGTAAAGAATGCAAATTATGTCAAACATTTGCACCCCGCTATGTCTTTTCAAATACTAAGGCAAAATTTGCATTATATGGAAAATGAGCTCGAAGGACCTTGTATGCACATCCAGATTCCCCAAAGTGTTGAGTAGGTTGAACTCTAGGTTTTCCATTTGATGCTATGAGTGGTGTTTGCTTCTAGCTTTGAAACTTTTGCTAAGTTTTGCACTTGTTCAAATCTTGCTAAAATAAAATCTTGTAAACAAAGCTTGTGAGCAAAATGAATTTGTTCTTGGAGACATCCAAGTTTAGTTATTTTCTAAATTGATTAGCTTGGTGTCATATCTTGTCATTATGATCAGTTGGATAATCTTCAAAACTCCTTAGGTTGCATCTCATGCATACATATTCAAAGGGGGATAAAATATAAAAAAATGACTTCTTGATGCCTATATTGCCAAAAGGGGGAGAAAATGTAGAAAAGGCATCTTCAAAGGAAAAATTCTAATCCACCTTGGTTCTTATGATCTTTGTGACAATTGCAAATTTTTATGATCATAAGCATATTCGAGTGTTCATTGTGAGTTTTATTGGATATTTTAGAGCTTTTGTGGAAAACTTGCTCTTTCTTTTATATTGCTCTAAAATCTTTCTAGCCAACTTGGTCATGATATTATTTCCTTCTCTCTGGACCGAGTTTGGCTTTGCATTCAAATTGCTTTCTTCTTCTCCTTCAAACTCAAACTTATGCCTTTTCATGTGTTTGTCAATATACTCATCAAGGGGGAGATTGAAAGACCATGTGGAGGTCTATCCTTGTGTGTGATGAGTAATTGACAAGATTTGTGATTGAATTGATTTGAAATTGAGTTTGATTTGAATTGGATCCTCAAATTGAAGCAATTTGAGTGTTGGTTGCTTTTCCTAGTGCTATCGGCACAGGGCGTGTACCGGACCATTGGGCTTAATTATGATTGATTAATGATTGTGGGATAATCATTGAGAATATTTGTGGGCATTGCTATGTGAAAGGTTTTTCCTTGTCTTTGATGGTTGCAGGGCGACGGTGCTAGGTCATGGTGAGGCGGAGGATGACCGGGACTAGGCGAGGAGCGTCGGAGGTCCAGACGGTCGGGAGATCGCCGGAAGATAATCGGAGACGGAGTCCGGGCAAGCCAAGAAGATAAGGAAAGGAGATGATGCTAGCTAGATGCCGCATGGATCAATGAGGGCCGTCGGATTGCGGTCTAGTTGATAGGTTAGCGGGTCTAGGTAGTATGCTTTGAAAACCGTGCAAGAAAACCCGGTATGTGTGGGGGTTTTGGGTTAGCCCTTGCATGGCTGTATGAGTGGGTCAATCCTAGCCCTTAGATGAGTGTCCTAGGGTTGAGGGACTCATCCAAGGGTGGTAGGTGGCCCAAGAGTTGTATAAATAGGGGTGGAGGGGTGGCCTCCTCCCCTTGAAGGTTTGAGTTGCTCCTTTGAGCTTTGCCCACATGAAGTGAGGCTTTGTAAACCTTCCACCAGAAATACAAAGAAATTTCTTTGCATCATTGTGAATTTAAATTCTGCATTTACATTATGTCTTTACTTTACATAATTTAAATTCAGCATTTACATTACGCATTTACTTTCCATAATCTACATTCATGCAATTTGGATTTACCTCCTCCTTCTAAATGCTGATCTTGGATGTTTTGAGTGTGTTCATATGGTTTTACATCTCTTTTGCACTCTTTGATTGAGTAGAGATCATCTCTTCTTTCAAGTTCCAGTTCTGTCCAGAACTTGTTTTTCGCGCAGCAGTTAGTCTTTGATTTTTAGAAAAATCTAGAAAAATCCTTCTTGAGTGATTCTTGTTGGAGATTGTGCGGGACTCCTATACCCATCTGTATAAAAAGTTTGGAGTCCACTGGTTTCACCGTTTGGGTGCTATGAAGTGAAAACCGAGCCCCAAATTTTCTGCCTGAAGTTTCTGACTGTCTGTGTTCATAGATTTATGATGATTTTTCTACTTGTATTTTTTATCTGAATTTTGGTGGAGAGCTTCATGACTCATCTGCTCATAGGGATAAAATTTCTCATAATTTTGTGAGCAGCAGAAACCCACCAACCTCCTGTTCAAATTAAAGACAGATTCTGGAAATATCTGCTTTTGCTTTTCTAAAAGAGACTTTTGTGTTTTGGCTTGATCTCTTTTAGAAAAGAAGTATTTGAATTGATTCCTCTTTCTTTTGGACACTTGACAACCAGGATTGTGATTGAAAAATCCTCACATATTTTATGGATAATATTCATGTAAACTAGGGATGCACATAGTTGTCTAGTCGTTCGGTTTTTATGGGTTTTCACGATTTCCTTGCGCGATCTTTCCTCGGTTTTAGTTGGAGTATTTTGGGGGAAAATTTATTTGCGACCATTCACCCCCCCTCTGTTCGCCATCTCGATCCTTCAAAACTGGTAATGAACATGATGATAAAATAGCACAAATCGGGTCGGACTTGCGAACTGGAGTCGATTTGACTGGGACGTACAAACTGGAATCAGAAAGTCGCAATTACAAGGGCTGGATGTATGTTGGAAACGATAATACTCTCAGAATTATGAAGAAAGGGAGTGCTATTACACAATGGCGCATACCATGGGTAAATTTGGCTGATGAGAATGCTAGTTGGGAAAAGTATCTTGAACTATTTGCTCTTCCATATGAGGATGAAGAGGAATCTGAGATATCTCATGCTCTTGCATCAGTGATAAGTGGCTATGAATTAGCTGAACATTCTGGCAGTAAGGCAAAAAGGAGCACTTTGCCAATGTCTTTTATATTGCTGTCATTACAATGGAGAGTTAGAAATGATGAATGGTTTGATAATTCAACCCAGCTGGGCTGCCTAATTTCATGGATTTTTCCTAATTATCAAGCGCAAAGAATCACTTTTGTACATCAAGGGGTTGTATATGAGGAGAAGTCAAGCATGCAATGGACTCCTGGTATTGAACAGTCCGCTTACATCAATACGTGGACTTACTCCGGAACAGCTCCTGATCTTGAAGTAATGGCATTTACTTGTATATCTACTGGCAATGTGAAGACTCCATGGTTTTCCATTCACCAAGTCAACATTTCCTATTTCCAACTTGAGGACAAGTTGGTGCTTGAGAAGGGGGGAATTGTCAGGAGCTGTAAAGTAGCTGGGTTCAGAAGAATTGAAGAAGCGGGAAGTCAGAAGAAAACAGAGGAAGCTGAAGGAGGAGTTTAAGAGAAATCAACGATCAGCATGAAATGCGAAGGGTTTCGGTCAATCCAACGGCCACATGACGCGCAACAGTGAATTCCGGATGCTTTTTGCTGATGTTTGTCGCTTTCTCCCATTTACCTGTTGTTTTACCTTGGTGCTGGAACTTTCTCTTTTACTGCTGTAAAACTGAATGGATGTATAAATTCGGAGTGGGGAATGGAAAAGAACGAACCTTCCGCATATATTTTCCAGTCACTTTAGGTTAGTGTAGAACCCTAGCTGTAGTTCTTGTTCTTGGGTGTGGCGGCGGCGGTCAGGTTCTACTGAACTTCCGATCTTCAGAGCCGGAATCAGTTTGGGGCCTGACACCCCCCCCCCGGCGCGCATCGATCACTCCAGATCGGAGATCTCCCGTGTCACGGACGTGGGCTCCTGGACTGGGCTCACTTGCGGCCCACTCGACTGAGAGCAAGGGGCAGTACAAAAGCTACAAAGCAGAAGTGGAGAAGGGCATCGAAGAACCAGAGTTGCTTTCCTCCTCCCTAGAACCTTCTCTGCTCTGAATCTCCTCTGTATCTCCTTCACTCTTGCTGCCTACCCTGAATTCTCTGCTTCTTCTAGTCAAACATCTATCCAATTCTCATTGTTACTCTTCAAGTATTAGTATGATTAGCATTAGCAAGGTTGGACTGTGACATTTGGTATCAGAGCTACGCACCTGAGGTTCCACCGCCACCGATCTTCATCGCGCAGTCCGTCGTCTTCCGTGCCGTCGCGACCTTCAGTATCTCGGTCTCCTCGGCTCCGACACCGATCTCCTCCGCGGACCATCTGCGGGATTGTGTCGTTCCTTGGCGCAGATCTCTGACTCAGTCCGCGCGGTTCTCGACCACGGTTCGCCTCGTCGGCCTTGCGCGGCTTCCTCCGAAGTCGCCGACGCGGCCTTGGCGTTGCTCTCTGGCCGCGCCATTCCGGCCGCTCCTTCAAGTCCGCTGTTGCAGCCACACCGACGCATTCCTTTGGCGAAGTCCTCTCAAGGAGTTCTCGTGAAGAGACAAAAGCAAGAAGGTGCGTATTTGACTAGTTCCATTGAAAGGTTTTCAGTAGGACTTGCAAGCAGACTAGAAGTGAACTCACGTGAGAAAATCCAAGAAGACTAACAAGAGAGCGGTCGGTTTGTTTGTTGGACTTGAATCCGATCCAGAGGAGGATGGCTCGAGTCGCGATGTTAGCCATATGTTTGATGAAATGTCGGGCTACCAGAGGCAAACACCGCCATATCCTTCATGTCACGGTGAGTCATGTGCTCTATCCGATGACCGAGGAGGTGTTCACAGTCTTTGACACATTTGGCGCTGAAAAGGTGTATGTGCTTGGGAGGACAAATAGCGTGGAGGTGCTCATCCTATTCGGTCAAGCCATGACGCAACGCTTGAGCTCGAGAGGCCCTTCATGGCGCTGCATCTCGACAACTGCTGTTGGCTGGATATCGATGGTGTCTTGCGTCCTCAAGATGTGCAGAACAGGAATGCTAGTTTCACTTGTTCAAGGCCCAAGGTAGCTTCAGTGACTGACCAGTCAATAGCAAAGCCAGAAAAGCCAAGGCAAAAGAAGCACACAGTTGATCCTACAGCTCCAGAATTCATGCCACTCCCATTATTTGAAGAATGCTTTCCAGGGAGTACCAAAGAATCCAGTGAAATTGTTCACGAAGAATCTGGTCATGTTCTCAAGGTTCCATTTCGGAGAGTCCATTTGACTGGAGATCAGAAACATTTTGAGGAAGGTTCCTATGAGGGTACAACACAGGAAGGAGGTCTTGTTGTCTCTGCTACAGAAGCTAGTAAGGAAAGTATATTCGCTGCTACAGACATTCGTCAGGAAGCAGTAACCAAAGGAGATGACCTAGAATTTGTTCCAGGTGACAAGTTGCTGCCAAGCTTTAAGGATGTGCCCAGCACAGAGAAGCATAACTTGTTCGTCAAGAAGTTGAACTTGTGCTGCACCACATTTGACTTCACTGATCCGACAAAGAGCATAAAGGAGAAGGAAATAAAGAGGCAAACATTGTTGGAACTCGTTGACTATATTGGCTTGGCCACTGGGAAATTTCCAGAGGTAATTATGCAAGAGATCACAATAATGGTTTCTGTAAACTTGTTCAAGACATTGACTACACCTCCCAGAGAGAACAAGATTGAAGCCTTTGATTTGGGTGAGGAGGAGCCTGTGATGGACCCTGCATGGTCACACTTGCAGATTGTTTATGAGTTGTTCTTGAGGTTCATTCAGTCTCCAGAGACTGATGCCAAGTTGGCTAAAAGATACATTGATCATTCGTTTGTTCTGAGGCTACTTGATCTCTTTGACTCCGAAGACCCTAGGGAGAGAGAATACCTCAAGATGATACTTCACCGTGTCTACGGAAAGTTCATGGTTCATCGGCCATTTATTAGGAAAGCCATCAACAACATCTTCTATCAGTTCATCTATGAAACTGAAAAACACAATGGAATTGCATAGCTATTGGAGATTTTAGGAAGCATCATCAATGGGTTTGCATTGCCACTTAAAGAAGAGCATAAATTGTTCCTTATCCGGTCCTTGATTCCACTTCACAAGCCAAAGTGCGTTTCAATGTATGATCAACAGTTGTCTTACTGCATTACCCAGTTTGTTGAAAAAGATTGCAAACTTGCAGACACAGTCATGAGGGGCCTACTGAAATATTGGCCTATCACAAACAGCTCCAAGGAGGTGATGTTTCTGGGTGAGTTAGAAGAGATATTAGAAGCTACACAACCTGCAGAGTTTCAGAAATGCATGGTTCCTCTTTTCTGCCAGATTGCACGTTGCCTGAACAGTTCTCACTTTCAGGTTGCCGAGAGATCATTGTTTTTGTGGAACAATGACCATATCGAAAATTTGATCAAACAAAACAGTAAGGTGATTTTACCTATCATCTTCCCTGCACTGGAGAGAAATTCCAATGGGCACTGGAACCAAGCTGTGCAAAGCCTCACTCTTAATGTAAGGAAATTGTTCTCTGATCATGATCCTGGATTATACGACGAGTGTCTGCGGAAATATGAGGAAGACGAAGCCAAAGAGAAGGAGACCAAATTGAAGCGAGAAGCCAAATGGAGACGCCTAGAAGAGATTGTTGAGCTCCTGAGGTACCACTCCACCAAGAGTAAAAGTCAGACTTGCAGTTCCCATGGGACCACAGTGGTGTTGACATGTCAGATCTACGGTTTGCTATCATCGGCTTGGGGACAAGCCGAAATTCAAGGAGGGAGGAATGTCACGGACGTGGGCTCCTGGACTGGGCTCACTTGCGGCCCACTCGACTGAGAGCAAGGGGCAGTACAAAAGCTACGAAGCAGAAGTGGAGAAGGGCATCGAAGAACCAGAGTTGCTTTCCTCCTCCCTAGAACCTTCTCTGCTCTGAATCTCCTCTGTATCTCCTTCACTCTTGCTGCCTACCCTGAATTCTCTGCTTCTTCTAGTCAAACATCTATCCAATTCTCGTTGTTACTCTTCAAGTATTAGTATGATTAGCATTAGCAAGGTTGGACTGTGACATCCCGCCGCAATCCCCGCCTCCTCTCCAATTCTGCTAATCTGCTTATCTTGGTTGGGAGCTCTGTTGGTTTCTGGTTCACGTGATTTCGATCTGATCCACCCTGTTTGCGCTCCGTCGCCTCTCCTAGGGTTCCGCAGGACCTCGTTGTCGCCAGCGGCCCGTGCTCTCTCTACAAGTGGGTGCGAGGTACGCTCCCTATGCGCCGCCGCTCCTCTCTAATCCTTGTTGCTGTGAAATATTTATCCTTTCTTCCTGCGATGCAATGTGAGTGTGCGCTTACGGTTTCCATTGCTTGAATTCCAGCAGAAGTTTATTAGAGGCTTTGCTTTGGTTTGGCGCAGGCACGCGATAGCCTAATGTGCCACAAGGATAGAATTGCCCCTGGCCTTTTCTCATAGGCTGCCTGTTTGCTTGGTTGCGACTTGCTGAATATCGATTATGTGGTCTTGCCATTTGGTTGGTTATCATGCGCATTCCCTTGTAGGATTAGCAATTATGGGGTCGTGAAAATTGCACACATGTTATCGACTGATCGGCAATTGGTTGATAATCATGCGCATTCCCTTGTAGGGAAGGTCTGATAGTTGTACTGCACGACTCATATGACCAAACAAATAAACAAAAAACAATAATTGTCCCTGTTTCTTGTACCAGCTGCATCAGATATTCTTATGCCCTCTTTCTGATGTAGTCTGCCGCAATCCTTTTACTTTTGGAATGGAACAGATTGACAAGAGGGTTGTTAGATTTCTGTTTAGTCCTTCCAGATTTCAAAACCTGCAAACACATTACTCTTATAGTAATAAGTTCAGTTGAAACAAACAGCACAAAAATCGAGATTTTTTGGAGACTGCCACCAACACGTCAAACTATTTCTGCTAAATTTCAAGCGTCTGGTATGGATATTGCATGCCTCCACATCTATTCTTTGTTTACACTTATTTCTCAACAATGTATGGGCCAATAAGTACACACAGCTAATTGAATTTCCTTCTTAAACATGATGTCTGTTTCATGATTTAGCCTTCTCATTCAGCTGATAATGTTTTTACATTATTCCCATATAGAGGATAGGTTGTCCGCTCTGAAAGCCAAGGACAAGGAACAAGGGGCAGAAGCTGCAAAGGCCGAACCAAACACTGAGGTTCTCTTCCTGTGCAGCTACGATGGCTGCGGGAAAACTTTTGTTGACGCAGGGGCTCCTAGGAAGCATGCTCATGTCCATGGGGAGAGGCAGTATGTGTGTCACTATGAGGGCTGTGGCAAGGTATTGTGTATTGCTTATTTTCTCACGTGCGTCGCAGAGTCATTTCCCAGATTGTAGTGACATTGTTGCCTCTGAGTTGCTTCGCTAATGTTTGTTGCTGAATCTGATTTTGCAGAAATTTTTAGACAACTCTAAGTTGAAGAGGCATTTCTCTACTAATATAAAGCAGCAGTTGGTGGCATGGTACGTTCTTCAAGCCGGCCCATAGGTCAGTCCCTAATCTCTCGCGATGCACCGTCCCACCCCAGCGATCCCCCAATCCAGGCCCTAATCTCTCGTCTCTCGCGATGCACAGCCCCAACCCCAGCGATCCCCCACGCCTGATTGCTCGAGATGCCCCAGCCTCGCCCCCAGCCCCGATCCGGGGATTCCCCGCGCTCAATCCCCGCCGTGCCCCGGCCGATGTGCCACCAGCGCATCGCATCGATCGCTCCTCCCCCCGTGGTAATCCACAGCACCCTCCCAATCCAGATATCTCCCGCCGCAATCCCCGCCGTGCCCTTCCCAATCCGAAGATCTGCCATGATTGCGCGTCTCCGCGGTTCTTTCCTTCATCGCCTTGCTCCTGGTAGTTTCCATTTTGTTGCTATGGTTCCTGAGTCTATATAACCCTTCTGTTTGGTTGGTTGTGGTCCTGCAGATTTGCTGCTGTTTGGCGATGAGAGAAGGGGCGTGGTATCCGGTGCTGCAGGCTGGGAATCACGGTGGCGGCGGCGCCTGGCGCGGTTCTGCTACACGCAGCCACAGTAGGCATCCATCTCCTTTGTACTTGTTGCCTAGCTTGTTGAATCGGTGCTCTTTACTTCATGCTCTTTTTTTGGATCTCTGGATCGGAGAAACGGAGAGAGGAAATTACTTTGTAGCTATCCGGTTACATTGGAATGGATATATGATAATGAAAAGTTCTGTTAAATTTCGTGCGAGTTCTCTTTGCTGACATGGTTCTTGGTTGTTTCTTATTCAGGGAGTTGGAGCGCTTAGTTCTTGTGCATTATCGTCAAACATCTGAGGTTCGTTATTTCTCCTTTTATTGTTTTTTGTTTTGCAGTAAATATTCCGATGTTGTTGTATTGCAAGCTTATTTTTTAAGTTCATGTGGTTTTAATCATGTTCTTTCTCTTTCTCATGATATTGTACAGTAGCCTTTTTGATATTTTTATGCGGTTATGCTGCATTGTTGGATTTGGATGTGCAATTGATTCTAAGGTCTGAGTGCTGCGATGCCAAGAGGCCATGCTATAGCCTGCAATTAAACTTGAAATAGCATCTGAAATTCATTTGACTACTGACTCTTCAAAACTCGAGGACCACAATCTATATTCATTAGTGCTAGCATTTCTTTTTGTGCATAAGGATTAACTTCTGAATTGATCCGAAGGAACCTTCAATCTAAGTTTTATTTAAAGAGTTGTTAGCTCGATGGCTGAACAAAGCATTATTTGTTAATAATTTAGTGTCCTGAACTTATCTGCTTTTGAAGGTGTCAACGATGATAGTGGCTTTCTGAGTGTTGTTTCTTGGTGCTCATTGAAATATGGGGGTTTGATCGAACTGATAATAGTGTGTTTGCACATGCTGCCTGACTTGGACATTTTATACTGCTCTCCTGACATTTTATACTGCTCTCCTGACGATTCTACCTAGCTGGTACCGGCCTGACATAATGTATCACCTGCCTTTGTCAAGACGTTATAAGATTATGTTGAAGTAAGGGTGGTAATTGGAGTAGAAATGGATCGTATATAAAATTTTGATTAATTCTGGTTGAGCTCTCGTATGTTTTGTGTTCAATGGCTTTTTCATATCAACTTGGTTCAACACGGAACTTAATAAAAAGGAGTGTGTATACAATAGCTAAGAGGTTGGACCTGAATTGATCTCAACATGTTGTGATAATAGCCGATTCATCCTATGCCCATGAACTTTCTTGTCTACATACACAGTTTGTTTACCCTTTTTGTAGCCTGGGTTTTACTCGGAAGACCAAAGTAGACAATGGTCTACCTTTTTCTCATGTTCAATTGTCTCCGTTCATTATTTTTGTTTTTATGCCTATTACTTACGAGCTTGTTGTTTTTTAGATGGATCTCAAGGATAGCCTCTCCAAATTTAAGCAGCAGCAGGAGAGGTGCCAGTCATCGTTGGCCAGCATATTTTTTTAAGTTCATGTGGCCTATATTTTTTAAGTTCATGTGGTCTTTTGTAGATTAGTTCTTTTAAATAAATTGATCTGAGACTATCATTTTGCATCAAACTCTTGGAATCATGAATGTGAGATCAAATGTGGCACTTGAATTTCTCATATCTGCTGTTGTACTTAATATTAGTAACATATTGCATATATGTAAAGAAACTCACACATGCATTATCTGTTTGTTGGTGAATGTTGGCACTGGATACAGTTCCATTCTGGTTAAATTTCTTTGTGTCAGTTGATGCTGACATATCTAAATCCTGCAGTTTGCATACATTGTGATCAGAGAGTTAGTAACATACTCATCTAATGAGAATCCAGTACGTATTATGTATGCATGTAGGGGCATTCCATAATTACACAATTTTATTGCTTACCTTTATGTTTCGTTACTATTTTTTTTTCCGTAATACGTACTGTTTGATCTTGTAAAACAATTTTCTTTTATTGCCTACCTTTATGTTTCGTTACCAATTTTATTTTTCGTAGCCGTTTTTTTTAGGTTTGCACTTAGAATGTAGCTGTTTTTACTGCTAAGTCTTGTCTTAGGTTGTTAGTCAGTTATTGCTTCATGAGTAGAACCATGGTTAGCCTGCTGATTTGATCCATTCAGATATAAGGATGGATGAGGTCACACAAGCGGTTTTGAACCTGAAGAATTAATGGAGCCAAATTGTTACATAGCTTGAGGAGTGCATTGCTGCAATTGAATCCTGTGGGAAGATGGGAAAAGGGATGGATGAAGCAAGTTCTCTTCCTAGGTTGAATGGTTCTGCACAGGATGCACTGCAATTGCTCAACTCCCTGCAGTGCAGGCTCTATCTTCTGGCAGAGCAGTTACCCACTTTTGAAGAAGTGCAGTCTGGCCAGGCAACCTTAGGATCATGGAAGGAACAGTATCAGAACTAAGCTATTCTTAGTTTCTTGTCCCTTTTTATCTGCCTTGCTTGTTAGTTGTTGTGCCAATTGATTTTGTGTTTGCAGGCTACGTGCGAGCCTGAGGAGTGCCAACTTACAAGCGAAAGAAAGCATTACCAAAGCTGCTCAAGAAGAGGGGTGTGATTTTGCTTCAGTTTATGCTATATTATTGTTTATTGCTTGAACGATACATGCTTCTCCATAATTTAAGGCGCTCTCACTTTCCACTTGCACTTTCTCTAGAGGGAGCTTCTTCTGGGGGGGTGTAGAAGAATCTACCATCCGCAGGCGTAATCTCCAGTAAGTTAGTTTCTGTGAGTTTTTTTCTTTTAAGTATACATTGGGAGTATTTAACAAGTTAGTTGTCATAGTTGCAAGCTTGCAATTGAAAATTTGTTATTCTTCAGTGTTCATTGTATTTGTAGGCAGGCTAATTCTTCAGTAATTGAGCTACACTTCTCTTCAAGCCCTTTTATCCTTGCACACGTAACATATACCAGGTAGAGACACGCGCTACGCTGCGCCGGGCGAATTTTGATAGGAGTGCTCGATCTAGGGCTAGATGCAATTTTTCGGAAGAATGGGCCTTTTTTGCAAAAGGGCTTGGTATGGGTTCGGCTGATTGTCATTGGTGGCCCAAGAACTTCTATTCGGGGTATGACAGAACTCAACTCGTGGATTCCAGATGACAAGCCACCTGTGTGGAATTTGATTGCCATATGGCCATCTGGGAACTTTGTGTATGATTGTGCTGTGATGGGCTGCTGAGTTCACTGGATCAAGGATGAACGGGTGATGTTTAGAAAGAGATGTATGCACAAAGGCAGGCCTGTTTAGCTGCAGCACTCAATTCTTCATCAAGGGATTCTGCCTTCAACCTGGTATCTGATTTAGTTGGCATCAGCAGAGCAGCAGCAGTATCTTGTAACCCTTGAGTTCTAATACATCTGTTTTCACCACAACTAATCCATTTCTTCATTTACATTTGGATCAATCTCATGATTTCAAAGATGAGACCATGCAAAAAGTGTCATATTAATAATATACTAGAAACAACAGATTTTAGAGGTTTTCCATCATTGATGATGATGAAGCGAGTTATTTTGATAATATTTGATTGACTGTGTGTGAAGCAAAGATGGATAACCAATTATGCATGTTATCCCTTTAAGATTCACTATTTCACTTACAAAATTTTTGATCTATCATTTCTTCTATAGTGTTGGTTTTTCCTCCCTGTGTTGGCTGGGGATCGCTTGTCCCCATTCACATTGAGAAAGATAGCCTGGCCACTGGAATCCAGCTAAACTTTATGCACTTGCTACATACAACATATTTAGCTTTAATTCGACATGCATATTTAGCTTTAATTCATGTCGAAGAAAAAACTATAAAAACTTTTGTAATAGAGAAAGATAAATGTTTGATCTTGTAAAATAATTTCCTTTTATTGCTTGACCTTTATGTTTTGTTTCTAATTTTATTTTTCGTAGCAACGCACGGGCATTGAACTAGTAATCTACTAATCTGAACTTGATCAATTAGCGAAAATGTACTAGGTGGCCTACGCGAGAGCATTGTCTTTGCATGTTGAAGTATTGTGTTCAAGTATTGGTCATGTTATTGTTGCCCGTGACCAATTACAAAAGATGTAGTCCCAATAGCATCTCAACTTTATAGCTCTTGCCCTAGGCAATGTATGTGTGTATAATATGTAGCTCACTCCACCCCTTCAAATAGTGGTAGGAGAAAAGTCTTTCTTGCACCTGAAATAAACGGGCTAGTAATATATCAAAACTCTTAGTTTAGGCAAGTGTCCATGTACCGTAATATCACAACAGAAACAACATTTTATCTTTGTTTGGATATAGAACACGTCTATCTAACTCACCTGCATAGAACCTGATGTTAGTGTAATCCTTTCTGAGATGTTACCCTTTTCTCCAGAAGGGATTCGTGCCATTGCTATACACATTGAAATCACGTTTTCGCTCTCGACAATTTAATCACGTTGCTACTTTACTCCCACAACATTGAAATTGCTCCAAGATGCCCTGAAATTGGTTTTGTCCACAACACTGATCGTGCTGCTCCAAAATTTGATTTTGTAAATCACATTTTGAGAAACATGGGGGATGACGTTCTCAGGACAATCCTGGAAAAGTTCCTGAAACGATCAAGAAGATACTAGTGACTTCGTGCACACACCACGATATCTAACAGGTGGATAGCTCATGAATACCTTTTGGTACCATCAAACCAATCTGTCTGAAAAGGAAGCCAGGCCCATTACAGCAAATAGGCAAAGCAATGATAATACATCCACAATGCCAAATGATGATTCTGTAAGAAAGTAGATCTTGTGATTGCTAGGGTCACCACGAAATCCTCGAGCAATCATCGCCTGGACAAAACAGACACACACCAAAAGTTAAATGAGGTGTAGCAATCAAACAATTTCGGCTACAACTAAGTACTATGCCCAATAAAAAAAATTAAGTACTTGAAAATGCTAGGCATCACCAAAGATGTAATCAAGTTTCACCCTTCTTATGAGCAGCGGCGGAATTAGAATTTTTTTGTTATGGATGTACACTTCATACGTGCAACTCTATAATCTTATATAATGATTTCGTAAGATCATAAATCCAATGCAAATATCTGAAATTTACTAAAAGTACAATACAAATAGTTCTAAAATTTTAAAAATCCCAAACCATTAAAATTGGAGCCAATTCAATCAACAAATTTGGTCCATTAAAGAGGTGATTTTATAGCACTTTTCAAATTTTTGGAGGTGCCAGAGCATACCCACGCCCTGAGCTCCCAGTATCAGTAGAAAGAGGTTCAATTTCCTCTTACACATCCATGTTCAACTCAACAACCCAACTAGCATCGGTGCCACATAAAATGGACACACTGCTCTTAGTCATGACTATATGGATGCAACAGCAATAAAAAAAAAGTGATGGATGATAAGCTTGTATATATGCCAGTACCCTGGTAATATGAAAGACATTATGCATTTTAAATCTTTAACTGATGATATTTTCCCTATACAGGGGACAGGGACTTAATTTTTGACAGTGACAAGAGAATCCTTCCAAAACAACTCTTAAGTTAAAAGGGTAAAAAACCAAGGAAATTCTATTAGTATATAGTGCTGGTGCATCTTTCGATGGAACTCAAGATATGATGCTAACGGTACTTATATAATATATGCGACCCAGGACCAGGAGATCTATATAATGAGTTGGTAGCTCAACATAACAAGACTAACTCACTGCCATGGTCATCAAATTACTATTTTTAGAACAGCGAAAGATCACTTCACATACATTGTAACTTGTGAATGATAAAAAATTCAAAATGCACCGACCTTGGATATTTGCTCCGCGTGATCAAATATATTTTTGAAAATTCGCCGGACATAGTTGAAGAAAACTGCAGATTTGACATAAAGGAAACTTCAATTGAAATTCCAAATTACAAATAAGATGTAAAGGAGCTTGATATCAATCCAAGGCACATAACGATACCCTACATGGGATGAGTGGAATAAAAACAGAAGTATTACAATACAGGCTACTGAAGCTTTTTGTGGGATTCACTAAGACTTAATATGCTTTGTAAGAGTCATTTCACCTTGTGAACTCAAACAATGAGCCATTTAAAGTTGCAAAAGTACAGATTATGCATATAACTTTGTTTTTGGTAAACTCATCCTCTCCTAGGGGTTGTATTACAAGCAAATAATGCTAGAAAGTCTGGTATTATGCAACTGTGGAAGCAAAATATGTTCAGCTGGATACATGCATGATGGTGATATAAGCTCTGACATGAAAGTTGAGCACTGGTTGTAGATGTAGAAAGTACTTACTATCTATAGTTTCCATAGTTGACAGCTTTTTCCAATTTATCCGACGTGCTACAATTGCCAGTGCTGAATTGCGAACCTAGGAAAATATTTGAACAATATTGTACTCCAAAGTTTGGTCTCAAATATCAAAGTGTGTTCCTAGCTAGAAGAGAAAGTATTGACAATGTTTACTTCAACAATTGCCCTATACTTGCCTCATCAAATACCAGATTAATGAACCTCAAAGATAGTAGTAGTGTAAGTGTTATCTCAGGTACAGGCACGCCAATGTACTTCAGTGGAATCATAAACCACCACAAAGCAGAAGCAAGCTGCTCAGGAGTGGTTGTTGTCAAGCAGAGACCTGCACTTTGGAATATCTGCATCCAAACAACAAATATCAGGGTATACCGAAATAGTTTCTAATGCACACATACATATTCCACTATGTAAGTATATATATTTAACATATGAGAAAATCGGTGTATTCTCCACTCATGACATGTTTGTCTGCTGTATGCCATCGGCTAGAGAATACAAAAGGCATCAGAAAGCATAAGATAATGAAGGTTTTGGGTCAAAGATAGTCTTCCATAAATACTTATCCATAAAAGGAGGTCATACCGCAAAGGAGAGGCATGCTGAAGTACTTGCTACTGATAGACCTTTCCTTGTAAATTGCAATGGTCCAAATTTCATGATTGTGTAAGAATAGCCACTTGACGAGCAAGGTATGTTCGGCACACCTAGAACAGATGGGGGAGGAGTTCTTGTCTGGACTAAGGAAGGCGCACCATCAGAACCAAATCCCAGCATTATGAATATGATGCCTGAAAGGAGAGCAACCCTTCCAAGTTGATCCTACAGGGACATATAATTTGTTTTATACGTACAAGCAAGTGTCAAGAAGAATATTTTTAATATGCAAGACAACAGATACTATGAAGCAAAAGGGTAAATAAGGTAAGACGAATCCTAGAGAGATAACTAGGAACTATATACGAAAAACATGGCTGGCTGAAATTGGTAGACTTAAAGCTAAACATAACAGCTTATCAGCACCAAAACTTGATGTAATTTGACTTCACTAACACTTCATATAGCACTATTTTGACTCCCACAAATCATAGGCTGCAACTATTTATATTGATGCACTACATACCATTATACCAACATCATAAGGAGAACTTCAAATTACTAGGAGACCATTGAGGAATTGGCTATCCAAGCATGGTGCATGAGCATTTCAACAGAAGATAAAACCATACCTTCCAAACACGATTTGGCAGAACCCACATTGAAAGAAGAGAGAGGTACGCTACCAAACCAAACCGCATATAAATATTTGACCTAGCTGGTAAGACTACAAGAGCCAAGAGCCACACCTGCAAACAAAAGTACTTGCATTGTTGAGTTGCAGCAGGATAGCAACAGCTATAAAACCATTTAGCTGATCTTCAAACTTACTCAAAATTATTTCAATGTAGAAAAGTGAACAAGAAAAAAAACACACAAAACTGGTAATGTAACTATGATGTGACAAAATTAGATATCACCAAACATGAAAAGTGAAGTTTTAAAACCCATTAGGATATTCAGGAAACAATAGTCTAAATATAATTCTTTAGGTAATTGTATGGTACAATTTACAGAGGCACTTTATACTCGACTTACTAGTTGTCTATGTGAGGCATTAAATTTAATTTGGATATGAAATAAAAAGGGACATAAAATCCTTGAAAGCACATTGAAAGTCTATGCTAACATAAGTCATGCTGCATGGCATCAGTTGTACTACATCACTTGGTCCACAGAAGAAGAAGAAAAGAAAAAAAAAACTGCACCGTTTGATGATTCAAGCACTTAATCCTTTCAATGATGCACAAGACACAATTTGACCAACCATATACAAGGACTCATAAGCATAATGGTTACTAGAAGTGATTAGCAAAGAGTCAGGTTTCAGGATAAACCCCAATATGGCAGTAGAGCAAAGCAAGAAGCTGCTTGACTGCCTGTAATGAACCTTGCTATAGCTTCTCAAGTGGATAATACATTAACATAGTGGCCAGAAACTAAATTCTTAAAACATCTTCTTAGGAAATCAATTAATCAAGCAAAGTCACCATCATTTACAGTGAGTTACTATTGCTGTCTGAGATGCCCTAGTATCATATCGTCTAAATATACAGCAGATTTAAGAAAATAAATATGACTAGCTCCCACCAGAATTACTAGTCTAAAGCAAGCGAGGCATGTTCGTCAAGTAGTTCTCTGATCCCTCGGCCTAGTAAACCGTCCTCTCTCTCCAAATCTCCCATTCATCATCACTCAGCAGTGCGCTTTAACCACACCGCCGTCTCCGCTGTCGCCAAGGGCTATAGAAGCACAATCGCACGTCCAACAACCGTTACAACCAATGCAGCATGGGTCGAGAGAATAGTAGAGTGATACACACGCGTTTCACCTCATGTATGGCTTTGGAACCGAGGGCTACATTTCCGCAAGCATCTGCCGCGCATCCTCTGCACCGGCCCGTAGCACCTGGGCGACTAGTGGTAGGTTTATCCAATATGGGTAGCAGGGGTGAGCGCGCGCGAGAGGGGGGGAGAGAGAGAGGGGGAGGGAGAGGAGGAGACTAGTAACTAACCATCTTGACGCGTGGGTCGACCGAGTGGAGGAAGGTACGGGGGGAGTCGACGAACTGGCAGATGGGCGTGGCCGCGGCGCCGGAGATGAGCCTGAGGACCTGCTCCGGGCCGGCCCCGCCCACCGCGGCGCGAGGGATCCACGCCGCCCACCTGGCCACGGCCGATGCACTGGCATCCCTCGCCTTTTCCTGCCCCGAGGACGAGGAGGACGCTGCGGGCGTGGGGCTGGAAGCGGCGCACACGAGCAAGGCGAGTCGGCTGCGTCTCCGCCTTGCCCTTGGCTTCAACGGGAGAGGAAGCCAATTGGGACTGTGGGTGGCCTTTGCTGCGGGAAGAGCGAGCGCGAGGGGGCGGAGGTGGACGGCGGCCATCGGATTCTCGGCTCCGGGCAGCCTGAGCCTCGGCGGAGGGGACCAACGCTGGGCAGAATGTGTGGGGCTGTGGGAGGTTTCAAATTTGTTTTCGGTTCACGCCTCATCACCCTATAAAATCTAAAATTTCGATAAAATTTTGAAATTTCCAACGAAATTCAAAAAATAAAATTCAAATCTGATTTTTTTTAATGAGATTTCCGATTTTAGTTGGAAATACAGAAATTTCGGTGAGATTCGATCGATCTTTTTCCAAATATGCTAGACTGCATCCGGAGGCTACAAAAAAACTGAAAAATAATAAAACAGCACCAGCGTGCTGATGGCGAGTTAGTCGAAAGGTGCTGGGGTAAGGCCGTAAGGTGCTGGCTCCCCTTCGGCCTGGGTTCCAGCTGCGTTTGCCGGGATTCGACCTCATCCTTGGCAAGAGCAGCCCGGTCCAACAGACCTAAAATCCGGTGCAAAAGAACTAAAATCCGGTCCAAATAAGTATTTCGGTCAAAAAAACCCGACATTACAGTAAAATTTGTTAGGATTTCTCTGAAATTTTTAAAATTACTACAGCAATTTAATTTGGCAACGTATTCTGTGCACACAGGCCTTCCCGTATACACACCGTGTACACCAACTAACAAAAGTCACAAAAAATTTTAAAAAAAATTGTAGATGTACTTCATAGATTACTCTACCAATATATAAAATTGTAGGTCTCGATATAAAATGAATTTGATCTTGAAACTTCATACATAGGTAAGGCAATCTATAAAGTATATCTACAATTTTTTTCAGAATTTTTCGTGACTTTTGTTAGTTGGTGTACTACTGTGTATATCGGAAGAAGTATGTCTGCATGAGATACGTTGCCATTTAATTTTTTTAAAAAATGATCCAACCGAGATTTTAAATCTCGACCAAGATTTCCGAATCTCACCGGTTTTTGATTCCCTATGTGTGGGTGACCGATGCTTGCCGTACCAAGTTTTTGGTAGGGTTGACCAAATTTTAGGAAAGTTTCTTTCTTCATTGGTTCTCTATTTTATTTTTTACCAATTTTTTATAAAAACATTGGTAATCAATTTAGTGATCAAATTTTGTTAATATTAAATTTTGATAAAATTTAGTAAGACAAATTTATCATCAAACCAAACAGACCCATAAGATGGCAATCAGGTGCGACGAATACTGGTAGTGTTCATCCATACTCATGTCTGTTAGCTAACTTTTCACCCAGGTACGTCTATAAAGGGTAACGCGAAGAAAACTTCGCACATGTCCATTGCCCATGGGTATACCTGTGTTAGCCTTCGCATCAAACAATATCGCATAAATGAACCAAAAATTTAACAAATAATTTTAAGTCTGGTTCCAAAAAAAATTAATTCACATCTGCATCACACATTCAAGTTCAATAATCTAAATAAATATACAATATAGAACACAATAGAAGCTAAATCATGGTGGAAGCCGAACATTTTTGACAAAGCAGAAAAGTCATTCTAAGCCGAAACAAGATCAAAACTGTTTTAAAAAAGGGTTAATTGGATATATGCCACTGTAGGAACCGCTTATTCGAGATTTGCCATCATTCCTTTGCTTTTTCAAACGATGCCATTATGAAACCGTGCTTATTCGAAATATGCCACCGCTCGTGACACGTGTCCCGTCCGGTTAAACCGAGCGTATGACTCAGCCCATTCGGATGATTTTACCCCTCCGTACTTTTGAATTTCTATATTTAATTTAAGGCTAAAATGGTATTAATATTTTATGAAAATTTTTATCAAGATCTGAAATAGTATTATTAATCTTATATAAAGTTTTGAAAATTTTATCTTTTATATTTAAATTTTAAAAATTCTAACATTGCTATTTTCCTATTTTGAACTTTATTTGTTTTCTATTTTTGAATTTCCAAAAGTTTCAAATGTAAGTTTTAATTTTTTTATATTTTTACCAGAGGTAGATAAGGATCTCGGGTCACCAAGGTAAAAATCTTAGCTTCAGATCTTCTTTGGAGATTTCTACAAAATTCTGACAATACTTTGATGCGGAGGGGCAAAATCGTCCAAATTGCGCTCGGTTTGACCGGACGGGACACGTGTCGCGAGTGGTGGCATATTTCGAATAAGCACGGTTTCATAATGGCATCGTTCGAAAAAGCAAAGGAACGATGGCAAATCTCGAATTAGCGGTTCCTATAGTGGCATATATCCAATTAACCCTTTAAAAAAAGATAAGATGATCCAACAAAAGAAAAAAAAAAGGGAAAAGAACTAAAGTAAAAACAAAGATAAGATGGAAATTAAATTAAAATCTCACTATATGTTTAGCTCCTACTTGTAACCATGTATCCAATAATCACATATCAGAGAGAGAGAGAGAGAGAGAGAGACATCTAGGGAGCAGAGCTACAGGTAGGATACCTCCGATAGTCCGACCTCTGTGGATCCGGACCGAGACCGAAATTTGGATCCGGACTGAAATCGATCCACGGTCTAAACTCGGACCGGACCAGACCGAGCAATTGCGGACCGATACCATTCTTTGCAAGCGCATCCGTTACTTCTTAATCTGCATACAAAAATTACCACTAGAATAAGCGCCTCATCAAATGGTAACAGCCAATGACACTGTACAGCACATTTATTCTAACGTTATACATGCCAAGTTAGCCGACAAAACCCCGGTTGACAACAAAGCTATACATCAAGAAGAGGTGAACCACATGGTCATCATTATGTTACGCCAGGTTCAATGCCACAATTCTATTTTTGTTAAGTACCACTAAGTTCGCAGTAACGATGACCTTCTACGGCCTTCATAGGTAATTTTGGGCGACCCGTTTCAAATGAACCTCGAAGTCTACAATATTGTAATCAAAACCAAACCTAGGGGACTAAACACGAAGTCACCTAAATCACAATGTTTTCAGGTCCGAGTCTGGATACCCATGGACCCAAAATAAGATCTGGACTCAGACCCGGGCCCAAAATAATATACCCGTGGGTCCAAATTTGAACCTAGACTCGGACCCACGGGTATTTTTGCCATCCTTAGCCACATCTTCTGCCGGATCCCATCATTGTCAGCGACCATCGGAGGGAGGCGAGGAGCAGGGCAGCCATGGGAGCATGCAGATGTCATATGCTAGATCCCATTGGTGCGGCGGCCACAAAAAGGAGGTGACAAGTGTGTAATCGGCATAATTGTCATCCTATGGGTGACACAGGTCGAGACCGAAGCAGCCTAGCACTAACAGGTTACAGGTATTGGCACAAACTGGTCGGTTTTTTAAAAAAAGAACCGGCAGGGGCTTTACCATGTATTAAAGAAGTAGAGCAATAAATACAAAGTTTGAGTGAGATGTCATGTCAACATTTGAAAGTAGGACTACATGAAAAGAGCCAAAAATTACAGTCCTGAGCATACAGCCCATTTGCAGCAGCACAGATAACAGAGTGAACCACTTTTGCTTTCAACTAATCAATGTTGTTCTTGTAACCAGGAACGTGTGCCTGTGAGCAGAGTCCAGTGAATTCACCCTGCATTGCGAAACAAAAGCAAAATTGGCACGACCGCATGGGAATGGATCAAATGAGTCCGATAGCTTTTGAAAACCCAAATGGCGTTGTATCACCCTGCAATTTCGTTCGATCCACACGTGACGGCATGCTTTCGGGTGAAAAGCTCGGTAAAATTTATAATTCGCGATTCAAGGGACTAAAGCTTGCAACAAATTTTTCTTTGAGGCTGACAATCGATATTTCCTAGAACCTGTTTGGATATGATTTACCAGTTTTGCGAAGTCGAAACTTCCGATCCATCTTAGAGCCTATTGACGAGGGCTCAGACGGACTTGATGTCTAGAAAGGACTTGATGTTTAGAAAGAATGAGAATCATGGACATTCTTAGGGCTTGTTTGTTTGTTTTTTGGATTATCTAAAAATTGATTCTGGATTGTGGTTGTAGAGAAGTTGATTATCCAAAAACTGAAATCCAAAAACACATATGAAGTGGATTATAGATTCTAGTGTATATGGATGGGCTGGATTGTGATAATCGATTCATAGAATTTTATTTTTAATTCTACCTTTAGCATGAGAATTTAGAATCAAAAGCAAAAACAAACCGACACTTAATTTGTTCTTATCGGCTTGTTTTGTGTACAATGCGAAAACCTCACAAATCAAAGAATAGTAACGGCTGCATGATTCGTTCTTTTTCATAGCACCATTCTCATCTCTCTCACACAATTATACCTATCACTTGAGGAAAGAATAACCCACCGGAAACAACTACAAATAAACACTTCCACCACAAGCTCACAGCGGCACACTAGCATAACTAGTCCAGATATTCACACGAATCCATACACAAATCAATCGTCGCCAAGATGATACGTCTTTTTCTGCGTACAGTTCATCGATGCAAACGACCTGCATGCCTCAATCAAGGCCTGGATCTGGCAACCCGATACGTTTCCTCGTAGAGCGCCGCGTTTGCTCCGGCGTGGAGCGAGCCGGCGCAGAGCAGCTGCGTCCCGGCCAAGATGATCGTGAACGTCTCCAGTGCGCGCAGGCTCGCGGGCCTCCAGCCGATGCTGATCTCCTTGCACGCCAACCTGCCATGAATGATCAACTTGTGAGAATGTTTGGTAACTAGCAGCAAGAAGAGTTGATCCGTTGGAGAAGTGATTCTTGTTTTTGTTATTATGATTACCCCATGGCGAGAAGGGTGAGGATCCAGGTGACGATGGCGGAGGCGGCAGCGGACATCACGTTGGCGGGTTGTCCCTGGGTGACGTCGTGCAGGCCGGTGAGCGAGGTGGAGATGCCGACGACCCCGGCAATGAGCGCGAAGATGACGAAGAACCCGGTGGCCAGGTTGCCGATTGGGAAGTAGATCGGGAACAGCCGCACCGGCGGCGACACGCCCGTCACTGCGCGCACGCATGCATCCACGTCCGTCAAAGAACAGATATCAAACAGATGCTTCAGGTTTAATAATTCCATTATTGACTGTTGCATCGGCAGTGCTTGCACTGCATGCACTTACACGAATTCATGCTCTCGTTGATGCTGTAATCCATGGCCCAGCCGGCGATGATGGCGACGATGGCGTACAGGATGAGGTTGAGGAACAGGAGGCCGGAGGCCAGCGCCGCAGAAGCCATGCCGCTCCCTCTGCTCGCGGAGACAAGACGAGAAGCTCGAGAAGACTAATTGCGCGTGCGCGCTAGACCTTGCCTAAACTTTCGCGTGTTGTCGGGTTTGTTGTGCGTGCGGTCGATCAAGACCACTTGAGAGCCAAATATATAGTACGCTCGAAAGACGTCTGTTGAGCTGCACTTGTGGTATTTCTTTAGTGAAAAGATTACGAATTGGCAGCTAATTAATCAGATATTATGATGAGAGAAGCAAAGATTCTCGCGTTTTGCTTCGCAAGCAAGCCCAAGTAGTATTCCTTGCCGCCGCTCGGGGTTCGTACGCGTAGCGCTTTTGCTCTGGTGCAAGGGAGGGATCTCTTTGCAGGGGAGCAATTCCTGCCTTCGCTGGTGCAGCGTCGCCGCGACGTCAACCTGGTCCGTTCTTTTCTTCGATATTCGGCGACGGCGACGTGCCCTTTCTGTACGTCGCCTGGACTGCCGCAGCGCCGTTTGCAGTGCAGATGATCCGCACTAGTTCAGAGTTCATACAATGAGTTCGTCGAAGTTTCGGCCTAGGTTGACATTTACGCCCTAGTTCAGAGAGTTCATATAATGGGATCGTTCATACATCTTGATCCGAGGTCACGACTCGAATTTCCATTTGTTGACAGTGTATCAGGGCGGGACCTGAGTTTTTAGGGTCCGGAGCGAAATTATAAACAGAGGCTCCCTAATATAAGCATCAAAATATTTTTATACTATTATGTATCAACTAAAAAGATAATATTCAGTGTATTATAGAAATTATTACCGATAAATAAATAGAAGTACAAAAGTGAGATTATTTACCTCAAATATTTTGTAGAGATCATCTTAGAAAATATCTTCTAACATTTCTAGATGCAAAATAATCAATTATGGCCTCGACATTAATGTCATCAAATAACTTCTTCTCAATACATAAAGTTGCCAGACTATTTAATCTTGAGACATTATAGACCTCAAATAGTTCTTCAATAATTTTAACTTTGAAAAGTTTCTTTCAGTTGATGCCACAATTACCGGCACAGTAAATAAAATCCAATAAGCAACAGAAATATTAGCACAACAATCAACTTTCCTGACAAACTCAAAAATCTTCATAGCAGACATTGGTCTATCTAGCAAAGTCATTTGCAGCATTCTTAACTCAGAAATCAGATTATTTAACTCAAAATCAGATGAATCATCAATAGAGAAAGTTTTGCCAACTTAGTACAATAATCTTTAAATTCAATATGATCCATGACTTCAAAATTGTTTAGCTAAGAAGAGATCCAAATATACCATTGAATACTTGGAGTTTTCAAATCTGTTTTTCAATTATCTGTTTGCCATATCAACCATAACCAAAAAGTAATTAACTTCAAAATCTTTCTCACCTTGTAGAATTGCTTCACTACTGCAATTATTTTCATCAAACTATTAAAGATTGCTTCGGTTTCAACAAAAAACAGATTGACATATGTTTACTAAAATATTAATTTCTAAAGATCCCACCATTGGATTGATGTGCAATTTGGACTGTAGAAACTAGATTCAATTTTGAAACTAACCCAATAAGAATCAGCTCAATAGAATCTACGGATCTAGAGTTATGACCTTCACAAGTTAACTATACTAATAGATGACGAGACCCTCGGTAATTTGAGAGCCCGAGGCGGCCGCCCCGCCCGCCCTGCCCCAGGGCTGGGCCTGTAGTGTATATATGTTTTTCGACATGCATGGAAAGCATCTACGTAGCATCTGTTGTAGAGAAGAAATAGGATGCAACACGAACTGTATTAATCATTACTATGTATACTTATACAAGTATAGTGCATAAAGTGCAGTACAACGTGAGCAGCTAACTCCTACAAACAAGGTAACGCTCTAGCTAACTCCTCCTACAAGCAAGCAAGAGAACTGAGAGAGAGGGAGACGCAGGATTAATTAACTGTTAGTTGAGGAACCGATCAAGCTAGCTATTCCAACATCTAAGCTTTAAGAATCAAGGACAAGGGGATCAGGCATGATCTTTTAATTTGGGAGATTTGATAATTTTCCCTATTAAGTAGGTGCGGCTTGATGATTCATGGAGCAAATCATCAAGTGTACCGGAAAAAAAAGACAAATCATCAACTTTTCCTTTTAATTTTGGGGGCTTCTATAGATCGCACATGCGATTTGTAACTATGGATCGAACCGGCCTTTGTTGGCCCAAGGCTCAGCCCAACTAAAATGTTATCTTATCCATTTGCGTGAGAGGAAATGGCCCAACCACGATTGGTTCTTCGATTTATTCTACCTAGCCAGATGGCGACCTAGCTCCACCACTAGAGACCGTCGAGCTCCTTCGTCACCAGCAACCAGCACTTCTCCTTCATCACCGAGGGCCAACAAGCTTCACTCCACAGCTGCCATCCCGACGCTGCTTCTTCCTCCTCTCCATTGATAAGTTTCACGCACCTCCACCACCAACCCCCGCCTCGACCACATGCAGGTGGCAGCACTCTTCCTGACGCGTCATGCCAACCTGTAAGCATATAGACCTCTAATTTCAACCGTTTAAGTGTTTTAATGATTATTAATGTTTGATTGTCAAGACTAATTATGCTTTAAGGTTTTAAGGTAAGTTAGTACCAGATATTAGTACTTTAGGAGTATTTGGTATCATTGATTGTCAAAAGATATAATTAATAGGAAAACATGAAGATTAAGGATCTTGTGGCTATAAATGATCCGAGAAATCAAGCATTGATCATATTAGTGATATGTTTTATTTTTGTGTAAAACGTATTATTAAGGGGTTCAGGACTATTAGATTGAGCTTAATAAGGTTGGGTAGCTAGTTGTGAGGTATAATAGGTATTTCTAACTCACATCTATTGAGAGGAAGCCTAGAAAACTAGTGAGGATGCCAATTTTAGAATATGTGTGAAATTATAAACCTGGTAAAAAAATCAGTTTGACTCAAAAAAATTAGTCGGATCAATTCAACAAAGAGCATGTGCTGGAATTTTCTATGGGAGTTCGATGATCCGAGTAACCTAGGGCATTGATTGGATCAATTTTTACAAAGGGCATGTGTTGAAGTTTTAATAGGAGTCAGATGATCTAAATGACTCAGGAAGTGGATCAGATCAATTCTACAGAGAAGTGTCCAAGTTGATATACATGTGAGTCAGATGATCCAAGTCGGTCGGACTATCGACCGGATCAATTTAACATAGAAGGTGCTCCCAAGGTTTTGCATTTACTCGAATGATCTGAACTAGTCATATGATTTCAGTAGGCCAAATGATCCGAGTGTGAGTAACAACTATATTTTTTTACTATTGGAGGTGTTTAAGCTGGATAATTCGAGTGGATCGGATGATCTGACTTAAAGAGGTATTTTAAAATATCTGTGTCTACTAGCTAATTTCTGAAGAAATGAGCTATATATAAATTATATGGGGGTTCAATTGATAAAGGTTTAGTGACTTCATCTTTATATTCATCCTATTAAGGAGCTTGAGGGTACTTTGGAGTATGGATTGAAGATCTTTCAGTGCATCAGAAAGTAGATAGGCCTAGGTTGTGTACCACTTCTAGTTGTATGACTTTGTTTCGGTTAAAGTGAACGTTTTTTGCTATTACTCTTGAGGTCAGTGACTTTAGATAGCTTAGGGGTGTTTGGCTCCATGACATTTTTGGAGGCATTTGTGGAAGACACCAGAAATATTGTGAAGGTTTAGAGTCTACCTATTCAGAGTGGAGAAGAACTAGTATAAGTTGATGACTTGATTCCTCGTGCAGATTCAATTCGGAGCTAGACTCTTGCGAGAGTGCTCTAATAAGGAACATGGGAGATCG
Organism: Guadua angustifolia; assembly: GCA_036346375.1. Taxonomy (NCBI): domain Eukaryota; kingdom Viridiplantae; phylum Streptophyta; class Magnoliopsida; order Poales; family Poaceae; genus Guadua; species Guadua angustifolia. The sequence goes on from CM070508.1 coordinate 21,486,805, forward strand.
CCCAATCTCCAAAACCTTTGTTAAAAAAATCAGCTATGTTCATTGTCTTTTTTATATTTTCGTATTTACTTTGTTGTATTTCAATTCTTGTATCACTATAATTGTGTAAGGTTGAAACTATGTTGTAAAACTCTACTAGAAATCATAGGCACCTAGGTTAAGCAAGTAAAGGTTGGATCTTTAATAGAGCCTTTGTTACCAAAAGAATTCCAATTCTCTCCTGTGGGACATCCGATCCACTTCATGCCCCCTCGTCCTCCGTTGTTGCGCCAATCCCGTATATTCTCTTGGTCCTATGCCATGCCGTTCCGTCCACTTCCTCTGTCACCCACTACCGGGCCACTTCTTCCCCCTCCCTATAAGCCCCAGGGTCCCAATGAACCCTCTTAGATGTAGATGAACCCTAACCCTAATCTTAATACTGGTCAACTGTCATTGGAGATCCCGTCGCTATTGTCACACGCCGTCGTCAGAGAACGTAAGTGAACCATAACCCTAAATGAGCTTGTCTTTTATTGTCTAAATTATGAATATGTCTTTTTTTGTGTGAATTTGGTGAACTTTCTCAAATTGGATGTTGTGAGACCCCGTTCTGATGAACAGGAACCTCCATGTGATTACTGTGCTATTCCCTAGATCAGTAGCTAGCACTCACATGTTTACAACAATTGGAATCACAATCACACTATAAATAATTACAGCGGAAACTAAAGCATAAAGAGAAGCTTATAAATAAAGAGATTAGCAGCAAAGAAGCAATATCCTGTAGTTTGCCCAACCGACCCGCAGGCAACTGACCAGGCATAAACTCCAGATAGAACACGCTTCAAGGAAGAACCTGCAACCTGCGATGAACAACTTCGAAGCTTCGCTTTCTAAACCACCTACATAATAATTAAGCAAGGGTGAGTACTTTCGTACTCCGCAAGCCTTGAGCAAAACCTACAGTACATGCAGGCCATTTCAAAGGAAAGGCTTCTACAGTTAATTTGCATAAAGCGAATTTCATTTGTAAATCAAGTTATTTGCAAACGGAATTTGTAAGAGCATTTAATTGATAACAAATAAGTAAAGCATATGTAACACTCACAGTCCTCCATGACGTGAGCGGCGAAACAACATATCCTGAAATTCATCAATGTCGGCCCTTCGACGTAAATCACAGTTGCAAACCAAAATGATACCAACCCTTTTGAAAATAATAAAACCATCTAACATTGGAATGACTTCACCAAGTGCTCATGACCGCGAGCGCGGCTAATCGATTAGATTTAAACTCTGCAGAGGTGTACAACTTTACCCACAAGGAATGATCAACCTTTTTGCTCGACGCACTTCCTCAGGTGGCCAGCCAGGAGATCATACATAACCGTTACATTACCTAGACATGGCTTTGATCCAGCCCGGGACGTTAACCCCCGCCATAGAACTAGAAACACACACCCAAGCCGTGGATCCACATTCACACACAACACAACGTTTCTAAACATGGCAGGGCGTACACCGTTGTATGGGTGGAAACCCTTCCAGGCAGACCAAACCGGAATGCCTGTGCTAAGCTCCCGCCTACCAATGAACAAAGCCACATCTAAATAACTTAATAGGCTAAGGCTACCCCATTCTCACCCTTGTGGTTGCACGGAATTCTCGGATCAATAGCGTCCCATTGCTCGGTCCTTAATGTGACACGGGCGATACTTCACCCTACACTACGTGCAATTCCTTTCGCACATCCGGCTATCGCCAATAATCGCCGCATCAACACATAGTTTTCTTTTGGGTTTTTAGTCAAAGTACCAGCAACCATTTTCCCAAAAAGGACCATTCAGGTTTCATATAAAACATTTCAAAAACAACTTTAATCATGATCATCTGTTCCTCAAATACTAAAGCATGGCTAAACAGGTTAATATGATCGTATATACCCAAGATGACATTAAGAGATGTCTATCCTCAATCTATGGTTATCAAGGTTCACCTTTCCATAATCATCAAAGGAGGATCACAAGACAACAGGTATATCTACCAAATCCACAAAATAGCAGATTTATATAAAATAAACGCATGCATGAAACAATTTGATGCACAAAAGGAATATAAATTACTGGGATCAATATGGTCAAAGGATGCTTGCCTTGCTTAATCACTGCTTACGGTGAAGACAAGGATGGCGGCTGACGACGACGACGACGGAAACAGCAATGTCGGGCTCTACACGTCGATCAACGGAAAATAAAGCAAACAAAAGACTTCAATAAGAGCAAAAGAAATAGATAGCAAAACAAATAAACTCTTTACAGGAACAGGGATTGCTCTTTATGAATTTATTAATCTTATTTTATGAATTCAAGATGCTAAAATTGGTTGGATTAATAGAATTAATCATTAGTTGCAAGTTCATTGATTCACTATTCATGATATGAGTTTCGCAACTTTATTACTTATGGGTTTTGCTTTATTAGGATTCAGATTCAAAGCAAGATGAAATAAGGATATTTTCTTAGATTACTATAGATTATATCTTGAAGATCATTTCTAAGCTGTTCTTCACATTATTCGGATTTAGATGAGTTGCTTTGCGAGTTAATGAAAAGGCTTAAATGATCATGTTGAACTATGAATGATTAGTTCTTTATCTTTAATTAATTTCGCTTAGAATTAGTTTTATACAAGTTAAATCTATTGATTCAGGCTACTGGCTTAATTTACATAATATTTGAGAAGGTTCTGGTGATACAAATATCTAATATACAGATTTCTTCATTCTTACCGATTCATATTATGAAGTTCAGAAAACTTAACACTTAAGGTTATTTGGCTATTAGGATTGGTATGCAAAACATGATGAAATATGGTTATTTCTTCATAATACGATGATTTATACTTTGCATAACAATCCTAAGCAAATTCCACAAATTTTAGGCTTTGGCTGATACATTATATTCGTTGCTTAAAATGCTAATATGACATCAAGGTTTACATTATAAGAAATCGAATTGAAAACGCTAGTGAACAATTATCACTTAAGGTTATTGTATTAGTGAAAACTAACTGAAAAACAGTTTGTAACTAAAATATTTTCCTTGAATATAGTAGTACATATCCTATATATCATTTCTGCACTATCCCGCATAAATTTCTCACTTAGACGAGCTATCCTACAAGCTACCGAAAATGCTTAAGCACTATGGTTTCGGTGCAGATTGTGGTCATTTAAGGTATTTACGACGATAAGTTTTATATGCGAAGAAGATGATAAATGAAATGTTTTCACATACTATGATGGTATAAATACCAGAGAATGTTGATGAGCTATTATCTTACTATTTTGCATTTAGACGCAGCATTGTATTCATTGTTGAAAAGGCTTAAGTGGCATTGTAAAGTTTACACTGTTCGGAATCGGTAGGAATGTGAAACAAAATGTTAACACTTAAGGGTTTTGAGCTATTAAGCATAATATGCAAACTTTGATGGAATGAGATTCTTTTTATAGAATATGGTAGTATAAACTTTGTACAGCGTTTCTAAACTGATTTTACTGAGATTAACATTTAGACAAGTTATTTTATTGACTAATGAAATAGTATAAATGATCTCAACGCGAACACTAAATCGGTCAAGATTCATTTTGAGTTTGCGACTACATTATACATGATCTTTAATTCATTTTTCAGGTGTTAGCAGGTAGCAATCCTAGAAATGTTTTAACTTGGGTTGGCATTATTTTAGCTTTAATTGCAATAGATAAACTATTTACTTATTGTTATAATTAACATTTCCTTTCATTAAGAGAATGCTAATTGAGTTTGACTTCCAACATTTATGCGTACATGGGTTCTTATTGTTTCCAGGAACTTCATACAATTTATTTCATCCTTTTATGAGTTATTATGCACTTACTCTTATATATGGTCATATTAGGGCTTACTAATGTTTTGCAAGATAGGTAACTTAAACACAGATCAAAAAGCTATATGTTTTTGCATGACTGAGCTTCTCATAATTCCAGAAGCACATAATCATTTATTTTGTGATCTTATAGGCTATATTCTTCATGTGTGCAATAAGGCCTATAATAGTGTTTATTCTACTCTTGACTTTAACAATTGTTCTATGATTCAAAATTTGAATATTTTTGTATATTTGAATTCATCTTGGGCTTAGCATCATATAAAAAAATTCATCTTTTTGTTTCATGACTTATTAACCACAGATTAAATATGAAGACCATAATGAGGTGATAATCCAGGTTTAATTCAAGTAATGATTCTGTAGTTCAAGAATTAAATACTTTTGCATATTTGGATTCTTATGGATTTTAAATGAATATAGAAATTTGTTTCACTGGTTTGTGACTAAAAATGTACAAGCTGTTAGTGGTTAAATACATTTCGGCCAGGAAATTGACTGGGAATTGAAGAGTACGCCTTACACAAGAGAAAGCGCCTTTTACCAATGCCCTGAGGCTTTCTTCTTGTTGGTGAGGGATCGATGGAGGGTCCCAGCTAGTGAGACGAACGAGCCGGCTAGAAATTTGACGGCGGCGGTCTTCGGTGATCCTCCCATGAGGCGGCAACACCGGAGGAGAGCTCGGCGAGGCTTGTTGAGGCGGTGTCAATCCGTCGGAAGAGATACCGGAGCGGAGCGCAGCCGAGGAGGGGCGGCGGCGGAAATGGCGGCTCGCCGGAGACGAAGAACCACGGCTTGAGAGCTTGAATGGGCAAGCATTTGAGCATCACAGAGTCGAGGGAATCCCATTTTTGCTGTTCTCTTGGCCGGAGAAGGTCCGAGGTGAGCTGCCCTCGCCGGCCGGCTTTGGAGAAGAAGGGCGCACGGCGGCAGCCACATTTTGCATGGAGGAGACCGAATATTTTTGAGGGGTTTTGATCAGCAGTGCCTGGTGATGCTCTAGCCCAAAGGGATTGGAGAATGGCTGGCTCTATTGCTCATACTTTGCCTCGCGGTTTGGAGCACAGAGCTTGGCAATGGCGGCAATGGGAGGGCTTCCTGCGCACAGGCTTTGGCTTGAGGAGAAGGAGTGAGGGGAACGGGAGAGAGCCTCATTGCGGTCAGGGAGGAGTGGTTTATAGCCAAGAATTGCAGCGCATTGAGTGGGATTCGTGGCAGTGATCGCTGGCTTCGCTCCACTCAGGCTTCGGGAGAGTTCTTCAGTGGAGCAAACGGAGTTGAAGAAGGCGATGTGTTCGGCAGTAAGGACCTGGGTCCATTGTCAGTGGCTAGAACTTCAACATTGTGCCAACGGAACGGAACAGCAACGGGTTGGCCCACATGGCGGTGACTGATCGAAGAAAACAGGGTGATTGGGGTGAACTTTTCCCTTTCTCTCTGGTTTTGTTGGTGGTCAAATGAATGTAGAAAATGGTGAAACTTTTCGACCGAGATCTTTGAATATATTTTGATGTCTGGTAAAATTTTCAGATTAAAATGAGTTACCGAGAAAATACTAATATTCTTTCAATAGTGACCATTTGAATTTCTAGCCTCTGGCTTTGATTTTTATTTGAGATCAAATGAAGTCTATTATTTTTCAAATTTTGTTTTTCAAAAGGATTTGAGCTAAGAATGCTTCTGTAAATTTTTTAGCTCCATTTGTGATTCCAATATTTTATGTAAATTCTGACAATGCATCGTTTTGGTTTAAAAGTTGTCTTTTCCTTTTTATCTCTTCATTTCTTCATGCATAAAATTTTAATTGCTGGCTAAAATGATTTAATTATATGCTCAGGGTTCCCATGGCAAATTTTCTAAATTTTTACTTTTTATCTTTTTGCCTTTTCCTCTTTTTCATTCTTTATTTCCATTGGTTGGATTTTCATACAAAGAATAAATCCAAAGAAATCCAAATGAAATTCAATAATGCCAAGAAACTCAGAATTAATAATATTCAAATTCAAAATATATATTTTCACTTTATTCAAATTTTGGGATGTTACAGATCTACCCCCCTTACAGAAATCTCGACCCCGAGATTTGGCGGGTCTAAAGGGAAAGTATTCCTAAATGAAGTCAGGAAACCTTCTTCCTTGAGTCGGTCTTCTCGTTTCCAAGTTGCTTCTTCTTCAGAATGATGGCTCCATTGAATCTTAATCGTCTTATGGGATTTATTACGAGTGTGGCGTTTATCTTCTTTTAGGATTCTAATCGAATGCTCTCGATAAGTTAAATCAGGTTGTAGATCGATTTCATTTAGCTGGGTGAGTTCAGAAGGAAGATGAAGATATTTCCTTAATTGCGATACACAGCAGACATTATGAACAATGGATAGTTGAGATGGCAACTCTAATTTATATGTTTTTTTTCCATCTTCAACGATACGATATAGCCTAATATATCGCAGCGCCAAGTTATCTCGGATTTGGAAACGGGGAATACCACGAACCTTGCAAATCTTGAGGATGAGATAGATTTGGTAATTCTTTATCGGAGGTGACTTTGTCGTTTGGTTGGCACTTCGTCTTCATTGCAATTGCTTTACTGAACCTTCGTCTTGCGATTCCAAGTTGACGTGCGAGAAATAGAGAAGAATTTTATTTGAGTTTTAGGTAAGCAGATGAGATATACCAGTGTTTTCTACATATTTCTTTTGATTAAAAACCCAGGATTGTTAATATGGATAATCAAATTTAGAGAATAGCATTTAGTATGTTTAGAATACTGGAGGTGAAAGAAAAGATGTATTCCTATTAGATTCATTTAGGAAGAACTGAATGTTACTATCCAGAAGGATATTCGAATACAACGGCTGATCTGCATAGTTCAACAATAGTTGGAGAGATTAGCCGAGATTATATGTCACTCAAAGTTGTCTATAGATTAACAACAGAATAGAGATGATTCAAGGATTGAGTTGAGGCAAGAGGGTTATAAGATGACCCTAATGATTTAATTCATTTGATCATTTTAGTAGATAGAGGGTTTTCATTTTCTTTGAATTTGAAAATTATGAAGGAATGAAATGTACCAAATCAAAAGATTGATCGCAGGATTTGAATACAGGAAAGGCATACTTAATGCCACATTTAGAGTCGGGTACAACCATATGAGAAAGGTGTTTACGTTCAAAGCCTGATATCGAGGCAGGAAGTGTTCTGAGTACTTAATGTTTTCATTGGGACTACTCGGGGATTACCGATGTCTTTCTTGACGAGGTGAAATAGAACTGTTCTTGGGTGGATGTTGGTAAAGTGTTCCAGTTATTTTCGGCTGATGCGGGTGATGTTGTTCGTTTTATTCGAAACAATGGAAAGATTGTTTGCCCATGTTATAAAATAAATGATCCTGAAGTGACTAAAACTGAGGAATTAATCTTGGAATTAAATTTGAATTCTAGTAAGATTCAAATACATAAGTATCATACCTAGTACTGTATTGGATAGGTCATAAGCTTCTTTCGCGAATAGGTGTTACGGTAACTGGAATTAATATTTTGAGTTGGACCTGATGCATGTCTAAAGAATTGTTGGTCTTCAGATCCTTGCAGCCAGCTTTGAGGTTGTTACAAAGCATCCTAGGGTTGCGAATGAAATAGAGTCTGTTTCTGGTTTAGGTAATTGTTGGCATAATGCCCCACATTTACTACAACAAAAGCATATAATATTTACTTTCTGGTTTTTTTTAGTAACGACAGACGTTCATTGTGTTGAGATAATCTTGTTTTAGATTACTTCCTGTTTCTCAGTTGTGCGTCAAAGTTGTTGGGCTCTGGAAGTTTGATTCAGAGTTTGGAAGGAATCATCACTCGAAGACGACAAGCTGTTTTCAAAGGGAAAACAGACTAGGACAGCGACTAGTTTCAAGTTCACCTAACACTAGTTCATTTCACATGCAGATTCGTGAAGGAGGATGTTTGCAAGGATGCAAAACAAGGAAAGCACTAGAATGTTTGGGATCAAAGTAAAAGCGATAGTTGGCTGAGTGAGATCTTCGCCAACACAGAGAAGTTTGGGTGCTTTTTACTTTCACATCAGTTTCACTTATGTGATGGTTGGTTGGGAGGGTACGGTGAATAACTAGAATCAATGAATTGATCTTAAAATTAACCTTATACCCTGGTAAGGTTCACATGCATAAATATCTTATCTAGTACTATGTCAGGTAGGTTATAACTTCTTTCACAATTTAACGTTGCAAGTAAATGCCATGAATGACCAGATTAATACTGTGGGCTGGATTGGGTGCATGATTTAGGAATCGTTGGTTTTCAGACTCTTGAGGTCTCCTTAGAGGTTGTCGTATAGCTTCATTAGGTTGGTGTTGAGGTGGAGTTTCGTTTTTCTTCTGACAACCATTGGCATAATGCCCATGGCTACCATAGCAAAAGCAATTAATATTAATTTTTTTGACTTTGAGTATCGGATAGCTATTCATTAGTGTTGTTGGAAAGATGAAAAGATAATGATTGAGATTGAGGATGAAGTTGAGCATACTTCCTTTTTTAGGGTATGTATTATTGTTTACGTGTCACTGATTCTTTAACAAATTTTTCAAGCAAACTGCTTCAGATTTTATTCCTCCTACTCTCAGAGCTATAATCTAGTCTAACGTGACTCCTGGTATGTTTATGATGCGAGGAGATATTTGTTCAACTTGCGGACATGGTTTAGCAATACGGTTCCATTTGTGACAGTTGAAGCATTTATGCTTTTCCCGTGGTGTCGAGTTCAGTTAATGGCATGCTTAATATTATTTTCCTCGTGAATCTTAGCCTGTTGTTCATTAGGACATTCTTTAGCTTAATGACTTTCTTTATCAGACAGGAGCCATTAGAGATTACCATTTACTACTTTCTTAGTGAAGGTAGTTAGGATCAAGTGCTATTTCTTTAATTCCTTAAGCAATGTTTCCGATGCAACCGATTCTTTTCTTTCTAATAACCAAATCCTAAGCAACCAAGGATTGGAGTTCCATTTGTTGAGGCTAAAGTGCAGTGGTGATTAATGAATCAAGGGGGTATTGAAATGGACAATTATCTTAACATTCATAAATGCAACAAATGATATTACTTATAGGACATTTTCCAGGAGAATAATTTTCCTCACAACTAGAGTAATTGATTTCACTCTCATTAGTAGTATGTCCCATTTCTCCCTAGCAAGTGCAAGCATGATCTTCAGATCGACTGGGTTAACAATACTTCAAAAAACAATTTTTAGATATCAAATATGGTATAAGAGTAGATTTCTGATCTAAACCATTTCTTTTTCTGACAAAAGCTGCACCAAGGTTAGAAATATTTTGTGCGAGTTGTCAGAACAGTAGGGTGTGCATTTGATGATTGGTTCAATTATGGAGAGTATTTACACCATCGTTACAGATTCTTGATAATCATTTTTCTTGGTTTGGGGTTTTTGCGAGCCTTGAAAAACTGGAGAGTTACGATGTTTGCTAGGTTGACGAGGAAGTGCTTTAGCTAAATACAGAAGATTCGGTTGGACTTGGATAGGATTACCACTTCTTGGCAATTGAGTGTCTTGCGGGGTTTCACAAAGCAGATGAGAAGTGTTAACAATTTATACCGGGAATCACTGGCAAGAATAAGTTAATTTAAAGGGAGGTACATAGTTGTTAAAATATTTGAGGTGAGCAAAAGGATGCATTTTAACCAAGATTACTTGGGGAGAGCTGAGTTATAAAGGCTAAAGATTTTATTACTCATTACTTTCAGTGGTTACACTAATGAATTGTGTCGTAGGCATCCTGCAACCACGCTTGACAAGACGTTGGAATCGGAGAAGAATGGTTAGATAAGGGTTATCTATATTACGAAGTACTACTTGATTCTTTCCAATTAACTCTAGTTGTGGTTTCTATGCAGATTAAGTAGTTTCTAGTTTGGTTTATAAGGCAACATTTCGTTCTTTAAAATCTTTTTATTTAAAATTTTCTTATTAAGCAGGGTTAACACATCGCAAATTTCAACCTAGTGGTTTAATATTCACGAGAGCAACCCGAAATAACACAAAAGATTTGCAACAAAATTTCAACAACACAGAAATACTATACATATATTTAACTTAGTACATGGGGTATCTAAGGCTTTTCTTCTAATAGTGTGGTTGTGATTCCAATTGTTGTAAACATGTGAGTGCTAGCTACTGATCCAGGGAATAGCACAGTAATCACATAACGAAATATCTCATATTCGATAGATAGATGAAAAAATAATTTTTCCCTCCCAGAAATCTTGCGTTGTAGGACGCATGATCTGCCAAATCTTCTTCCTTAGCCCATCCGTTCCCGAATACATGTCATTTTAGCTTTCAAATTTTATTCCTAAATATATGTCATTCTACAATTTTGAGGTGACTTTTTACTATTTTTTCCCCTTCTTTAGCTATTTTCAATGTCATTTACTACTATAGATTACAGTAGGACACATCATTCAAAAATATAATGAAGATGGGTAATGCAGTCTTTTATAATTGTACTTGCTGGAAGTAAAAGAACTAGAATGACATCTATTCAAGAATGGAGGGAGTATTCATGATCCAATTTCCCCTACGTAGACATGAGCAAACGCCCACTATGAGGTGTCCAGGAAGTATTTGAGTGTTTTGTTGCTAGATTGTACTCATTTCGTCTAAGTTATGAGGCATCTTTTCTCTTAGCACATTTACCAATGAGATGCTGAAAATAACTAGACTACCTCTAGTTATTACTTCAAAGCACTATATCCAATGAATGCATGTAGAGAATATCAAGTAAATCTGAATATTTATTTGGGGTATAAAAGGGAACATCATACTAATTTGTATTGAAACATGAAATACGACACTAATTTGCATTGAAACATGATATACGACACTAATTTATGGACAAGACCATTTAAAAAATACGCTCTACAAACTCGAAGGAAGTACTCAACTTTTGATCTCTCATATCTGGATCTAATGGATGAAATCATTCTTCCTCACTCTTTTATAATCCCTTCGCCTCTACTCCTCTTACATCCCTTCCCCCAACCCTATCCGCTAGGAAAACTACCTGCTGCCGCTCAACCGCCCCTCTACGTCACAAACTACCTACTGCCATCGCCGACCTCTACCTCCACCGTCGCATCCCACCACCACCCCTAAGAGTCGATGTCGTTAGTCGCCAACCCCAAAGTCTAACTTGATCTCCTGATTCATCACTGTTCCCCCAGCTGCCACCACACATCGCCCCTCCTCCATGCCTACGGCCGACAGCACCACCCCGTCGCCCTTGCTTCCCATCGCTAGTCTACCACCCAGCATCTCTTTCTCTAAATCCAGGGTTTCAGTGAACCCAAACCCTAACCAGTGAATCCAAACCCTAAATAACTAAAATTAGTCATCGGAGAGGCCGTGACGTCATTAGAGATAAAGGTGGAGCACGGGTTTTTATTGAAAATCAAAAGATAAGAAATTCGAATACTCTCGATCCAAGAAACACTCATCTCTATCCCGTGAAATTCTATGCATATGCTGCGTTTCATTTTTGCCAAACGATATCAATTAAATAGCGCATCAATTCCATAAATTGGATATAGTAATAAATAAATCAGAAAAGAACTGCTTAGCAGTTTCCAGTAAACTTTCAAGCCAAACTTTTCTAAGCCTGGCCCGGAATAAAACACGGGCCAGGCCAAACCATGGGCCGTGGACTTCATAGATTCGCTATCATTCCAAGGACCTCGCGCGACCGCACCACGCGTCCGCTAGACTGCGGAATAAGCGAGGCCTCTAGAAAACGAGGTCGCTACTCGTCGAAATTCCGAAACCATCTCCCCATCGAAACGCTCGTCGAATTGGCCCGGCCCGTCCTCCTGTCCGTCGCGCACCTCACCCACCGTCTCTCTTCCTCGCGCCCGACGCCGCCGCCGCCGCCGCACGAGATGGGTCTGTGGGATGCGCTATACCGCGTGGTGATGCGCCGCAACGCCGTCTACGTCACCTTCGTCGTCGCGGGAGCCTTCGCCGGCGAGCGGGTACGCCCTTTCCCCAGATCTGCCCGATCGCCGTGGTTTCCTAGACTCGATCTCACACTCTCTGCGGTCCTGATTTCGTTGCAGGCGGTGGATTACGGGGTACACAAGATATGGGAGATGAACAACGTCGGGGTAATTTCTTCCCCCTCTATGACTATTCCCCCCTTCTAGGTTTCTATGTCCTTGTCTTGATTCCTGGCATGCCAGATCTTGCATTAGCGATCCTGTTGGGATTGTAGCCACACCGTTCTTGAAATTTTATTCTCCATCATGATGCGAAGAATGTATTAATTGTTTTTTTTTAAGATGCGAATAATCTGTTAACTGATTCTTGTTTGTGCAAAATGATGAAAAACTGTGTGTTGACTTTGCTTGATCGCATTTCGTGAGCTGATTATTTTTTATTTTATTCGGAGCTGGATGCTACATGAAACATGGTTGCTAGCAGGGATCTTTGTTACATGCACGTTTGGCAGTTTCAACAATGTCCTATTTCTTAGATGCTCATTTTTTGTCCTGGATAAAACTCTGCGTGCAATTTAATATCTAAGTTTGTTAGGCAGTTTCTTTGTTTTTCTTTGAACGTAGAAAACTGGAGTGTTCAATTAGATCTCAGATGGCCCGCCAAGAACTGGCTGGTTCTCACTACTGGTCAAGGGGACGCTGGATATTTGCTGCATCCGGGATTTTGTAACCTGCATTGAAGTTATGCCAAGCCTAACTGTACTTTATATGTCAGATAAGCATAGATGAATCTTATTACTAACGTTAGACAGGCAAAAGAAGAAAGTACTTGAATTTTAACCCATAAAATTTACTGTGCGGTTGCTCAAACCTGGCCAAATTGTCACTTGCTACTCTGTATATTGCTCTGGTTTGCTTTTTAGGAGAGGCAATACATGAAAATATCTTACGGTGTTCTTCAATTTATATTATACAACATTTATGAAGAAAACTGCATTCTGAATGGCGCTGGTGAAAACCCATGTAATTATCATATATGTAGTAGGTCTGGTGGATGTGATTCTTGTTTACTTTTTAACTTGACCTACCTAACAATCATTTAGGAGAATGTGTTTTTAACAAAGTATATAGAAACTGTTGTAGCCCAGGATGGAGTGAACCAGGCAATTAATTCTGTTCATATAGGATTATTTTATGTCTGAGGGGGTGCATATTTGAGGATACAAAATAGACTTATTTGATTCAAAATGCACATGTTGATTTTACAATGTCAACTTTATGGATGCAGATGCAGATTTACAATATGTTGGTATGACGTAGTATTGCAGAGTGTTTTGTTTTGGAATCTGCATAATCTTTTCGTTTTGGGCAACTGGTAACATTACAACGTATCATTCCTGTGTTTTTCTTCTTCTCTCATGTTTAATCATCCGCATCCTCACCTGCACCTCCCATATCCCTACACGAGAAAAATAATTTGGTGAAATCTGTACTAACTTCAATTCGTTTTGGTATTCAACTATTGTCCATGTTCTCATTTATCTGATTTTGGATACATACCATTAGCCATTTATTCGACTCACAAGTACACAACCTCATGTTTCTGCATATAATGTGTTGAATAAAAGTAGCATGTGCATGCAGACCAGTCTCTACTCTGTACTGTGTTTACATACCCAGCATAGCACCGGAAGCTGATGGACCACTTGTAGAAAACCTGTTCCATTACAGATGCTTGTTTCCCTTTTTTGTATGCAATATTGTATTGCCTAAGTTCATTTTTTAAAAAATCCAAATGCTCTGCTGACGGTTCTTTGTTCTTTGGAAATGCAGAAGCGGTATGAAGATATCTCTGTGCTGGGGCAAAGGCCTGCCGAGTGAGAACACTGAAGTCCAGACCTCCCAGATCAAGCTTTGCGTGAAATTAGACACCTTTCTAAGCTCTGTTTTGTCGGCACAATAAGCAAATGTAAAACTCCTAACTCCGTTTCTGGGAGTTAGTACTCGATTCATTCACTTGAACATGCTTTGGGAATTTTGAGGTGCATGGCAAAAACATGTTCTGCAGCCATGTGATTGATTTGTTTGGTCACTCCGGAATCTGTTTAAAACTGTCCAAACGCCTATGAGTGCGAATTTTTTGATGTCTTGTGGAACCACTAGTCTAGCAGTGGAACGTTTGGTTTTGGTGTACAGGATGCTGCAGTTCATGTCATTTCGACATGCGAATCAGGATTTGTGGGCTGCTTCTTTTTGCATTGCGTGCTTGGCATCTTCTATATGAGCATATATGTTTGCTGGTAGCAGCATTTTGTTTTTGACACACTGACCTTGTAACTTCATATTCTCGTCTTAAAGGCGATTCGCCTATTTGGGCTTCAATTTTGGTCCCTTTGTTCTTGTTCGATCCTTTATCCATCGCCACGCGCTACTTCAGCGAGCGGCACACGAGTGTTTTGATGTAGTGGGGTACCTTTTGGAGACTGTAATTGCGCTTTTTTTTTTCCGTTGAAAACTTGTAGGATACTAAACCATAACAACGTCCGTTGTAGTCTTGCTGATTAGAATACTAAGGGCTGTTTGGTTGTCTGATTTTACGCGATCAGACTTATAGGAGTTAGGGAATCAGTATTTGGAGCCTGCACTTACATATGCAAGATGGCTGTTTAGTTGTCTGCGCGCGGTGCGGAGCTAGACAAGCATGATGCACAAAGCATCTGCAATCAGGCTCATAGAAAACGAGTTTTACGATCGTTTTTCCGGAGCTAGGCTAGGACGGTGTAGGTTCCCGTGGTCAAGCTCGTACGAGACGGCAATCAAACAGCCCATAAAACTCTCACCCAAGAGATGAGACCCAGGTTTGAGTCCCGGCAACGGAATTTTTTTTGAATTTTTTGCTTTGTCATTTGTACTCTTTTCGTGTGTAAAGGAACTTTTATGTTAGTGTGAGCTAGTACTCTGTTGATCTAATGATCTCTGATGTATTGGGGGCACATTTATCACTTGTATGACCTGTATTGTTCCTATTTTATTTTGGTATTTGTACAGAAAATATGCTAAATTGTAAACTACACTAGACAAGTACTCAATGCATAGGCGAACAGTGATTCTTAACATCTTTGTGCCAAAAACTAAAGATGGGCCAAGGAAAGGAAGACTGCAAATGAATCTACTTTCATGTCACGGAACAGCTTGGCCTCTAGGGGACTAGGCAACAAAACTGCCCATTAGGCTGTCTCCAACGCTGGGCGCGAAACCGACGCGAGAGGAGAGAGAGCGATCACGTGGAGGAGAGAGAGAGGAAAACGCCGAAAGCGAAGCAATGACGACGGCCGACGTCGCTCTCGCGTTGGCCCCTACGTGCTCATGCCGTGCTGCAGCCAGGCCGTGTTGGAGGAGAGAGATGCAATGTATATATTGCATGTATTTGTATTGTTGTTATTATTATTATTATTATTTAGTTGTATTTCACATTACGTAACAAATAAAAAAATAGATTTAACTAAGAATAATACACACATATAAATATTTTGGATCCATCGCTACGCCTCATCATTGGAGGGTGGGAGCTAGTGGAGGTGCTAGTGAGATGTGGGTCCACACTAACACCTCCCTCCCACCTCCACCATTGAAAAGGGTGGGAGCTAGTGGAGGTGCTAGCTGACGTGGCTCTATGTGGCACCACTACCACCTCCACTAGCTCCTCAACCATTGGAGATAGCCTTAGAGGTTAGTAGAGGAGCAGACCTAGGGCGGAGCCGGCCTATGGCCAAGCCTCAGGCTGAGTTAGCTGTTTTCGGGTTATGGTTCTGTGGACCAGCCTATAGTCTATTGATCTCAGGCCTAGACCAGATCCATTGGGGTTGACATTTGAGTCCATAACCAAGGCCTAACAGTTCGGCACTTATGTGGAAGTAGGGGTGAAAACAGGACAGGAAATATCCGCTCGATCCGATCCTGAATCCGTTTAAAATTCGTACCGATGTTATCTGTATCCGTATCCGAAAAATTCGATGTAATATGGGTTAGGATATGGGAAGAGCAATATCCGATTCGTATCCGAAAAATCTCATGTAATATAGGTTAGGATATGGGAAGAGCAATATCCGACCCGATATCCGGTAAATATCCGACCCGATATCCGGATAAAATCAGTTATTCTTCCATTAATTTGGTTCATTATTGGATAGATAGAATAGTTGTTTGATACTAGCACTAAAAAACACTACTTTGTTATTAAACGTGAACTTCAACAAATCTATCAACAAACAAATAGAGTGATGACATAATGCTTTTACCTAAATTAATTTGTTCAACTTATTTGATAAACTTCTTTTCTATTCAAATTACTGGAATTAGTTGTGTCACTAAATTGCACCTCTAACTATACTACTATCCTACGTTGAAATAATTATGACTTGAAGCTAATGTTGTAAGGTTAATGTTTCATTCGTTCTTTTACGTACACAATTATGTACTATACTACTATCCGATTATGATATCCAATCCTGACACAAATCCGTCAGGTATCCGCTCCTTATCCGAATCCCGAATAATCCAAATTCATATCTGTATCCGGGACATCCGTATCCGACTCCGAATCCCAAAAAAAAAATAGGTTAGGATACGGGACGAGCAATATCCGACCGGTTTCACCCCTATGTGGAAGTGGAAGTTATTCAGAATCGTCCAGTGTTCCCAATACATATGTACACCAGGAAGCTAGAGTTATTGTATTAAGGATGTGTTTGGTACAACTTCAGCTCTACTAGATCCGTGAATTTGGTGGAGCTGAGTATTCTTAGCTTCACCAGATTTGTGAACCTGAAGCTGTTGGTACATTAAGAGTGTTTAGATGGGGACATCTTGTTTATATTTTAGACTAAAAATATAAACTTAATTCACTTTATTTTAGCCTGCAAGTTTCAGATCTCAGATAAAGCTGAGATCTAAAACCCTAACAAACATGGCCTAAGCTGTTGATGCAGCTGGAGACATGTCTATAAGATTAGACTAGAAAATTTTTTGCGGCGTACACGCCGCGCGTGGCGTTTTTCGTAGAAATTTTTTTCTTTTTTTGGTGGCGTTTTATTTTTTAAATCGTCGAAATAATGAACGAAACGGGGAAAAACAGAGAGATAGAGTTGTAGAAATATATCTTTCGACGAATCACTTGGAAAATACTGGAGACCGACCTGGAAAAACGCAGCGGGGAAAAAGTCTAGAGAGAAAATGGTGAAAAATTATTAGAAATGACAACCTTCTTTTGCTGAGTCTAATACTCTACGCGTTTGTTTAAAAAATATTAGAGATCGAGATGGGAAATCGAGATGGGAAAAAAGTCTAGAGATAGAGCTGCACACATATTCCTGGTGACGAAAACATTTTTTCCCGAGAAAAACGGAGAAAGGACCTAGACGTAAGGAGCAAGGACCTGAATGTTACGTTTTTGGACTTGTTCGCTATCCTGAAAAATTAGAAAAGGGCTTGTTCGCGATTTGAATTTAACGGGAGGTTCTTTCCGTAAAATGGCGCTCGAGGGACCCGAACACGATTTTGGAGGGAAAAATCTTGCTCTCACAAAAAATCGTGAAGGGCCTATTCGTAATTTCTAAAAGGACCGAATCGCAAAATTTTTTTTTGAGCCGAGCCGGCCGGCCGGCTCGGCTCAAAACGCTGCGAGGCCGGGAAGTTTGCAGGAAAGGCTCGAGCCCGCCGGCTCGACTCAAAACGCTGCGAGGCTGTGAAGTTTGCAGGAAACAATAGAGGTATAATTCGTGCAGTTGAAGATAGGGGTGAAAATGGGTCGGATACGGTCGGGTAGTAGGTCATCCTGTATCCTACCCTAATTATTTTTTTTCGGATACGGATACGGGTACGGGTAGTGAAAATCGGGTAGGATACGGATACTGGGTATTTACGAACGGGTGAAAACGGATACCGGATATTATACAGACGGGTACAATACGGATAACGGGTACTTAGTCGAATAGTACGCAAACTATCTAGAATCAAAGTATATGATAAAAATAATTTAGCTAACACACATGATCCAATGGGTTGGTTTGCCACACTATGATAATTTAGATGTCAATCCAAACATTTCAACCCACGTCGTGTGCACATTCTGATGAAGTTGTACTTTGCTGGTAATTTGGGGATAATTTGGTTTGGGTTAGTGGGAAGAAGAAAGGGTTTGTGGCTGTGAATCTGGGCAAGTGAGCAGTAACCTGCTTCCCTGTTTTTCTGTTAGTTTCATTTCTTCTCTCAATTAGTCAAAAGGAAGAAAGTTTGAATTTCAATGACACTACCGAGAATATTCACATTGTATATTGTTTAATAATAGATGGGATTTAGTGTTTTACCTCATTGATCGTACTTGTGCAACAGTCAGCCCATACCATATCTATAATTGGTTCACGTTACCAGGGATATGCAGTACTAGTACTTATTTTTCTTCTTTATCAGATTTGACCATAAATAGCATAGGTTGATCCAAGCATAGGATCTTCTTCTTCAAGTATTGACTAACGTTCTTCCATCGATTAGTATACCAGCCAGGCGGTGCTGCGCCAATATCCTCAACTGATAAACCAATATATATCATCAAGGTGGACGATACTGATGCTTGACGGCTCGGACCCCATGCAGCTCGGCATGGCCGTCGTCGATTGGCTCAACGCCCTCCAGCAAGAAGCCGGACAGCTCGCCTACCTCCACGTCATGCAGCCGAGGTACACGCCCTATGGGCAGGCCAAGTCAGTCGACATTGCTCGTGGGCCGCAGCAGTGGGCTCTGGGCCTCTGGCGACATTGCTCATGGGCCGCTCTTGTCTGGCCTGTGGGCTGCTGATATCAGCCTAGTATATATTTCATACTCCCGGGTACCCGAACCCCGGGTACCCGTATCCGACCCGAGATCCTCGGGTATTTGCCGGGTAGTGCTCGCTCCGAGTCCGACCCGAATCCGATGATCAGCGATCCAGGTACTATCCGTATCCGACCCGAAAAAAAATTACCCGTATTCCTATCCGAAAAAAAGGGTAAAAACACTACCCGTATCCGGTACCCGACGGGTAATACCCGACCCATTTTCACCCCTAGTTGAAGACAACATATCGGTACTTAAAGCCTTCAAATACTTGTTGAACCAGTTGAGCATGCCCGTGCGAGCTTCTTCTGCAGTTTCCGCGGCGAATGGATCGTTGGCATCATATCTGCAACCGAAACCATGGGCGACTCCCGGGAAGATCTTCACAAAGCGATAAATCTGCAACCAGCAAGTAAACTTTGTATGAGTGTCCAATCGGTCCTAATCGGTAAGGAGCATCTGACAGTGCTAGATAAGAGTGACATTATATGGGGTTGCGGTTGCTTTCCAAACAGGGTCTAAGAGCATCTCCAATAACTCCTAATATCTATTCTCAAAATCTAATTTTGAGTTTGATTGAGAAAAAAACGACTCCAACAGTCCCTCGTTCTGGCTCCCAAAATCTTCGCACCCCTAAACTGCTCCCCGGCATCCTCAATTTTGCGCGGCGCGTCGGCTCTCCCAATCCACGATTCGCACCTGCTCTTCCGCGTCTGCATCGTCTCCGCCGTCGCCAGCGCGCTCTTCACCAACGACACTACCTGCGTCGTGCTCACGGAACAACCTGCCGCCGCAGCCGTTCCTCCTGGCCCTCGCCTCCAGCTCCAACATCGGCTCGGCGGCCACCCTGATCGGCAATCCGCAGAACCTGGTCATCGCCGTCGGGAGCGGCATCTCCTTCAGCCAGTTCCTGCTCGACGTGTTCCCGGCGATGATCGTCGGCGTGCTCACCAACACCTGCATCCTGCTGTGCTACTTCTGGAGGTACCTCTCCGTGGAGAAGGACCAGGAGGGCGGGGCGACCACCGGGCCAGAGGTCGTCGCCGCCGACGAGGTCACCTCGCACCGGTTCACGCCGGCGAGAATGTGGAAGGCGGCCGTCTATCTCACGACCCTTGGGATGCTCATCTCGCTTCTCATGGGGCTCAACATGTCCTGGACCGGCATTACTGCCGCTCTTGTTCTTCTGGCACTTGATTTCACTGACGCACAGGCTTGCCTAGCGAAGGTATGGCCATGGTCCTCTGAATATGACATTTTCTTTGGAAGAAAATTATCTTGATTACTAATCAATTGATCATTTTGTTTTGTCTGATTATGCTAATCTGGAGAAATTTCATTGACACCAATGATTTGCAGGTCTCATACTCATTGTTGATCTTCTTCTGTGGTATGTTTATAACGGTTGATGGCTTCAACAAGACGGGAAATTTGTCTGGGTGACACCCAATTCGACGGCAATTCAGGTATTGACACCCCAATTCGCTCGGTTCCGGAAATTGACACGAATGACGAATTTCTTTGCCTCACCGACACTCTCGGTATTTTCCCAGCATTTCAAGATTTTCGAAACTATTTTTGCTGTGTCTACGCCCGTATTAGCCCTGTTCTCTCCCGTTCTATCCCCTTGTTAACGGCCGTTTGAAGCCCGTCTCCTCGCTCATTCACGCCCCGACGCTCTCTCCTCGGTCGGCAGCTAGGGTTGGGGGGCCGTCGCCGCCGCCGGTCCGCCCTCCGTTCCTCGGCACCGCCCCGGCTAGGCACCTCCTCCCACGCGTCCGCTCTTTCTCGCTCGGCACCACCTCCTGGCACCGCCTTTGCCAGTCTCCTCCATGGCGCCCGGGTTAGGCCTCCCCCCGATCCGCCGTGTGTTTGGTAAGATCGGTAATATTTTCACTGAGTTTAATTGATCTCTATATTTATCTTGATTTATTTAGTCCTCATGAAGTCTGGAGTAAATTTTAGCCGTCATGTTCTCTTACCGTTGATCGCTTGGAAGTTGGGTTCTGCTCAAAAATGTTGTTGCCGCTACGCCTGGGATGCCATGTTCCTGATCCGAAAATGCTCAAGATACTAGTAGTCTGGTTGCTGTTAAGTTGTATGGAGTTTTTGGCTTTAGCCGATATTTGGCAATGATGTTAGGGTGTTTTGGTTCGCGATTTGAGCTATTCTTGGTAGGTCTTTAATGTCTTTGGTGCTGGATGTAAACACTTGTGGACGCATTGTGAAAATGAAACTTTATATTTCAGAGATGAGATGTGCTTACTGGAAATGAAACAAAGTTTACTGAAAATGAGACTTACTGAAAATGATCATGATCGATTACTAAAGCTTACTGAAAATGTGCTTAGCAGTTTCATTTATTTAGTCAGCATGATCGATTAGTAAAGGTTACTGAAAATGAAACTTACGAACACATTTTGTTTTAAAAGGCAGAATGTGTTTAGCAACCAAAATGATACTTCTTTTGTTTAACAATGTTCTGCTATAATATGAAGCATAGATGGAATTGGTAAGATTATCTATTAGGAAAACAACTTTGTTTGTCCATGCAATTTGTCACTTTATTATTCCAATGTCCGCCTAAGTTGTTTTTGACTGGAATTGGTAAGATTGGCGCTTTAAGTTAGCTGTTAGGAAAACAATTTTTGTTTGTCCATGCAATTGGTAAGATTGGTAATAATTTGACGCGAAGTTCGATTGTTCTTCGTTGTGCAGCCCCTCAGTGAGAATGTCACATGCAAGCTCAACGCCTAGTTCCGTCTTGTGCCGATGTCATGTCCAATGGCTGCCGTTAGTGGTGTGCCTTACCGCAACTTCGGAGCGGTAATTGAGCTCATTGCGAAGACGTCGTCCAACTTCGGGAAGCAGTTCTTCAAGTGCCCGCGAAATCAGCCGGAGAAGAAGGAGTGCAATTTTTTCATGTGGCAAGAGCAGTACGAAGAATTGGTAGGTGCATGGCGTGAAGGAGGAGGTTCAAGCGCATATCTGTCATCTGTGAAGGAGGTGCTCCAAGGTGTGAAGGCTGACATTGTTGCGGAATTGAAATATAAGTTAGCGCAATTGTTGTTGCTTGTCAGTCTGAATGTATGCCTTCTAGTTCTAGTAGTAGTTGTCATACTTGTGAAGTAGGAGATGTGTATGTATTTATCCAGTTTGAATGAATGTCCACTTTGGAAGAAATGTATGTATTTATCCAGTTTGAATGAATATCCAGTTTGTCTCTTCTTTGTCGTCATTCAAAGGTCGTGTTTGAATGAATACCAATCTGGTTGTGAACTACTTAATGATATGATGCATGGAACCAGTATTGCTGATATGGTTGTCAACTACTTACTGATCAGCAAGTGCATATATTTGCTAGTACATGTCAACTTTTTCCATCAGTTTGTGATTCTTCATTCTTCACTTAAGTATACAAACAAGCAGTCTGGCACTTGTTTCATGTGATTCTGTATGTCACCTGCTACCAATATCTGTGTTGGAGAAGCAACTGGAGCCCATATATTTACAAACCGAAGCTGAAATTCACCCATATACAAACCGAAGTGATAACCCATATATAAACCGAGGTGATAACCCATATACAAACCGAAGTGATCAGCATGTACAAACCGAAGCTGAAATTCACCCATATATTTCAATCAACTAGAACAGAAGTGATAACCATTATTTATGTAGCCATATATTTCAATCAACTAGAACTAGAACAGAAGTGATAACCATATATTTCAATCAACTAGAACTAGAACAGAAGTGATAACCAAATGAGTAGACATCAAATTGAAACACGCTAGTTCCTTTACAGATGAGGCACATATCACACATGAAACACAGCTAGTTCCATTACAGATCGAGGCACATATCACATGAAACACAACAGTTCCATTACAGATCGAGGCACATCCAAAATATTGGCGATGACATGAATCTACTCATATCCAAAATACTTCTACCATGTCAAGACTAAGGCAAAACACGGAGAATCATATCACACGTTCTTCTTCTTTGGAGTTCTCTTCTTCGCTCATTGCGCTTACCGAGATGGTGGAGACAATAATAATGAGCTCGTGCCTTCTCCAGATGCCATCAAGATTGCCGATCTCCTATCGAAATGTAAAATATTAAACAGAAGTGCAATGTTGATCAATTGAACCTAGCAAATGTAAAATAGGGGCAGCTTTTCTGTTTTTCTCTTTATTTAAACATAGCCCATGATCCATTATTGCAGTTTTAATGCCCCTATAATTCTGGTCTATGCTCAAGTATGGTCGACACCCGTTGATGAAACCATCTATACAAGGCTTGAAACAACAAAAGAATCTATGGAAATAAACTCCTTCTCCATCCGCCTGCACATCGACCTCTACAACACTTCCAGGGCTCCTCTTCTCTACCTCAGCTTTAAATCTCACCAACATGTCAAAACTTTCCTCCCATTTGCCAAATATCTTGTCTATTGCCTTCTGCCTACCCTTCCACACTGTCCAGTAGCTTAATTTGACATTGTACTTCTGCTCTATATTCTCTAGTAGTTCCTTCGTACCCATGTTAGGATGTTGCTTAAGAAAAGGAGCCGCCTTCTCTGCAACCCAATTGTACGAGGCCATGCTTGACTTAATTCGCCCGTTGGCGCTTTACACAAGTGATGAAATTTATTTTAGTTACTGCATAATCAACATACACATTTATCAAGACGCTCTAATAGCAAAGGAATTGTATTAAGAAAATTATGCATCACACACCTCACAGATTTCCGCCTCGAGTGAGCCTTGCAACTAAAGCCCATGGACATCCCGAAGCTTTGCAAAAGCCCCTATAGCGAGCAGATTGATGACTTCTCTGAGCGCAGCCAATTGGTTCATAATTGCATCTTTGCCTTAGTGCCATTCTCGAACTCTTCCATGGTAGGATATAAGTCGCCAACCCGCCATAGGTGGGTTCTCTTGATCATATTTCACGACTTCCTCACCAGGAATTGCATCAGCCACATCCTCGTCAGATTCAAAACCATCACTTCCATCACTTCCATCACTGTCTAACCCCTCCATATCACTTCCATCATGGCCATCAGCACCAGACGGGATCCCAAAGACTGCACCCATCATCCCCATCGTTAGGGCAATCGGCACCAAATAGACTCCCATTATTCCTCTCGTCATTTATGTCATCCTCGCACTCCAACAATTGAATAGTTGGTCCTCACTAATCAATGGTCCCCCATGCCCAAACACATAATTCAGATTTTCTTCGATTTGCAACTTATCCCAATCAAACCCTCTATCCTCTTCAACCTGACTACCAGCAGCCGCGTTTGTAACACTGCTGCCATGTGAGTTACTAAAGCAACTACTATTAGCCTGAATGGTGTTAGCATCGTCGTCAGGAGGTCGAACCCAAGCCCTACCAAAAATGGCAGAGAGCAGTTCAAACATACCAAAACAAATCTACCATAGCGTTTTCTTGTTACTCATTTCAACTACCAAATCAAAACTAACACGGATCAAATACTACCAAATCAAAACTAACACGGATCAACTACCAAGTCAATACATCAGATTGCTGCTCTTCCAATGTTGTTCACACGGATCATGAAAACGATTAAACAGGAAAAACAAGAACTGGAGTTAATCTTCCAATGTTGTTCACACTTACAAGCAGAGGGGAGGGTGAGAGGCCGAACCAGCCATCTCCGCGCTCGAGCTGCCGAACCTCGCGGTGCCTTCGACCGGCGGTGGATCTGCAGCGGCGCCGGACGGAGGACCCATGGAGGACCGCCATGGCGCTTCAACCCTAGCGCCACCAATGTCGCACGACGAGGATCCCCCTCCTCTTCGCCTCACTCTTCACGGGCCCCAACCCTAGCGCCGCACCAATTTCACGCAAAACGGCTGTCTTCACGGCCGTCACACTCAATGGCCAAGACCGTGGCGAGGGCAAAATACAGGGGCCAAACGGTAAAAGCACCTCCTAAACAGTGCAAAAATAGTTTCGGAAATCTTGAAATGCTGGGAAAATACCGAGAGTGTCGGTGAGGCAAAGAAATTCGTCATTCGTGTCAATTTCCGGAACCGAGCGAATTAGGGTGTCAATACCTGAATTGCCGTCGAATTGGGTGTCACCCAGACAAATTTCCCCAACAAGATTGGAATACCAAATGCACTTTGGGAGTTGGTGGAAATGCGAGAATAGATAGTGCCAAAGGCGTTGCGCTTCTCGCAGTTGTGATTCTTGTTCTTTCAAATGTGGCCTCAAATGTTCCAACAGGTAAACAAAGTCTTTGAAGTCAATGTTCCTTTAGTTAGTCAAAATGCTGAGAATCTCACGATGATACTGGCACACTGTCAAAGATATTAGTACTTTCAAATGGGTACAGAATCGCCTTTGTTATATCT
Organism: Guadua angustifolia; assembly: GCA_036346375.1. NCBI lineage: Eukaryota > Viridiplantae > Streptophyta > Magnoliopsida > Poales > Poaceae > Guadua > Guadua angustifolia. Next base: position 21,512,005 of record CM070508.1, read on the forward strand.
TGCAAGTTGCAACTGCAGAAAACTTCAAAAAATTGATTAGAAATCAAGTGTTTACTTCTTGGATAATTTATCACCTGCGCTAACTCTGTTCATTATCCCATACATTCAAGGTTCTGCAGAAAGATTAAAAAAGTTTGTCCTAACATCTCTGAACTTTTCGTTCAGTTCTACTGCTGGGCACAAGAGTGGCAGTATCAGTTGCTGCAATCTCCCCTGCTTCAGTGAAGAAAGCCTGGCTGATCCTAGCCTGGGTCAGCACAGTAGCCGGCAACCTCACACTCCTAGGCTCAGCCGCAAACCTGATAGTCTGCGAGCAGGCGAGGCGGGCACAGTTCTTCGGGTACAACCTCACCTTCTGGAGCCACCTCCGCTTGGCGTGGTTGCCGACCATCATCGCCACCGGGAGCGGTATAGACGAGGATCGCACGGCTTTTGACGGACACCGCACTCGCGCGCTTTTGATCTTGCGTGTCTCTGGCGACTTGTGGCGGCGCAGACGTCGATCAAAAAGAAAAGGAGTCCGCGTCTCCTGGCGACGCAACGTCCAACAGAAAAAAAAAACACAATGGCACAACGGAAAGATGGCAAAACCGGGTCCACCGGGATCAAGTCAAAATATTTTTTAGAAAATTGGGAACTGTTGGAGTATGGTCTTTTTTTAAGGTACAAATTTTTTTGGGAAACTCCCAATCCAGGGTTATTGGGAGTCAAATTATTGGAAGCTGTTGGAGATGCTCTAAGCTCTAAAGCTCTGGTGCCATGCCTCAAGTGAGAAATGTCATCGACAAGCTGCATTCAGACTGAACCTAGCATAATGTTTAAGGCTCCGATGCCATCAGATGAGAGCATACTCCCTTCGCAAATATTGGGATATCCATGTGTTTGCATCAAAAATTGGCAAGAAGGGCAGAATTGGCATAAAAGTATTATAAGCCGATTTGGAATCGGATTGGCTTAAAGAAGCCGATATGTATTCGGATTAACGGGATCAGTGAGTGTAACCGATTGAGCTCAAGTATGGATAAACTTGAATCGGTTTCGGAAATTGCAACAGATTTGGAAGATCTCAATCAGTTTTGGAAAATAAGACGGGTTTGGTTAGGAATCAGCAGTTTTTGGAAACTACTAGAAGAATCGGCCAAGAGCATGAGTTTGAATGCAGTACGAGGCACCTTTTGGAAAGTTTGGATAACGTACGAAAGCTTCGGATGGCATAAGGATGAAATTTGGAAACAGAGTCCAATTAGGAAACTATAGCCGATTCGGATTGTATTGACGTATTGGATCAGGACTCGGATCGGCTAGCGGGTATATAAGACGAGCCATGGGTTGGATTGACGGGCATCCACAATCAATCAACACATCTACCAGTTTTTGCTTTCTGTAGTTCTTAGTCTTTTTAGCATTGTAATCTTTCCTCTGTAAGTCGACATCGATCAAATAAAGTTGCGCATCGCCGATTGTTTGATCGTCATTGGCTTTTTCAGGTTTGATTTATTCTGTCTTGTTGCGCATCGCCTTTTCAGAATTAATCTACCTTTTACCTTCGGATTAGTCTTAATCGACTAGTCTAGTTATCTTTCTAGTCGGCTTCCTGGCTGATTCCCGATTTTTAACCGATTCGCCCCGAGGATCGGCTTGATTGAATCTTACCACTATTTCCCTTATCGATTGTAGGGTCAAATCGATTGGCACGCTCGCGCACACTTGAACCCGGTGTTCGTCCGGTGTGTTGCAACCAGAAACCCTCTTCACGTTTTTGGCGTCAACACATTTTTGGCACGCCCGGTGGGACCGATCGAGAAGATGACTGCAGGCAAGTCCACCGCACCAGCCGATGTGAGCACTGAATCCATAATCGTCCCTACTTTGGACGATTTAACTCCAGAGCAGCGCAAGGAAATCGAAGATCGAAAAGCTGCCCTGGAAGAATTGATGTTGAGTTGCTATCAAAAAACCCGACGGAGTCACGCAGAAGATGGCACTACCAACATCGAACCCACTTGGCGGCCGGTGTCGATCGACCCGAAGCCGATACATGCCACTCAAGCCGAGTTATCTGTTATGATTGAGCAATCTGCATCATGCATTAATTAACCAATCATCGGCTTTGGTCACAACTTTAAAGCCGATGATCGAGAATAGCGTAAAACGGTTGCACAAGAGTTGGCAACCGGGGATTGCTTTGGATCCGTTGCGCCACTTCCCATGTATCCGTGATATTCTCGTGGCACCAACCACCAACACGATTAAGGTGTCGACACTGCACCCTCACTAATGCCGACCCAACCTACCGTGTTGGCACCATAAATCTCGCCCAAGCCCTCGTTACTCATTACCATGCATATACCGACGCGCGAAAGATAGATCCATCGGCGTCGGGAACTTCTTCTGATCAATCGGCTTCTCGGCAGCTTGAATTAGAGAAAAGTTGTAAACCTCAGGGACCGTTTCAAATTAGGAATCCGGCTCTGTATAAAGTAGTTACATACGCAGAGCCGTTTGTCTCGACGCCTGAGGTTCCGGCCACTAGAGCCGATGGGTACGAATCATGACAACAACAGTACCCATCAGCCAGGGCAAGCCGACCAGCCGAGTTTGCACTCGGGGGGCAGGATACTCATCACAATTGGCCAAACCCTGGCGGTCCAGCGGCAAATAACGTTAACTGGGCTGATCAGATCTCTGTGGTCTTAAGGGATCAGTTTGGTTTGCAGCCCAAAGGAAGAACGATCGGCTATAGGAAGCCGTACCCAGATTATATTGACCGGATGCCGTATCCCCATAACTTCAGGATTCCCGATTTTGCGAAATTTTCAGGGGACGATTCGGTCACTACTTTAGAGCATGTTGGAAGATTTATCGCTCAATGCGGTGAAGCAGCTCAATCCGATGGGCTAAATATCAGGCTTTTTCCCTTGTCTTTATCAGGGACTGCCTTCACTTGGTTTACCAACCTGCCTCCAAATTCAGTACATTTTTGGAATGATTTAGAGAGTCGATTTCATGAATACTTTTTCTCTGGTAGCTTAGAGTTGAGAATTTCTGACCTAAGTGCTGTCCGACAAAAATTCGGTGAATCGACTTCTGAGTACATTAGAAGATTTAGAGAAGTGCGAAATCGCTGCTTCAGTGTGGTATTACCGGATAACCAATTAGCCGATTTAGCCTTCCAAGGGTTGATTCCCCCGCTCAAAGAAAAACTGGCCGGACAAGAATTTACTGATTTAAGTCATCTACTTCATCGAGTATCGGCACAAGAAAGCCGATATTTGAGTAAAGAATTCAAAGATAAACTTAGGTTAAACAATGGCAAAGATAAGGCTAAAGTAAACATGGTCGAGTATAGTTCAAGCGAAACCTCTGAAGATGAAGCAGACATAAACATAGCCGAATGGATAAAAGGTTCTAAAAAATCACTTGTCTGTTCATGGCTTAAGCCGACTAGGAATAAGTCGGAAGTGAAATACGCTTTTGATGTATCCAAGTGCGACCGCATATTTGACATGTTATTACAAGAAAAACTGATACGACTACCTGAAGGGCACACCATACCTTCAGCCAACGAAATCAAGAAGCGGTGATACTGTAAGTGGCATCATTCTTTTTCTCATAACACTAACGACTGCAATATTTTTCGACAACAGATATAGTCGGCCATAGAAGATGGTCGGCTCAAGGTTGCAGAAGAACCAGCAATGGAAGTCGACGTCAACCCATTCCCAATCAACATGGTTCAGTGCTCCGGCAAAGGAAAACAGATTGCCGATGAAAGACCTTCTGCGACGCGACAAGTTAACATAGAATCAAGCTCGCAAGGGGAAACACTGAAGATAACGATCGGCTCACTTCAGATTGAAACCGATCAAGATGGGAAGAATTCAAGGACTGTAAAACCAAAAGGGGAATTACAAGTTGGACGATGGTACAAAGCCGAAAGACCTCCGCCACGTAAACCAGCATTCAAACCTAAGCCAACTTTTTCACAGTTGCTTGAAAAATATGAAAGGATAAACCATCGGCAGGAGCAAAGAGCTCGCCGACCAGATGGGCCGTGTCGGCGAACGATGTGTTTCGCCAAACAATTTGTATCGCCGACCACGCAGAAAGAGCTCATCGAGATGTCCTTGGCAATTCTGTTGGGAAAGGGCGTGGCATTGCCATCTTCAAGGTCATGCCCCATGGAGCATTACCCGCAAGGAAATCGCCAAGACATTCGGTGAAAGAGCGCTTATTTAGGCCAACAACAGATCAAACCGAAGTTAGAGCACGAGGAAGCCAAAGAAGGAGAGGCTAGGCACACCAAACCAAGACAAAGAAAAGGAGCTAACTGGAAACTTGGTTGGTAAAATCCGCAAGCCAGTAGAGCCCAAACCTAGATGGTGTCCGACTGGGCTTAGCCGATCGCAACGTGAGACGGCTCCAAATACCTAAGGACACAGGAAACAAGAGAGGCCGAAGAAGAAAAACAGAGAGATAAAACATTCAACGAGTTGCGGCCGATAAAACTTGCCAAAAAGGAATGGAGGAGAAAAGAACAAGCCGATAATGAGTCAGATTCTTCAGATGATTTGCTGTCACCAATGATTCGAGATGACACTCCTCCCATGGATATCAACATGGTGTTTACCCTACCAGCCGAGTTCAGAATTAAAACAGAGTCGGCTAAAGATACATTTGCTCAATTATGTCTAGGAGCACAGGATGCTGTATTTGAAAAATCGCAAGATCCCCATCGGCACCTTAAGCCGTTGTACTTAAAGGGCTACATCAATGGAAAGCCGATATCCGTGATGCTCGTTAATCAGGCGCGCTACTGTAAACTTAATGCCACTCTCCACTTGCAAAAAGTTGGGCAAAACCGATGAAGACTTGATCAAAACTAACATGGTGCTGAATGACTTCACAGGTGACCCTACTGAAGCAAAAGGGGTGATGGTTACAGAACTGACTATCGGCGGTAAAACTTTGCCGATCGCATTCTTTGTAATTGAAGCTAAAGGAATTCTGATGTACTTCTAGGACGAGATTGATACATACCAATTGTCAGATCCCTCCACCATGCACCAACTTCCGTCTGATGGAACGAAGATAAGGTCGAAGTTGTGTCAGCCGATACATCAGCTCATATTGCAATGGCTAGTTCAGATGCAAATTGGCCACACGAAGAAGCAGAATGCATATCAGGTAAAATACTAGACGATTGTGATTTCATCAGCATTGGAAAGACGGGCTTTACGCCGATCAGTGTCAAGCCGGGCACCTTTGATCGGGCGGCTGAGATCTTGAGAAGATGGGGTCAAAAATGATCAAACTTCTACAAGACAAAGCAAGGAGCTATCGGCATGGGATAAATTCCTGCGAAGCTATTGAAGATTTCCAAAGCGAAAAATTGGGCCAAGGCTTTACTTCTGCCGATATGCTCGAAGAAGTCGACATAGAAGAAGGCGGTCGAAAAAGGTCAACTTTTGTAAGTGCAAATTTAGATGTAGAATACAAAAAATAAGTTGGTCAAAATACTTAGATAATACAGGAATTGTTTCGCCTGGGAGTATTATGAGATGCCTGGATTAAGCCGACGGTTAGTAGAACATCGGCTACCTATCAAGCCAGGATATCGGCCATATAAGCAGCCTCCTCGTCGTTTTAATCCAGAGTTGTATGACATAATAAAAGAAGAAATTGAAAGGTTGCTAGAAGCCAAATTCATAAGGCCTTACCGATATGCCGAATGGGTATCTAACATTGTGCCTGTCATGAAGAAGAACGGTAAGCTGCGAGTATGCGTAGATTTCAGAGATTTGAATAAAGCCACACCAAAAGATGAATATCCGATGCCTATAGCCGATATGCTTATCGATGCTGCATCGGGTAATAAGATTGTCAGTTTTCTTGATGGCAATGCCGGGTATAACCAGATATTCATGGCAGAAGCCGATATACCCAAGACTGCCTTCAGATGCCCTAGCGCATTAGGGTTGTATGAATGGCCAGTAATGACATTCGGCTTAAAAAACGCAGGCGCTACTTACCAACGCACCATTAATTTGATCTTTCACGACCTAATCGACCATATCGTTGAGATTTACATCGATGACGTGGTTGTCAAGTCTAAAGAAGACTGGCAGCACTTAGCCGATTTGGAAAAAGTGTTTCAAAACACAAGAGCTCATGGGTGAAGATGAATCCTTTGAAATGTGCATTTGGCGTGTCGGTACCGCCGCCTTGGTTTCATGGTACATCAAAGAGGTATTGAAGTTAGTCAGACCAGGGTCAAGGCCATAACGAATACAAAACCGCCAACATGCAAAAATGAGTTGCAAAAGCTGATCGGCAAAATTAACTATTTAAGACGGTTCATCTCGAATCTGTCGGTAGAATTAGAGCTTTCACACCATCTTTGAAGTTGAAAGATCATCGAGAATTTGTATGGGGAGCCGATCAACAGAGAGCCTTTGACGATATAAAGCAATACTTAGCGCCACCGCACGGTCTTGGCTGCACCTCAGAAGGGTGTCCCATTTAAATTATATGTATCGGCCGAAAGCGAGACCATTGGGGCCGTATTGGCACAAGAAATTGATGGCAAGGAACGAGCGATATTCTACTTAAGCCGACGACTATTGGACGCTGAGACCAGGTACCCTCCGGTGGAAAAATTATGTTTATCGCTATATTTCGCTTGCACGAAATTAAGGCACTATATATTAGCATCAACCTGCGTTGTAGTATGTAGAACCGACGTAGTCAAATATATGCTATCTGCTCCGATTTTAAGGGGACGACTTGGGAAGTGGGCTTATGCTCTAACCGAGTTCGATCTACAGTATGAATCGGCCAAAGCCATTAAGGGCCAAGCGATAGCCGATTTCATAACAGGGCACGATACTATGGCAGGAATGGTCGATGTAGCTCCATGGCAACTGTATTTTGATGGGTCAGTTTGTCAAGAAGGAAGTGGAATATGTATAGTGTTGATTTCACCAAGAGGATACAACATCGAGTTCGCATATCGGCTTAAAAGCCGATGCTCTAATAACCAGGCTGAGTACGAAGCATTGCTCAAAGGACTGCAGTTGGTAGACAGCATCGGGGCAAGTAATATAGAAGCATATGGTGACTCATTGCTGGTGGTGCAACAAATTAAAGAAGAATATAAATGCAACGATGAGGTACTATCAAAGTATCTGGAGTATTGTCTTGAGGTTATCAAAACTTTCACGTCATTCTCAGATCGGTAGTGCCCCGAAATGAATGACAAAGCCAACACATTGGCTCAGCGACCGAGCCAGGAATACAACCGATCTGAAGCATTTGATTTGATCGACAAAGCGGTGTTGTCGTCGATGATGCCGATTGGAGAATAGAAATAAAACTTACGATGGACCCATCCAAACCGATCGCACGAAAAATTCGTCAAAAAGAATGAAGTATGTTGTGCTAGAAGGAGAATTGTACTATCGGACATTGGAAGGATTATACTGCGGTGTCTAGGCGATGAAGAGGCAAAGGTAGCTATGGGTGAAGTTCATGAAGGAATCTGCGAGCACATCAATCGCTCACAAAATGAAATGGATCCCGAGACGAACAGGGTATTTTTGGCCGACAATGTTAGAAGATTGTTTCAAATATTACAAAGGATGTCAAAGCTGTCAAAAGTTTGTAAATGTGCAACTTGCACCAGCATCGGTTTTACATCCAATTATCAAACCATGGCCGTTCAGAGGATGGGGAATAGATGTAATCGACCAAATATTCCCAGCAACGAGCAAAGGCCATAAATTTATCCTTGCAGCTACTGATTATTTTTTGAAATGGGTAGAAGCGGTTCCACTTAAAAAAGTCACCAGCGTGGAAGCTATCGGCTTCGTTAATGAACACATTATCCATCGATTCGGTATTCCCCAGACCATCACAACCGATCAAGGAACTGTGTTTATGTCTAACGATTTTAAAAGCTTTGCAGAAAGCTTGGGCATCAAACTACTCAACTCATCACCTTATTACGCTCAGGCTAATGGGCAAGCCGAGTCATCCAACAAGTCTTTAATCAAGCTGATCAAAAGAAAAATCGATGAAAGGCCTCGAAATTGGCATACTACGTTGTCAGAGTCTCTATGGGCTTATCGGCTAGCATTTCACGGATCGACTAAGCTGTCACCCTATCAGTTGGTCTATGGCCAGGAAGCCGTATTGCCCGTAGAAATAAACGTCGAATCTATGCGAGTGGCGAGACAAAATAATCTATCGGCCGACGAATACAAAGAACTGATGATGTACAATTTGGATGACTTGACAGAGTTAAGGCTGGTTACTTTAAATCGGCTTAAAAAGAATAAAGAAAAAGTTGCGAGGGCCTATAATAAGAAAGTCGTACAAAGTCTTTCAAAGAAAGCCGATTTAGTATGGAAGACAATATTGCCGATCGGGTCGAAGGATAATCGATTCGGTAAATGGTCACCTACATGGGAAGGACCGTATAAAATAAATCGGCTTGTTGGCGGAAACGCGTATATACTCGAGACACTTGAGGGGCTAGTGTTACCTAAGGCGATCAACGGAAAGTACTTAAAACAATACTACCCTAGCGTATGGATCGGCGTATGATTAAAACATAGCACAAAGAAATAAATCGGTTAAACAGCCGATTAAACGACATAATATAATCGGTTAAACAGCCGATTAAATGTATTACAAAAATAGCAAGAACACTGTTTCAACACGACAATAAGTTTACAGCCCGGACCCGGGAAGTCTAGCACCTAAACCCGACAGAGTGCAATGCCTTGCCCAATGTTTCGGTAATGCCATACACCAGATCTTCATCAGCTTTGGCATTTCCAGGGACTGGAACAACTTTGGCCGATTGAGCCTTAACCTTCGCAACAACTTGGCCGATATTGTTCTTCTGATCCTTCAAAATTGAGGCCATTGCATTTGAGTTAGTCAGGACATCGGCCAGCTGTTCATTCACCTTAGCCAATTCTTCCTCAAGCTGCTTCTTGGTTTGTTCCAGCTTTTGAACAGAGGACTTGGCGGCCATAAAAGACGCAGCGGTTTCATCATACTTCTTCTTCTCGGCTTTGGCTTCGGCAATCAGCTTGTCCAGGAGACGTTGGTCGGCTTCTTCAGCTTGACGCTTGGCGATTCTAGCATTGGCAGCATCAACCTCCGCTTTCTTTTCATCCAAGTAGCACACGTTAAGAAGTGCACTCATAGCATCAACCTCCGACGTTGCCCACGACAAATTGAGCAAATCCAGAAAAGAGCCGACTTCTGATAACGTGCATCATTTGATAGACAGCGCCAAGAAGTGTTTTTCCGAGTGCAAGCCGACGGCCATCTACTAACTGCTCTGCCATGAATTGGAAAACTTGGGTCGGTCCAAGAGAAGCTCCGCAGAAAAGAAACCGATCCAGCCACAGGTTTAGGAAGGCTACATGCTCCTCATCCGACACTAGCCCATTAACCTTGTTATTATGTTGGATGTACTTAGACCATCCCTCACCTTTTTACCGGATAAGCTTGTATCTTGGCTTGCCGCTGAAAGCCGATATTTGATCTCCATCAGGCCTAAGGCAACAAAGCTCGGCTATGTCCAAAAGGGTTGGGCCGATGGGGCCAGTCCGGAAAAGAAAAGCATTAAGAGTGTTTGACAAAAAATAACATGCCGTGGCCACTAAGGGCTCATTGGCTTCTGGATTGGCTAAGCTTAGTGGGAGACATTCGGCTATGCCCATCCTTTCCCATTCCGATTTCTTTTGGGCCGATACTCGAATGAACCAGCTCCTCCACCCTTTAAGAGCTGTCGGCCATGCCCTAAAACTTTTCCCCATTCTGTTATGTTATAACCCTTAGCTGATAAAGGGAGTCTAGGGATTTCTTCATCGATAACCGTGTCAGCGGTCGAAGGTCCTATTGGTCCTAGGTAATATTGGTCTGTACTTTCAGGAATCGGGATCAAGACTGAGAGGATCCATTCTACGATCGAGGAAAAGGAAGACCAAGTTCGAGGTAGAAGTCTGGCGCGAAGTCAATCAAGAATGAAAGCCGATTGCGAAAGTGCGTAAAGCCGAGAGCGTGAAAATGATCTGTGAGGGTCCCCATATATATATACGGTGAAAAGAAAAAGTGGCGGAAATGAATTGAGGCGATACGCCATTAAACCGCACCGAGATTTTTACGGCTTAATTAAAACAAGCGGTTACTAGAACAGTTCTCCAGCTGACAAGGAAGAAGCCGACGATGAAAGAGAAGCCGCCGATATATATATTTGAAAGATAACAAGTTATCTTCCAAAAATTGGGGGCATATGTTTGCACCAAAAATTGGCAAGAAGGGCAGAATTGGCATAAAAGTATTATAAGCCGATTTGGAATCGGATTGGCTTAAAGAAGCCGATATGTATTCGGATTAACGGATCGATGAGTGTAACCGATTGAGCTCAAGTATGGATAAACTTGAATCGGTTTGGAAGTTGCAACAGATTTGAAAGATCTCAATCAGTTTTGGAAAATAAGACGAGTTTGGTTAGGAATCAGCAGTTTTTGGAAACTACTAGAAGAATCGCCAAGAGCAGAGTTTGAATGCAAGACGAGGCACCTTTTGGAAAGTTTGGATAACGCATTTAAAGCTTCGGATGGCATAAGGATGAAATTTGGAAACAGAGTCCAATTAGGAAACTATAGCCGATTCGGATTGTATTGACGTATTGGATCAGGACTCGAATCGGCTAGCGGGTATATAAGACGAGCCATGGGCTGGATTGACGGGCATCCACAATCAATCAACACATCTACCAGTTTTTGCTTTCTGTAGTTCTTAGTCTTTTTAGCATTGTAATCTTTTCTCTGTGAGTCGACATCGATCAAATAAAGTTGCGCATCGCCGATTGTTTAATCGTTATTGGCTTTTTCAGGTTTGATTTATTCTGTCTTGTTGCGCATCGCCTTTTCAGAATTAATCTACCTTTTACCCTCGGATTAGTCTTAATCGACTAGTCTAGTTATCTTTCTAGTCGGCTTCCTGGCTGATTCCCGATTTTTAGCCGATTCGCCCCGAGGATCGGCTTGATTGAATCTTACCACTATTTCCCTTATCGATTGCAGGGTCAAATCGATTGGCACGCTCGCGCACACTTGAACCCGGTGTTCGTCCGATGTGTTGCAACCAGAAACCCTCTTCACGTTTTTGGCGTCAACACCATGACTCAGGAATGAAGAAACATCGTGCATTGTTACGATCCTGGGTACTTGGGTGTTGGGAGTAGGAAGGAATTGGGGTAGGAGACAGAATTCAGGGTAGGCAGCAAGAAGAGACGCCTACCCACATCTAGCCCCCTCTCCCACCGCGGTAGGCCCGAGAGGAGTTTTTCTTGCTTGGCTGGGGAGGTGTACGGTGACTTGTTTGCTTGAATCCTTGTACAGCACTAGAATTCGCAGGCATTATATATACATCATTGGACTTACATTTTGGCTCATCTTAATGTTCACCTGTATCATTTGGCTTCACTTGAATGTGTTGGTGACTTGTTTGTATCAGGGATCATGTGCTGCTTCATCTGAATGTGTTAACCTGGATCATGTTGCCTGAGTGACTGAGTCTTTCTTGCCTATGCCTTCACTGAAACTAGTGCAAGTAGTACATTGCTTCCACCAAGTGCAGCTTATATTTGGTTTGCAGGCTTGGTGCTGCTTTTTTGCTGTTATTGTTAGTGTAATGCAATGAAAAAGGCTCTGCGGTTGCCATTGCCGAGGTCTTGGAGGAGGACTCAAAAGGAAACATGCCATTGCCGAGGTTGAAGGCAGCGATGATGTGGTAGTGGGTGATGGTATTGTCGGTGCAGGGGCTGTCAAAGGTGATGACGACTGCTAGGTCCCCGAAGGCGCCATGTTCGCGGTTGTGGGGTGGGAGGCGGACCAGCTTGAAGGTGACGGGGTTGGTGATGTAGTAGAGGCTGGAGGTGTCGCTGTGGAGGCAAACGAGGCTATGGGTGAATGCGAGAACGGTGACCTCCTCGGGGAAGACAGAGAAGGCGAGGTCGGGGATGAGCTGCTTGGTGCTGCGGTCAGTAAATGTGTGGGGCTAAGTGGTATTTAATACATCATTGATTGAAGCTAAGCGTGCACATGGTAAAGGCGTTGGAAATGAAGCGTGCACTAGGGGTGGAAAAATAGCTCGAGGCTCGGCTCGGCTTGGTGCGGCTCGGTTCGGCTCGGTGCATTAACGAGCCGAGTCCGAGCCTACCGTCTGGCTCGGTACTACAATGAGCCCAGTCCGAGCCGGCTCGCGAGCGGCTCGTTGGCTCGTTAGGCTCGGTAAAATTCAGATATTCAGAATCACTTTCACTAATCACTAATCATTAATCGATTATCCAAATTACATGAGGCTTAATTTTAATACAAAATTAGCCACAACCCACAGACATTCAATCGGCTTGGTATTCATACAGTCATATTGAACAAGGAATATACAATGAACATACTTGAGAGTTGACGCAATGAGACGGGCCCACATGTCAGGCGGCTCACGAGCCGGCTCGGCTCGGCTCGAGGCTCGACCGAGCCCGAGCCGAGCCCGGTTTTCAGCTCGACAAAGACAATGAGCCGAGCTCGGCTCGGCTCGCAAACTGACGAGCTCGGTCGAGCCAAGTCGAGCTCGGCTCGGCTCGGCTCGATTCCACCCCTAGCGTGCACGTGGTGCTACCTCGACTCGGCTCGGCTCGATTCCACCCCTAGCGTGCACGTGGTGCTGCCTAGGAACGAAGCGGGAAACAACCAATGAAGACCAAATGGGCCGCTTGGCAGTATACGGCCCGTTTAGGCCCAGTTAGCAAAATAGGTTGTGCCGTGCCGACCCACATGCCGGGGCCATGGCTCAAGCATAGCCTGAGTGGCTTCGGGGCCATGCTAACAAGGCCGGCCCATTTGGGGCTAAAAATTCAAAAAATAAAAAAATTCAAAAAAAAAAGTTAGAAAAATTGGAAAATCATAAAAATTAAAAAAAAAATAAGAAAAATTTAAAAAAAATCTAGAATAATTAAAAACTCAAAGAAATATATAAAAACTTTTTAAAAATCAATATAAATTAGAAAAAGCTAAATGGATCATACCGTATTGATCTGATACTATACATGCCGTGTCGTACCGGCCCGACGGACCTTAGTGACAGCCTGACCTATTAGGCTGTGCCAGTACAACCCATTTATATTCGGGTCGTGCCCACAATACCATGCCACATGCTAGCTTAGGGTATGATTGTTTTTGCTTTTGATTCTGGATTCTAACTCCAAAAGTAGAATAAAAACAAATAGCCGGATTCTAAAATTTGATTCTCACAATCTAGCCCACTCATATAAACTAGAATCCACAATCTATTTTATATGTGCTTTTGGATTACAGTTTTTGGAGAATCAGTTTTTTACAATCATAATATATAATCAGCTTTTAGAGAATCCAAAACTAAAACAAAGACCCTTAGTCGGTACAGTGCATTGGGCCATCTCTAGAAACGATGCTGAGGGCTGTGCAAGGGAAACGAGGCTCATTTACGGCGCAGGAGGCGAAGTACTAAGGTTATTCCCAGTAGACGGTGTTGTACTCCAAAATCTAAGATAACCACGTAGGATATATAGTATGATATTGTTTGGATGAAACACTCTCTCCAGTGCATAGTATCATGCTACAGTATCCAAGACAACATGTGTCCATTAAATTGTTGCATATGCTATGATCAAATGTATCATGTGAACGCGTGGAGAAGACACCATAACGACCCCAATGCGGTGTCGTACGAAAACCAAGGTGTTGGATACGGAACCGGAGCAGTATCTCCAGGATGATACCGTACTGTTCTCTCTCCTCTTTAATTCATATGCCATATTAGTAACCTGCCCTATGTGACAAGCATTAAATGTGGAAGACATCATGCACTAAGAATAGTCTAATATGTGTTAATTTGCTGCTTTGTGGATGGCAACCTGCACGGCTGTTGAATCTGCCGCCAACTCCAAGGACGCGCAGGTCTTCTAGCAGTATGGCAAGCAGCATGCAGTCCAGGCCTCCCGGGCAGCAAAAGTAGAACTCTCTCTCTCTCTCTCTCTCTCTCTCTTAGTTTGTGAATAAACTGGGGAAGTATTTGACGAAATTTGCTCCAAAAATTTAAAATTAGGTTAAAATAACCAAAATTTCGGCAAAATTTAACAAAACTTTCGAAATTACTGTATCAATTTTAATTTTTTTTCAGTTTTGTCATTTCAGTCGGATTTTAAATATCATCTCTAACTAAAATCTGAAATTTTCAAAATATCGTTGAGATTTTGAACATGGTCCTTGGCAACCCCTAGTTGGTTCTTGGCAACCCCCTAGTTTCTGGATTCTGACGGCAATATGAAAGCTCAGTACGTACTGTACGGTATACCATATTTTACACAGACAATACCCTAAGAAAGGGAAAATTACAACATGGTCCCGGGAAACATCCATGAGCTGACGACTCCGCCGACGGGACGAACGAAAAGAAACGCGATCTCGCCGATCAGACTTGTAGAGGGCATCCCAAATACCGTTGCCACATTTCAGTGACTGTCAAGAGTGTTCAGTGACACTCATGGTTTATCTCTCTAGCCAGTAGGTAGCCACTCTACATCGTGCGCAGCTAGTACTGCTGCTACAAGTTTGATCCCAGTCTTGTAATATTTGCGTAGGACTAACATCAGAAACAAACATAATTAAGAAAATTTCATACATCCGTTTATTCAAACTGGCGCGTATGGGCTTTTACACACCGAGGTAATATGCCCGCGCATAGCAGTGACACATTATTTTACTTCTCACTCCTCTGTTATTGGTGATCACACGTACATGCATATCGGTGCACAAGTACAGGAGTGACAAAGCTTTTCACTTTTCACTGCACCGCCAACCCAACCGACGCCCCACTGTTGAACGGCCTCTGGGTGTTGCAGTCCAGGTTGGGCCCGTAGCTGATGCCGAAGATGTCGCAGTAGTGCGTGTAGAACCCGATCCGGTTCTCCACCCGGCTGTCCGTCCCGTGCCCGCACTCTAGCCCGCCGTTGATGATGTTCGTGATGACGCCGTACCCGGGCAGCCGGTCGGCCGCGATGTCCGTGGCACTCGGCGTCCACTGCCCGGTGGCCACGTCGTGGCACGACGGCTTTGGCGCCTGCGGTGTCATCCAGAACCACAGCGCTGTCTTGAACGAAATCACTGGGTCCGTTGCGACCAGCTCCGGGTTGTTCAGCAGGTCCACGCTGATGGCTTGTCCGGCCGGGCCGTAGTTGTAGTTGCTGACGATCAAAACCAATCAATTAATCAGTTTGTTCAGAGTTTAAGTACAATGTGCACGCAATTGATTAATCTTGATGGATCGAGTGGAATGGACACTGGGATGCTCATATCGAGACGTGATATGCTTACTAGGAGAGTTGGATGGGTCCACGGCCGAAGTACTTCTTGCCCGGCGCGCACGGCCATTGGACGGAGCTCACGCAGTAGTCCGCCGTCGCGCCGATCTCCTCCTTGAAGCAGTAGCCCCATGCGTACGGGCCGTCCGGCGCCGTCGGCCACCCGCCGGTGGTCTCGTGGGAGGTCTGCCCCAGGAACGCGGCGACCTCCCGCTTCCGCGTCTCTTCGTCGCCCGTCGCAGCGAAGTCGGGGAACGCGGCGGCGGCGGCGACGAACGCGTCGTAGGTGTAGAACCCGCTGGCAGGGCATGCCAAGTCGTTTCGGTGGAGCAGCAGTTGTTCGAAGAGTTCCCTTGACAAGATGGACTCCAGAGCGCCGCCTCCTCCACTAGGCGGAGGAGGTGGTGGTGGTGGACCGGATGGTGGTGGACCACAGCCGTTGCACTGGCTTTGGCAGCCGTTGCCACAGTAGGCTTCGGTGGAGCCGCACCATCCATAGCTGCTGCAGCAGAGGCAGCCCGGGCACGTCGCACCGCCGGCCTGCGAGCCGCACTGTTCGGCACGGGCGGCCGCGGCGAGCGCCGCTGCCATTACGGCTAGGACGGCCGTCGCTGTCCTGGGCAGAGTCGGAGCTCTCGGTGTAGACATGCCTGGATTGATTTGTGGGATATAAGGCATGAAGCGCCTCCTTTTATAGAACGCTCTGGCCTGAGAAGAGAGGCTGTTTAGCGTGGTAGTAGGAGTTCTTTTAAGTTCATTGGCAGCAGTGGTATGATTAGACCTTATGTTATGGCTCCAAATCTATATATTTAAATATACAACGTGATCAGATTAAAGGCACATCTTCGTGTGGTCGAGCATCTTGGATTTTACCAGTTACATCTTTAGATTTTACTGAGTATGTCTTTAGATATTTAGATTTTACTAAGTATGTCTTTAGATTTTGCTGTCGAATTTCACTATACCGTATTATAGTCATGTGACAGATTTACTTCAAAGTGGCTGCCAAATACACTTTAGTTTACTATACGTATATAAATTTTACTATCATATTAAAAGGTTCAGCAGCATATATAGTAATAAAATCTTATAACATATTCAGTAAATTAACAGTAAAATCTCATTCATGCTATATTTTTTGGAGAGACTTATATCATGATGTTGCCATTGTCGTCATTAAACTATTGGTGAAACCGTTAGTGAATCAGAGCTGTCAACAAAATGTTATGACTAAATCAAAGAAAAAAGGATTCTAGTACATATAAGAAAACACATTTACTAGTTAATTTTATTCCACGCTTAGTAACTGAATAGCGCTTCCGTGTATGCACACACACTTGGGACACCGTGATGCCCAGCCACCATGATTCAAAATGTGTCACATCCTAAAATTATACCAAAGTAAGAAATCTAACTCAAATATTTTATTTTATTATTTTGTGAATTTCTAGATTTTCATGGATTATTTCTTGATTTACTGGCTTTTCTTGATTGTGCTTATAAGGAGACATCCATATAAATAAAAAGCAAGAACAAAACCTTATGCCAACAAAATAAAAAAAATTCCTGAAAAATCTGATAATTGACCAGGTCTTTGTATATAAATTTAAAATGACATATGATATGATAAATGGTGAAGTGAAAGGCAATTAATGGGATCTGACAGTGAATAGTGACATATTTCAGAATTTAATAAAAATAATTCAAAACTATCTCGACTTGGAAATTTTAAAAATTTTCAGAGATGTCACATATATCCACAATAAAAATATCAGGAAATAATAAATTTTTTTGTGATATTTAAAAATTAGAAAACAGAAAGATTGAAAATCTAGAAATAGCGATGTTAGAATTTTGTAAATTCTGTAAGGAATATCTGAAGTTGAAATTTTTACTGAAGATCTTCATAGCCATAATAAACCTTTATAAAAAGTAATAAATTTTTTTGATAATACATAGCCCTCCAGAAAATGGAAAACCAAGAACACAAAAATTGACCACCAGACATTGTCAGAATTTTTACGAATTTTGGATGCCACATCTCAGTCTGAAATTTTAACAGTGAGACCAGACCTGTTGAAGTGTCACCCACTAAAAGTTTTAAAAAAATTTACCTAAAATTCTATGGCCAATTAAATGCCAAAGTGACCAGTCGCAGAAGAGAGTGCAGGCGATTATCCAACATGGAGAATGACAGTGGGACCGAAGCACTGTGAGGATTGTCCACCAGGTGGAAGCCGATGCCAGGACGCGTGAGACTACCTGTGGGCCCAAGACTCCCATGACCCCACCTGTCAGCCGTGCCACGGTCTTTTTCTTCTCCTTCCTTGCGCTGAAGTCTCAGAGCAGGACAGCTGCTGTAGCCTCCGTCACCACTACCAGCCACGATGACTTCAAGCGGAGCCAGTGTCCTGTGCATTGCCATGTTTCGGCCTCACCCACGATCCGGCTACTGGCCATTCCTACCCCGCTCAGAGCCGCTGTGCGCCATAGTCCTCACCGCCAAAATGCACTACTGAAGCGGACACCTCCACAGCAACTTTGCGGCTATAAAAGCTAGCCTAGGATCGCCTAGTTGAACCCTGCTTCTCCCTTCACTCTTCATTCCCACTCGCCCACTGGACAGGCTTCAATTAGTCTCGATCTCCCCTCGGCCGAAGAACCCTAGCACTGAGAATCACTCAAATTGAGGCGGTACACGAAATCCGAGACTCACACATACCAAAACCCCATGTTTATTTCCAGGCATTATCAACCTGAAGCGTGACACCTCTACTGTTCTTCTTCCCCATTGGCGGTGATCGGTGGTAGATCAGCCTAGTGGCTTTCCGCGGCTGCTAGCAGGTAAAATGAGACGAGTAGAGCCTGAGGAAGCTAAAACCGAAACCCATTCCACCTGAACAACCCCCAATCGCCAGCGCAGCCTGCTGCCATGACCACCGCCGCTCGGCCGCGGTGGCGACCTACCTCCGGTCATTGCCGAAGGTCACCAAGCTATCCCCTAAATGCGCATTGAGCTGCTGAAGCTAGCCGTGCTACCAATTCCACTCCTCCATTCGTGGATCACCACCAGCGAGCCTGAAACAGCTGAGCCCTGCTCTGTATCACTACGCTATGGGACCCGCCTATCAGTGACTGTGGCCGTTCCATCTGGGCGCACTTGAGTCACTGCCTCGCATGCCCGAGCTATCATCATTTGGGTTCGGTTTTGAATGTGGACTGTTGGCACGACGTGAAATGCATTTTTAGTACACTAAAAACGTATTTTGCTAATTTATTTGATTTTCAGCTCTATTAAAAATTCAAACCTGAATATTTTTTGCATTATTAATCCAAATGGAATGAAACAAATTTCTAAATTCATATAAAATCAACCTCTTTCAGAATATTTTTTTTTGAAAATCTGCTCTGGAGAAATATTAAAATATGGAACTAAAATGAAGGCATGAAAATGGACTATATGTAAAAATTTTGAAATTAAACTCAAACTTTAATGAAACTAATTTTTTTGCGTTCCTTATACTACCAAAAACCCATATGTGCAAAAATATTTAAATTTCAACTTGTCTTGAACCATTTTCCAATAAAGAAGTATGTCAATATGCTAAGTATTGTGAAATGCATACTCCTTGCAAATAGACTTTAAGTTGAATGGAACTAATCTCTTAGTGTTAAAATGACAGTAGGCTAGTTGCATAAGAAATATGAGAATCTGTTGGCTTCAAATATATCTTGTAACTTGACCTTGCCTTAAGGAATAGAAAGCATATACACGCATGTGTCTAAAAACTCACTAGGGATGAACATACAATATGATAAAATGAAACTCCAGATTAGAAAACCAATTTGGATAACCTCTAAAAGACCCTTATATATATATATATATATATAGGAAAAATATCTTTTACTCCCGGGTGTAGTTACTCCCATCTCTGAAATACTACCTAAATGAACTTGAAATACTCCTTTATCACTTTGGATATACTCATATACTAATTATATGATACTCCAATGTGAGCCACATGAAAAAATTGCAAGAGAGTCCATGATTTTTAGCGTATTTTGCAAATACCTTCATATACGCACATAAAAAGGAGTATGTCCAAAAAATATACATACCACCCCTAAAAAAATGTATATACCACCTAGATGATCTTATATACTCGTATACTACGCGTACATACTCTCCATCGCATGAGATACCCCATACGTTGTGAGATACGACATAGGGAGTAATTACTCCCGGGAGTAGAAAAGAGGCTTCCTATATATATATATATATATATATATATATATATATATATATATATATATATATATATATATATATATATAAAGCTATGATAGCACTTGTTAATATACTAATGAAAACACACTAAACTAAGAGTTCCTTAAACACAAGTACATAAGACATAATAACCATGTCTGTCTCTAAAGACAAGTGCTTATTTGGATTTTCTACTGGTATTCTCTCGCTCTTACTTTGGTTTATTATTTGTCGCATGATCTCTTTTACTGGACGACGAGTAGAACTTGACGTTTCTGATTTGGTTGATGACGAGCTCACCGACGACCCTGACAACCTACCAGACCACGAACAGCAAGGCAAGCACCCCCTTGAGCATCTTGATCCCACAACTTGAAATAAGTACTAAAAATGGTTCTTGTCAAAATTATTATGCATGCGAATAGTTGTCGTAAAAAGTGCTATGGTGGGGTATTGGTAGATATACCTAGCCACACTTAAAAAGTTCTCACAAAATTTGGGATAGCGAACCTTGATGATCCTTAGGGGTAGACAATACATGATGTCATATGGGTATACACGTCTATTTAACCATGCTTAGCCATGCATAGTGTACACATAGTGATCCTTCACGACCTAAAAGGGGTGATTACAACTAAATGTTGGGGTATGGTATTTTGGTTAAAAACCCAAAAATAAAAACTATGGTTTTGACGCAGGCATGTATGGGCAATAGCCGGTTGTGCAAGGGAAATACTTGTACGTACTATAGGGGGAGATTTATGCTTGAGTTGCCTTAAGGACCGAACTATTGTGTTATTACGAGCCAAGAAAACCGTGCAACCACAAGTGTTGTTATGGGGCAGCCTTAACCTATTAAGTTGCTTAGATCAAGCTTTACACATTGGTAGGTGGGAGATAGTACAAGCACTCCTTTCTAGGTTTGCTTGTAAGGGGCTTCCACACCTCGTTGTGGGTAAATGCATGTTGGTACAACGGTGTATGCCTTGCTATGGAAAGAAATCGTATTTGCGGGGAGGGACTGCCTTTGTTGCTGATATAGGGAGGGACTGTTAAGTTTTATGTATTCATGTTTCTTCTACCATAGCAAGGATTCCACGTCATTGGGCTGGTGCAAAGTTAGGTTCGGCTAATGTAACAGATATGTTGTGATATCTCTACGGCACACCAAAGGAAGTGTGTCAATTGCGCTGCACAAAGAGATAATCATTTTTTACGTATAAAGCTGTACACCTTTGCAGAGTGAAAATCTAATCGATTAGCCGTGCCTGCGGACATGGGCACTTGGTACCGTCATCACTTAGTTAGCTCTTAGTATTTTCACAAATGGTTTTGTTTTGAAAATGATGTAGGGCACTACACTTTATGTCGGAGAACGAACATGAAGTGGTTTGAAATAGCCGCCCGAAACCCTAACCCTAACTACCGCTCTCAGATTCTGCGCTTGGGCCCGCCTCCCGAGTCTATTTAAGCTTCTGCCGCACCCCGTCCGAAGTTCGCCGCGTTGCGCCACATTTGCCGCCACATCTCGTGTAGCCTCTCGCGCTGTCATCTTCTCCTGCGCGCTCATTGGAGTTCTCCGCTGCACCCGAAGCCTTCCATCGCCATTTTCTCTGCCTTCGGCTGGTCTCCACCACTGTCATTCGCACGTCCAGACTCATCGCGTTGCCATCTTCCAGATCCGCACCGAACCAAACCTGATCTGGTCCAGTTTCCTCGTTCGCTGCATCGTCTTTCGGCTCCGGTGAGTAGTGCCGCCGACCTCGCTGTCGACCCGCTGCACTCAACCATGGCCGTCTGATCTGTGGTGCACGCACCAGATCACGCCACGTCCCGTCGCCTGCAACCCTGTCCCTTGGCCATCCGATCGAGATCGTGCTCTCCAGATCTCCTTATCGCATCCGTACTCTCCTGTTGTCTGATCCCGTGCCACCGCTGGGTGCGCGACACGTGGCCTGTCCATGTCTGCCGCCAAGTCATCGCTCGCGTGGCTACCTTGTAAGCCGCACCGTCAGCACCGCGTCAGCCCTAGCCACTAAGCCGTGAGCCCGGTCCACCGTGGACTAGCACCATCTCGTGGACTCGGTCCATGGACCGATGGTCCCACATGTTAGTGAAATAGAATTTTTGGATTTTTTAATTCAGAAAATCGATTTGCTGACATCAGCGTTGCACAATAAATCAATTTTTCCATAGAAAAATAAATCAAGAAATTCAGATTTAATTTTTTCAGCCTTTTTCTCTGAATTTAATCTTCGAGAGGCTCGTTCTCGCTCATACAAACTCCGATTGAAGTGATTCAAGTTTTTAAATTTTTGTAAAAATCGAGCTCAACTTTCTAGATCTATTTGTTTTCAGTTTTGAGCTTATTTGAGTCTTTATTTGTTATTTATTTGATTTTGTTGCTTTCTTTTCTAGTAGACACAAATTCTGATGGAGTGAATGGAGACTTCGAAGACCAAAACTCGACACTAGATCAGCATGACAAGTCGTAACCTTTGATCATGTTGAATTTATGTTTGTAAAAAGTATTTTGTTTTGTACAATTGCATGCTATTTGTGTATCAATATTTATTTCATGGAAATAGTTATTCACCTGGTTGATATTATGCCACCTTCATCTTTGGAATGCCAAGTACCCATTGTTAGCCACTAGCTAGGTCATTACTAGTTGGACATAATTATAATACCAACAATGAGTTATCGTAGCTACGCTTAGACCTACAACATTACGCCACCTTGCTGTTTGAACTAAGTCATTCATACAACCATATGTCTAGTATAGGATAGACCAAGCTGATTAATTTGTTATGTCTAGGCTTGGATACTGTCATGGTGGTGTAGGTTCAGGATGTATGGGTAGACTCACATAGCACAAGAGGGAGCTCTGAATGTGGTAACCAGTCCCATCAGTGTTGAAACCTCAGTGGTAGTACTAGGTTTAGACAATCCATTGGAAAGGCTTTGTTATAATCACTCATTTTTATGGTGTATGATTGTATCTTTTGGGTAAAGTGTATAACCTCTGCAGAGTATAAAATCTATTCGAATAGCCATACTCATGGTATTGAGCAATGCTCGAAGATTACAATCATGGGTTAGATTTTACTAAAATGAACATGGGTATGGAGGCTGCATGCCTATGGAAGTTTGGAATTTGCTTAAGATTGTGAGTCAGTTTATTTGGGAAATAACTAAAAAATTTACTATTGTTATTATTTGTTTTACTATCATTTCAATCTATTTAGGCTATTCTTTAATAAATGCTATTTCATTGCAAAATAACCAAATCAGCCAATCATTTGGAATAAGCCATGCAAATAGTATAGTACACTCGCATTTTGTGCATAACTTGTTGAGTTCTTTATGTACTCACCCCTTACAACAACAAATCACCAGTTGGAGAGGAGGCTACGCCTGCTTACGAGAAGGAGTTCTAGGAGGAGATGGCCAGTTAGAGTGCGAATCTTGTCAGTTACTTGATGAGGACATCACTCCTTTGGATATGTACAACACGACTCCTTAAGATATGCAAGAATCAATTACAAGAGCACTTGCACGACAATTAAACCACCAGGTGAACTCGTTCCTTGCTGCTCATGATTTCTTGGATGGGTTGCTACTAAATTCTTGTGATGTCTTATTGCTTAGGAATATGGGAGAAGCATCACAAGCTTACCTGGACGTCATCCCTCGAAGTCCAAGTCTAGTTAGAATCAAAGTCGAGCTCAAGTCAGACTCCAATTTCGGTTTGGAGTCTCAGGACAGCACATCAATAAAATGACCACATCTGGGTCATACGAATTTCAATTGAGGCGTTCTTGGACTCTATGGAGAAGATCACGACGAGAGCTTTCCAATGAAAGTAGTTTCACACTCAAATTCCTTCTGGATCGATGGGAATCATCAAAATAATATAACATACAGAATCTGCCAGGTGCTGCGACACCTCCACTTAGGCCCAAAGGCCTTGTATGACCTAGGGTTGCACGGACCCCCCTTGGCCCGTGTATTTGGAGTAGGGCTGCACCCCAAACCCTAGCTGCCGCCCCTCTCACATATTAAAACCTCGTAGCCGTCATTGTTATGCTTTGGGTTTTACTTAGATTATTCTGCTATCGCATTTCGCCGTTCTTCGGTTTGTGGAACCCCAACTTCGTGTGCTTAATACAATTCGCAATTGAGATTGCTTCTTTTTTGTTCTTGCTCGTGTTCTCGATTTGCTTGTACGAACTAGCCTTCTGGGCGAAGTCAACCGTGTCTTGGCACGGTTGATAACCAACGGAGCCATGGTGTTGCGATTCTAGGTTTCGTTTGATTCTAATCATAAGTCCGGATCGTTTACGTCGAGTCTGTAGCAATTGAAGTGTTACTACGAATAAATTATTTCTACTGCTTTTTCATGTATTTTCCAGTCTTAGCTCTATGTGGCGTACTCATGTATGATGGACCATAATGTTGTTTAACAGTTATATTTAATTTGATGGAGTTTTATTTATGTTATCATTGAGTATGATTATGATATTTATCTATGTTGAGTTTTTGTGCACTAGCGTGATACTAGACTAGTGCAGAATACACAGAGGGTCCAGATTTGCTTATTTGGGTCTTGACTGAGGTGATATCAAAGCCATATTGACTGTAGGTCAAGCCCTAGCTAGTCTGGTTGTTTTAGGAGTGTCCAAACTATTTTCTAAAATCAAAATTAACTTAAAAGATCAAAAAGTTCTTGACTTATCCCCCCTTTCTTGCTTCCTACTCTTGCTGAAATTTTATATCTTTTCTCTTATTTTAAGTTGGGGTTTCTTGAGAATTGTCTTCTACAGGTAAAGATGGAGAGTATCTTTGGTGAGCGCATAGGAGGATTCGCTGTTGAGTTGTGGAAGCTGCTACAACTACTTGGAAGCTTTGATAGATCCATCTACAGAGGTACCAGTTGGGTGGTTAATGGTAATGAACGAGGAACGCTATGCAAGATAACAATCTATGCTCGTGAGAACACTATGGGGAGTCGTCCTATCAACATCACTATGAGGAGGTCTTCATTTGATGCGAGGATCCCGGAGTCAGCACGGTTAGCACTTCAACACATCGCCCAAGACTACGCTAATGAGTTGTAGGCTGTTGTGTTCAAATATCACCCTCATGAAGGAGCCACTATCTACACCAGGATTAGAGATGAAGAGGATGCTACTGTTGTTCACCTTGTTCGCTTCGACACTGCTCAGGAGAACATGATGAAGACTACTACTCAAGAGCTTGAGAAGGTCTACGAAGCTTTAAAGAAGGTCGAGTCAGATCTTTGCGAGACCAGGAGGATGGCTTTAGAGAGGATCCCTAAGTTGGAGGAGGCCCTCTACATCAAAGAAGAGGAAGCTGAGATAGAGCTAGAAGAGGAGTCAGAGGAGGACCCCGAGGAGGTGGAGTTTGAGGGGCAGGAGTCTGCACCATCCAATGAGATCCCTGGCCACTGGAACCAGTTTACACCAATGTCGTGTCATCTACCGCACTACCCCAGGAGGACGTAGCCCAAATGGATTAGTGATTATATAATGTCTTAGTCTAGTAGTAGTGACTCTAGTGTGTGAGTCATATCAGTCTAAGTTAGTAGTGTTGCCCTTTATGCGTTAGAAAAGTGTGCTTAGGTTAATGAAAGTTTTCATGATTGCTGAGTGTGCAGTATGCGTTGCATTTTCCTTAGGAACTTGTGAGCAACCGTACCAAGTTAATAATAAAGTTTTTATATTTGGACCTAGTTTGGATTTAAAACTTTTCCCCGCATAAGTTTCTTATATTACTTGTCTATGCTTTTCTTTTCTCTAAACCTTGGAGTGATCAATGGATGGTTCAGATTAGCAAAAACAATGGAGCTAGTGGAAGTGGATCTCAACCAAGTGAGAACCCAAATGAGATGCCAATTCCTCAACTAGCACATCTAGTTGACATGCAGAATTTTGGAGCTTCTCTTGCCACTCAAAACCAACTAATACACTATATAGCAAATGCAGAACTTTACAAATTAAGCAACTGCCAACAATGCTCGTCAAGCTACTAACAATGGGAGTCGTCTATACTCCAAGTTGTCAAACTTCGTGATGACTTATCCGTCCACTTTTCCCTGGGAATGCTAACCAAATCAAAGCAGATGATTAGCTTAGGACTATTGAGAGGAAGCTACACATCACTCAAAGTGTGGGGAATGAGAAGATGCTTTACGCTTCTCATTAGTTGGAAGGTTCAACCGCTGAATGGTGAAAGAATTATTGTGCTTCATAGGAGAACCAATAGGAAATTACTTGGGGAGAATTTACTACTACTTTTCGTCAGTGCCATGTTCCTAAGGGTGTCATGGACTTGAAGAAGGAAGAGTTCAGAGCAATCAAGTAAGGAAGCCAATATGTGGCTGATTATTTGAACAAGTTCACATAGCTTGCATGTTATGCAACTAAAGACATTGCAACAAACAAGGCAAGGTAGTCTCACTTTATAAAGGGACTGAATTCAGGACTACAAGTTGGGCTAATTACCCACAATATTCCTAATTTTCAAGAGCTAGTTAACAAGGCCCTTATTTTGGAAGATAAGCGAAGGAGCTGAATGACAATCACAAGCGCAAAATGGCACAACAGGGAACTCGTCAAGGGCAGTAGAGGGTGAGGGTTGCACTTCATCAATTTGTCAGATTTCAACCAAAAGCAAGAGGCCATCCCTTGCACCACTTCCAAGTGGTCAAAACTTTCAAACACCTGTTTAGGCTAATAATGCACCAGGAGGAAGTCAACAGTCGACAGTTAGATGATGTTTCAGTTGCAATGAGTCAAGGCATTTTGCTAACAATTGCCCTAAAAGAGGAGGTGTTACACATGTTCGTTTCAACATAGGCCCTCCATCTACACTAGGAGCGAACTGTGGAGTTGTTCAAGCTGGAGCAACACCCCATGCTATGGTGCGAAATCATGTCAACCACATCACAACTAATGAAGCCTAAGAAGCATCGAACGTTGTACTGGATAAGTTCCTAGTTAACTCAGTACTTGCAAAACTTTTATTTGATTTAGGAGCTTCACATTCTTTTATTTTTCAACATTTTGCCATTGGGAATTGGTTGAATGTTATGAATCTTAGGTGCATGTTATCAGTCCAATCCTCTGAATCAAAACTTCGATCTAACCTAGGATGTATGGGAGTTAAGTTGCTCATAGATGGAATAGAGTTCCTAGCGAACCTCATTATCTTGGATACTCAGACATTAGATGCTATCTTTGGACTGGACAGGTTATCCAAACACAAGGCTATGTTTGATTGTGGTGGAACAATTGTTTCAATTGAATGCCCAAAAGGTAAAAGGGTGGGATTTCAATCGACTGTAGTTTGCGATAGTCAACTGATGGTTAATATTGTTTAAGCTGTCAGTTTGGAAGAAGTACCAACTGTCAGTGAATATCTGGATGTATTTCTTGAATATTTACCTAGAATGCCACTAGACCAAGATATCAAGTTTGTGATTGAATTGGTGTCTGGTATAGCCCCAATAGCTAAGAAACCGTATCAGATACCTACAGATGAGATATTAGAAATAAAGAAACTGATTCAAGACTTGCTAGAAAAAGGATTTATAAGACCTAGTGCATTTCCATAGAGAGAACCTATTCTATTTGTCCAGAAGAAAGACAGAAGTTTAAGGATGTGCATTCATTATCGCGCGCTTAATGAAGTGATGATAAAGAATAAGAATATGTTATCCATGATCAATGATTTATTTGATCAGTTAAGAGGAGTTAAAATTTTCTCCAAGATTGATCTTTGATCAAGATATCATCAGTTGAAGATTCGTGCAGAAAGTTGCACCCAAGACTGCATTCTTGATAAGATATGGATATTATGAGTTCACAGTCATGTCATTTGGATTGACTAACGCCTCTACTTATTTCATGAATATGATGAATAAGGTTTTCACGTAATACTTGGATAAGTTAGTGGTCATATTCATACATGCCATTCTTGTCTACTCCAAGATAGAAGAAAATCATGCAGAACACTTGAGGCTGGTTCTTGAAAAACTTCGAGAGCAGCAATTGTATGCAAAGTTTAGTAAGTGTGACTTTTGGAAAAAGAAGGTGGAATTCCTTGGTAATGTAATTACTTCTAAAGAAGTTGCTATTAGTCCAAGTAAAGTCGAAGCAGTGTTGCACTGGGAACAACCAAAGTTAGTGTCCTAGATTTGTAGTTTTTTGGAATGGCGAGATATTACTGTAGGTTCATTGAAGGATTCTCAACAAATGCTAAACCCTTAGCGTAGTTGTTAAAAAAGGAAAAGAAGTTTATATGGACGCCAGAGTGTGAGAAGAGTTTTCAGAAATTGAAGAAAAGGTTAACAACAACACTAGTGCTAGTGTTGTCCAATATTGAGAGCAGTTTTGATATTTATTATGATGCTTTCCCTCAAGGGCTCGGATATGTGCTAATGCATAATGGTAGAGTTGTTGCCTACGTTTCAAGACAGTTGAGGCCGCATGACGAGAATTACTTGACACATGATTTGGAATTGGCTGTTGTAGTGCATGCTTTGAAGTTATGGCGTAGCTATCTCATCGGAATAGATATGAGATATATACTAACCATAAGACTTTGAAACAAATCTTTACTCAATCAGATCTTAATATGAGACAGAGAAGATGGTTGGAGTTAATCAAGAATTATAATTTGAGAATTCATTATCACCCTGAAAAAGCTAATGTGGTAGCCGATGCGTTGAGTTAGAAAAGTCACAGTGTTAACATGTTAATTTAGGAGAGTCAGTCTGGATTATGTAAGGAATTTCATAAGTTGAATTTGGAAGTGGTACCCGAAGGTTGTCTAGCTTTCTTGGAGGTAAAGCCAACATTGGAAGACCAAATCAGAGAAGATTCAAAAGATGACGCTAAAATCAATAGAATTAAGTCTAAGATGGATGAAGGCAATGCTAAGCATTTTAATTTGGATGATCAAGACACTCTGTGGATGAAAATGCGAATCTGTATACCAAACAAGGAGCTAAAGCTGTTGATTCTTAAGGAAGCTCATGATTCAAAGTACTCTATTCACCCAAGGAGTGCAAATATGTACCAAGATCTAAAAGAAAGGTTTCGGTGGCCTAATATGAAATGAGAATCTGTTGAGCATGTTGCTTTGTGTGATATATGCCATAGAGTGAAGGCAATGCATTAGAGGCTAGCAAGATTGGTACAACCTTTGAAAGTACTTGAATGGAAGTGGGAGAAAATTAGTATGGATTTTATTACCGGTTTGTCTAGAACATAGAATGTTTATGAGTCATAGTTGATCACCTGGCCAAAGTTGCTCATTTCATACCAATTAAGATCACTTATTCAGGAGATCGTTTGGCAAAGTTATATATGTCAAGGAATGTGTGTTTGCATGGAGTGCCAAAGAAGATAGTGTTAGTCAGAGGTACCCAATTTATCGCAAGGTATGGAATAAGTTGCATGAAGCCATGGGAACATGTCTAAATTTTAGTACAGCTTATCATCTATAGATAGATGGTGGAACCAATAGAGTCAATTAGATTTGGAAGATATGTTAAGAGCTTGGCCTCTTGCTTATGCCGCTTTGTAGGATAAATGTTTGCCATATGCTGAGTTTAGCTGTAATAACAGTTATCAAGTAAGTTTGCAAATGTTACCATTTGAAACTTTGTATGGTTGATCTTGTTTTACCCCATTGAATTGGAATGAGATAGAAAAGTGTCTTGTCTCTTAACCACATATTCTTAAAGAAGCCAAAGAATAGATTGCAATAATCAGAGAAAGACTAAAGGTTGTCTAGTCAAGATAGAAAAGCTATGATGATAATCATCGTCATGAGTTAAGCTTTGAGCCTGATGATTTTATGTATCTCAGATTTACCCCTCTCAAAGGAGTAAAAAGGTTTTGTGCTAAAGGAAAGCTTGCACCAAGATATGTTGGTCCTTTTAAAACCTTGACTTGCAGAGGAGAGGTTGCTAACCAGTTAGAATTACCACAGTCAATGGCAGGAGTGCATGATGTGTTTCATGTGTCTCAGTTGAAGATGTGTCGTGAGTACCCGTAGAGCAGAAACAATTGGAGTCAATCGAATTGCAAAAAGATTTGACAAACAAGAAGCAACTAATCAGGATTTTGGATATAGCTAATTGTAGGACTAGAAATAAGTCAGTGCATTTTTATATAGTGCAGTGGAGCAATAATTCAGAGAGCAAAGCTACTTGGGAGCATGAAGATGATATGAAGTCAGAATTTTCAAACATATTCCTTAGTTAGCCCTAAATCTCAGGGATGAGATTCTGTTAATGGGGAGCTTTGTAACATTCTAATTTTTTAATTTTATGGATTTATTATGCATTTTATATTTTTGTGAATTTTTAGATTTTATTTAATTTTATTGGAATTTAATTGAATTAAGCCTTTTATGCTAATTACTTAAATATCTAAAATATTTTACAAAATTTATTGAAAATATTTTATTTGAGTTCCAAATGCTCTAAAATATTTTCTAGAATTTTTTTGGAATTTAACTGTTTATTTTGTCTTATTCTAATTTTTTGGATTTATTTTAATTAAAAAATATTTAAAAACATAGTGTTGGGCTGAAACCCTATCTAGCCTAGCCCAAAAACACATCAACCTAGTTCAGCAGTTAACCCTAACCCATGCACACTCGGATCATTGGATCTTGATCCAGCAGTTGAGGACTGTCGATTTGATTCGCGCGAAATGGCCTGGCCGATGTGCACCACATGGTCGGACAGGATCAAGCAGCATTGTCGTCGCTGTAAGACACTAGAATTTTGTCGCTGCTATGTTTTACTCTGAGAAAATTGCACCTAAGTCAGATGTCGATGCACTATTTAATGCGCCGCACGCTATGCGAGGTTTGCCACCTCAAGCCACGTGTTTTGCCCCATAGAACGTCACCCGAGAGGTGCCCTAGCCACCGAAAGAGCTCGTTAGAGTGAGGAGAAATGTCACCACTGTTCTCCATTTCTAGCGCCGTCGAGACCTCCCCACCACATCCAAGACTCTAGTGAGTTCATCATGTCAAGATGCTCAAGATCCGCGCAAAGCCATCCAAATCTACCGCTAGAACACTGCGCATGAGGTCATCATCCCCAACTCCAGCATAGCATGGCCACCACGTTCATCGCCATTGAGCTGCTTGCCCACAGCCGTCGAATTTCCCCACGGATGGCCATGATTGCCCCATGAGTCGCGTAGTGCTCTGCACGGCCGCGTGAACCTGACCGTTAGATCTGCCAAGTATGGTTGGATGCATGCCTCGTGCCACACACCTGGGCAACCACGTAGTCTCCACAGTCACTGCCTTCACTAGAATCCCTATCTTCATTTTGGCATGGATGGCTAGGATTAAGACACATGTTCCATCGCGTCGCATGCATGCTAATGTTGGCCTTGCATCATTGCATTCGTCAGCATTGACCGCTGGTCAAAATTCCCATAGACTGAGTCCACCGTACACCATGCACAATTCCATGGACCTGGTCCATAGACTCAGGCCCACATGTCAGTCTCTATAGGATTTTTTAGATTTATTTTAATTCGGTTTATGACGTCAACATGATGTTATAATTAAATTTTCCTTTAGGAAAATAATTTGGCCAAAATTTCATTTGGTGTTGATGTCACACTGTTGTCATAAATTTGATTTTTCAGTAGAAAAATAATTAAAATAATTCAGATTTTCCTATTTTCAATATTTTTCTTTTATTTCAAATTTTGAATAGCTCATTCTCTCTCATACGAACTCTGATTCAAGAGGTTCTGGTTTTCAAAAAATTGTAAAATTGAGCTCTATTTAATGGTGAATTTTATTTAATTTTTGGAGTTGAGTTTGCTCTCTATTTTTGGTATTTATTGCTTTATTAATTGTTTCACGTAGATGTCGAGGTACCCGAAGTGTCCGCATGCGAGGAGCCAACCGAAGAACAAGGTCCAGAGCAAGATCAAGAACTCTTTGAAGGTAAGTTTTGTTGTGGTCATATTGAACCCATGTTTTAAAAGTTATATTATTTTAAACTATTGCATGCTAATTCGATTAATACTTGTTTCAATTAATTTGGGATTAGCTATTCATCCAAATTAAGTTATTACGACCTTGCCATTTGTATGTCATATTTTATTTGTCACCCAAGTATGCTTCTTTACTAATTGGTAGCTATTAATTGCCAATCTGGCTTAATTAGAATGCAAATAGCTTTCTTAGTCATACAACGAGTTATTGATATCGTTTTATGTGAAAAGTTAATCTTGCTTAATGGAATATAGAACATGTTTATGAATATACGTGTGTCAGCTTTTGTCACACAATATTGTTGATGGCACATGTGCATGGTAAAAGAACTAGGGTGGTAAAATAATTTAGAATGAGGCAAGTGGCAAGAGTTGTGATTTTATGATGGGCTAATGTGGCAAATGGGCGGACGCATTATTTTTTATTCTGATAATTGATGGTATATGGTAGTGGTGAATTTTTTGTTAGTCATGTATTGGTCAGTTAAGGACTTAACCCTACAACAAGCATTTGAAATGAGTCATTCATACAACCACATGTCTGGTATATAGGATAGATCTAGTTGATTAATTTGTTATGTCTAGGCTTGGGTACTGTTGTGATGGTGTAGGTTCTGGGTGTACGGGTAGACTCATATGTCGCAAGAGGGGAGACCTAAATTTGGTAACATGTCCCATCAGTGTTGAAACCTCAGTGGACAATACTAGATTTAGACAGAGCATTGGAAAGGCTTTGTTATAATCACTCGCCTTTGTCATTGTGATGTATGTTTTTATCTTGTGGGTAAAGTATATAACCTCTACAAAATGTAAAACCTATTCAAATAGCTATGCTTATGGTATTGAGCAATGCTCGGTGATTACAATCAAATGTTAGATTTTACTAAAATGAACTTGGGTATGGAGGCTGTATGCCTATGGAAATTTGGAATTTGATTAAGGTTGTAAGTCAGTTTATTTGGGAAATAACTAAGAAATTTACTTTTATTATTTTTGTTTTATTATCATTTAATCTATTTATGCCATTCTTTAATAAATGTTGTTTCATTGCAAAATAACCAAATCAGCTAATCATTTGGAATAAGCCATGCATATAGTATATTAGGCTTGCATTTTGAGGACAACTTGTTGAGTGCTTTATGTACTTACCCCATGCAACAACAAATTACCAATTGGAGAGGAGGCTACGCCTACTTACGAGGAGGAGTTCCAAGAGGAGATGACCGATAAGGGTGCGAACCTTGTCAGTTGCCTATGGAAAATTGAAGGGCTGCTATGAATAATTTATCTTCGCTGTTGTTTCGTTTATTTTTCATTCTTAGCCCTATGCTCCGTACTCATGTAATGTGGACTATAAGGTTGTTTAACAGTTATATTTAATTTGATAAAGTTTTATTTATGTTATCGTTGTGTATTATTGTGATATTCATCTATGTTGAGCCTATATGCACTAGCATGATCCTGTACTAGTGCAGAATACACAGAAGGTCTAGATTTGCATATTCGGATCTTGACACCTACACTTTGTGGTGAGGAGGCTAAAGTTCCAACCTTCAATAGCCCGACACCTGAGAGCACACTTTGTCATTCAATTATTTATCAATTTGTTAAATAGACATGATTCATTGCCTAGTCAACATAAATTTTATGATTTTCTTTATCTCTTTAATTGGTTATTGTAATTAATCCTAAAGAATTGAAATATGATTGATAAGACTATTCATTGTCATATACATGCTTAGATACTTGAATATGAGCTACTCTTATGTTTTGATATTAGATAATACCATTTTTCGGTCAATCTCTTTCCTTGATCTAAAGAATAAAAAACCCTTTTTCAAAAACTTGTAAAAAAGAAGGTGACATCCCCTCAATCCTAGCCGTTGAATGGATCTAATGAGCTAAAAATAGGAAAACCAAGCCATAGTCCAAGAGGTGTAAATAAAAGACCCAAAGTCAGTATTCCTTCATAGAGGTCAATCCACAGGACGGGGCCCACCCAACCTCCGAAGGCAATGAACGCATTCCGGAGCTTGTGCGATATAGTTGGACAGGAACGACTGAATGAGTGCTCATCACTCATCCATCCTGTCCATCCTGAAAATTGCTGACCAATGAGAAGCGCAACAACATAGTGACAGAAATTTTCACATCGCTCGAGATCCCGAAGACGTCGTGTGCCTAGTGCGATGATACGTATTGCTAGTGGTGGGAAAAGCATGGAAGAACTTTAAGAGCATGCTTGTCACATGGTTTCATTGAAGAAATTGTATGGCAACAATTTATTGAGATAAACATGGCAGAAGAATTCGTGTATCAAAGTAAAGTGCTCAAGGCCCTCCAGGCCCAGAACACCTATCCATATAGACTCGGCATTAATGGGTACGCAAGTAAGAGCGAGCAATGGAGGAGGGAGGATAAGGAGGCTCTTCTGACAGGGGCGTCCCTGCCAATTGCCTCGATCATACACCCACGCGCCCGAAAAGAGCAAGGTCACATACCACGTCTTCGGGCACTGTGTCTTTCAAGAACCCCGCAGACAAGGTGGTGTCCCAACGTCTGGTAAGATATTGAACTACATAATTTGTAATTGCTTCACAATTATAAGTGACATGACATGCCGGGCTCTTGTAGGTTGTATTTAGTTCAGAATCATCACAAGCCTCTTTTCGGCCGAACAGGAAGAATGATGTATTATTAATGACCTTGGGAAGCGAGAGGCACCCTGTTCGCATGCAAGTCTTGGGTGTTTTTGTCCCCTAGAAAACAAGCTTCCTATAGGACTCTGACACATACCACAGTAGGAAAAGAACTAAAACTGACCACGAGGAATAGTTAGTAGCTTCCATTAAGAAAGAGCTTAAGGAACAAATTGAGACAAAGTTGAAAGAGCAGTTTGATGAAAAGTTAAGAAGCCTTGAGGAAAGGTGGGAGCTAAGGGTTGCTGTAGACAAACTCACATAGACTGTGCAAGCCCCAGAAGCACCCAGGCAGATCATCCCCACTAACTGGCAGAGTAGCTGCACATCCGCCCTTGAGACAGAAGTACACAACGGCAAATTTGTCTTCAATGACATCCAGGTAACACATATGTCTGCAATGCTCCATAGATAGAATCTGTTGGACCTTTTAGTTAATTGTGTATCATTATGTAGAATATCATGCCATGCAAGCTCCAAGTGAGGCTTGTCGATAGCTCTCTTCCCCTGCAGGCTGGTTGGGGTGCATGTATCCAACTAGTGAAGAGATGACTGCTCATGGTTGTCCGGTAGCACTGGGTTACACGAAGGTCACTACGGACTACGTGAACAAATCTTTTAGGCCCGTCCCGCTGGAGATGCCCCTAAACGATGAGATCATGACACTAGGGGATGCCGTTGACACATTCATCCAATTGCGCAAGAGTAGGGATGAAAAGAGAAACATAATTTCCGACCGTTAAGGAGAGAAATGGAAACGGAAGCTTTTTTGGAAACAAAAATGGAAAATATTGGTATGGAAATAGAAATGAAAATTTTTTATTGAAAACAAAAATGGAAATGTCAGAGCCATTTTTGACAGAAATGAAAACGGGAACAAAAATTCCACATAAATGAAACCAGAAATTCCATCTAAAACTTGGCCCATTTGGCCCAAAGAGGAGAGTGGAGAATTTACATTTATTTTCAAATTAAAATAATTTTAGAAATACAAATGACTTTATAGAAAATATAAAATAGAGTTAAAAAATTCTCAAAAATACATTAGAACATTTTGAACCTAGGAAAATTATTTCTAGCATAATTTTGGTTTTAATTTTTATGAATAAATTAATTTTATAAATTTAAAAATAGAAAAATGGTATTTATCAACTCTAGAAAATCTATGATAAATCTTAGAAAATCATAAATGAACATTGAACAAAAATATGCAAATTTTAGGGCATTACACCTTTATAGTTGGAGGAGCAAGAGGATATCGATGATAATGATATGGAGGAGGACATGATGATCTGATCTAGGGGAAAAATAGCGAGCTTTCAGCTGATAATCTTGAGAAAAAACTTTCTAGTGATATCGGTGAACATAACATTGTTCTTGTGCCAGCTTTGGAGGTGGAATGAGTTACATTGTTTTCGCAGTCATGTATATTGTAATCATATACTATGTTCTTGTGGAATTTACACTTTCGTTGCTGTATTTGCTCTATTCCATTCCACATCCATTTCTGTCACTATCTGTTTCTGTATCCATTTTTGGGGTTTCTGATTTCGTTTCCATTACAGTAAAAAATGACGAAACAAAAATAGAATGACCATTTACCGACCTTTTCTGTTCCATTTTCATTCCCACGCAAGAGAGACATCTTTATCGATGACCGTCCACCAGCACCAGAGCATCAAGCAGGACATGATCCATCTACTATGGTGAAGCTACTAGCTCTACTGGAGCCACTAGCTACATTGAAGTGGCCCACAAAATTGGCTATCATGCCTAGAGCATCCGTGCAGGCTGATACAATACTTCATGCCCACTCCTCTCCCATGAAAACATCCAAAGGCGAAAAGGGTGACAAGGGGATATCCAAGAAGGCCACGAAGGACCTAGAATATGAATATTCCCCATTGGCCAGGAAATTCAAACTAGGAGAGCCTTTAGTAACAAAAGAGGGCCTACAAGAAGTTTCAATGTATTCCATTAGATTGCATGATTGGTAAATACATGGAATAAGCAAAAAAGTCAGTGGCAACACGCATAACGAGTATCTTGATCAGCTTCAAGCACAAGTGTCTTTTCAACCAGTCGTTAGGGGCTTCTTCGCGGTCAACTTCAACAATTTGTTCAACCTCGACGCCATCGACACCGCGCTCATGAGATGTTGGATATTGTAAGTTTGTGTAATCACAGTGTATACATTTGTGTAATACCGATAAATGTTATATAACTCTTTGCTTTTGTATATATAAATACATGATCCTTCAAGCGAGAAGGAACAAAGAACCGGTGGATTTCCTTGAACCACACATAGTCTCGAGGCAAAAAATGAACAAAAAATCTTGTTATGTTGAGCATTACATGATAGAGGCATTGCTGACTCAACGCGATGCAGAGTTCATACTTCTACCCTACAACACATCGTAAGTGTTGCACTACCTACGATATTTTGATTTATACTTTACACGTAACTCAAAGCTAGGTTGAGTAACCATAGCGACATTCCTGTGTAAGTTTCACTGGGTTTTAATTATATTTGAACAAAAAAAAACTGGGTTAGCTACATTGATTCCTTGTGTAAGGGCAGCCACGAAGAATACTCGATAGGTAATCATGTTTTCTCCAAAGATAACTATCCTATAACTCATGGAATGGCTAAGGCTTACTTTTGTGGAATCATATAGAGCGTTCAAAGTGTATAGACTTCGTGAAGAGCCACATAAGGATGCATCAAAGCTGAAACATGATTTTGACTTTTCGGTAGCCGCTGCCTCTGGAACTAACCAATTTTATTTTCGCAATGTGCCTAGCAGAGATAGGGAAATAACCCATGTGCCTTCTACGTTAGCATAACATGCGAACCATCATCGGTATAAAGAAGATCAACGATACAACTACGTTGAAAAAGACCATCTGGAGGCAATTGAGAACAGCTCTTTAACTTCCTGATGTGTGAGGTCATACATCCAAAAGGTACATTCCACGTTGTCTAATTTGTGAAACATGAGCATTCTATTGGTTAATTTGTGAAACTTGTGTGAATTTGTGAATTGCAATTGCGCATTGCAATGGTTAATATAATATTTGAATTGATTTCTGAAATGGTTGTGCAATCTGTGATATAATCAGCTTCTGATCTATTGGTTAATATAACATTTGAGTTGATTTTTGAAATGGTTGTGTAATCTGTTATATAATCAGCTTCAGATTTATTGGTTAATATAGTATTTTAGTTTATTTTTGAAATGGTTGTGTAATATGTGGTATCATCAACTTGTGATGTGTGTAATCTGCTTGTGATATAATCTGTGTAATCTGACTTCTTTCAGAGGGTATGGCTAGCATTTTCTGAGGCTAGCCAATAAACAAAAAATATTCAGCAGTAAAATATAAAATCACATACTATTCCACATAAGAAATTGCCCGTGATATATCACATACCATAGACGGTTCTAGTAAAAAAACCATATGCGATGTTACTTTCACAGACAGTTCAAGAACCGTCTATGATACACCGTTGTCATCATTGACATATGTTTACAGACGGTTCACAAAACTGTCTGTGATGACTTTTTAGAACCGTCTATAATAACTTTTTCTGTAGTAGTGCATTTGTGGCTCCGGCTAGATCCGGCCATTAGAACACTAATCAGGCCAGAAATCACACAAATCCGGGCTCAACTGACGAGATTCCGGACATACATGACGAAATTTCGTCACAAAAAACCAATATTTAGTTACCTTCTTGAAGCTGTATTGGGAAAATCTAGGTCGAAATCTCGGTCACAACAGCGAAATTTCGGCACAAACTACTGAGATCTCAGTC
Source organism: Guadua angustifolia (assembly GCA_036346375.1). Classification (NCBI taxonomy): domain Eukaryota; kingdom Viridiplantae; phylum Streptophyta; class Magnoliopsida; order Poales; family Poaceae; genus Guadua; species Guadua angustifolia. The sequence goes on from CM070508.1 coordinate 21,550,280, forward strand.
TAACACGCCGAGATGTGGCTTCTTCCTCACCGGAGGGAACCGGACCTGGCCGGATCTGGACAGGAGTTGGCTGGCGAGCAGTGAGCTTGGGAGGGAGAGGTAAGTTATGCACCTTCTTGCCTAGGAGAGGTAAGTGAATGATTGAGTGAGGGTGTGACAGTTGGCCACCGAGTGCTTTAGAGGGAATGCCACATTAGGTTGTGTTCAGCAATTAAACAAGAAATTCTTATTGGAAAATATAAAATTAACTTTGGTTTTCATTGAAACATTGAATTTCTCCCCTAAAAATTGAGCTAATTAATTAAGTTGCATATATATCATATGTGTTTATGAATGAGAGGAAGCTAGCTAGAGACACAATGGGACATATATAGATGACTTCGTATGCATGGAGAATGTGCCGTCAACATCTGCATGTCTCGGTATTCAGATAAAGATATACTTCATGATGAGTATGTTAATGTACTAGAAAATTTTTTGTGGCGTAACACGCCGCGCGTGTTGTTTTTTCGTAGAAAACGTTTTATTTTTTAAATCGTCGAAATAATAAGCGAAACGGCTGAAAGAACACAAAATTTTTCGCGCGCGTGCTGTTTTTTCGTCGAAACAAATTCTTTTTCTTTTCGGCGGTGATTTATTTTTTAAACCGTCGAAATAATGAGCGAAACGGGGAAAAAAGAGAGATAGAGTTATAGAAATATCTCTTTCGACGAATTATTTGGGAAATATTGGAGACCGAGCTGGAAAACCGCGGTGGAGAAAAAGTCTAGAGGCAAAAGGGTGAAAAATTATTAGAGATGACAACATTCTTTCGTGTCGTTTTTTCGTAGAAAAAATTTCTTTTTTTCCGGCGGTGTTTTATTTTTTAAATCGTCGAAATAATGAGTGAAACGGCTAAAAGGACACAAAATTTTTCGCGGTGGAACACGCCACGCGTGTTGTTTTCTCTAGAAAAAAATTCTTTTTTTTCGGTGCCGTTTTATTTTTTAAATTGTCGAAATAATGGGCGAAACGGGAAAAAAATAGAGAGATTGAGTTGTAGAAATATCTCTTTCGATGAATTATTTGGAAAATATTGGAGATCGAGCTGGAAAACCGCGGTGGGGAAAAAGTCTAGAGGGAAAAGGGTGAAAAACTATTAGAGATGACAACATTCTTTTGTCGAGTCTAACACTCTACGCGTTCACCGAGTAATAATACATGTTTAAAAAAATTTCAGAGACTCGCGGCGTATGCGTGTGCCGTTTTTTTGTAGAAAAATTTTCTTTTTTTCTCGGCGGCGTTTTATTTTTTAAATCATCGAAATAATGAGCGAAACGGGGGAAAAAATAGAGAGATAGAGTTGTAGAAATATCTTTTTCGACGAATTATTTGGAAAATATTGGAGACCGAGGTCGAAAACCGCGGTGTGAAAAAAGTGTAGAGGGAAAAGTTTGAAAAACTATTAGAGATGACAACATTCTTTTGTCGAGTCTAACACTCTACGCGTTCACCGAGTAATAATACATGATTTTTGGATTTGTCCGCTATCCTGAAAAATTAGAAAAGGGCTTGTCCGCAATTTGAATTTAACGGAAACTTTTTTCGTAAAATGGCGCACGAGGGACCCAAACGCGATTTAGGAAAAAATATCTTCTCCTCACAAAAAATCGCGAAGGACCTATTCGTAATGTGTAGGGACCTATCCGTAATTTAAAGAAACGGAGGGAGTGTTTCGCAAATGTACGTACTGTGACAAATGGCATAGCTCTCCTTGCGGGAATGCTTCCAACTTTAGTAAGACTAGCAATAATAGCGCGCTACGCTGCGCCGGTTTGTAGAGTCGATAGGACCCATCGGCGAATCCATGGGTTGCTATAAATCTTCGATTAAATCTATGTTTTTTTTAGAAAACGGGAAATTTGGTTGAATTTTCGATCTCCGTTTATAAACCTTCGCCGAATCTGTGTTTTTTTTGTGGCGAAAACATTTTTTCCGGGAAAAGTGTGTTTTTTTGTGGCGAAAATATTTTTTCGGAAAAGCGGAGGTGATAAGTTGCTATAAACCTTCGACGAATCTGTGTTTTTGGTGGCGAAAATATTTTTTCCGGAAAAGCGTGTTTTTTGTGGCGAAAATATTTTTTTCCGGAAAACGGAGGTCAGATAGGACCCGCTAGCTAATCCATGGGTTGCTATAAACTTTGACGAATCCGCTTTTTAGAAAAACGACGGCTAAGACCCGTCAAGAAATCGATAAGTTGCTATAAACCTTCGATTTAATATGTGTTTTTTGTGGCGAAAACATTTTTTCGAGAAAACGTGTTTTTTGTGGCGAAACTTTTTCCCGGAAAACGTGTTTTTTGTGGCGAAAACATTTTTCCGATAAAAACGGATCGCAAATCGATAAGTTGCTATAAACCTTCAATGAATCTGTGTTTTTTTTGGCGAAACATTTTTCGAAAACGTGTTTTTTTGTGGCGAAAACATTTTTCCGGAAAACGGTAAAACGGATCGACAAATCGATAAGTTGCTATAAACCTTCGATTTAATCTGTGTTTTTTGTGGCGAAAACATTTTTTCGGAAAACGTGTTTTGTGTGGCGAAAATATTTTTTTCCGGGAAAAACGGAGAAAGGACCCGAACGTAAGAACCAGGGACCTGTTTGTTAATTTTTTGGACCTGTTCGCTATCCTGAAAAATTAGAAAAGGGCTTACTCGTGATTCGTAATTAACGGGAGGTCTTTCCGTAAAATACCGCTCTAGGGACCCAAACGCGAAGAAAAAAAATAAATTTTTGTCTCACAGAAAATCGCAAAGGACCTATTTGTAATTCAAAAGAACCTATCTGTAATTTCGAAAAACCGGAGGACTTTTTTGCAAACTGTCTTGGGGGGCACGTGGCCCCCCTGATCACTCGGCATTTTCTCCCGCTATAAAGGGTGTAACCATTAGTATTAGTATATGCTTATGTATGTTAATGTATATGTCCGCCAATATGTTAATGTATATGCTTATGTACGTCCAAGATCTGCCTGCCTCTAGAATGTTAACTGCGAATAAATAGTAATCTAAAGTCAGTCAATGACAGAGCTTGCAGCAGGCTTCAAAAGGCGTCCTTGAAAATCACATTAAATAGAGATATGCATGTATATCAGGAACATTTCTTTGGTAAAAAGAATTACACGAACAGGAAATTAATTGCTGAAAATGAAGTGCCTTGCATGACTGAGCTAGGAGGCGACATGACCTTCCGGGCATGTAATCGATGAGGCGAGGATTGCTTTCGCTGGTCCAACTATTTTTAATTCATCAGTTATGGTTATATATGAGCAACAGCAATAGCAATGTGGTACATTTAAAATCGATTCATTTTTATTTTTGTGTCATAATTTACATATGTATTATTTTTTAAAAAATTCATATGTATTTCTTATAAAAGACATTACAATTTGCTACAAAATTCATGCTAAATCTGGCTCAAGAAACACGAAAACCGGTTCAAAAGGCCGAAATCTCGGCAAAATTGACCAAAATCTCATCAAAATTCATCGAAATCATATGTAGCAATTTGAAATTTTTTAATTTTTTATTCCACCGAGATTAGAAACTCGGCCCCGTCAAAATCCAAAATCTCAGTGAGATTTTAAACCATCCCTTAGAAACAGGATCAATATACAACAGTTAACATCATCCTTTTGTCTATGACTATATGGATCTTTCTCTATATCTATTGTTCTAACGATCATAGATGTACTAAGGTCCTGTTTGTTTCAGCTTTTGATTCTGGATTCTGGCTCTAAAAGCAGAATCAGAAACAAACAGCCTGATTCTAGAATCTGATTCCCACAATCCAGCCCACTCATATACACTAGAATCTACAATCCACTTCATATGTGTTTTTGAATTCCAGCTTTTGAAGAATCAGTTTTTTTGCAACCACAATTCAGAATTAGCTTTTAAAGAATCCAAAACTGAAACAAATAGACCTAAGTGGTTCTGCTTTGTCATGACCAAATCTCTGCGATACCTTCTATGCGGCTGAATCGTGCCCTCCAGCATTCGAGTCATTACTGTTAGGATTTTTTTTTTCCTTTTACGTTAGCTCTTGGCGCCTGTCTTTTTTCAGTTTAAATCTCGGTTAGGTGTATAAGTTGCGCCCTGGCACTGAAGCTGAATTTGAGTCTGGTAGGCCGAGCTCGCCATCGAATCTGCGTCTGGCGCCTTCGGTGCAGGGCTGGCCCTTTGGCGGCGGCCCCCGCGCCGGGGTTGTCTCGGTCCTCGAAGTCATAGGGTCCCTCAGGTATACAACTATACCATAGACTTTTGATCCAGTTGCGAGTAAACGCGAGCAACTAAACTAGATTCGAAGAACTTATGGTGTTTAAAGATATATTCGGATTTTTATTGAGCTTAAACACCCTGAAGTCATTAAATGATAGAAAATTTGAAGAGTGCTGCACTAAATTTGCAGACACTCTCTTATGATGGTTCATCTGATGTTGAGGTACATGATCTTAATTATTTCTGAATTAAAGATTATGAAATTCACTTTGCCAGATGACGCATTGTCTGCTATGGAGATTTTCGAGCATGCCAGAGATGTGGATTGTTATCCTAATATCTCCATTGCTTATCGAATCTTATTTACTGTACCTGTTGCATCGGCTGAAAGAAGCTTTTCAAAATTGAAATTGTTGAAGAACTATTTGAGATCAACAATGGCTCAAAAAAGGTTAAATGATTTGGCGACTTTATGCATCGAGAAGAAGTTATTGGACGAGATTGATATCAATAGTATAATCGATGACTTTGTATCATAAAATGTTAGAAGAAATTTTTTAAGATGATGCCAAGTGCCAAGTAAGTGTTTATGATTACAATTTACATTTGTCATTTCATAAACTTTAAATTGTTCTATAAAAGTATTTTTTGTGCATCGAATATTAATTTCTTCAATGATGTGCGCTTAATATATATATATATATATATTCTAAGATGATGCCAAGTGCCAAGTAAGTGTTTATGATTACAATTTACATTTGTCATTTCATAAACTTTAAATTGTTCTATAAAAGTATTTTTGTGCATCGAATATTAATTTCTTCAATGATGTGTATATATATATATATATATATATATATATATATATATATATATATATATATATATATATATATATATATATGGAGGTAGAAGAGATCTCCATATAAGTTTTCGTCCCGAGTCTCCAAAATACCAGGACCGACCCTGTCGGTGAGTTGTGCCGTGCCGTCTCTTCTTTCTCCTAGAGCTGGACGAACTCAAGCATCGTCTCGGTTCGGGGGTACTGTCATCATCTCCCGTTTGTGTTATGTTAGAAGATGATGTGGTAATTAACAATTAACCTTGACATAAACTTTTTTTGACTCGCGTGTACTACGTACGTACTGCATTTAGGAGCTGCTTTCCTGATGCCGAACATTTACCTGACATATCAGCTTACATAAAAACTGAGAATCTCGTGTTGCACGCACCATGACATCGACTCGCCTGTACTACGTACGTACTGAATTTAGGAGCTGCTTTCCTGATGCCGAACATTGACCTGACACATCAGCTTATATTACATAAAAACTGAGAATCTCGTGTTGCACGCACCATGACATCTCGAATGCGCTTGTGGCACGAGCTGGCATTGCCATTTTTCTATGCTGATACGACATCAAATAATAACATGCGTTGCTCCGGCGGCCATGAAATTGGAGTAATTGTATCTGCCTTGTCTTGTCAATGAACTGCTAATGCACGCCAAGGGCTTCAAAAGGAGTAAGTGAAGAACGAGACAAAACCTAGAAATAAAAGGACAAACCTCTAGATAGTACAATGATTGATCAAAACTCACGTTACACGGACGAGCAGCAGCGGTCGATCCTATCCCTAAAATCAACTCCGTGTTCTCCTTCCTTTTCAAGTGTTTCAGCTTTCAAAATATAAATCAGAAATTCAATTGAGAAGACTTCCAGTTTAATTGGGGAGCTTTCAAGTACGTAGAAATTAGAAACTTTGAATTGGGTAAAATTCAATTCGTGATTGAAAAACTTTCAATTGGAAGAAAACCCCACTTAACATTCATGCTTTCAATGGGAAGGGTGGATGATTGTCTTTCAACTTAAAGTCCAGAGTGATTTTAACTCGTGGTGCAGTCATGGCCCTCCGGCGCTAGTGTGCTAGCTGGTCACCATGCAAGCAATGCTTGGCAGGAGACATTGGTCCATGGCGGAGGACAATGCATGGGGCCAGCAACGGGGCGGGCCGGCACGTACATATGTAATATGTTCGCAGGAGAAGTATAGGTTTGTTTTTCCTTGTAAAAGAAGTACTGTTCTTCTATCATTTGTGGCAGTTTTAGCCAAATTAAAACCACCACAGATAATATGAGGATCTGTGGCGGTTTTTAGCTACCGTCACTGATAATACTATCAGTGACGGTACAATTTGAAATCGTCGCAAATAATAAAAATAGAAAATTTTAAATATTGCTAAATACCTCTCCAGCCTTCTAATTTGAAAGAATTGAAATTAAATAATATTCTACAAATAATTGGAACTAATATTCCATTTGCAATAATTGAAAAGAACGACAGAAATAGATTCAAAACTGATAATACTATCAGTGGCGGAAAAGAACGACAGAAATAGATTCAAAACTTTGGAGGCCGTTTTGAGGCCTTAAACGACTTTTTTTTGGGAATTTCGTCGCCTCACGCAAACCATCAGGATCCGACCATCTGATTTTCAAAAGTGCTCAGATTTCGTATTTGAAAATTAGAATCGGTGCCCAAAAGAATATAACTGAACAGCTCATCGTGTGATGATTCCGGAATGCACAAGAACACTAAAATCGAAGGTACGAGTCAAAAGTTATGGTGTTTTTACAAGTTAAGTTTAATGAATAGTAATGACACATATATTGCAAGCATAATTAATAGTCAAGAGTATGGAAAATAAATTTGAAAGTTTTAAATTTTGCTAATTACCTCTATAGTTTACTAATTTGAAATAATTGGAAATCAGTGTTTAGGTGCTTCACGGGGTTAAAGAGAGGAGGGACGCATTTTATGTCAGATGTGATCATAACACCATTAAAGTATTAGATCTTATAAGAACTCCGAAGTTAAGTATGTTTAAATGAGAATAGTGATAAGATGGGTGACCTTCTAGGAAATCCTTATGTGATGTTAAAAACATTCGAATCCAATCACAAATTTTTTTGGGTTGCTCCATGTTCTCCTCACTCCGGCCTATTGCAAGCTAATCCAGCGGCTACTCCTATAACTTTCTAGATTTTCACTAAAAGTTAGTTTTTCACTTGATACTTTCCTTTTATACGTACCATCCCAAATATTTTAAAATTTTGAGAATATATTTATTTTGGGTTTTCAAAAAATTTTACTAAATTTTCTGAAATTTAAAATCTTTATTTAATTTCTAGAAAATTAAAAGGATTTAATTAAATTATTTAAACAATGATTTCAAGAATAAAAACGGCAAGGCACAATCTAGTCGAATTTTTCTGGTAGTAGTGCATATTGGTGTGTGCATGTACATCTTCCCTGCCATTGAGAAAACAAAACTAAGATGACTTCCACAAATTTTTCTGGGTTGCTCCATGTTCTCCTCACTCTGGTCTATTGCAAGCTAATCCAGCTAGCGGCTACTCCGATAACTTTCTAGATTTTCACTAAAAGTTAGTTTTTTACTTGATACTTTCCTTTTATACGTACCATCCCAAATATTTTAAAATTTTGAGAATATATTTATTTTGGGTTTTCAAAAAATGTTACTAAATTTTCTGAAATTTAAAACCTTTATTTAATTTCTAGAAAATTAAAAGGATTTAATTAAATTATTCAAACAATGATTTCAAGAATAAAAACGGCAAGGCACAATCTAGTTGAAGGTACGGTCCCCGGCGAGTCTAGCCGGCGGCATGCATGTACGGGACCCTCGTGGCATGGTGGAACTCGAAGTGATCACAGTATTGGCCCTCTTAATTTTTTTTTACAAAACTAGCCTTCATACGAATTTTTTTGCAAAAATAGCCAATGGCCCACACATTCCATGCACGGGGAGTGCGAAAATGAGTACGGCAAGACATGTGGCACATTCCATGCTCGAGTTGTGCGGGAAGTGGTCGTGCCACGGTACCAGAGCGCGGGAGATCGACACTGCAGCATCCTGCAATTTCTGTGCTACCTGACCAAGATACTATAGCATTCTATGATACAGTACCATGGGAAATGTAGCTACAGCATGCGGGGTGCGGATTCCTGCAGCGTGGTGGCGCGATAGCAGCAGGGCGTGGCACAGGAGACGGTGTTCCGCGGCGTGGTGGTGTGGTAGCAGTGGGGCGCAGCATGGGACGTGGCTATCGACGTCCAAGACGTTGGCTCTCTTAATCAAGCTTACGTAAAATTTATAATATGTAGGTCCATGGATATCAAAATGGAGACAATAGGAAAGCTTCTTTATTAGCAAAGCGGTTGTGACAGAATGTTATAAGTACAAGATGATTTCATGATTGTAGAGGGCTAATCACGGGCTATAGATGATGTTTTATGTCAGAATGCGGGATTGTAGATAATGTTCGATTGCGGATTATGCCAGATGATCCTCTACAGCGTCCTTGATGAAGAGGCAGCAGTTGAATTCCAGAAGGGTGTCTTGTAACTGGGAGACGCCTTCCTATCAAACGGTGTCTTCTCACCAAAGGGCACCTTTTCTAGTGATAATTTCCAGGTGATTGTATATTTATGTTAGATAACTATCCAACGAAGAGTTGTGCGAAAAAAAACCGCTTTCTCCTGACCAGTTTGCTGGTCAGGGTGGCCATGTCACTGGTCGGAGATGACCAATGTGAAGCTAAATTTGACCATCTTTGATTGAACTGGTCGGAGATCTAACCGTTCGGATAAAGATGAACTTTTGTCTTGGTGCACTATAGGCTTAAGTTTGACAGGCCCATTTATCAGTGCACAATCATGGATTATTTTGAAAAAAGGGTCTAAATGGAAAGTGGATCTTATAAAGGTTTGAGGATGACATTTGATTCGAACTTCAAACTTTCTCTTAGTTCTACAAGCTTTTCATCTTCTGTCTTCTTTTCTTCTCCCATCAGGTGTGATGGAGGGTATGATAAAGGAAAGAAGGTGAAAAGCTTGAAGATCTTAAAGGGAGTTTGAGAATATCAACCACATTTTGTAGAGAAATTATTTGAGAATTTTTTAGATTTCAAGTCTTCTCTTAGTTATTCAGGCTTTTCATCTTCCGTCCTTTCTTCTCTCATCAGATATGATGAGGAGTATGGTTAAGGAAAGGAGCTGAAAAGTCTTAAGGTCTAAAAGGAAGTTTGAAGAAATTAGACCTTGTGTCAATTGCCATTTATTGAAAAAGCAGTTTACTTTTTCTTGGAAATTGAAATGGTGTCTGAAATTGTTAATCATTAGGCTATATAAGAAGGGGTAAATCTATTTGATTTCTTATGCCCTTACTGCTTGCAAGCATAAATTTTCTTAAACCCTTTAATGCTTCCTAGCCTGCATCTTCTTCACGAACCCAATGGCCATGGATAAATCCATCCTGACTAAAGGGAGGATCAAGGAGTTAGAAGACCAGGCCGATCTGATCCCTCTTCGCACAATGTTGCGGTGGGATCCTAGCGAGGATGACATGAAGACGGTGCCCTAGGATTGGCACCTAGTCATGAAAACCAACTTCGGCTTCGAAGAGTTTGTCTAACTCTTATCGAATAGCTTCTTGCCGATCAGGAACAAATTGCCGTAGCTTCTGCATCACTGGTCGTATGTCAGGTCGAATGGCTAACTTGTGCTCTACCATTTCCCTTAGGGCCCTAGGCATGTCAGATGGTTTCCATGCAAACACATCTGCATCAGCTCAGATGAAAGCGATGAGCATGTCTTCCTATTTAGCATCCATTGATGATTCTATCCGAATAGTTTTTGACTAGTCGGTGGGACCAATGAGAACTTGCTTTATTTGCTCATTGGGTTGAGGAACTGCCTTCAGCCTCTCTATCCTGCTAGATTTGCTTGTATTTTCTGCATCATTAGTATTACCTAATGGTAATTGATCAACAATTTTGAGCGGTTTGCGATCACAATTAAGTGCAATAAGTTGATTACCTTGCATAGTAATCATGCCTTTCGGATCAAGAATCTTTAAACTCTGGTAGGTATGATGAGTTGCTACCACAAACTTGGTTAGTGAAGTTATACCCAGAATGGCATTATATGCTAACTCAAAATCAACAATTTTAAATGAAATCGATTTTGTTCTGAAGTTGTTATCATTTCCAAAGGTGACAGGTAATACTATCTATCCCATTAGAGTTACCGACGGATCAAGTACAATACCAAAGAATGGATTCGTAACAGGCCTTATTTTTTAACGAGGAATTTGTATCCCATCCAAAGTATGAACAAAAAGTAAGTTCAAAGAACTCCCCCTATCAATTGAAAACCTTCTAACTTTGCAATTGCTAATAGTAGGAGAAACTACTAATTGGAGCTTTCTAGGGATTGACGCACCTTTTGGGCAATCTTGCTTGTTGAAGGTAAGGCCAACCTTCGACCACTTGGGGTATTTTGGCCTTCTGGTCTGATTGTCGATATTATTCACCTCTCTCCAAGTAGTTTTAAATTGCCTTTTTGAGATGTATGCAGATGAGCCACCAAATCTAACATTGACATGGTTGTCGGGCTTTTGATAGCGCCCATCTCCTCATCACCATCTGTATCCTTGTTTCTTGAATTTTCTGGTAAGGTAGGCATTGGACCCTTATCGGAGTAGAAATTTTCTATGCGTTTCTGCCATGTATGGTAGTTCTACACGTTGTGTCCTGATACCCTATATAACGGACACCAATAACCATTACCACTAGTCGCACTAGGGTTTTTGGAGCCAAACTAGTCATTCTGGCGACCAGTTGTCTTCTTCCAAGGTGCCTTTCCTTTGGAGTATATTGGTCATTCTGTAATTCCTGCAACTTCACGCTAGACGCTCTATTTATTTTTCTTTTTCTTTTCATCCTTTCATGATCTTTATATTTAGAGACATTTTCATCTACTGGTCCTCCGATACCGAGAGACCAGGTTGGAGCGGAGCATGACCTTTATCAACCATTCGGTTCCATTCAATAACCTCATGCACATGTGAGTATCGGTCCACCATATTGAAAAACTCTGGTATGGTAGATGGTGGATGAATATTGAGATCTTTAGTAAAACTTTTATAATGGACAACCTACTTGAAAGTACAAATCACAGAGCTGTCAAACCTTTTATAATGGGCTTTTGATAGCCCATCTCCTCATCACCATCTGTATCCTTGTTTCTTGAATTTTCTGGTAAGGTAGGCATTGGACCCTTGTTGGAGTAGAAATTTTCTATGCGTTTCTGCCATGTATGGCAGTTCTGCACGTTGTGTCCTAATACCCTATATACCGGACACCAATAACCATTACCACTGGTCACACTAGGGTTTTTGGAGCCAGACTAGTCATTCTGGCAACCAGTTGTCTTCTTCCAAGGTGCTTTTCCCTTGGAGTATGTTAGTTGTTCTTTAATTCCTACAACTTCAAGCTAGACGCTCTATTTATTTTTCTTTTTCTTTTCATCCTTTTATGATCTTTAGATTTAGAAACATTTTCATCTACTGGTCCTCCGATACCAGGAGACCAGGTTGGAGCGGAGCATGGTCTTTATCAACCATTCAGTTCCATTCAATAACCTCATGCACATGTGAGTATCGTTCTGCCATATCGAAAAACTCTAGTATGGTAGATGGTGGATAAATATTGAGATCTTCAGTAAACCTTTTATAATGGACAACCTGCTTGAAAGTACAAATCACAAAGCTGTCAAAGATATTAGGGATGGTGTTGTGTACTACTATAAACCTTTTAATAAACAGTCGCAAATTCTTGACAGAAGTTTGGCTAAGACGATGCAAATCATCTTCTTTACCAGGTTTAGCATAGTAACTTTTGAAATTATTTAAAATGGCATGGCATAAAATTTTCCAACTATAAATGGAACCATCTAGCTAATTAAACAGCCAAGTTCGTGATGATCCCTTTAAAAACGGGTGGAAGGTAGTTGGCCATTACCTTCTCATCACCCCCAATAGCCTGGATGGCGGTAGTATAGACTTGTAAGAATTCTGATGGATTTTGGGTTCCATCAAAACTCTCCAATGACCCTTGCTTGAATTTTTTAGGCTAGGTTACGCTTCTAAGTCCAGAGGAGAAAGCTTTACATCCTATGTACAGTCTAGAACGTGATCACAGATTAGGGGCTTGCTTTATATTCTCAGGAGAATGAGGTCATCGTCGACCACGGTTAGAAGTTTCACCCGGGGTTAAGTGTTCAAAGACGCTTCTCCATCGTGGTTCTCCTCTTTGTTGGCTAGCGACTTGTTGGCGCCGACCAGACGAGGATCCCTCCACATGGGATTCGGTCTGAGATCTTGTAGAGACAAACCTTATTTGCACTTCATTCGCGACTTCTCACAGATCAGTAACAATAAACTGTATAACTATTGCATTCAGTGCATCTTCCCCCTCCATTGGATAATTAAGAATTGCATTCCAATAAATGTGAATTTTCTCAATGAGGGTGTTTGCTGTGAACTGGTTTGAACAAAGTCGCGATCCCTTGCCACTGCCTGTGGAGGTGGTGGCATAACGAATGTAACTTGACGAGGCTGTTCCCCAGAAACTTGATGTCTCCTTGAGGTACTTGGTTGATTTTGAAAATATAAGCATTGGGCCTCGTTAATATATTTTTGCTTCTCTGCCATACGCCGCTCGTTAATATAACAAATACTCTTGTTTGTAGACCACGGATTACAAATTCACTGAATGGGTAGACCCACCGTATCACATACTTGCCCAATGCTACATTCATACATTTCTATATCGCCTCGACGAAATGTAAGAGGACCTCACAGAAGTCAAGAAGGAGAATAAATAGCTCTGCAGCCAGAACTTGAAGCTCTGGATCTAGAATGACAACCTACATCGTCAGAGACTCAGGGAGAGGAACAATGAGTAGGTCGTTCACTTCGGCAGCGATTACCACACTTAGAGTTGTTGCAGTAATGCCAGCTGTAGTTATGCTTACCACTACCATAACTAGTAATCCCGTTCACGTCGTCCTGACGATCAACACTCCCTGTGGATGCCGTATGGTTACCTATTCGAGTCTTAATGTCCTTCACCCATAAAACGTAGTCCATCCCACTCTTTTACAATTCCAAAAGGCACCCTAGTATCATACTTTTGTTCATGTTCGTGGTGCTCTGTACCACCATTTGTAACATCTAAACTGTATGCGCCATGTGATCTCCTTTTATTATGAAATGCTATATTCAATTCATTTTGTTGTTTTTGAACTCTAAATATGCAATGACTGTACCAGTTGCAAGAACAATATCAACGAATGTCACAACACATTTCAACCTACTTTACCACGTACAATATAGAACATGATAAATACCTATGCATGGCACTTGAGAGTCAAGTGGCTATTTTCCCAACAAAAAAAGGGAATAGGGGCTACATTTGCAAACAAAAAATTTTAAAATTTTTATATGATTGATTTCTCCTTTTTTTATTATTAGGAATGCTCATCTGCTTCTGTGTCACCAATTGAAATGATGACGGAGAGTCCATCCAAATGGTGACAGCTCTTTATCGCCATTCTAAATAACGACAGAGTTTTAGTTATCTTTTTAAAATGCAACAGAGTGTCTGTTACCATTTGAAACGGCGATAGACTCTTTGTCGCGATTTCAATCCACAACAGATAGGTATAATTGCAATTTTTATCTTCAGTAAATTATTTTTTGTAATTTTTTCATTAAAAATTATTATTTAAAAAAATCATGCACGTATAGGGCCTATAGGCCACTAGTAAGTTACTAGTTCAATGCCCGTATGTTGCTATGAAAAATAAAATTGGTAACAAAATAAAAAGGTCAAGTAATAAAAGAAAATTATGATATAAGATCAAACGTCTATTTTTCCCTATTACAAAAATTTTTATGGTTTCTTCTCCGGTATAAATTAAAACCAAATATATTGTACGTAGCAATATATATTACCAATCTAAAAAATCAATCAATCATTTTTATCCCTTTTTGCAATTTATATTACCAGCTCGCGTTCCTCTTCCTCTCGCCATGCCCGCAGTGCGCGCTCCTCGGCGCCGTCGATCTCGTCTTCCTCGTCGCCTCGCTTGTCCTCATCATCCACCGCCTTCACAAGGGCGACACGGGAGTTTTCTCCGAGCACGAGGCACTGCTGCCGAAGCCACCACCATTCCGGACCACTGGCCGCTACGCGGTCGCGCTCGGGGCGTCCGCCGTCCTCCTCGCACTCGCGTTCTTTCTCCTGCCGAGCACTCCATGGCGCGTTATGGAGTCCACCTTCCTCGTTGCCCACTTCGTTGCGTACGCCATGGTCGCGTGGTCAGTCGCCTCGAAGAAAGGGGCCACCGCCGCCACCCAGCCTTTGCACCTCCACGTCTTCTGAATCGCCACCTCCCTCAGCACCGCGCTCTTCTCCGCTTCAGCGGTGGTCCGCTGCGCCGATGGTTCGCTGCTCTTCCCAAATGACCATCTCGCCTTTACCGGCCTACTTGTCTCCATGCCTCTAGCGTACCTAGCCATCACTGGCTTCACCGGCCATGACGCCGGAGCCCATGAAAGTGAACCAGAAAACACCAACGCCGAGATGCCCGCCACGCCATGCGCCACCGTGTCATTCCTCTCTCTCGCGACGTTCAGCTGGATCAACCCGTTTATCTCCAAGGGGTATGCCAATGACTCTCTCACCGCCGACGACGTCCCACCGGTGTCGCCGGACAACCGTGCCGGTTGCCAGACGCTTTGCTCACGCCCAACTAGCCGACGTTAGTTACGGCACCCGTGCATGCCGCGCTCGACTATCCTTCCGCCGCGATTAATATTGACCGCGCCGGCTTCGGCTACGCCCACGACCATGTATGTCGGTCTGTCACTTATTGATCAGTTCGTCGAGTTCATTCGCCGCGGCGGCACGACATGGGAGATCTTGAATGAATTCTCTTAATTGATTCTGTAAAAACTGTACAGCATATATAGAATACAAAAGGAATAATTGACCGGCTATTAATTACCAGTAATAATCAAGAATTTTGCTGTAATAATCGGCCATATTTAGAAAGATATGGCTAGTTGTAAATCAGAAAAGAATAATTAGCTATAATGACCAGTTATTATTAGAGATATGACGGGAGAGGAGAGTTAAAAAGAATAGACCGTTGTCACCGACTGTAAATTTATATTAATAGAGATATTTGCTGTGCATGCATGCGGTCGCGGTCCTCTGTTATTTCAATATTGCAAAACGACGCAGGAACCCTCCAATACTGTTGCAGCTTACAGTATCTATAGATCAATCACTGGATCGATCAGCAATTTTCACCTCAAGCATGCACTGCAGTACTGCGTAGTACGTACCATTGAATTCGAAACTCATGTTTCGGTACTCGCCGAGGCATCGCGAAGGATCCCGACCTCCTCTCATCTAGACAAACTGCGAAATACTACTACTAAAATCACAAATCTGTGAGCCTGTCACGTGAAGAAGCATACATGGTCGTACCTGGCACTGGCAAAAATTAACAAGCAGCAGCAGGTCCCGGAAGCCGTGGGAAATGGGAATCGCAGATCGAGGTCAGTCAGTGCGTGCACACAGCTGGCCGAGCGAAAGATATCAATAGACTACTAGCAGAGCAACTGGCTGAGGCTCGAGAGGTGAGAGAGGTCATGTGACGATGCGGAGTCCGAGGCATACATTGCAGGCGTTGCCTGCGCTCGGCTTCTCGTGCTCTCGTTATATATTTTTTCTAGCAAAAATATCCTGTGTAATCAGACAGGCTGGTGAAATCACGGTGCAACCTAACTAGAAAAAATTTCAAAAAATTCTGAAAAAAATCATGGATGTACGTCCTGTGCTTACCCCAATAAAAAGACAAACTTGATCATAAAATTAACAGTTCCTGTGCTGATCACCTTTGTCTTTTTTGTAACTTCTAGCACATGACGAATTTGATCATGAAATTTTATATGTAGATGGGGTAAGCTGAGATGTACTTCCATGATTTTTTTCAAAAATTTTTGAAACTTTTTCTAGTTGAATTGTACCGTGGTTTCACCAACTCTCTGATTGCACAGAATATGTTCCTTTTTTCTATGCATAATTGGATTTCTTTTTTACAGGGGCAAGAGTCAAGACGTGTGGATTAGATTTACTCCCCTGCAAGCGCCAGATGCCGTGAGCTTGTGGTTGCCATCTGCGCTGGCTGGTTGGTTGTGACTTGAGCTTGTTCGTTTCGGTGACCATAGTTTTATTTGTAATGCCACGCAATTTAGCAGGTTTGGGGATTGCATCTTAAATATTAATCGTTAATTGCATGCTGATCTTTCGGACCATATCATTTTCATACTGTTAATCTGGTTGTATTTTGTTGGCAATCTAAAAGATGAGTCATACAGTCTATTTTTGACAGGGAATTTATCGATTCTGCGTTGTTGTGGTGTGCCAAGTCTATATATGTTTCTCAAATACTGGCCATATTCACTATGAGATGCGATTCAAAATTGTCTCAAATACTGGCCATATTTCGCTATTTTATTTGGCGACAGAAGAGCCACATCAGCGTTAGGTTGGATTTTTGTGGGCCTTGCCACCTTGTTGCCCAACTATTGGGTGACAGAGATATATTTTTGTAAATTTTTTTTGCAATGTATAGTTTTGCAATTTGAATAAAAAATTATATTTTTCAAAATAAATTCATATAAATATCCTCAAAGAATGAAGCATCTCTAGACTCCATTATTATGTTAGCAATAATATCAGGAATTTCTGATTTTACTACTAAAAATCTAAAGGCCGTACTATTTTGTGCATATCCCATAAAAATACAATCAACTGTTTTAGGTCAAATCTTTCTTTTTTTCTACAATGGGATATTGACTTCTGTTAAACACCCTTAAGTTCACAAAAAATTAATATTTGGTTTTCTTTTTTTCCATCCCTCGTACAGAGTAATCTCATACTTTTTAGTGATTACTCTGTTTAGAATAAAAGTTATTGTTAATATAACTTCCCTCACCACATCTTAGGTATACCGACACTCTTCAACATGGTATTCACCGAGTCTATTAGTGTTCAATTTTTTCTCTCAACTACCCCATTTGATTGGGAAGAATATGGTGGTGTAACTTCATGGATTATACCATGCATAGAACAAAACTAGGAAAATTCACGAGAGATATTCTAATTATAACAAGGCTCTAGAATACTTAGATGGAACAAGTCTCCGCTCTAACAGCCTTTACCAACAAAGTTTCCAAACTTAGACATTACAATTTTATTTGACTCAAATACTTCTTATAACCAACCCTCCATAGAACCACTAATGAGGTTCTTTTTTATTGTTGAAGCATGCTGCACGTTCTTCAAGTAGACAATCTTCCCTAAGTAAGCCTCAAATTCACCGTGCCAACACCAAGACATAAGCATGTGACCCGTTTCCTCATTAGGACGAATGAAGTCCTGACTGCCTGGTAAAAAGAAAACAAGAAAATATCATAATTAACACACGTGAACATTACCACTAGTATCAACCCATCAATCAGTAGATTGACATATTGAAAAAACAACAGGAGAATTGCCATACCCTCCTGAAGTGGAGGTCTCGCCTATGGTCACATTGGCATTTTTCTTGCCCAATTTATTTGTCCTGCCTTTGTGGTAGCGACAATCTTTTACCATAGACCGTTCTTTCCGCACACAAAACAAGTGATATTCTCCATATCCTTCTTTCCAATTTTCTTCTTTTTAAAACTAGTTGGCTTGTTTGGTTTATAGCCCTTGAATTTCTTGCCATACGACTTCTTCTCGATGATATTGGAATTGTTCTGACTAGAAGTGCTCAGTGCATCTTTTGCTCTTGCCTTTTCTTCCACATCAAGGGTTACAATGAGATACTTAACAGAAATCTCTTCCCTCTTGTGATTTAAGCTAGTGGCAAAATCCTGCCAAAATGTGGAAAGTTTGGTAACAATACCCGCAGCTACAAACTTAGGAGGCAACGCACAACCCAAGTGCGTAATCTCACCAACTATTAGCTAGAGGCCGTGTGCTCGTGCAACAATCGACTTAGCATCATCCATGCTAAAATTGAAAAATTGCTCACACATGTACCACCAGTGATCAGTTTCAGCCTCTGCATACTTTTGGTCAAGTGTATCCCACAAGTCAGTAGCAGACGTGTAGTTTATATTCACGTCATATAGCTGATCTGCCAAAATGGTCAGAAGGCAGCCTAGTGCAGTGTTATTCGTACTATCGAACTACAAGTACTGGTCAATTATAAATGAATATTGCGGGTGTATCACCCATCAAAACTCCAATGACATGAGCCAAAACTTAGCCCTTGTCTGCTATCTACGAAAGTTTTTACCAAAAAACCTCTTATGTTTTATAGCATCCAAAGCATCAGCCATCACTAAATCATAAAAATATTCGCAATAAGGCTTCTAGATTGTTAGAAATATGCGCAATTTTTTATTCTAAATTTTATTTTGAGACAAATATAACAAAAGAATAGAGCTGCACAAAACAACAAGTAATATATTGTATTTCAGAATAGTCTTAAGTACTGTAAATTAATATAGTCGATCGATCACGCGAATAACTTATAAGTGGGCTTGATGAAGAACAACAAGCAGTACAATTACGATCATGGAAGTAGTCGACATCGACGAAAAAGCAAAGTGGTCACGCTGATGCACTACCTACAAAACCTTATTACCATCCCATGCAGGTGACCTCTGTGGCAACAGGTCAGAGTTACTGCTTACCCTCCTTCACGGTGCACTCTGAGAAGGCCGGTGGGGTTCAGCAGCTCAACACAGCAATACAGTAATCCAGAGAAGAGGAATTCGGTGTGTCTGGTCTAGAAGTCTCCATGGGTTTATATACACGCGCGTCAGTAACTGACAACATTATGTTAGTTGAATGCGGCAGTTACTCATAAGTAACTGACTGTGTTATGTCAATTAACTCATTGAAAACTGACGGCATTATGACACTTAAATCGAATTAAAACTGATATTTAAATCACATTTAAACAGAATTAATAGAGAGATAATTGCAAGATTAAACAAAACAAAAGATGAATTCAAAGTACCAGGAGAAACCTATGAATCAGTATGGTCTCTCAACGCAAGTCACGTGAAAATACGTGAATGCGTGCATGTGTGTTTACCCTCATGCCATGTGTCATATTATTTAAGTAGTGGTAAGGACTCCACCTTATAAGTTGCTTATCTTTCACTTGACTAGGTAATTTGGTACTAAATTATGCAAATTTTGAAATTAAAGGTAATAAGCTTCTCATATCCCCGTTTGTAACAGACATAAACTTTTTTTGGACTTGCTTGTATTACGTAGTACGTGCTGCATTTAGGAGCTGCTTTCACCCTATTGAACCAGACGTATCAGCGCTCAAAAAAATTGAAAATTTCATGTTGCACGCACCGTGACTTCTCAAATGCGCTTGTGGCTAGAGGTGGGCACAAGGGTCGTGCCCTGGTGGGCCGGCCCGAGGCACGGAGAGCTCGGCATGGTCGAAGCCTGGTCCGGCACGCAAGCGGGCCGTGCCGTGCCGGCCTAGCACTGTAGCTCGGGCTATGCCGGGCCAGGAAACAAGGCACGACGGGCGGCAAGACGGCACGGCGGCGGCACGCCAAGACAGAGGAAGCACGCCGACACGGAGGCGCACGCCGCCCGCACTCTGTCGCGCCCGCACCTCTGCGCTTCGTCCCCTTACCATACGCCGTGTCACGCTGAGCCTCGTTCGCGCTGCGCCAGTTCGCCAACGTCTCCATCTGATCCCGAATTCCCCAAAATCAAGCACTTACCCGAAATCGCGCCAAATCCTGCACCGGTTTCCAAACTCGAGGCGAATCAACGCAAGATGCTCGTAATTACCGGCAAGAAGCAAGAAATCCACAATTGATCGCATGCAAACCATCGAGTACTCACGATGAGGGACGCGACAGAGGCAATGGCGAGTGCCATGTCGCGGCCGAGGTACGCATCGGAGAGGAAGGTGCCGATGATGGGGGCGAGGCTGGTGGTGCCGTCGAGCCCGTTGAGTAGCGTCGCCGCGTCCACGCTCCACATGTGGAACACCTACGTCAGGTACACCAATAGGTTCGCCGATGTGCCCAGCATCCCTAGCTTCTTGAACGTCTCGTTCCCTGACACAATTGTAGCCAGTCGCACACGGATTTGATCCACACGCGCGATAAGATCACACCGGCAGCACGCATGTGAAAGAAATACTTGGACAGACGTATGTATGTTACCTATGATGAAGGGCATGGCCTTCCAGCCGTGGTACTTGATGGCCGGCCTCGATGGGTGCGGGCTGTCGCCGGCGCCACCGTTCTCCAACTTGTCAACCTCCATGCTCTTCACCTTCTGCCCGGCCTCCTCCTCCTCCTCATGCCCGCCACAAGATTCTCCTCCTCTCTCTCTGCTCGGCTTCACGCTGCTTAGTTTTCCCGAGTTCCATTCTAGTACCAAAGAAACAAGACGAGAGGAGTATCGCCTCATGTGACCAGCCAGGCTGAGCCTCGCCCACGGCCTGGCCGCGCCATGCCCACGCCCGAGCGCGCTGGAGAGGGAGGGTAGAGGAGGGGCGGTCGGGGAGAGGAGGGAGCTCAGGCACCAAAGTAGGAGGGAGGGAGGCCGCCGGGCGGGGAGGGAGGGCAGCGTCTGGCACCGGGCGGGAGGGGAGCGCCGGGAGAGGGAGGGGCGCCAGGCGAATGGGGACTAGGGAGATGGAGAGGGAGTGTGTTGGTGTGTGTGTGTTGGTGGGGGCCTGGGGGGCCTGGGACGTCGAGTGAGTGAGTGGGAGAGAGAGTGTCGGTGGGTGGGGGGGAGAGTGGGCACGAGAAAAGAGAGGAGCGTGGGAGAGAGACAATTCTTCAGTGTGCATACAGAGAGAGAGGCAGTCATTCAGTGTGCATGCGACGCACTTTAAACGTTCAAAATTTGAACGGACGCTCCCGCGCCTGACGGCCCGAGAGAATCACGAAGACAGAAAAACAATGATGCGACAGGTGATATGACATAAAGATACCTTTAATTATTTATCCCACTGCCCGCACTTGGAAACGTTGCAACTTTAAACGTTCAAAATTTGAACAGACGCTCCCACGCCCGACGGTCCGAGAGAATCACGGAGACAAAAACAACGATGCGACGCGTGATATGACATAAAGATACCTTTAATTATTTATCCTGCTGCCCGCACCTAGAAACGTTGTAACGGTCGTTTTGCACATCTATAAAAACAACGAATGACTCTCATTTGCACGTCTCTCTCGCGCTCTCTCCTTACTCATTTTTACTCAATATATTCTGCACATCAGTACATCTTTCTCTACTTGCTTCATTTTTTTACTCTACCATCCGGAGAAAAATGTTTCGCAAGAGCAAGAGCAGGAGAGCACGCACCTGCTCTCCAAGTCCCCCTCGTCAGGATTAAGAGATCGATCCATGCCAACTCTCCCCCAGCATAGGAGACTACGGCATGGATGACCGTCATCTGGACGGCACGCACGGCATCGAGGATGCCTCGTACACTCCGAATGCACCAAACTCGGATGCCGCTACCTCGGTGTATCCGGGACGGGCGTCGGTATCCATACCGAACACGCAGCCCGACATATTGATGCAGCCAGCACGGGCGTCCATATCCGGCACTCGACGCTCGTGGTGTTGGCAATATATGGACAGAACCGTCGAATTGTGGACGGACAGGAGGTAGCGTATGCTGTTTGCAAGTATTGTCAAGCTAAACTGTCTGCATGTACATGTGGTGGTACAGGTCATCTGAAGAGGCACACTAAAAATTGCTTGAAGAAGATATCGGCAGGAAGGAGGCCGGGTGAGGGCATGCAGACACAGCTCAACTTCAACACCGACGGTTCGGTAAGCACATGGGTATACAACGCTGACGTAGCTAGAGACGAAATTGCACGTTATATAGTTACAGAGGATCTTCCGCTTAGAATGGGTGTGAGCTCTAGCTTTGAGAGAATGGTGCAACATGATTTTTGTCCGCAATACCAACATTTTAATAGAAGAACAACTACACGTGATATTTATAAAATATTTACAAACAAACTAGAAATATTAAAACATACCTTTATGGCACTTAGTTTTTCATTTGCATTAACATCAGATATATGGACGTCCTCCCATCAAAGAGCAATGTACATTAGTATTGTTGCGCATTACCTAGACGACGAGTACGTACTAAACAAAAGAGTTATAGGGTTTAGACTAATCTCCGAGTCACACACTAGAGAAAATATCGCTACCCGTATACTCGAGGTTATTAATGACTTTAAAATAGAAAATAGAATTATTTCCATCACTTTTGATAATGCATCGGCTAACACGACGGCTATGGAGCATCTCTCACTGCATTTAGAGACTTATGTTGGAGGTTTTGTACTCCACCAAAGGTGTATATGCCATATTATTAATCTCATTGTGTAGGCAGGTTTGGTTGTAATGAAACCTAGTTTAGAGAGCATACGTAATGCTATCGATTTTATTACAAATTCACCCATAAGGTTTGCCCAGTTCTTAGAGTACTGTAGGGCCAATGTCGACGATCGGGATCGTCAACCGCAAAAAAGAGGTAGGGGTCAGAGAGTTTATGGGACCCGAGCTGCGTTTTACTCGAACGAAGGAAGAAAATCGATCGGGGCGATGGTCGGAGCAAGGCGACAACGAGCACGAGACAAGAGTTTATACTGGTTCGAGCCCCCGTGAAGGTAATAGCTCTACTCCAGTCGCCTCGCGGCGGTGATTCTTGTTATATGGGTGTACAGAGCAGTGTTTACAACTTAAGACAGTAATGGTGATTCCTAACTCGAGCTGCTGTGTGTGTTGTGTTGTCTCCGTGTCTTCGTCCTCCCTGGAGCTCATGCATCCTTGGTCTTTATACTTCCTTTGTACGCAACGGCCGGGAGCAAACCTCGGAAAGGGGGCCTCCGTGCACCTTGAGGGCTGGCAGCAACTGCCCCCGAACTTGCGGCGCACTCTGAGTCACCCCCACGACCCGCTCTCTGGCAACCGTCAGTCAAATGCCTGATCCGAAATCCTAGGGCGGACCAGGGGCTTCAGGCGAGACCCCGCTCGAGCTCGAGGTCGAGAGGTGCCGAGCTCGGGTGCGCCGCGCTCGTGGTCGAGCGCCCAAAGCGCGATACCAGCCATGGTCGCGGTCGGGGCCTTCCGAGCATGGGAATCACTGACCACACTCCGGTGGTCAAGGGTACCCAGCCCTCGTCGGCCTAGCCCCGAGGCTCTAGGTCGAGGAAACCTCGGGACGACCTCGAGCCTTATTCTTGAGACGAAAAAACCTTCACAAGTCTTGACTCCTTGGTCGAGGCTCAAGTGAGACCACAAGGCAAGTCTCTTGGCCACGACACTGGCGACCTTCGGATTTCGATGTTGGTACGGATGTGAACGGTTGGTGGGCACTGGCGGTGTCTCGACCAGAGCCCAAGCCTTAATCACACCGTCAAGTCATAGTTGGCACACCTTTTAAAGCGCCAGTGGATGGATTTTACCGTGTTGCGGTTCATAATCCCAGCGCCACATCTTCAGCAAGAAAAGCTCTCGCCCTTGAGCCCTTCGTTTTCCAAGTCCTCTCGCCCGAGCAAGGTCCTCCTCTCCCCCTCAGACAAAACCAGACGATCGCCATGACCAAGTTAGGAAGGAGCACTCTGTCGGATTCGAGGATGAGAGAGCTCGAGTCCCCGGAAATTTCTTGGACCTGTTTGTATGGCGATGCCGCCGGCAACGAGACCGAGCCGCGCCCCAAGGACGATGAGATCGTCTGCACCGAGCACTACGTCCTCTTTGGCTTGCGGACCCCGGAGAGTGAGTTCGTCGCGAAGGTCCTCTCCAGCTGCGACATCGAGCTCATCAATCTGGCGCCAAACTCCGTTCTTCTCCTCACCATCTTTTCCCATCTATGCGAGGGGTTCCTGGGGATTCTCCCGACCCCCTCGCTCTTCTTTCGGTACTTCAGTCTCTTCCGCTCCGGGAAGGACCCGTGGTCATTGCCTCTACTTCCGCAACAGGTCGGGCTCAAGTGGGCCTTCCTAAGTTCGGCCCGGATTCCCTCGGCCGTGGAACGCAGCCGGTTCTACTCAAGAGGGGCGAGGCCGGACGCAGTGTCTGAAGGGACCCCCATCGCCAACCGCAAGAAGGAGACTCCGGAGCCGGACGACCTCGAGGTCGACGAGGAGGCTATCGCCCTCATCCATATCTCGCGAACGCAGTCTTAACGGGCAAAGCGACGACAACGATTTCTGCGGAACTGCTGTGTCCTCTCAAAGTGAGGGAGCACCCTTCTTCGAGATCCGTGGGTCCGACGATGCTACCCGCGAGGGCACGCCTAGTAAGTCTTTTGTCTCAAGGTCCGCTTGCGACACCCTTCGATCCTCTCTTGATACCGCTTGTCTGCAGAAGGTCGAAAGAATCTCGGTCTCCGCCAGATGGTCGAGATGTTTGGGAAGCCGGGCGACGAAAGTACATCATCGGCAACCCCGCCCGAAGAATGTACTCCATCGAAGGACGAGGTAGGTCACCCGACCAAGCGCCGAGTCTTATACCCACGAGCCCCTTCTCGAGCCCCGCCCGCACGCAGCCCATCAGAGTTACTAGACACGGCCAGAGAATGCTCCACGCGTGGCAGGGCAAGAAGGGAAGAAGCGACCTCCATTGGTCGGACCAACGGAGGCGAAGAAGCGCCATGTCGAGTGGGGAGACTGTGCCATGGTAAGGGCCCTTCGCTCGAGCCCCGAAGCTTGGTTTTCCCCGCCTTGCCGCTTTGACGAAGTTTCTTCGTAGTAGCGACAAAGCGGCTGCCGCCGCCAGTCTTCGAGTACACCCCAGAGCCTCGAGCTCGAGCCCCCGCCACTTGGCGGGTGATGCGGAGCCGCTCGGACCGAGACCTCAGTCGCGAGGACGCAAGAACGTGACATCCTCAACATCGGGCAAAGAAGACCTTCGACGACCTTCGACGAGGAGGAGACTGGTGACCCAGGTAAGCCCCTGGCATCCCGGTCTGCGCCGCCCCTTTCGTACCTTTCTGGCTTAGTGTATGCTTTTGATCGCAGACCTCGAGCACCCGAGCTCGAAACTTGCCCGTTTTGACGATGGCTGTTGTCCAGGGCGAGTCCGAGTCCGAGGAGGAGAACGCCGAGCTGGTACCACGCCGCGATCGTCGTGGGACACGCACTTCTTCGGGCCAGCCCTTGGTCGGTGAGTTCTACCAAGGGCTCGACGACTCGTCCGAAGAAAACGAGCCCGCGGTCAGCGCGGACTACGACACGGGCGAGGCCCACGGCGCAGATGCTGTCGACGGGCTTCCCGATGCCTCCGTGAGGGAGGATACTCAGGGCCTTGAGGCCACGATTGAAGTGGCCTCCAAGACCCCACCAGCCACGATCGCTCCGGGCGCTGAGGCCGCGACTCCGCCTGTCACCAAGGGCGATCGGGCCGCAGAAGCTCCACAGACCTCACCGGATCGTGGCCGAAGCGGCCGAGGCGCGGCACCCTGTGCCACGGAGGTTGGGAATACCGAGGCGGATCCACCGCCATCCCTTGGCGCCGGAGACGAGCGGGACCCGGCCGTGGAGATCGGGCTGGCTCGCCGCTATGTCCTCCCCGTCGGCGGCCTCAACTCCACCGGAGGAGGCGGATAACAAAGCCGCTCCCGGCGGGACTCGAGTCCCGCCCAAGCGCCATCGGTGGTCGTGGTCGATCCCAAGACCGGCGTGGTCGACGAGAAGAGGAGATCCTCGCGATCGTATTGACGATCGTGAGGACTTCACCCACGCACGCTGGAGGGGCGACTCGGCGAGGTGAGGGTCTTCCGCCGACCGTGAGCTCGCAGCTTGACTTCCTTGTCCCTCTCACTTTTGGGCCATCCTTTTCGTCAGGAAGGTGATCGACCAGGCCTCTCGAGGGTTACAAGGCCTCCGAGAGTATCTTTGTCGTCTTGGGGGTCTCCTCGACGCAGTGGAGGCGCGGGAGGTTGAGCGCGTCCGGCTCGTGCAGACCATTGAGGTCGAGCAGGGGGAGCTCGAGCAGAAGGCCCAAGAGCTCGATGATCTACGCCGGACGATGAGGGCGCAGGAGATAGTCCACGCAGAAGAGCTCGAGTGGACCAGGGTCTCCGAACGCGACTTCTGTGTTAGGGCCATGGAGCAGGAGCGCGCACGTTCAGCCACGGCGCTCGAGGCTGAGCGGGGCAAGATCAAGGCTCTGGAGAAGGCTTCCGCGGAGGCGTCAACTCCCGAGCTCAAGGCCAAAATACTCCAGCTCGAAGAGGAACTTGGGAGCGTCAACAAGACACTTGAAACCGAGCAGGCCAAGGTCAAGGACCTGGAGAGGGCCGCTGCGGAGCAGGCACATTCTAGGACGAGGGCGTCCCCCGAGCTCGAGGCCAAAATCCTTGAGCTTGAGGGGAAGCTCGAACGTGCCACCAAGGCGCTCGAGGTCGAACGCGCTAAAGTCGAGGCGCTGGAGAAGGTTCCCGCGAGGTCGCCCCTTGGGCCCGGGACTAAGGTCCCTGCTCAAGAAAAGCTCGAGCGTCGGTAAAGCAACAAGAATGCCCTGGCCCGGCTTGAAGACTTAACGACGCCGAGCCGTGGATGCTTCCCCAGCAAGCCTCCACCTGTGGTGAGATCGCAACTCGAAGGCGAGTGGCTCAAATGAAAGCGAGAAAAGCTTACCCGAGATGGTCGACCAGAAGGAAACATCAAAGAGTGCGGAATGTACTAACGAAAGTGGTTTGTTTTGGTGTACAAAGAAACCTCGTCCTGTTGTAAATCCGTAGCTTGGGGATACTTGAAGTCTTCCTTGCTTTGCTTATTGGTCGCTCCTGCTTTCTAGGTCGTGGCGCCGATAGGGTAGCCTTACCCAGCCTGTTGGGTCGAGGTCGAGCGACGGCGTGCCTCTGCACAAGACTTAAACATGGACGAGAGGCCACGACCTGCAAAGTGGAGGAACAATTCGCAATGGTAGAAGGGCACGAAGCGGTCATCGTTAGTGCTCGAACGGTCCTTGCGACCATGCATATCGCTCGACGGCTAAAGCGGCGAGGTTCTCAGCTCGAGCCCGAGCACAGGGAAGAGCTAGATTGCGAAGAGGTTCGGCTTACGTTTAGCTCGTTCGCTGGCGGTGAACGTCAAACCTGCGTCGCTTAGACCAGGAGCGAATGTGTTAGCGACGAGGGTCGTGTTCGAGAAAAACAAACGAGGAACCGTTCAAAAGAAATAGCGAGAATATCGGTGAGCGAACATAGAAAATGAAAGATCGGCTTTATTGAAATGTGAGGCATAGGGTTTACATAAAACTTCCGGGCGATCTATATTCCATGAGCTAGAGAGCTCTCTGCCGTCGGGCATCGCTAGCCGGTAAGCCTCGCGCGATCTGCTGAAACAACTCTATAGGGCCCTCCCATGGGGATAACTTGTTGGTTTGGACGAGCTCAATCCGCCTCGTGGCTAAGTCCCCAACAAGGAGCTTCCTAGGTCGCATCGACCGAGACGCATGTCTGCGAAGAGTTCGCAGTAGTGCGTTGATCGAAAGGCACGGCATCTTACTTCTTCTGCGAGGGTGAGGTCGAGAGACCGTTCGCTTCAAGTCGACTTGGTCGACCACTGTCGACTCGGCAGAGCCCAACAGTGACCTCGGGAGGCGGGGCGGCCGGCACCGAACACGAGTGGAAGGGTGTGGACCCCTGTGGCTCGGCTTGTTGTGGTACGAATAGACCATAGGACGGTGGGAAGTTCATCCACCTGTGCCTTGCCAGATCGGCCGAGCTCATCTGCGACTCGTTTCTTGACATACTGAACGATTTGCGGTTCGCGCGCTTCCGCCTCCGTTGTTCGGGGTGAGCCACCGAAGCGAAGCAAATTTTAATGCCGAGTTCCTCGCAAAACTCCTGGAACAACTCGCTGGTAAACTGAGTACCGTTGTCAGTGATAATCTTGCATGGAACCCCGTACCTGGTGACCACGAACAAGCGGAAAAAATGAACTGCCGCCCGAGCAGTTATGGTCGAGACCGGCTCAGCCTCTATCCACTTGGTGAAGGTGTCGACAGCGACGAACAGAAACTTCTTCCCTCCGGCTGCTTGAGGAAAAGGACCGAGGATATCCAGCCCCCAGGTCGAGAAGGGCCACGCGAGCGGGATGGTCTGGAGCGCGTAGGCGGGTTGATGCGACTTCCGGGCGTGGAATTGGCAGGCTCGGCAGGTGCGGACGATATCACGAGCATCCTGAAGCGCCGAGGGCCAATAGTACCCCATGCGGAAGGCCTTCCCGACCATTGTCTCAGACTGAAGAGTGCGCCTACGAGGCCCGAGTGAATGTCATGCAAGAGGTACTTACCCTCCTCCGTGGAGATGCCGCGTCAGATGCCTAAACATTGCGCTCAGAAGCTCTCCTCGACAAGCGTGTCAGGAGACTCACCCGACGCTGATCCGCTCCTCCGGCAGGTCGGGTGGCAGTCGCCCGAGCAAGGAAGCTGTGGATGGCCTCGCCCAGAGGGTGTACCTTCGACCATGGCGAGCGCGACCTCTTGGTCGGAGATTGACGGGCCGCTAGTGTCTCGGGATGATGTCGGGTGACTTCGCCGTTGGAGGAGCCAAGCTTGGAGAGGAGTCATGCTACTGGAGTTGTCCTTCACCGGGATGTGTTTGAGCTCCAAGTTCTGGAACCACTTCTCCATCTTGCGGCGCCTCGGCGAGGTACTTTGTCATCGAAGTCTCCCGAGCATGGTAGTCCTTGTTGAACCCGATTGATGACGAGCCGAGTCGCCCTTCACGACCAGCGGCGTACTCCCAAGGCCTTGCAAGCTCATAAGCCGCCAAAAGAGCTTCAGATTCCGCCACATTGTTGGTCGCCGAGAAGCCAAAACAATTACGTACCTCGACTTGTCGCCGCTGGGTGAGGATAAGGATCCCATCCCCGAGCGCTGAAGGATCTCGAGCCGTCGAAGAACATGACCTGGGGCTTTTCGTCTTCGACCTAAAGCTCGAGCGGGCTCTGACGTCTGCTTTCGACCACGAAGTCGGCGAGCACTTGCGACTTTTATGGTCATCGCGCCACGACCGGACGCCGAACGCCGCCAGTTCCATGGCCCACTTGGCGATTCGCGCCGCCTCCGGGTTCTCAGATGTCCCCGAGCGGAAGTTGCTCGGGGCGACCACGGAGTGTGCCCGAAATAGTGCCGAGCTTGCGCTGGCCATGAGGAGAGCATATAACAGCTTCAGTACTGCGGGTAGCGCCTTCGGGCCGTGCAAGACATCGTTGGCATAATAAATGGGGTGTCATTGAGGCCCTGCTCGCTACTAAGACGGCACTAACAAAGATGGGGGGTGGCCGCGAGGTATAGCAAAGAACTTCTCACCGGGTTGTGGCGTTATGGGAGGGTGGGGGACAGCGGTATGCCTTCGGTCGTCGAAGGATCGCTGGGCCTCTGGAGTCCACTGAAGCCCGTGCTTGCGCAAGGTTTGGAAGAATGGGAGCCCGCGCTCACGAGCCTCGAGATGAATCTGCCGAGGGCGCCATGCGCCGATGAGGCTTTGCACCTGCTTGATCGAGGCCGGGGGTGCCATCTTTTCGATCGCCTCGATCTTCTCCGGGTTTGGTCCAACCCCAGAGCCCCCGATCATGTAGCCGAGCACCTTACCGGACGCTGCGCCGAACACGCACTTCTCGGGGTTGAGCTTGATCTTGTGCTGCTCAGTTGGCGAAGGTCTCCTCGAGGTCGCGAACGTGGTCGCCCTCGGCGGGGCTTTTGACGATGATGTCGTCCACGTAGACCTCAAGGTTCCGCCCGATCTGGGGCTCGAAAGTCTTGGTCATCAGACGTTGAAAAGTGGCCCCCGCATTGCGCAGACTAAATGACATGGTCGTATAGCAATAGGTGCCAAACGGCGTGATGAAGGAGGTCTTGCTTTCGTCGTCGATCGCCAGCTTGATCTGGTGGTACCCCGAGTAAGCATTCAAGAAGCTCAGTATCTTAGCATTCGCGGTGGAGTCCACGATCTCGTCGATGCGCGGAAGCGGGAAATTGTCCTTCGCAAGCCGAGTTCAACCCGTATGGTCGGCGCACATTCTCCACTTTCCTCCCTTTTTTAAGACGATGACCGGGTTGGCCAGCCACTCGGAGTAATTGATCTCACAAATGAAGCCGGCCTTCAAGAGCTTGTCGAGGTTCTCCTTGATGACTGCGACTTTCTTCGGAGAGAAGCGACGCAGCTTTTTAGCGCCTGTGTCGGAGCCGGATCCCACTGCAGCTTTGTGCTCAATCACCTCCCTCGGGGACGCCGCATATCCGCTGGCTCCCAGCGAATATACCCTTGTTGGCGCGAAGGAAGGCGACGAGCTCGAGTTCCTATTTGGGACTCACTCATCGGAGACGTGGACACACTGGTCGGGTCGCTCTCGCCGAGCAAGCACGGCCTTCGCGTTCCCGCTAGGTGTGATCGCCGCCTTTAAGGCGGCGTTCTTCGTCGTCTCCTCGATCATGCTGGGCAAGATACTGCAAGGGCCAAGGCCTTGGTCTCCTGACCATCGCGCCGCTTGTAGGTCGCCCCGCACGATGATGACACCGTTGGGGCCAGGTAACTTCATGCATCGATGGCCATAATGGTTGGCAGCCATGAATTTGACCAAGGCAGGTCGCCCGAGGATGGCGTTGTACGGGAGGTCACCCTTGACCACTTCGAAGGTGATCAACTCGGTGCGAAAGTTGTCAGAGCCACCGAAGGTGACTGGCAAGACAACCTGCCCCAAGGGGGTGGTCGAACTCCCGGGGACTATCCCGAAGAACGGTATGGTGATGCTCTTGACTTTCGATCGGGAATCGCATCCGGCCGGCGCCTCGCGCTGCGAGAAGTTAAGAGAGCTGCCGCCATCGACCATGATGCGACCGACCGTGGTGTTGCTGATGGTCGGGGTCACGACCAAGGCGGTCTTTAGGTCTCGAGCCATACAGGAGAGCATCCTCCGGGAGAAGGTGATGGTGGCACCGCCCACTTGCGTGGTGCTCGGTGGGCTTCCCGATGGCGACACTGTAGATGGTGCGCGCGGCCTTGACCTCACGCCGATTGGTAGGCCGACGAGCCACCGAAGATGACGCCGATCCGGCGTTCGCTTTGGAACTCTGTGTCGAGGTCGCCGCCCGCTCCGCCGCAAGCATTCACCCGGCCGGTGGTCGTCATCCGCCGGGAGCATGGGCATCTCACCCGCCCATCGAGAAGGCGCTGCTTATTCTCGCAAGCCCCGCAGTTCAGTAGATCGTGGGCGGCCGCCTGTGGAAAAACCAGAACTTTGTTTCGCCGAACCTCAGCGCCCTCGACCCCGTGCCGAGCATCGTCGGGGACCGCACGTTAGCCCTGCTGGGCTGGTTCTTCGCTGGTGCGATCGGGTCGACCTCGGCGAGGCTTAGAGTGCTCCGAGCTTGGCCTCGACCTCGAGGACCTCATACCGCCATCCGCCGAGACGATCACTCGCGGTAGCCCTCCGCCACCTCTGCGATCGCGCTTTCGCTTCTTGGTGGTGGCGCCTTGGTCGACGCCCCTGGAGTTGGACGGGCCGGCCTCTGTTTAGTTTAGACCAAGCTTACCTTGGTCGTAGTCGCGTTCAGCGGACAAGATCGTCGCGTCGTCAGCATCCGCTCCGCCATGCGGAAAAGTTTGTTGACGCCGAGCCTCGAGGTGATCTCCGTGTCTTCGTGAGACGCCGATCACGCGGACCCGAACTTGAAGGCCTTGATGACGGCCTCATCGTAAATGCTCGGGATCGGGTTCCTTGTGCGGATGAATCGCCGCACAAAGTCGCCAAGATGGCTCGTTCTTCCCCGGATGACACGATCCAGTCTTTCTCCTGCCCGCCGCCAGAATAACTCGAAGTTGGAGCGAAGGCGCTCTCGATCTGGCGCCACGACCAAGGAGCTAGGCTTCGATTAAAGAGCCAGTCCTAGCGGCCCGTCGCCCGATCGGGAGGTAGTTTGCCATTACGAGCTCGTCCTCCACCGCCAGATAGCGGTCGAATAGATGGACGAGGAACTCGTCGGGGTTCTTGGTCCCGTCGGCGCGCCGATCGCTGGCTTGAACCGAAGCCGCCATCGCGACGCGACGAAGGCCGTCGAGTACGCCATGTACCAGAGGTCGACAACGCCACGCCGGTCATAGTCATTGCCGACAAGATCCTGCCGCCGCCGGACTCGAGTCGAGGCTCCCAG
Source organism: Guadua angustifolia (assembly GCA_036346375.1). Lineage (NCBI taxonomy): Eukaryota > Viridiplantae > Streptophyta > Magnoliopsida > Poales > Poaceae > Guadua > Guadua angustifolia. The sequence goes on from CM070508.1 coordinate 21,582,728, forward strand.
CCCGACTTCCGTCGGGAACGACCATGGTGCCGAGCACGGGAATCACCCGGTTGGTAACGCAGGCGGTCCTGTACCCTGCGGCGCCTGGGCGGAACGTCCCGGGAGAGGTCCGCAGACTGCCGCCGATCGACTTCGGGCGCCGGCTCGGCCTGGTCCTGGTTGGCGCGGTGCCCGTGGGACGCCGGCGCGTCTGCGTCGAGCCTCGCCCCAGCTTCGTTGCTCGAGGCTAACTCTGTCGCGAAGGTGTCCGACGCGATCGATGGCGCGACGTGTTGTCATTACTTCTCCGGGAGCGGGTCCCGAGTGTTGACTTTGATGTCGCGGAGGTGCCACCTCGGCCGCAGCCCGATCGAGCTCCTCGCCAGGCTCGCCAAAGAGCTCGACCTCGCCCTATCGGGGTTGGCCATGACCCGGCGAGAAGCGGAGGTGCTCCCGGAGGGGGAGCTGGGTGGCCCGAAGATGTCTTGGCCTTCTCCTCGCCTCCCGCGGAGAGCTGTTATGGCTTGGTTGATGGCAACTCGCACCATCCGGCGGCGTCTTCCGGTCTGCGGATCAAGGTCATCCGCATCTCCTCAATGCCTTGCCCGCTCGCCACGTAACATGCCGCCGAGCTTTCGGCGGCGAGGGCGTGAACAGGACACGGAGTCGAGTCCGTTCTCAAGAAAATTGTCGATGAAGGCGCCATGCTTCGAGTCTTGGTGTCGTTCTGCGAAAGAACAAAACGATCGCCACGGTGGGCGCCATTGCCGACGATCGGGATCATCAACCGCAAAAAAAGAGGTAGGGGTCAGAGAGTTTATGGGACCCGAGCTGCGTTTTACTCGAACGAAGGAAGAAAATCGATCGGGGCGATGGTCGGAGCAAGGCGACAACGAGCACGAGACAAGAGTTTATCTTGGTTCGAGCCCCGTGAAGGTAATAGCTCTACTCCGATCGCCTCGGGCGGTGATTCTTGTTATATGGGTGTACAGAGCGGTGTTTACAACTTAAGACAATAATGGTGATTCCTAACTCGAGCTGCTGTGTGTGTTGTGTTGTCTCCGTGTCTTCGTCCTCCTGGAGCTCATGCATCCTTGGTCTTTATACTTCCTTGTATGCAACGGCCGGAGCAAACCTCGGAAAGGGGCCTCCGTGCACCTTGAGGGTGGCAAGAATCGCTTCGAACTTGCGCGACTCGAGTCACCCCACGACCCGCTCTCTGGCAAGCTGTCTAGTCAAATGCGATCCAAATCCTAGGGCGGACCGGGGCTTCAGGCGAGACCCCGCTCGAGCTCGAGGTCGAGAAGTGCCGAGCTCGGGTGCGCCAGCCGCCGTGGTCAGCGCCCATCACACTGCCAGTCGCGGTCGGGCCTTCCGAGCATGGGAATCTGCTGACCACACTCCATTTGGTCAAGGGTACCCAGCCCTCGTCAGCCAACAATAAGGAACTCAGAAGATTCAGCATTGATATGAAGGTTAGATGGAACTCAACTGATACTATGCTGCATCGGTGCGAAGGCTACGACCACATTATCACTGTCTTCGTCAACTATAATAATCGTGAGGCATTGGTTACTGAACTAGATTGGGAACTTGCTAATCATTTTCGTAATTTTTTACTAATTTTTTATAATGCAACTAAACAATTATCTGGTGTGTACTACCCAACATCTTCTTTAGTCATCGAGTGGCTTTGGCTCATTGCTAATTCTTTTAAAGAAAATCAAGATAATTTTATTTTACATCGCATTATAGAACCAATGGAGCAGAAATTTTAAAATATTTTTAAGCTATTCCACATCTGTACTATTTTGCTGTCATTTTGGATCCTCGGCAAAAATTTTCTGACTTGCAGGGCACCTTCGAGGGAATAGGTGAGGCATTCGATCTTAATTTCTCCGAGGCCTATAGTCATGTTTATAACGAGTTTTTCAGAATTTTCGACAAATATTACGAGATGTTTGGCATCAGAAGTGCAGCACGAAGATCTATCTCAACAACGCAACAAGCACGAGGCAGTTCAACCGCTTCAAGTATATGGAAGAAGCTGAAAGGAAAGTCGTCTAGTTCGTCTTCCGAAACACCGAGCCGGTCGCAATGGAATCCACGGGTAGAGATCAACCACTACCTTGACGCGCCTTTCGTAGAGACTGAGCTTGGCATGGACGAGGAAAATCAACTCAACTTGCTCTTATGGTGGAAGAATAACCAACATATTTACCCTGTGCTATCCCATTTCGCACAGGACGTACTTACGGTTCCGGTGTCTACTGTCTCGTCGGAATCCACTTTCAGTTTGGTGGGGAGGATACTTGAACCAAGGAGGTCGTCTCTTAGATCTGAGATGATTGAGGCAATTACATGCCTCAAAGACTGGGAGCGTGCAGATGACAGGACACAACATCAGCCCGAGGATTCGGAGATCACGGAAGTGATAGCCGACTTTGACAATCTCAGTCTTGGATAGTCTATGTATATATACGTAGTTACTGTACTCTTTTCCTTATCGGGGGTACCTCACACCGGGGTGTAAGGTTTTTAACGTGGCAGTAACTCTGTACATGTTCAAGATTTAATAAAATTTATTTCTTTTTTCTCTAATATTTGTGTCTATTGCCACTAGTCTCATGCATTTAAATTGGTAGGGCATCTGCATATATGTCGTTTACAAGTGCATGAAATGAGTGCATGATGAGATTAAAGTTTATCAATAGTTGATGTGAAGGAACGAAATGAGTGGATGATGACTTGATGAGACAGCTAGCATGGGTGCATAAAATGAGTGCGCGATATGCATATGCATGCAGCACGGCGATCGAAATTTATTAAGAAAAAAATACTACTAATTGTTCCTCGATTTGCGACAATATTACTAATAACATCTTTCTATTTTGCGACAATACTACTAGTAGTTTATAAGACGTATTTTTTTACAATCAATTTCGTGCATCTCCGGATCTTTTCCTCTCATCGCAATAGTATAAATGGACCAGGTCAGGGTCGGCACGGTACGAAGCATTCACGAAGCGCAAATAGACCGTGCCTAGGCTCGCCAAAAACGAGTTGGGCCAGCCCAACCCGACACGACACGACAAGCACGACGAGCCATTCCGGTCCGGCACAACTCCAATCCGAAGCACGATAGGCCTGTGTCAGACCGGTCCAGCCCGGCACGACACCCACCTCTACTTGTGGCACATCTAGCATTGCCATTTTTCTATACTGATACGACATCAAATAATAACATGCGTTGCTCCGGCGGCCATTAAATTGAATTAATTATATCTTTGCACGGACAAAACATTTCTACCTTGTTTTTGTCACTGAACCGCTAATGCACGCCAATGGTTTCATAAGGAGTCCGTGAAGAAGAGACAAAGCCTAGAAATAAAAGGACAAAACCTAGAAATACTTTTGGTAAGTGTATCCCGCAAGCCAGTAACAGACGTATAGGTTATATACACGTCATATAACTGATCTGTTAAAATAGTCAGAAGACAGTCTAGTTCAGTGTTATTCGTACTATCGAACTACGAGTACTGGTCAATCATAAATGAATACTGCGGGTGTATCACCCATCAAAACCTCAATGACATGAGCCAAAACTTAGCCCTTGTTTGCTATCTACGAAAGTTTTTACCAAAAAAACCTCTGATGTTTTATAGCATCCAAAGCATCAGTCCTTACTGAATCATAAAAATATTCGCAATAAGGCTTCTGCATTGTTAGAAATATACGCAATTTTTTATTATAGATTTTATTTTAAGACAAATATAACAAAAGACTAAAGTTGCATAAAACAGCAAGTAATATATTGTATTTCAGAATAGTCTCAAGTATTGTAAATTAATATAGTCGATCGATCACATGAATGACTTATAAGTGGGCTTGATGAAGAACAACAAGCAGTACAATTACGATCATGGAAGTAGTCGACATCGAGGAAAAAGCAAAGTAGTAACGCTGATGCACTGCTTAGAAACCTTATTGCCATCCCATGCAGGTGATCTCTGTGGCAACAGGTCAGAGTTAATGCTTACCCTCCTTCACGGTGCACCCTGAGAAGGCCGGTGGGGTTCAGCAGCTCAACACAATAATACAGTAATCCAGAGAGGAGGAAGAATGGAAGAGGAATTCGGTGTGTCTGGTCTAGAAGTCTTCATGAGTTTATATACACGCGCGTCAGTAACTGACAATATTATGTTAGTTGAATGTGGCAGCTACTCATAAGTAACTAACTGCGTTATATCAATTAACTCACTGAAAACTGATGGCATTATGACACTTAAATCAAATTAAAACTGATATTTAAATCAAATTTAAACAAAATTAATAGAGAGATAATTACGAGATTAAACAAAATAAAAGATGAATTCAAAATACCAGGAGAAACCTACGAATCAGTGTGGTCGCTCAACGCAAGGTCACGTGAAAATATGCGAATGCGCGCATCGTTGTTTACCCTCATGCCATGTGTCATATTATTTAAGGAGTGGTAAGGACTCCATGCATCTTATAAGTTGCTTTTCTTCTACTTAACTAGGTAATTTGGTACTAAACTATTCAAACTTTGAAATTAAAGGTAATAAGCTTCCCATATCCCAGTTTGTAACGGACATAAACTTTTTTTTGGACTTGCCTGTATTACGTAGTACGTACTGCATTTAGCAGCTAGCTGCTTTCGCGCTGCTGAACCAGACATATCAGCGCTCAAAAAAACTGAAATTTCATGTTGCACGCACCGTGACTTCTCGAATGCGCTTGTGGCACGATCTGGCATTGCCATTTTTCTTTGCTGATACGACATCAAATAATAACATGCGTTGCTCCGGCGGCCATTAAATTGAATTAATTGTATCTTTGCACGGACAAAACATTTCTACCTTGTTTTTGTCACTGAACCGCTAATGCACGCCAATGGTTTCATAAGGAGTAGGTGAAGAACGAGACAAAACCTAGAAATAAAAGGGCAAAACCTCTAGATAGTACAATGATTGACCGAAAGTAAAACTCAAGTTATACGGACGAGCAGCAGAGGTCGATCCTCTTCCTAAAATCAATTCTGAATCCCCATCCTTTTCAACCGTTTCAGCTTTCAAAATTTAAATCCGAAATTCAATTGAGAAGACTTCCAATTTGGTGACCTTTCAAGGAGAAATTAGAAACTTTGAATAGGGTAACATTCAATTCATGATTGAAACTTTCAATTGGAAGAAAAACCCACTTAACATTCAAGCTTTCAATGGCAAAGGGGTTGATTTTCTTTCAACTTCAATTCCGGGGTGATTTTAACTCATGGTGCAGTCATGGCCCTCCGGCGCTAGTGTGCTAGCTGGTCACCATGCAAGCAGTGATTGCCAGGAGTAGAGGTGGGTCGTGCTGTGTCAGGCTGGTCCGGCATAGACCCATCGTGTTTCGTGTCTAAACTGTATCATGTCATAACGGCCCGTCGTGCTCACCGTGCCGTGCCGTGCCAGTCCGAATCACCTTTCGCAAGCCTAGGCACGGTCCATTTACGTTTCATACTTACTTCATAACGTGCTAGCTCAGACCCGACCCATTTGCACTATTGTGACAAGTGGAAAGCAATGTTCAAAAAGGCGCAAAAAATGGCGCTTAGGCGCTCAGCAGCTAGCCTCCGCCTCGCCTTGGCACGAAATCCTGCTCTAGGCGGAGCTCAGCGGCGAAAAATCGGAGGAAAGCAAAAGCCTAGGTGGTGCCGGGTGGGATAAGAGGAGAAAATGGGGTGCAGGGAGGCTAGGTTACTGGGCTTGTGAGGAAATCAGCCCGACTTCAAGCGTCGATCCTCCCTCGCTCCCCACCGTCGGATCGTCGCTGGACCTCGTTATCTTCCCCGCCACTAGTGCTCTAGCTCCTCCCCGCCTCCCGCGCGCGAGATCCTCCCTGCCTCCCTGCTGCCCACACCAGCCGCCAGCACTCGGATCTCGTCATCCCCACCTCCGCTCCGCCAGCGCCCAAATCTCGTCGTCCCCGTCTCTGTGCCTAAGCACTTCCTCCCACACCAGTGCCTAAGCTCTTCCTCGGTTCCTCTCACACCAACACCTAAGCAGGGGAGCCTTCAGCGCTTCAGCTAGCCAGTGAGGTAATCTTCCTCCTTCCTACTGATTTGCTTCATAAGGCCGGGGCTTATTTACTTGGCACTAGTATTATTTGCTTCAGTGAAGTCATATTGCCTGAAGCCATGAACACATTTAGTTCACTTGGATTGCTAGATCAGGGATATTTACTTGGTAGTTGGTACTAGTATTATTTACTGTTACGTACTTTTGTTGGATTGCTAGATTAGTGCTAGATCAGTGTTATGCCTACTAGGTTGGTTGATGAATAGATGAGTTGGTGAAAACCAAATAATATGGTATGAACTGAGCTTGTACACTATAAAATTATCCATTTACAGAATATCATCAACGGGATCAGCGGCAACAACTAATGAGAGCACAGGGGCTCTTGAGAGGAAGTCGAATGACGTAGGATGGGCTTACAGGGTTTTAGTCGATCCATCGAACTTGTATAGAGTGAAGTGTATTTTTTGTGGTCATGTGAGCTCTAAAGGGATTTATCATCTTAAGTAATACGTTGGCAAAGTTGGCAATAGTGTTGCTAAATGCAAAATAGTCTCAGAGGAAGCTCAAGACAAGTGCAAGAAATCTCTTGAAAAAGCAAAACGAAAGAAGAAGTAAAAGCAAGACCGTGATGATGAAATTAGAGAAGATGTCAATGTTTCGTCAACTGGAGGAGAGGAGGATGGTGGAGCTCGAAACCTAACAAATTAGACCCTATGAACAAGTTTGTACGTCCTATTAATCCTAAAGCAAGCCCGGCTGAAGCCAAGCAGCAACAAAATATTACCAAGGCGCTTTGCAAAGAGAGAACACATCAAGTGCAGCAATATGTTTCTAGATGGGTGTATACACATGGTAAATCTTTTCATTTTCTACCTTTCATTGATTGCTATCTCACTAACCTCTTGTTTGTATTATTTTGATAGGTGTATCATTCAACGCTTTTGATAACGATGAGTTCAAGCAAATGTGCGAAGCTATTGGTTAATTTGTTGACCTTCAGGAGAATTTGTTGAGTGAGGAATTCTTGAGAAATATGAGGAGGAAAAGATAAAGAATGGTTGCACCATTATGACCAATGGTTGGACGGACACGAAGAGGAGGAGCATAATGAATTTGTGCACACATTGTAGCATGGGAATAAGTTTTTTAAAATCAAAGGAGATGTCGGATGTGTCACACACAAGTGAAGTCATATTCAACATAGTGGATGAAGTAATTGAGGAAGTAGGTCCGAAACATGTGGTGCAAGTAGTGACGGACAATGCTTCTGACAATATGAGAGCAAAGGCATTGTTGCATGCCAAGAAGCCAAATATCTTTTGGAGCTCTTGTGCAACTCACACTATCAACTTGATACTCCAAAGAATTAGCAACTTGCCAAAGTTCAAGAAGACACTTACCAAAAAAAAGGCATTCACTATCTTCATCTATTCGCACCACAAGACCTTGGCATTGATGAGGCAATTCACAAAGAAGAGGGATATCATAAGGTCAGGGGTCACTAGATTTGCTTTCGCTTTTCTTACTTTGCAAAGCTTGATGGAGAAAAAGAAAGAACTAAAGAAGATGGCGGTTGATAGCGAGTGGAAAAGCTTGAGTCATGTGAAAACCAAAAAGGGCAAGGATGCAATGGCGATGGCTTTAAATAGGGCCTTTTGGAATGGTGTGGCTCTATGCGTGAGGGTTTTTGAGCCTTTGGTGCAAGTTCTTCATTTGATTGATGGGGATGTCAAGATATCTATGGCTTTTCTATATAGAGATCTAATTAAGGCAAAGAAGGAGCTTAATGATGCCTTTGGAAGTGTGAAGAACTACAAAGATGTTATAACCACTGTTGAGAAAAATATGAAAGGTAGACTTGATTCTCCATTGCACTTGAGTGCATACATGTTGAATCCATACTATAGTTATGTTGATGATGCAATCTTCATAGATTCAAACATTACGAAATCATTCATGTCTTGTGTTGAGACTTTTTATCATGGTGATGATGACAAGCAAGATCGGGTTGTAAATCAAGAATTGATCAAATTTCAAAATAAAGAAGGTCCCTTTAGAAAGAAGCTTGCAAGAATTGTCAAAACTTCAATTATAATCCAGGTAAACTTGTGCTTAATTCATGTCTTCATTTTGCAATGCATGGTAACTTGTTAATCAACACATATAGATATACATATACTAAATTGTTCTTGTTTTTCTTATTGATAGCATCTTGGTGAAGGATTTATAGAGACCAAACATTGGATTTACAAAAGATGGCCTTAAGACTCCTCTCATTGACCTCAAGCTCTTTCGGTTGTGAAAAAAATTGGAGCACTTTTGAATCGGTTAGTCTCTACACTTGAGTCCCAATATTCAATACTCTAAAGTCTCAACTCCCAATCTAATGTAATGTCTCAATTCCCAAACTCATGTAATGTCTCAATCTACTTTGTAATTCATAGATATATTCCAAAAGAAAAAATAGGCTAACCACTGCCCGCCTCAACAGTCTAGTCTACATACAATTCAATGCTAGAATATTGGCCAAGAAAGAAAGGATCATGACAAAGAAAAACACTGATGTCCACCTATGTTGTGATGCTTCCGAAGCTCAAGGATTTCTATATGAGGGATGGGATAATCATGCATTAGTTATTTTTAGGGATGAGGAGGATGAGGAAGTGGTAGTGCCCGATATACCATGGGGAGTACTTGATGAAGCTATGGGTACTAGTGAACAACTTGAACTTCATAGGAGTGCAAGAGTGAAAGAGATTCATGATGATGATTTTCAATCCGAAGAAGAGGAGGGCAATGAGGAGGAAGAGATGGCTGTTGAGCTCGAGGATGATGAAGATGAAGTGTTGTCATGAAAGCTCTATCCTTTAGAGGATTGATCATATCATGATCATTGGCTCATTGCATTTAATGCTATTAAATCTTATCATTTAGCATATTCCATCTTTCATTTTTTTTACCCTTTTTGTGGAACTTAGTTATGTGTGGGACTATATTTTGTGACTATATTATGTGTGGAACTTAGTTTTGTGACTATATTATGTGTGGGACTTAGTTTTGTGACTATATTATGGTGTGGGATTATGTTTTGTGACTATTCCATCTTTCATATGTGTCTTTCACTCTTTTATTTTACTGCAGTCTATCGTTTTGCATTTTTTGCCTACGCACCGCCTAGGCGGGCTAGGCACTAAGCAATGGGCCTCCGCCCGCCTACCGCCTAGCGTTCTTTTGAAAATTGGTGGAAAGGAGTCGGAAATGCTTGGAGTTGAGTCAGTGGGCATAAACATTATAGGAAAGAACTAAAATTTAATTATTCTTGAATAGTTACATAAAGTGAATGGGATGTGCTGAACACGGGCGTGAGAAGGGGCAATGGGTAGGGAGATGGGCAGAGAAATTGATAGAGATGGGTGAGAAAGGGAGAGATTGAGAGAGACAGGTGAGAGAGAGCTAAGAGAGACAGACAAGAGAGATCAGTTTCTTGCACCATCTCTCAATCTCTCCCAGCTCTCTCTCCTCTCTTGCCCATCTCTCTCAGGCGTCAACGGCGGGGGTGGTGTCCATGCTGCTGAGTGCGTCCATGTGCTCATGCTCTGCGAGTCGGTGACCTTCATGCTGGTCTTCTTCCTCATGCATTGGGTCATTAGGCTCCCCTACATGTTCTTCTTTGTCAGCTTCATCACTAATCTCTCTAGGATTGGGAGGGCCTTCCTCTGGCCCGCTATCGCGTGCTTGTTCTCGCCAAAGGAGGCCTCCACATGTACGTGATTCGACAGAGGGGCCGAGGCCCGGGGGTAAGACCGAGGTGGCAGAGGCGCTGAGATCGTGCGACCATGGTGGGGTGGAGCAGAGGCAATGGAGGCACTGAGACGAGACCACGAGGTGGTATGGAGGGGTGGAGCGTAGGCATGGCCATGACACACGCAGCACGGCGGGGGAGCTGAGGCGTCGAGGCCTCAGTGGGCAGCGGCCTCGGCGAGCGGCAACCTCAGTGTGCGGTTCGAGGTCTCGGTGGGCAACAGCGTTGGCAAGTAAACTCCCTCCTCTCCCCCACGCCCTAGTGCCCTACCTCCCTGCCGCAGCTAGCGTGCCCTGTCGTGGGCCCGCAGCGGTACCATGGCGTGCTCCATGCTCGGTAGTGCTGGTGTGCCATCGCCGTATCATGTTGCCCATCGTGCCTAGTTTTTGGGGTTGGGCTGCGGTTTGGACTTGGAGATACCCACCGTGCCATAGGCTGGCTAAAAAAAGCCCGACCCGAGTGCCCACCTCTAGACAGGAGGCATTGGTCCCTGGCATAGGACAATGCAATGGGGCCAGCAACAGGGCGTGGTGCGTACATATGTTCACGGGAGAAGTACAGTTTCTTTGTGTAAAAGAAGTACAGTTCTTCCACAAAATTTTTTTGGGTTGCTCCCATGTTCTCCTCACTCTAGTCTATTGGAAGCTAATCCAGCGACTATTTTGATGACTTCCTAGATTTTGACTAAAAGTTACGTTTTCACATGATACTTTCCTTTTATACGTACCATCCCAAATATTTTAAACTTTTAAGAATATATTTATTTTGGATTTTCAAAAAATGTTTATAAATTTTAAAATCATTATCTAATTTTTATAAAGTTAAAAGGATTTAATTAAATTATTCAAACAATGATTTCAAGAATAAAAAGGGCTCATAAAAAAGGCACAATCTAACCGAAGGTACAGTCCCCAACAGGTCTAGTCAGCAGCACACATGCATGGGTCCCTCGTGGTGTGGCTGGAACTCGAAGTGATCATGTACTAATCTCCTTAATTTTTTTTACAAAACTAGCCCTTTTGCAAAATTTTTTACAAAAATAGCTTCTGGCCCTTGCATTCCATGCATGGAGAGCACGAAAATGAGCACAACACGACACATGTGGCACATTCCACGCTCGGGTAGTGTGGGAAGTCGTCGTGCCGCGGTTGGGATCTACGGTGGAGTTTAACTATGACGCAGCAGCATCGCAACCACACATATCAGATCGGACGGCCAAGGTTTGCTGATGAGGTTTTGACGCGAGGCTGCTACGGTTGCGATATGCATCACCATTTAGACCAACAGGACTAGATCGGACGGCTCAAGTTGATCAAAAGCAGACGAAGCGATGGCATTACGTGACAGCATCTAGAGCATCAGCTACAAATCCAATAGCTATGGATGAATCTAGGGCAGGCCAAGCGACAAAACACATGGTAAGATCTAAGCCTTACACACCAGATCGAATGGCTAGCGCTACTCGACTCAAAATGGTGATCTGGCTACCCCGGTGCTTGACACGCGACGAACATCCAGCAACTCCTCCCCAATTCTGACTGTCATAGAAGCTCATGAGGTAGCGATGATGGCACGCCTGTGCAACTCACTGGACGTGAAGATGACGATGTGACTAACGGCGCTCCTAACCTTCTTTGGCGACGTTTTCACCTGGAACCGACGAAGTCAAAGACGACAAACTTAGGGTGACCATGAAGACGGCGGAGACCCAACAAATAGCAAGCAAAATGGTGAAAAACAATGACCCTACTTTGGTGAACTCAGGCAAGCTTGCATGGGCTAACGACAGCGTCTCAGCTTTCATGCTCTGAGGCAAAAGGTGTGGTGCAGGGTGGGCTTTCCAACACGATTGGTAGCGCATTAAATAGCCATCTAGACGTCTGAGTTAAGTGCAAAATACGTGGAAAATTACATGGCGGCGGTGGAATACAAAGATGATACGACTTCGATGACATGGCAAAAGATCTGGACCGAACACGTGGAGTAGATCAACAGTGCTTGGCGTGTAGGCAACGTGGCTCAATCTCGATCATGCATTTGAAACCAACGGTTAGAGATCTAGGGTTTACACGGAGCGGGTTGGATTAGGCTAGTGGCGCGAGGAAAATGGGCCGAGCCTGTTGGGTTTTAGCCCAACACTATACATAGGTTTTAAAACATTTTTCAACTAAAGTAAATCCCAAAATTAGAATAAAACAAAATAAATAGCAAAAATATCCAAAAAATTCCAAAAACAATCAAGAAAATATTGTAAGGTATTTATAACTCAAGTAAAATATTTATAGTAAAACTTTATTTAAACCTTTTAGATTTTTAAAAACTAAAACAAAAGGCTTAATTCAAATAAATCCAAAATAAATTAAATAAATTCTAGAAAATTCACAAAAAATATAAAATGCATATTAAATTTAAGAAATGCAAAAATTGAGATGTTACAATTTGATACTTATTCCGGGTCAATTGTAAATGAGTTGCGTATGTATGCTTTGTAAATGAGCTGGGTTGTTGGCTCTTAAGTTTTAATTGTCAAGTCAACTAAACCATCAAATGATGCATGACCCAATTCACAAAACAGGTCGACAGCTCTATCTTCTTCCCAACAATGCATAGATCCTCTGATCTCTCTCCCTATTCTTCAATGGCAATTTGTCTTGGGCTAGATGGAGGACTGGGCAGGGTCCTGCTGACGAGCCTAGGCAGCTCGCTAGGAGGTGGCTCCACCACTGGTAGGAACCATTTTGAGATTACAATTATGTCCGTGTGTATGCGCGTGGAGTGCATACATGGTGTGTATGTGTGTTTGCACGTGTGAGCAAGGTTTGAAATCTCGTTTTCGGACGACATCTCGAAACCTCCCGAAATCCAAGATCTCACCAAGATCTTTGAATTTTGAACAAATCCTGATGAGATGCAAAAAAAAAATTTAAACTGGTTTTTTTGCATTAAGAAAACCAAAATTTTGGTCAGAAAATATCGGCGAGATTTGCCGAGATTTTGGTGAATTTCCACCGGCGGAAAAGTAGCTCAAACAATGATGAAAAATTTTGAATTTTTTTGTGGAGGGTCCTGACATATGAATGACATTATCATAAAATTTTAGATGATTATGATGCCTGCAAAATTTTTAAAAATTTGAAAATTGGTACTATCCTAATAAAACGCTGACTGACAAGTTTGAACTAAATGAAAAATGAACAAACCACATTAGAAAATTTTGAAATTTTTTGTGCATGATTTTAACATATCACTAATATTTTCATATAATTTTTAGATGATGATAAAGCTTGAGAAATTTTTAAAAATTTAGACAGTGATGATGTCCGAATGAAAAATGCTTGAAATCATGTTAGAAAATTTTGAAATTTTGTTTGGATGATCCTAATGCTTCTTTAATCTTTTCATAAAATTTTTAGATGATTATCAATCTGTAAAGTTAGAAATTTTAGCAACATTTTGACTGATATTTGGATTCTGAGGATTACAAACTTACAATTGGAAACAAGCAATATATATTGGCATTACAAATAATAGGCATGAAATAAAATTGATACATATGACAATTCGTCATGTATACACCACAAATATGACTATACAGAAGCACATGAGAACTACCTGTAAAAGCACATATTACGTCAGAATGCAACACTCAGCTCGAACCACCTACAAGAGCCATAATTGAAAAATGAGTATGCAACATGAACATAAATTGCAAGAAAATGCATAATTCAAGGAGTAGGATCATGCAAAGTATGGACAACAATGCATTTACGTACCTACGAGTAGTAATAAACCTGTGGTGCAAACTTCACCTCCTCACTATCGACAATGACCTCATAATACCTCCTCTCGTGCAGTTGCTTGTATTCTTCCCAAGTCATGTCCCATGGTAGGTAGGCAGATTTCCAATGCTCGTAATGAGCCATCCAGCAAGTATTATTCTCTAACCGGTAAAGGTACCTGACAGATGTGTCTCATACGTATGGATCATTGTAGGGATCAGTGTAGTCAAACAGCCAAGAGATACTCAATCCATGATAGCTCTGTCTAGGACCATACCCACCCTGATCCCAGCCATACATCGAACTATACACAGGAAGCTCACTTGAGAAGCTCAAACAGCTGGAAGACTAGTTCCCACACCATGAGTCTATGTCATCCTAAGGCTGCGCTGCCTGTCGCCCACCCCCACCACTCGTTGTGCCCTTCCCCGTACTACGGGTCTTCACCTAGCTCCTACATCATCTTGAGTGCACCTGTCCATCGTGGGCATAAGAGGTTAGTACAATCATCACAAGAGTTGTAACTTACAAACATAAGGTCATTTCAAACATGTGAAATACGGACACCCAGCCTTCCTTCTTGAAATTTGTCGGTGTTTCGTATAACCGGCAAGTAGATTTGTAAGTATAGGGGTCGCGCGTCCCCTCTCCTTGAATGGTTAGACTAAGGGAGTCCCGGATGTATACTGGTTCGGGCCGAATGTCCCTACGTCCAGTTCGTGGTGGTGGATCTCATTACTCAGAGTGTGGTGGATTACAAGCGAGGGCTAAGGACAGGCCCTTAGCGCTTATCCGAGTGCGGGAGCCCGGGAGCTAAGAACGCTCGCTCGGGTCGGAAGGCCCGAATTGGGTCGGATGAGTAAGCGAGGTAGAATGCGAAAATGAGTGAGTCCCCCTTTCCATGAGGGCCCTGCCTCCCTTTATATAGTCGGAGGGGGCAGGTTACACGGGAATTCTGAGGAAAGATGTAGGGGTATGCTATGCCCGGGAGTCCCGGTCTTCGGTCCTGGTGAATGACTGATTCCTGTTCATCCCATGCGAGGTTGGTAGACACATCTGATAGTATTCCGCCGGGAAGGTGCGCACCTGCCCTCTGCTTGCCTGCCAGATACTGACGTTGCTTGCGCCGTATTCTGGTGTTGTATTGGGACGGAGCGCGTCCCCCCACTGTGCCTGACGGGGTGAAGGGACGGGCGTTTGACCTCGCGGCCCCTACGCCGTCTTGAGAAGGAGCCATCTGCTTCAGCATGGACGTCGCGTCCATGGGGCAGGTGACCAGCTTGGAGTCAATGTGGCGGGGGTCGTTGAGGCGGAGTTTTGCCAGGGTTCTGACCGGGGCTTGGTCAGAGCCTACGGAGACGCCTGACCGGTTGCTGGTGGAACTCAGACGGGGCCTTGGACCGATGCTGGTCGGAGCATCCCTGGTGGGCCTGATCGAAGCCGAAGATCCTTCATGTCCCCTTGGGCCTTGAGCTGGGCCCAAGATGGTTCATCTAGCAATTCAACTGATATTTAGGGATAATCCCATCTGTGAGGGACGGAGGCTTTGGTAATATCCCTTCCTACGCCCCGCAATGATATCAGCGATTTGTTCTTCAAGTTCAGATGACTGAGAGAAATACGATCTTGAAATGGATGTATACTTTGCTGTGGGGTACCCCTGGTATGAGTATTCGTCAAAATTGCATTAGCATGGAACCACTTGGACCATACCCTCTTTAGCTTCTGCCTGGCCCCCTGCTTGAATACAATGCCAATACAAGGTTGTTACAGGGCACCACTCCATGCAAGGTCAATATCGATGGAGGCATGGCTTTTTCATGTTGATTGGACTTCCTGAACATTTTACTGAGAGTGTATTGGACCAAGAGCCTCGCTGCACCACTATCAGACCCTGAACCTGGGATCAAACCTTAGCTCCTGAGGTAGGCCTCTTTTTTGGAGGCCCTTATGACCATCTTGAGATACTCCTACTCAATATAGTAATCTGTGGCCAAGATTGCCCAATCATCGCATGCCTCCTCCTTACAGAGGCGCACCGCCTCCTTCTCCTGACCTCCATGGAGATCAGCGAGCATGGCCTGCCTAACCACTTTAGGCACGTCGGGGTAGACCTTCACATTGCTGGCGCGGCCAACCAGATGTTCCTTTAGACGGGTCGTCCCTCCATCCTTCATAACATGCTTATAGTAGTTGCACTTCAACTCTTGCGCGATGGCTTCCCATACTCCCATACGGTACCCGTATGATCTACCATCATGACAATCTACAATGGAACACGAAAGATGCCAAAATAATGATACTATGATACGAGAGAATGATCAAATACACCATATAACTGATAGCCATCATACATATTACTAAAGTTCTTTTCCCTATTGATCACTAATCATGTATTGTTGCAGGATTCATTTTTTAAAAGCAAACCACCTAACTACATACTAGAACTAGTTGATTTCTCTTCTCCAAAATAATGTGTTACATAACAAAACCACATAATCAGGTAGTTAACACATAATCCTTAGGAATATTTATCCCCCAAGGCAAATAAATGCAAACATTATTATTACACCTACAGTCAACTATGCAAGAAATGTGACTCTGCACAAGCAGAGGAAGAACATCATTTTTCATTAATGTTACATAACACTACATTCATATGTTCTAGACTGCTAGATGAACCTTTCAAAGAAGTGGCAAGTATCACCTAGCACAGACCTATCTACTTGTAAATATACATTATACCTTGGCACAATTTTGCAGCAGCAAATCTACAATATGATTTACAAAGAGTTTTAAGATAATTATTCAGCAATAACCATAGCCAAGGTCTTCACCAGCATCAACACTACCATGATTTGAGCACTTAGCAACAAAATCACCAAAAGGTGTAATAAAAATACCACAGGAGGGAACTATAGAATATAGGTCATCACAGCAACTCAGCAAGTACAACTATGGTGCTTGATCTCTGACAATACTACATAGTCCATACTTGTGCATAGATGCATTTCGGCCAAAAATCCAGCCAGATCCGCTAGCTAAACCATGTATTTTAGTAAAAATTAGTGAAATCTTGGGCTTGAACACTGAGATCTCGCTTTGAAAAAACTGAGATTTCCCTCTTTTGTTAACAAGATTTCGGTTTGCCACTCCGAGATTTCGCTAATATATCCCAAGATCTCAGGTTGGAGAAGCGAGACTTACTCTTTTGGTCATTGGGGAGGGCTGGAAGGTGGCCAAAGCTTGCCGGATTAGGTTGGTCATCGAGGGGAAGAAGCAATGCAGTGAGCTAATAGACCAGAGTGTGTGAGTGAGGCTTCCAAGCCCATGAGGAAATGACTCGGGCTCATTTTGTTTGCTCTAAGGCTGAAGCTACAAATTCTATTGAATGTGCAGCACAGCAAGCAACACGGCTCGGCTCAATTGATTCAAATGCGACAGATAAGGCTCTAAGCCCTTTCCACGGCGTGGGTTCGAATCCCATGCCCAACAACAATTTTTTCATTTTTTTCACATGTATTCCTCATAGATGGTCTAAAAATGTTCTAGAAAAAAATAAAGCCAAATTTGGCCCAAAATCACTGAAATCCGGTCAAAAAAGTGTGAAAACAGGCCCAAACAATCGAAATCCTGGCGAGATTTCTAAAATACTGTAGCATTTTGATTTTTTTATTTTCTTAATCCAAACGGGATTTTGAATCCCGTAGGAGACCAAAATAAGAGATTTTGCTAGGAATTTGAACCATGAGTGTGCAGCTTCCAGTCATACAAAAAATTGGGATGACTCCGACAAAATGTTTTGGGTGACTTTCCATATTCCACCAAATGGGTTTTCACATGATATTTCCCTTATACTCGTAGCATCCCAAAGATTTTCAAATTTTTGGAAAATATTTATTTGGGATTTTCAAAAAATGGTACTAAATTTTCTAATTTTATAAGATTTCTTTAATTTCTAGATATTAGAAGGGATGTAATTAAATTAGTCGAACAATAATTTCAAGAATAACATATTTTATTAAATTTATTCCAAAGAAATGTACATCTAGAATTTTTTTGAATTTTAGGAGTTTATTTCATGTTTTGTGGGCTTTATTTGAACTTCTAAAGGCAGTTCACAAACAATCAAAAACCGTTCTATTTCCTTCAATCTCCACTGGGCCGAACACTTGCTGCCTACTTCTCTCCGTCTCTCAACGCTTTGGTCCAAGACCCATCACCTTCTTCTTCCCGGCCAACCTATCTTCCAAACTGCAAGTCTGCAACGCCTAATTGGCAGTCGCTCTGGGCCGGTTAACTCGGCAAGCTTCTTGGCATGAATCCACTTATTCCGATCCAGCAATGTTAAAGTAATTTCTCGTGGCTTTCACAATCATTTGTACATGCTTAAAGTTTAATTGATTTTGGTGCTTGTTTGAATTATTTGTGTTATTCTAGTGCTTGTTGTAAACCTCCAGTCACGGCCCAGGCGACGAGCACAGGCGGCAGCCTTGGGTGGGCATGTTGGCCGCGACCTCGGGCGTTGTGATGAGAAAATGCAATCTTTGCCACTTCAAACTTTGCCTCTTCAATTTTTGCCACTCTAAACATTGTAATACAATCTTTGCCACTCAAAACAATTACCACTTCCATATTTGCCATTTTACCTCACTAATCTCATTTTCTCCTTTTCTAAATTAATTTGGACACTAAAATTTACGGTTCTACCCTTCCCTAATTAAACAAGCGTCGCATTCAGTCTCAGAGTCGTAACACGACCAGTTCACATGGTGCGAGTATTTCAATACAACATTGTTCTAGGTATTCTGCATGTGCTTCATTCAAGATATTGTTGGTTGGCTGGGTGCACATGTGTTAATGAATCTTCAGTGTTAAGACCGTGCAAGCTAACGGCTCATTAGCAATAAGCAATAACAATTCAAATAGAGAATTGGGTGTATATATCACATATAATACGAGTTCGGAGACCCAGCAAAGGTAACCGTTTATAACATATGAGACCATAATTACGGTCATTAGGTAGGCCTACAAGATTCAAACATGATACAATACAAAACTACTACCAAAAAGCGATATGCCCTCTGCATATTTTACAGGTATGAGCTATAGCGCCAGAAAAAACATGAGAGCTTGCAGGAGGAAACATGAAAAAAGAAAAATAAAACAATCCCTCGTGATTACTTCCTACTGCCTTGATGTTTGCAGCTCCACCACCAATAGGATAAGTATATGCTGTTTGTGCTAGAAATTCAGCCTTGAATCAATTTCGGAGGACCAAACAACGAATCAGATGTTGTCATTTCTCTCTTCTGATAGGTATAATCATATAAGAACCATCCAGCTAAATCTATAGCGGGATATCCATACCGTAGCCTACAAACTGTCATCAATGACTTCCTCCCTAACCCAAAAGTTGCCAGACTATGCGGAGTTGCCAAACCCACCAGATTTTCTGGTATTGTTGCCCCCAAAGCTGCCAAAACTGCCAGAGCTAGAATTACCAAAACCACCACCAGATCGTCCTGAGCCAGAATCCCCAACAAGTCAGAACAGCTGACCCATGCATAATTGCTCATGCAAGCTGACACATCCAAACAGGCGTTTGAACATATTAAGTGGCAAACACAGCAGCTAATCAGACTATGCAACAATATAATGGTGATGCAAACTTCAAATTTTTATCAGTACAAAATTTTTGTAAAGTTTCAGAGATATAAAAAAAAAGAGCGTCGTCTCCAAATGTTCCAAAAGGAAAATGTCAAAGCAGAGGGCATCAATGGGGACTGTCTGGGAAGTGTCCTATTCCTAGAAGAAACAGTAGACCACTGCATTGTTTTGGACTGTTCAGAAAAACAAAGGAAAATGCTAATCCTCTCAAGTCATCAGTTTGCTGTAATGGTGGAGATGTTGAAAGCAATGTCCAGGGGAAAAATTGTTGGCTGATCCTATCCTTTTCTCTATTCATTTTCTCGCTTGTTTAATTAGGGAAGGGTAGAACCGTAAATTTCAGTGTCCAAATTAATTTAGAAAAGGAAAAAATGAGATTAGTGAGGTAAAATGGCAAATATGGAAGTGGTAATTGTTTTGAGTGGCAAAGATTGTATTACAATGTTTAGAGTGGCAAAAATTGAATAGGTAATGTTTGGAGTGGCAAAGATTGCATTTTCTCATTGCAGAAAAATTAGCACACCGTTAATTACCACTTGCCATTCCATGCTTACCTTCCGTAGATCCTTGATAAATTTCAATTTTTTTCGATGTCGCCAACCTTAATTTATGGGTACAAGGTTCTTGACGAACCAACCATGTCGTACATTCATTGGGAAATTGCCTATTCCTATCCTGAATTGTATGGAACCAATGGAGTATAGCTTCTAGGATTGCGTCCAAGTTTGATCGATTCTTTTCATCGTGCGAAAGAATTGAATTGCTTATTGCAGACGATCAAGGCGGATCACTGTTACTAACCGTAGGTGACCAACACGGTGGGGCACCGTGCGGTCGGAGTAGTGGAGTACACAGTGAGGGTGGCCGAAGGTCGGATTTGACGACCCAGCTTGCCGGCTCATGGGTGGCACGCACGCTGGCGGCTTAGCAGAAGCAGCCGCGTTTGGGCACAATGGCTACAGCAGGGTGGCGCACACCACACGCGGGACGGCAGGCGGTCATTGGCCGTGGCGAGGCACGGCGATGTGCATGGGAGACGGGACGCGGCGTGCTGGCCACAACGTTGGCTGGAGCTCGGCTTGACCTGTGAAGAGAGAGAAGATGAACTGTGTTAGGCAATCATATACACGGTTATATTTTCTAATATTTATGATTTATTAACTTGTTTCTTAAATAATTTTATTATTATTTATAGTAAGTATGTGATTTATTTGTGAAACTCTATATATGACTTTGTAAAGAATATTCTAAAATGGTCCCTAGTTGATAAATATACGATGACATATATTAATAGACTAACATATATATTGATTGATGATCATGTTTTACGGGTCGTAGATATGGAGATATCAAATCAATAATATAGACACACGTTAGAAAACATAGAGTTGGATCAACCCCACCTTAAGACATTGTGAGAACGTTATAATCTTACTTGTCATCAGTTAGTTTTATATACAATGTATATACTATATTCTTATACATAAGTTTGACGTATGTAATCGAAATGTATAATGACTTTTTTAGGTGTTGCCAAACGCTGCTAGGCTTGGTCAATCAAAACGGAATTTGCCCCTCCATATAACGGAAGAGATATCTCTAGGCCTCTCAAATGGTCAGATTCCCAAAATATATGGCCATGCTACTCGCAGTTAAAGAGTTAACAATAGTCGGGAATTCTAAGTTACGTAATTGAAAAAGTGTGGCTGAGCTATCTAACCAAGGGTGGCATATTCTCGCCTTGAGTTTGACTAATATCATAAGGCAAAAAGAAATACATATAACTAAGCATTGTTAAGATTCGTCCAATATGATCTTTACATATATTTAAGAATCGGCACATCCTACTAGGGACCGCTATCAATTAATGATTGACTAAGAGTACTCAGACCAAGTATACGTGAGACTATAGGGTCGTACACTTAAAGGGTTGGGACTTAATTCAGATGATGATCCAAATTCTATGGGTTTCGAGTTTCTAATAGGGCTCTAATGTAGAAACCCATTGCGAGATGTCTATAAAAAGAGAAGGGTGGTGACTTTAGGGTTAAGAGACACCATAGAAATTCGGAATTTCCTAAATCTTAGTCGCCACACATCTTTCATCCAAAACTACACAGTTGGCACTAGCACTCGGCGTGTGGCATTCCTGCCCCGTAAGTCTAGATACTTTAGAGGCATTGTTGCGAAGCTTCAACACTAGGACGATTCGCAATCTATGATGGTAACGAGGACGATCTACATCTTGTGGCAATCACGATGGGCTGTTGGAAGAAGCGCGAGGCTAATATGACTACAACCACACCAACACGCTACATTGACTCTACTTGTGCTACGGATCAGTGGATCTAATGGTAATTCTGATCTATAACTTGCATTGGCTCCTTACTTTTGTGGTAGAAAATTTTGATTTTATACTAAAGTGTCTACCAATTTTGATTTTATACTAGAGTGCCTACCAGTTTCCCTTCAAACTGTAGAGGGGGTGTCAACCACAGCAAAGAGGCGTGGCAGACTGGGGATGCCACGGCTTGGGGCAAGGTCTGGGGAGGTGCAACGCCAGCATACTTTGCTCTGTTCGGCAATGGAAGACAATAGTATTCGAATTATATTTTTTTCTATGCATGAATTGGATTTGTTTTTTACAGGGGCAAGACGTGTGGATTAGATTTACTCCCCTGCAAGCACCAGATGCTGTGAGCTTGTGGTTGCCATCTGCACTGGCTGGTTGGTTGTGACTTGAGCTTGTTCGTTTCAGTGACCATAGTTTTATTTGCAATGCCACGCAATTTAGCTGGTTTGGGTATTTCATCTTAAATATTAATCGTTAATTGCATTCTGACCTTTTGGACCATGTCATTTTCATACTGTTAATCTGGTTGTATTTTGTTGGCAATCTGCAAGATGCGTAATACAGTCTATTTTTGACAGGGAATTTATCGATTCTGCGTTGTTGTGGTGTGCCATGTTTATATATGCTTCTCAAATACTGGGCATATTCGCCAAGAGATGCGATTCAAGATTGTCTGAGAGCAGGAGCAATTCAATTTCAAGCAGTTGCCACTTGCCGCAGCGAATGAAAGTATGGACTTTGGACATCAATGAGTAACGTCACTTCATGTCTGAAGCCAGAATGGCATCCGGATGAAGACTGGGCTGGCTTGTGAATGGTCAGTGATTCTTTCAGTTTTTGTAACTCTGTTTTCTGCTGTCTTCTCATTCAGTTTTATGTTTGGTGGAATAGGGTGTTCCACTTTTCAAAAAAAGAAATCCTTGATATATAGTGAACCTAGATTTGCTCAACATCATTTGGGTTAGCTGGAACAAATTTGTTACTTTAGTAGTACAACTGCATTGAAAAAATCAATTTAGTTTATGTGGGATGTTAGGGATAATCACGGATACCTTAAATCCTAACTTACCATATCTTTTGGATACCTTATATTCTATAATTCCGGAATCCTAATTGGCTATATAAAGCCATCCCTATGTACATGTAAAGTTTGAACTAAATAGTGCATTTGTCTTCTGTGGTTTTTTCCCGTAAGGGTTTTTGACGTAAAAAACTTGTGTCTCCCTTTTATATGTGTGCTTTGCATCTACAAACCATAACATGGGATTCCACCCAAATGCCTGGACACCCAACTAGCAGTATTGAAAGATCTGTCCAAGAATTGAGTATTAAAGTACTGCAACCACTCAAATCATTTGAACAAGTATTGAAATCATTGAAACAAAAAACTGAGATCGTATAAACAAGTATACAATCAATGCTATTTCTCTCTTCCCTCATAAGGCCACATCATCTCTATCGTTCACAACCTTTGAATGAAATTGTCATAAATGTTCTCTCATTTGCATTGTCTTCAAAAAATTTTAGACTCTACCATGTTTCACCTTAATTTGTATAAACATTACAACCAACAAATTGCTTTCTACAAATTCTTGCGACAACACGCGGGATATCCTTTTAGTATCAACAAAAATGAGATAAGGTGGGAAAATAGAAAAGGGTGTGACTTGTAGCCTTAGGGCTTGTTTGGATGCAAGGGAATAAAAACCCAGGGAAATAAATCCCTAGAGGGATTTTACAATGCACATGGAATCCCCCTTCTTCCCCATGGAAAATATTTCCCTATGGGAAATATTCCCTATTGCTATTTGGAAAGGATAGGGATAAAAACCCCGGCCATGCAAAAAAATTCAAAATAAATGTAAAATTAAAAAACAACATCATAATTAAGCAAATCACATATTGTATGTAACAACAAAAAAATCTTTTCGTCTCTCAAATGATTATTTACTACATTTCCACTAGATCATGATATGACAACCTATATCTAGTTAATGACCAAATTTTTGAGGACATCAAAACGACACAGATTTTCAAAAAAAGAAAGAACGTCTTATGATTTATAAACACACGGTTCTTCTGTGTCTGACGGACAAAAGGAAAAGGCAGTAAAAAGTAATCTTATATGGAGTCGAGGGTCTGAAGACACGAAAGACTGGTCACTGGAGTCAAGAGCTCTTTGCCTTCGCACGACAAGCAAAATTTCCTATCCACCACGTATGTACTTTTACAGACTAACGAGATTCACCTGCCAATGATGCAATTCCCTCATCAAAGAATTTACAGAATGACTTATCTCAAAACTGTAATAAGCAGCCAAATTCTATTACAGGCTCAACATGGTTTTAAACTTGTCATGCACCAATCGTTCATACAACCATGTACTAGTTATAAGCCATGCATACTGCATACAACATACCGAAGAAAATGGCACACGGACATGACATACAAATTCCATTTTATCCACTGGTGCGTGCAGATAGAGAGAGATGGCAGTAGTAATCCAAAAGGAAACAAACACCACTTTTACCCCAGCAGAACATTTATTCGAACTATATAGATCACAATTAATTTGGCTGTGCTCGAAAGGTGCACCAAAACTACTCATTAAGCAAAAATAACACTGACACATCCAAATACTCCACTTCTACTTCTGTTAACAATATTTGGGACCAAGTGCCCTGGATACAGATTCAGAAACATGATAGCGAGAACAGCTGCACAGCAATATATCAGGAACTCACCCACTAATTCCATATCATACAGTGACTGGTGGAATCGGAATACCTGGTGTCAAGTTAAAAATTTAGTAATGTTGAGCTAGTGGTTAAACCTAAACACCCCTACAACTTTGCAATGCATTAACCAAGATAATCTGTTAAACTGAACCCAAGTTATTAATTGCTTACATTTGTCAACCCGCCATGCTTCTTGAGCAACTCGATCAAAGTATGCCTTTTTGCGCCCTCAGCGTCAGCAAGTGGCTGTACATCAACGAAAAAGTAAGCATCACCAACAAGGCAACAATTACTCCAAATGATATCATAATACTAGAAATTGGACCCAAAACCAACGTATATTCGCACACATACAGCATAAATAGAATAGAACCGATCAGCAACCAAAGTTCCACCCAATAATCACATGTTTGACACCAAATTTGTTTCATCAAATCTTATCGCCAAACCAAACCAGCAGCAAAATACACAAAATGAAAGGGCAACACATTGTATATCGAAGAGATGAGGTGACACCTCCTCAGCGCCCCCACTTCCCCCGGTACTCGTAATCGTTGCTGCTGTCGCCATGGCTTCCGCCAAACACGAGTGATGGCGTGGTGTCGCGACATGGGATGCTAGATTCGATGGCATAGCAGCGGGGGAGATCAGATCCAGCCATCTTCCTTGCCTCCGGCAATGGAGCCACCGGATCTTGCATTTCCCTCCCTAAAGCGGTGGGCTCCAGTGCGAGCTGCGACGAGAGGCAACGGTGCCAGTACGAGATGAGAGGAGAGGCGATGGTGGCCGTGATGCCAGTGTCAGATGTGAGGAGAGGCGATGGCGGCGGCGGTGCGAGGAGGAATTGGGTGCGAGAAGGCCAGTCACGAAAGGAGGCGATGCTCGCGACGCGACGGGGAAAGCAAGCCCGATGTGAGGAGTCGCGGAAATTTTTCCCGTGGAAACGGGATCGGATCGGGCCGAGAAATCCTCTCCTGGTGGGCATCCAAATGCGCTTTCTGCTGATCCAGGGCAAAGTAGCCCAGCCGAATTTTAGCCCAGGGAACGGGCCGGGTTCCCGGCCGGGATTGCTGCTCCCAAATGAGCCCTAAAGGGGTCTATGGGTTTTTCTCCTTTTTCCGGGCTTGCTATCTGTGGTTCTTTGTTAACTCTAAATCGATTTTCTTGATCTTTAGCTTTGAGGTGTATGTTGCTGATTCAAGACATTCAATGGTTAAATAAGGCGTAAGTAACATCTTTTTTTAACGTAGCAGGAGAGCTAGCTGTTCACCTGATTCATTTACCAGTAGAAGAAAGAAAGTTTAAGTGTATAAATACGAAACTCTTGTGCTATCTCCAAATGAAAAACTACTTGGTCACGACAAACTTAGAAAAAAAAAAGAAACTATAGCGGTTATATCATTCTCTGCAGACTTCTTTAGTTCTATCCATTAGTGAAGGAACATTCAGCCACTCTTATATGAAGATCATTTGATTACTTGAGCATCCAGTTCGTTGGATGATTATACGACCCTATTTAGTATGGCTGTAGCTTTTCTAAAAAGCAGCTTTTGATTAAGTTGTATGACTTAATAGTTGCACAGTTGAACGGCTAGGCTAAACAAATTTGGTGTTTGACAATCTAGATTTTACATGTGAGGGATGTGGGTCGGAAACAAGAGTGAGAGGAGCGGGGTTTGGGATTTTATAATGGTAAGAGGGAGTAATTTTCTTTAACTCTAGTGGCAAAATCAGAACTCTAATCTATCAAAGCCGTGAGAAACTAACTCAAACTAGCCTTCGTCTTTCAGCATCTAGTACAAATGAGCTGCTAAATTTTGGCATCTGGCTACGAAGAAGTTAACCATTTAGAACAGCTTCTAGCTTTCAGAGAGAGGAAGACGAAGCTGAAGCTATTCCAAACATGACCTACATCCAATTCCTTTGTTGTCTTGTGCCGTTGTTGTTGCTTCGAGAAGCTATTCCAAACATGACCTACATCCAACCAAGTCTAAGCAATGTTTACACCCCGTACCCGACCCGTTTACACCCCTAAGTGAAGATCACGTCACGGATGCTTCTCCAAGGTTGTCTCATCACTGTTAGGCTTTATTTGGGAGGTCCAATCCCGGTTAGACCTTGTAAGTAAGGCCTTAATTGGAATTTGTTCCCTTGAACTAAGCAAACAATTTACATTTGCTCCTCGCGTCAGTCTTTTTTCAGATCAAATCTCGGTTAGGTGTTTAAATTGCGCCGTGGCACTGAATCTGAATTTGAATCTTATACGCTGGGCTCGCCATCGAATCTGCCTCCGGCGCCTTCGGTGAGTTGTGCCCTCTCTGCTCTCTCCTAGAGCTGGACGAACTCAAGCATCATCCCGGGCGTAATTTCATCATCTCCCATTTTGTGTTATGTTAGAAGATGATGTGTTAATTAATAATTAACCTTGACATAAGCATTTTTTGGACTCGCGTGTGTTACGTGGTACGTCCTGCGTTTAGGAGCCGCTTTCCCGCTGCTGAACCTGACGTATCAGCGCACATAAAAACTGAAAATTTCGTGTTGCCAGCACCGTCGCTTGTCGAATGCGCCTGTGGCACTACCTGACATTGCCATTTTTCTACGCTGATACGACATCAAATTATAAAATGCGTAGCTCTGGCGGCCATTAAATTGAAGTAATTGTATCTTTACACCGACCAAACATTTCTACCTTGTTGTTTTCAATGAACCGCTAATGAACGCCAAGGGCTTCACAAGGAGTAGGTGAAGAACGAGACAAAACCTATAAATTAAAGGACAAAACCTGTAGATAGTACAGTGACTGATCGAAACTCAAGTTACACGGACGAGCAGCAGCGGTCGATCCTCTTCCTAAGATCAATTCTGAATTCCCCATCCTTTTCAACCGTTTCAGCTTTCAAAATATAAATAAGAAATTCAATTGAGAAGACTTCCAGTTTGGGGAACTTTCAAGTAGAAATTAGAAACTTTGAATTGGGTAACATTCAATTCGTGATTGAAACTTTCAGTTGGAAGAAAACCCACTTAACATTCAAGCTTTCAATAGGAAGGGGATTTATTTCCTTTCAACTTAAATTCCAGAGTGATTTTAACTCGTGGTGCAGTCATGGCCCTCCGGGGCTAGTGTGGTAGCTGGTCACCATGCAAGCAGTGCTTGGCAGGAGGCATTGGTCATGGCGGATGACAATGCGATGGGGCCAGCAACGGGGCGGTGTGCGTACATATGTTCGCGTCAGAAGGGTTTTTTGTGTGTAAAAGAAGTACAATTATTTGATAAAGTTGATGTAAAAAGTGTAGTTTTGTAAAATAAAATCTTAAAGATGTAGTTTTTTTAATAGCATAGCTAACGTATGCGTTTCTCTAGTGATTTTTATCATTTATTCACTTCAACAGAGATGACTTCTAGGAATTATCTCATGGTGGTGTAGTGGAGTTATGAGTGTAGGACACCGGCCGCCTAGTAGAATCCAAATTCTGGCATCATTCATACGCATGCATAAGACCTATAAGTTCACGGATTTACCCTCGATCGACCTTTATCCTTTTATACATGTAGTAAGGATGCACATTCACAGATATGTGAGTGCATATTGGTATATGCATGTACGCTTCCCTGTGATGGACTGATTGAGAGAGAAAAAACTAAGATGACTTCCCCAAGATTATTTGAGTTGCTCCCATGTTCTCCTCACTCCGGTCTATTGAAAGCTAATCCAACGGCTATTCCGATGACTTTCTAGATTTTCACTAAAAGTTAGGTTTTCATATGATACTTTCCTTTTATACGTACCATCCCAAATATTTTAAAATTTTGAGAAGATATTTATTTTCGATTTTCAAAAAATGTTACTAAATTTTCTGAATTTTAAAAGCTCTACCAAATCTCTAGAAAATTAAAAGGATTTAATTAAATTATTCAAACAATAATTTCAAGAATAAAAAGGGCTCGTCAAAACGACAAGGCACAATCTAGCCGAAGGTACGGTCCCTAGCAAGCCTAGCCGGCGGCACACATGTACAGGTCCATCGTGGCGCGTTGGAGCTCCATACCGGGCGCGCCGGCGATGTTCTTTCGCCGTGGCACCGCACGTACGAGCAGCGATCGCCCCGGATCCATCTGGTGGCCTTGCGTGAAGAAATCCGGCTGAAAGCCGAACAATCATACATGTCTTGGTATTAGTTTAATATAAATTTTGATAGTTCTACAACTTGATAATAAGGGCGTGTTTGGTAGGGCTCCAGCTCTATCAGATTCGTGGATTTGGTGGAGCTAGGCATTCCTAACTCCATCAGATTCGTGGAGCTGAAGCTATGAGTACATTAAAAGTGTTTAGATAGATCATTTTGTTTACATTTTAGACCAAAAATATAAACTTAATTAAATTTATTTTAGCCTATAAATTTTAGATCTCAGATAAAACTAGTATCCGAACTTTTACCAAAAAGACCCTAAATGTCTGCGCAACACGCGCGCGAGCGAGCCAGAATGCGTTCGGCACCCAAACCCCCTCACGCAACGACTGCACGCAGGGGCGGAGCTGAGCCTCGGGCCACCGGGGCCCGGGCCCGAGGCCCAGCTCAAATAGCAAGGGCAAATTAAACCCAGCGTCCCAGGCCTCCTGGCCACCGAAGAGGGCTGAGCGGAGGAAAAGCAAACGCTCACGCACAACACCGCCGCCGCTTCTGGCCTCCCGCTCGCGCCGAGGCCATGCCGCCACCGCTCCCGGCCTCTCGCCTAGGCCGAGGTCTGTCGTTGGCCACAGTTCTCGCCCGCGGCCCACCGGCCGGGCGCTGCCCTCACAGATCACTAGATCCCACGGCCTCTGAAGCAACTCAGTCTCCCACAGCCCTCGCAGATCCTGGACACCACCCCCGACTCCGACCAAGTCCCCGACTCCGCCCTTGGCCCCACGCGGCCACGCCCTCTGCAGCTCTGCCCGCCCGCGCCTGTGCAGGTAGTCGGCGAAAGCACGATTGTGTGCTGCATACTGACTCCAAAAAGGTAATTTCAATGAGGCAATCTAGGCTATTTTTTAGAGCAAAAGTTTCAGGCCAACCAAGCTCTTGTTGAATGCATTGAATAAACAAATTGCTAAAGAAACTAACCGCTACTTTTCTCTCGTTGGATGCATTAAATATACCCATAGTAGATCAGGCTAAATAACTGCTCCCTGTGTTTCCTTTTTAATTGATTTTGATTTATTGGGTACTCATCCACTCCAACTAAAAATGTCGCACATCTTCCAAGTCTTCTCTCATTCTGTATAGAAGTCACCTTCGTGGTGTTTTGATTGTTTATTGACAGTCTGTGCCCTGGAATTTCAGTGATAACAGCAGACTCCAGGAACATCCTGTTGAGGCATTTTTATCAAAAATCCTAGGAGAAGGTGAGCTACTAAGACTTTGATCAAGAATAGATAAATTACTATAGAGTAATCTATTCTAAACATTATATCTTCATCTATAGTTGAGACCAAAGAGAGCCGCACAATTTACAATCCCAAAGGTCAATGAAGCAACAAAATCATTCAAACAATGCTCCACAATTTACAATCCCAAAGGTAAGTTTTTTTCATATTAAGACTACTCTCAGTGATAGTAAGTTTAACCAAAGTGGATGATTTGAACAACTTATACATTTTATGATTAATAGATTGGACTTAATTTGATGTAATAGAAATGCATGATGAAGAGGTTGAAGACATTGTCATTTTATTTTGCGTCTGGTGGATCTGATGGACGCAGGACCTGCATAAGCAGTTCGTCGATTGCGTGAATCAGCTCGGCAGCACAAATAGTGAGTGTTCTTGATCCAAAAACCTTTATTCTTGGTACTGACATATTAGTTTGATTTTGGCTCCATTAGTTACGCATAATGATCTTGATCCAAGAACCCTGACATAGAATAATTAGTTTGTTCAGTAAGTGGCAATAATTAGCTAGTTGATTTCAAGTTTTTTCAACACTGATAGTAAAATATAAGTATCGATTCTAGTTCATGAATTCAAGAGGATCTCGATTCTTTTGTTCGATGTCTTGCTTTTTATTGTACTTTGGTATGGATATTATTTAGAGTTAGTTATTGCTGCTTAGTTTTCGGTCCGAGGCTCAGCAAAATCCTGGCTCCGCCACTGACTGCACGGGTCACCGCGTCGCCCTCGAGGACCTACTGTTCTTCTTTCAAGAAAAAGACTTGCACTAGGCTTGCTACCCATGGAAGATTAACATCCGAAAAACACATAATTTACAGCACTTTATTCACCCATTTATTCGTAACTGGTGCGCACGAGCTTTTACAGATCGATGCAAATGCCCAGCCGCCAATTACATACCTCGGTTATTGGTGATCACGCGTAGAGCGGCAGACTTACACTAGTATGGGTAGTACTTAATTACACTAGCACTACTACAGAACCGGCCTACACAACCGATCTATCACAAGTGGTTAGGTGCGCACCGCTTGTGCTCTACGTGCCACAAGCGGTTCGTGGGAAACGGGCGGGAGGGGGTCTCTAGAAGCGGTTCTTGAGACGAACCCCTTCTGGAGTCCCATCTCTAGAAGCGGTTCATGTCTAGAACCGCTTCTAGAGATATAGAAGCGGTTCGAGACACGAACCGCTTCTATAGGTGAGGATCGAGCGGTTCGTGTGTAGAACCGCTTGTAGAGACCCCTTCCCGCCCAACAGATTAAAACCCCATCTTCCTCCCGAGCTCAAGACTTTGGCAGAGTGGTGGGCGAGAGCGATTCATGGGGAGGTGCTGCCAAAATTTTCAATTGAGGCTATTAGCTCGAATTAATTGTTCCTAAGGTGAGTAACATGTTCTTGACATCCTTCTCACCTATATATTGATGTTTTTGTGCATTGGATGTTGAGAAATCATGTTTTGTTCTTGTGTGGGAATTGTTAGTGTACATGTTTCATTGTTGGCTTATTTTTTGTTCTTAAGGTGATATATTGTTTGGTGTATGGAATGAAATGCAATAAATGTGAAACGATGAAAAATTAGAAAGGTGGGGACAAGGTAAAAATAATTTTTATTTAGTAAAATTAAAATGCGGAATGATAGAAAAGGTTTGCATGAACATGTAACAATTAGTTAGTTTTATTTTAAAAAATGCAGTTAGGATTAGAAATAATTAGTTGGCTTTAGTTGAAAGAATGCGAGAATGATTAAAAATACAAAACTATTAGACATAGTTAGCTTTAATTAAATATAGTGATAGATGTTGTTATTATTTTTATTGGTGTAGATGAACCGCAATGGATGTACAATGCGGACCATCGGTCAAGAGAGTTCGAGATGGCATGAAGGAGTTTCTCGACTTGCCGTTGCATTTTTGCCTCGAGGAAGCTTCATACACGTTGTCCGTGCGTAGATTGCAAGAATGAGAAGGAGCACTCGAGCGATGGATGGTTATGAGCCATGTGATCACGAGAGGTTTCATTGCAAACTATACATCTGGACCCACCATGGAGAAAGCGAAGCGATTGACGGGAAGGCGATGAAGAAGGCGAAGAAGAGGAAGATAGAGCCAACAAGATGCGGACACCACTCAATACGGGTCCGTGGAAGATCTGATCGAGGAGTTTGGCGATGATGAGTTAGATCGGATGCTCCGTGATGGAGAGGGAGAGTTCACAGAGGAAAGACAATACAAGAAGTTTGAGCATGGTAGAGGACCATAGAACGCTTTGTACCCAAAGCGTGGACGGGGCCACAAAAAGCTGCGTACTACACTAGAACTCATGCAATGGAAGGCCACAAGCGGTGTGTCGACAAGGCATTCAATGGTTTGTTATCACTCGTAAAGAAGTTGCTTCGGAAGGTAACACTCTACCCGAATCTCGTATGAAGCGAAGCGAGTCCTCGCCCTTTAGGATTGCAAGTCACGGAAGATACACGCATGTCCTAACGATTGTATCCTATATCGCAATGAGTATGCCGATTTGGAGGTTTGTCGGTGTCAGCGAAGAATCGGTATAAGGTGCAGTGTGGACGATCGAGTGAATTAGATGGGAATCCTACGAAGAAGAGAACTCCAGCCAAAGTATTGTGGTATTTCCCTGTGATCCCCCGGTTGAAGCGTCTGTTTGCTAACGAAGGTCATGCTAAGATGATGCGTTGGCATGTAGAAGAGCGTAAGGAAGACGGGATGCTTAGACACCCTGCAGATGGCTCGCAGTGGAGGAAAGTAGATCGGGCTTACCCGAACTTTGCAAATGAGGTCAGAAATATAAGGTTTGGGTTGAGCACCGATGAGATGAATCCTTTCGGTCAGTTGAGCAGCATCCATAGCACCTGGCCTGTGACGCTTTGCATCTATAACATTCCTCCATAGCTGTGCATGAAGCGGAAGTACATCATGATGCCATTGTTGATCGAAGGCCCGAAGCAACCTGGAAACGACATCGATGTGTACCTGAAGCCATTGGTTGAAGACCTTGTGAAGTTGTGGGAGGATGGTGTATGGGTTTGGGATGAGTACAAAAGAGAGTATTTCAACCTACGTGCATTGTTGTTTATAACAATCAACGATTGGCCTGCTCTCGGTAACCTGTCCGGCCAAACTGTCAAAGAGTTTAAAGCCTGCACCCAGTGCATAGATGAAACGGACTGCATGTACCTGAAAAACTCTCGGAAGTGTGTGTACATGGGCCACCGCAGGTTTCTTCTGGCAGTCATGCTTTGAGGTGGAAAGCGATAAATTTAAGCTGGGAACAGAAATTCGTGTTAAGCCTCAAAGATCGTAATGGGCGACTTGTGTTTGCTATGGTAAAGGATCTGAAAGTAGTATTTGGGAAGGGTCTTGGAAGCATACATGTGTTTAACGAGGATGGTCATGCACCCACATGGAAGAAGAAATCAATATTTTGGGACTCGCCGTATTGGGAAGTTTTGGAGGTTCAGTCACTCGCTTGACTTCATGCACATCACGAAGAATGTTTGCTTGAACACGCTAGGCTACATAGATATGTATGGCAAATCGAAGATACACCGCAAGGTCGGAAGGACCTTGAAGACATGGAGGTGAGGAGTGACCTACATCCGAAAAACAAAGAAGGACAAAACAACTTTTTCTACATCCTGCGAGCTACACTCCAAGCAAAGAAGAGAGAAAAAGCATGATTGAGTGTTTGAGCAGTGTGAAGGTCCCTTACGGATACTCCTCAAATGTAAAGAGACTCGTAAACACGAAGAGAACAAACTCCAAGGCCTAAAATCCCATGGCGCCTTGTGTTGATGACACAGCTTGCTCTTGAGTAGGTGCCGAGGTATCTTGCCCGAGTGGGTGCGGGGACAATCACAAAGCTATGTTCCTTCTGAGCGCCATTTAAGAGAAGGTTGTCGAACCAGCTAAAGCGCCTAAGTTGGAGGCCGATGTGGTACAAAGTTTGGTTAGCCTCGAGATGATCTTTCCTCCTGCATTCTTTGATATCATGGTTCATCTCACCGTTCACCTTGTGAAGGAGATAGGTATCCTCGGACGGTGTATCGCACAACATGTTCCTTCGAGAGGTACATGAGTGTCCTCAAGAAATACGTCCGTAACCGTCAAGCGTCCGGAAGGCTGCATTGCCGAGGGCTACGTGGCGGAGGAGGTGATAGAGTTTTGTGTGGATTACATGAATGATCTAAATCCTATCGGCGTCCCCATATCACGACACGAGGGAGGCTACGGGCAAAGGGACAATAGGAAGGCAATCATTGCATGCAATGATCTTGTTGCATTCAAGCAAGCACATTTCAACGCTCAAGCAATCAACTATAGTCGCCCCTATATCCTTTAGCACAAGAGTGTCCTACGCCGTGAGTTCACAGGGAAGACAGAGAGTTGGATAACCCTGAAGCACATGGATTCTTTCGGCAGCTGGCTACAGAAGTACATCCTTGAGGAAGGGTCAAACGATGAACTATTGCAATGCTTGGCTCGGGGACCATCACAAGAAATCGTGACATTCAAGGGTATGAGATCAATGGTTACACATTCTACACGGATCCGAGGATAATAGGAGCACCAACGTAAGCAATGTGTCAGTATAGACGCCAAGACAACAAATGGCGGAGTTGGACACATATTATGGTTTCATAGAAGAAATATGGGAGCTCGACTATGGACCTCTGAAGGTCCCTCTATTTAAGTGCCAATAGGTCAAGCTGATTCCAAATGGTGTGAAGGTCGACAAATACGGCATGACAACCGTGGATCTCTGAAGTCGGCTATAAGCGCGAACCGTTTGTTCTCACAAGCGATGTGATGCAGTCTTCTATGTAATGGACATGTCAAGCAAACCTAAAGCGAAGGACAAGCAAAAGGTAATGCCAAAGCGACATGTGGTTCTCCAAGGCAAGCGAAGGATTGTAGGAGTTGAGAACGTCACCGACGAGGAAGAGTATGGTCGATTCGACGAGCTCCCTCCTTTCACGGTGATGTCGACATAAGCGTCTGCGTGATGATGATGTCGATGCTCCTTACATACGCCACGATCATAATGAAGGAACAATTGTAAAGACGAAGACTTAAGATGTACTACTTGTATACAAACTATTCCATATGATCATGTTGATATGTTGATGTTTAACATTGCTTGTACATAATTATTTATACAAATTTTAAAATGAAAACAAAGCCTGAAAACCATTTGTACAAATTTTAAAATGAGAACAAAGCCTAAAAATTTATATCCACTCTATGAAAGGACTGCGTAAATTTTACCATACAAAGAGAAATTCAGCTTAGCATAGTTAGCCCATAAATTCCCATACAAAAACCCCAAAAGCAGTGTGAAATTTACAACATTACAATGATAGCTATATTAACTAAAAGGAGCAACATTACAATGATAGCTATATTAACTAATTTCTTTAGCATGTCCTCTACTCTTTCCATCCTTTCTTCTAGCTTTTTAATACTCTTGTTGTCATCGAAGCGTGGGATGTGCATCTCTCCTCTTATAGACACTAGTCGCCGGATCTGTGAACTCTCCTTGGCAAAGCAAATCTTCTTGTAATGCAGCAATTTGCATTGCAAGATTTTCAAGACTATGGTCGGCTTTATCATTCATTACCAATACTGGACATCTTGTGCCCTTCAAGCAGAAAGAATGGAGCGGAAGGTGAAAGTCAAGGAATATGAACAAATGAATAACTTCAAAAACTTACCGACATATTGAACACTTCATGAACACTCGGGATGGATTCTTGGATGTATGGGAGGTGAACACATTCTGGGATCTCCGCATCGAGGACACGATAGCTTCATCCGCAATGCCTCTAGTTGTCTCTTCGTCTCGCCATTTGATGAAGCCGTCGACATGAATTAATAGCTTCAAAGAGTGAAACAAATTACCATCAACAATATTTTTCATTACTCCAACATGAACATATCAACAAAACTCCTTGTGGGCATTTCACGAACACCTTGTGGGCATGAAAACAGAGAGCAGGAGGGAGCGCGACAGAGAGGAGGCGCTCGGGACGTAGAAAATTTGAAGGTGTGGGAGAGTGCATGCGGGGACTTAGAGAATTTAAAGCTCTACCAACTTCTACAAGCGGTTAGTAGTAAGAACGCTTGTGAAAATACCATCTAGCGGTTGGTATTACGAACCGCTTGTCGAAGGGTCTATACAAGCGGTTAGTAATACCAACCGCTTGTAGAAATACTTCTACAAGCGGTTCTTACTAACAACCCTATTTATGCTATGCTTGTAGTCATTCTTTGGTTAGGAAAGTCAAGCCTCGTGGTCAAAACTGAGAGAGGAAGTACTGTAGAAAATGCCGCACAGTAAAAAAAGAATGGCAAGGGGGCGCGAGCGGGGTTCGAACCGGGGTGGACGAGCCCGCACACTCAAACGCCACGCGCTAGCCAGGGGGGAGGAAGAGATCTTATCGAACGATATGGGCACCGTATTGTTTTTAATATTACGCGGTCAGCACTTTTACAAGCGGTTGGTATTATGAACCGCTTGTAGAAGGGTGCTCTACAAGCGGTTCG
This sequence comes from Guadua angustifolia, assembly GCA_036346375.1. NCBI lineage: Eukaryota > Viridiplantae > Streptophyta > Magnoliopsida > Poales > Poaceae > Guadua > Guadua angustifolia. The sequence continues at coordinate 21,619,133 of CM070508.1, forward strand.
TAATACCAACCGCTTGCATAGGGCCTTTCCCACTCCCGCCCATCCATGCGTTCTACAAGCGGTTAGTAATATTAACCGCTTGTAGAAGTCCTCTTTACAAGCGGTTGATAATACCAACCGCTTGTAGAGCACTTCTATAAGCGGTTGTTATTATTAACCGCTTGTAGAAGTGGGTGCCCTATATAAAGTCGATACTCCCCGCTCTTCCTCACACCCCAAATTTTCTAAGTCCCCGCGCTTCCTCACACCCCAAATTTTCGAAGTCTCAGTGCCGCCGCCTCCGTCGAGAGCCCGCACCGACGCCACCTCGCCGTATCCGCCACCTCGCCATCGCCTCCTCTGCCACCGCTCGACGCCGCCCCACCATTCCACCCTGGAGGACCGAGGTATAGCTGCGCACGCCCTCCTCCTCTCTCTCTAATCCCACTGCCCGCAAGGTGTTCGGCGAAATGTCTGAGGAGCGGTCCGGCTAGGCTGGGCGCTAGGGTCTGGAGCAAGAAGAAGGAGAGAGTGAGGAAGAAGGAGGGAGTGAGGAAGAAGGGCTGGTTTGGATGATTTTGACTTTGTGTGGTTTGCTCTATTTGTGTGGTTTGCTCTGTTTGAGCTAAGATATGGTGCTGGCCTTGGGTGGATTTGGGGAAATACAGCAAGATACTGAATGCCATGCAGTATATATATGTATAAAATCAAAATATATTTGAGCTAAGATAGTATTGCTGTTAGCATTACCATCAGGTGATTCATTAACATGTTTCATAAATATAGATGACTATGTTGTTGTTGTTGTTGTCTGATGTGCACGTTGTAATGATTTGCTTGGTTCCACATGCTATTTTATTACGATCCTCCAAGACTCTTTGTGCTGATATGAAGAATTGCAATGGAAATTTCTGTTCTTAAAGCCCTTCTGCAAGTTCTTCTTTCATGTTGTTTTAAAATATATGCTCTTCATTTTACTACTTACTGTCTTTGATTCAGTTTATTTCAGTAGAAAAAATAGTCATTTTCAGTGAGATGTGAAGTAGAATCTGTGAAAACATTTATGCTCTGGGACGTAATCACAATCTATCCTTTATTCCAGTTGATTTGGTCGATGAAGATAAGGACTCAATAAAATTTGCATAAACAAATTAACTAGTCGCTACATTCCAAACAGCCCGCATGCAATCTGGTCTTTGTTTTGAACCGAACAATCTAGCCTCACCTCGATCGTCAGAGACTTACAAGCCGCAGGAACCTCTCGGCGTAAGAAAAACTTCGAGACGCAAGAGGCACACCGGTATGCAGGACCTCTCAACCGCCAAAGAAAAGCTCCTATTTCATTGATTAGGTTTTCGGGTTTTTATACAACTCAAAACCCTAACACATGTATGCATATCCACTTGGCCCAATAACACATGGCCCAATATATGCATACAACCCAAAATTCACACATGCACGCGTCAGACGCCCGCCGCACAGACTCACGTGACTAACCAGCCTTCGTGTGCACCGTTCTCTAGCCCGAACGCCCCGCATGACATCCTCGACCACGGGACCTCGATTCCTCCACGAACCTAGTCCCGAACCTCGGTTCCTCCATGAACCTAGTTCGGTCCGTCATCGACCACGTTAAGCCTCGAGCAACACACGCACACGAATAAACAACAACCGGTCCGAGCACAAGTCCACGACTTGACTCAAGGTTAATCCATGCAACCACTCACACGAGTGCATTGCATCAAGCAAAACCATCATGCTATCACCAGCATAATTAAAACATCTGAGCACAAGTCCACGACTTGCCTCAAAATCAATCCGTGCAACCACTCACATGAGTGCATTGCATCAAACAAAATCCATCATGCTATCACTAGCATAATAATCATATCAACATAGCACATGCACAAGCACCACACATGCTATAACCAAAGTTACTTTACAATGCCAATTTCACCATTCAACCAATTTTTCATCACATGATCTCACAATCTCCCCCTTGATGAAAACATTGGCAACACCATTTGGACCTGAACATTGGCATTCACCTCACAAGAACAGATGTAAGAAATTTTGTTTATAAAACAAAAAGACAAACAAGGTGACCAAAAGACAAAAAGAGAAAATCTCCCCCTACAAAGAAGAAACAAAATCTCCCCTTATCTAAAAGAAATCTCCCCCTATGACAAAGAGAAACTCCCCCTAACAGAAAGAAGAAATGTGTGTGTGAATGTGCACTGTGTAACAAAAAAATTTTCCCTTTGATTCCAAAATTCTCCAAATTTCTCCCCCTTTGACAATGGATTCATCAAGAATGCAAAAAGTGAGAAACTTCTCCCCTTAATGTTGTTGTTTTCCCTTTTTTTATGTACTAAGCATTATGAATCATGCACAAATGAAACAATTTGATCACCAAATCATGCTATCAACAAGACTTGCACCCTCAAATCTACACATAAACAATGTAGAGTAAGCATAGTAAATCAAGTACTATTAACGATTTTTTTGCATGGCATGATCTCCTTTCTCAACAATCTTAAAAACCTGAAAACATTGAATTTTTGTGCACTTTATTTGTGCTTTGAAAAACTGATTCATTACTTTGATTGCAACAATAACAATTGCAAGGAATTACATGCACCATCAGCCTTACTTTTCAACCATGCCAAGCAATCACAAGCTTAAGGTTTCATGGTTTCGGTCATACACAATCTCTTCCAAGTTCATATCAAAGTGCAATGATAAGCAGTCTCGTAAAGAAGAAGTGTGACAGTGCATGACCTTGTTCTTGCATTTATCAACAATCATTTTTTGCTTTAGCGCTTAGCTTTCAGATTTAGCATTTTTTTTAAATAGGATCAAGATAGCCAAGAAAGTTCAACCATGACAAGATTTAATTCAAGTTATCATTCCATTTAAATAGTCATGCCACAAACTACACCATATATGTATAAACAGAAAGTTGCAAAGACCTTGTGGCATAAACATGGCTTCAAATGACATATGTGTATGAAATACAATGCTCATTACTTTTACTGTTTTTCATTTTTTTTTGTTTTTCATTTAAGAAACACACAAAATAAAGAGTATGTTACACAATATTACAAAGTTTTCAAAAAACTCCCCCTCAAAACAACCATCTTAAAAACTTCTTCAAAAATGTCACCGAAGGATTGATTTAAAACAAAAATTTGAAAGAACAAACCTCCCAAAAGTAACCGAAAAAGACTTTCACCAAAAACATTAACTCCCCCTCAAATGGATAACCAATGAAATCAACAGAGAGGAGATGATGATATACATGTGCTTGAGTTATCATGGTATGTTCAATTAAGCATAAGCATGAATCATGATAAGTGAATTCAAAGCATGAAAGGCATGATATAAGATGTAACATTATTGAACATGCCAGGGGATACAAATGAGCATATTTCATCTCATGCCACAATTAGATATCTGTGAATGTAAAGGACATGAGTGTATAAAATAGCTCACAAAGTAGATGAAGAATTATTGCACATGCCTCTTGAAAATCATCTCAAGAGTGAGGACCATCCAAGTCTTGATCCCATCTTGAAAAAGACCAAGATCCACAAAGCTTCTGTTCTCCAACCCACTTCTGAAAAACCTACATAGCACAAGAAGATGTCGAGGCCTCGGTACTGGGGTTAGAAATAAAACATTTGGGAATCCAGTACTGAGACACACGACGAGTAGGCACAACACGAGTATGCTTGTTCACAAAAATAGATTTGCCCTTTCTCGTGTTTCTTTCAACAAAAGATGTTTGCATCACCCTAGGCACAAAATGAGGAGTGAAATGTGCCTTCCTGAAATTAGACCTAGCCTTAGCCTTTTCTTTCTTTTGCTGTTTGGCTAGCCTAAAGCAAAAATCTACTAAGTGTCCATCTCTACCACAATGAGTGCAAGTGTATTTAACATGATGTTTAGCTTTAGAAACAGAAGTAGCATTTGCATTCATCATAGTAGAAGATAACACACCAGCAGACTTGAAAACAATTTTCTTAGGCTCATTGACAATCTCAAATTTTCCACTTTCAAGTGTCTTAACAACAGTAGGAGCATGCGATTTATGATGAGCATAAGAATCAAAACCTAAACCTTTGTGATGAGTACTGACTTTTGATTGATCCAAAATCATGTTTAGGTTTTTCTTTCCTGAAGTGAACCGTTCTAAAGATTTTTCCAAGTAATCAACCTTTCGAGAAAGAGTTAAACAATTATTACATGGAACGCCCACTTTTTCTTTTTGCTTGCGACAAGTTGAGCATGAAAGAACCTCATGTGTGAGCAAATCATTGGTCATTTGAGAAACTCTAGCATTTGCATCATGCAACTTTAATTCCAGTATAGCACATTTAGAACAATGAGTTGTATCATGCAAATCAACAGTTGAACAGCTAGCATTTTTCACATGTTTCTCATTCTCTTTCTTTTCAACATTGACTTGCTCTAACAAGAAAACATGTTCTTTCCTAAGCACAGTAAGCTCACTGTAAATTAAGTCACATGATTTGCAAGCATCATCATCAGGAATCAAAGATTTAAGTCTAGCAATTTCAGCATTCAAAGATTCCACAAGAACATCATGTTTCTTAATTTTCTTGTCGCGTTTGTCAAGCAATTTTCCAAGACGAACAATGACAATAGTTAATTCATCGTAAGAAGGTTCTACCTCATTGCGATCATTGTCATGATCGTCCTCGGTGAAGCTTTCATCACTCCTAGCCATGAGACACAACCCTATCAATTCATGTTTGCTTGGAGTTGTTGTGTCATCTTCACCGCTTTAGAATCCACATCACTCAAATTGACTTGTTCAAGAGCGGAAAGGATCCGTGGACAACTTTCTTTGTTGATGAAACTCTTCTTTCTATTGCTTGGAGAGAACTTCTTCTTCTCTTTTCTTTTGTCATTGTCCTTCTCCTCCCTTGATGCTTTACCTGCAAGTTTAGGACAATTTGGACGAATGTGGTTGAGATCACCACACTCATAGCATCTTGGAAGGCCACCACCAACTCTCTTCCTCATTCTCACATTTTGCAAAGCTTTATTAAAACGAGAAGAGAGTAGTGCTAAGTCTTCTTTAGGAAATTCTTCAATCTGTTCATCGGTTAGTGAAGACAAGAAAGACAAAACAAAATTTGAAGAAGCATTATTCTGAGACATGCTAGATTAGGAGGTCAATGCAATTGATTTATGATCATTCTTCCTAGCAAGAACATCCAATTCATGAGTTTTTAATTTAGAGAAAAGAACATCTAAAGTAAGTGTACTCATGACAGTTGATTCTCTAATAGATGTAACTTTCATCTCCCAAATTGACATGTCTAATGCACCAAGCAATTGTCTAGCATTAGCAGCATCATCAAAGCTAACTCCAACAGCACGCAAATTGCTAAGAATTTTATTAAAGCGTGCAAAGAAATCATCTAATGACTCACCAGGTTTCATCTCGAATCGCATGTATTCTTTCTTATATATATCTTGACGAACCTCTTTAACAGTGTTAGAACCCTCATGATAATCACAAAGAGATTTCCATACCTCATATGCAGACTTGAGATGAATCACACGGTCGAAGTCACTTCTTCCCAATCCTTGGATGATCAAATTTCGTGCTCTGCTGTTTGCTTCAACATGTGCTCGATTGGTGTCATTGACTTCATCATTCTCAGGAACATGATATGGCTTGTACACCTTCTCCCAAATTGCAAAGCCCTGAGCTTGGATGTACGCCTCCATCTTCGCTTTCCAAAACTGAAAATCAACACCATCGAAAACACAAGGTTTTGTCGAATACCTATCCATCGCTACGGTTTCTAATTACCGGTTAAGATTAATTAGAAAAACCTTGCTCTGATACCACTTGTAGGATCGATATATATTAAACTAGCAATCAGAGGGGGGGTGAATGATTGCGCGAAAGCTAAAATCAAATTTTTGATTATTTTTGAAACACCCCAATTAACTGATTCGGATTCGACAAAAAACAGAATGATGCACGTCCACTAAAACAGTAATTCCCGAAGATCTAACCGTTAGATTGATATGAAATTTTAACTGTAGAAACTAGATTCAATTTCCAAATTAACAAAAGAAGAATCAATCCGATCGGATCTATGGATCTAAAGATATTACCTTCGCAATATAACTGTATCAATAGTGACGAAAATTGATCTAACCCTAATTACAAAATTAATCAGGATTTATGATGAATTAACCAATCAAACTTTTTAGATCAATCACTAGATGCCCTAGACAATTTTTGAACCGATCAAATCAAAATTATTATAATGAAATTATGAATCAATCTAAAAGGGAAACATGCATATAAACAGAGAGCGAAAACGAAGAACGAGGTTACCAGCGCATTGCTTTGCAAATCGTGATTTTAATTGCTGAGAAAAAATTCTGTCGCTGAAAGCTCTTCACGTCACAAGCGCCGATCTTTAGTTGGCCTGGAGATCTTTCACTTGCATACACTGGTCGCCGTGAAGAAAAATAAGCGCTAGAAGTTATCTAGTCCCATGCATGCGCCAGTCTTCAAAACTTCCGTATATGCATGCATACCACCAGGAAAACAAGGACGCGAGCCAATTATCTAGTCACCAAGATTTGATTCTTTGCATGCATGTGCGGTCCAAATCACAAGAGACTAATCTTCTAGTCGCATATATCGAGAGCAGGGAACCAAAAGCCTCCAGTTGCAATGCTTCTTACTTCCCAAACAAGAAGAGCAAGAAGAAAACGCACCCAACAAATTAACTAGTCGCTACATTCCAAACAATTTCGCATGCAATCTGGTCTTTGTTTTGAACCGAACAATCTAGCCTCACCTCGATCGTCAGAGACTTACAAGCCGCAGGAACCTCTCGGCAGTAAGAAAAACTCGACGCAAGAGGCACACCACCATGAGACCTCTCACCGCCAAACAAAAGCTCCTATTTCATTGATTAGGTTTTCGGGGTTTTATACAACTCAAAACCCTAACACATGTATGCATATCCACTTGGCCCAATAACACATGGCCCAATATATACATACAACCCAAAATTCACACATGCACGCAGTCGGCCCGCTTGCGCCGCACTCACGTGACTAACCACCTTCGTGTGCACCGTTCTCTAGCCCGAACGCCCCGCATGACATCCTCGACCACGGGACCTCGATTCCTCCTCGAACCTAGTCCGAACCTCGGTTCCTCCATGAACCTAGTTCCGGTCCGTCATCGACCACGTTAGCCCTCGAGCAACACCGCACACGAATAAACAACAACCAGTCCGAGCACAAGTCCACGACTTGACTCAAGGTTAATATCCATGCAACCACTCACACGAGTGCTTTGCATCAAGCAAAACCATCATGCTATCACCAGCATAATTAAAACATCTGAGCACAAGTCCACGACTTGCCTCAAAATCAATCCGTGCAACCACTCACATGAGTGCATTGCATCAAACAAAATCCATCATACTATCACTAGCATAATAATCATTTCAACATAGCACATGCACAAGCACCACACATGCTATAACCAAAGTTACTTTACAATGCCAATTTCACCATTCAACCAATTTTTCATCACATGATCTCACATTTTCAAAATTGAAATTGTTGAAGAACTATTTGAAATCAACAATGACTCAACAAAGGTTAAATGATTTAGCGACTTTATCCATCGAAAAGAAGTTATTGGACGAGATTGATATCAATAGTATAATCGATGACTTTGTATCACAAAATGTTAGAAGAAATTTTTTAAGATGATGCCAATGCCAAGTAAGTGTTTATGATTACAATTTACATTTGTTATTTCATAAACTTTAAATTGTTCTATAGAAGTATTTTTTGTGCATCGAATATTAATTTCTTCAATGATATGTGCTTATAAGACTATATATATACACACACATACATACATACACACATATACATATATACATATACAGACACATATATATATATATATATATATATATGAAGAGGTTGAAGGGGTCTACATATAAGTTTTCGCCCCGGCCCCCAAAATACCAGGACCGGCCCTGTACGATCTTTGAGCTCAATTTCCTGACACTCGGTACGTTCATTGAACATGGAAGTATGGGACATCACGTAACCGTGATTTGAAGGACTTGTCTCAGATTCAGAGCTTCAAACTGTGCGTAATGCTTTTTTTCCCCTTAGCTCTCACGTTTTCTTTAAAATGACTATTTTCTAATAAATGTATAAAAATAGTAGGTTTTTCTTTGTCGAAGACACGACTGGTGATACTTTCTGCACTTTTACAGCATGGCAAGTTTTCTTAGTACCTCCCTTTCCTCGACATCTTACTTTGTCACTTAATTAATCACTTTAATTATTTAATCACTTGATTAAGTTACTAATTAAGTGACTAATTAACTATGCACTTATCTACCGAGCTAGACTTGCTCGGCAAATGCATTGGAGCTATCGTAACAATGGTAGAAGAACGTGACAAGTCATATGTGCCGCCTAATGTATCTTTCACGGTAAAGGAGAGAATCAACTTTATAAATTTATTCAAAAAGAAACTAAATTTTTAAAAGAGCCTGTGAGGAGAAAATTTCGTAACGCAGGACATTGTGACCAGCCCGTTATTTCTAAACACAACTTTTGCTCAAATGTGTATATGAAAGGAGAGACTACTCTAAATGCATCTTTCTTTTTTTAAAAAAAAAAGAGTAGACGGTGCTTTCGTCTCAAAAGAAAGGTAGATGACGTGTAATTAACCCGTAATCCTTATTCTTGAACTTATGTTTATACTCATTTGTACTAGCTGGTAGTGATATGCCCATAAGATAATATTGCATCACGTATATATTTATAAAATAATACGCTCATTTTGTTCTTTAATAAATATTATTAGTATTGATCAACAAGTATGTGACTTGTCTATAAAACTCTTTAGTCATGTTTTGATATTATTATGAATTATTCTTGACCTTATATCATTGTATGGGACACTTATGATTTATAAATCAGCACATGTGTTGATAGATGATCATATTTCATGATCTATGGATATCGAATCAATAATATAGATATATATTGAAGAACATGGTGTTGGAGTGACCCCACCATGAGATACTATTGGAATTGTTATATTCTTAAGTGTCATCAGTTGATGTCATACATAGTGTATGTGAGATCCTTAAATCTGAGATTGTCATGATTTCTTATATGTCTAATAACATACTTAGGGTTGTTAAACGCCACCCGTAATTGAGTAGTCATAAAAGTAGCTTTCGAGTTTACTACAAAACAAACAGAGGAGTGAGCGACCAAGATGGAATTTGCCCTTCCTATGTAATGGGAGTAATATCTTTGGGTCACTCGATGTGATTGGATTAAGGAAATGCATAGCCATACCGAATGCAATTTAGGAGTCAATTGCAACTGAGTAATCCACTACAGAATGAGTTAAGGATCAAGCTATCGTAGGATGGCAAGTATCTCGCCTTGAGTTCTATCTAGAATCATGAAGCAAAGGATTAGTACATGAGTACTATATAGGTTTGTCTGATATGATCTTTGTGTATATTTGGAAGTCGCTATACCCTACTAAGGGCTATTGCCAATTTGGCCTAAAGGAGTTTTCAGACCATGGCTAAATATGTATGAAACTATAGGGTCACACACTTAACTGTTTGGAATATATTGATTCAAATTGGATCCGTCACTAATAGGGCAAGTATGCTTGCACCCTGACTAGGCCCATAACGTAGGATTTCGTTGAGGGGCTATATAAAGGGAGTATCTGAAGGCTAAGGAGATGCAACTATTGTACCACCGTACCAATCGAAAACCCTAGCCGTCACAGTTCAGGCTCTACCGTGTGCGTCGGTGCTAGCACACTGACGAGGGCTGGGCGACCCTTGGCCGGTCGTGACGGTCAACGATGCTCCCTAGCTCGGAGACCTCGACCACGACCTGGACTATTTTGAGCCGTGCGCCTAGAGCACATACGGCCTCGAGGTCGGGCCCCGCACGACCTTGGGCTCGGGCTGGCTCTTGTTCGGTCGACGTCCCCTGGAATTCCGGAACGTGCGTTTACTTGGCGGTTACCAAGGCGTGGGATCGTGGAGCTGAGGCAGGCGTGCGCGAAGTGTCCGGGACGGTTACTGCCAGCCATCGACACGCATGAAGACCACTACCCCGGGAATCTCTCCCGTCCGTTACAGGTAGGGAGGATATAAGGCTAAGGATAGCGCAACCTGGGGGACATGCCGCACTAGAGTTCGAGCATTATACATCGTCATTGTTGAGCTTGAGCTGTAACACACCCATGTACTCGAGAATAGCTAGCAAAGATCACCGCCGCAAGGCAACTGGAGTAGAGCTATTACCTTCATAGAGGCTCGAACCAGTATAAACCTCCGTGTCACGCTCGTTGTCGCCTTGCTCCGACCACCAGCACGTCGAATCCGTTCCTCCGTTGAGCAAAGCTCAGCTCGGGTCCCTAGTATCTCTAACCCCTTTTCATTTCTGCGGTTGGCGATCCCGATCGTCGACACACACCGACGCACGACATTTCTTTCCTGAATGTGTGGACTTTGGTAAAAATGTTACTGCTACTGTGGCACTGATCAAGACAATCATTGGGCGCGTTCAACCACGCTCAAGCAAGATCGATCACTATTTGTGCTATTCGACTACTACTCGAGAACGATTGTCTACTGCTCAAGGATGTGCGCTACATTGAGTCGAGCTATTTCAACTCTTATTTAGCTGCCCATATAGTGTTAATGATCCATAATCTCTTACTCGTTTAACATTCTAGTTTATGTGGTAGAATTTTTAATTTACGTTAGCGTAGGTTACCCGTATTCGTTCGCCTCGCGTGCGCTTCTTTGGATCAAAAACAATGTTACTGATTAATGCAGATCGCATGACAAAATCTGTAGCAATTTTGTATTATAGCTACCATCGTAGCATTCCGTCAGTAGCACAAAGATTTAAAAGATCCGATTGGAACCTTTTCCATTCCTTAACTAGCGTGTGTATTATTACTTTATCACGTTGCGATTACTTTATCGAGGTCTGCGATCTGTTGTCGACATGACGATGGGAAGCAAAACCGAGATGAGTGCGCGAAAATTAATCCATGGACCATGCCTAACTTAAGTAGGGAACTCGAATGCGCTTGTGACATGTGGCAATGCATTCTCTGAATAAGTACTGCATCTCGGGGGATAGGCTCCACCCCTCGTGCAGCCAAACAAACAAGTGTCTTTTGTATCTGTAGATGCAATTCTCTTTGGATGCAATCAACCAAACAGCCCATAGTACATTAGCACTCGTACGTTAGAAGAACAAGAATAGAACAACGCTACAGTTATGTTTGATATAGCTTCAATTCCATTAGATCTGGGATCTGTTGGAACTAGGTATTCTTAGCTCCACCAGATTCGTGGAGTTGGAGTTATGGATACATTAAGAGTATTTAGATAGGTCATCTTGTTTATATTTTAAACCAAAAATATAAACTTAATTCACTTTATTTTAACCTATAAGTTTTAGATATCAGATAGAGTTGAGATCTGAAACTCTACCAAATAGAATCTACGTATGTCTGCAACTGGATGAGGATACATTCAATTGAGACGACAACCACAAAAGGAAGGACGTGTAATTGTGCCGGAGGAACCAACCTATGCAAGTAATAAGCAACACGGCAAAGGCCCTATCACACTTTTAAATTGGCAAAAGTACGACTCGATAATTTTGCATAATAATTTTGTGATATTATAAGTTTGACATATATATTTAAAATTTACTAAAAGTATAATATAAATAGTTCTTCGATATTAAAAATCTCAAATCACGAAACTCAAAATTAATTCAATCAATAAATTTAATCTATTTTAATGTTTTACAAATTTTTGGGAGCATCCAAGACGTCTCGATCTGCCCGCTATGATGTTGTCGTCTTCATTGCATGCAACTCAAAGTGCTCTGCCACAGTGGGAACCAAATGATCCTGGCATGGTCCTAACAAGAAAAGGATTAATGGTTCTTAAGCTCCAAGTAAGCTTAGCTACTCAAAATAAATGGCGGAACTGCAAATTTGTTGTGGACGCTTTTGTGGGCAAGGTTTATGAGCGTCGTCACAAAAGAGTCCCGGCTGATGCAAGCTTGCCTAGCGCAAGCAGGGAGGCAGATTAGCCAGAAGTAGTTAGTATATCTTATCATATCCTTAGTCTATCTTATCTTTCTAAATTAGTTGTGTGTTTGGATATGCTTATCTCTATTCGGTTGTAATTGCATGGGATAATTAGTGGCAGGCTTCCCTAGTATATAAAGGGAGAGTCCAGCAAGTTTGGAAGGCAATAAAGAATTCATTTGAGTCCCAACCTGAGAACAGAGCCTCTGCCAGAGAATCACCCTAGGCTAAGGAGGCGTTCATCGACCCTTACCCCTGTTCGTCTTCCCTAGCCGCCACAAACCCTAACCATGTCATTTGGTATCGAGCCATCCCACCACCACTTCCATGGATCCAACAGAGAAAGAGCGTTGGGCAGATTTGCGAGATGATGGGCGCATGGCGGCGGCGTTGGAGAAGGTGGAGAAACTGGAACAAGCGATTTCGTGCTTCAAGTCGGGGTTGATCGGGCTAATGGCGAAGAAGCGAAGGATGTGCGGTATAGATGGAAGGAGGAGGAAGAGGACCAAATAATCGGGAGTAGGGAGCACCTCGATTCCATAAGTCGTCTTTTCTAATCTATGACGGCAAGGAGGATCCTCTTCCATGGTGAACAGTCGGCGATTTTTAAGTGGGCAGCAAACATTGGAGGAAGAGAAGGTTTGGCTCGCATCATATCACATGACGGGAGCAGCCCAACAGTGGTATTACAGATTGGAGAAGAACCAAGGAGTTCCCACATGGCCTCGTTTTGTCGAACATGTGAATATCCGTTTTGGTCCACCAATTCGGAGCAATCCATTGGGAGAACTCATTCAGTTGAGAAGGACTGGTTCGGTGGCAGAATACCAAGAGCAATTCCTTGCTCTTCTCTGTCGTTCTTGAGGATATGGTGAGAGGCGACAAGTGCAAATTTTACCACCGGGTTGCGCAACCCTTTGCGAACCGATGTGGAGTCTGCAGAACAAGCAACCCTTGAAGTGGCTATGAGTCTTGCGGGGCTTATGAAAGAAGACTTGAAATAGAAGAAGAAGAGGCGGGTCAATTCTCGCCAAAGTGGCGTCCCATACCAAGCTCAGAATCGTGAAGCGAGCAATGGTAAATAGTCATTCTCCAATGAATTCTACCGGTATCGGAAGCATGATCCATAGCAAAGCTCGGGAGGAAACTCATCGGATCTGGTTCCATCAAATCCAAAGACTGTCACTCAAGGGGCAAGCTTCTCACCGCCCGAGATGGTCGATGAAGGCTCAAGGATTGTGTTTCAATTGTCAGGAGAAATTTTCAAAGGAGCATGTTGGCAAATGCTCTATGAAGGAATTTATCTCTGGAACTTGATGAAGAAGAGGATATGGAGGAGTCAATGGCGGAAGATGTAGAGATATCCTACATGCATTAACTGGAATTCGTATGGGCAAAACAATGCAAGCTGCGGTTTGGATTAATGGGACGAAGCGCGTGCCTGGTGGATTCGGATCTACTCACAACTTTGTGGGAGAAGCGGTGACCAACCGCTTGGGCTGCTCCTTCGCTTCGAGAGAGGGTATTAGCGTGGCGTAGCTAATGGCGATCGCATCTCTAATACTGAGGACGGTGCAAGGCGTCCGGATGTCAATTGACAAGGAAGAATTTGTGCTCGATTGTTTTGTGATTCCTTTGGCTGGATTTGATTTGGTGCTAGGGTTCAATGGCTGCGCACCCTAGGGCCTATCTTGTGGGACTTTCAACAACTAACTATGACCTTTTGGTTATCCAACCATCAGGTTAATTACTTGGCAAGGCACGGGTCACGAACAACTCCAACTTAAGGTGATGATGGCAGAAGACGATGAGTTGATGGATTGTTTGTTGAAGGAGTTCGCTGTTCTTTTTGAACTTCCAGATTCTCTTCCACCACTCCGCAGTTGTGACCACCGCATACATATGCTTCCAGGGATAGCCCCAGTAGCTGTTCGGCCCTACAGGTACCCCCAATTACTGAAAGATGAAATAGAGCATCAGTGTGAGGAGATGCTCCAACAAGGGATCATTCGGCCCAACACCTCCCCATTTTCCTCGCCAGTGATATTGGTTAGAAAGAGGGATAATTCTTGGCGGTTTTGTGTGGATTATCGGGCTCTCAATACGCAGACGATGAAAGACAAGTTTCCCATTCCCGTGGTGGATGAGCTGTTGGATAAACTCAAGGGTGCTCGTTATTTTACCAAGCTAGATCTTCGCAGTGGGTATCATCAAGTACGAATGCACCCGATGATATTGAGAAGACCGCCTTCCGTACTCATCGAGGCCATTATGAATTCTTGGTCATGTCCTTTGGCTTGACTAATCATGACTACCTTCCAAGCTCTCATGAATGATGTTCTCAAGGCTTATCTTCGCCGCTTTGTCTTTGGTGTTCTTCGATGATATCTTGATTCTGACTCGTCTGGTTGGAACATCTTGACATGTTCGGTTGGTGTTTGAGGTGCTCGTTTGTAATAATTTGGTGCTCAAGCGCTCCAAGTGCCTTTTCGCAAAGAGTCGTGGAGTATTTGGGGCATATAATTTCGCTCGGGGTGTCGCTATGGATCAAAATAAGATTGCAGCGATGAATAATCGCCGACACCTACTTGATCCGCATCTGCGTGGTTTCGGGTTAACAGGTACTATCGGAAGTTCATAAAATCTTATGGATCAATAGCGCGCCATTGACGAGGCGCTTAAGAAGGAGGGTTTCTCTTGGTCCACTAAGCGGAATCGCATTTGATCGGTGAAAATAGCACCGACCACAGGACCTATCTTGCAACTCCAGACTTCACCGGCGGTTTATGGTAGATCGTGATGCTTCCGGACGGGTTTGGTTTATTCTCCACCTGGGGCTGGTCCCATTGCCTTTTGAAGAGGGCGAGAGCGCCGCACCACATGAAGCTAGTAGCATATGAGAGGAATTGATCGGATTGGTCAAGGCGATTCGCCATTGGAGGCAATATTTGTGGGGCGAGCATTCACCATTAGAACTGACCACTACACCTTAAAATACCTCTGGATCAGCGGTTGTCCACAATTCCGCAAACATACTTGGGTCGAGAAGCTCATGGGCTATGATTTCACAGTTGAGTTTCGTCGAGTAAGCGAGAATCTTGCCACGATGCCCTCTCTCAATGACAGAAGTCCAAGACATGATAGTTGCTATCTCTTCTCCAACATTTCTTTCTTCGATCAACTCAGAGTGAACTCCGGTCTTCGCCGTCACCTTGTGAGATCTGAGGATCAAGTGCTAGCGAGAACGATCGCCTGGTTGGACCTGGGTGGACAACCTTCTCCTCCATCATGGCAAGGTATTTGTCCCAGCCGACTCCCCTCTGTTACCACAACTCTTGGCCGAAGCACAGGGCAGTGTGCATGAAGGTATTCAGAAGACACTACATCGCTTCCGGGCCTCATTTTCTCATCCACATGCATCCAAGCTGGTTCGGGAGTTTGTTCGGGGTTGCTCTGTGTGCCAACGCAACAAAACGGAACACCTGCATCCAGCGGGTCTTCTGCAGCCATTAGCAATACCTACGGGTGTATGGCAAGACATCAGTATGGATTTTGTGGAGGGTCTTCCTAAAGTTGGAGGGAAATCGGTTATATTATCTGTGGTGGATCGGTTCTCCAAGTATGCGCATTTCATTGCTTTGGGGCACCCTTATACGGCAAGTTCGGTGGCGAGAGCATTCTTCAATGACATTGTTCGACTCCATGGGATTCCAACGTCTATTGTCAGTGACCGTGATCCTGTTTTTACCAGTGCTTTTTGGTCAGATCTCTTCCGTCTCTCTGGAGTTAAGTTGCATATGAGCACAGCATTTCATCCCCAGAGTGATGGTCAGACCGAGGTGGTTAACCGCATTATTGTCATGTATTTGCGCTGCCTCTCTTGTGACCGTCCAAGCAGTGGCTTCAATGGCTTCCGTGGGCGGAATTCTGCTACAATTCCTCATTTCAGACATCCTTGAAAACAACTCTCTTTCAGGTTGTATATGGCCGGGATCCTCCGACTCTTGTGTCATATGAGCCCCGCACGGCTCGGGTGGCCGTGGTGGACCGCCAGTTACAGGACCGCGACGAGTTTTTGGTGGAGATTCGCGAGCGACTTAGTCAAGCCCAAGATCAGATGAAGCATTATCAAGATAAGTCGCGTCGTGATGTCAGCTTTGTAGCAGGTGATTGGGTGTGGCTTCGGTTATACCATCGCACGGCTTCAGGCATCAAGGACACTACTGCTTCTAAGTTGGCTCCACGTTTTTATGGTCCATTTCTCATCCTAGAGAGGATTGGTACTGTTGCTTATCGACTGCGTCTTCCGGCCAAGGCTCGCATTCATAATGTCTTCCATGTGGCTTTATTGAAGAAGTATGAAGGGTCACCTCCCACTTCGGACGTCCAGCTCCCAGATTTTGTTCATGGTCGAGTGGTTCCTTCGCCCAGCAGCATTGTTCGTGCTCGTCTCAATCGGGGAATTTGGGAGCTCTTGGTTCAATGGAAGGGTTGTCCTGCGGCAGACGCGACCTGGCTGCGTTTGGATGTCTTCAAGGAGCAGTACCCATAGTTCCAACTCGAGGACGAGTTGTTTCGCCAGGCGGGTGGAAATGTTGTGGACGCTTTTGTGGGCAAGGTTTATGAGCGTCGTCACAAAAGAGTCCCGGCTGATGCAAGCTTGCCTAGCGCAAGCAGGGAGGCAGATTAGCCAGAAGTAGTTAGTATATCTTATCATATCCTTAGTCTATCTTATCTTTCTAAATTAGTTGTGTGTTTGGATATGCTTATCTCTATTCGGTTGTAATTGCATGGGATAATTAGTGGCAGGCTTCCCTAGTATATAAAGGGAGAGTCCAGCAAGTTTGGAAGGCAATAAAGAATTCATTTGAGTCCCAACCTGAGAACAGAGCCTCCTGCGCTAGGGAATCAGCCCTAGGCTAAGGAGGGCGTTCATCAGCCCTTTACCCTGTTCGTCTTCCCTAGCCGCCACAAACCCTAACCATATCAAAAAAAATTTTGTTAAGAGTGTACACTTCATACATATAACTTTATAATCTTGTCTAATGATTTCGTAAGATTATAAATCCAATACATATATTTGAAATTTACTAAAAGTACAATACAAATAATTCTATAGTCTTAAAAATCCCAAGTCACTCAAATTAGAACCAATTCAATCAATAAATTTAATCTATTGAAGAGATGATCTTCTAGCACTTTTCAAATGTTTGGGTTCTGAATGCAAGGACTCTCGAGGCTCTTACCAATAATGTAGGTCCTACAAGTAGCGCAATCTCGTCATTCGTCGATTCCTTTTGACTAATCGCTTGATAGCTCCAGCATACATTTTCGTTTTGATGTAGGACCTATCCCATGGAATGCCAAGTGATGTCCTACTAATGACGGAAACAGATTTCATGTGGCTAGCTTTATTTTAATAAATAAAATAAACGGCCAAGTATATATACTTGCACGGTACATGGATTTTCAGTCCAGAATACTGAAGATTAGTTGCCAAGCATTTTTCCATCTGACGACTTGATTCAGTACAGATCATTAGTGGCTGAGCCTTAATATTCTGATAGCGAAGTGCATGCTCTAGATTGAAGATAGTCAATGGTAGATGTAAAAGAAGAGGCTAAACAGAGTATAGAGATTGGCTTTTGTGTTTTCTGTATCGCATCAACTAATGCGCACAGCACAACTATTTATATTGATTGCTATTGTCGATCCCGTCTGATTGTTACTGTAGATAGTTATATTTACAAACTAACTCGGATCTACGATCTTATCACAATCCGTTTTGATCTCTGCCTGATAACCAATATGGTTTGGATACGATTACTTTAACACGCCCCCTCGATCTCAACTTTGCTCTCTGATTGAGATCGAGATCAACCTTCAAACCGAGGTCGAGGCAGGCGGCCGTGAAAATGTCTGCAACTTGGTCTGCTGAGGAAATGAATTGGATCTTGAGCTGTTGTCGTGCAACTCGTTCTCGCACAAAATGAAAATCGATATCAATGTGTTTGGTGCGAGCATGAAACACTGGATTTGCGGCAAGGTATGTTGCTCCTATGTTATCACACCAGAGCTTCGGCGATTCACACAGGGGAACCTTCAGTTCCTGCAGCAAGGATTCCAGCCATATGAGTTCGGCAGCAGCATTGGCCATAGCTTTGTATTCAGCTTCTGTACTTGATCGCGAGACGGTTGGTTGTTTCCTAGAGCTCCATGACACCAGATTCTCTCCACAGAACACTGCAAATCCTCCAGTTGGTCGCCGATCATCAGGACATCCCACCCAATCAGCATCAGAGAAGGCACTGAGCTCTTGAGACGAAGACCGTCGAATCTTCAGTCCAACATAGCATGTACCTTTCAAATACCGAAGTATACGCTTGACTGCAGCTAAGTGTACATCCGTTGGACAGTGGAGGAATTGGCATACTTTGTTCACTGAGAAGGAGATGTCTGGGCGAGTGAGAGTTAAGTACTGTAATGCTCCCACGGTACTTCTATACTGAGACGCATCATAAGCACTGAGAGCCTCACCATCCTCCTTTGATAATTTCTCAGTATTAGACATTGGTGTATCAGCTGGTTTGCTCAACTGCATGTTTGTCCTGTGTAGCAAATCTTGAATGTACTTCCCTTGTGTGAGGACTATTCCATCTCGATCATGAGATGCTCGCTTGTTTAGTGGGTATCTCACCGTGCCATCAGTGAACAACTTGGGTGTACTGATGCCATGACTCAGTCTTGTGCGCACTCTGGTAGGAGCAATGGGAGGCAGAGCCATTGATTCGGCCTCAGATTCAGTCCGCAGCATATCTTGTTCGGTGGAAGATGACACAGCAGTAGGTGATGATAATTGCTCAACAGGTTGATGAACATTATCACCCGGACCTGTACTATCAGGAGAATCTGCAGGAGCATTATTAGTCGAGGAAGCAACCGGTGTACTTTCTGATGCATGGTCATTAACTGGTCCTGATTCAAACAAGGGAGATGCAACTGGTGTAGGTGATGAAAGCATGACAGGAGCAGTAGACACAGGAAGGGTCTTGGACGCTGGAGAATGAGATGAAGACTCAAAAGGAAACACTTTTTCATCAAAAACTACATCCCGTGAAACATAAATACGTCCTGTAGACATATTTAGGCACTTATATCCCTTGTGTTTACTACTGTATCCCAGAAACACACATTGGCTAGATCTGAACTCGATTTTCCTAGCATTATATGGATGCAAATTGGGCCAGCAAGCACAGCCAAAAATTTTCATCAAGGAGTAGTCCACTGGTTTCTTTAGGAGCCGAGTGAAAGGTGTTTGGTTATGAATCACAGTACTTGGCATTCTGTTTATTAGGTAGCATGCAGCCAAGAAGGCCTCATCCCAAAAACGAAGAGGAACAGAGGACTGGGCAAGAAGTGCGAGTCCTGTCTCTACTAGGTGACGATGTTTCCTTTCGGCAACACCATTTTGCTGGCTAGTGTAAGGACAGGAAACCCTATGTGAAATGCCAATGGAGTTGAAGTAGGAACAGAGTTTGATGTATTCGCCACCCCCATCTGTTTGAACAGTCTTGATCTTAGCATTCAACTGTTTCTCAACAAGTTGTTGGAACTGAAGGAATGCATATTCCACGTCTGATTTGTGTTTAAGAAGATATAGCCAAGTAAAGCGACTGAAATCATCAATAAAAAGTGCATAATATTTATGACCGTTTACAGATGATATAGTAGGACCCCAAACATCAGAGTGGACTAATTCTAGAGGGCTAGTGGAAACTCTAGAAGATGGTTTATACGGCAGTCTATGAGCTTTTGCTTGCTGACATGCATCACACACATGTGTGTCTTTATTCAAAGGAAAAAGTTCAAGTGACGCTAATATGGACGACACTATGGCTGATGAAGGATGGCCGAGACGACGATGCCATAGCTCCGGATCAACTCTTGTGGCCGACGTAAGTGTTCTTGACAAGGGTGTGGAGGTTGAACTTGTAAGAGGGTAAAGTCCTCCTTACATCGTCCTTGGTGCAGGATTCTCTTCGTGATTTGATCCTTGACAAAGAAAGAATTTGGATGAAATTCAACGAAGGCATTGTTATCAGCAGCTAGTTTTCGAACAGACACAAGATGTTTACGAATATGAGGAACATGCAAGACATTTTTCAGTTTCAAAAGGCTAGATGAACCAGGAAAAGTTGAATGACCAATGCATGAGATAGGCAAACCTGCTCCGTTAGCGACATGAACTTGCTCAGTACCATTGTATCGGTCTCTTGTTGTCAGCTTGCTGAGGTCGGAGGTAATATGGTCAGTTGCTCCAGAATCCATGTACCAGTTGGTGTCCACCTGATATGCTTGTGTGTTGCTCGACTCTGGAGGGTAGTCTTCAGAATAGCGATTCCAACAGTTAAGAGCATTATGTCCTCGCTTTGAGCAAATCTGACATGTGGGAAGTGGCCGATTCTGTCCTGAGTAGTTGTTGGTGTGATTCTGATACTGTTGCTGACTATTGCCACTGCGTCCCTGATTTGCTCCACAGCCTCCTCCTCTACGACCACGTCCACCGTAGTTGGTTTTGCCACGCCATCCACTTCCTTGATAATTGTTGTTGTTGCCGCGTGAGATTTGATTTGCAGACGATGAGAATTGTTGCTGCATTCCGGTGGAAGCATTCTGCTCTAGCAATGCTTCATAACTTGTGAGATATCCATAGAGATCTCCCAGAGATATGGAATCTGTTCGAACTGAAACAGACGCCACCAAGGCTTCATATCGAGGTCCTAAACCTGCAAGGATATAAGAAACAATGTCTTCTTCACTGAGTGGATTTCCTGTAGCAGAGAGAGTATCTGCTAGATTTTTGATCTTGTGGAAGTAGTCTATGACAGGCATGTCATTGCGCTTGAAATTTGCGAGTTGGACTCGGACTTGAACTATCTTGGCTCTTGATCTGGTTGCGAACATGCGTTCAAGTTCATTCCAGATTGCTGCAGATGTGTTGTGAAACAACACGTTCCCAAGGATATCCTCTGAGAGGGATGACAGCAGACCACTTACAACAACCTGATCTTGTTGTTGCCAAGTTGTGAAAGCTGGGTTTGGGAGTCTTTGTTCTTCAGTTTCTTCGGTGGTGGCTGGCACGGTGATGAATCTGGGTGGCGGTGGCTTTGATCCATCAACGAATCCCATGAGATTATAACTCATGAGGCAAGGCATCATCTGTGCCTTCCACAAGAGGTAATTTTCCCTCTTGAGCTTGACTGTCACAAGCTGCGCGAACGGAGGAGTCATCGGAGCCAGTGATTGTGGCAGACTTCCGGTATAAGTGGCCATCTCGCTGGCCGCCGCAGTTCCGAGCAAAGGGTTTTTCGTCATGGCTCTGATACCACGTAAAAGAAGAGGCTAAACAGAGTATAGAGATTGGCTTTTGTGTTTTCTGTATCGCATCAACTAATGCGCGCAAAGACGACTATTTATATTGATTGCTATTGTCGATCCGATCTGATTGTTACAAACCGATAGTTATATTTACAAACTAACTCGAATACAGATCTTATCACAATCCGTTTTGATCTCTGCCTGATAACCAATATGGTTTGGATACGATTACTTTAACAGTAGAGTCCTTTGTCATTTTGAGCTCCCAATACAGCCATTGAACATTTTACCTTTGAATATTACGCGAACGTAACCAATCGAGCCGAGCCGCGTGAAAAACGTGACGTGGCATGATCCAGAGGCCGGAAAAACTCCAATCTCTAGTATAGGTATGATATGACATCGTAGGTAAGCAAAGGAATCCTTAGCAGTAGAACATTTTCAGTGCACCTCCAGCTTTTTCCTAAGGAAAAATTTATTGTAGTCCAGACTTCTCTCTCGATGTTGCCAGGTTGATAAGGATCACCGTGGAAAAACCCAGCATGTGACAACATAGTCCAGATCAAAAGCAGGCCACTTTGGATTATGGCCATAATGACCCTGGACGTATCACAGATTTTTTTCTCGAAAGAGCAGCAAGAGAGTTGCTGCAAACTTTATTAGAAGGAAAAAACGAAAACAAAGACAGATTGGCCAGTTTTTTAAGGAAAAAACCGGACCCAAAAAAACCTTACAATATTGCTTACCATATTCTACCCCACATTCCACTACTCACCTATGTAAACTCCACCCATACCATCAAGAAAAAATCCGCAAGGAAAACCCCTAATATCTAATCCGTATCTAGTCCAGATGCGGTATGTCGACCAAGCAAAACCATGGTTTAAAACCATGTCTTTGATCGATGTGGCCACTTGTTACGATGTTGAAGTTATTCCCTGAAAGATACGTCTGCTTTCTTTCAAGCCAAATGTTCCACAGTAGATGATGAGACCATCCAACTCCGCCTTCTAGCTCTTTCATATTGACCTCTTAGTCTTCGCCACCATTTATACACCGAACCGCTAGACTAAGGTTCCGCCAACGATCGATGTTGCCCCCAGTAGAAGAATGTCCCAAACATCGGGCTAAGGGCAATCTTTGCACGATGAGTTAGTGTTTAGGAGATGCATTACAAAGATGCGCAGTTTGCATTACATGGCCATCCTTTTTTGCAAATTATCTGCCGTTAAAATCTTGTTGTGAAGTAAAGTCCAAAAAGCGGCATTTAGGTTCTGCTTTGCTTTCCAAACGGGACTGATTTTCATTCTACAATAAACCGTGTCGAATTGTATTAGATATGCCGTCCTTGTTGAATATTGGCCATCCGAGTCCAGCGCCATCTTATTTGATCATCCATCTCTACATTGCTCTCGATTCGTCGAATAGCTTCATCTGAGTGACAAACTCACGGATTGCATTAGGAGAGTTCACGGTGTACGTAAACGAACCCAAAGAATTGTCCCTCATTGCTTGATGGATGAGATTTTTTTCTTCTTCTTTGTTTGGAAAAGGTTCGCGCCATATTTTTCGGGCTTTCCCATCCACCCAACTTGATCTCCAAAAGTCGCTAGCTTCCCATTTCCCACCGTGACAACCGTGGATGCATTAAAAGGGCCACATCCGTTGCATCGCAGGCGTGTCAAGTCCCGTCCACGCCCTTTCATTGTTCTTCCACTTGTACCAGAGCCATCGAAGTCTTAAAGCACGAGCAAATCGTTCAGATCCAGATCCCCAACCCCCTTTGGCTTTTGGCGAGACAGTTCTTGGCCAATTGATCAAACATTTTCTCCACTACAATTTTCGTGTTCTTTCCCACTCCACGTAAAACTTCGCCTAAGTTTATCAATGCTTCAATGAACCACTTTTATACCAGTAAAGACCGTCGGTGATATATTGGTTGTGAAGTTAATACCGACTTTACAAGGGTTTTCTACCGCCTTGGAAAGCAATTTTCCTTTCCACCCGCCACTGTTGCCAATTTTATCAATCAATGGCTGAATTTCAATTCTTCTTAATTGCCTAATTTGTAAAGGAAGGCCGAGATATCTTCCTGGGAAGTGTGCGAGTTTCCCAGGGAAGATGTTCAACAGATCTTGCAGAAGACTATCTTGGCATCTGATTGGATAAATTTCTGTTTTGGAAATGTTGATTTTTAACCCCGAGCATCTCCCAAAAACATCCAATATTCGGCCGAGAGCCGCTAGCTCCGTCGCCTCAGCGTTTAAAAATATACCAGCGTCATCTGCATAAAGTGAACATCGAAGTTTTGCCGTTGCGGCTAGACAGGTTTTAGGATGCCTCGGTTCTCTGCTGCACGAAGCAATTTCTGTAGTGGGTCTATTGCTAGGATGAACAGAAGGGGGGATAACGGATCCCCCTGTCTTACCCCCCGCGCGTGCCGTATCGTCGCTGTCGGACGTCCATTAATTAAAATCTTTGAAGAGGATGTCCTTAGAATTGCGGCCACCCATTCCCTCCATTTAAGACCAAAACCTAAGGCCTGAAGCACCTCAAGAAGATACGTCCAGTTGAGAGAATCGAAGGCTTTGGAAATGTCTAACTTAATGAAAAGCGCAGGTGTCTTGTCTTGGTGAAGCTGGCGAATTACTCTTTGAACGTATAAGAAATTATCATGGATACATCTCTTCTTAATGAAAGCGTTCTGTGAGACGGAAACCATCTCATCCAGTTTGGGTGCAAGCCTGTTTGCCATTATCTTGGTGACAATCTTCATAAAACTATTTATAAGGCTGATTGGCCTGAATTGTTCCAATCTATCCGCATTGCCTATCTTCGGGAGCAGGACGATGTTTGCTTCATTTAATTTGTGCAGCTTTTCATGGCGAAGATCGAAGAATGCTCTTATTGCTTCCACCAGATCGTTTTTGATTATGGACGTATCACAGATTAGTCTTATTTTCGTGTTCGTCCATTGTGAAGACGGAGTTCCAATTTCCGAGCTTAGCATTGATGTAGATGAGTTTATTACTTTTCCGGTTTCAGGATATGCCAATGTGATTCAAGTGAATTTGCCGTAATTTTCCAAGCAATTGCATTGCTGGAAAATGTAGCTTATCGTGCCAAATATCCTACAATCAATTTACATATCTACTGTGCCGATCACTAATGTACAGAAAAAGTCCATTTGTTGGAGACAAACTTGAATCAATGTCACACACATGTTCAGAAATATTACAAAGTACCATATGCAGGTAGACAGGCACAATCGAACGAGCACACAATACAAGCACAAGATGAAGTTTTCACAATGACATCTACTCAACTGAAGATGCAGGTCCTAAATGGCAGCTAAACATAAACACCGTATGGTTGTGCATTTGCAAGGCCTCATCACATGCAGTGCTGCTTGTTCACACTTCACTTCAGGTATTTATTAAACCAGTCAGACATGTCTTGCAGAGCTTCCTCCGCGCTCTTGACTGCATCTGCATCATCGTCACTGTATCTCACAGCCCATCCATGCGCTACCCCAGGGAAAATCTTGACAAGGTGAGCAATCTGTAGTGCAAAAGAAAAACATCGCCGAAGGAAAGGCTCAGTTAAAGATTTTAATAAGCATTCGAAATTCTCACATGGTGATCCAAATACGCACTTGATTTAAATTGTGGTGCCAAATGCATGTGCTAAATCAAGAAAGGGTAAAAAATAGAAAAGCAGATGAGCCCTATCAATTTTAATGCCTAATATCACAGGTAAAACAGTAAAATAATCAATTCAGACATGTTCTATTTGCATATACTTTCAGGTCTGTTCCATTGAGTGTTAATACCATTAAAGAAACACTAAAATCATGTACTTAGAATCCTTGATCGCTGGTAAATGATCAAAATATATAATATCAAGCCCCACAATTTTGTACTTGCTTAAAAAGCAGAGTATTCAAATCAATGTTGAGTACTGCTTCCAGAAAAAAAAAATTGCTCCAAAACGGATAGTACATTCTGGAGTAGGTGGCGGCCGCTTGTGCCGCGCGGGGGGGGGGGGGTTGATTGTCATAGTGGTAAGAAGTCAGAAGAGCATAAATGTCAAACCACTGGAAACTTAGGTAGTCATCTCATGTAGATATCTGAAAAATGCTCATTCAAGCTCACAACATTCTTGTGGTGTGGACCATAAAGTTTTTCTGTGATTTCTACAAAGTTGATTGATTCATTGTCTCCAACAAATAACTTAGGGTAGGAACTTTGTGACATAGACGTGGGAAACATTTCCATGCAGATAATATCAATAACAAGTAGAAACAAGGTGTAATGAAATTATACACAAAAAAGAACTGTATAAATTGAGGAGAACAAACCGGATTATGTGACTGTAACCACATTCCAGGATTGTTGGGATTGTCAGGCTGGTATGGATCACCATGCAGGAAATCTGGTGCCACGACAAAGTAACCGGACAAAGCAACTTTGTCGGCTATCTTCCTTCATAATATAAATATTTAGCATTAGTGTCAATCGTGACTGAAGGTTAGCCCTAGCAATTAACAAATGTGCTTCAAACAGAGCATAAAGCACAGCTTAATTCCAGGGCCAATCTGATTTTGCAACCAAGCGCTTAACAAACTCAGCATCTCTTTATGACATCCAAAATTCTACTTAGTCTGTACTCACCCCGACAACAGATTACCACTACAGTAATAAACGAAATTACTATTCACCGACACTAATACAAACTCGGCCATTGGATTTCTTTCTATTTAATCTCCACCATCCGTAACACTACCCCCCGCTCAAAGGAGTTGCTTGTCCCCAAAAAATGGCTGATGGAAAACGAGTCTAAAGGACACCGAGGTCCTCCTGTGTCGCGGCTTCAGCAGTACTCCTAACCATTTTATGAGCCCTTGGGCCACTGTGGAACTCCTTTTTTACTAGCCTTCTCTCCAGCACCTCCTCCGGTTGTTGCTTTAACATCCAGCTCGGTTATTTTTGGTAGTTCGAAAAACAGTGAGTAATCCGGGTTGAAAACCTTTAATTGAGAGACATGGAATCTTGGATGAACTTAGACTCTCTAGTGGTAAATCTAGTCGGTATGTTGTTTGCCCAATTTTCTCCATCACAAGATAAGGACCATAAAACCTATTTGCTAGCTTCGAAATGGCCGATTCACAGAGAATTTTATGCATAGGGTTGGAGCTACAATACTCACTCCCCTACCGAAACCTGCCGTTCTAGCCAATTCCGATCCGCTTGAAGTTTCATGCGATTCGAGCTCTTGCCAATTGTTGCCTAATCAACCCATTATACCTCTTACAGTCTTGACTTAACGCGTCTGAAACTTCTTGAAGGTAACCGCTTGGTGCCATCGGTAAAGCACCATAGTTTGGTTCAATCCCATATAAAGCTTTGAAAGGAGAGCACCTTAGTGAAGAATGGAAACTTGTGTTGTACGAGAATTCAACAAGTGCCAACCACGACCTTCATTTTCCAAGCGACTCATGCATAGCACAACTCAAATACATTTCAAGGCACCGATTTACTTTGCTCACTTTGCCCATCCGCTTGAGGCGGTAGACCGTCTTGTATTGCGATTTAATATCCAACGCCTTAAACAGTTCACACTAGAAAAAATAGTAAAGATTTTGTCCCTATCGAAACAATGGTCTTGGTACTCCATATAGCTTTACCACATGTTCCAAAAACAGTTTTGCAACCTTTTGAGTGGAGAGCAATAAAATGAGCATATTTTGAGAATCGATCAACCACTACCATAACCACATTATAGCCCTCCGACATTGGTAAGCGCCAATGAAGTCCATAGTTAAATCTTGACATGTAGCTTCGGAATAGGTAAGGGTTGTAGCAGTTTTTGTGCTTTAACCTTGCCCTTTTGCTAGGTGCAGACTTTGCATTGTTTAACAAACTCTTCTACATGCGTTTCATTCCAATCCAACAAAACATCTTTTTAGCCTTTGATAGGTGGCATGCACCTGAATGACCTCCTACGGCCCCCGAGTGGAATGCTGAAATCACTTTGGTTTGTAGAGCCGAATTGCCACCAATCCAAATCTTACCTTGTTTCCTAATGAGTCCCTAGTGTAGCTCAAAGCCCCGATCATCTGGGCTATGGATAGCTAGTGAGCCAATCATCGTTGAGCATCTTCATCAAGAATATATGAATTAACTACTCCCTAGATCCATATGGGTTGCACTTCAAATAGCTTGCACTTCCATGAATTGTCCCGCCTTAATAATGCATCGGCAACCACATTCTCTTTCCCTTTCTTGTACACAATTTGAAACCGTAATCCCATTAGTCGAATCATTGCTTTCCTCTACATATCTGATTGCAATCACGATCTTCTAAATAGCATAAGCTACGGTGGTGGGCTTTTATCACAAATTCATTTCATTTGTAAATAAGATCGCCACCTTTCTACCGCCAAAGATCAAAGCTAAAACTCTTTTTCAAATATAGACAGATTTTGGTGCCCTGAACAGAGAGTTAAAATGCTACCAGATGTCTATGTTGTAACAGCATAGCTCCTACCCCTTGATCACATGCATCGGTTTCTATTTCAAAACCGTGCTCAAAATCAGGTAACCCAAGGTACTAGTGTAGTTGACATGGCCTTCAATTTGAGAAAAGCTTCTTCGGCCTACTCATCCCATCCAAAAGTCTTTCTCTTCAACAATTTGGTTAATGGTTTCACCAATATGCCATAATCTTTAACGAATTTTCTAGAATACCCGGTCAATCCTAAAAATCCTCACAATTCAGTCATTCCTCGGTCTTGGCCATTCTATCATCACTTGAGTCTTTATGGGATTTGTAGCCACTCCTTGATCTGATATAATATGGCCCAAGTATTCCAGTTGCTTCTGAGCAAAAGTGCACTTAGATCTCTTTACAAAGAATTGATGTTCCTTAGAGTTTGCAAGACTGCTCTCAAATGTTCTACATGAGTGTTGATATCCAGGCTATAGAATAGTATATCATCTATAAACACCAATACACACTTCCTAAGATAAGGTGCCAAAACCGAGTTCATTACGCACTAAAATGCTGCCGGAGCATTTGTAAGACCGAATGGCATGACTTTAAATTGATACTGGCATTGATGGGTCTTAAATGCTGTCTTGATTCCATCCTCTTCTTTCATGCAAATTTGATGGTACTCTACTCTGAGATCCAACTTCGAGAAATATTTGGTACGGACTAATTCATCTAACAGCTCATCTATAACAGGCATTGGAAACTTGTTTTTGATGGTAAGGTCATTTAGGCGTTGATAGTCCACACAAAACCTCCATAAGCCGTCTTTTTTTTTGCACTAATAACACCGGAGAAGCAAAAGGACTTACACCGGTGTGATTATTCCATCCTCGAGCATTTCAGCCACCTGTCTTTCGATCTCATCTTTATGCAACAGTGAATACCGTTATGGTCTTGAATTAACTGGAGTAGCTCTTGGAATAAGGGTTATGGCATGGTCATATTTTCTCCTAGGAGGCAATCCCTTTGGCTCGGAAAACACATTTGCATGCTATTCTAACGCTTCCTTGACTATTTTCAGAATTGGCTTGTTTCTCTCTACATTCTCTGCTTCCACAACCGCCAACGCCCAAATGTCATTTCCCCTTCTCCATTTATCCAGTTGTTCTATGGACAGAGACTTAATTTCGTTTCTTTCAATTCCTTTCACACCTTGTATCAGAATTCTCTTGCCGTTGTGATCAAATTCAGCTGTCCTCTCCTTCCAATTGTGTGAAATCATGTGATGAAAAATTGGCTGAATGGTGAAATTGGCATTGTAAAGTGATTTTGGTTATGGCATGTGTGGTGCTTGTGCATGTGCTATGTTGAGATGATTATCATGCTGGTGATAGCATGATGGAGTTTTGCTTAATGCAATGCACTCGTGTGAGTGGTTGCATGGATTAATCTTGAGTCAAGTCGTGGACTTGTGCTCGGACGTGTTGTTTGTTACTTCATGTGCGTGTGTTGCTCGAGGCTTAACGTGGTCGATGACGGACGGAACTAGGTTCATGGAGGAACCGAGGTTCGAGACTAGGTTCGTGGAGGAATCGAGGTCTTGGTGGTCAAGGATGTCATGCGGAACGTTCGGGCTAGAGAACATGCATATGAAGGTGGTTAGTCACGTATGTGTAGTGTGGGCCGATCATGCGTGCAAAGTTTTGGTTTTGGCCATGTTGGGCCTGTTGAGATAGATACTGAACTCTTTCCATGTTGGAAGTGGAGTCGTATTCAATCTCTGTGTGTTTGCTCAGATAAATAGGAGGAGGTGTCCCTGCTTATTCTTGAGCGTTCAGTATTAGGTTTGTACTCTTGTGTGGGAGTACTTTAGACAAAAGAAATAAAGATCAATCTAGCAATCCAAGTATCTCTGTGTGGATGAGTTTTCTTGCGTGAGTTTTGACAAATGCCTTACGGTGTGAAGAAAACAAATCAAGAGTGATCGTGTATGCCTGCATCACGTCAACTAGAAGATTGATGATGATCTGGACATGATCTTGCTTTTGGTGATTAGAAGATTGATCCGTGGCAATTGAAGCCCTCTCTGGTGTTTGGTTCGTCACAGCCTTGAAGGTGAAATTTGGTTTCCTCGTCATTAGATGCATTAGTCCAATTGCGAAGGTAATATCTCTTGATCCGTAAATCCGATTGGATTGATTCTTATTGGGTTTGATTCATAATTGAATCTAGTTTCTACAGTTAAAATTTCATATCAATCCAACGGTTAGATCTTTGGCAATTCGTGGTCGCCCAGATTGCTAACCTGGTCGCCAAACAGTAGATCGCTAATTGGTTCAGTCATCTTGCGAAGGTCATATCTTTTGATCCGTAGATCCGACTGAGTTGATTCTTTTTTTGTTCACTTCGGAATTGAGTCTAGTTTATACATTTAAAATTTCACATCAATCCAACGGTTAAATCTTCTGTAATTTGTGGTCGCCCTGATTGATGTCCTGCTCGCCCGACTGCTCGTGTGGTCGCCCAGATTCAGTCATCTTGCAAAGGACATAACTTTAGATCCGTACATCCGATTGACCTGATTCTTTTTGTGTTAGTTGTGGAATGGAGTCTAGTTTCTACAGTTAAAATTTCACGTCAATCCAACGGCTGGATCTTTGATAATTTCTATTTTAGTAGACGGGTATCGGTCTGCTCGCCCAGACCGCGCGTGGTCGCCCAACAGTTTACGTGCTCGCCCAACCTGCTCGCCCAAGTGCCAGAGTGCTCGCCCATGTGCCCAACCTGCTCGCCCAAGTGTCCTACTGCTCGCCCAAGTGCCCTACTGGTCGCCCAGGTGCCCAAACTGGTCGCCCAAGTGTCCCATCGCCGCTCAAGTGCTCTATTGGTCGCCCAAGTGCCCAAACCGGTCGCCTAAGTGTCCTCATTGTCGCCCAAGTGTTTCATCGTCGATGATCGGCTCATCTTGGTCTCCCAACTGCGTAAACGGTCTTCAAGCAATTTGAGTTCAATTGAGGTGTTTGAAAAGTTTGAAAATTTGATTTTAGCTTCAGCGCAATCATTCACCCCCTCGATTGCTACATTAGTATATTTCGATCCTACAAGTGGTATCGAGCAAGGTTTTTCTAATTAATCTTAACCGTAATTAGAATCAGTAGCGATGGATAGGTATTCGACAAAACCTTGTGTTTTCGATGGTGTTGATTTTCGCTTTGGAAAGCGAAGATGGAGGCATACATTCAAGCTCGTGGCTTTACAACTGGGAGAAGGTGTACAAACCATATCAAGTTCCCGAGAATGATCAAGTCAATGAAACCAATCAAGCACAAAGTTGAAGCGAATAGCGAGCACGAAATTTGATCATCCAAGGTTTGGGAAGAAGTGACTTGATCGCGTGATCCATCTCAAGTCTCAAGATATGAGGTATGGAAATCTCTTTGTGATTACCATGAGGATCTAACACTATCAAAGAGGTTCGCCAAGATATATATAAGAAAGAATACATGCGATTTGAGATGAAGCCTGGTGAGTCACTAGATGATTTCTTTGCACGTTTCAATAAGATTCTTAGCAACTTACGTGCTGTTGGAGTTTACTTTGATGAGGCTACTAATGCTAGACAATTGCTTGGTGCATTAGACATGTCTATTTGGGAAATGAAAGTTACATCCATTAGAGAATCAACTGTCATGAGTGATCTTACTGTAGATGTTCTTTCTCCTAAGCTAAAAACTCATGAATTGGATGTTCTTGCTAGGAGGACTGATTATAAATCAATTGCATTGACCTCTCAATCTAGCATGTCTCAAAATAATGCTTCTTCAAGTTTTGTCTTGTCCTTCTTGTCTTCACTAACCGATGAACAGATTGAGGAATTTCCAGAAGAAGACTTGGTATCACTTTCTTCTCGTTTTTATAAAGCCTTGCAGAATGTGAGAATGAGAAAGAAAGTTGGTGGTGGCCCTCCAAGGTGCTATGAGTGTGGTGATCTCAACCACATGCGTTCAAATTGTCCTAAACTCGCAGGTAAAGCATCAAGAGAGGAGGACAATGACAAAAGAAAAGAGAAGAAGAAGTTTTCTCCAAGAAATAGAAAGAAGAACTTCATCAACAGCAAAGTTGTCCACCGGGTCCTTTCCGCTCTTGAACAAGTCAATTTGAGTGATGTGGATTAGGAGAGCGGTGAAGATGATACAACAACTTCAAGCAAACATGAATTGACGTGGTTGTGTCTCATGGCTAGGAGTGATGTAAGCTTCACCGAGGACGATCATGACAGCGATTGCAATGAGGTAGAACCTTCTTACGATGAATTAACTATTGCTGTTGTTCGTCTTGGAAAATTGCTTGACAAACGCGACAAGAAGATTAAGAAACATGATGTTCTTGTGGAATCTTTGAATGCTGAAATTGCTAGAATTAAATCTTTGATTCTGATGATGATGCTTGCAAATCATGTGACTTAATTCTGATGAGCTTATTGTGCTTAGGAAAGAACATGTTTCTTTGTTAGAACAAGTCAATGCTTTGAAAAGAAAGAAAATGAGAAACATGTTAAAAACGCTAGTGTTCAACTGTTGATTTGCATGATATAACTCATTGTTCTAAATGTGCTATATCGAATTGAAGTTGCATGATGCAAATGCTAGGGTTTCTCAAATAATGATGCTATGCTCACTCATGAGGTTCTTTCATGTTCAACTTGTCGCAAAAGTAAAGGAAAAGTGGACGTTCCATGTAATAACTGTTTAACTCTTTCTCAAAAGGTTGATTACTTGGAAAAATCTTTAGAACGGTTCACTATCGAAAGAAAAACCTAAACATGATTTTGGATCAAACAAAAGTCAAGACTCATCACAAAGGTTTAGGTTTTGATTCTTATGCTCATTATAAGTCGCATGCTCCTACTGTTGTTAAGACACTTGAAAGAGGAAAACTTGAGATTGCAAATGAGCCTAAGAAAACGATTTTCAAATCTGCTGGTGTGTTATCTTCTACTATAATGAATGCAAATGTTACTCATTACTAAAGCTAAACATCATGTTAAGTACACTTGCACTCATTGTGGTAGAGATGAACACTTAGTAGATTTTTGCTTTAGACTAGCCAAACAGCAAAAGAAAGAGAAGACTAAGGCTAGGTCTAATTTCAGGAAGGCACATTTTACTCCTCATTTTGTGCCTAGGGTGATGCAAACACCTTTTGTTGCAAGAAACACGGGAAAGGGCAAATCTGATTTTGTGAACAAGCATACTCGTGTTGTGCCTAGGGTGATGCAAACACCTTTTGTTGCAAGAAACACGGGAAAGGGCAAATCTGATTTTGTGAACAAGCATACTCGTGTTGTGCCTAGGGTGATGCAAACACCTTTTGTTGCAAGAAACACGGGAAAGGGCAAATCTGATTTTGTGAACAAGCATACTCGTGTTGTGCCTACTCGTCGTGTGTCTCAGTACTGGATTCCTAAATGCTTTATTTCTAACCCCAGAACCGAGGCCTCGACATCTTCTTGTGCTATGTAGGCTTTTCAGGATTGGGTTGGAGAACAGAACCTTAGTGGATCTTGGTCTTTTGCAAGATGGGATCAAGACTTGGATGGTTCTCACCCTTGAGATGATTTTCAAGAGGCATGTGCAATAATTCTTCATCTACTTTGTGAGCTATTTTTGTTCACTCATGTCTTTTACACTCACAGATATCTAATTGTGACATTAGATGACATGTTTGTTCATATGCTCATATGTATCCCCCGCATATCTTATATCATGTCTTTCATGCTCGAACTTATTTGTCATGATTCATGCTTATGCTTAATCGAACATATCATGATAACTCAAGCACATGTATATCATCATCTCCTCTCTGTTGATTTCATTGGTTATCCATTTGATGGGGAGTTAATGCTTTTTAGTGAAAGTTTCTTTTGGTTGCTTTTGGGGAGGTTTGTTCTTTCAACCTTTTGTTTTCAATTTAATCCTTCAAGTGATATTCTCAGAGAAGTTTTTTAAGATGGTTGTTTTGAGGGGAGCTTGTGAAAAACCTTGTAATATTGTGTAGCATGTTTTTGTTTCGTGTGTTTCTTAAATGAAAAACAAAAATTTGAAAAACAAAAAAGTAATTGAGCATTGTATTTCATACACATATGTCATTTGAAGCCATGTTTATGCTACAAGGGTCTTCGCAACTTTCGCTTATACATATATGGTGTAGTTTATGTCATGACTTTTTAAATGGAATGACAACTTGAATTAAATCTTGTCATGGTTGAACTTTCTTAGCTATCTTGATCACCTTTCAAAAAATGCTAAATATGAAAGTTGAGTGCTAAAGCTCAAAAAGTGATTGTTGATAAAAGCAAGATCAAGGTTATGTATCGTCGCACTTCTTCTTTTTAGAGGCCTATCATTGCACTATGATATGAACTTGGAAGAGGTTGTGTATGACCGAAACCATAAAACCTTAAGCTTGTGATTGCTTGGCATGGTTGAAAAGTAAGGCCGATGGTGCATGTAATTCCTTGCAATTGTTATTGTTCCAATCAAAGTAATGAATCGCTTTTTCAAAGCACAAATAAAGTGCACAAAATTCAATGTTTTCGGTTTTAAGATTGTTGAGAAAGGGAGATCATGCCATGCAAAAATCGTTAATAGTACTTGATTTCTAGTTATGCTTACTCTACATTGTTTATGTGTAGATTTGAGGGTGCAAGTACTGTTGATAGCATGACTTGGTGATCAAGTTGTTTCATTTGTGCATGATTCATAATGCTCAGTACATAAAAAAAAGGAAAACAACAAACATAAAGGGGGAGAAGTTTCTCTTTTTGCATTCTTGATGAACCCATTGACAAAGGGGGAGAAATTTTGGAATCAAAGGGAGAATTTTTGGTTACACATTGCACATTCACACACACTTTTCTTCTTTCTGTTAGGGGGAGTTTCTCTTTGTCACAGGGGGAGATTTCTTTTTAGATAAGGGGAGATTTTGTTTCTTCTTTGTAGGGATTTTCTCTTTGTCTTTTGGTCACCTTGTTTGTCTTTCTGCTTTTATAAACAAAATTTCTTACATCTGTTCTTGTGAGGTGAATGCCAATGTTCGTGTCAAATTGTGTTGCCAATGTTTTCATCAAGGGGAGATTGTGAAATCATGTGATGAAAAATTGGTGAATGGTGAAATTGGCATTGTAAAGTGATTTTGGTTATGGCATGTGTGGTGCTTGTGCATGTGCTATGTTGAGATGATTATCATTTGGTGATAGCATGATGGAGTTTTGCTTAATGCAATGCACTCGTGTGAGTGGTTGCATGGATTAATCTTGAGTCAAGTCGTGGACTTGTGCTCGGACGTGTTGTTTGTTACTTCATGTGCGTGTGTTGCTCGAGGGCTTAACGTGGTCGATGACGGACCGGAACTAGGTTCATGGAGGAACCGAGGTTCGAGACTAGGTTCGTGGAGGAATCGAGGTCTTGGTGGTCAAGGATGTCATGCGGAACGTTCGGGCTAGAGAACATGCATATGAAGGTTGGTTAGTCACGTATGTGCGGCGAGTGGGCTGATCATGCGTGCAAAGTTTTGGTTTTGGCCATGTTGGGCCAAGTTGAGATAGATACTGAACTCTTTCCATGTTGGAAGTGGAGTCGATTCAATCTCTGTGTGTTTGCTCAGATAAATAGGAGGAGGTGTCCCTGCTTATTCTTGAGCGCTCAGTATTAGGTTTGTACTCTTGTGTGGGAGTACTTTAGACAAAAGAAATAAAGATCAATCTAGCAATCCAAGTATCTCGTGTGGATGAGTTTTCTTGCGTGAGTTTTGACCGCGACAAAGGTGAAGAAAACAAATCAAGAGTGATCGTGCATGCCTGCATCACGTCAACTAGAAGATTGATGATGATCTGGACATGATCTTGCTTTTGGTGATTAGAAGATTGATCCGTGGCAATTGAAGCCCTCTCTGGTGTTTGGTTCGTCACAGCCTTGAAGGTGAAATTTGGTTTCCTCGTCATTAGATGCATTAGTCCAATTGCGAAGGTAATATCTCTTGATCCGTAAATCCGATTGGATTGATTCTTATTGGGTTTGATTCGTAATTGAATCTAGTTTCTACAGTTAAAATTTCATATCAATCCAACGGTTAGATCTTTGGCAATTCGTGGTCGCTCAGATTGCTAACCTGGTCGCCAAACAGTAGATCGCTAATTGGTTCAGTCATCTTGCGAAGGTCATATCTTTTGATCCGTAGATCCGATCGAGTTGATTATTTTTTTGTTCACTTCAGAATTGAGTCTAGTTTATAAATTTAAAATTTCACATCAATCCAACGGTTAGATCTTCTATAATTTGTGGTCGCCCTGATTGATGTCCTGCTCGCCCGACTGCTCGTGTGGTCGCCCAGATTCAGTCATCTTGCGAAGGACATAACTTTAGATCCGTACATCCGATTGACCTGATTCTTTTTGTGTTAGTTGCGGAATTGAGTCTAGTTTCTGCAGTTAAAATTTCACGTCAATCCAACGGCTGGATCTTTGATAATTTCTATTTTAGTAGACGGGTATCGGTCTGCTCGCCCAAACCGCGCGTGGTCGCCCAACAGTTTACGTGCTCGCCCAACCTGCTCGCCCAAGTGCCAGAGTGCTCGCCCAAGTGCCCAACCTGCTCGCCCAAGTGTCCTACTGCTCGCCCAAGTGCCCTACTGGTCGCCTAGGTGCCCAAACTGGTCGCCCAAGTGTCCTACTGGTCGCCCAAGTGCTCTACTGGTCGCCCAAGTGCCCAAACTGGTCGCCCAAGTGTCCTACTGGTCGCCCAAGTGCTTTCTTCGTCGCCTGATCGGTCTCATTGGTCTCCCAACTGCGTAAACTGGTCTTCAAGCAATTTGAGTTCAATTGAGGTGTTTGAAAAGTTTGAAAATTTGATTTTAGCTTCCGCGCAATCATTCACCCCCCCTCTGATTGCTACATTAGTATATTTCGATCCTACAAATTGCATGTCATAGGACTGTGTGTATTCATCCAATCCATCCCTGACATTGCTTCGTATGCTCCCAACTCTAACACCCTCAAATCCGTTTAGAAAGTGTGGCCCTCCGTCCACCATTCTAGCATAGGTACCCAATTGTCACATTGTAACATGTCCCCATTGGCCACCCTGACTTCCATTGATTTGGTCTTTTGCAGAACGCGTCCAATCTTTTGCAAAAACCCTACATTCACAAAACTATGGGAGCTGCCCAAATCCAAGAGTATAAGCATAACTTGATTTCTAACCAAAGCTAAAATGCGCACGGTTTATTTCTCTTCTAAGCCTGTCAAAGCATTCAATCATAAATTGCACATCTCCTCTTTGTTTAACTCCACCTCTAGCATATCCAACATAGCATCTAACATCACTTCTTCCTTCTTATCGGTGGTAATGGCCTGCAGTTGGGCTTGAGTCTTTTTCTTACGGTGCAAATGATGGTTGGGCTCATACTTTTCACCGCACTGGTAACACAGGCCATTGGCACAACAATATTCGCGCAATTGTCTAGCCTTCCACAATTCGCCTTGACCCACCTTGATGTTGCCCAACTAAATCTCTAACCTGCTCAATCCTGCTCCTTCCTTGACACCTCCTGTCTTTGGTTTCCAGCCCTTGCTATGATCGATTACGTACACATGTTGTATTCTAGCTAAGAGAGCTACTTGATCCACCGATTCGGGAACTAAGCTCTGCGCAGCCCCTCTCAATTCCAGCTTCACTCCTTTCACAAATTGCGATACAAACAGTTCCTCACCATAATAAGGATTATGTATCAAAATTTCATACATCAATTCATCGAACTAGTTCTTGTATTCTGCCACAGTGCCAAACTGCTTAACCTCCACTAACTCTTCAAACAACCTCCGATGGTCGAAGGCACCAAACTGAACCCACTGCATGCACGAACTATTCCCAGTTGCCCAGTTCACTCCGAGCTTTGTAGACCTGCAACCAGCGTGCGGCATTGCCCTCCATGTGCTTGTTCTAAACCTCCAGTCACGGCCCAGGCGACGAGCACAGGCGGCAGCCTTGGGTGGGCATGTTGGCCGCGACCTCGGGCGCTGTGATTTACGCGGTGAATCACCGTCAGAAAGGTCATTGCGACCTCAACTTTAATTCTTGTACTCGAGACCTACTGCAGAAAAATTAGCACACCGTTAATTACCACTTCCCATTCCATGCTTACCTTCCGTAGATCCTTGATAAATTTCAATTTTTTTCAATGTCTCCAACCTTAATTTATGAGTACAAGGTTCTTGACGAACCAACCATGTCGTACATTCATTGGGAAATTGCCTATTCCTATCCTGAATTGTATGGAACCAATGGAGTATAGCTTCTTGGATTGTGTCCAAGTTTGATCGATTCTTTTCATCGTGCGAAAGAATTGAATTGCTTATTGCGCATTTATCAAGGCGGATCATCGCTACTAAAGTAGGTGACCAACACGATTGGGCACCGTCTTTGTCGAGTAGTGGAGTACAGTGAGGGTGGCGAAGGTCGGATTTGACGATCGTGCCCCGAATTCCCACGGATCCGGACACTCAGGTATTCTCAGACTAGTCCAGATCACGCTAGTACACACAGGATAAGCAGGTTGAAGTACCACAATCATACACAATGAAATAAATAATAAGTACTTCAAGCATAATATAGTCGAGTTACATGACCTTATGGTCGCCTTACAATAATTTGCCACGCAGGGCGAAAAATATCGTCAGTATCAAGTTCATTCAGCGGAAGCAAAATACGATAGCGGGACCACTCCTAGCCACAAAGCTCTTGAGTGCTGCTCAACCCTTAATCCTCCTGGCCTTCGACGAACTCTTCATTCCAAGCTGGCACGGCTTCTTCTTCTTCTGAGGTTTTTGTCGACGCAAGGGTGAGTATACAACATACTCAACAAGTCATGCACAATGCAGACTATTACTATATGCAAGGCTTATTCCAAGGAAAGGCTTAATTGGTTATTTTGCATAAAGCAAAGATTTCTTTTGATAGGTAGTCCTATTAGATTAAAAGCGAGAAGATCAATAATATTTAATAATTAATTTCTCAATTCTTTTCCAAGAGTTTGGCACACTGACCCTAATTTCATTCACATGACTTTTTGGCACATGACCACCCATTCCACATTTTCATTTTGAAAATCTAACCCTTGATTTGTAATCACCGAGCAATGTCCAATACCATGACACGGCTATTCAATAGATTCACACACACACTCTGAGAATTGTACACTTTACCCACAGGATAGAGTCGCTCACCACACAAAGCGATTGATTGTAACAAAGTCTTTCAGAGACTAACACTTAGCGATGATCCTCTCGAGATTGCCTTCCTAACACTCCCTCACACGTAACCAAAGTTTAGAACAGCACATACCGTTAGATGGGTACCAAGCCGCAAAGACAGTACGCCTCCCGTCTGCATTACATTTTTGGTGTAATGTCACCCCGAGGTATCAAAGGAAAGATATTAGAAACCTACTTAACTAGGTCCGTCCCATTCCGCATAAGTGGTTGTACACGGAACTCAGCTCAAAGGCTCGCAAGGTTAAGTCCTTAATTGTCCCGGGCAAGACAACCATTTTATACATCTCGGCACACAGCCTTCACAATCTTTTCATACATCCCATTGCCACACAGGCCCACCTGGCACGAAGCCTTCTTGCCACTTGCCCCGGTTCAAATCATTTTCCCACCCCACTTTATACTTAAGCAACACATGCCATTTTCCACATCAGTTCATGAATAGCACCACACAGGTCACTATCCCAGTTCCAATTCATGACATCATCGCATTTTCCAAAATGCGTTCCATAATTGTTTAGTCAATATTCATTTGATATTTGAAAGTCATTCCACGCATACAAGCAGGCTAAGCAGCTAATCACGGTTAGCCTCCCGTGTTGGCATCATATTAGCATCCAACATATTTAAGCATCTTAGGGTGGACAAGGTTTGGGGCATATAAACATTTATAATCAAGGTGGCATAACAAGTTTGGCTTTTAACTACCATTTCCCAATTTAATCAATAGTGGTTGTACTTAACATAGCATGCAATATGGAAATCAAAATATACTTTTAAAATCTAGGGCAACATGGTCAAAGCACGACTTGCCTTCAAGAGGAGTTGGTTCTGGTCGAGGTTCTGCGACGGGTCCTCAAACTCTCCCGATTTAATTCCGCAACTCTGAGTCTACTCTTGTACAAGCAAACACACAATAAATATATAATACAGACAGCAAACAATTCACTAAAATTAAATAAAAATCACCAATAAATAGTTCACATTTTTACAAATTTTTGGGCACTGGAATCACTCAAATCCGAGTTAAAATGCGAAAGTTATAGCGTTTTCAATTTTGCTGAAATTCATAAAAGAATAAACCGAATTATTTCTCTATTTTCCACCGATTTTTCGGCTGATTTTCCCTCGGCTTGACACGTGTCGGCACCAGAGCGAGCCACGTCGCCCACGGTCAGCGGCAATGTGGGCGGGATGACGTCATCATGGCGACGCCAAGCCTGCCGGTGACTCACCCATCGACATGTGGGCCGGTGAATGATGCTAGGACCTACCAGAGGTCGACACTGCGGCGAACCATCAAGCCACGCATACGATTTACTCTCGACCGTTGGATTCGAATTCGACGGCGCGAGTCTAACCGAGCGGTTTACTATTTACGGGCCTACGTGGCGTTACCTTAGGCGTCGGATGAAGATCGACTACCGAGGTTGCACGCGAGGAGTTGAAGAAGAGACGGCGCGCTTCGTTCGGAGTTGGAGAAGATGACACGGCGACGGCGTTTCCGGTCTGTTCGCCGAAAAAGTAACCACACGGATGCGTCTCGGCTTGGTGAACTCGGAGGTGGTCTTGACGGTGGCGGGGAACGGCGGAACACGGCGGGGCACAACGAAAACCGAAGCGGGGAAGAGTGTGAACTACGGCGAGCTCCCGAGAGGCTAGGGTGGACGAGAGCTAACGAGCGAGAGGGGAAAGCGGGGTGAAGTGCTGCACGCGCGGCCTATTTCACTCGCTCGGACAGCCTCGAGACGCGGAAGAAATCCCGACATGATCTGCGGCGGCCAATGGCGACAATGGCGACGATCGCTCT
Organism: Guadua angustifolia; assembly: GCA_036346375.1. NCBI lineage: Eukaryota > Viridiplantae > Streptophyta > Magnoliopsida > Poales > Poaceae > Guadua > Guadua angustifolia. Next base: position 21,660,329 of record CM070508.1, read on the forward strand.
CGTCCGAGGTCGTCCGGCCACATCGGCCGTCGATCGGGAATCAACGCAGATTGACGTGTCGATTAGGGTTTGGCGCAAGACAAGGTTGGGCCGCCCAACATCAGTAGCTAAGGATTTTTCCGCTTTTCTAATTAAAATAAATGCCGAAATTCAAAGTAATTATTTAGGGCACTAAAATACTGAAAAATTCTAGAAAAATTCTAGAAAATATTTCAGAGCATTTTGAGCCTAAATAAAATATTAGTTTTAATTTTTGATAATTATATTTTCTGGTATTTAATTACTCAAGGAAAATGATATAAATAAATTCCAATTAAATCCAATAAATCCCGGAAAAATTAGATAAATTCAATTAAATGCAATTAAAGGTTGATTAATTCATAAAAATTCAAATAACTTCAAAATTTAAAATCGGGTCAAAATTAGGGACGTTACAACGACCCAGCTTTTACTCATGGGTGGCACGCGACGTTTGGCGCTTAGCTTAGCGTATACCGCTTGGGCACAATGGCTCTGAGGTGGCGACACCACACGCGGACGGCGGCGGTCATTGGTCGTGGCGAGGCACGGCGATGTGCATGGGAGACGGACGCGGCGTCTTGCCACAACGCTATCGGAGCTCGGCTTGACTGTGAAGAGAGAGAAGATGAACTGTGTTAGAGCATCTCCAAGAGGAGCCCTAAATAGGTTGCTAATTGTAATTATAGGGCTTTGATGGAAAAAAGCACTCAACAGAGGTTGTATTTTGAGAAAAATTATCAAAATAGGTTTAGGACTCTGAGCCTGTTGCTATATTTAGCAACGCCTCTCCTACCCTAATGAAGGGATGAATGAAGGATTGGAGATTTAGGGTCTAATTGCTGGAGTCAATAGCTATCTTGGGTCCTAATTTTTTTAGTTTAGGCTCTATTTTGAGGTATAGGACTCTATTTTAAGGCTTGACTATTGGAGATGCTCTTAGGCAATCATATGCACGATTATATTTTCTAATATTTATGATTTATTAACTTCTTTCTTAAACAATTTTATTATTATTTATTAGTAAGTATGTGATTTATCTGTGAAACTCTATATATGACTTTGTGAAAAATATTCTAAAGTTGTCCCTAGTCGATAAATATACGATGACATATATTAATAGACTAACATATGTATTGATTGATGATCATATTTTACGGGTCGTCGATATGAAGATATCAAATCAATAATATAGACACATGTTAGAGAACATAGAGTTAGATCGACCCCACCTTAAGACATTATGAGAACATTGTAATCTTACTTGTAATCAGTTGGTCTTATATACAATATGTATGTTATATTCTTAGACATGAGTTGACGTATGTAATCGAGATGTGTAATGACTTCTTTAGGTGTTGCCAAACGCTACTCCAAACACTGCTAGGCATGGTCAATCAAAACAGAATTTGTCCCTCTATATAACGGGAGAAATATCTCTAGACCTCTCGAATGGTCAGATTCCAGAAAAACATGGCCATGCTACTCGCAGTTCAAGAGTTAACCGTAGTTGGGAATTCCGAGTTATGTAATTGAGAAAGAGTGACTGAGTTATCTAACCAAGGGTGGCACATTCTCGCCTTGAGTTTGACCGATATCGTGAGGCAAAGGGAAATACATATAACTAAGTATTGTTAAAGTTCGTCCAATATAATCTTTACATATACTTAAGAATCGGCACATCTTACTAGGGACCGCTATCGATTAAAAATTGAGTAAGAGTACTCGGCCATCTTCAAGTATACATGAGCCTATAGGGTTGCACACTTAAAAGGTTGGGACTTAATTCAGATGATGATCCAAATTATATGGGCTTCGAGTTTCTAATAGGGCTCTAATGTAGAAACCATTGTGAGATGTCTATAAAAAGAGAAAGGTGGTGACTTTAGGGTTAAGAGACACCATGGAAATTCGGAATTTCCTAAACCTTAGTCGCCACACATCTGTTTGTCGGGAATGCTAAAAATGCAGAATTCAGCCACAGAATCTGAATTTAGAATGCTAAAAATGCAGAATTCAGTCACAGAATCTAAAAATGCAGTAGGAGCTTATGAGCAGTACTTCTAATGCTTCTAATGCTCCTTTCATTTATTTCACTATACGATGAAATGTTTTACATGTGGATTGCACTGCAAATGAACTAAAATTGCATATTGCTTTGAACTGGAAGTGTAATTAAAATATTATCTAACTTTCAATCTGACAAGTTTTTTCCATAGAACCACAATATATATAAACTTCGATTAAGAGAATCTTACCCAGAAGTCATTCCACACTGCTCCCTGAGCATTTACATGGTTCACATCAGGAGATAGCTTGTAATGCTTCCAACTTGTGGGTGAATGCTCTCACCAAATTTTGTTAATCACCAATCCGGGTAGTGCAAACGCAGAGGTTACCCAAGACGGCGTTAACTCGCCTATGGTGTCCTCTGCCGTCGAAACCCGTGTCATCCCATGAGCTGCAAGAAACACAAACTCTATAGATTTAGTTATAAAGTAAACAACATAAAACAAACATAAATAAATGTTCTCACCTATCGCCAATTGGTCTGATCACAATCTTGTCCTCCTCGCGCGCGGGCACCGGAGGAGGGGCGACAGCATGGCTCCTCCTAGTCCGCCTCCGTAATAAGCTAGAACCTTCAGCCGAATCCTCCTGGTCCTCCTCATTCTCCTGGTGCTCCTCATCCACCTGGTGCTCCTCGTCCACCTGGGCCTCCTCATCCTCCTGGTCCTCCTCATCCTCCTGGTCCTCCTCATCCACAGTGCTCCTCGTCCTCGCCGCCAGATCTCAGATCTCTGACCGCCACTTCTTCCTCCAACATTTGTGTCATCCTGCGAAATTATATAAGAGATAAGTACATATGAAATGCTAGGTACATATAAGAGATTAGTAGATATGAAATGCTAGGTACCTCGGTTCATTGAAGTGCGATCGGTCGTCCTCGCAATTCCGCCCGACGTGTCTCAACAAGTCTGGCGTCTTTGGCTTCTGAACTCATCGCCTAAAAAAGAGACTCTCGCTGCCGACTGTAGCATCTTGCTCGAACAACGAGGAAGCCCTTCGCCGCTTGCTTGACCTTGCGCGACATCCTGTTGAAGAAACAAGTACAAGGTATTAATACATGAACATAATAATAAATGGACAAAATAATAGCTGAACAAAATAAGAACTATAAATTAATGTTTACTTGTCAAAATTCATCAAGATCACGATCAAGTAGTCTCCTTTTACATAAAGATCGCCACGTAAATTTTTTCTTCATCGGTCGTCGTTTTGTTTTCGGGAACAATTACATCGTCACGGTCTCCAACTAGGAATCGAGTCCTAAACCAGGCTCGATAACAAAAGAGCTTGGCAATTCTTCATCTTGGTAAACCTCATCAACCTCCTCGGCCTCTAGTCGACTATCACGATAACCAAAGATCACCGGAGTATATAACCGCTCACGGGATTCGCTTTGTATACTACCCACCAAGCACCCCACTTTGTGCACGGATATGGCATATAATAGACCCGCTCAACTTGGTGTGCAAGGATAAAATTGTCGAGCCCTTAAGCCTATCGTTGTGTTTCACTTCCACCATGCCATCTTGGTTTTGTCGAGTCCCTTTATTGTTATCGAACCATTCACAATCAAAGAAGACTACTTTCGGTTTCTTGTCCCCGCAAAACTAAACTTGAGGATGTTTTGAATGATTCCATAATAATTAGTTTCCCGCCCTTGTGCATCGATTGCCCTAGTCACAACTCCAGTATTAGTTGTGGATGCAAGAGGAAGACCTGCTTCACAGTTGGCTGAACGGAAGCGGAACCCATTGACATCGTAACGGCCATAGCTTTTAATAGCCACCCTTAGAAGATAGTCGACGAAGTCTCGATGGACGCTATGCGTCTTTCACGCACTGTATTATAAGGACATGACATTATAAGGATATATACTATTGAAACGTAACATAATAGAATAACATATCACGAGAAGATTGTACATGATCTCTGAACCAAGTGATGAAATTTGGCCCTCCATTTATTCCATCCCGTCGCATCGTATTTAGTTGCTTGCTCGTGAGGTTCTTGCCTAGAAGTCCAGCTTTTGCTTATCGAACTCACTGCACGAGAACGTAAATGAATTAGATCTATAAAGATGAACAAAGAGATAATTACACGCACAACACTTACGTGAAATCTTGCTCCATCTCATCCATATTGGTGTACATGTAGAGTAAAGCGACCTTCCGTTCTTCCCGAGTATAATAGTAGGTCGTGCGTACCACCAACGGTTGTGCCCCTCCATTGAAACAGTTTGAGGTCACCGCAAGGTGGTTTTTCATCGACATTGTACCGCATCGTAGGAGCATTGACATTGTGTTAAATCGCAAAATATACACTCGAGAAGTATGCTATCTCCTTAATTGAAAATGCTTCCGCGATGCACCCTTCAACTCTTGCCTTGTTGCCAACCATAGCTCTAAGCTTCTTGAGGGCCCTTTCAATGTGATACATCCACCTATATTGCACAGGCCACCTACCTTAGCTTCATATGGAAGATGAACAAGGAGATGTTGCATTGGATTGAAGAACCCCGAGGGAATATTTTTCCATCTTACATACAAGCACCGTATCTCTTTCTCCAACATCTCCATCATCTCCTTCGTGATTTCTTTAGCACGAGTTGTCTATAGAAATAACTTAGCTCACCTAGCACCTTCCACACATCATCATTAAGGTATCCGAAACATTACAGTGTGAGTCTTTCCATTATTATGTGGTAATCATGGCTCTTCAACCCATTTAGCTTCCCTGTCTTCACATTCACAGCCCTTCTCAAGCCCGCAGCGTAACCATCGGGGAATTTCAGTTTTTTCATCCACCTCAGCACTTCTTTCTTATCTTTAGGTTTAAGACAAAATGGAGCGCGTGGCTTACTACCACTTTCGGTGAGCTCAAGGGTTGGACGGTTACAAATCTCTGCTAAGTCTCTTCGGGCCTTGAGGTTGTCTTTTGTTTTGTCCGTCATATCCATGCACGTGCTTATGATGCTTTCAGAAACATTACGTTCCTGGTGCATGACGTCAATGTTGTGCATCAGAATCAACGCCTTGGCATAGGGGAGCTCCCATATTCCAGATATGTGAGTCCAGTTGTGCTCCACTCCAAAACCTTCGAACCCGCTGCAGACCGCTTTTGGGACGGTTTACTCGGCTTATCGGCAATTTCTAGCCCGCTTAGACGCTTGGCGGTCCCTTTGTGACAATGGTGTTCTTCCTAAAGCGTTCTTCTGCCGTCTAAAGATGTGTCTCGGGGCAAGAAACATCTATGGCAATCGAAGTAGTGATCTTTCCACCAAAAGCTAGGCGGAAACAATCCGTGTTGAACCACGATCGGACAGTCAAATTTCCATGGCGCTCCATCCAAAAAAAATACCATAGGTGGGAAATCATGAACGGACCATAAATACGCAACTCGAAGGTTGAATTTCTTCTTCTTGTAAGAGTCGACGCTTCAACTCCGTCCACAACTGTTTCAACTCTTCGATTAAGGGTTTCAAAGATCACGTTGAGGCGTGTCCCGTGATGTTGCGGGCGGTATGATAAGGCATAAGAACATAAACTCATATTTCATGCAAAGAGCGGTGGAAGGTTATACGAACAGCAAAGACGGGCCAACAAGAGTAGGAGGCAGCGGATTGGCCGAAGGTGTGAAGCCATCGGCCGCCAACCCAATGCGAACATTTCTCGCGATCATGGCTAAGTCTGCGTCAAAGTCATCTTGAGGCGCCTTGGCTTGCTCAAGATTTCGTCGAGGAGGGCTTTTCCTTTAACGCATCTCTTCAAGTCATTTTCCAACTTAATGACTTGAGCCTTGAGCTCATTGTTTTCCTCTACAAGGTTAGTCTCAACAAGCATAGAGGAAGTACTAGCAATTGAATTAGAGCAACAAGGTATATCATCGCTAGAGGTGGATATGCATTTATTTGATGAATTGTTTGTAATTTGAATTGAGTGAGGCAATTCATCAACTAGATGGCATTGAGTGGCAATATCCACACTAACTTTACTAAATTCCTTGAAAAGGAGTTTCTCATGATTTTCCTTTAGAACATCATAATCATTTTGAAGTGATTCATGTTCTAACTTCAAAATTTTATATTTCTTTTTCTCCTTTCCAAGAAATTCATTGAGCTCCTCTAGCATATTCATTAATTCTTCATAAGAGGGCTCACCTTCATCATCACTTACCTCATCTTTACCTTTTGCCATGAAGCAACGAATTTTTGATATAAGTGAAGATTCGTCGTCGCTTGAGGCGGAGGTTGAGGTTGAAGGAGATGTCGGTTCATTACTTGATGTTGAAGTTGAATCGTCAACCGACACTTCTTCCTCATTGCAATCCTCAATCGATGTGGATGATTCAAATAAGTATTGAAGTTTAATCCACATTGCATGAACGCTTGAGAGGTTGCAAATGAGATTGAAAATATCTACGCTCACAACGCTAAATAAAACGTTAGTAGCTTGAGCGTCGAGATGTAGACATTTCTCCTCTCCTTTAGTTGGAGCAATATCATTTATCGGAGAAGAAATGCCAACATCTACGATCCACCATATTTGTGGGCTCATGGATTTAAAATGTGAAATCATAAATGGTTTCCATTGAGCATAATTTGATTCATTAAGCATGAGTGGATCGTGAGAGTGCACTAAACCTCTAGTTGCCATCCTTTTTACTCTCTAGACGGTTAAGCCTAAAATGAGAGTGACCATGGCTCTGATACCACTTGTAGGATCGAGGATGTGCCTAGAGGGGGGGTGAATAGGCGTTTTACAAAATTCGATCGCTCACTAAAATAATTCGCTCTAATACACCCCTAGGTCAAAACCTAATCAAAGATATATGCGGAAGCGATAAACTCGGTTTTGACAATTAAAGCCTAAATCAACTAGGCTTACTAGTGCACTAACTAAATTATATCTCTATACTAGAATTGCTAAATTGAGCAAACAATCAATACTAAGCAATTCTAATTATAATCAAGCAATTAATAAATATACAATAAAGTAAATGCTTGAAGGTAAAAGAGACAACCGATATTTTTCCGTGGTGTTCGGAGACTTGCCGGTCTCCCCTAGTCCACGTTGAGGCAAGCCCACACTTGGACCGGCTCCCGCCGAGCACCGCCTCTTTCCACTAGTCGTGGTTTTTCACGCTATGCCGTAGGCTCAACCCGAACCTTCACAAACTTGCCGGGCTTTCACACCTCGAGAGCTCCCGCAAGACGACGCCACGCCTGCCTAGGAGTCGGCAACCTCCAAGAGTAACAAGCCGCTCCTTCGCTCGAACTACACCGAGCACAACGAATGCGCTCCCGGTGATCACCAAGTGCAACACATGCACAAGGCCTCCCTCAAGTGCAACACATGCACAAGAGGCTCTCAAACCACTCTCTAATTGCAACACATGCAATTAGACTTACTCTTAAGCTCAAGAGGCAAATGGAGAAGAGCAACACATGCACACAACTCCTACACAAGACCAACACCTGTCCAAGCCCCCAAGGGGTGTATTTATAGCCCCACAAAGAAAACTAGCCGTTTGGGGGCAAAATGGGCGAATCAGAAATTCGGTCCGTGGGACCTCGGCGGTCCGACCGCCCTCACAGGCAACGGTCGGAAAACGACCGTTACACGGTCGGTCCGACCGCTCGGCACCGGTCAAGATCGCGACGGCCGGTCGGACCGGACCCCGGCCGGTCGCACCGCCCAACCGAACCAAAAACACACGCTCTGGAAAAATCAAGCCGCTCGGGGGCCGGTCCAACCGCCCGGCCGGTCCGACCGGACCCGGGCCGGTCCAACCGCCCATACAGACATCAGCCACAAAAAAACACTCATAACTTTTTACTCCGAACTCCGATTTGGGTGATTTTTGATTCTATGCGAAGCTTATCACGAGGGCTACAATCTCCACCCATTTTCATGATTTAAGCACCCATAGATATTTTTAAATATCACCAAAACTAAACTCTAGTACAGTCATTCAAGTCTAAAATCTGATTTTCCGAAATCTCTTTTCCGAAAAACCAAAAACCATTCCTTGAGCCATAAGATGATCAACACATGATCATACACATGTGCAAAACACATTTGCACCCATTTAGCTCATGCTCAAAGAATTTAAACCAAATTGCAAAAACACATTTTGCAACCAACTCCAAATCTATTTGCAAAACGATACAAATCAAACTCGAGTTTATGAGATTAATCCCCCTAGCCATGTGAAGGTCAACACAAGACCCGGTCAACTTGCCAACACCCATTGCAAGCCCCACTCACATGCTCTTGGGATTCCGGACTCATAAACCTCGGTTTATTCGCACAACGAACTTGCAAATAACTCAATAAACACATTTCATGCTTGAGCACTACTCTTTGCAACACATGCAAAAGTCTAGCTCCAAGCAACATCAAATCAAGGTGCATGAACTCTCTAATTGCAACACATGCAATTCTCTAGTTCCATGCAACACCAAATCAAACTTCAACTAAAACAAGATCACATGTATGAGCTCTCTATTTGCAACACATGCAAGCCTCTAGCTCCATACAAACACGCACGCACCAAAACATGCTTGAGCTCTCTCCTTTTGCAACACATGCAAAACTTAGCTCCAAGCAACCATACGGTTTTAAGAAAGATTTGTTTTGCGAACCAAAACATGAAGCTTCAACTAATGCAACACATGCAAAAGTGAACTTCATGTAAAAGCCAACGCATTAGCTTATCCTATTTGCAACACATGCAAATCAAAGCATAATGCGAAAAACCAAATGCAACCAAGCATAAGTTTAACCCATTCGCAACACATGCCGAATGGTTAACCCATATGCAAAAACCAAATCAAATAAGATTTGAGCTCGAGTGAACGCGGAATGAGATCATCAACACATGATGAAGCTCAAGCTAGGGAACGACCCCTCTTAATAGCACGGCGATAAAAACCTTAGACTCAAAGACTATAAAGTCCTTAGCCTATCTAATTATACCTTCGCCGCCGCGCGCAAGCAATCCCCTTGTGGGGTCTTTATGATCTTTACTCGATACTCCCCCGGGATCATCACTCGACTCCTCTTCGGGATCCACTCTTGACGCCCATCAACTCATGATGCCGTCCTTGTCCCGTTCTCATCATCTCATCCATCTTTGGACCTAACTCAATCACAACTCATACAAATAGTTAGTCCAAGATGCATGGTTGTCTCAATTATCTCTTGCACTCCATTAACACATAATGGATGCCTCTAGATCAATTGAGCACAACCCTAAATCAATAGAAATGATTTAAGTGTGTCTTAAGTACAATAATGCAACTCATGCTTTATTATACTTAAGAACTATTCATTTGTCCTTAATTAATCACGGAACACCATCAACACATGATGAAATGTTCTTTAATGATTAACAAGACAGATGAACTCAATTTAAATTATCATTTAAATCGATGTGAGTATATATATCAACTACACAAGTTTTCATATACTCATGTTGATGAGAAGTAATGATCCATTATATGTAAATTGTATGGAAATGATCATTACTCTAAATCATCAACTATAGAATACACCCCACATGTATATGTGCATAAATATGATTGACTTGGAGATAATATGCACATATTCAAATTGATCGTATTGGAGTATATCCTATATTACCATGAGTATACTTATAACTAGGCAATTCGAATATATACTCAAGGATTTAGTTTCTTTGTCTTGATCCTTATATGTGTCAATAACGAATTGATCAATACAAAGAGACTTTCAAGTTAAACTACAAACTCCCCCTAAATATGTGCATCCATGTAATATATGGATTGAGAAACATAATGCACATTTTGTGATTAATATAACGGGGATATTCATACTTTAACTTGACTCCAAAGTATGCAACTAATATTAAGATGAATATGCAAACATACCTTGGGTTTTCCATTTTTCAATGCGATGAGACTAAACAAAGATATTCTAAACAAACATGTTAGTCTCGATATAAGATTGTCATTAATAACACTATCGCATTCGGGGATAAACTCAATATTGGATTTGTCATTAACACAAGATTAGATTTGTCATTAACACCAAAACCATAACTAATGAAGGTTGAACTTACACCTTTGTCTTGTCATGTTTGGACAAATTTTGGCACTTGCCGCATGGGCACCTCACCTTATCGGTACTAGACAAAGAGAATGCACGGTTTACAAAAGCCGTAGTCTTGGCCACCCACTCATCCGAGTGAGCCCCACTCTTATCCCAACCATCATACATCCATCGCCGATCGTCACCCATACTTGAGGCTATAGATTAAAGCAAGTGTAAAGAAAATGTGTCATGGGATTTAAAGCGTGGAACAGTTGGCTAAAGCAACTGTCGGTATCTTTAAAATGGAGTCCAAGGCAAGCTATTTTTGCTTATCGAAATAAAGGCGTAAAATATGATAAGCAATACTAGCGAAAAAATGGATGTACATACGAAACAATCAGTTATTGAAAAATGATAATGGTACATTTCATGCAATAGTTGAATTAGGAAAGAAAAGTCACTAAGTCGGCGTGGAAAAGGTTACATTTGGATTGGACTCATATATAAAGAAAACAAGCAAGAGCGGTGATAAAGTTGGTGAAATGTTGATAAGTGATAAGCAAAGTAAAAATAAAAACCTTTCCATATTAGGAATGCCTTTCATTATCTAATCACAAGGATAATATACATAACGACCCAAACATTGAGTGCGCTTAGTTTCTTAACAAATTCACATTGTGCATGCAAGCTGCTTGCGATGAGTCCAAGAGTTCCATCAAGGATACACAATGTCATGTTAATTGTGCATGGTTTCTTCCTTAGGACATTGAGCCAAAAAAAATGGTCTTAGCCATATAAAAAAGAGGTCTTAGCTACTTCATTGATATTCAATCACGATGGCATCTAACATCACCTTTTTTTAATTTTAGCTAACTATCAGCATGCATGCACGCAAGATTTAGTACTGAATTGGAACGACTTCAACTGAACATGCAACTCGTTGGAGCAAATTAATGTTTATTGCTTCTGATTTGCAACTATTATGGTGTTTTGGGCAATAGAAGCACGTGTAATGGAGAAAAAAATAGTGAAACAGTGGTGGGTACAAATAAGCTAATCATAAAGATATTAGTAATTGATCACTTCAGATATTAGTCTATCTAGATATCTACTCCCAAAAGTTCATTTGAAGTGAGCTAAATTTTGCAAAAAAAAAAAAAAAAAAAAAAGAAGGGAGGGGAACTAGAAAAGTGATCAATTCAGATATTAGTCTATCTAGATATCTACTCCCAAAAGTTCCCATTGTTCGTCTGAGAGGAAAAAAAAGGAGAAACTACTGTATTATTTCACGAAAAATAAAACCTCAGACATCAGCAATTCAATAAGGAGTCCATATAAAATTGAGAAGGCAATAATGATATATTGTTTGATACAAATAAGACAAGTAATTTGACTGATATATACTACTACCTCGCAAGTCATAAACGTCTACCAGCTCCAAACATTATTTCTAGAATTGCAATTACCAATTATCTAATTATGTTGACCAATCTGGAATCCTCTTAAGGCTTAGTGGGCAGCATGACATATTCACTCCAGAAATTCATCTTTTTTGCCACACAAGTGGAAATTTCTTGTACATAGTCACATCGTCTAAATGTGAGACAGCTATTTCAGTTCTTTTTGTATATATATATATATATATCTGGTTGTATAATTTCAAAACAATTATAGTTAGGTTATTTACACTTTGTATATAGCTTATATATATAGCTGGTATGATTCCAAAACAATTATCACAAAGAGTATGCATTGTTCGTCAAATTGCTGAACGATAGGTGTTTGTTCCTTGTACTATTTTCTTGTGTTTGACAACTCAATTCTTAATTTCTTGAACATCGGGGAAAAGCAATAGAGGGAGCTCGATGTATTCCCACGGAATTTGTTGTGCTCTCTCCATGTCTTCATATGATGCCCCGACAGGTGAGAATCAGAATCCAGCTTAAAGAACTGTTTCCACATGCATGCATTACTAAATGTCTGAGAATGAGCAATTAGAGCTCTCTATATGCAGTTTAACATATTAGAAAGGTCCATGATTTGGCCTATATCTGTCTTTGGTTTCTTAAGAAGGCCCATTATATTAGTTGGAATGTTAACAGTGTGAAGGACTATCCAGCCGCCCCTCCCAAAAAAAACAGTGTGAATGACTACTTACATATGTATTATACACCTTTACAAAAGAGTGAAGGAAATGCAGTACCTACACCTTGGGCTCCAGGAATGGGTAAGAATTACGGTTTAACAAACAGAAGTAGTAGCGTGGGAAACAGGTGTTCCTGCGTATTCGATCTGTATATTTTCATGCAGGGAGTCTCTAGCCTATTTCATATCTATGAACATGGTAATATGGTATACGGCCAAATTCAGTCCACATTTTCTTTTCTGGGCGTAAGGCAAATCGATTCATACACAGCATCAAAACAGTCTCCACATAGCAGGACCAAAATTATGATTAGATCAACCACAAGGGACACGAGATTTAGGGTATCGGGGATCAAGGTGGAGGTGGGGTGGAACGGACACGCCACCGGAGGAGGGGAACGTGGGAGTCGAGAGCGAGACGGAGCCGTCGATCCGCCGGCAATGAGGCGGCGGCCGCATGATGGTTCAACCCAGAAGACCACACGCCGGGCTCAAAGACCCCACGCAATGCCGTCAGAGAAAAGGGCTGGTGGGGGCGGCACCGAGGCGGGCGCGAGGAGCGGTGGAGGGCGACGCTGGTGGCGGGGCGGCATGGGCGACGGCGGTAACGGGACGATGGCGGCAGCGGGACGACGGCGACGTCTGGCGGCGGCGGCAAGGGCGCGGCGAAGCGGGGGCGGCGGCGGCGGGCGGCGGCGGCGGCGGGCATGGGCGGGCGGCGGCGGCGGCGCTGGAGAAGAGCGCGCAGATGAAAAGGCGTGAAAATGCCGAGCCGAGCGAACCGGAGACCAATAAGTCGTTTAATTTTCGTGGGTTTCTATTAACCGACGAAAACTAAGTAATTTTAAATCGCCACCAACCAACCGAGCGAAAATAATAGCCGCCACGTAACCCTAGCCGGGGTTTATTTTCGTGGGTTTTATTAGCCGATTTAAAATTAATTAAATTTCGTCGGCCACAACCCAACAGACGAAAATTAAATAATAACTTTCGTCGGCTGAAATTGGCCGTCGTAAACAAATTAAATTTCGTCGGTATTCTTAAAAGCCGACGAAAGTTAACAGGCCGACGAAAATTTTCAGTATTCCTGTAGTGAATGATGCAATTCCCTCATCAAAGAATTTACAGAATGACTTATCTCAAAACTGTAATAAGCAGCCAAATTCTATTACAGGCTCAACATGGTTTTAAACTTGTCATGCACCAATCGTTCATACAACCATGTACTAGTTATAAGCCATGCATACTGCATACAACATACCGAAGAAAATGCCACACGGACATGACATACAAATTCCATTTTATCCACTGGTGCGTGCAGATAGAGAGAGATGGCAGTAGTAATCCAAAAGGAAACAAACACCACTTTTACCCCAGCAGAACATTTATTTGAACTACATAGATCACAATTAATTTGGTTGTGCTCGAAAGGTGCACCAAAACTACTCATTAAGCAAAAATAACACTGACACATCCAAATACTCCACTTCTACTTCTGTTAACAATATTTGGGACCAAGTGCCCTGGATACAGATTCAGAAACATGATAGCGAGAACAGCTGCACAGCAATATATCGGGAACTCACCCACTAATTCCATATCATACAGTGACTGGTGGAATCGGAATACCTGGTGTCAAGTTAAAAATTTAGTAATGTTGAGCTAGTGGTTAAACCTAAACACCCCTACAACTTTGCAATGCATTAACCAAGATAATCTGTTAAACTGAACCCAAGTTATTAATTGCTTACATTTGTCAACCCGCCATGCTTCTTGAGCAACTCGATCAAAGTATGCCTTTTTGCGCCCTCGGCGTCAGCAAGTGGCTGTACATCAACGAAAAAGTAAGCATCACCAACAAGGCAACAATTACTCCAAATGATATCATAATACTAGAAATTGGACCCAAAACCAACGTATATTCGCACACATACAGCATAAATAGAATAGAACCGATCAGCAACCAAAGTTCCACCCAATAATCACATGTTTGACACCAAATTTGTTTCATCAAATCTTATCGCCAAACCAAACCAGCAGCAAAATACACAAAATGAAAGGGCAACACATTGTATATCGAAGAGATGAGGTGACACCTCCTCAGCGCCCCTACTTCCCCCGGTACTCGTAATCGTTGCTGCTGTCGCCATGGCTTCCGCCAAACACGAGTGATGGCGTGGTGTCGCGACATGGGATGCTAGATTCGATGGCATAGCAGCGGGGGAGGTCAGATCCAGCCATCTTCCTTGCCTCCGGCAATGGAGCCACCGGATCTTGCATTTCCCTCCCTAAAGCGGTGGGCTCCAGTGCGAGCTGCGACGAGAGGCAACGGTGCCAGTACGAGATGAGAGGAGAGGCGATGGTGGCCGTGATGCCGATGTCGAGATGTGAGGAGGCGATGGCGGCGGTGCGAGGAGGAATTGGGTGCGAGAAGGCGACCACGAAGGAGGCGATGCTCGCGACGCGACGGGAAAGCAAGCCCGATGTGAGGAGTCGCGAAATTTTTCCGTGGAAGCGGGATCGGATCGGGCCGAGAAATCCTCTCTGGTGGGCATCCAAATCGCTTCTGGCGATCCAGGCAAAGTAGCCCGGCCGAATTTTAGCCGAGGAACGGGCGGGTTCGGCGGGATTGTTGCTCCCAAATGAGCCCTAAAGGGGTCTATGGGTTTTTCTCCTTTTTCCGGGCTTGCTATCTGTGGTTCTTTGTTAACTCTAAATCGATTTTCTTGATCTTTAGCTTTGAGGTGTATGTTGCTGATTCAAGACATTCAATGGTTAAATAAGGCGTAAGTAACATCTTTTTTTAACGTAGCAGGAGAGCTAGCTGTTCACCTGATTCATTTACCAGTAGAAGAAAGAAAGTTTAAGTGTATAAATACGAAACTCTTGTGCTATCTCCAAATGAAAAACTACTTGGTCACGACAAACTTAGAAAAAAAAAAAGAAACTATAGCGGTTATATCATTCTCTGCAGACTTCTTTAGTTCTATCCATTAGTGAAGGAACATTCAGCCACTCTTATATGAAGATCATTTGATTACTTGAGCATCCAGTTCGTTGGATGATTATACGACCCTATTTAGTATGGCTGTAGCTTTTCTAAAAAGCAGCTTTTGATTAAGTTGTATGACTTAATAGTTGCACAGTTGAACGGCTAGGCTAAACAAATTTGGTGTTTGACAATCTAGATTTTACATGTGAGGATGTGGGTCGGAAACAAGAGTGAGAGGAGCGGGGTTTGGGATTTTATAATGGTAAGAGGGAGTAATTTTCTTTAACTCTAGTGGCAAAATCAGAACTCTAATCTATCAAAACCGTGAGAAACTAACTCAAACTAGCCTTCGTCTTTCAGCATCTAGTACAAATGAGCTGCTAAATTTTGGCATCTGCACTGAAGAAGTTAACCATTTAGAACAGCTTCTAGCTTTCAGAGAGAGGAAGACGAAGCTGAAGCTATTCCAAACATGACCTACATCCAATTCCTTTGTTGTCTTGTGCCGTTGTTGCTTCGAGAAGCTATTCCAAATATGACCTACATCCAACCAAGTCTAAGCAATGTTTACACCCCGTACCCGACCCGTTTACACCCCTAAGTGAAGATGACGTCACGGATGCTTCTCCAAGGTTGTCTCATCACTGTTAGGCTTTATTTGGGAGGTCCAATCCCGGTTAGACCTTGTAAGTAAGGCCTTAATTGGAATTTGTTCCCTTGAACTAAGCAAACAATTTACATTTGCTCCTCGCGTCAGTCTTTTTTCAGATCAAATCTCGGTTAGGTGTTTAAATTGCGCCGTGACACTGAATCTGAATTTGAATCTTATAGGCTGGGCTCGCCATCGAATCTGCCTCTGGCACCTTCGGTGAGTTGTGCCCTCTCTGCTCTCTCCTAGAGCTGGACGAACTCAAGCATCATCCCGGGCGTAATTTCATCATCTCCCATTTTGTGTTATGTTAGAAGATGATGTGTTAATTAATAATTAACCTTGACATGATCATTTTTTGGACTCGCGTGTGTTACGTAGTACGTCCTGCATTTAGGAGCTGCTTTCCCGCTGCTGAACCTGACGTATCAGCGCACATAAAAACTGAAAATTTCGTGTTGCCAGCACCATCGCTTGTCGAATGCGCCTGTGGCACTACCTGACATTGCCATTTTTCTACGCTGATACGACATCAAATTATAAAATGCGTAGCTCTGGCGGCCATTAAATTGAAGTAATTGTATCTTTACACCGACCAAACATTTCTACCTTGCTGTTTTCAATGAGCCGCTAATGAACGCCAAGGGCTTCACAAGGAGTAGGTGAAGAACGAGACAAAACCTAGAAATTAAAGGACCCAAACCCCCTCACGCAACGACTGCACGGGTCACCGCGTCGCCCTCGAGGACCTACTGCTCTTCTTTCAAGAAAAAGACTTGCACTAGGCTTGCTACTCAGAGCATCCGCAAAGGTTAAAGATAGTTGCTCTCTATAGTAAGATCCATGTCATCTATATACCATGCTATAGTAAACCCTTGCAATGGTGAATCTATATAGATGTCTATAGCTATTTTTAATTGATAGAGTGCTCTCTCTCTCTTTCTTCATTTAATTAATAGACAATCTACAGGTTTGTAGATAGCAGCGCTCTCTCTCTTCATTTAATTGCTTGCCACATAGGATAAATGCTGATATGGACTTCTTATAGATAGCTGACTAGGCACCATTGCGGATGCCCTCATGGAAGATTAACATCCGAAAAACACATAATTAACAGCACTTTATTCACCCATTTATTCGTAACTGGTGCGCACGAGCATTTACAGATCGATGCAAATGCCCAGCCGCCGATTACATACCTCAGTTATTGGTGATCACGCGTAGAGCGGCGGACTTACACTAGTATGGGTGGTAGAAGCTCGTTTACCGGCCAAGGCAAACACCGTTTTCACTCTGCCGCCACCGCAACGGACAGCCCACTGTTGAACGGCCTCTGGCCGTTGCAGTCGAGGTTGCTCCCGTAGGCGATGCCAAAGACGTCGCAGTAGCGCTTGTAGAACCCGATCCGGTTCTCCGCCTGGTCGTTGGGCCCGCGCCCGCACTCGAGCCCGCCGTTGATGATGTTGGTGATCACACCGTACCCGGGCACCCGTCCGGCCGCATTGTCCGCTGGCGTCGGCGTCCACTGCCCAGTGATCACGGCGTGGCACGATGGCTTGTTCGCCTGCGCGGTCATCCAGAACCACAGCGCCGTCTTGAACGACACCACCGCGTCCGTCGCGACGAGGTCCGGGTTGTTGAGGAGGTCCACGCCGATGGCGCGCCCGGCCGGACCGTAGTTGTAGTTGCTGATGGAAGCGATTCAGAACCAACCCACGCTCAGAATCCGAGTCAAGAAGTCAAAATGAATGCAAGTATAATTTGACGAGTGAGGAGTGCATCGAATGGTTGGTGCTTACAAGGAGAGCTGGATCGGGCCGCGGCCGTAGTACTTCTTGCCCGGCGCGCACGGCCACTCCGGCTTCGGATCGCAGTAGTCGGACGGCGGGTTCCTCTCCTCCTTGAAGCAGTAGCCCCACGAGAACGGGCCGTCCGGCGCGGTCGGCCACCCGCCGGTGGTCTCGTGGGAGGTCTGTCCCAGGAACGCGGCGACCTCCCGCTTCCGCGTCTCTGTGTCACCCGTCGCGCCGAAGGCCGGGAACGCGGCGGCGGCGGCGATGAAGTCATCGTAGGTGTAGAACCCGCGGGCCGGGCACGCCGCGTCGTTGCGGTGAAGGAGCAGCCGCTCGAAGAGGTCCCTCGATACGATGGACGCCAAATCGCCGGGGGGGCCGGGGGGGCCGGGACCGCAGCCGCTGCACTGGCTCTGACAGCCGGCGCCGCAGTGATCGGCGGTGTTGCCGCACCATCCCCAGCGGCTGCAGCAGAGGCAGTTCGGGCACGTCGCACCTCCAGCCTGCGAGCCGCAATTCTCGGCGAGCACGGCCGCGGCGAACGCCGCAGCCAGGACGGCCAGGACGGCCGTCGCTGTCGTGGCCGGACTCGGAGCTCTCAACGTCGACATCGTTTTGATCTTGCTTTCGGATAAGCAGGAAGTGCCTGCTGCTTTTATACACAAATTGTGTGGGATCGATGGAGAAAAGTCGTGGCTATTATTTTGTTAGTACGACCTTTGAGCTCAATTTCCTGGCACTCGGCACGTTCATTGAACATGGAAGTATGGGACATCACGTAACCGTGATTTGAAGGACTTGTCTCAGATTCAGAGCTTCAAGCTTTGCGTAATGCAGGGAGGCTTTTTTTTCCCGTTAGCTCTCGACGTTTTCTTTAAAATGACTATTTTCTAATAAATGTATAAAAATAGTAGGTTTTTACGCTATAGAAGACACAACAAGTAATATCTACTGCACTTTTACAGCATGGCAATTTTTCATACATAACTCCCTTTCCTCGGCATCTTACTTTGTCACTTAATTAACCATGTTAATTATTTAATCACTTAATTAAGTTACTAATTAAGTGACTAATTAACTATGCACTCATCTACCGAGCTAGGCTTGCTCGGCAAATACGCTGGAGTTGTCGTAACAGTGGTACAAGAACGTGACAAGTCATATGCGCCGCCTAATCACTACTACAAAACAGCACATAGGTGACGCCCTATTTGTGACGGTTCATTTCGAACAGCACAGAGATTGAAGGGGTCTCCATATAAGTTTTCGTCTCGGGTCCCCAAAATATCAGGACCGGCCTTGTATGATCTTTGAGCTCAATTTCCTGACACTCGGTACGTTCATTGAACATGGAAGTATGGGACATCACGTAACCGTGATTTGAAGGACTTGTCTCAGATTCAGAGCTTCAAACTGTGCGTAATACAGGGAGGCTTTTTTTTCCCTTAGCTCTCGACGTTTTCTTTAAAATGACTATTTTCTAATAAATGTATAAAAATAGTTGGTTTTTTCACTATAGAAGACACAACTGGTAACCGGTGATACTTACTGCACTTTTACAGCATGGCAAGTTTTCCTACATAACTCGCTTTCCTCGACATCTTACTTTGTCACTTAATTAATCACTTTAATTATTTAATCACTTGATTAAGTTACTAATTAAGTGACTAATTAACTATGCACTCATCTACCGAGCTAGGCTTGCTCGGCAAATACGCTCGAGTTGTCGTAACAGTGGTACAAGAACATGACAAGTTATATGTGCCGTCTAATGTATCTTTTACGGTGAAGGAGAAGACCAACTTTATAAATTTATTCGAGAAGAAACTAAATTTTTAAAAGAGCCTGTGAGGAGAAAATTTCGTAACGCACAGGACATTGTGAGCAGCCGGACGTGGGAGCTGGGAAATTGCCCGTTATTTCTATACACAACTTTTGCTCAAATGTGTATATGAAAGGAGAGACTACTCTAAATGCATCTTTCTTTTTAAAAAAAAAAAAAAGAGTAGATGGTGCTTTCGTCTCAAAAGAAAGGTAGATGACGTGTAATTAACCCGTAATCCTTATTCTTGAACTTATGTTTATACTCATTTGTACTAGCTGGTAGTGATATGCCCATAAGATAATATTGCATCACGTCTATATTTATAAAATAATATGATTATTTTGTTCTTTAATAAATATTATTAGGATTGATCAATAAGTATGTGACTTGTCTATGAAACTCTTTAGTCATGTTTTGATATTATTATGAATTATTCTTGACCTTATATCATTGTATGGGACACTTATGATTTATAGATCAGCACATATATTGATAGAAGATCATATTTCATGATCTATGGATATCGAATAAATAATATAAATATATGTTGAAGAACATAGTGTTGGAGTGACCCACCATAAGACACTATTGGAATTATTATGGTCTTAAGTGTCATCAGTTGGTGTCATACATAGTGTATATGGGATCCTTCAACCTGGGATTGTCATGATTTCTTATATGTCTAATAACATACTTAGGGTTGCTAAATGCTACTCTGTAATTGAGTAGTCATAAAGTAGCTTTCGAGTTTACTATAAAACAAATAGGGGAGTGAACGATCAAGATGGAATTTGCCCTTCCAATATAATGGAAGTGATATACTGATATATTTGGGTCACTCAATGTGATTAGATTAAAAAAGTGCATGGCCATATTGAATGCAATTTAGGAGTCAATTGCAACTAAATAATCCATTATAGAATGAGTTAAGGATCGAGCTATCGTAGGATGGCAAGTATATTGCCTTAAGTTTAATCTAGTATCGTGAAGCAAAGGATTGGTACATAAGTACTATATAGGTTTGTATGATATAATCTTTGTGTATATTTAGAAGTCGCTATGCCCTACTAAGGGCCATTGCCAATTTGGCCTAAAGGAGTTTTCAGGCTATGGTCGAATATGTATGAAACTACAGGGTCACACACTTAATTGTTTGGAATATATTGATTCGAATTGAATCTGTCACTATTAGGGCAAGTGTGCTTGCACCTTGGTTAGGCCCCGTAACATAAGGTTTTGTTGAGGGGCTATATAAAGGGAGTATCTGAAGGCTAAGGAGATGCAACTATTGTACCACTGTACCAATCGAAAACCCTAGCCATCACAGTTTAGGCACGACGTTTCTTTCCTGAATGTGTGGACTTCGGTAAAAATGCTACTGTGGTACTGATCAGAACAATCATTTGGGCGCGTTCTTTCCTGAATGTGTGGACTTCGGTAAAAATGCTACTGTGGTACTGATCAGAACAATCATTTGGGCGCGTTCAACCACACTCAAGAAAGATCGACCACTATTTGTGCTATTCGACAACTACTCGAGAATGATTGTCTACTGCTCAAGGATGTGCGCTACATTGAGTCGAGCTATTTCAACTCTTATTTAGATCTCTTACTCGTTTAATATTCTAGTTTACGTAGTAGAATTTTTAATTTACATTAGCGCGGTTACCCGTATTCCTTCGCCTCGCGTGCGCACTGCTGGATTGAAAAACAATGTTACAGATCAATTCGGACTGCAGCAAAATACTGTAGCAATTTTTTGTATTATAGCTGCCACTGTAGCATTCCGTTGTAGCACAAAGATTTAAAAGATCCGGACTGGAACCTTCTCCATTCCTTCACTAGCAGGCTGTATTATTACTTTATCAGCGGCTGCGATTACTTTATCAGGGGCTGCAATCCTGTTGCTGACATGACAGTGGGAAGCAAAACCGAGACGAGTGCGCGAAAATGATTCCATGGACCGTGCCTGACTTTAAGTAGGGAACTCGAATGCGCTTGTGACATGTGGCAATGCATTCTCTGAACAAGTACTGCATCACATGCGCTGGCCCGGCTGCCACCGACTGAACATTTTTATTTTCCTTGTTTTGTCAATGCACTCATGAGTCATGACTCATGAGACACGATGAGTACTATAGTACATTAGCACTCGTACGTTAGAAGAACAAGAATAGAACAACGCTACAGTTATGTTTGATATACCTTCAGTTTTATTAGATCTGAGATCTAGTGGAGCTGGGTATTCTTCGCTCCACCAGATTTGTAGAGTTGAAGTTATGAATATATTAAGAGTATTTAGATAGGTCATCTTGTTTATATTTTAAATTAAAAATATAAACTTAATTCACTTTATTTTAGCCTATAAATTTTAGATCTCAGATGGAGTTGAGATCTGAAACTCTACTAAACAGGACATACGTATGTCTGCAACCGGATGAGGATTCATTCAATTGAGACAACAACCACAAAAGGAAGCACGTGTAATTGACTAATTGTGCCGGAGGAACCAACCTATGCAAGTAATAAGCAATACGGCAAAGGCCCTATCACACTTTTAAATTGGCAAAAGTACGACTCTATAATTTTACATAATAATTTTGTGATATTATAAGTTTGACATATATATTTAAAATTTACTAAAAGTATAATATAAATAGTTCTTAGATATTAAAAATCTCAAACCACGGAACTCAAAATTAATTCAATCAATAAATTTAATCTATGCTAATGTTTTACAAATTTTTGGGAGCATCCGGCACGTCTGGATCTGCCCCTGCCCCCTGCTAAGTGACAGTGTCGTCTTACTGCATGCAACTCAAAGTGCTCTGCCACAGTGGGAACCAAATGATCCTGGCATGCATGGTCCTAACAAGAAAAGGATTAATGGTTCTTAAGCTCCAAGTAAGCTTAGCTACTCAAAATAAATGGCGGAACTGTAAATTTTTTTTGTTAAGAGTGTACACTTCATACATACAACTTTATAGTCTTGTCTAATAATTTCATAAGATTATAAATCCAATACATACATTTGAAATTTACTAAAAGTACAATACAAATAATTCTATAGTCTTAAAAATCCTAAGTCACTCAAATTAGAACCAATTCAATCAACAAACTTAATCTATTGAAGAGATGATCTTCTAGCACTTTTCAAATGTTTGGGTTCTGAATGCAAGGACTCTCGAGGCTCTCACTAATAATGTAGGTCCTACAAGTAGCGCAATGTCGTCATTCGTCGATTCCTTTTGACAAATCGCTTGATAGCTCCAGCATACATTTTCGTTTTGATGTAGGACCTATCCCATGGAATGCCAAGTGATGTCCTACTAATGACGGAAACAGATTTCATGTGGCTAGCTTTATTTTAATAAATAAAATAAACGGCCAACTATATATATCCTTGCACGGTACATGGATTTTCAGTCCAGAATACTGAAGATTAGTTGCCAAGCATTTTCCATCTGACGACTTTATTCAGCACAGATCATTAGTGGCTGAGCCTTAATATTCTGATAGCAAAGTGCATGCTCTAGATTGAAGATAGTCAATGGTAGAGTCCTTTGTCATTTTGAGCTCCCAATACAGCCATTGAACATTTTACCTTTGAATATTAGATGACATTGTAGTAGGTAAGAAAAGGAATCCTTAGCAGTAGAACATTTTCAGTGCACCTCCAGCTTTTTCCTAAGGAAAAATTTATTGTAGTCCAGACTTCTCTCTCGATGTTGTCAAGTTGATAAGGATCACCGTGGAAAAACCCGGCATGACAACATAGTCCAGATCAAAAGCAGGCCACTTTGGATTATGGCCATAATGACCCTGGACGTATCACAGGTTAGTCTTATTTTCGTGTTCGTCCATTGTGAAGACGGAGTTCCAATTTCCGAGCTTAGCATTGATGTAGATGAGTTTATTACTTTTCCGGTTTCAGGACATGCCAATGTGATTCAAGTGAATTTGCCGTAATTTTCCAAGCAATTGCATTGCTGGAAAATGTAGCTTATCGTGCCAAATATCCTACAATCAATTTACATATCTACTGTGCCGATCACTAATGTACAGAAAAATTCCATTTGTTGGAGACAAACTTGAATCAATGTCACACACATGTTCAGAAATATTACAAAGTACCATATGCAGGTAGACAGGCACAATCGAACGAGCACACAATACAAGCACAAGATGAAGTTTTCACAATGACATCTACTCAACTGAAGATGCAGGTCCTAAATGGCAGCTAAACATAAACACCGTATGGTTGTGCATTTGCAAGGCCTCATCACATGCAGTGCTGCTTGTTCACACTTCACTTCAGGTATTTATTAAACCAGTCAGACATGTCTTGCAGAGCTTCCTCCGCGCTCTTGACTGCATCTGCATCATCGTCACTGTATCTCACAGCCCATCCATGCGCTACCCCAGGGAAAATCTTGACAAGGTGAGCAATCTGTAGTGCAAAAGAAAAACATCGCAGAAGGAAAGGCTCAGTTAAAGATTTTAATAAGCGTTCGAAATTCTCACATGGTGATCCAAATACGCACTTGATTTAAATTGTGGTGCCAAATGCATGTGCTAAATCAAGAAAGGGTAAAAAAATAGAAAAGCAGATGAGCCCTATCAATTTTAATGCCTAATATCACAGGTAAAACAGTAAAATAATCAATTCAGACATGTTCTATTTGCGTATACTTGCAGGTCTGTTCCATGGAGTGTTAATACCATTAAAGAAACACTAAAAATCATGTACTTAGAATCCTTGATCGCTGGTAAATGATCAAAATATATAATATCAAGCCCCACAATTTTGTACTTGCTTAAAAAGCAGAGT
Organism: Guadua angustifolia; assembly: GCA_036346375.1. Lineage (NCBI taxonomy): Eukaryota > Viridiplantae > Streptophyta > Magnoliopsida > Poales > Poaceae > Guadua > Guadua angustifolia. Next base: position 21,684,724 of record CM070508.1, read on the forward strand.
ATTCAAATCAATGTTGAGTACTGCTTCCAGAAAAAAAAAATTGCTCCAAAACGGATAGTACATTCTGGAGTAGGTGGCGGCCGCCTGTGCCGCGCGGGGCGGGGGGGGGGGGGTGATTGTCATAGTGGTAAGAAGTCAGAAGAGCATAAATGTCAAACCACTGGAAGCTTAGGTAGTCATCTCATGTAGATATCTGAAAAATGCTCATTCAAGCTCACAACATTCTTGTGGTGTGGACCATAAAGTTTTTCTGTGATTTCTACAAAGTTGATTGATTCATTGTCTCCAACAAATAACTTAGGGTAGGAACTTTGTGACATAGACGTGGGAAACATTTCCATGCAGATAATATCAATAACAAGTAGAAACAAGGTGTAATGAAATTATACACAAAAAAGAACTGTATAAATTGAGGAGAACAAACCGGATTATGTGACTGTAACCACATTCCAGGATTGTTGGGATTGTCAGGCTGGTATGGATCACCATGCAGGAAATCTGGTGCCACGACAAAGTAACCGGACAAAGCAACTTTGTCGGCTATCTTCCTTCATAATATAAATATTTAGCATTAGTGTCAATCGTGACTGAAGGTTAGCCCTAGCAATTAACAAATGTGCTTCAAACAGAGCATAAAGCACAGCTTAATTCCAGCGCCAATCTGATTTTGCAACCAAGCGCTTAACAAACTCAGCATCTCTTTATGACATCCAAAATTCTACTTAGTCTGTTAGTTATCCCTTTACCCAATACATCTGGGAGCAACGCACTGTTATGTCTCTGCTTCACCCCTTTGCCGCCAGACTCCTGGGACATGAGATCAACAGCAATAGGAAAGCAAGAAGAGAGGAAAAGCAAAGGGAGAACAGCGCAAGAACACGAAGTAACAAATTTCATTCCATTTTTATATCTTGTTTCCATTCGCCAAATACAAACGGTTATATATCCTCTGATCGACTTTCCCTTCGCCCAGCTAGATTCTACAGCCTGTACTCACCCCGACAACAGATTACCACTACAGTAATAAACGAAATTACTATTCACCGACACTAATACAAACTCGGCCATTGGATTTCTTTCTATTTAATCTCCACCATCCGTAACACTACCCCCCGCTCAAAGGAGTTGCTTGTCCCCAAAAAATGGCTGATGGAAAACGAGTCTAAAGGACACTGAGGTCCTCCCAGGTCACGGCTTCAGCAGGTACTCCTAACCATTTTATGAGCCCTTGGGCCACTGCGGAACTCCCTTTTTTTTACTAGCCTTCTCTCCAGCACCTCCTCCGGTTCTGTTGCTTTAACATCCAGCTCGGTTATTTTTGGTAGCTCGGAAAAACAGGTGAGTAATCCGGGTTGAAAACCTTTAATTGAGAGACATGGAATACTGGATGAACTTAGACTCTCTAGTGGTAAATCTAGTCGGTATGTTGTTTGCCCAATTTTCTCCATCACAGTATAAGGACCATAAAACCTATTTGCTAGCTTCGGAAATGGCCGATTCACCAGAGAATTTTGCGCATAGGGTTGGAGCTTAAGCAATACTCACTCCCCTACCTGAACCTGCCGTTCTAGCCAATTCCGATCTGCTTGAAGTTTCATGCGATTCTGAGCTCTTGCCAATTGTTGCCTAATCAACCCATTATACCTCTTACAGTCTTGACGAACGTCTGAAACTTCTTCAGTGCAACTGCTTGGTGCCATCGGTAAAGCACCATAGTTTGGTTCAATCCCATATAAAGCTTTGAAAGGAGAGCACCTTAGTGAAGAATGGAAACTTGTGTTGTACCAGAATTCAACAAGTGCCAACCACGACCTTCATTTTCCAAGCGACTCATGCATAGCACAACTCAAATACATTTCAAGGCACTGATTTACTCGTTCACTTTGCCCATCCGTTTGAGGGCGGTAGACCGTGCTGTATTGCAGTTTAATATCCAACGCCTTAAACAGTTCACACTAGAAAAAATAGTAAAGATTTTGTCCCTATCGGAAACAATGGTCTTCGGTACTCCATATAGCTTTACCACATGTTCCAAAAACAGTTTTGCAACCTTTTGAGCTGGAGAGCAATAAAATGAGCATATTTTGAGAATCGATCAACCACTACCATAACCACATTATAGCCCTCCGACATTGGTAAGCGCTCAATGAAGTCCATAGTTAAATCTTGACATGTAGCTTCCGGAATAGGTAAGGGTTGTAGCAGTTTTGCAGGCTTTAACCTTGCCCTTTTTGCTAGCTGACAGACTTTGCATTGTTTAACAAACTCTTCTACATGCAGTTTCATTCCAGTCCAACAAAACATCTTTTTTAGCCTTTGATAGGTGGCATGCACCCCTGAATGACCTCCTACGGCCCCTGAGTGGAATGCTGAAATCACTTTGGTTTGTAGAGCCGAATTGCCACCAATCCAAATCTTACCTTGTTTCCTAATGAGTCCCTAGTGTAGCTCAAAGCCCTGATCATCTGGGCTATGGATAGCTAGCTGAGCCAATCACTGTTGAGCATCTTCATCAGTAACATATGAATTAACTACTCCCTAGATCCATATGGGTTGCACTTCTGAAATAGCTTGCACTTCCATGAATTGTCCTGCCCGGAATAATGCATCGGCAACCACATTCTCTTTCCCTTTCTTGTACACAATTTGAAACCGTAATCCCATTAGTCGAATCATTGCTTTCCTCTACATATCTGATTGCAACTGCTGATCTTCTAAATAGCATAAGCTACGGTGGTCAGTTTTTATCACAAATTCATTTCGCTGTAAATAAGATCGCCACCTTTCTACTGCCAGCATCAAAGCTAAAAACTCTTTTTCAAATATAGACAGATTTTGGTGCCCTGAACAGAGAGTTAAAATGCTACCAGATGTCTATGTTGTAACAGCATAGCTCCTACCCCTTGATCACATGCATCGGTTTCTATTTCAAAACCGTGCTCAAAATCAGGTAACCCAAGGTACTAGTGTAGTTGACATGGCCTTCAATTTGAGAAAAGCTTCTTCGGCCTACTCAACCCATCCAAAAGTCTTTCTCTTCAACAATTTGGTTAATGGTTTCACCAATATGCCATAATCTTTAATGAATTTTCTAGAATACCCGGTCAATCCTAAAAATCCTCACAATTCAGTCATTCCTCGGTCTTGGCCATTCTATCATCACTTGAGTCTTTATGGGATTTGTAGCCACTCCTTGATCTGATATAATATGGCCCAAGTATTCCAGTTGCTTCTGAGCAAAAGTGCACTTAGATCTCTTTACAAAGAATTGATGTTCCCTTAGAGTTTGCAAGACTGCTCTCAAATGTTCTACATGAGTGTTGATATCCAGGCTATAGAATAGTATATCATCTATAAACACCAATACACACTTCCTAAGATAAGGTGCCAAAACTGAGTTCATTACGCACTAAAATGCTGCCGGAGCATTTGTAAGACCGAATGGCATGACTTTAAATTGATACTGGCATTGATGGGTCTTAAATGCTGTCTTGATTCCATCCTCTTCTTTCATGCAAATTTGATGGTACTCTACTCTGAGATCCAACTTCAAGAAATATTTGGTACCGACTAATTCATCTAACAGCTCATCTATAACGGCGCCTGCCCCCTCCGCGGGTCCCCGGCGGCATTTAAGGCTCTGGCAGCACTAGGATTGCGCCAGCTGGCGCGGGTCTTGGCGGCGAGGGCAAGAGCTCATTCGCATCTCCTCCGATCCCCGACCCGTCGGGCGCTGAGTCTCCGCGCTCAACTCTGGAGGGCCACCCGGCGGCCGGATTACGCTAACGGCAGTCATCGCTCGGCGCACCGACCATTGCTGGGAGTGGACTGGCGCCGTTTCACGCCGGACCATCACCTCCTCCGAGCTTTCCACCGCCGAGCGATGGAATGGGAGCAGCATCTTCTTCACTGGCCTTTTTGGTGGGGGCATGTCGCCCTTTCGTTTCCCCAGGAGCGTCTCCTCTTGGGGGATCTCCATCTGGGGCGCGGCGATAGGAGTGCTCGTACCGGTACCCTCGTAGGGTCCGCCACCGGTCAGCGGCCCGAGGAAGGCCTCGTACGGATCGCCGGGGCTGTCGCCACCGCCATAACTCGAGGATAACTCCGGATCGGCGGCACTGATAGCGATGGTCACAGAGGCATCGTCGCCGCGCGCGACTCTGGCCATGCGCTCCCTCCTCTTTTCGTTCGTCCTTTCCTCTCTCCGCTTCTTGCGGGCAGAATCTTTCAGGGCGGCCGCCTCACGGGCCTGGGTCTTCTGCTGCTTTTCTCCCGGCAGCAGCGGTCGGGACACCATCTTGCCCAGTCCCTGAATGGTGCGAAATCATTAGTTAATCCAGATGTCGAGGAGCTGGGGACACAAAGGAGGAAAGGGAACTGCTCGGCCTACCAGGTTCGGAGGGTTCTCCATTGAAAAAGGTTCGGGGCCGACACCCGTCGCCGTGATAGTACCCCCGACCAGTACATTGGCCACCCTGGCCTCAAGCTCGCCGTGGCCATCCTCATAGGGTCGGACGCCCCGCCATACAGGAACATGGGGCGCGGCCTGTCCATAAGGGGTTGCACGCGTATCTTCATGAACGCGCGTACAACGGCGTTGCCGATCAGGCCCCGCTCCCGTTGAAGCTTGATCCGCTCCAAGATCGGCGCCACCTTCTTTTTCTCCCTCTTGTCGAGGCCCCAGCCCCAATCTTCCTTCGACTCGGGGAGACGACCGGTGAAGGCTGGGGTGCTGCCTCCCAGGTTTTAGCATAAAACCACTCAGAATGCCACCCTCGGTTCGATGTCGGCAGCTTCAAGGGGATGTACTCCACCCCGCGTCCAGAGCGCAGCTGAATGGCCGCACCCCCCATGGACGCCGTGGCAGCCACCGACTTATCCCTCCATGATCGGGCGTAGAAGAAGTACTTCCATAGCAACCAGTGGGGCTCAATCCCCAGGAACGTCGAACGCCTCGCATAGCGTTATGAAGATCGCTATGTAGAGCACACCGTTAGGGTTGAGGTGGTGAACCTCGATCCCGTAATGGTGTAGCATCCCGCGGACGAAGGGATGAAGCGGGAGCCCGAACCCGCGCTCGTAGAACCAGGCGGGGACCACGATCTCCCCCTCCTCTGGCGCTGGTTTCGCGGCCCCTGTTGGGACCCTCCATTGTGAGGCGTCCCGCGGGAGAAGGAACCCTTTCTTCTCCAGCCCGAGCGCGCGGCTGGGCTCGGCGGTACACTCCGACCACGACATCTTCGATCATGGCGAGCTCGGAGATCGAAGAGAAGAATGTGAGTCGCTCTCTCCCCACTCCCTTTTTTCTTTTTCTCGCCTCAGGGGAACTCGAGGAACAAGCAAGGCAAAACCCAAGGGGGCGGCGAAAGCGAAAGCAGGAGGGTGCCCTAATGCCTCTCCCGCGCCGGTCTTATGGGCCCCGAACAGGCACCAGCCGAACGCGTGTCGATCGGGAGAGCACCGGTCAGAATGGCCTCGTATGAAGCGTCACCCATCGCATCGGAGCACCACGACGCGCCGCTGGTGAGTCGTATCGCTCCTAATCATCTTGCTTCGCATTTAATTCTCGCACGCGCATTAAATGCTTGCAGAGACGTCGGGGTATCGCTCCGGGCGAAACGCCCCGCGACCCCTTAATCGCCGCCTCCGGGTCGGCTCAAACCGACCCGAGGCAGGAGGAAAAGCCCACCGGGCCTTCGCGGCCTCGAGGTGGCGAGAAGGCTTGAATGCCTGGCGAAAAAGACCTGGCCGTGGGTCCCGAAGGCAGGATCCACCGGATGGATCCCCCGCCGACCCCGACAGGCAAACGAGCGAGGGGCAAGTTTAAGGCGAACCCTCGGTGGGTCCTTAGTTGGGTTGGCGGACGACCCAATCGCCTTAGCTCGCGTCCGAGACCATACTTCAAACTCTCCCGCGGAGCCCCCCGAAAGGGTAGCGACCAGTGCGCCCGAAGTTCTGAACGGCTCAAGGTCTGTGACGGATTGAGTAAAGAAAGGTTTTTTATGGGTCGCCCCCAGCGGGTCGGACACCCGACGTAGGGATCGTCCGCTCGGAGGTCGCCTGACCTCCAGGGCCCACTCGGATAACCCGTTAGCAGCTCCACGAGCACGGTGTTCGGCCGACGTAGGCAAACACGCGTCTGCTCACCCCCTCCAGGTCCCACACCTGCGGATGGGGCGTATACGTGGGATCGACAGCGGCCTCTCCTCTCGCAGATTGCCTCGCCCGACGAGGACTCGAGATGGACGCCCCTCGCCTAGCTCCGGCGTTAAACCAGCACGACTAACTCGCCTAGCTCCGGCGTTAAACCAGCACGACTAACTCGCCCAGCTACGGCGTAAAAATAGCACTAACTCGCCCAGCTACGGCGTAAAAATAGCACTAACTCGCCCAGCTACGGCGTAAAAAAAGCACTCGGGAACCGGAACCTCTCGCGAAGGCATCCGGACCTCCCTGCTGATCACGACCGCGTCTAGCTACGACGTTAAAGAAGCACTCGGGAACCGGAACCTCTCGCGAAGGCATCCGGACCTCCCTGTCGATCACGGCCGCGTCTAGCTACGACGTTAAAAAAGCACTCGGGAACCGGAACCTCTCGCGAAGGCATCCGGACCTCCCTGCCGATCACGGACGCGCCCAGCTACGGCGTTAAAATAGCACTTGGGAACCGGAACCTGTCGCGAAGGCATCCAGACCTCCCTGCCGACCACGATTGCGTCCAGCCGCGACGTAAAACCAGTATTTGAAAACTGGAACCCTACGCAAAGTGCCCAAGCGTCTGTGCTGACCGGCTCAGCGTCGAGCCGGAACCCTCCGACCAAGTCGGTCGGACTCGTCTGACCCGGATAACCCCCCGACCAGTTCTTCAATCTGCTCGGGGGCTACACCCACCGGGTGCGCTCGTGCGCACCCGGTCGGAACAGCCGACCAAGCTGGACGGACACCGCTTCCTGAAGTGTTAGCTTGATCCGCTCGGGGGCTCACGCTCAACCAAGTCTACACTCTTGCGACCCTTCGCCAATCAGTCTGAACCCCGACACGCTCTCCGGCGGCTCGGAGAACTACACCAGTGCGCTTCGCGCGCACCCCATCAAAATCGGGCCGACCAAGCCGGTCGGGCTCATCTGAACAAAGCGGCCGTCCCCAAGAATATCCGCGGCCTTGCCGTACAGCGTCGTACTGCCGAGAAGGCCATGTGAACCGAAGATAAAGGGTCCATCCAGGAACACCGGCATTTCAGGACGGCCCCGGGGGCTACTGACGAATACTCATACCAGGGGTACCCCACAGCAAAGTATACATGCTCGTATGTCTCTCAGTCATCTGGGTTCGGAGCCCAGATCGGCGATGCTGCCGGAGGCGGGAGAGGATATTACCAAGTCTCCGTTCCCGCAGTAAGATGGGATTATCATTGAATATTAGGTTGGCTGGATCGCCGAATAAATCGTCTTGGGCCCGGCCTTAGCCCCAAGGAGCCCCGAAGGACTCTCGACCCCGACCAGGTCTCCTAGGGGCGCTTCTGACTCGGTCGCTGGTCAGGTGCCCACGCCGGCCCCGACCAGGCCAGGGTCAGAGCCCCAAGGGCTCCAGCTCGACGACCCCCGCCACATCACCGGTCGGCGCTAAGCCGGTCACCTGCCCCGTGGACGCGACAACCATGCTGGGACAGGTGGCTCTTCCCCAAGGTGGCCAGGGGGCCACTGAATCAAGCACCCGTCCACTCGCCCCGCCAGGTACAGTGAAGAAGCGCACTTCAACTTGAGGCGACGCCAAGGCACGGCACAAACAACGTCAGCATCTGACAAGCAAGTACAGGGCAGGCGCGCGCCTTTCCAATGAGGCACCATCCCTTGTGTCTACCAACCCGGCATGGGTAAACAGCAACCCGTCAGTCACCAGAATCGAAGACCAAGGCTTCGGGGCATGGCATACCCCTACTTCTTTTTTCCAAACTTTCGTGTAACCTGCCCCCTCCGACTATATAAAGGGAGGCAGGGACCCAGCAACGGGGCGATTCCCCTCATTCTTCCATATCCCACCTCGCTTGCTCTCCCGATCCGAACGATCGATCGGAGCTCCTGAGCTTCACCGTTCGGACGAGAACTAAGGGCCTGTCCTTAGTCCTCGCATGTAATCCGCCATACCCCGATCAACAAGATCCACCGCCACAAACTGGAAGTAGGGACGTTCGGCCCGAACCAGTATAAATCTGAGTCTCCTCAGCTCGATCCAGTGTTCATCCGAGGCTCCTTTCGCCTAACCATTCGAGGAGAGGGGGCGCGCGATCCCCTATACTTACAAATCTGCTTGCCGGTTATACGAAACACCGACACTTTGTTATGATCACTCGCCTTTGTAGTATATGATTGTATCTTGTGGGTAAAGTGTATAACCTCTGCAAAGTGTAGAACCTATTCGAATAGCCGTACTCGCGGTATTGAGCATTGCTCGGTGATTACATTCAAGGGTTAGATTTTATCAAAACAAATGTGGGAATAGAGGTTGAAATGAGATATAAGGTTGTGAATTGGTTATTGAAAACAATCGCAAAGTTATTATTGTTATTATTTGTTTTACTGTCTTTTAATCTACCTATGTTATTCTTTTACAAACGTTGTTTATGCAAAATAACCTTGTAGGCTATCTTTTGTACTAAGCCATATATATAGTATATAGACTTGCATCCTGTACACGGCTTGTTGAGTGCTTTATATACTCACCCCTTGCAACAAAACATCATCAGTTGGAGAAGAACCAACGTCTGTTTTTGAGGAGGAAATCCAAAATGAGGCGAACAACTAGGGTGCTAACCTTGTCACTTGCCTGTAGCAGTTGAAGGGTTTCCTATTATTTTGATTATTTTTCCGCTGCTGTTTACTTTTGTTTCAGTTTTAACTAAGTGTAGCATATTCATGTAAGGTGGACCATAAGGTTGTTTAATAGTTATTTTTAAATTGATGAAGTCTTTATTATATTATCGTTGAGTACAATTGTTATATTTATCTATGTTGAGTCTGCGTATACTAGTATGATTCTAGACTAGTGCAAAATACACAAAGGATTCGGATTTACATATTCGGATCCCGACAACTTCTCTCAGCATAAGATCTATAAGAACACGGATTTACCCTCGACCTTTATCCTTTTATACATGTAGTAAGGATGCACACACACAGATATGCGAGTGCATATTGGTATATGCATGTACGCTTCCCTGTGATTGAGAAAAAAAAAAGACTAAAGATGACTTCCCCAAAATTTTTGAGTTGCTCCCATGTTCTCCTCACTCCAGTCTATTGGAAGCTAATCCAACGGCTATTCCGATGACTTTCTAGATTTTCACTAAAAGTTAGGTTTTTTTTTAAATAAGGGCATGAGTTCTACCAATGCATTAAGAAGAAGAAGAATGTACAAATAAAGTTTGAGAGAAAAACCCAAGAAACAGAGAAGAAAAGGGGGGATTGAGACACACCTGGCAGGAAAAAGAACACGCAACCCCCCCCCCCCCACCCACAAGGGCGCAAAGGATGAAATATCAATGCATGGCTAAAGCGCTATGACGGAGACGGCTGTCCTGGACGATGACATAAGCAAAGTTGTCGACTGTCGACCGTACGATATACGTTCGAGAAAATCCTAGCATTTCATTCTTTATAGGGAATCCACATGGAGAGAAGAACAATGCCGTCTACGTCCCTCCTGCGCTGCTTCGGCACAAAGACGCGGACCTTGGTCCACCAAAGAGTGAGTCCAAGAGATACGGAGTTAGCGTCCGGAGGAGCATGAGGAATGGCCTGAAGTCTGAATACCCGCGCCCACACCTGCCTTGCGAAAGGGCAAAGCAAATGCAAGTGACCTGCTGATTCAATGTCCGATCCACATAGGACGCAGACCGCGCTATGCGGCTAATCCCTAACTGTTCTATAGGATCGTACCACTGCATCCTTGGCCAAAAGTCAGGTTTTCACATGATACTTTCTTTTTATACGTACCATCCCAAATATTTTAAAATTTTGAAAAGATATTTATTTTGGATTTTTGAAAAATGTTACTAAATTTTCTGAATTTTAAAAGCTCTACCAAATTTCTAGAAAATTAAAAGGATTTAATTAAATTATTCAAACAATAATTTCAAGAATAAAAAGGGCTCGTCAAAACGACAAGGCACAATCTAGCCGAAGGTTCGGTCCCTAGCAAGCCTAGCCGGCGGCACACATGTACAGGTCCGTCGTGGCGCGTTGGAGCTCCATAGTTGGGACAGCTCTAGCTCCACCAAAATCTGTGGAGTTGGTGGAGCAGAGTATTTCTAACTCCAGAAATTTATGAAGCTAGAGCTATAGGTACATTAAAAGTGTTTTGGTAGATCATCTTGTTTACATTTTAGACTAAAAATATAAACTTAATTTACTTTATTTTAGCCTATAAATTTCAGATCTGAGCTAGAGTTAGGAGCTGGAGCTCTCCCAAACAGCCCAAACAGGGCCTAAAAAGTGTTTAGATGGATCATCTTGTTTACATTTTAGATCAAAAATATAAACTTAATTAAATTTATTTTAGTCTATAAATTTTAGATCTCATAAAACTAGTATCTGAACTTTTACCAAAATGTCTGCACAACACGCGCGCGGCGAGCCAGAACGCGTTCGGCACCCAAACCCCCTCACGCAACGACTGCACGGGTCACCGCGTCGCCCTCAAGGACCTACTGCTCTTCTTTCAAGAAAAAGACTTGCACTAGGCTTGCTACTCATGGAAGATTAACATCCGAAAAACACATAATTTACAGCACTTTATTCACCCATTTATTCGTAACTGGTGCGCACGAGCTTTTACAGATCGATGCAAATGCCCAGCCGCCAATTACATACCTCGGTTATTGGTGATCACGCGTAGAGCGGCAGACTTACACTAGTATGGGTAGTACTTACACTAGTATGGGTAGTAGAAGCTCTTTTACCGGCCAAGGCAAACACCGTTTTCACTCTGCCGCCACCGCAACGGACAGCCCATTGTTGAACGGCCTCTGGCCGTTGCTGTCGAGGTTGCTCCCGTAGGTGATGCCGAAGACGTCGCAGTAGCGCTTGTAGAACCCGATCCGGTTCTCCGCCTGTTCGTTGGGCCCGCGCCCGCACTCGACCCCGCCGTTGATGATGTTGGTGATCACACCGTACCCGGGCACCCGTCCGGCCGCGTTGTCCGCTGGCGTCGTCGTCCACTGCCCAGTGATCACGGCGTGGCACGATGGCTTGTTCGCCTGCGCGGTCATCCAGAACCACAGCGCCGTCTTGAACGACACCACCGGGTCCGTCGCGACGAGGTCCGGGTTGTTGAGGAGGTCCACGCCGATGGCGCGCCCGGCCTGACCGTAGTTGTAGTTGCTGATGGAAGCGATTCAGCACCAACCCACGCTCAGAATCCGAGTCAAGAAGTCAAAACGAATGCAAGTATAATTTGACGAGTGAGGAGTGCATCGAGTGGTTGGTGCTTACTAGGAGAGCTGGATCGGGCCGCGGCCGTAGTACTTCTTGCCCGGCGCGCACGGCCACTCCGGCTTCGGTTCGCAGTAGTCGGACTGCGGGTTCCTCTCCTGCTTGAAGCAGTAGCCCCACGAGAACGGGCCGTCCGGCGCGGTCGGCCACCCGCCGGTGGTCTCGTGGGAGGTCTGTCCCAGGAACGCGGCGACCTCCCGCTTCCGCGTCTCTGTGTCACCCGTCACGCCGAAGGCCGGGAACGCGGCGGCGGCCGCGATGAAGGCATCGTAGGTGTAGAACCCGCGGGCCGGGCACGCCGCGTCGTTGCGGTGAAGGAGCAGCCGCTCGAAGAGGTCCCTCGACACGATGGACGCCACGTCATCGCCGGAGCTGCAGCCGCTGCACTGGCTCTGACAGCCGTCGCCGCAGTAAGCGTCGGTGTCGCCGCACCATCCAAAGCGGCTGCAGCAGAGGCAGTTCGGGCACGTCGCACCTCCAGCCTGCGAGCCGCACTGCTCGGCGAGCACGGCCGCGGCGAACGCCGCAGCCAGGACGGCCAGGACGGCCGTCGCTGTCGTGGCCGGACTCGGAGCTCTCAACGTCGACATGGTTTTGATCTTGCTTCCGGATAAGCAGGAAGTGCCTGCTGCTTTTATACACAAATTGTGTGGGATCATGGAGAAAAGTCGTGACTATTATTTTGTTAGGGCATGTACAATGGTACATGTCAACCTGTTTAATAAGATCGTATTCTTGGGATTTTAGGTAATGTGAAGGAGAGAAATCATTATCTACTATTTAACAGACGGTCTTATAGACATTTTTCTATTTTATGTCTTAATTATATGCATCTGTTATTTGGATGAGAGAACACATGCTGAACAATATATAGGCGATCCATTGTATGAGTTATTTTTAATGCTGTCTATAGATGATATGAAGGTATATTATAGACAGCTACCGTTTATATCACTGTACACGCCTTTAGTACGATCTTTGAGCTCAATTTCCTGACACTCGGCGCGTTCATTGAACATGGAAGTACGGGACATCACGTAACCGTGATTTGAAGGACTTGTCTCAGATTCAGAGCTTCAGACTTTTGCGTAATGCAGGAAGGCTTTTTTCCCCCTTAGCTCTCGACGTTTTCTTTAAAATGACTATTTTCTAATAAATGTATAAAAATAGTAGTTGTTAATTATAGAAACCGTGATAGATGATATGTACTTTTGCAGCATAGCAAGTTTTCCTAGTAACTCCCTTTCCTCGACATCTTACTTTGTCACTTAATTAATCACTTTAATTATTTAATCACTTAATTAAGTTACTAATTAAGTAACTAATTAACTATGCACTCATCTATCGAGCTAGGCTTGCTCGGCAAATATGCTGGAGCTGTTGTAACATTGGTACAAGAACGTGACAAGTCATATATGACATCTAATGTATCTTTCTTGATGGAGGAGAGGACCAACTTTATAAATTTATTCGAAAAGAAACTAAATTTTTAAAAGAGCCTGTGAGGAGAAAATTTCGTAACGCAGGACATTGTGAGCAGCCGGACATGGGAGCTGGGAAATTGCCCGTTATTTCTAAACACAACTTTTGCTCAAAAGTGTATAAGAAAGGAGCAGTGGCGTAATAAGTATAAAATATCCTGTGGTCTATCGTGATCTAAAATTCAAATTTAATTTTCTACCGCACAAACACAAGGCACGATCCAAATCCAATTGCCTGATACACAAGCACATGCGTAAAGGCGTTGCTCAACAATGAAGAACGATTGAAATATTGAACGAACCAGTAGTGACTGCGAGTCTGCGACATTCTATATCTTCCTGCTAATTGCGTATACGTGGCTTAAAAAATATACGATGGGCTGGAACATTAGTTGTACCGTGATATAACTGTGTCAACTATTAGCTACGCCCCTGAAAAGAGAGACTACTCTATATACATCTTTCTTTTTTTTTTAAAAAAAAGAGTAGACGGTGCTGTCGTCTCAAAAGAAAGGTAGATGACGTGTAATTAACCCGTAATCCTTATTCTTGAACTTATGTTTATACTCATTTGTACTAGCTGGTAGTGATATGCCCATCAGATAATATTGCATCACGTCTATATTTATAAAATAATACGATTATTTTGTTTTTTAATAAATATTATTAATATTGATCAACAAGTATATAACTTGTCTATGAAACTCTTTAGTCATGTTTTGATATTATTATGAATTATTCTTAACCTTATATCATCATATGGGACACTTATGATTTATAGACCAGCACATGTGTTGATAGGTGATCATATTTCATGATCTATGGATATCGAATCAATAATATAGATATATATTGAAGAACATGGTGTTGGAGTGACCCCACCATAAGACACTATTGGAATTGTTATATTCTTAAGTGCCATTAGTTGGTGTCATATATAGTGTATGTGGGATCCTTAAACCTGAGATTATCATGATTTCTTATATGTCTAATAACATACTTAGGGTTGTTAAACGATACTCCGTAATTGAGTAGTTATAAAAGTAGTTTTCGAGTTTACTACAAAACAAACAAGAGAGTGAGCGATCAAGATAAAATTTGTCCTTCCTATATAATGGGAGTGATATCTTTGGGTCACTCGATGTGATTGGATTAAAGAAGTGCATGGTCATACCGAATGCAATTTAGGAGCCAATTGTAACTGAGTAATCCACTACAGAATGAGTTAAGGATCAAGCTATTGTAGGATGGCAAGTATCTCGCCTTGAGTTCGATCTAGTATCGTGAAGCAAAGGATTGGTACATGAGTACTATATAGGTTTGTCCGATATGATCTTTGTGTATATTTGGAAGTCGCTATACCATACTAAGGGCCATTGCCAATTTAGCCTAAAGGAGTTTTCGGGCTATAGCCAAATATGTATGAAACTACAGGGTCACACACTTAACTGTTTGGAATATATTGATTCGAATTGGATCCATCACTAATAGTGCAAGTGTGCTTGTACCTTGGTTAGGCCCATAACGTAGGGTTTCATTGAGGGGCTACATAAAGTGAGTACGTGAAGGTTAAGGAGATGTAACTATTGTACCACTATACACACCGAAAACTCTAACCGTCATAGTTCAGGCCCTACCGTGTGTGTTGGTGCTAGCACACCGACGCGTGGTGTTTCTTTCTTAAATGTGTGGACTTTGGTAAAGATGTTGCTGTTACTGTGGCACTGATCAGGACAATCGTTTAGGCGCGTTCAACAACACTCAAGCAAGATTGCTCACTATTCGTGCTATTTGACCACTACTCAGGACGATTGTCTACTACTCAAGGACGTGCGATACATTGAGTCGAGCTATTTCAACTCTTATTTAGCTGTGCATCTAGTAATAACGATCTATAATCTCTTACTCGTTTAATATCTTAGTTTACTGATAAAATTTTTAATTTACACTGACGTAGGCTACCCGTATTCCTTCGCCTCGCGTGCGCATTGCTGGATCAAAAAAAAGATGTTACAGATCGATTCAGAACTGCAACAAAATACTGTAGCAATTTTGTATTATAGCTACCACTGTAGCATTCCGTTGTAGCACAAAGATTTAAAAGATCCGGACTGGAACCTTCTCCATTCCTTCACTAGCAGGCTGTATTATTACTTTATCAGCGGCTGCGATTACTTTATCAGGGGCTGCGATCCTGTTGCTGACATGACAGTGGGAAGCAAAACCGAGACGAGTGCGCGAAAATGATTCCATGGACCGTGCCTGACTTTAAGTAGGGAACTCGAATGCGCTTGTGACATGTGGCAATGCATTCTCTGAACAAGTACTGCATCACATGCGCTGGCCCGGCTGCCACCGACTGAACATTTTTATTTTCCTTGTTTTGTCAATGCACTCATGAGTCATGAGACACGATGAGTACTATAGTACATTAGCACTCGTACGTTAGAAGAACAAGAATAGAACAACGTTACAGTTATGTTTGATATACCTTCAGTTTTATTAGATCTGAGATCTAGTGAAGCTGGGTATTCTTCGCTCCACCAGATTTGTAGAGTTGAAGTTATGGATATATTAAGAATATTTAGATAGGTCGTCTTGTTTATATTTTAAATCAAAAATATAAACTTAATTTACTTTATTTTAGCCTATAAATTTTAGATCTCAGATGGAGTTGAGATCTGAAACTCTACTAAACAGAACCTACGTATGTCTGCAACCGGATGAGGATTCATTCAATTGAGACAACAACCACAAAAGGAAGCACGTGTAATTGACTAATTGTGCCGGATGAACCAACCTATGCAAGTAATAAGCAATACGGCAAAGGCCCTATCACACTTTTAAATTGGCAAAAGTACGACTCTATAATTTTACATAATAATTTTGTGATATTATAAGTTTGACATATATATTTAAAATTTACTAAAAGTATAATATAAATAGTTCTTAGATATTAAAAATCTCAAACCACAGAACTCAAAATTAATTCAATCAATAAATTTAATCTATGGTAATGTTTTACAAATTTTTAGGAGCATCCGGCACGTCTGGATCTGCCCCTGCTAAGTGACAGTGTCGTCTTACTGCATGCAACTCAAAGTGCTCTGCCACAGTGGGAACCAAATGATCCTGGCATGGTCCTAACAAGAAAAGGATTAATGGTTCTTAAGCTCCAAGTAAGCTTAGCTACTCAAAATAAATGGCGGAACTGTAAATTTTTTTTGTTAAGAGTGTATACTTCATATATACAACTTTATAGTCTTGTCTAATAATTTCATAAGATTATAAATCCAATACATACATTTGAAATTTACTAAAAGTACAATACAAATAGTTCTATAGTCTTAAAAATCCTAAATCACTCAAATTAGAACCAATTCAATCAACAAATTTAATCTATTGAAGAGATGATCTTCTAGCACTTTTCAAATGTTTGGGTTCTGAATGCAAGGACTCTCGAGGCTCTCACCAATAATGTAGGTCCTACAAGTAGCGCAATGTCGTCATTCGTCGATTCCTTTTGACAAATCGCTTGATAGCTCCAGCATACATTTTCGTTTTGATGTAGGACCTATCCCATGGAATGCCAAGTGATGTCCTACTAATGACGGAAACAGATTTCATGTGGCTAGCTTTATTTTAATAAATAAAATAAACGGCCAACTATATATATCCTTGCACGGTACATGGATTTTCAGTCCAGAATACTGAAGATTAGTTGCCAAGCATTTTCCATCTGACGACTTTATTCAGCACAGATCATTAGTGGCTGAGTCTTAATATTCTGATAGCAAAGTGCATGCTCTAGATTGAAGATAGTCAATGGTAGAGTCCTTTGTCATTTTGAGCTCCCAATACAGCCATTGAACATTTTACCTTTGAATATTAGATGACATTGTAGTAGGTAAGAAAAGGAATCCTTAGCAGTAGAACATTTTCAATGCACCTCCAGCTTTTTCCTAAGGAAAAATTTATTGTAGTCCAGACTTCTCTCTCGATGTTGCCAGGTTGATAAGGATCACCGTGGAAAAACCCAGCATGTGACAACATAGTCCAGATCAAAAGCAGGCCACTTTGGATTATGGCCATAATGACCCTGGATGTATCACAGGTTAGTCTTATTTTCGTGTTCGTCCATTGTGAAGACGGAGTTCCAATTTCCGAGCTTAGGCATTGATGTAGATGAGTTTATTACTTTTCCGGTTTCAGGATATGCCAATGTGATTCAAGTGAATTTGCCGTAATTTTCCAAGCAATTGCATTGCTGGAAAATGTAGCTTATCGTGCCAAATATCCTACAATCAATTTACATATCTACTGTGCCGATCAGTAATGTACAGAAAAATTCTACGGTTCATTAAAGGCAGATCCATCCAAGACTGCCTGATCTGGACCTATGAATACATCCATCTCTGCCAATGCTCCAGATAAAAAATCGCGCTAATCAAACTTGATTTTGCGAAAACATTCGACACCATTGAGCACAATGCTATTATTGCCATGCTCGCGGCATTGGGTTTTCCTAACAAATGGTTGGACTGGATGACAGAGATTCTTGGTTCGGTTTCCTCTTCGGTCCTGCTGAATGGGGTGCCAGGATTGTCCTTTGAGTGTAAGAGAGGTGTCACACAGGGTGATCCCATATCACCTCTCCTCTTTGCTATTGCCGTCGATTTGCTTCAGTGCATCCTCAACAGAGCAAGGCTCTCAGGAAATCTTTCTTTACCCATTAACCTGGATCATCAGGTGGACTTCCCTATCGTTCAATATGCGGATAACACGATCATTTTTGTCAAAGGCAGCCAAAAAGACCTTTTTATTCTTAAATGTCTGTTGCAATCTTTCTCTACTGCCACTGGTCTCAATATTAATTTCTCTAAATCGGCAATGTTTCCTATTGTGAGATCATATGATGAAAAATTGGTTGAATGGTGAAATTGGCATTGTAAAGTGATTTTGGTTATGACATGTGTGGTGCTTGTGCATGTGCTATAGTGATATGATAATTATGCTGGTGATAGCATGATGGACTTTGCTTGATGCAATGCATTCATGTGAGTGGTTGCATGGACTGTTTTTGAGGCAAGTCATGGACTTGTGCTCAAATGATCGTTTGATTATGCTGGTGATACCATAATGGTTTTGCTTGATGCAATGCACTCGTATGAGTGGTTGTATGGATTAATCTTGAGTCAAGTCGTGGACTTGTGCTCGGATGCGTTGTTTGTTAATTCATGTGCAGGTGTTGCTCGAGGGCGAACGTGGTCGATGACGAAACCGGAACTAGGTTCATGGAGGAACTGAGGTTCGAGACTAGGTTCAGGGAGGAATCGAGGTCTTGGTGGTCAAGGATGTCATGCGGGATGTTCGGGCTAAAGAATATGCACGTGAAGGCTGGTTAGTCACGTATGTGCAGCAGGTGGGCTGATCATGCGTGCAAGGTATTTGTTTCGGCTATGTTGGGCCAAGTAGAGATAGATACGAACTCTTTCCATTTTGGAAGTGGAGTTTGTATTCAATCTCTGTGTTTTGGTTGTGTATAAATAGGAGGGGGTGTCTCCTGTTTATAAAGTAAGTCTTTTTGGTTCCTGTGCGTTTTGTGTTGGTGCAAGGAATTAGGGTTTGTACTCTTGTGTTGGAGTACTTTAGACAATGAAATAAAAATCAATCTTCCAGAAAGCTACTTTTTCTTGCAGCTGTGATTTGCTTTTGGCATGCGGCTAGAAGTTTTGTTCTTCCGTGCATGCATGCATGAGGCTTGAAGTTCTACAGTGCGCACTAGAAGATTAGATCTCTTGATCATCAGGGCAGCCAGAGCTCTATTCGTGATTGCGCTTCACGATTCTTTTGGTCCGTGGCATTTGGATTCTTTCTGGAGATCGGTCTGTGGTGAAGATTAAATTGTTCTCCTGGTAACGCTTGGTCTGTCGTAGTTGGTTTATTTTCTGAAGTTTGATCCGTTGCGTAAGTTCTGAAGATTGGTCCGTCGCTGCTTCCGAAGTTCAATTTTCGTCACTTTTATTTCAGTGATGTTGCAAAGGTAATATCTCTTGATCCGTAGATCCGATCGAGTTGATTTTTATTGGGTTAGATTAATAATTGAATCTACTTTCTACAGTTAAAATTTCATGTCAATCTAACGGTTGGATCTCTGGTAATCTTGTTGTTTATGTTTGGTTCGTCACTAGTCTGAATTTGGTTCGTCATTATTAGATCGGGATTTGTTTTATCTGTCTTGCGAAGGACATAACTCTAGATCCATAAGTCCGATTGAGTTGATTCTTTTTGGGTTAGCTTCGGAATCGAGTCTATTTTCTACAGTTAAAAGTTTACATTAATCCAACAGTTGGATCTTTAGAAATTACTGTTTTAGTGAACATATATCAGGCTGTTTTCATTTGGTCCGTCGTAAACTGACTTTCTTTGCTACAGTAGAAATTTGGTCCGTCACACACGTGCAACTCTCTGTCCGAAGCGAAGTTTGGTCCGTTATACATGTGTAAATTTGGTCTGGTGCAATAAGGTTCTTGTTGAATACAAATCAAGCGATCTTAGTTTGTTTGGGGTGTTTCAAAAGTCAAAAATTTGATTTTAGCTTCCGTGCAATCATTCACCCCCCCTCTGATTGCTAGATTAGTATATTTCGATCCTACACCTATCAACATGTTGGATAATGAAATCGAGCCTCTTGCTGGTCTTTTTGGATGTGAAGTGGATAAATTCCCCTTCTCTTACATAGGGCTTCCTATGGGATTTTCTAGACCTCGTATTAAAGACTTCGAAAACCTGGTCAATAAGATTTGCAAAAGGATTACATCGTTTTCTTCCCTCCTCTCGTATGGAGGTAGGCTTCAGCTTGTCAATTCAGTCATCTCCTCCATGGCTACTTTTGCAATGTGTTCTCTGAGGCTTCCAGTTACGATCGTCAACAGGATCGACCAAGCTAGGAGGATCTGTTTGTGGGGAAAGAATGAGATCAATGGCCGAAGCAAACCCTTGATTAAATGGGAGAACGTTTGTAAGCCTAAGTCCAAAGGGGGCCTGGGGGTTATCAATTTGAGAACCCAGAATAATGCCCTTCTGCTTAAATTCTTGCACAAATTTTTCAACAAAAAAGATATTCCTTGGGTTCATTTAATTTGGTCCTCCCATTATCAATCTCTCCTTCCTCAGGTTGCGCCTTGCAAAGGTTCTTTCTGGTGGAAAGACGTGTTAAGCCTCCTTGATCAATTCAGAGGGATTGCCTAGTGCCGTGTTGGCTGTGGAGATACTGTGGTTTTCTGGGATGATGTGTGGAATAATATGCATATGATATCAGATTTCCCCCATCTCTTCTCTTTTGTCAGGAAGATTCATTCTGATGTGGCATCCTTCATTCTTAATCCGGCAGTCTCCATCAACTTCCATCTGCCGCTTTCTGATCAGGCTTTCCAAGACCTTCAAGACCTTCACTACAAGATCAATGCTGTCAATATTTTGAACGATAACCTGGATGAATGGACTTATATTTGGAAGTCCAAGGATTTTATTCCTAGCATGTTCTACAAGAGGGTCTTTAGCCACATCTCTGTTCCCAGACCGATTCTGTGGATCTGGAAAGCTAAATGCTCTGCCAGGATAAAAATTTTCTGTTGGCTTCTTTGCTGGGATCGCCTCAACACGAGGAACCTCCTTAGGAGGAAGAATTGCCTTGTCACTGATCCCTATTGCGTTCTCTGCAATCAACCGGTCGAAGAAACCAGAGATCATCTCTTTTTCACTTGCTCCTTCAGTACAAGATGTTGGAATGCCCTTCAAATTGTCTGGGACTTGGACAGTCTTATTTTCCAAAGAATCTCGGTTGTGTGCTCTCCTGAGGAAGCGCCCTTCTTCATGAATGTTTTTATGATTGCTGCCTGGGGTATTTGGAAGCAACGTAATGACAAGATTTTTAGATCCATGACTGTTAATTTCCTTTCTTGGAAGGACTGGTTTCTTGCTGAAATCCGCTTGCAATCTTATAGGTTGGATGTTGTTCTTAGGGAGGCTTTGCTAGCGTGGGGCTTTAGACTTGCTTAATTTTTCTTCCTCTGCTTCGTTTCTCCTTTTCCTTCTTTTCTCTGTTGTTGTTGTTTGTTGTTTGTTGATCGTTGCCATGTCCTTGTTATGACCTTTTGGCTCCTTTAATCTAGTTTCCCGGCAGGGGGCTCCCCTGTTGTTTTGCGCCTCAAAAATGGACAGAAAAATTCCATTTGTTGGAGACAAACTTGCATCAATGTCACACACATGTTCAGAAATATTACAAGTACCATCGAACGAGCACACAATACAAGCACAAGATGGAAGTTTTCACAATGACATCTACTCAACTGAAGATGCAGGTCCTAAATGGCAGCTAAACATAAACACCGTATGGTTGTGCATTTGCAAGGCCCCATCACATACAGTGCTGCTTGTTCACATTTTTTTTTGACGGAGAAGCAACAGTGGAGGCCACTGTGCGCGCGCGAGCCAGCGTTCGAGCGCTGGCCGGCGAGGCGAGTCTCGCCCTCGCTCGCCAACCGGGCGTTGCCCGGCTCGCTGCTTGTTCACATTTCACTTCAGGTATTTATTAAACCAGTCGGTCATGTCTTGCAGAGCTTCCTCCGCGCTCTTGACTGCATCTGCATCATCGTCACTGTATCTCACAGCCCATCCATGCGCTACCCCAGGGAAAATCTTGACAAGGTGAGCAATCTGTAGTGCAAAAGAAAAAAAAAGCAGAAGGAAAGGCTCAGTTAAAGATTTTAATAAGCATTCGAAATTCTCACATGGTGATCCAAATACGCAATTGATTTAAATTGTGATGCCAAATGCATGTGCTAAATCAAGAATGGGTAAAAAAAATAGAAAAGCAGATGAGCCCTATCAATTTTAATGCCTAATGTCACAGGTAAAACAGTAAAATAATCAATTCAGACATGTTCTATCTGCGTATACTTTCAGACCTGTTCCATGGAGTGTTAATACCATTAAAGAAACACTAAAAATCATGTACTTAGAATCCTTGATCGCTGGTAAATGATCAAAATATATAATATCAAGCCCCACAATTTTGTACTAAAGGAATTTCAAATTTTCACAATTTAGTTCATGAGTAAACTATTGATTGGATTTGAACATTTAGTACTCAACTACTCATGTAAGTAAATGTTCTAGCATAAGATCAGTTTATCAAAGGTATGAGAACTTACCCCCAAGTTTGCAGAAAGAACCTGCTCGAACTGCTTTAACACTTCGGGTGGGGATGACTTGTCAATTTCAGCTCCAAGTATAGAGATGGGACATTTGACCTCTGAGTATTAGATATCACAGGTTAAGCATTTGAAGCCCTTTTAATAGATATATTTTTGGGCGTGAGGGAAGAAACCAAGAAAAACAAAGTTAACCTTTGATGTCGTCAACAGCAATTAAAGAAGGGTGTAGCAATACTGCAGCCTGGATCTTGTGAGCTTTTGCTAACTCCACAACCACCTTTGCTGATAAGCGGTAAGATTATAAGTGCATGGTTAAGGCCAAAGTGTGAGAACAAACACAATATTACTGCACTTTCAAATTTCTAGTTTAAAAATTAAAACGCTATGCAGGATCAAGCTTACCACCCCAGCAATAACCTGCAGCCCCGATGGTAGAGACTCCCTTCTCCTTCAGAGCAGCAATAACTGGTTTTGCCTCTTCAAATGCTGTTTGCTATTAAAAGAAACAATTTCTGTTTCTTAATCAAACTGTTTGACATATATTAAAAAAAAAACAAAAAGGAACCAGCTTTGAGGGCATTGAGAGCCGTTTTAATAAAAATACTGCCATTTTACCAATACTTGCTTAAAAAGCAGAGTATTCAAATCAATGTTGAGTACTGCTTCCAGGAAAAAAAATTGTGCCTGCACCGGGCGGGGGGTGATTGTCATAGTGGTAAGAAGTCGGAAGAGCATAAATGTCAAAGCACTGGAAGCTTAGGTAGTCATCTCATGTAGATATCTGAAAAATGCTCATTCAAGCTCACAACATTCTTGTGGTGTGGACCATAAAGTTTTTCTGTGATTTCTACAAAGTTGATTGATTCATTGTCTGCAACAAATAACTTAGGGTAGGAACTTTGTGACATAGACGTGGGAAACATTTCCATGCAGATAATTTCAATAACAAGTAGAAACAAGGTGTAACGAAATCATACACAAAAAAGAACTGTATAAATTGAGGAGAACAAACCGGATTATGTGACTGTAACCACATTCCAGGATTGTTGGGATTGTCAGGCTGGTATGGATCACCATGCAGGAAATCTGGTGCCACGACAAAGTAACCGGACAAAGCAACTTTGTCGGCTATCTTCCTTCATAATATAAATATTTAGCATTAGTGTCAATCGTGACTGAAGGTTAGCCCTAGCAATTAACAAATGTGCTTCAAACACTTCAAACAGAGAATAAAACACAGCTTAATTCCAGGACCAATCTGATTTTGCAACCAAGCGCTTAACAAACTCAGCATCTCTTTATGACATCCAAAATTCTACTTAGTCTGTTAGTTATCCCTTTACCCAATACATCTGGGAGCAATGCACTGTTATGTCCCTACTTCGCCCCTTTGCTGCCAGACTCCTGGGACGTGAGATTGACAGCAATAGGGAAGCACGAAGAGAGGAAAAGCAAAGGGAGAACAGCGCAAGAACACGAAGTAACAAATTTCATTCCATTTTTATATCTTGTTTCCATTCACCAAATACAAACGGTAATATATCCTCTGATCGATTTTCCCTTTGCCCAGCTAGATACTACAGCCTGTACTCACCCCGACAACAGATTACCACTACAGTAATAAACGAAATTACTATTCACCGACACTAATACAAACTCAGCCATTGGATGTCTTTCTATTTAATCTCCACCATCCGTAACATGTACATACCAATTTAGTTGAACAAATAGGCAGGTATGTAGAAAAAGACAAATGGAAGATCCACTATTCTTGTAATTCCAGTGCCCTTACTGAGAATTATCTCATAGTCAAGATCTAGTGGACCAAATTCTAAACCCTAAGCAGAGCCAAGCAATTAGCACCAGATAGTGTGTAGCAAACATACATATCAGACTTGGTATGTGGGGATGACATGTTTTGGTACTAACACCCTTTAGGCTTTAGAGACACTTTAACGAACAAAGAAAATCACTGTCGATGATACACTGGTTCATTTCTTTTGAACTTTACTAACATGTATTCCGTCACCCACTACTCATCCTACAAGTGAGAGTGGAAGTGTGAGATTGGAGAAGGTTGAATAAAGTTTTGTCACTAACAAAAATATCTGTACAATAGCAAGCAGGCAAACTAATCCCAAAGGCAGGCCTATCATCCTTATCAATGTGCAGATATTGTCACAACATGTACAAAATCAGGTATATATTAGTGTCTGGCATGGAAGGAAGGACACATTTTCTCAAAGTTCTTGATGACAACAGATTGTGTCCAAATTCTTGACGGCCATGTCCATCACTCCTCAACACTAAGCAAGCAACTAAGTGGTGGAGGTGCAAAGGAAATAACAAACCTAAGGGTTCCTTACTTCCACCACAGTTCCAGAATGTTATGGTGCATTTGGTTGGGTGTACGAGGGTGAACCGAACCGTCCCATACAGGATTTGGTTCTGTTTTTGCGTTTGGGTGGTTGAACGAAACCATTTAGTATATGATGAGATAGTACATATTCTTGGAATATTCCAAAAAGATGCAGCACCATCCCGTACGGGAATTTGGCCAAACCAATCGGTCCAGGACAGGATCGTTCACTCGTACCATCTCTCAAACCAACCTCATCCCTCAATCCAATCTCATCCCTTCAACCAAACATCACCTCGTACCATCCTGTATCATTTCATCCAACCAATCAAATAAAATCTTGTATTATTCCATTCAGACAACAAAACACCTTCTCTGCATCATCATTCAGGATCATCCCATCCATCCTGTTCCATCCTATCCCATTCATCCTTGTACACCCAACCAAACGCACCCTTAATCTCACTCGGTGCAGGGATTTCCCTTTCTTGCAAATAAGAGCGTATAAAGAACAGCAAAATTAAATAGTAGACCACGGTGTACCTCAGGTTTGGCGCCTCGAATCCTGCAAACGGAAATGGTTTTCGGTAGTCATTATCTGTAAAAAGTGGAAGAAGATTTTAGTCCTTGTAGTTTAACACGATCAGTTACCGAAGGCGTCGGAGATGAGGACGATGGCAGCCTTGGCGTCGGCGGAGCCGGCGACGTACGCCTTCTGCCCGCCGAAGTCGTCGACGACCTCGCCCCTTCCGCCGGCGGGGTTCAGCGCCGGTGGGTTCTCCCAGCAGTGCGAGCTCGCCATTGAACTCTCTCGTTTTGGATTTTGGAATCGGAATGGTTTTTATATGCCTGCCGGTGACCTCACCGATGACGTTACTTCGATGCTGAGCTCTGCTCGTTTGTCAGGTTGCTGCGCGCAGCGCGAAGCCTGAGCAGAACTAACCCAGTACGGCGAGAACTGGGGGCGGGTTCTCTGCATTGCAGCTGTAATAGTACTCCGACGTCTAAAGTGCATCTCCGATTATGGATAGAAATCTAGACGATAATCGGTGAAATTTTGCTAAAATTTTGGATTTCAAATCCTACCGGATTTAAAATTCTATCTGGATTAAAAAAATAAATTGCTACAATAATCTCAAAAAAATTTAAAATTTTTTGACCCTTTTTAAACTTTTGTGACCAGATTTGGTCCAATAACTCTTAAAAAAAGTAATCTTCTATAAAAATTTGTTGCAAAACCAAAATTTTGATATATTTTAAAATTTCGGAAGAAACACTGTCAGATTTTTATAAAATTATACAAGCTTGGTAATGATCTGAAAATTTATGGTACTATTTTTAGTAGTTTAGGATCATACATAAAATTTTTTAAAATAATTGAACTTCATTTTTTATCTTTAAAAAACTAAAAACAGAATGAACATAATTGGGATAGTAACCTTGTTAAAATTTTATAAATTTGATCGAGTGTGATCATGATTCAAAATTTTTATGAGAGTTTAATAATTTCCTCAGTACCATTCTATAAAATTTTCAAAAAAATTTAACTTTTTTTTTTGCTCAATCAAATCTATATAAGCATTAAACTTCATTTGTTATATTTCAAAAATCAAAAATAGAAAGAACATAAATGGTATAGTGCCTTGTAAGAATTTTATAAGTTTACTGGAGTGTGATCATGATTCAAATTTTTTATGAGATCTTAAGCATTTCTATAACACCCTTCTATAAAATTTTCAAAAACACTAAATCTTTTTTTATTGCTAAAGCAAATCTATATATTGATCGTCATGCTTTCTTCAGGACATAACACTATCAAAATTTTTAAAAATTCTTTAAGCTTGATCATCATCTAAACATTTTATATAAATATTTATGATATATCAGGACCATCCACAAAAAATTTCAAAAATTTTCAACATGGTTTGAACTATTTTTTATTTGCTAGTAAGGCTTTTATGAGGACAGTAGCACTGTTCAAGTTTTTGTAAATTCCTCAAACTTGATCATCATTTGAAAATTTTATGAAAATATTAAGGATGTGTTAAGACCATCCAAAAAAAATTTTCAAAATTTTCTAACGTGGGTTTTTCATTTTTCATTCGGCTCAAACTTGTCGGTCAGCGTTTTATTAAGACAGTAGCAATTTTCGAATTTTAAAATTTTCTCATATTTTATAATCATTTGAATTTTTATGGTAACATAAATGATGTGTCAAAAACCACCAATTTTTTTTTTAAAAAAAATCAACATCATTTGAACTATTTTTCGTTAGTTGAAATTTGCCGAGATTTCGGCAATTTCGGATTCGGAAATTTTGGTGCAAAAAATTCCAGATTTGAATTTTGTCCACATTTCATCCAAAATAACGAGATTTTGCCAAAATTTCGGACGGTAATGGTATGAAAACCGAAAACGAAATTTGAAACCCTGTCTCTGATACATGAAAAAGGAAAAAGGCTTCCATTTAATTTTGGTTCCTAAAATGCAGTGTCACTTTAAACTAGTTTGCCTCTATTTAATTTATGTTCCTTAGATGTAGTGTCGCTTTAAACTAGTTTCCCATCTTACAATAACAGTACACGTAATCACTCAAGTCTAAAAACAGTAGTTTTGACCAATGTTGACCAACTTGGCCTACTAACTCGGCATCTAACGTAGCCAAAGTCACGTTTGGACCTCACATGTCTGTCCTACCTCCTCTTTCCCATCTCTCCCTTTTTTCTCTCTCCTTCCATTTTCCTTCCCTTTCATTCTACTTAAACCTTTGTTCCCGCTACCGCATGGCACCACCACCAACATCCTTCCTCGCCGCCAAGACATCACCATGGAGCATCACCACTAGAGTCCTCCACCCCGAAGTTGCCGTCGTAGCCCATAACCTCCCATCGTGCCCTCTCCCACTCCCAAGCCACCGCCGCCGCACCACCTTGTCATGCCGCCGTCTTTGTCCAATTGAACCACTACATCATCTTCCTCACCGCAACCTAATTCTAATGTGCACGCCAACCTGAAGCCGCTGCCAATGACGAGGTGTTGAGCTTTGCCGCACATCGATCTCCGTCCGTGGTGTCACAATGAAATTGCCCTTAGCTATATCTTCCTCTCTCCCTCTTTGACGTTTCTCCTCACTCAATTGACAATCCCGAGCATCGGGTCTATGCCGACCACTGAGAACA
The DNA here is from genome assembly GCA_036346375.1 of Guadua angustifolia. Classification (NCBI taxonomy): domain Eukaryota; kingdom Viridiplantae; phylum Streptophyta; class Magnoliopsida; order Poales; family Poaceae; genus Guadua; species Guadua angustifolia. Next base: position 21,712,450 of record CM070508.1, read on the forward strand.
ATCATGGCCATCCCCCCTTTGTGTGTCTCTTCCAAATGGGCCATGTACTCTTTATCTCTAGTGTGCCTATGGAGACAAAACCACCACTATCTGGTTCTACTCCTTCATATGGTTCTATTTTTACGGTCATCACCGGCATCGCCAATAGAAGGCCTCTCCACCTCTCCTTTTGTTTCTCAATAAGGGAGAAAAACAGGAGGCACTAACATGTGAGGCCAGTCCATCCTAGAAGTGGACTGAGATCCAATGTAGTCCCGTAGGGACTTCAACTTAAGAAGTTTCCGCACAGAGCGTTGGATAAAAAACAACGGTCTAGATCTTTCTAGGAACACTGTACAAAAACAATGCATGATTTTTCACTGTAGTATTGCAATGTTAGCCAATCTAGACTGTTCGTTGCCTCCATCATATAATCCTGGCCTACAGGTATTGCTTAAGTAGCCGTCGCAGTCCCTGTAGGGACTGCACGGGATCCTTGCACTACAAGAAAACGATAATTTTTCGTTGGCTAAAGATATTTCGTCGGCTCTACACAGGCCGATGACAATAATAAAGTATTTTCATCAGCCCAAGGTAAGCCGACGAAAATATATTTATTTTCCCTGTGCGCCGCTGCCCACCCACCCTCCCCACTTCACTGGCCGCCGCCCTCCCTGAGCTGATTTTAAGTGGTATCCATCAATATATTTATTTTAAGTGGCCGTTGCTCTGAGAATATTGCTCTGATACCCATCAATGTTATCGATATTTCCTTTAAGTGGTATCAATCCTTTATGAGTTGATTTTAAGTGGTATCAATTGAGCCTTTATTCACTCCATATGTTTACAAGTGGTATCTTTGAGTTTTTCTTTTCTCCAAGTGGTATCATGGATCTTATTGTCATTTCTTCTAAGTGATATCCTTGATTATTTGGATTATTTTTTTAGTGGTATCATTGAATTCAATTATTTCCTACAAGTGGTATTTCATTGCTTCTTTGTAGCATTATTGCGATACCCACATTCTTGATTAAGATTTTTCCTCGCAAGCTAAAATTGTAAGTTCAACCGCCTAAGATTTCTCTGTGTGAGAATCTTTATGTGTTGTAATTCATAAAAGAGGAAAATATCTAGTTGAGCATTTGTCTTAAATCAAAAATTTCAAAATGCTCATTTCTTTTGGTTCTTCAAGCAAGCCTTTGAGATTAATTTTTACAAGTGGTATCTAACCTCTCAAGTGGTATTCTTTTCGGGTTCCTCGTTTAATCCCATTAGGCAAATTTGTTGAATTCTTCAAAAGAATCATGTTAAATGTTTGCAAAGCCTAATAAAATGAGGAGTGATTTATTTGAATGTGTTTCAAATAAACCGTGTGATACCCTTACTTCGTTTTTATGCTTATCTTTACAAGTGGTATCTGTTTTACGAGTGGTATCCACAAACCCAAATATGGTCTCTTTTCGAGTTTTTCCTTATTTTTAGACCATATTTTAAATAAAAACTTGTTTTACTTCTTGAATGACCTTTCAAGTTTTTATTTGGCTTAATTCTTCAAATTCCACTCCAAGGTCATAAGTATGCATTCAAATTCTTATATGATCTTCATTAAAAAGAAATGGTTAAATGCTAAAAAGGGGAGAATGTTTTTCCAAGTTAAATACCAAAAAAAGGGAGAGATAATGATAAATCTTATTAATGATTAATGTTTAAATGCCAAAAAGGAGGAAGAATGTATTTCAAGTTAATCTTTTAGTTTTTCCATTTTTGGTGCTTAATGCCAAAAGGGAGAGAATTAGGAAGCTTAATGTCATTTGGTTTAAAAAGTAAGCTTGATATGATTAAGGGGGAGAATTAATATGCATATGTGTTCAATTAGCTTAAATTCTCTCGATATGTTAGTTTTAATCCAAATGTGCTTATTAAGCTTGGATTTGTCATTATTCACCAGAAAGGGGGAGATTGTAAGTTCAACCTTCATTAGTTATGATTTTGGTGTTAATGACAAATCTAATCTTGTGTTAATGACAAATCCAATATTAAGTTTATCCCCTAATGCGATAGTGTTATTAATGACAATCCTATATCGAGACTAACATGTTTGTTTAGAATATCTTTGTTTAGTCTCATCGCATTGAAAAATGGAAAACCCAAGGTATGTTTGCATATTCATTCTAATATTAGTTGCATACTTTGGAGTCAAGTTAAAGTATGAATATCCCCATTATATTAACCACAAACGTGCATCATGTTTCCTAATCCACACATTACATGGATGCACATATTTAGGGGGAGTTTGTAGTTCATCTTGAAAATCTCTTTGTATTGATCGATTCGTTGTTGACACATATAAGGATCAAGAAAAGAAACTAAATCCTTGAGTATATATTTAAATTGCCTAGTTATAAGTATACTCATGGTAATATAGGATATACTCCAATACGATTAAATTGGATATGTGCATATTATGTCCAAGTCAATTGTATCTATGCACATATACATGTGGGGTGTATTCTATAGTTGATGATTTAGAGTAATGATCATTTCCATATAGTTTACATATAATGGATCATTACTTTTCATCAACATGAGTATATGAAAACTTGTGTAGTTAATATATACTCACATCAATTTAAATGATAATTTAAATTGAGTTCATTTGTCTTGTTAATCATTAAAGAACACTTCATCATGTGTTGATGGTGTTTTGTGATTAATTGAGGACAAATGAATAGTTCTTAAGTATAATAAAGCATGAGTTGCATTATTGTACTTAAGACACAATTAAATCATTTTAATTGATTTAGGTTGTGCTCAATTGATCTAAAGGCATCCATTATGTGTTAATGGAGTGCAAGAGATAATTGAGACAGCCATGCATCTTGGACTAACTATTTGTATGAGTTGTGATTAAGTTAGGTCCAAAGATTGATGAGATGATGAGAACGGGACAAGGACGGCATCATGAGTTGATGGGCGTCAAGAGTGGATCCCGAAGATAAAGAAGGGTAACGATCCCAGGGGAATATCAAAGTGATGATCATAAAGACCCCAAAGGGGATTGCTTGTGCGCGGCGGCGAAGGTATAACTAGATAGGCTAAGGACTTTGTAATCTTTGAGTCTAGAGTTTTATCGCCGTGCTATTAAGAGGGGTCGTTCCCTTTGCTTGAGCTTCATCATGTGTTGGTGATCTCATTCCGCGTTCACTCGAGCTCAAACCATTTGGATTTGGTTTTTGCATTTGGTTTAAACCATTTGGCATGTGTTGCGAATGGGTTAAACTTATGCTTGGTTGCATTTGGTTTTCGCATAATGCTTTGATTTGCATGTGTTGCAAATAGGATAAGCTAGTGCGTTGGCTTTTGCGTGAAGTTCACCTTTGCATGTGTTGCATTAGTTGACGCTTCATGTTTTGGTTCGCAAAACAATCTTTCTAAAACTTGTGTTTGCTTGGAGCTAAGTTTTGCATGTGTTGCAAAAGGAGAGAGCTCAAGCATGATTTGATGTTTGTGTGTTTGTATGAAGCTAGAGGCTTGCATGTGTTGCGAGTAAAGAGCTCATACGTGTGATTTGATTTTGGTGTGAAGTTTGGTTTTGGTGTTGCATTGAACTAGAGAATTGCATGTGTTGCAATTAGAGAGTTCATGCATCTTGATTTGATGTTGCTTGGAGCTAGACTTTTGCATGTGTTGCAAAGAGTAGTGCTCAAGCATGAGATATGTTTATTGTGTTGTTTGCAAGTTCAGTTGTCGAATAAACTGAGGTTTATGAGTCCGGAATTCCGAGAGTATGTGAGTGGGGCTTGCAACGGGTGTTGGCAAGTTGACCGGGTCTTGTGTTGACCTTCACATGGCTAGGGGAATTAATCTCATAAACACGGGTTTGATTTGCTTAATACGTTTTGCAAATAGATCTTGAGGTGGTTGTGAAATGTGTTTTCATAATTTGGTTTGAATTCTTTGAGCATGAGCTAAGTTGGTGCAAATGTGTTTTGCACGTGTGTATGATCATGTGTTGATCATCTTTGTGGCTCAAAGAATAAGTTTGGTTTTTGGAGAAATGGATTTGGAGTTTGAAATCTGGATTTTCTCCTGTGGCGACTATCAAGATAGTCTGGAGCGGTAGTAATGCATGGCGGTACTACCGGGGTATTTGTTTAGCGGTAGCTTTTGGCGAAGGCGTTTCTTTGTTGAGAGGTTGGCGGCATTGCATTGTGAGGGAGTAGTACCGCTATGGAAGTGATACTCTCGGCCTAAGGCACCGTAGGTATTTTCCATCTTGGTGATTTTTGGTGAGTCGAGGTAAGACTACTGCTGGAGGAGGAGCGGTAGTCAGTAGAGTCGGTACTACTGCCCTCGAGGCGGTAGTCTATAAAAGTGTCCGATTGGCCGACCGTTGGAGCTACTGGGCAGTACTATCGCCCTAGAGGGCGGTACTACCGGCCCTTAGAGGGCGGTAGTACCGCATTTGCTGAGTTTTGCCCATTTCGCCCCCAAACGGCTAGTTTTCTTGGTGGGGGCTATAAATACCCCCTTGGGGGGCTTGGGGCTAATGTTGCTGGTGTTGTTGCTGTTGTGGGAGTTGTGTGCATGTGTTGCTCTTCTCCTTTGCTTCTTGAGCTTAAGAGTGAGACTAATTGCATTTGTTGCAATTAGGAAGTGGTTTGGGTACCTCTTGTGCATGTGTTGCACTTGAGGAGGCCTTGTGCATGTGTTGCACTTGGTGATCACCGAGGAGCGCATTTGTTGTGCCCGGTGAGGTTCAAGCGAAGGAGCGGCTTGTTACTCTTGGAGGTTGCCGACTCCTAGACGGCGTAGGCGTCGTGCGCGGGAGCTCTCGAGGTGTGAGAAGCCCCGGCGAAGTTTGTGAAGGTTCGGGTTGAGCCTACGCGCGAGCGTGAAAAACCACGACTAGTGGAAAGAGGCGGGTGCTCGAGCGGGAGCCGGTCCAAGTGTGGGCTAGCCTCAACGTGGACTAGGGGAGACCGGCAAGTCTCCGAACACCACGGAAAAACATCGGTTGTCCCTTGTCTCTTTACTTTCAAGTATTTACCTTGTGCATATTATTGATTGCTTGAATGTATTAGAATTGCTTAGTATTAATTGATTGTTCAATTTAGCAATTCTAGTGTAGAGACTTAATTTAGATAGTGCACTAGTGAGCCTAGTTGATTTAGGCTTTAAATTGTCAAAACCTATTTATCGCTTCCGCATATATCTTTGATTAGGTTTTGACTTAGGGGTGTATTAGAGCGAAAGGATTAGAGAGCGATTAATTTTGTAAAACGCCTATTCACCCCCCCTCTAGGCGCATCCTCGACCCTACAGCAATTCACACCATAGAACTTTTAGGAGCTGGTGGCTGAGGACTAGGGATGAAAACAGAACAAAAACGGTCGGTAAATAGTCGTTCCGTTTCTACATCTTTTACCGGTAATAGAAACGAAATTGAAAACCCCAGAAACATATGCGAAACGGAATGAAGCGAATACGGAAACGAAAGTGGAAAATTCCACAAGAACATAGTACATGATCACAATATACATGACCGCAAAAACAATGTAATTCATTCCACCTATAAGGCGGATACAAGAACAATGTTATGTTCACCGGTATCACTAGGAAGTTTTTTTTCTCAAGTTTGTCAGCTAAAGGCTTGCTATTTGTCCCTTAAATCATACCATCATGTCCTCCTCCATATTATTATCATCAACATCCTCTTCCTCCTCCAACTATAAATGTGGAACACCCTAAAATTTGTATATTATTGTTCAATGTTTATTTATGATTTCTTGAGATTTATCATGGATTTTCTGGAGTTCATAAACGCCATTTTACTATTTTTAGATTTACAAAATTAATTTATTTATGAAAAATGAAATCAAAATTATGCTATAAATAATTTTTTTAGGTTTAAAATGTTCCAAAGTATTTTTAAGAATTTTTTCGGAATTTTTGAACTCTATTTGATATTTTTTATAAAGCTATTTTTATTTCTAAAATTATTTTAATTCGAAAATAAATGTAAATCCTCCGTTCTCTTTTTTTGGCCAAGTTTCCTATGGAATTTACGGTTTCATCTATCTGAATTTCATTTCATTTAAAATGACTCTCCGTTTCGTTTCGACAAAAAAATTTTTCGATTTATCGAATTTCGTTTCCGTCGGAAATAGCTCTCCCATTTCCATTTCTGACAAAAAAATTATGTTTCTGTTTCTATTTCTATTTCTTAAAAAAAAAAGCTTTCGTTTTTATTTTTCTCCGAAACGGTCGAATATTCCGTTTTCGTTTTCAACCATACTAAGGGCCCACTAAGCCCAAATTATAACCAAAAAGAGATATCGGGGAAACAAAAAACGAAATCGCAAGCACGGAAATGTGTACCTCAGATTCGGTGGCCGAACCTGCAAGGAGAAGACGGAAAGGGTTGTTAGTCCGTAACTTGTCAACGTGCTCAAAGAAAGGACCAGGAGGAGTAGAAAAGGAGATCCGAGGGGAAATCAAGGTCAATCAATCACCAAAGATGTCGGAGATGAGGACGACGGCGGCCTTGGACCCGGCGGGGCGGCGACGACGCTACTGAGCCCGCCGGTTGTCGACGACCTTGCCCTCACGGCGTGAGGTTCGGCGTCGGGGTTCGCAGAAGATCGCTGGCTTGCCATTCTCCTTCCCTCCTCACCTCACGCCTATCTCCTCCTCGCTCCTCTTCCTCCTCTCTGGTTGCGGTGATGCCGTGATGGGCCGTAGTGTCTGAGTGTTTCGATTGGAAGTGAGCGAGGACAACGCAACGGGACATAAATGGGGGCCGGCCAGGCCGCTCGATTGATGGCGAAGAATTGAATTTATTCGCATCCTGTGGCTACGGGAGAGCTGGACAAGGATCGAGGCGAAATATTCTCGACTTTCGGGCTGAAAAGGAAAGGGATCGGAGGGAGACGTGGCTGGTTTTGTATGGACCGATAGAGGCAGCGAGTGCCGAGTGACATCAGTGCTAATACAATGAATTTGATTTTCTTGTTATATATACTAGTTGAACTGTCAGTGCTTAGGGCATCTCCAATGGTACTAGCTATAAAAAATGTTCATATCATCTATAGATAGCATATAGACAACATCTCCAATGAATTAGCTATAGCATTGTCTATAAAATTAAATATTGGCCCACATGTAATAGGTAATAAGTGCCTTGGAATCAGTTATAGCCTGGCTATGCATTAGTAGCCGGTCTATATCTCTCTCCTCATTTTCTCCCTTCCACCTAAACAAAATGCTGAGATGGCACCCTTATAGCTAGCTGAAGTGGCACCATTGGAGATACCCTTATACAATGGATTTGATTTTCTTTTTATATATAAGGGTTGTTTGGTTGTCTGATTCACGTGATCAGGCTCATGGGAGCTAGAACTAGCGTTTGGTTGCTCATTGTATCGCGTGAGTCTGTACGCACGTATGCAAGATGGTTGTTTGGTTGCCTACGCGCGATGCGGATGCCAGATCAACACGATGCACAAAACACTCGCAGCCAGACTCGTGGGAAACGAGCTCCATGACCGTTTCCCCAGAGTCAAGTTAGGGCGGTGCAGGCTCTCGCGGTCAGGATCTTACGAGACGGCAACCAAACAGCCCCACACTAGTTAAACTCCGTTGTTTTGTTTCGAATAAAAAAAGTTATATTACTTTGGCACGTCAAGTCGATCGTTTGGATCGGCCTACGCAGTACATACCCTTGCTTCGTCTCCCTTCTCCGTCACATCACGCCTCCGCTTGCCTTTCACTATTTTTTATTTTTTTGTTAGAAAACTTTTTTAGATATATAATTTATTTGTTACTATATTATTTTTTCTCTTAAAGAATATTTAAGGAGATGCAATCTGTTTGTTAATATATTATTTTTTCTGTTTTATTAGTGATTTTCTTTAGTAAGGTGGAGTAGAGAGATAAATAACACCACAAGTAGTTTCTTTTGATGCAGTAAAGATATGATAGAGGATTTTCCAAATTCACCTGTGTTTCATTTTTCATTTGATGAAAGTTTGACACCGCGCCCTCTATGCTTAGAGTATGTATAATGATATGATGTTAGCTGTCTATATGCTTTGCCATGTAATTTTTCTGTGGATATAGAGAAGACAGAGAGAGTATAGATGTCTCTTCGTGAATAGATGATCATATAGACAACGTAAAATACTATTATATAAGTTATCGTCTATAATAACATGTTTTTATGTCGTAATTAAAAGATCGTAATATCTCATAAAGATAACTTTAAGATGCCATCCATTGTAGAGGTTATCTTTAATTTTATTTTTAGATGATATAGAAAAGTATATAGACAATAGTTATCTCTACTACTGTACACGCTCTTATGGGAATTAGTTGCATTGGCCCATCTAGATCTGGTCAAAACTAGCCTAGCTCCATGAGATGGGCCTGGGCTACTCTATAGTCCTATAGAGGTACCCCATTTGGAGCTTGACCTTTAGGCGGAACCACTAATCTGCAATGCTTGGCACTATCCATCTCATTTTGGAGCTCTTGACTATGGCACGTTCGTTTTTCCCATTTTAGAATTGAGCTTGCATTTACTATCCTCAAGCATACTCTATGACTTCTACAATATTTACCGACTATAGTAAGATTTCACAGTTAAAGCTTTGGTGGAACTATCCGTGTAGCTGTTATACAATTGTAATATCTATGTTATGTAATTGCAATTGATTTATTATATATATATATATATATATATATATATATATATATATATATATAGAGAGAGAGAGAGAGAAATGCTAGCTTGCTCTCAAGAGCACAGTCTAACCGTGCTCTCGAATTTCCAACCGCACGATGTAGGCATCGAACGGTTCACCTGCGCGCACCCCTCCCACTCTCGATGAAACGGCGCCCCTCCCACTCTCGATGAAACGGCACCATCTCCTCCGTTTTACCCCGTCCCCATCGCGACCTGCGCATGCGACGCTGCCCACGCGAGGAACCCTCCCGCCGCCGCCGTCACGTACATGGCGCGTCCTCCTCCTGAGCTAGAAAATAATTCCTATGGCAACGGAGACGTGGCTGCCCGGAAGCAGCAAGAGGTGGCAGGAGAAGGCGCCTCAAAAGGTTAAGCTTGGTTCTGTTTACCCTAATCTGATCTCTCCCACTCTAGTACCAAATCACAATTATGGTCTGCTTGGATTAATTAGGATTCTAAACCACATATATGAAGCTAAGTCAATCTGATAGTTATTGCATGGTGCTAGCTCTTTATACGGTTGCTTGAAGTAGGCTACAATATACCAAGATTATCAAGTACACATGTAAATACATATGAATTCTCGATGTTCTAGTGCTATCACGAGAAAATGTAAACTAACAGTTTCCTTACATAATACATATGAATTTCGATGTTCTAGTGCTATCACGCAGATTTCTACAACTCGAAGCAGTAAAGATCGACATCGTGATGGTTCATCATTTATTGGTGACGTTGAACCAAGAGAATCAGATGTTCGAACATGTGGATTGTAGGCTCAAGTATGCGAAAGATGTGGAGATTAACCTGTGTTTGCAATGTAGTCAATCGAACCTCCACTATAGAGGGGCGAGTTTGGCATGCCATCATTGAAGATCGCTATAGGGGATGAGCAAGGCACAAAATGTATGTTCATCTTTGGCTACTAGTCGTAGTAGCGACTAGCAGTTGGTTAAGGATGTCAATCTTTATTTTCACCTCAGATAACAAGATTTATGAATGTCACTACAACTAACATCACAATGCTTAGTCTATTGAAAACTTGAATCAAAAGTTTTACATTCATAAACTGCACCTGCACAGTTGTTGCCACTTCTAAATTGCATCCAGTTACCTTCCTGCATAAACTTTGTAGGCTCTTCTTTCCGGCTGTTCGGCTGGTGGTCTAGCAGCAATACTACATTGTGACCGATTTCGTGATTCGCTTCAAAGCGGCAAAGGTCAAGTGCTTTTCTGATGCTGGTTATTTGTTGATGGGTAAGTTCTGTATTATTGGTAATTAATTGGTGCCTTTAGAGTAACCAGCGTTTAGAGTAACCAGCGTGCTAGTTATCATGAATATTTTATATTTTCTATTGCATGTTTCATTACTTTTGTCGTTGGCAGATACAGGCATTATGTCATATTTTTACTGTACTAAATTGAGATCTTCCACAAAGTGAGAATTGTTGTTGTCATTGCAGGAAGGATATTTCCGGCAAAAATTTTGTCAGAACATTCACTTTACCTCTTCATTCTAAAACAGAATGTAAATTAATAGAATTTCAAACTCTTATAGAAAGAAAACTAGAAGCAAATTTGAATAAATTCTTGTCAATTTCTATTCGATATATTCATCATTTTAAATTATACTTTATACATACATGTGAAACATATCTCGAACGATGGCGATTTACGAATCATGTCTTGTCACTTGAAGTAGCTTGTCTTTTTTATAGAAAACTTTGATAACTGTAAACCCCAAATTCCGAACTTAAGTTTGAGTGAATTTGCATCAGGGAACTCTCCTTCGATCAGAAATGTTCGTGCCAGCAAATTGCCAAGTCCCAACTGTTGATTAATGAAGAAGGCATCCGGCCATGCATACTCCACTGACATCAAGGGGCACCGTCTCCCTGGACTGGAGACCCCCCGCACCCCAAAAAAAAATTTATCGGGGGAAAAGCAGAGCAGAGCAGCAAGAAGCCAGCAACGTGTTCAGCTCATCTCCTGAGCAAGAAACAGAGAATGCAATTGCAGACCAGTTCGAATTGTTGAAGCTTCAGCCCATGGATCTACCTGTTGTATTTTTGTCATGTGATTGCAACAAAAACCAGCAGGTTGTAAGGTCATGCTTTTTAGCATCCTTTTGTAATTCTTGGTTGGTAAATTGAATTTGTTATCATGTACACAAGGCCTTGTATTCTTGCTACAAAAACATTCTAAGTGGAAGTATAGTTCAGATCAATATCTTCATATCCACCATCCAAAAACATTTTAAGCAGTACTTGCATCATCATCTTTGTAAAGATCAATATCTTCAGATCCATCATCCAAATCCGTGTTTTCGCATTCTTGCGGGCTATTCTCTTCTCCCTCTTTTCCCTTTCCTTTCAAGTTCCGTTGCTGGAAAATCCTAACAAAGTGTAAGTAACAATTCAAGAAAAAAAATATGAAATATCAACATGCGAGTTAGTAAGTAGTAACTAGTACCGGGCAAGTTCTAGCATTGTGCCCTCCTCTCTTGCTACCACAAATGCCACATGTTCGTGGTTTCTTTGCATCCGAGCGTGGTTCAGAAGGTGGCTTAAATCTCTGTGGTTGCTTTCTCTTTCCCTTGCATTGCGATATTGGTGAATCTAAAATCTTTTGAGAATCTACAGTTGCACATGTGCCAATCTCACATGTTTGGGTCTCTTCATGAATAGGCAGCCCTTGCATTTGCGCCTCGGCGACATCCAATATTCCCTGAAATTGTCTAAAAGTATCACTAGACTTTGATGCCATTTTCAGTAATTTCATCACCCTAGGCTTGAGTGTAGCAAACCTAATTTCTTCTTGCTCTTGAGTACCCCCGAACTCCATGCTCCTCTCCAATTTTGATCTTTTCACACTTGAATTAGCCTCTTTGCACCACCGTTTCATTATATATCTAGTAGGTAGATGAAACATATGTACATGATGCATGACCTTAATGGCATGTGAACAAAGCAAACCGTCAAACTCATAACCTTTGCAACTACAAGAAACTAGCTCCTCTGATTTGTTGATCTGTACCATGTAGGTTTCCGGAACCATTTTTTCAATCATTGGATGGTAATTAATGGTCACCTCATACATGGCTTCCTTTTCAATCTCTCTAATTTGTCCAAGCTGGGAATTTTTTAAAATTTCCTTGAACACTCTGAACATTTTGGTTGTGTAGAACTGAGATGCGTCTCTCTCAATTCGATGTAGTGACAAAAAACTTGGTACAACATTGAGACAAGCAATATCCTCATCACTTTCTTTTGCCAAATACCATCTATCATCTTCTCAACATGTAAGACAAGTTCATACATAGATGTATGGTTGTTGGTCCACAATTTCAAAGCGAATTGGCACTTTCACTTCTTTGTGATGTTGACATATTAGCAAAAATACACCTCTAAAGAATCTTTGGAACCCACTCGGACCGCTTTTCATACATAACCTTCAGTGCCGATTATTCACTAAACCATGATTTGAATCATGGTCTGTCAAACCCTCCTCAAATTCGGATATTTGTGATGCTACGGTTTATAACTCGCTTCAACTCATCTTCAAAACCCGGCTTCATGTTATAAAGGACTCCCAAATGATCCTTGCTTTTCTCATCACATGCCATTGGCAAGATCGATGTATTGTGTTGCGAAAGACCTCTTTGATAGCAATTCTCATCGCGGGATCTTGATCGGTAATAATAGCTTTTGGTTCCTTCCCATACATGGCTTTTAACCAAGTTTGGAACAACCATACAAACCCTGCTTTGTCCTCCGACCTTAGCATTGCAATCCCAAATATAATAGACATTCGATGATGATTCACACCAATGAAAGGTGCAAGAGGCATGCTGTACCTACAATTAGCATAAAAAATACTTAAATGAAGAATTCTATTGATCTAAAATCAACAGCAAAGAACATTGATCATATTTTGTAACAATACCTATTTGTTTGATAGGTCGTGTCGAAAGTGACAACATCTCCAAATTCTTGGAATGCTCTTCTTGCTCGACCATCAACCCAAAACAAATTCTTTAAATGACCACTTCCATCCACGTCAACATCGTAAAAAAATTCAGGATCTTCTTCTTTTTTCTTCTGAAAATGCACCAATGTAGCTTCTACATCCATACCAAGAAGTTTTCGTTTTTCACATGCTATCTCATTACTCACATCCTTCTTTTTGAATCTCAGATTTTTCTTACCACCATGCCTAACACCCAAGTACTCATGTATTTTTGTGGTCTTAATATTTTGAGCATGCAAATCTTTTATAACTTCCTTATCCTCATCATCCATGTATCTATGGGAGCGTAGGTTCCTTTTTTTGGAAGGAGAGGTGACCATTGGATGGTTATGATCATCTTCAAAAACACTTATTTTCCAAACTCCATCTTCCAACTTGATACACATGCGTGCGTTTTGCACCGTAGTTTAGCGTAGTTGCACCTCGCTTTTCGGGGTTTTATGACCAACAGCAGTTCTCAATTGAATTTTGTGGCACGTTGGTATTTCTTGAATAGCCTGCCTTCGAGCAAAACCACCTCTCGGATGTGACATCCCCTGATTTGGATTTGTAGTGAAGCGCATTCGAAAAGCATAGTCGTTGTAGAAAATCTTTGCATCATCTTTTGATAAAAATTCCTTACCCACAAAGGGAACAAATTGTAAGTGTTCATGAGGATCAGTTTCATCTCCAAGTTGTTATGTGCCGATGTTCAATTCTTCTGTGACAATTTCATCAATAGCCTCCATGCTAGTTTCTGCACAAATTTATTACACGCAAATCAATATATGTTGGGGATGTATTGGACAGTGCATAGCTAGCTCATACATTTAAATGAATGCCACTTAAATGTATGTTTCTAGGAGTAAATGATGAACCATCACAGTATCTGATCTTTACTCTGTTCCAGTTGTAGAAATCTGCGTGATAGCACTAGAACATCAGGAATTCATATGTATTATGTAAGGAAACTGTTAATTTACATTTTCTGCGTGATAGCACTAGAACATCAGGAATTCATATGTATTTACATGTGTACTTGATAATGCGGCTATATTGTAGCCTACTTTAAGCAACCGTATAAAGAGCTAGCACCATGCAATAACTATCAGATTGATTGTGTTGTCAATATGTACAGTTTAATTTAATGCAAACTAAGAGTTTCAACACAAATAGCTCAATTTTTAGGGCTATTGATCATAGAATTGTTTGGCAAATCTGGAAATACTTTCCCATGTCAGTAATTCACTAGAAATTAGTACAAGAAACCGAATATGATTTGGAAAATAAGGCCTATCTATATCTATTTGCTAATCCCCATATTGACAACACAATCAATCTGATACTTGAGCCTACAATCCACATGTTCAGAACATACAGATTCTACTGGTTCAACGTCACTAGTAAATGATGAACCATCACAGTATCTGATCTTTACTCTGTTCCAGTTGTAGAAATCTGCGTGATAGCACTAGAACATCAGGAATTCATATGTATTATGTAAGGAAACTGTTAATTTACATTTTCTGCGTGATAGCACTAGAACATCAGGAATTCATATGTATTTACATGTGTACTTGATAATGCGGCTGTATTGTAGCCTACTTTAAGCAACCGTATAAAGAGCTAGCACCATGCAATAACTATCAGATTGACTTAGCTTCAGATATGTGGTTTAGAATCCTAATTAATCCAAGCAGACCATAATTGCGATTTGGTACTAGAGTGGGAGAGATCAGATTAGGGTAAACAGAACCAAGCTTAACCTTTTGAGGCGCCTTCTCCTGCCACCTCTTGCTGCTTCCGGGCAGCCACGTCTCCGTTGCCATAGGAATTATTTTCTAGCTCAGGAGGAGGACGTGCCATGTACGTGACGGCGGTGGCGGCGGCGGGAGGGTTCCTCGCGTAGGCAGCGTCGCATGCGCAGGTCGCGATGGGGACGGGGTAAAACGGAGGAGACGGTGCCGTTTCATCGAGAGTGGGAGGGGCGCCGTTTCATCGAGAGTGGGAGGGGTGCGCGCAGGTGAACCGTTCGATGCCTACATCGTGCGGTTGGAAATTCGAGAGCACGGTTAGACTGTGCTCTTGAGAGCAAGCTAGCATTTCTCTCTCTCTCTCTCTCTCTCTCTCTCTCTCTCTCTATATATATATATATATATATATAAGACTTATATTAGGCCTATTATCACTGACGGTTTTCAAAAACCGTCTATGATGGCTAATTATAACAGATGGAACCGTCAGTGATGCTACCATGCAAATCACTGATGGTTTTTGGTTAAAACCGTCAGTGATGAGACTCACATCATTGACGGTTTTATCAAAAAACCGTTAGTGATGACTGTATTCACATCAATTTTCTGAAAATAAATACAAAGAGTCCCGACCTACTTAGTGTTTTTAGGGTTTTTCGAGCTATTTTTGAGATGGCTATGATTGAGAGGTGATCTAATGAAAGGACACCGTGGATTTAGAAGTGTGATTGTAGATCCTTTTGTTCTAAATAATCTAAGGTTAGTAATTGGTTCTAATTGCATTATATTGAAAATCTAACTTGGTAAAGAGATAATTGAAGATAGTTTAGATATAGTTTGGTGTAGATCCATTTGTTCTTTCTAATCTAAAGTAGTAATTGGTTCTAAATGCATTATACACAAGATGTAGTTAGTTAGGTAAAGAGAGAAATGAAGATGCTAAGTTTATATATATATAGGAAAATGGTTCTATACTCTTGGGAGTATGTACTCTCACCTTCAATATACCGCTTAAATGATATTATTATACCTCTTTATCCTTTTGAGTATACTCTAACACTAATTATAAGATACTCCAAAGTGAGTTCCACAAAAAATTTCATCAAAATCACATATGTAAAAGTGTATATAGCAAAAAAATATAGGGCTCCCATGATTTTTTTCAACCATATCACATTGGAGTATCTTAGAATCATTATTGAAGTATATCGAAAATGATAAAGAAGTATAATATATATATATCCATTTGTTGTTTGTGATCTAAGAAACTAGGTTAGTAAGTTTAAATGTAATTTATATGTAGATTGTAGATCCGTTTGTTCTTTAGATCTAGCATAGTTTATAATTTAGGGTAAGATTTTAGCTAGTTAATTTATGCTCCAATTTAAGAATGTGTGCATGTGCACTCCTAATGTACTTAATTTATTATTTAACACTTATTGTTATATACATAGCGTAGATGGATCGAAACTGGATGTACGCTGAGAATCGTGTAAATGCCGAGTATATTAATGGCATATATGCTTTAGAAGAGATATAGAGGAGGATATGTTTAACAAGGGGGTGCAATTTATGTTTTATCTATGCATGACTACGAGAATCTGAGGATGTTTCGAAGCTTAGCGCAGATTGAAGCACACTTGATTATAAGGGGTTTCAAAAGGATTATACAAGTTAGACCAATCACAATGAAGAGCAGAATATATAAGAAATAAGTAGTATTAACTGCGTAATGCAAAAGAGAACCGTGATGAGCGAGAGCATGAAAAATTTCGGGACTTGATTGATAACTCGGAGAAACCTTTGTTCTAAGATTGCAAGTCCAAATTGATGAGGACATCTTTTCTATTTACACAATCGTGCCTAGTTACTCATTTCATACACAACAAGCTAAACCCGTATTACAAGGACCAATTACTCGTGCTCAAGCACGTCGTCTCAATTATCAAGTGAATACGTTTCTAGATTTTGATACAAATGATTTACAGAATGGAATGCTATTTAATCCTTGTGATGATTTTATTGTCCTTAGGAACCGATGAGAAGAACCTCAAAACGCCAAGCATAAAGCCAGGTCGTCATGTGCGTGAGTTTGACTAGGATTCGGCCTACTTGACAGTATCAGCTTAAAACGGCCATAACTTTTGATCCACAAAGGTGTTCGGGGCAATGAGTACTTGATTAAAAGATTTCATCGCCCTCTTTCCAATGGATCTAGTTTCACCTCCAAATTCCATCTGAGCTATCCGAAATCTGCAAAACAAATCACGCCACTTTTCTAGTCCGAGTCAAAGTAGGCCTTGGGCCTTATAATCAAGTTGTATTCGGTCTCCTTAGGTTTTGGACGACCTCCTTCTCCTCTTATCTCATAAATAGCCAGCTGCACCCTCATCTAGGGTTTAGGTTTTGTTTCATTAGTTTAGCCAAGTGCAAACTTTGAGTCTTCGAGTTGTGCTGGATAACTACCTTGTCAAGATTTTCAATAGAACGCCACCCTGCTTTTGCCTTCATTTATATTTGCAATTTCAGATTGCTTTTACTATTGTTTTTGCTTGTTCTTTGGTTGCTTGCAGGAATTGAACCTCATGTTTAGGTTGATCGTGCCAATGGCAAGATCATTAACTCTCCGGAGTTGGTTTAGTGATTGCTAAGGCGCATCATCCTCGTACGTTGTAGTCGGATCATCAAAGTCAGTTCCACCAAATCGAAGTTATCGCTCTCATCGAAAGATCGGGAACAATGCTACATCACAAATACACAAAGTTGTCATCCGTACTTGAACAGCTGAAATCGAAGGTAAGCAACGATTGATTTGATAAAAGTTTCACAATACTATTAGGTCTATGTGATCTTGAGATGTATTTCTCTCCATTATTTTTCAATATCATAGTCCATCTCATTGTTCACTTTGTGAGAGAGATAAATGGTGCAGTGCCTTGTAAGAATTTTAGAAATTCACTGGACTGTGATCATGATTCAAATTTTTTATGAGATCTTAAGCATTTCTTTAGAACCCTTCTGTAAAATTTTCAAAAACTTTAAACCTTTTTTTATTGCTAAAGCAAATATATATATTGATCGTCACGCTTTCTTCAGGACATAACACTATCAAAATTTTTAAAAATTCTTTAAGCTTGATCATCATCTAAAACTTTTATACAAATATTAATGATATATCAGGACCATCTACAAAAAATTTTAAAATTTTCTAACATGGTTTGAACCATTTTTTATTTGCTAGTAAGGCTTTTATGAGGACAGTAGCACTGTCCAAATTTTGAAAATTCCTTAAGCTTGATAATCATTTAAAAAATTTATGAGAATATTAAGAATGTGTCAGGACCATCCAAAAATTTTTCAAATTTTTCTAACCTGGGTTTGTTTATTTTTCATTCGGTTCAAACTTGTTGGTCAACGTTTTATCAGGACAGTAGCAATTTTTGAATTTTTAAAAATTTCTCATATTTTATAATCATCTGAAATTTTTATGGTAACATAAATGATGTGTCAAAAACCACAAAAAAATTTAAAAAAAAATTTCAACATCGTTTGAACCATTTTTCGTTCAGTTGAAATTTGCCGAGATTTCGGCAATTTCAAACGAAATTTCGGATTCAGAAATTTCGGTGCAAAAAATTTCAGATTTGAATTTTGTCTAGATTTCATCGAAAATAACAAGATTTCACCAAAATTTCGGATGGTAACGGCATGAAAACTGAAAACGAAATTTGAAACCCTATCTTCGATACATGAAAAAGGAAAAAGGCTTCCATTTAATTTTGGTTCCTCAAATGCAGTGTCACTTTAAACTAATTTGCCTCTATTTAATTTATGTTCCTTAGATGTAGTGTCGCTTTAAACTAGTTTCCCATCTTACAATATCAGTACACGTAATCACGCAGATCTAAAAACAACAGTTTTGACCAATGTTGACCAACTTGGCCTACTAACTCGGCATCTAACGTAGCCAAAGTCACATTTGGACCTCACATGTCTGTCCTACCTCCTCTTTCCCATCTCTCCCTTTTTTTCCCTCTCCTTCCATTTTCCTTCCCTTTCCTTCTACTTCAACCTTTGTTCCCGCTGCCGCATGGCACCACCACCAACATCCTTCCTCGCCGCCAAGACATCACCATGGAGCATCACCACTAGAGTCCACCCCGAAGCCACCGTCGTTGCCCATAACCTTCTGTTGTGCCCTCTCCCACTCCCAAGCACTGCCGCTGCACCACCTTGTCGCGCCGCCGTCTTTGTCCAATTGAACCACTACATCATCTTCCTTACCACAACATAATTCTAGTGTGCACACCAACCTAAAGCCGCTGCCAATGACGAGGTGTTGAGCTTTGCCATGCATCGATCTCCGTCCGTGGTGTCACAATGAAGTTTCCCTCAGCTATATCCATCCTCCCCTCTGTGTGTCTCTTCCAAATGGGCCATGTGCTCTTTATCTCTAGCGTGCCTATGGAGACAAAACCACCACTATCTGGTTCTACTCCTTCATATGGTTCTATTTTTACAGTCATCACCGGCATCGCCAATAGAAGGCCTCTCCACCTCTCCTTTTGTTTCTCAATAAGGGAGAAAAGCAG
The DNA here is from genome assembly GCA_036346375.1 of Guadua angustifolia. Taxonomy (NCBI): domain Eukaryota; kingdom Viridiplantae; phylum Streptophyta; class Magnoliopsida; order Poales; family Poaceae; genus Guadua; species Guadua angustifolia. Next base: position 21,731,529 of record CM070508.1, read on the forward strand.
GAGACACTAACATATGAGGCCAGTCCATCCCAGAGTGGACTGAGATCCAATATAGTCCTGTAGGGACATCAACTTAAGCAGTTTCCCCACAGACCGTTGGATAAAAAACAATGGTCTAGATCTTTCTAGGAACGTCACTGTACAAAAACAATACGTGATTTTTCACTGTAGTAATGCACTGTTAGCCGATACGGACTGTTCGTTGCCTCCATCATATAGTCCTGGCCTATAGGTATAGCTTAAGTTACAGTCCTTGTAGGGACTGCACGGGATCCTTGTCCCTCATGAGTCATCCATGGATCCAGTCCACCATGTACATGCAAGGCCCACCTCATTTCGGCCATCTCAAATCTAACATGGCATGCCACAAGGGTCAAACTCGGTCAAAAACAGTCTTTTGCTAGCAGGAGGAACAAGTTTTAAATGGCTTTGAGAGTTAGAGAACGTGTTTTATCTGGTATTACACTTGAGAGACGAAAATTAAACTAAAGACATGGTTGAGGGATCAAAATTTGTCGGTCAGCCATAGCTATCTCCTTTCTGTACTCTTCTTAACAATTGCGTCTCTAAAATATCCTCGATTTTTTTCCTCAAATCATTTCTTGCTGATCTTAAAAGATATGGTTATTGATTCATGTGCCTCTCAAACTAATCACCAGAAAAGTTATATAGAAGCAAAGAATACCAGCTCTCCAAGATGCAAAGGCGATCACATTTTATTACAGGTGCAGTAGTTCAGTGTTCAGGACAAGCAGACTCCGAAACTAGGGGTGGGTAAATAAACCGGAAACCGAAAACCGAAACCATTAAAACCGGAACCGAAGCCGAAAAAACCGAAACCGAATTATTCGGTTGTTAATTCGGTTAGTTGTATGAAATAACCGAACTTTTTCCGGTTAATTCGGTTTTAACCCTCAGTTAACCGAACTAACCGAACTTTGATAAAGAGACCCACCAAATCGGAGATATATTGAATACTCCTCGTCTGTTTGCCATCGCCATAGACAGTCAGAGACTCCTTCAGGGTTTGAAACCATAATTGCACAAGGAGCATTTCAGTATGAATCAAACAACTAGGCTGTCCTTAAATTAAGGTGTCAAAAAAGGAGGCTACAAATGGTGGCTACCTGAGCAACAAAGTTGCCGACGACACGACTATCATCAATGCCAAGTTCGGTTAATTCGGTTAAAACCGAAATCGAAACCGAACTATCGGTTAACCGAAGTATTGGTTACCAAAATTTTCAAACACAATTCGGTTTCAATTTTGAAATAACCGAATTTTCAAATAAACCGAAAACCGAAACCGATTTTTTTGGTTAAACCGAACGCCCAGGCCTGTCCGAAACAAGCAAAGCATATTCCTACTAACACAAAGACAGACTGGGACGCCCGCCCAACCATAGATGCAGGCCCTATAGCTAATACCATAACATAAACCCAGGATGCTTGCATGATGACTAATGAGCAGTGGCAAGAGCTTTTCACAAGGAGCTGCTACTTCAAGTTCACTTCAGGTTCTTATTAAACCAGTTGGTCATGTCCGCCAGGGCTTCCTCGGCGCTCTTAACAGCAGCTGCATCATCGTTGTTGTATCTCACGGTCCATCCATGCGCGACCCCAGGGAAAATCTTGACAAAGTGACCAATCTGTAGGCCCAAAAAGATCATGTTCGGATGAAAGGCTCCATAAAAAGATTTTAAGCTATAGTTTTACAATAATCTCCTACCGACAATGTGTTTCTCCAATTTATCTATCTTCTACTGTATTTTACAACTTCTTGTCCTAGTTTTGTTCTACTTTTTTCCGTTTTCCCTCATAGTACTTTTTTACAAGTTTTGATATAATACAAGGTAGAAGATGTTTCTACCTTTTTGCATGAAAAGCAAGATATTCAGCAGCACATAAACACTAGCTTATAAATCTAAAATGCTAGGTGTACGGGCTCATAAAGTAAATGGTTAATCTCTTGGTCTAAATGCTGGATGGCTTTTAATTACAAAAATACTTGATAGCTCCACCAATGTCAAAACCAGAATGACATCACATAATCTAGGAAGAAATTCCTGATGATGAACATAATCAAACTGTATTCTAATGAGACACAGTTTGGTACTAGGGTCATTTGAAATATGACAACTAAGTTAAGCATTAGTTTTATCTGCAAATTCTAGAACTTGAGTAAAAGGTTGCCTTAAAGATCAAGTTGCTCGAAAATGAGAACTTACCCCTGAGTTAGAAGAAAGAAGCTGCTCAAACTGCTTCACCAATTCTGGTGGGGACATCTGGTCAACTTCAGCTCCAAGTATAGCGATTGGGCATTTGACCTCTGATATTAGATAGCAGGTAAGAATTTAAAACCTTTGAAATAGAACAATGTTAGTACATCTAAAAATTCTCAAGGACAAGATTTTACCCTTGATATCATCAACACTAACTAAAGAAGGGTGCGACAATACAGCTGCCTGGATCTCATGAGCTTTTGCTAATTCTACAACCACCTTTGCTGTTATATGGAGAAAAGCAACACAATGATTAGCAGGCTAAACCTTCAAACTTTTAAGTTCACAAGTCAAAAAAAGATGAACCACTTAAACAGTGCTTACCACCCCAGCAATAACCTGCAGCACCAACACTAGACACTCCTTTTTCCTTTAGAGCAGCAATAACTGGTTTTACCTCTTCAAACGATTTTTGCTGTAAAAAGTATTTTTTTAGTTTGTTTACATAAATTGTTCAAAAAAATTTTAAAAAAATTGAAAGATGAACAAGCGAAGGAACCAACGGGTGATAAGTTCTATTCAAATCATGCTTTTGCACAAAAAGGGGAAGATAACTTGAGGACACAAAAGTACAGAAAGATGTATACATCGGGCGTTCAGAGCTATCATAATGAAATGTTGTGCCCCATCATTACTCTTACATAAACCTTGTTAAATTTACGAACATTTCTGAAGCTGGAATGTTTTTCAAGGAGGGGAAGCATCTGCAACTGCTGGTATTGGCACCAGAAATAATATATTGACACTAAACAGCAGTTAATCAAAATTTAGATTAGATAGATTAGAAGACGCAACCTTGTCACATCACTGTGACCAGGCAGTAACATGAAAAACAGCACTCGGCACTTTGGAGGATGGGGAGGGTGAAGAAACTGCCAATATCTTCTACATGTTCTTAGACTTGAACCTATTGGTTTTTTCATCATTCCCCTGCACTTGGTTGCTTTAGTGAACACAGTCCAAATCAAGGTACTTAGGCTAGCTTAAAATTTAATCGAAACATGGTAACCTGAATATCTATTTAAAAAAAAAAGAAACAGAAAAGAGTTTAGGGAATCAGGGCACAACAAACCGGGGCATGGTCTTTTAACCACACTTGTATTGGTCTCTCAGTATTGTCAGGTGCGTAAGGATCCCCATGAAAGAAATCTGGCACCACAACAGAGTATCCAGACAATGCAACTTTGTCGGCTACCTTCCTGCATGAGATAAGCGATTACATCAGAATCCATTTACAGGTCATATCTGACACTTTGTGTTTACAATAAATAACGGAAGTAACTTATGATTTGCCACTGAAAAGAGGTATATTTCATGATTTGCCACTCGGTGTGTCAATAACATATAGCTAGGGGTGCAAACGGAGCGGATAATTCCCGACCGACCGAAGACCGAATTCGTTTAAAATCCGATTCGAATCCGAAAAAATGGTATCCGGTTATATCCGGATTCGATCCGGATTTGAATCTGCCTATCCTAAAAAAATATAGGGTAAGATATGGGAAGAGAAGTATCCGATCCGTATCCGATCCATACCCGCATATCCGAGATATCCGAAAAATATCAGTGTAAATGAGTGCAACAGATATCCGATAACAGATCCGATAAACATAAACATTCTACATCATATAAGTTCATATGTTAATTGGAATTATACTTGGCTGCATATTATTCTTATATAGGGAAGGTAACTATTATTGAATTTGAAACACTTATATGTCTCCAAGGTTCTAGTAAAATTTTGTGTATTTAATATGCGCGACATATATGGTTTCTACTTTCACGCATTATCCGACTAACTATTCAGAATCGAGACTAACCGTATCCTAACGATCCAGATTCGCCTCCGTATTCGTGGATCAAGTAATCCGATTCAGATTCGAATCCCAAGACCGTCTCGTGATCCGATTCTATATCAGAAAAAATTTGGAATAGGATACGGAATGAGCGAAATCCGTCCGTATCCGATCCGTTTGCACCCCTACATATAGCTCCAAGACCAACGTGTCAGTTCGACATTGAGTGGCATGTCAGTTCACATATGGCGGTGAACCCCAAAATGCGCCACAACATTCTAATAATAATCCACTTGCCCTAAACATATGGGAACAATAACATATCCTAATCGCAGTATAAGTAGGTGGTTCAAAGAAGAGTGCTAAAGAATGAGGACTCAATATACACACAAGACTGCAATTCACACCGCAGAATTTTAGGAGCTGGTGGCCGAGGACTAGGGATGAAAACAGAACGGAACCGGTCGGTAAATAGTTGTTCCTTTCCACATCTTTTACCAGAACGGAAACAAAATCGAAAACCTCGTAAACAAATGCGAAACGGAATAAAGCGGATACGGAAACGAAAGTGGAAAATTCCACAAGAACATAGTACATGATCACAATATACATGACCGCAAAAACAATACAATTCATGCCACCTCCAATGTGGATACAAGAACAATGTTATGTTCACCGGTATCACTAGGAAGTTTTTTCTCAAGTTTGTTAGCTGAAGACTGAAGGCTCGCTATTTGTCCCTTAGATCAGACCATCATATCCTTCTCCATATCATTATCATCAACATCCTTTTTCCCCTCCAACTATAAATGTGTAACACCCTAAAATTTGTATATTATTGTTCAATGTTTATTTATGATTTTCTGAGACTTATCATGGATTTTCCGAGTTCATAAACGCCATTTTACTATTTTTAGATTTAAAAAATAATTTATTTATGAAAAATGAAATCAAAACTATGCTAGAAATAATTTTTCTAGGTTTAAAATGTTCCAAAGTATTTTTGAGAATTTTTCAAAATTTTTGAACTCTATTTGATATTTTCTATAAAGCCATTTGTATTTCTAAAATTATTTTAATTTGAAAATAAATGTAAATTTTCCATTCTCTTTTTGGGCCAAGTTTCCTATGGAATTTCGGTTTCATCTATATGAATTTCCGTTTCGTAGGAAATGGCTCTCCGTTTTGCTTCGACAAATAAAATTACATTTACATTTCGCTTCTAAAAAAAACTTTCGCTTGCTTTTCTCCAAAGCGCCGGAAATTCGCTTTCGCTTTCAACACCTGCTAAGGACGGATTTAGATCCTCTGTAAATGCGGAGAGAGAATTGAGTCATCTGGCGTGGGGCCCACGTGATGACTCAATCTCCTCTCGCGGCAGAGGATTCGCGTCCGCTAAGGACCCACTAAGCCCAAATTATAAGCCTAAAGCGTGCACAACTTGATAGCAAAGAAGAGGAACAAGCATAGCCATCATCACTACTAGGGGTGAAAACGAACGAAATTTTCCAACTGCTAGGATGAAAACGAAACGAAAGCTCTTTTTCTAAACGAAACGGAATTTTTGATGCGGAAGCGGTAGAGTTAATTCCGACGGAACGAACGAAACGGAAATTCCGTAATCAAACCGAATTTCCGAATCGCCACCAAACCCATCTAGCGCAATACTAGCCAAACCCTAGCTGCCTCTGGTGAAGTTGGAGTCCTCACCGAGCTTCTCATCTGAAGTTGGAGTCGGGACTTCACGAGAGCCCCGCCTCCGAGTCCCGACGGCTGACCCCCACCGGCCGACCGACTCAAGCACCCTCACTCTTCAAAGTCATCGTCAGTAACTCGTAAGCACCCTCCCTTGCTCCTCAAATCGATCCGATTCACCCCCGAATCCAGCTGCCCGTGGCCGATTCCGCCTGATTCACGCGCCTGGATGCACCTGTGATTGGAGATGCTCTAGGGAGTGCCGTCTGATGGGGTTTAAATGTTTAAGCGGCTGCTCGGATCGCCGGTTGGTTTCATTTGTGGCGTGGAGCTCTGATTTGTGGTGGTTGGATCAGTAGGTGGCGCCCCATAAGCTGTAGCTCGGGAAGCAGTGGTTTTCGCCAGTGGGGTGTCTCTAATGCTCTTACAACTCAAAAGAAAAAAAAACAGTCAAAGCAATCAGAACACTAACTTCCTCCTTTTCAATTTTCTAATTGGACATTTCAAAGATTTATCTGTGAACATAACTGGAAGACTAAATACCTTTGCCCTAATATTGCTGCAGATTTATCTTCCGCTTTCTGGAGTGTACCTTCCCTAGCTCTGGTTGTACTATCACATTTCATAGACTGATGTTGGTAATCGGATATTCAAATATTTTGAACACCAGTAGTAGTTAAAGTGACTTAATGTCATTAAATTGGGGATGAAATTCACTGTCAGCGTCTTGTGATTTTGGAATAGCATAACTTCAGTTACTTATGATACATTTCTATGGTAGGTGATGCTTGGTCTTGATGAATGTTCAGAGAATAGCGTCTTGTGATTTTGGAATAGCATAACTTGTAAACAATAATAATATGAAATGCGATATGTAAGAAGTACTACCATACAAATATCACCTCTTGCTATTCATCTATGATATACTTAGATTTTAACTCTAGTTTCAGAGTATCTGCAGTATTCCTTTTCTTATCTAGTTTCACATGTGAGGCATCTATGAATTAATGTGGGCATATGTCTTTGTGCGACCATGTTCCATTTTCTGATGTTCCAAATCTATTGTTTTTGCTTTTCATATTATTATTATTTTCTGTTGAATGTTTACAAAATAATCAGTGAGAAACTAATTACTACCATACTTTCTTTGGCCTTGTTCTAGTTTTAGAATACTAGAATCTCACCTCAGATCAAAAATAGAAGCTTGCCATGGACAATACTGCAAGTAGGAGTAGCAGTGCAAGCGTGACATCCCCTGCTTTGGCTAAGTCATTGCTACTACCGGAGCCCCCTAGTGCTACTCCAACTCCAAATGTTGCTCTGTTCCAAAATTTCCATTTCCGTTTCCGTATCCGCTCCGTTCCGTTCTATTTCCATTTCCGTCACTATCCGTTTCCGTATCCGTTTCCGGAGTTTCCAATTTCGTTTCCGTTACCGGTAAAAAGTATGGAAATGGAAACGGAACAGCTATTTACCGACCGTTTCCGTTCCGTTTTCACCCCTAGTCACTAGGACGGCACCACGATTTCCACTAGTGCATAGTGATGAATGTCGCAAACCTGGAAACAGCAAGTCGCCGCCGCACCCTACAGGCTCGTTTAATCTATCGATGTACGGATCTTGGCTGAACCAAAAAGAGATATCGGGGGAAAGAAAAAACGAAATCGCAAGCACAGAAATGTGTACCTCAGATTCGGCGCTTCGAACCCTGCAAGGAGAAGACGGAAAGGGTTGTTAGTCTGTAACTTGTCAACGTGCCCAGCAAAGGATCAGGGAGGAGTAGAAAAAGGAGATCCTGAGGGGGAAATCAAGATCAATCAATCACCATAGACGTCGGAGATGAGGACGACGGCGGCCTTGGACCCGGCGGGGCCGGCGACGTACGCCCTGAGCCCGCCGAAGCTGTCGACGACCTTGCCCTCCCCGCCGGCGGGGTTCAGCGTCGGGGGGTTCGCGCAGCACTGCGGGCTTGCCATTCTCCCTTCCCCTCCTCACCTCACGCCTATCTCCTCCTGCTCCTCTTCCTCCTCTCCTGGTTGCGGTGATGCCGTGATGGGCCGTAGTGTACGAGTGTTTCGATTGGAAGTGAGCCGAGGACAACGCAACGCCGGGACATAAATGGGGGGAGCCGGCCAGGGGCCGCTCGATTGATGGCGAAAGAAATCGAATTTATTCGCATCCTGTGGCCACGGGGAGAGCCAGACAAGGATCGAGGCGAAATATTCTCGGCCTTTCGGGGCTGAAAAGGAAAGGGATCGGAGGGAGACGTGGCTGGTTTTGTATGGGCCGATAGAGGCAGCGAGTCCGAGTGACATCAGTGCTGATAAAATGAATTTGATTTTCTTGTTATATATACTAGTTGAACTGTCACTGCTTATACAATGGATTTGATTTTCTTTTTATATATAGGGGCTGTTTGGTTGCCTTGTTCTATGCTACCAGACTCGTGAGAGTCAGTGAACCAGCGTTTAGTTGCTCGTTGTATCGCGTGAGTCTGCACCCACGCATGCAAGATGGCTGTTTGGTTGTCTGCGCGTGGTGCGGATGCCAAACCAACGCGATGCATAAAACACTCGCAGCCAGGCTCGTGAGAAATGAGCTCCATAACCGTTTCCCCAGAGCCAGGCTACTCTCACGGTCAGGGTCGTACGAGACGGCAACCAAACAGCCCCATACTAATTGAACTCCGCTGTTTTGTTTCGAATAAAAAAAGTTATATTACTTTGGCACGTCAAGTTGATCGTGTGGATCAGTCTACACAGTACATACCCTTGCTCCGTCTCCCCTCTCCGTCACATCACGCCTCCGCTTGCCTTTCGCTATTTTTTTTATTTTTTGTTAGAAAACTTTTTAGATATATAATTTATTTGTTACTATATTATTTTTCTCTTAAAGAAGGAGATGCAATTTGTTTGTTAATATATTATTTTTTCTGTTTTATTAGTGATTTTTTTTAATAAGGTGGAGTAGGAGAGATAAATAACACCACAAGTAGTTTCTTTTAATGCAGTAAAGACATGATAAAGGATTTCCCAAATTCACCTGTGTTTCATTTTTCATTTGATGAAAGTTTGACGTTGTGGAGTATATAGATCATAGGTATCTACAAGGTAGGCCTGCAAAGCCCAACTGGATAAGGCCGGGCCCAGTGGATCGCATAAAAACCGAAGCTGCCAGGGTTGCGCCAGACGTGCGAAACAAGGAAGCCCTGAAGAAAGCAACATATCCTGATTAGGTAGGATACTATCATAATCTAGGCCGTTAACAAACGGATATGTACAGGAGACATAATCCCTATCTTGTATCTGACCCGGACTCCCCCTTGTAACCGCCCTCCTCTGCTATATAAAGGGAGGGGCGGGGGAACATCGAAAAATCAGATCATCAGCAAATAAGCTAGACACACATAAATCCCAAAGCACAGGACTAGGGTATTATCTCCTCCGCGAGAGCCCGAACCTGTATAATTCTTGCGTCTTGTGCTACCATCGAGTTTGGATCCGACGCCAAGCCCTGTTTCCATTATTACCGACAACAAACGTCGACAGTTGGCGCGCCAGGTAAGGGCTGCGTTAAGATCAATCTCAGCAAGCTCGATGGCTCCCATCAACGAAACCATCATTACCTTTGCTCCCGCCTAGGCGTTCCGTTTCGGAAGCTTGGACTTCATCGCCGACAACCTTAGCAAGCTTATCCTTTTGGATTCGGACCAGATCCAATCTGGGAAGGGTTCCGTTACTCTCCTACCCGGGCAGCCACTCGGATCGAGGTCAGCGGTGGCCATCTGTCCTCAGACGGTAAGCTAGGAGTTTGTTCCCCGATCTGGACGGGGTCCGGTCAAGGACGAGTCCCGAGTGGAGAAAAGCTTCAGTAAGCCACTCGGATCTAAAGGTCAGCCCAATTTGTCTTATTGTTCTTCTGAGAATGGGGTAGGGGGCTTTCAAAGCTTTCGCGGCGTCTTCGTAATCGAAGATCCGCAGACTGAGTCCCAGCAGCAGAAAGATGCCGCGGAAGCCACAGAGGCAGAGCGCCTTCGTCGTGAGGCACAAGAAACACGAGCGACGGCCCTCCGGACAAGAGGCCGCAATGTCAACGAAGACATCTTGCAGACGAAGATGGGGAGCTAATCAGTTTTTCATACTCCTCAGCAGAACATCGTCGCGTCGAAGACACTTCTTGACACATTGGGGCCAATGCTCAGTCCTGACAGCCCAGCTGCCCCGATCGTGGCCCAGGTTAAGGCCATGGTGACGACGGTAGCAATTCAACACCACCAGGAAGAACCAGCAGAGAAGGAATGCTCTCGTGCCCGCGCGGCCACTCAGACTACGAGTAGCGATACCGCCCGCAGTTGGTCCACGCGCGGGTAACATGAGCTTCGTTGGGGTGAAGACGCCCGCCGAAGCATCAGCCGTGACCTTCGCTTGGATCTGGATGCCAGGCGACGGGAGCGTGATGTTGACGAGCGCCGCCGGCGCAAAGACGACTACAAGCGTTTTGGCATCAATCATGATGGCCGAGACGACTACAGAAGTCCTCTCCGCCGCGATAAGGACGATAGCGAGGACCACCGAGTCAGATCACCTCCTCGACGCTCCCCACGTCGGCACAACAACGAGCCTATTGACAGGATCCGTGCTTTCACTCCCCGGCTTCGCCGAGTGGTTTGGCTTGAAGGTTTCAACCCCAAGAGCATCACCAAGTTCGATGGAGAAAGAGATCCAGAAGCTTGGCTGCAAGTTTACTCTTTTGCCGTTAAGGCAGCCGGGGGCGATCACAACGTAATGGCAAACTATCTACCAGTCACGCTTACCCCTTCGGCTCAATCTTGGCTCATGGACTTCTAGCGAATTCTATAGATTCCTGGGGAGATCTCTGCGAACAGTTCATCACCAACTTCCAGGGCACCTATGAAAGGCCTGAGACTCAGTAGGACTTGTACCAGATTCATCAGAAGAAGAGCGAGACTCTCTGAAAATTCATCTGGCGCTTCATGCAGAAGAAGAATACGATCCGAGATATCTCGGAAGCTGCAGTCATTGCGGCGTTCCAGAAGGGTGTCAACGACCCCGACTTGATTAAGAAGATATCCCGGAAACCGCCAACTACGGTAAGGGAGATGTTTGAATTAGCAGATCGTTATGCGACAGCCTCAGATGCCTTGGCCGAGCATCAAGATGATCGCCCATGACAAAAGGACAAGAAGGATCACGCCGAGTCCTCCAGGCAGCAGGACAGGAAGCGTAAGCCTGAGGAACTAGTTGCGGTAGCTAAGCGCGGCCGACCCCGTGCTCCGCGGACGGACGACTATGATACGGTAATGGACTCAACTTGCCCTTTTCATCCTAAGGGAAAGCATGCAGTAAAAGATTGCTACACCCTGAAAAGATTCGCAAAGGAAAGCAGCAAGCGGTTGAGCTCGGACAAGGGTGAGGCAAAGTAAAAGCAAGATCCTCCTGAAGATGACGAAGGCGACTACCAAAAGACGGAGTGTGAGCTCAACTACATATTCGGGGGCTCGGCTGCTTATGAGTCCAAGCGAAAGCAAAAACTTACCGCTCGAGACATCAATGCGGTTATGCCGGCAGCTCCCCAATACCTCAGATGGTCCGAAGTCCCGATTGCCTTTGATCGCTCGGATCATCCAGATCACATTCCATATCCAGGTAGATATCCTCTTCTTTTGGATCCAGTGGTTCGCAACGTTAAACTCAAGAGGGTGCTAGTTGACGGAGGGAGCGGACTCAACGTCCTTTTCTCCAAAACTTTCGGCGACATGAAGATTCCCCGTTCGGAGCTAAAGCGGGGCTCGTCGCCGTTTCATGGGGTAATCCCCAGGACTTCTTCGGTTCCACTCGGACAGATCACCTTGCTACCACGTTAAGGACTGTGAGAAAATTACCTGACGGAATAACTTAACTTTGAGGTGGTCGACTTTGAGACTAAGATACCATGCCATCTTGGGAAGGCTGTGCCTAGCCACTTCATGGTCAGACCCCATTATACCTACTCAGACTAAAGATGCCCGGCCGAAGGATTATCTCGGTCATGGCGACGTCGAAGCGATCCTTCGCATGTGACGAGAGAGAGCATGAGATGGTGAAATGCAAGAAGTGGCAGGCGACAGGGAGAAGATCCGACAGGTGGCCGCAAATCAACAAGGCGAGGGAGAAGTCCCAACCAGGAAGCAAGCCAAGACAAGCATGATGCCTGACGAAGGGACTAAGAAGGTAATCCTCGACCCGTCCAACTCGGCTCAAACGGCTCTGATTGGGAAAGGGCTCGATCGCAAATAGGAAGACACGCTCGTCACCTTTCTTCGGACAAACCGGGACATTTTTGCATGGAAACCTTCCGACATGCCCGGTGTCCCTAGGGAGGTGATCGAGCACTCTCTCAATGTTGATGAGAAGGCAAAACCTATCAAGCAGCGGCTCCGCCAATTCGCTCAAGATCGCTGAGAGGCATCAGGGAAGAAATCACTAAACTTTTAGCCGCAAGCTTTATAAAAGAAGTGTATCATCCCGACTAGTTAGCGAACCCAGTTCTTGTTCGCAAAAAGAATAAAAGCTGGCGCATGTGTGTTGATTATACCGATCTTAACAAAGCATGCCCGAAAGATCCGTTTGGGCTGCCTCGCATCGATCAGGTGGTAGATTCAACTGCAGGCTATGAGCTCTTAAGTTTTTTTGGATGCCTACTCGGGATATCACCAAATCAGGCTAAAAGAAGAAAACTATATCAAGACTTCGTTCATCACTCCATTTGGAGCATTTTGCTACGTCACAATGCCATTCAGTTTGAAAAACACTGGCGCAACCTATCAGTGCGCAATACAGTGGTGTTTTCACACTCAAATCGGACACAACGTGGAAGCATATGTTGATGATGTCGTCGTCAAATCTCGCGCAAAGGAGGACCTCATATCCAACTTAGCCGAGACATTTGAAAGCCTAAGGGCCTACACAATGAAGCTGAACCCCGAGAAGTGCGTCTTTGGAGTCCCCTCAGGAAAACTACTTGGATTCATAGTGTCGCAGCGGGGCATCAAAGCAAACCCAGAGAAAATCAGTGCCATCCTGAAGATGAAGCCACCGACTTGCCAGAAAGACATCCAGAAGCTCACAGGATGCATGGTGGCACTCGACAGATTCATTTCCCACCTGGGTTCGTGGGGGATGCCTTTTTTCAAACTTCTGAAGAAGCAAGACAATTTTCAATGGACTTCCGAGGCGTAGCAAGCTTTCGAGGATCTCATGGCTTTCTTGTCCTCGCCACCGGTACTGGTCTTACCGATGCCCGAAGAACCCCTTCTACTTTACATTGCTGCAACGACTCACGAGTCGCCACGCAATCGTCAGAGCGGAGGAAGGTGGCACCTCCGTAGGTTCGATGGCGATTTACTTCATCAGCGAGGTATTAGGAGAATCCAAGGCATGGTATCCGCAGGTACAGAAACTGTTGTACGTCGTATTACTTACATCTCGCAAACTCAAGCATTATTTTCAAGAGCATTCGATTTCGGTGATCACCGCTTTTCCGATTGGGGATATACTCCACAACCGGGAGGCCATCGGGAGAATTGCCAAGTGGTCAGTTGAATTCGGAGCTTTTGAAATCTCCTTCAAGCCGTGAACAGCGGTAAAATCTCAAGTACTCGCCGACTTCACCACCGAGTGGGTGGAATTGCAGACTCCCACGACTTCTGAAGAACTCGAGTATTGGACAATGTATTTTGATGGTTCCCTCATGCTCGGTGGCCGCGGGGCTAGCGTGGTGCTCATCTCCGACGGGATCACCAAGCACGCCCTTGACTTCATTTTCGACATCAAACAACGCCACGAAAGTACGAGGCACTCATTCACGGACTTCGTATCGCCATATCTCTCGGCGTCCGATGACTAACAATCCGCGGAGACTCCATGTTAGTAATCAACCAAGTGCGAAGATCGGTCGTAAGGCCGAGGACAAGATGGCGCGATATCGCCAGAAGTACGAAGCTCAAGACAAGTTCGACGGGTTGAACTCATCCACCATTGCCGAGACAACGGCAAAGCAGACGAGTCAAGAAGGTTTGGCTCGGTCAGACAATAGTACGGTACCGAGTATTTGTCGAAGAGCTCCACAAACCTTCAATAAGTCGACAAAGAAGAGTCGCAACCGAGGAATGACCGGCCAAAGAGGAAGTTTTAGTCATCAACCCTGACTGGACAACTCCATTCCTAAACTACTTGTCAAAGGATGAGCTTCCCGAAGACCGTGTGCAGGCAGAACGCGTCACACGCCGATGCAAAAGCTACGTGGTAGTCGGAGAAGAACTCTTTTGAAAGAGCGCCTCTGGAGTCTTAAGACGTTGCTTATCAGAGCAAGAAGGGAAGAATCTTCTCAGAGAAATCCACTCGGGAATTTGCGGGCATCACACAGTGTCAAGTACCCTGGTGGGTAAAGCTTACCGTCAAGGCTTCTTCTGGCCGACCGCTGTATCAAACGTGGAGGATATTGTTCGCACCTACGAAGGTTGTCAATTCTTCGCTCATCAGATACATGTGCTGGCGCAGGAGTTGCAAACCATTCCGATCACCTGGTCATTTGCAGTCTGGGGGCTCGACATGGTCGGACCCCTGAAGAAGGCTCAAGGTGGTTTCACTCATCTCTTCGTCACCATTGATAATTTTACGAAGTGGATTGAGGACAAACCCGTCACCACGATCACGACGGCCAAGGCCAAGGAGTTCTTCCAAGAAATCGTGATGAGGTTCGGCGTACCAAACGGGATCATCACAGATAACGGAACTCAATTTCGCGGTGAAAAATTTCAAGACTGGTGCGACGAACTTGGCATCAAAATTTGCTTTGCTTCCGTGGCTCATCCAAGGAGCAATGGCCAAGTGGAGCGAGCCAACGGCATGGTGTTGCAAGGGCTAAAAGCAAGGATCTTTGATCGTCTCAAACCTTATGCTGCGCGATGGGTAAAAGAATTGCCTTCGGTGCTCTGGGGGCTGAGAACCACTCCTAGCAGGGCCACCGGGAAGTCACCTTTTTTCCTGGTATACGGCTCAGAGGCGGTCTTACCTACCGAGTTGATGTTTGGATCCCCGCGGGTTCAGAGCTACAAGGAGGCCGAGTCGGAGGAGAACTGGATAGAAGACCTCGTCCGATTAGAAGAAGCCAGGGAAATTGCAGCGATCCAGTCGGCCAAATATCTCCAGGGCCTGCGCCGCTACCATGATCGGAACGTTCGTGGCCGTGTTTTCTCCAAAGAAGATCTGGTCCTATTGAAGATTCAAAGAAGCGAGCACAAACTCTCCCCAAGCTGGGAAGGCCCCTACATCGTCGATGAGGTGACACGCCCGGGGGCTTACAGACTCAAGCGGGAAGATGGCGTGGTCATCGGCAACTCATGGAACATAGAGCAGCTACGTCGTTTTTACTCTTAAATCTTGTACATTAGTTATGTTATTCATGAATAAAATTTCTTCTTGACTTGCTACTCAATTAAGCAGGGCTAGAATAGTCGGGCAGAGTGCTTAAACGAAAAAGGAAAGAAACCACTCGGGTAAACTCTAAATCAATAGGGAAAAAAGACTAAGCTTCCATTAAAAATATTCAGGTTCAGATACATAAAGGCATTACACGAGAATTTTGCAGGAAACCTAAAACCTAAGTGCGGCGCGCGCGTCCTACCACCTCCATAAGAGCGTCCCTCGCCCCGACAAGCTTCGGGACGACATCGATCAGCGCGTCGACAGCGACGACGTCGCGAGCTACAACCTCTTCCTCCGCGAGCTCGGTTAGCGCGAGTTCATAATCGGCCCAAAGTTCAGCGAGGAAGGCTTCCTCCTCATCAGGCGCCGGCGGAGCCCCACCTTCAAAGTCAAAGATGGGCCCCTCTGCCGGGGGGGGGGGGGTGGGAGATGGTGGAGCCTCATCGTCGGACGAAGAAGACTGGGATGAAGAAGCCATTGAAGGACTAAAGAAAAATGTCGAAGGTCGCAGGGAAAGGCTTGGAGACAGGTGATTGCTCAAGTAGCGGTGACACCATTATATACCCAAAGCATGAAACCGAACGGTTTTGAGTAAATGCTAGCGCGGGAAGCTGAACGGTTTTGAGTAAATGCTAGCGGCCCTGAAGACGTGCTGGCGCCAGAACTCGAAGCGGTTGAGAAGACGTATGGTTGTAGGACACCAAACCAGGCGTGACACATGCAAGCGCTAGGTCAAAAATGAATCTCAAGACATAATGAAGCAATTAAAAGCCGAACACGGCTCGGTTACCAAGTGATTTTACCAAGGCTGTCGGTGTATTTCAACTGACAGGCCCGAGTCTACAGACCGGGTTTGGTTCGATAGGGGGTGTCTTTGGTAGTCGGCAAACCCTAACAGATGGAAACCCCAGTATCTCTCACACTAACGAGTTCTAGAGTCTAAAATCCAGATGAACACACGATTTTACCCAGGTTCAGGCCCCCATGAAGAAGGGTAACAGCCTTACTTCCTGCTTGAGCTTGGATTCAGTATTTTGGGCTTGGTTACAGAGCTTGCGGGTGACCAGCTCTTCTGTTGAGTCTCCTTTTTTTCTCTCTCCCCTCTTCGTCCCCCAAGTGCCCTTATATGCACGGGCTTACACGAGTCAGACGAAGGAGGGTCGCCATCATGCTTATCTTACATGCATTTATTACACCTTTATGCGCCGTCCCGTTCCTTGGCGCTTAATTAATGCCAACAAGATGCCTTCGCTCGTTTCTTCCGAATATGACTTCTCTGTGATGTAGGTGGGAGGCGCCAGAGAACGGGCTTGTAGCAAATTTTTGGGACCGACATGCCTAGTACATCGCCTGTCTCGACACTGCACGGCGGCGAAGAAACTTCGTGATGAAGCCACCGCATCCTCCCCTTTGCATGGCAATGAGCAACGAGGCGTGTTTCGCCGCGATGCTACGTGGGCTGGGCGCCGGCGCGAAAGCAGGCGTGGTCACCACCGCCGGCCAAGACGCCACGCGGACCGCACATCGGGCTGGGCGTGTTTCGCCAACTACCCGCCAGCCGCCAATTTGGACGCCGGCGAAAGCAGCGTGGTCGCCACCGCCGCTTCGCGACGCCACGTGACCGGCACCGGTGGGTTGGCGTGCGCCAATCGCCGCCGCCAAAGCCGCCACGTGGCCGGGCGCCGGGCGGCGGCGTGGTCGCCACTGCCGCTTCGACGCCACGTGGACCGGCACCGGTGGCTGGGCGTGCCGCCAATCGCTTCGCCAGTTACCACGTGGGCTGGGCGCCGGTGAGCAGGGCGTGGTCGCCACTGCCGCTTCGCGACGCCACGTGGACCGCAAGACGCTGGGCTGGCGTGCCGCTTCAATCGCTTCGCCAAAGCCGCCACGGGCCGGGCGCCGGGCGAGCAGGCGTGGTCGCCACTCGCCGCTTCGACGCCACGTGGATCGACGCTCGGTGGGTGGCGTGCCGCCAATCGCTTCGCCATGCCGCCACGTGGGCTGGGCGCCGGCGAAAGTGGCGTGGTCGCCACTCGCCGCTTCGCGACGCCACGTGGATCGACGCTCGGTGGGCGGGCGCCGCTTAATCGCCGCCATGCCGCCACGGGCTGGGCGCCGGCGAAAGCAGGCGTGGTCGCCACTGCCGCTTCGCGACGCCACGTGGGACCGGCACCGGTGGCTGGGCGTGCTTCGCCAGCCGCCAAAGCCGCCACGTGGCTGGCATCGGCGAAAGGCGTGGTCGCCACTGCTGCCGCCAGACGCCACGGGATCGACGCTCAGGACGGTGTAAACACCCACCCGCCGTCGATCGCCACGTGGGCCACACACGCTTTGCGGCGAAGAGGGTACCCGTGTGTAGTACAATCGACATTGCCCTCGGCCCACCCAAGAACGCACATCGAGCTTTTGAGAATCCTTATATTAAATGCCGGTGCATTCTGGATAGGCTACCACTCATCAGATGCGACCGCCTCGATTCCTTCCCCGCATCCATTGATTTTTCTTGGGACCAAACGTCAGACAACCTTGTCCTTTTCGTGAACTGGTCGGTGCGAGTGGGGATACTTATAGATCCATCCACACCAGGCAATTCACGCTTTTAGTGCCCTTTGCAAACTTCGCCTTCTTCCTCTAAGCTTTTCTTGTCTTTTGTCACTTTTGCTTCCCAGTTTTACCTTCATGTTTGCTTTGCCATGCTTATCCAATATTGCATGCCAAAATTGCTGTGTAGCCACCTGCATCCAGCTAAGGCACCAATTAAGCCTTTGAGCCTAAGCAATGTTCCGAATTCTCAGAAGGTTGCATGTAGCTAGCCACAAGTGTGAGCATTACACGATAAGTTACATAGGACTTAGGTAAAGATAGCTTTGAGGTGCAATAATTTGTGCTTGAGCACGTGGTGATTCTCGTCAAGATTTTATGCGTGGTTATCATTGGTCAAACCTTTTCGGACTTAAATCCTTGTGATCTCTTAGAATCGCACTCGGTGTGGCGCAGAAGTAACAAGCCCTCAGAGTTGTTTTGGGCCACTAACTAACTACGATGTACCACCGTGCTTCGAGAGCCAACCCGAGGCATACGAGCCGTGTTTGAGCTCCGTGCCTAACTTACACTCGTCACTTAACTTTACTAAACGCTCACATTGAAGACTTTTCCTTTATCACCAAGGAGCCACAAAGTTTATTTAGATTCGCGATAACCATGCATAATCTGATTAACTTTAGCATATACATAAGTTTAACAATCGAGAGTGTTACTTAAAACACTTATCCGGATTGAACATTAGCGGTGCCCAACTCAAGCAAAGGAGACGACCACCCCCCCAGCCGAGCGACCACTGGGCCTTCTGCCACCACCTCAAGCACTGGGCGACCACTCTGGCCTTCTCACACCTTTTAAAGTTTTTCACTGTAAAATTTTCAGAATAACTCCACATTGTAGGAATTCGCCAATTCTCACCGGCCTCGGTTAGCGGACCGCCCGGTCGAGATATCGAGACCACCTTAAAGGGCCCTCCCACCGGGAGACAATTTATGCAACCCAAAGATGCGCTCAACTTCTCAAGAAGACCAGTCACCCATCGCCGTTGTTCTCTCAGAACCCGTGGCGTGGTATCGCCGGAGACTTTGCTTGTAAGGCGGCACGGAAGGGCGATCTTGGTCATTTAACTTCTTCCAAGAGGTTGACATCTTCTCGCCGGATATCTTCATGGCCTTCTCATCGAAAACAGAGACGCGGAGAACCAAACGACAGCTCAGAGGGGAGAACGGCTTCCGCTCCATACACCAAGAAGAAAGGCGTCTCGCCAAGAGTCTGACCGGGCGTGGTACGGTTTAATTACAAAGACATACCGAAGGTCTTCAATCCAAGCGCTTCGCCAGGAGTCGATCAAACGCCCTTGTCTTGAGACCCTTCAATACTAATGCATTGGCACGCCACTTTGACCATTGCTCTTGGGTGGGCAACCGAAGCAAAGCATACTTTGGTGCCCATCTCATCACAGAATTCTAGAAATGCCGCACTGGTGAACTGAGTTCCATTGTCGGTGATAATGCGGTTAGCGACTCCAAAGCAGTGAATATCCCATGCATGAACTTGACAAGCCGAAGCCGTGATGGCACGCATCGCTTTGCTTCGACCCACTTAGTGAATTTGTCGATGGCGGCGAAGAGGTGGGTGAAACCCCCAGGCCCGCGGAACGGACCCAGATATCTGGCCCTGCATCGCGAACGCCAAGAGAGCGGGATGGTTTGCAGAGCTTGGCCGGTCGGTGGACTTGCTTGGCGAAGAACCGACAAAGCCAGATGTCCTCACCACCCGCAAGCATCCCGGAGGGCAAGAGGTCAATAAAATCCTGGCTAAACGCTTTGCCAACCAAATGTTTCTACGACATATGGCTTCCCGAGTGATGCACTTCAAGAGAATTCGTTTCCACTCCGGCCAGATAAGTCCCTATCCACCGTGAGTATAGCACTTGGCCTTACGTGCTATTTTCTCACCGACGATCATCGCTGGGATCACTTGGTCCCGCAGAAGGCTAGGATCGGATCCATCCACCGATTTTCCGGCCAAGTGTGGCGAGCACACGGTGTTCGCCGGGCATTTTTTGGGCCAGCATTTCGGCATCGCTTTGGCAAAGACCGCCGCCTTTCCTCCGGACTGGGTCGGGCTAACGACCGCCTTCCTCCTCGAATCGAGGTCAGGCAAAGCACATGACTAGGGTATTATCCCAAAGCACATGACTAGGGTATTATCTCCTCCGCAAGAGCCCGAACCTGTATAATTCTTGTGTCTTGTGCTACCATCGAGTTTGGATCCGACGTCAAGCCCCGTTTTCATTATTGCCGATAACAAACGTCGACAGACGTCGTGCCCTCTATGCTTAGGGTATGTACAATGGTATGATGTTAGCTGCCTATATGCTTTGCCACGTAATATTTCTGTGGATATAGAGAAGAGAGATGGAGAAGAGAGAGAGCATAGATGTCTTTTCGTGAATAGATAATCATATAGACAATGTAAAATACTATTATATAAGTTATTGTCTATAATAATATGTTTTTATGTCGTAATTAAAAGATCGTAATATCTCATAAAGATAATTTTAAGATGCCATCCATTATAGAGGTTATCTTTAGTTTTGTTTTTAGATAATATAGAAGAGTATATAGTCAATAGTTATCTCTACTATCAGATACGCCTATGGGAATTAGTGGCATTGGCCCATCTAGATCTGGTCAAAACAAGCCTAGCTCCATGAGATGGGCCTCGGCTACTCTAAAGTCCTATAGAGATACTCCATTTGGAGCTTCGGCCTTTGGGCGCACTAACGGCACTATCCATCTCATTTTGGAGCTCTTGACTGCATGTTCGCTTTTTCCTGCTTTAGAATTGAGCTTGCATTTACTATCGCAACATACTCTATGACTTCTACAATATTTACCGACTACAAAGAAGATTTCACAGCTAAAGCTTTTGTGGAACTATCTGTAATTGTGTAATTGTGTAGTTATATAGTATGATATGCTTGTCGTCAAGTTATACAACTGTAATGTCTATGTTCTGTAATTGCAATTGGATTTATTATATAACTCGTTGTATATATATATATATATATATATATATGATTAATCTACATTGTTATAAACTGACCCCATCAAAATAAGTGGTGTAGATACTACTCTTTTTCTTCCTCCATTAATGGGAGACTTCTAGGATTTTTGTTAGGATTGGGATTTTCTTACTAACCGGGATTAAATAATCCTTAATAAATAGACTTAATGTCCATATTAATTATTGGATAGAGACATTACTAAAAAAGACTTATATTAGACCTATTATCACTAACAGTTTTTAAAAACCGTCTATGATGGCTGATTATCACAGATGGAACCGTCAGTGATGCTACCATGCAAATCACTGAAGGTTTTTGGCACCATCATAGACGGAAACATCAGTGATGCTACCGTGCAAATTATTGAAGGTTTTTGGCTAAAACCGTCAGTGATGAGACTCATATCACTGACGGTTTTATTCAAAAACCGTTAGTGATGACTGTATTCACATCAATTTTCTGAAAATAAATACAAAGAGCCGCTACCTACTTAGTGTTTTTAAGGTTTTCCGAGCTATTTTTGAGATGGCTATGATTGAGAAGCGATCTGATGAAAGGACACTGTGGATTTAGAAGTGTGATTATAGATCATTTTGTTCTAAATGATCTAAGGTTAGTAATTGGTTCTAATTGCATTATATTGAAGATCTAACTTGGTAAAGAGGGAATTGAAGATAGTTTAGATATAGCTTGGTGTAGATCCATTTGTTCTTTCTGATCTAAAGTAGTAATTGGTTCTAATTGCATTATACACAAGATGTAGCTAGCTAGGTAAAGAGAGAAATGAAGATGCTAAGCTTAAATATAGTTTGTATATATATATATATATATATATATATATATATATATATATATATATATATATATATATATATATATATATATATATATATATCCATTTGTTGTTTGTGATCTAAGAAGCTAGGTTAGTAAGTTTAAATGTAATTTATATGTAGATTGTAGATCCGCTTGTTCTTTAGATCTAGCATAGTTTATAATTTAAGGTAAGATTTTAGCTAGTTAATTTATGCTCCAATTTAAGAATGTGTGCATGTGCACTCCTAATGTACTTAATTTATTATTTAACACTTATTGTTACATACGTAGCGTAGATAGACCGAAACTTGATGTACGCTGAGAATCGTGTGAATGCCGAGCATATTAATGGCGTATATGCTTTTAAAAGAGCTATAGAGGAGGATATGTTTAACAAGGGGGTGCAATTTATGTTTCATCCATGCATGACTACAAGAATCTAAGAATGTTTCGAAGCTTAGCGTAGATTGAAACACACTTGATTATAAGGGGTCTCAGAAGGGTTATACAAGTTCGACTAGTCATAGTAAAGAACAGAATATATAAGAAATAAGTAGTATTAACTGCGTGGTGCAAAAGAGAACCGTGATGAGCGAGAGTATGAAAAATTTCAGGGCTTGATTGATGACTCAGAGAAACCTTTGTTTTGGGATTGCAAGTCCAAATTGATGAGGACGTCTTTCCTATTTACACAACCGCGCCTAGTTACTCATCTCATACACACAACAAGTTGAACTCAGACATAAGGACCGACATTACTCGTGCTCAAGCACGCGTTGACTTAATTATCAGGTAAATACGTTCCTAAATTTTGATACCAATGATTTACATAATAGAATGCTATTTAATCATTGTGATGATTTTATTGTCCTTAGGAACCAATGAGAAAAACCTCAAAACGCCAAGCATAAAGCCAGATCATCATGTGCACGAGTTCGACTAGGATTCAGCCTACCTGACAGCACCAGCTTAAAACGGCCATAACTTTTGATCCACAAAGGTGTTCGGGGGCACATGAGTGCTTGATTGAAAGATTTCTTCGCCCTCTTTCCAATGGATCTAGTTTCACCTCCAAATTCTATCTGAGTTGTCCGAAATCTGCAAAATAAATCACACCACTTTTCTAATCCGAGTCAAAATGAGCCTTGGGCCTTGTAATCAAGTTGTATTTGGTCTCCTTAGGTTTTGGACGACCTCCTCCTCCTCTTATCTCATAAATAGCCAGTTGCACCCTCATCTAGGGTTTAGGTTTTATTTGATTAGTTTAGCCAAGTGTAAACTTTGAGTCTTCGAGTTGTGCTGGATAACCACCTTGTCAAGATCTTCAATAGAACCCCACCCTGCTTTTGCCTTCATTCATATTCGCAATTTCATATTGCTTTTACTATTATTTTTGCTTGTTCTTTGGTTGCTTACAGAAATTAAACTTCATGTTCAGATTGATCGTGCCAACGGCAAGATCAATAACCCTCCGGAGTTGGTTTAGTGATTGCTAAGGCGCATCATCGTCATACGTTGTAGTCGGATCATCAAAGTCAATTCCACCAAATTGAAGTTATCGCTCTCATCGAAAGATCGGGAACAATCCTACATCACAAATACACAAAGTTGTTGTCCGTGCTTGAACTGTTGAAATTGAAGGCAAACAACGGTTGACTCGATAAAAGTTTCACAACGCTGTTAGGTCTATGTAATCTTGAGATGTATTTCTCTCCATCATTTTTCAATATCATGGTCCATCTCATTGTTCACTTTGTGAGGGAGATAAAGATATGCGAGCTTGTGTTCCTACATAGCATGTACCCATTCGAGGGGTACATACGAATTCTTAAGTCCCATGTATGGAATCAATCTCGACCAGAGGGCAGCATTATCGAAGGTTATGTAACCGATGAGGTCATCGTATTCTACGGCGATTATATGGTTCAAGTCAAATTAATAGGTGTATCTCGATCTCGTCATGAGAGGAGACTTTAGAGTATCGAGACTATTAGAAGAAAAGCAATCACGCAAGCTTCTTGACTTCTTGAGGTGAGTTGATTTTAAAGGTAAGGGTCAATGATGAGTAAAAGAGCTTGAGCTTTAGGTTGGGCGTGAGGATGTCGACATTGGCTTGGTTAGGGCGCTTCCTCGCGAGCTACCAAAGCTCATTCTACTGTGACCAACTAGGTCCACATGGATCTACTTATTTTGCTACCACTACTTTACTCTATTGCTAGTTGGTTGCTTACTTAAGCTCCTTACTGGTTCGGTTTTTGTGCTGATGAAGTGGATGGGACGGGTTGAGATAGAGGAGGTAAAGGAAGCCGATCTCCTGTTTGGATCCGTTCTCCTCCTCCTAGCTCCTTGGTTCTCCTCCTTCGTCCTTGGCCGGCTTCACCTCCTTGCTCCCGTGCTGTCTTCTCTAGCTCGGTTTGGTTGCCTTGTCTTACTCTGGAAATGGGGAAGGTTGTTTAGTTGTTCTCGGCTAAGAATGAGGAATGGGTGGTTTGCTTCTTCGGCTGAGAGGCTATGGGCGATGAACCTTGCTCTCTCTTTTGGTTCGGCTATGGCAATGGGGGCTGCATTTTCTTGCTCTTTTGCTGGCTTTAGTCGAAAGAAACGCTGAGGCCATGTACTGGCTTGGTTTCTCGGTTTTGAGGCATGAGACATGGGGGATGAATCCTCTGGTTTGGCTTTAACTACACTGTGGTTCACATTTTTACCATGCCACTTTTACTGCTTCACTTTTACACTTCACTCACTGACTTACCACCTTACTGCCAACTAGGTATGCACGCTCCTTATACATGTGCACGTGATGATGAAATGCTTATGCATTTGATGAAGTAGCTCATGCTTAATTATTAACTTCCTTAATGCATGCTTATGTCTAATGATGATGATCATGTTATATTATGCCTAATGATGCTTTGCTGATGAGGGGATTTTTCATACACTGTATCTCACAGCCCATCCATGCGCTACCCCAGGGAAAATATTGACATGGTGAGCAAGCTGTAGTGCAAAAAAAAAAAAACTTCGCAGAAGGAAAGGCTCAGTTAAAGATTTTAAGAAGCATTCGAAATCCTCACATGGTGATCCAAATATGCACTCGATTTAAATTGTGATGCCAAATGCAGTGCTTAATCAAGAAAGGGTAAAAAATAGAAAAGCAGATGAGCCCTATCAATTTTAATGCCTAATATCCCACGTAAAACAATAAAACAATCAATTCAGACATGTTCTATTCGTGTATACTTTCAGGTCTGTTCCATGGAGCGTTAATACCATTAAAGAAACACTAAAAATCATGTACTTGGAATCCTTGATCACTGTAAATGATCAAAATATATAATATCATGCCCCACGATTTTATACTAAAGGAATTTCAAATTTTTCACAATTTAGTTAATGAGTAAACTATTGACTGGATTTGTACATTTAGTACTCAACTACTCATGTAAGTAAATGTTCTAGCATAAGATCAATTTATCAAAGGTATGAGTGCTTACCCCCAAGTTTGCAGAAAGAACCTGCTCGAACTGCTTTAACACTTCGGGTGGGGATGACTTGTCAATTTCAGCTCCAAGTATACAGATGGGACATTTGACCTCTAAGTATAAGATAACATATCACAGGTTAAGCATTTGAAGCCCTTGTAATAGATAAATTTTTGGGCGTGAGGGAAGAAACCAAGAAAAACGAAGTTAACCTTTGATGTCATCAACAGCAATTAAAGAAGGGTGTAGCAATACTGCAGCCTGGATCTTGTGAACTTTTTCTAACTCCACGACTACCTTTGCTGATAAGCGGTAAGATTATCAGTGCATGGTTAAGGCCAAAGTGTGAGAACAAACACAATATTACCGCGCTTTCAAATTTCTAGTTTAAAAATTAAAACACTATGCAGGATCAAGCTTACACCCCCAGCAATAACCTGCAGCCCCGATGATAGAGACTCCCTTCTCCTTCAGAACAGCAATAACTGGTTTTGCCTCTTCAAATGATGTTTGCTATTAAAAGAAACAATTTCTGTTTCTTAATCAAACTGTTTTGATATATATTAAAAAAGAAACAAAAAGGAACCAGCTTTGAGGGCATTCAGAGCCATTTTAATAAAAATACTGCCATTGTACCAATACTTGCATATAAAAGTAGGACATTCAAATAAATGTGATTGAGAAGAAGGGTGGCAACAACAATAAAGGCTTGAAACCAAATAAAAATACTAGCTTTAAGAAGAAGAAGTTTGAGAAGAAAGATATGAAGAACATTACCTGCTTTTGTAAAGGAAAAAGATGGTCACATGGCTAAAGATTGTCGCTTCCGCAAGAAAGAGCCAAATGAGCAAGGCAAGAAAATTGCCAACGTGACCATAAGTGAGGGAACTACTTCAGAGGGTATGGTAATTCTCCGTTGTTTTTTCAGATGTCAAACCATTGATTGGTGGGTTGATACGGTGCAAATGTTCACGTATGTTCGACATATCTCTATTTTCTTCTTACCAGCAAATAGGGCTTCCTCCGTCCTAATGGGGAACGGTCGCATGCTTTTGTGCGTGGTGTTGTGATCAGAGAACCGAAGCTCACTTCAGAAAGACCGCCTTTTGAGAAACGCAGATGTGCCAACAATAAATAAGAACTTTGTCAAGGGTTCTCTATTATGTCGAGATGGTTATAAGCTAGTATTTGAGTCTAATAAAGTTGTAATGTCCAAGTTTAGAAACTTTGTTGGAAAAGGTTATGAGAGCGGAGGCCTGTTCCGCTTTAAGTGTACTAGAGTCTTGTTTAAATTTAAATGTTGCTACTCAAGTTAATAATTGTGAATCCAATGTTTGGCATTCTCGCTTATGTCATATTGGTTATGATACCATTGCTCTAATGTCCAGATTTGAAATAATTCCAAAATATGATATTGTCAAAGGATCAAAGTGCCAATCTTATGCAAGCAAAACAACCTCGAAACCCTTTAAGGGGTTAGAGGAAGAAAGGAATTTGGCACCACTAGATCTTGTCCATCTCGACCGTGTGAGATGAATGGATAGTTGACAAAAGGAGGCAAAAGATATTTTCTAACTTTTATAGACGATGCAACACGTTATTGTTATGTGTATTTGTTGAAAACAAAGGATGAAGCTTTAAACTACTTCAAAATTTATAAGGTTGAGGTTGAGAACCAACTAGAAAAGAAAATTAAAAGATTAAGGTCTGACCGTGGAGGAGAGTATATCTCTCAAGAATTCTCCGAATATTGTGCTGAGCATGGTATAATCCATGAAGTGACACCACTATACTCACCTCAATCTAATGGGGTGGCTGAGAGGAAAAACCGGACACTAACAGACTTGGTGAATGCCATGTTGGAGAGTGCCGGTATGCCTAAGTCATGGTGGGGGGAAGCTATCTTAACAGCAAACTTTGTCCTCAACAGAGTAATTACTAAAAGAAGTGAGATTACTCCGTATGAGGGATGGAAGGGGAGAAAACCAAATATCAACTTTCTGCGAACATGGGGGTGTTTGGCAAAAGTCAATATACCATTGCAGAAAAAGAGAAAGCTTGGACCTAAAACAATCGGTTGCATTTTTCTGGGATATGCACATAACAGTACGGCCTATAAATTTTTAGTAGTGAAATCAGATTCCCCTGAGATTATTGCTAATACAATAATGGAATTTAGAGATACTTCTTTCTTCGAGAATATTTATCCTATGAGAGCAGTAGGATTTAATGAAAATTCTAAAACCTCTGATCTTCCATCTACTTCTAAATTACCAAATATTGTTGAACCAGCTTGTGATATCCCTGAGGAGGATAACAATATTGTCACAAATGAGGCTCCTCGCAGGAGCAAAAGACAAAGGGTTGAGAAAACCTTTGGTGATGACTTTATTGTATACATTGTGGATGATGTGCCAAAAACTCTTTCAAAGGCTTATGCATCACCTGATGCAGAGTATTGGAAAGAGGCTGTCCGTAGCAAGATGGATTCCATCATGGCTAATGGAACATAGGAGATCGCTGAACTTCCTATTGGGTGTAAACCAGTTGGATGTAAGTGGATCTTTAAAAAGAAAATGAGGCCTGATGGTACTGTTGATAAGTATAAGGCAAGGCTTGTAGCCAAGGGTTATACCTAGAAAGAATGAGAGGATTATTTTGATACTTATTCTCCTGTTGCTAGATTAACCACCATTAGAGTGCTCATTGCATTAGCAGCTTCCTATGGTCTACACGTCCATCAAATGGATGTAAAGACAGCTTTCCTTAATGGAGAGTTGGAGGAAGAAATCTATATGGAGCAACATAAAGTGTGCAAATTATTAAAATCCTTGTATGGCTTAAAGCAAGCACCTAAACAATGGCACTAAAAGTTTGATAAAACTTTGACATCTCATTGGTTTTGTTGTGAATGAAGCGGATAAATGTGTTTATTATCGCTATGGTGGGGGTCAAGGAGTAATCTTGTGTTTGTATGTTGATGACATACTTATATTTGGGACCAACATCGCTATCATTGACGAGGTCAAGTCTTTCTTATCTAGTTGTTTTGATATGAAAGACATGGGTGAGGCAGATGTAATTCTAAATATTAAATTGATCAATCCGAGAATGGGAT
Source organism: Guadua angustifolia (assembly GCA_036346375.1). Classification (NCBI taxonomy): domain Eukaryota; kingdom Viridiplantae; phylum Streptophyta; class Magnoliopsida; order Poales; family Poaceae; genus Guadua; species Guadua angustifolia. The sequence continues at coordinate 21,759,817 of CM070508.1, forward strand.
TACTTTGAGTCGGCCCCTCATCGACGATCGGGATCACAACCGCAAGAAAAGAGGTAGGGTCGAGAGTTTATGGGACTCGAGCCGCTTTTACTCGAACGAAGGAAGAAAATCGATCGCGGTGATGATGGTGAGCAAGGCGACAACGAAAGCACGAGACAAGAGTTTATACCGGGTCGAGCCCCTGTGAAGGTAATAGTTTACTCGCCGCCTCTGTGGCGGTGATTCTTGTTATACTGGCGACAGAGCAAAGGTTTACAACTCAAGACAAAGAATGGGGTTCCTAGCTCGAGCCGTGGTGTGCTTTGTGGTTGTCTTCATGTCCTTGGAGCTCATGCGTCCTTAGTCTTTATACTTCCTTTGCACGCAACTGCCGGAGCAATCCTCGAAAGGGGCCTTCAGGCACCTTGAGGGCTGGCAAGAATCGCCTCGAACTTGCCGCCAAGACTCGAGTCATCCCCACGACCCGCCTCCCAACCGTCACCAAATGCCCGATCCGAAATCCTAGGGCGGACCAGGCTTCAGCGAGACCCCGCCGAGCTCGAGGTCGAGAGGTGCTGAGTCGGCCCAGGCCGAGGTCGAGCGCCCCAGGCACTGTGTCATCGCCGGGCCTTCCGAGCATGGGGATCCGTTGACCACACTCCCACGGTCAAGGGGTACCCACTGTCAGCTAGCCCCGAGACTCTAGGTCTGAGGGAATCCTCAGATCGACCTCGAGCCTTATTCTTGAGACTAAAAACCTTCATAGGTCTTGACTCCTGAGGTGGTCGAGGCTCATGAGACCACAAGGCAAGTCTCTTGGCCACGACACTGGCGACCTTCGGACTTCTCGATCTTTCACGGATGTGAGCGGTTGGTGGGCATCCAAGTGTCTCGACTCAGAGCCCAAGCCTTAATCACACCGTCAAGTCATAGTTGGCACGCCTTTTAAGGCGCCGTGGATCGATTTTACCGTGTCGCGGTTCATAATCCCAGCGCCACTTCTTCAAAGAAGAAAAGCTCTCGCCTCTTGAGCCCTTCGTTTTCCAAGTCCTCTCGCCGAGCAAGGTCCTCCTCTCCCCTTAGACCAAACCTCGACGATCGCCATGACCAAGTTAGAAGGAGCACTCTGTCTGACTCAAGGATGAGAGAGCTCGAGTCCCCGGGTCATTGGACCTGCTTAGTATGGCGGCCTCGGCAACGAGACCGAGCCGCGCCTCAAGGATCTATGAGATCGCTCGCACCGAGCACTATGTCCTCTTTGGCTTGCGGACCGGAGAGTGAGTTCGTCGCAAGGTCCTCTCCAAACGTGACATCGAGCTCATCAACTGTGCCAAACTCCGCTCTTCTCCTCACCATCTTTTCCCATCTATGCGAGGGGTTCCCGGGATTCTCTCGACCCCTCGCTTCTTCTTTCGGTGATTTCAGTCTCTTCCGCGGGGAAGGACCTCATGGTCGGCCGCCTCTACTTCGGCGGTGGGTCGGCTCAAGTGGGCCTTCCTAAGTTCTAGCCCCGGATTCCCTCGCCCGAGTGGACGCAGCCGGTTCTACTCAAGAGGGCGAGGCGGACGCTGTGTACGGAAGGACCCCCATCGCCAACCGCAAGAAGGAGACTCGAGTCGGACGACTCGAGGTCGACGAGGAGGCCATCGCCTCATCCATATCTCGCGCCACGCCATGGGTCTTAACCGGCAGTGATCGCCAACGATTTCTGCGGAACCTGCGGTCCCTCTCAAAGTGGGAGGGAACACCCTTCTTCGAGATCCGGGGGTCCGGACGATGCTACCCATGCGAGGGCATGTCTAGTAAGTCTTCTTGTCTCAAGGTCCGGCTTTGCACACACCCTCCGATCCTCTCTTGGATAACCGCTTGTCTTAAAGGTCGTTTAAAGAATCTCGGTATCCGCCAGATGGTCGAGATGTTCGGGAAGCCGCGACGAAGTACGCTATCGGCAACCCCGCCCCGAAGAATGTACTCCGCCGAAAGGACGAGGTAGGCCACCCACCAAGCGCCGAAGTCTTATACTCACGAAGCCCTCTTCCCGAGCCTCGCCGCACGCAGCCCATCAGAGTTACCGACACGGCCAGAGGATGCTCCGCCACCAAGCAAGGGCAAGAAAGGGAAGAAGCGACCTCCACCGGTCGGACTAAGTTTAACGGAGGCGAAGAAGCGCCTTTGTCGAGGGGGGGACCGTGCCATGGTAAGGGCCCTTCCGTCGAGCCCCGAGCTTGTGTTTTCCCGCCGCTTTGCCGCTTTTGACGAAGTTTCCTTCGTAGCAAAGAGCGCTGTTTGCCGCCGCCAGTCTTCGAGTACACCCCAGAGCCTCGAGCCCGAGCCCTCGTCGTGGCGGGTGATGCGGAGCCGCTCGACCCGAGACCTCAGTCGCGAGGACGCCAGCAGAACGTGGACGCCCCTCAACGTCGGGGGCAAGACCTTCGACGAGGAGGAGATCGGTGACCTGTAAGCCCTCGCATCGGTTGGCCGCCTTTCGTATCTTCTTCGCTTAGTGTATGCTTTTGATCGCAGACTCGAGCACCCGAGCTCAAACTTGCCCGCTTTTGACGATGGTCGCTGTCCGTATGAGTCCGAGTCCGAGGAGGAGAACGCCGAGCCTGGTACCACACCGCGATCGTCGTGGGACACGCACTTCTCGGCCAGCCCTTGGTCGGTGAGTTCTACCAAGGGCTCGGACGACCGTCCGAAGAAAACGAGCTCCATGGTCAACAAGCAGATCACGACATCGGCGAGGCCCACGGCGCAGAATGCCGCCGACGGGCTTCCCGGCCCGTGAGGGAGGATACTCAGGCCTTGAGGCCACGATTGAAGTGGCCTCCAAGACCCCACCACCACGATTGCTCCGGGCGCCGAGGTCATGACGCCCGGTCACCGGGGCGATCGGCCGCAGCTCCACAGACCTCACCATGGGTGCTGAAGCCGAGGCCGCGGCACCCTGTGCCACGGAGGTCGGGAATGCCGAGGCGGATCCACTGCCATCCTTGGCGCCGGAGACGAAGCGGGACCCGACTGCGGAGACCTGGCTTTGCTCGCTATGTCTCCCCCGTCGGGGGCCTTAACCTAACCGGAGGAGGCAATGATAACTGCCGCCCGGCGAGGACTCAGAGTCCCGGCCCAAGTGCGCCATCAGTGGCCGTGGTCGATCCCGGCACCGGCATGGCGGTCGACGAGGAGGAGGAGATCCCTCGCGATCGTATTGACGACCGTGAGGACTTCACCCGCGCACGCCTGGAGGGGTGACTCGGCGAGGTGAGGGTCTTCCCGCTGACTTCGTAGCTCGCAGTTTGACCTCCTTGTCCCCTCTCATTTTTGGGCCACCCTTTTCGTCGTGAAGGTGATCGACCATGCCTCTCGAGGGTTACAAGGCCTCCGAGAGTATGTGCCAGGCCGGGGGTCTCCTCGACGAGTGGAGGCACGAGGAGGTTGAGCGACCGCCCGCCTGCACCATTGAGGTCGAAAGCAGGGGAGCCTCGAGCGAAGGCCCAAGAGCTCGATGATCTACGCCGACGAAGAGGGCGCAGGAGATAGTCCACGAAGAGCTCGAGCGACTGTGGTCTCCGAACGCGACTTCGTGTCAAGGCCGTGGAGCAAGAGCGCCGACGCTCAGCCACGCGCGCCGAGGCCGAAAGCAGCCAATATCAAAGCTCTAGAGAAGGCTTCCGCGGAGGCGTCAACTCCCGAGCTCAAGGCCAAGATACTCCAGCTCGAGGAGGAACTTGGGAGCATCAACAAGACGCTTGGAACCGAGCAGGCCAAGGTCAAGGACCTGGAGAGGGCCGCTGTGGAGCAGGCACATTCTAGGACGAGGGCGTCCCCCGAGCTCGAGGCCAAAATCCTTGAGCTTGAGGGAAGCTCGAACGTGCCACCAAGGCGCCGAGGTCTAACGCTTAAAGTCGAGGCGCTGGAGAAGGCTCCCGTGAGGTCCCCTGGGCCCGAGACTAAGGTCCCCGGCTCAAGAAAAGCTCGCAAGACGCCGGAAGCAATGAAGAGTGCCCTGCCCACTCGAGGACTAACGACGCCGAGCCGTGGATGCTTCCCAAAGAAGCCCTCCACCTGTGGTGAGATCGCAACCACGAAGGCAAGAGTGGCTCAACTGAGCAGAAAAGCTTACCCATGAGATGGCCGACCAGAAGAAACATCGAGAGCAAGGAATGTACTAACAAAAGTGGTTTGTTTTGGTGTACAAAGAAACCTCGCCCCTGTTGTAAATCCGTAGCTTGGGAATACTTGAAGTCTTCCTTGCTTTGCTTATTAGTTGTTCCCGTGCTTTCTAGGTCATGCGCTGATAGGGTGGTTTTACCCACTTCTGCTGGTCCGAGGTCGAAGCGACGCGTTTCGGGCACAAGACTTAATCATGGACGAGAGGCCACGACTTGCAAAGTGGAGGAACAACCGCAATGGCGTAGGGAACGAAGCGACATCGTTAGTGCTCGAACGGTCCTTGCGACCATGCATATCGCCGACGGCTAAAGCGGGCGAGGCTCTCACCGAGCCGAGCATGTGGAAGAGCTAGATTGCGAAGAGGTTCGGCTTACGCTTAGCCCGCTCACCGGGCGATGAACGCCAAACCGCGCCGCTTAGACCAGAGCTTAATGTGTTTGCGCATCGAAGGTCGTGGTTCGAGAAAAAAACAAACGAGGAACCGTCGCAAAAAGAAATAGCAAGAATATCAAGGAAGCAGACATAAAAAATGAAAGACCAAATTTTTATTGAAATGTGAGGCGAGGGTTTACACATAAAACTTCCGGCGATCTATATTCCACGAGCTAGAGAGCTCTCTCGCCGTCGGGCATCGCTGGCAGAAGCCCTCGTCGGCGATCTGCTTGAAACAACTCGATAGGGCCCTCCCACCGGGGGATAACTTGTTGGTGCCGGACGAGCCTCGAATCACGCCTCGTGGCTAAGTCCCCAACAAGGAGCTTCCTAGGTCGTATCAACGAGACGCATGTTCCGCGAAGAGTTTGCAGATAGTGCGTTGATCGTGAAAGGCATGCACGCATCTTTACTTCTTCTCGCGAGGGTGAGGTCGAGACCGTCAAGGCCGAAGTCGAGTTGGTCGACTGCCGACTCGGCAGAGCCTGGGCCAGGACTCGGAGGCGGCCGATCTTGCAGATCAACACGAAGCCGGAAGGGTGGACCCCGTGGCTCGCTTTGTTGTGGTACGAATAGACCATAGAACGGTGGGAAGTTCGCCCACCTGTGCCTTGCCGTGTCGGCCGAGCTCATCTGGCGACTCATTTCTTGACGCTCGACGACGGTTCGCTGGCGCTGCCGCCTCCGCTGTTCGGGGTGAGCCACCGGGTTAAGCAATTTTAATGCCGAGTTCTCGCAAAAACTCCTGGAACAACACCGGTAAACCGAGTACCGTTGTCGGTGATAATCTTGCATGGAACCCCGTGACCGTGACCACGAACAAGCGAAGAAATGAACTGCCGCCGGCGCTATGGTCGAGACCGGTTCACCTCTATCCACTTGGTGAAGGTGTCGACAACGACGAACGTAAACTTCTTCCCCGCCGCTTGAGGAAAAGGACCGAGGATGTCCAAATTTCGTGTCGAGAAGGGCCACGCGAAAGGGATGGTCTGGAGCGTGAGGTGGGTTGATGCGACTTCGGGTGGAATTGGCAGTTCGGAAAAGTGACGATATCACGAAAGCATCCTCGGCCGAGGGCCAATAGTACCCTATGCGGAAGGCCTTCCCACCATTGTCCCAGACTGAAGAGTGCGCCCACGAGGCCCGAGTGAATGTCATGCAAGAGGTACTTACCTCCTCCGTGGAGATGCACCGAGTCGATGCCTAAACATTGGCGCTTGTAAAGCTCTCCTCGACAAGCGCAGCATGCACTCGCCCTGGCGCTGATCCGGCCTCTCGGTAGGGTCGGGTGGCGTGTCGCCCGAGCAAGGAAATTGTGGATGGCCTCTACCAGAGGGGTACCTTCGACCATGGCGAAGCGACCTCTTGGTCGGAGATTGACAGGCCGCTAGCGCCTGTGATGACGCCGGTGGGACTTCGCCATCGGAGGAGCCGAGCTTGGAGAGGAGTCCATGGCCGAGTTGTCCTTCCCTGGGATGTGTTTGAGCTCCAAGTTCGGAACCACTTCTCCATCTTGCTTGCGCCTCGGGCGAGGTACTTTGCCATCGAAGTCTCCCGAGCATGGTAGTCCTTGTTGAACCGATTGATGATGAGCCGAGTCGCCCTTCACGACCAAAGGGCAGACGCCCAAAGGCCTTGCAAGCTCGCAAGCCGCCAAGAGAGCCAGATTTCGCCACATTGTTGGTCGCTGAGAAGCCAAAACGAATTACGTACCTCAGCTTGTCGCCGCGCGGGGTGAGGATAAGGATCCCAGCCCTCGAGCGCTTGAAGGATCTCGAGCCGTCAAGAACATGACCAGTGGCTTTTTCGCCTCGACCAAGCTCGGGAGCTGGTGCGACGTCGCTCGACCACGGTCGTCGGCGAAAGCACTTGCGACTTTATGGTCGTGGCGTGCCCACGACCGACGCCGAACGCCGCCCGATTCCATGGCCCACTTGGCGATTCGGCGCCGCCTCCGGGTTCTCAGATGTCCCCGAGCGGGAAGTTGCTCGACGCACCACGGAGTGTGCCTCGAAATAGTCTGCCGAGCTTGCGCGAAGCCATGAGGAGAGCATATAACACTTCGTACATCAAGGGTAGTGCTCCTTCGCCGCAAGACCTCGGCATAATAAATGGGTGTCAGCTGAGGCCCTGCTCCGCCACTAGTACTGGCGCTAACAAAGATGGGGGTGGTGCGAGATATAGCAAGAATCTCTCACCAAAGTTGTGGCGTTATGTAAGGAGGGTGGGGACGACAGTGCACGCCTTCGTGTCGCCGAAGGATCGCTGGCCTCGAGTCCACTCGGCCCCCCGTGCTTGCTCAAGGTTTGGAAGAATGGGAGCCCGCGCCGCCGAGCCTCGAGATGAACCTCATCGAGGGCGCCATGCGCCGATGAGGCTTTGCACCGCTGATCGAGGCCGGGTGCCATATTTTCGATCGCCTCGATCTTCTCCGGTTTGGACCAACCCCGAGCCCCGATCATGTAGCCGAGCACCTTATCGGACGCCGCGACCGAACACGCACTTCTCGGGTTGAGCTTGATCTTGTGCCTATTCAGTTGGCGAAGGTCTCTCGAGGTCGCTGAACGTGGTCGCCTCGGCGGGCTTTTGACGATGATGTCGCCCACGAGACCTCAAGGTTCCGCCCGATCTGGGGCTCGAAAGTCTTGGTCATCGACGCTGAAAAGTGGCCCCGCATTGCGCAGAACCAAATGATATGGTCAGATAGCAATAGGTGCCAAACGGCGTGATGAAGGAGGTCTTGTTCTCGCCGTCGACCGCCAACTTGATCTCGTGGTATCCGAGTAAGCATCCAAGAAGCTCAAGATCTTGGCATTCGCGGTGGAGTCCACGATCGGTCGATGCACTAAGCGGAAATTGTCTTCTGCAAGCCGAGTTCAACTCCGTATGGTCGACGCACATTCTCCACTTTCCTCCTTCTTACAAGACGATGACCCGGGTTGGCGGCCACTCGGAGTAGTTAATCTCACAAATGAAGCCTACTTCAAGAGCTTGTCGAGGTTCTCCTTGATGATCGCGACTTTCTCCGGAGAAGCGACGCAGACCTTTGGCGCATGTGTCGGAGCCGGATCCCACCGGTTTGTGCTCAATCACCTCCCTCGACGCCGCATATCCGCTGGCTCCTGCCGAATATACCCTTGTTGGCGCGAAGGAAGGTGACGAGCTCGAGTTCCTATTTGGGACTCGGCTCATCGGAGACGTGGACACACTGGTGGTCGCTCTCGCCGAGCAAGACGGCCTTTGTTGCCCCGCTTAGGTATGACGCCGCCTTCCGCGGGCGTTCTTCGTGCGTCTCCTCGATCAGGCTGGGCAAAGATGCTGCAAGGGCCAAGGCCTTGGTCTCACAGCCATGTGCCACTTGTAGGTCGCCCCGCACGATGATGACACCGTTGGGGCCAGGTAACTTCATGCATCGATGGCCATAATGGTTGGCAGCCATGAATTTGACCAAGGCAGGTCGCCCGAGGATGGCGTTGTACGGGCGGTCACCCTCGACCACCTCGAAGGTGATCAACTCGGTGCGAAAGTTGTCAGAGCCACCGAAGGTGACTGGCAAGACAACCTGCCCCAAGGGGGTGGTTGAACTCCCGGGGACTATCCCGAAGAATGGTATGGTGATGCTCTTGACCTTCGACCGGGGAATTTGCATCCGGTCGAGCGCTCCTGCCTGCAGTAAGTTAAGAGAGCTGCCGCCATTGACCATGACGCGACCGACCGTGGTGTTGCTGATGGTCGGGGTCATGACCAAGGCGGTCTTTAGGTCTCGAGCCATACCTGGGAGAGCATCCTCCGGGAGAAGGTGATGGTGGCCCGCCCACTTGCGTGGTCGTTTCGTGGGCTTCCCAGTGGCGACCTGGTAGATGGTACGGCGGCGGCCTTGACCTCGCCGATGGGGTAGGCCGACGAGCCACCGAAGATGACGCCGATCCGCGCCGCCTTTGCCGGAACTCCTGTGTCGAGGTCGTCGTGCTCGCGCCGCATTCACCCGGTCGGTGGGTCATCCTTCGGGAGCATGGGCATCTCACCCCGCCCATCGTAGAAGGCGTCTAGCTTATTCTGCCAAGCCCTGCAGGCCCGCAGATCGTGGCCGGCCGCCCTGTGGAAAAGATGAACTTTGTTTCGTCAAACCCCGCGCGCCCCTCGACCCCCGGCTGCCGAGCATCGGTCCGTCGGGACCGCACGATTAGCCCTCCGCTGAAATTTGGTTCTTCGCTGGCGGTCGGGGTCGACCTTGGCGAGGCTTAGAGTCCTCCCAAGCTTGGCCACGGACCTCGAGGACCTCGCGCTGGCCATCCGCCGAGACGATCACGCGCGGTAGCCCTCCGCCACCTCTGCGATCGCGCTTTAAGCTTCTTGGTGGTGGTGCCTTGGTGGCGCCCACAGAGTTGGACGGCCGGCTCTGTTTGGTTCAGACCAAGCTTACCTTGGTCGTAGTCGCGTTCCAGTGAGACGGCATCGTCTGCAGGCCGCTCCGCCATGCGGAAAAAGTTTGTTGACGCCGAGCCTCGAGGTGATCTCAGTCTTGGTGAGACGCGATCACGGACCCCGAACTTGAAGGCCTTGATAACGGCCTCGTCGAAATGCTCGGGATCGGGTTCCCAGTGCGGATGAATCGCCGCACGAAGTCGCCTTGATGGTTCGTTCTTCCCCGGATGACACGATCCAGTCCTTCTCCCCGCCGACGCTCGTAGCAACTCGAAGTTGGAGCGTAGGGCGCCTCGAATCTGGCGCCACGACCACGAGCACAGCCGATTAAAAGCCAGTCCTATGGCCCGCCCAGACGGTCGGGAGGTAGTTCGCCATCACGAAGCTCGTCCTCCGGCCGCCAGATAGCGGTCGAATAGATGGACAGAACTCGTCAGATTCTTGGTCCCGTCGGCGCTCGTCGTCGCGGGCTTGAACCGCAAGCTGGCCACCACTGCGCGAAGGCCGCCGAGTACGCCATGCAACCAGAGGTCGACAAAGACGCCGGTCATGGTCATCGCCGACGAGATCCTTCTTTGTTCGGACTCGAGTCGAGGTCGCCCGGCGCCCGACCTCTGGCGGAACGACCATGGTGCCGAGCACGGAATCACTGGTTGGTAACACAGCGATCCTGGACCTGCTGGCGCTGGGCGGAATGTCCCGGAGAGGTCCATGAGACCTTCTTGCCGGCCGACTTCGAGCGGCTTTGGCTCAAGCTCGTCTGGTTGGCGCGGTGCCCGTGGGACGCCGGTGCGTCCGCGTCAGGGCCTCATCCCGAGCCTGTTGCTCGGGGGCTAGCTCCTGTGCAGGAGGTGTCCGACGCGGCTGATGGCGCGACGTGTTATCATTACTTCTCTAGGAGCGGGTCCCCGAGTGTTGACTTCGATCTTTGAAGGTGCCACCTCGGCCGCAGCCGATCGAGTTCTTCGGCGGGGCTCGGCCAAAGAACTCGACCTCGCCCTATCGGGGTTGGCCATGACCCGGGCGATAAGCGAGGCGCTCCGGGGGGAGCTGGGTGGCTCGAAGATGTCTTGGCCTTCTCTCGGCCTCTCAGCCGGAGAGTTATTATGGCTTGGTTGATGGCAACCGCACCATCCGGCGGCGTCTTCGGTCTGCGGATCACGGTCATCCGCATCTCCTCATCATACGACCGCCCACCACGTAACATGCCGCCGAGCGCGGCGGCGAGGGCGTGAACAGGACACGGAGTCGAGTCCGTCTCAAGAAAATCCGTCGATGAAGGGCGCCATGCTCTTGGAGTCTTGGTGTCATTCTGCGAAAAGACAAAACAATCGGGCCCCACGGTGGGCGCCATTTGCCGGCGATCGGGATCGTCAACCGCAAGAAAAGAGGTAGGGTCGAGAGTTTATGGGACCCGATTGCGTTTTACTCGAACGAAGGAAGAAAATCGATCGCGGTGATGGTGAGCAAGGCGCACAACGAGCACGAGACAAAAGTTTATACCGGTTGAGCCCTGTGAAAGTAATAGCTTTACTCGATCGCCTCGGCGGTGATTCTTGTTATCTGAGCGTCTGAGCGGTGTTTACAACTCAAGACAAGAATGGGGGTTCCTAGCTCAATTTGCCGTGTGTCTTTGTGTTGTCTTCGTGTCCTTGGAGCTCATCGTCCTTGGTCTTTATACTTCCTTTGCACGCAATGACCGGAGCAATCCTCGGAAAGGGGGGCTTCGTGCACCTTGAAATTTGGCAAAGAATCGCTTCGAACTTCTCTGCAAGACTCTGAGTCATCCCCACGACCGCTCTCCGCAACCGTCACCAAATGATCGATCCAAAATCCTAAAGGCGGACCGGGGCTTCAAAGCGAGACCCGCCGAGCTCGAGGTCGAGAGGTGCCGAGCTCGGCGCAAGGCCGAGGTCGAGCGCCCAAAGGCGTCTGTGTCGCGATCGGGGCCTTCCGAGCATGGGGATCCGTTGACCACACTCCGGCCGGTCAAGGGGTACCCAGCCCTCGTCAGTCCCATTATGCAGAAAAATTATTGAGCCGCTTCAGTTTTGAGAACTGCAAAATAGCCCCAACTCCCTATGATGCAAGTGTAAAACTTCGCAAAAATAATGAATTAGGGAAAGATCAATTAAGATATTCACAAATAATTGGGTCCCTTATGTATTTAAAGTTGGTGCAATGAGACACGACATCTCATTTGTTGTGAGCAAATTAAGCGGTTTACATCGAATCAGGGGATGATCATTGGGAAGCTCTTTAGAGAGTGTTGCTTATCCGAGAGGTACTACCTCTTATGAAATTCACTATCTTGGATACCCTTTGGTATTAGAAGGGTATAGTGATTCAAATTGGATCTCTGATGCAGATGAGATCAAAGCTACTAGTGGCTATGTGTTTACATTAGCGGTCTCAGTAGTTTCATGGAGGTCATGTAAACAGACTATATTGATGGGGTCACCATGGAAGTCGAGCTTGTAGCACTAGACACGACCCATCGTTGAGGCCGAATGGCTAAGAGAGCTTCGTTGACTTGCCATTGGTTGAGAAACCAATCCGGCGATCCTAATGCCTCGCGATAACCAAACAAAGGTTGATCAAGGTTATGAGTGCTAAGGATAACATGAAGTCCTCCAGACATGTGAAGCGTAGGCTTAAATCTGTCAGAAAATTGAGATGCTCTGGAGTGATAGCTGTCAATTATATACGCATTGAGAAAAATCTGGCAGACCCTTTTACAAAAGGGTTAACAAGAAATGCGATTTCTATTGCATCGAAGGACATGGGAATGAGGCCCATTTGAGTTACTTCACAATTGTAACCCATCCTTTTGATCGGAGATCCCATGAATTAGGTAATGGGAAAAACAAGTTGCAGTTGTAACAAGAGAGTACACTAAATCTACCCATGTTCTAAGTACTCTCAATTGTATGGAAGGCTGGTTTAAAACCTTAATGTATTCTAGTGTACTAATGAGAGGAAAAGGTATCAGCCTACAGGATACCTAAAATGAATACACCTACTTGAGCCTAACTGTGAGGTCGCAGTTCACAAGAAAGGGGCATTCTCTAGAAAGCTCATGAGAAGATTAGGGAGCATGACCATTTAACGCTCCGTTGAGGTGAAGTTCTTTGGCAGCCTAGTATCAGTTAAGATTTCGGGTGAAATCTAACCACACAAAGCTATGAATTTAAGGCTTAGTCCATTCATTAGCTGTGGGAGGATGGATCTCGTTATTCTAGGTGAAAGTTCAACCCGTATGGGACTTACACCGAAACACTGATATATTAAACGAAGATTCAACACAGTGATCAAACTTTTGAGTCTTTGTCTGCTTCGGCATTGGTGGGGGATTGTTAGAAATGAGGCCCAAGTGGCCCATTTATCTCTAATGCCAAAGCTACAAAGATTAGTACCATATTGCTAGTTGAGAGAGGAGAACACCAGTTTAAAAGGGAGAGCTCCCACCATGCCTTGTAATGAGGCATATGGAGGGTGAGGAGCACGGCTAAAGTCACACGCACGCTGCTGTATTATACCGCTAATTATCGCGTATTTCCGCGTGTTTTTCCAGCTGACTTGTGACTTGCGGCGTCATGAAGTCGCCGTGTCATGGATTAAATTTCGCACGCTTAAACCCTTTTAATCTTCGCTCTACATTACAGAGTCATTAACTAAGCATTCAAACAGCGTTATGGCATCGGGCCAATCCGTTTGAATGAATATTTGATGACAAAGATTACTAGCGTTTAATGGTGCTTTGTAATGATCAATTTAATTGACCGCTATCGTGCGAGGCTATAAAATCTGGAGATGTCCGCATGTATGAGCTTTTTGTCTCTTGTGCTCGCGTTTCATCCTCTGTGATCTGTGGTTGCGTCTTCGCGGCTGCACTTGTTCTTCACCGACCTTCCTTTTGGCGTGCCATCGCGAGGCAAGGAGAGCGGATCTCCGAACTGTTGTTGCGGGCGAGAACTCGACGGGCGGCAATCGTGTTTCGGCGGCTCACCGCGCGATCGCCGAGCTCTTCTTCCGCTTCGACATTGGACGCGATCCACGACGCCGACTACTTCCTCTACTACGGCCGCTCATCAAGGCTACCTCCTTTTCGTCATCAAGCCCATCGTAAGAATTCTCTGCTCGTCTCATACATGGCATTTCTGGATCTATTTTTCCGTAGCATGTGGTGGCTGTTGTCTTGTCTGTTGTCTTTAATCATTTTGGAAATTAGCTTAATATTCAAATCTGAAACAAAAATAATACCTAGATTTCCAACATAAACAAGGTGTACTGAAATCATACACAAAAAAGAACTGTATAAGTTGAGGAGAACAAAACGGATTATTTGATTGTAGCTACATTCCAGGATTGTTGGGATGTCAGGCATTTGGACCTCACATGTCAGTTCAACCTCCTCTTTCCCATCTCTTCTCTTTTTTCCCTCTCCTTATTCCATTTTCCTTCCCTTCTCCTTCAACCTTAGGCTGTGTTTGGTACAGCTCCAGCTCCACCAGATCCGTGGATCTGGTAGAGTTGGGTATTGTTAGCTCCACTAGATCCGTGGAGCTGGAGCTGTAGGTACACTAAGAGTATTTAGATGGGTCATCTTATTTGCATTTTAGAACAAAACTATAAACTTAATTCACTTTATTTTAACCAACAAGTTTCAGAACTCAGGTGGAGCTGGAATCTGGAGTTCTATCAAACAGGGCCTTAGTTCCAGCTGCCGCGCATTACCACCACCAACGTCCTTCCTTGCAACCAAGACGTCACCATGGAGCACCACCACTACAGTCTGTAGGATCAAGGATCATCGACTAGAGAAAGGTGAATAGGAGGTTTCTAAATTTTTCAGTTCTAATTGCAATCAATAAATTACTAAGCAAGAATTGTAATTTTTCACTATTAAAGCTAAGTTCTCTATAATATACTAAGTGCTCCAACAATTAAGATATAAGCAAGATATGATTCTAAGCACACGATCAATATGATTAAGTTGTTAGAAATGTGAATTGAGCACAAGAGTAGAAATTTCAAACCACAAAAGAATGAGATACAAAGATTTTATCCCATGGTCTCGGAGACTTGCGGTCTCCCCTAATCCATGTTGAGCTTAATTGAACAACTTCAAGCCAGGTCCAACCTCTTGAGCCTTCCTCGATCACTATGGTAGTTCTTCCTCGCTCCGGGTAGGCAAACTCCGGCCTTCTCAACTTGCTGGGGCTTCTCGTTGAGAAGCTCACTACGTACGAACGCCTCCAAGCTGTCTAGGAGGCGGCAACTCCAAGAATAATAAGTCTTGACGCTTGCTTGTGATCGAATCAAGTGTCTAAAGGCTCAATCACTAAATGCATACTTGAAAATGCTCCTAACTCTCCAAAAATGAGAATTTAATGCACACAATGAGTTGGAGACTTTCTAGAGCTCAAGAATGATCAATAAGGTCCAAATTTAACTCTAGAATGCAGGTGGGGGAGTATTTATAACCCTCACCAACCAAATATAGCCATTAGCCAAAAGTTGCTCAAAAACACCCTAGGAGGCCGGTCATACCGCCCTAAGACCGGTATGACCGCCCCTCAGTAGCCAATGGTCACTATAGTGCATTTAATGCACTGTCAGTGACCGTTGGTCATTGTAGCCGGTATGACCGGGTCACTCCAGTCATACCGTATTTCAAAAATCCCCCCAAGACCGAAGAGGTGCTTTCTGGTAAAAGGGGTTAGATTGAGCCCGGTTATACCGTCGACCGGTATGACCAGACTCAATTTGGTATGACCAGGCTACTAGACAACCAAAATCCTCCCGTCTGGAAAAACACACACCGGGGAGGCCTCCGATCATACCGACGGCCGGTATGATCGGAGGGGGTCCGGTCATATCGACCCCACTGACTCCAAGTCTGATTTTATATGCTTTTTCATTTTTCTTTGAATGCAATATTATGCCAAAATTCAAGTTCACATATATTGAGCCTCTAAACATTTTTCGACATTAAACAAGTGGCAATGACCCCTCTTAATAGTACAGCGCCTATTTTAACAATCTGATCTTTTTCTCCAAACTCCGAGATCGGCAAAAACTATGAAAATGTCCTTAAATTTTATACCTTAGCCATCGGCGCGTTAATATTCTCTTTCACCATGTTTCATACTTACACGATCGACGAATTTAGGACCAACTTATTCTCAAAATACTCAAATTGAAAATATTAGTCCATTAATCATAATTGTCATTAATTACCAAAACCAAATCGAATTAGAGGCCTAGATACTGTCAAAGTCCTCCACCCCGAAGCCGTCGTCGTTGCCCATAACCTCCTATCTTGCCCTTCCCTACTCCCAAGCCACCACCGCCGCACCACCTTGTTGTGTCGCCGTCTCTGTCCAATTGAACCACTATATCATCTTCCTCACCACATCCTAATTCTAGTGTGCACGCCAACATCGCCGAAAGAAATCCATCCTTGCGCCATGAACATGAAGCTGCCGCCAATGACGAGGTGTTGAGCTTTGTGTAAGTTCAAGAGCCCTAGGTTTTGATGATTGATGATTAATTAATGCTTAGTCTGTGTTTAATGATAAACCTAATCTTTATGAGACTAACATATTTTATTGAGCATATATTTAGCAGTCTTATATTTGGATGAAAAATGGAAAACCCAAGGAATGTATGCGTATTCTTTCTATTATTAAAGTGCATATCTTGGATTCAAGTTAAACGTATAAATGTCCCCATTACATTAACCACAAAACGTGCATCATGTATATATTTGAATCCTTGAGTATATATTTGAATCACGACAATGGAAACTAAATCCTTGAGTATATATTTGAATTGCCTAGTTATAGTATACTCATGGTAATATAGGATATACTCCAATGCAATCAAATTGAATATGCGCATATTATATCCAAGTCAATTATATCTATGCACATATACATGTGGGGTTTATTCTATAGTTGATGACTAGAAGTAATGATCATTTCCATATAGTTTACACATAATGGATCATTACTTTTCATCAACATGAGCATATGAAAACTTGTGTAGTTAATATATACTCATATCAATTTAAATGAAAATTTAAATTGAGTTCATTTGTCTTGTTAATCATTAAAGAACATTTCATCATGTGTTGATGGTGTTCCTTGATTAATTAAGGACAAATGAATAGTTCTTAAGTATAATGAAGCATGCGTTGCATTCTTGTACTTAAGACACATTTAAATCATTCAAATTGATTTAGGTTGTGCTCAATTGATCTAAAGGCATCCATTATGTGTTAATGGAGTGCAAGAGATAATTGAGACAACCATGCATCTTGGACTAACTATTTTATGAGTTGTGATTGAGTTAGGTTAAGTCCAAAGATGGTTGAGATGATGAAAACGGGATAAGGACGGCATCATGAGGTGATGGGCGTCAAGAGAAGATCCCGAAGATAAAGAAAGAGTCGAGTGATGATCCCGGGGGAGTATAAGTGAAGATCATAAAGACCCCAAAGGGGATTGCTTGCACGCGGCGGCAAAGGTATAACTAGATAGGCTAAGGACTTTGTAGTCTTTGAGTCTAAGTTTTTATCGCCGTACTATTAAGAGGGGTTGTCTCCTAGTTTGAGCTTCATCATGTGTTGGTGATCTCAATCCGCGTTCACTCGAGCTCAAATCATTTGGATTTGGTTTTTGCATAGTGCTAACCATTTGGCATGTGTTGCGAATGTGTTAAGCTTATGCTTGGTTGCTGAAGTCGTATGCTCTGATTTGCATGTGTTGCAAAGAAGAAAAGCATATGCATTTGGTTTTCGCATAAAGCTTGGATTTGCATGTGTTGCAAGAAGTGATAAGCTAATGCGTTGGCTTTTGCGTGAAGTTCAGTTTTGCATGTGTTGCAAATGTTGAAGCTTCATGTTTTGTTTTCGTTTACAAAACAATCTTTCTAAAACTAGTGGTTGCTTGGAGCTAAGGTTTGCATGTGTTGCAAAAGGAGAAAGCTCAAGCACGATTTGGTGTTTGTGTGTTTGTATGTGCTAGAGGCTCGCATTGTTGTAAGTAAAGAGCACATACGGTTGTATTGGTTTTAGTGTGATCGATTTGGTATGGTTGCATGGAACTAGAGTATTGCATGTGTTGAAATTAGAGAGTTCATGCACCTCGATTTTGTGTTGCTTGGAGCTAGACTTTTGCATGTGTTGCAAAGAGTAGTGCTCAAGTATGAAATTGGTTTAATGTGATTAGTTGCAAGTTTCGTTGTGCGAATAAACTGAGTGTTATGAGTCCGAAATCCCGAGAGCATGTGAGTAGGGCTTGCAACGGGTGTTGGCAAGTTGTCGGGGTCTTGTGTTGACCTTCACATGGCTAGGGGGATTAATCTCATAAACTCGAGTTTGATTTGCTTAATACGTGTTGCAAATAGATCTTGAGTTGGTTTCAAAATGTGTTTTTGCAATTTGGTTGAAATTCTTTGAGCATGAGCTAAGTTGGTGCAGATGTGTTTTGCACAAGTGTATGATCATGTGTTGATCATCTAATAGCTCAAAGAATGGTATTTGGTTTTTGGAGAAATATTTTTGGAGTTAAAATCAGGTTTTTCTCCAGTGTGGCCGGTTGCACCGGAGTTGAGGGCGGTACTACCGGAGGTGCGGTAGTACCGGCCCAGCAGGCAGTGATAATCTGTAAGTCTTGATACTACGGATGTTTTCTATGATTGCTTTTTGGCAGAGACGCTGTTTTCTGTCTCGTTGTCGGCGGTGCTACGGAGGTCGGCGGTACTACCGAGCGGTAGTACCGGTTTTTGTCGGTACAATATCAAGGCGATAGCGCGAGCAGCTAGTTTTATAGCTGTTGTTACTGATGAAGCAGTAGTACCGCATGTGAAGCGTGTAGTACCGCGTTGCAGACTTTTCGGAATCTTGCCCCAACGGCTAGTTTTCTTTGGTGGTTAGGGTCGGCGTCCTTTGATCGGTGGCGCGCATGTCAACGGACCCCGAGCTCGGGAGGCCCCGGTCTCGACACAGGTGCGTCGAGGCGCCGACCTAGGCGCGCTAGACCCGAGCACGGCCCGCTCAACCTCGAGCTCGGGCGGGCCCTTGTTGGCCACGATCCGCCCTTGGATTTCGGATCGAGCATTTGACCGACGGTTGCTCAAAGCGCGGTCGTTAGGGCGTGAGTGGATGCGTGCAACAAGTTGAAGCGATTCTGCCGGCCCTCAACGTCGCGAGGGCTACTTCAGGAAGCTAGCCCGGTAGTTGCGTCTTGAGAGGCATAAAACCTAGGGAACACAGTCCTTTGGGCAGACGAAGACAACACACAACGCGCCCTAGCTCGAGCTTAGACTTAGCCATTGTTGAACTTGAGCTGTAAAGACACTCTTGTACTCAGAATTAGCCAAAAGAACTGCCGCAAGGCGACTGGAGTAGAGCTATTACCTCCCCAGGGGCTCGAACCAGTATAAATCTCGGTCTCTCGCTCGTTGTCGTCTCACTCCGACCATAACCGCGTTCATACTTTTCCTCCGACTAAGTGAAGCGCAGCTCGGGTCCCGTATCACACCGACCCCTAACTCACTTCTTGCGGTCGGCGATCCCGATCGTCGACAAGTGGGGTATAAATAGAGCCCTTGGGGGGCTTGGGCAGGTTGTTGCTGGTGTGTGGGAGGTATTTGCATGTGTTGCTCTTCTCCCTTTACTTCTTGAGCTTAAGTGTGAGCACTAATTGCATATGTTGCAATTAGGGAGTGGTTTGAGAGCCTCTTGTGCATGTGTTGCACTTGAGGGAGGCCTTGTGCATGTGTTGCACTTGGTGATCACCGGGAGTGCATTCGTTGTGCTTGGTGAAATTCAAGCGTAGGAGCGGCTTGTTACTCTTGGTGGTTTCCGACTCCTAGACGGCGTAGGCGTCGTGCGCGGGAGCTCTCAAGGTGTGAGAAGCCCCGGTGAAGTTTGTGAAGGTTCGGGTTGAGCCTACGCGAAAGAGTGAAAAACCACGACTAGTGGAAAGAGGCGGGTGCTCGAGCGGGAGCCGGTCCAAGTGGTTGGGCTTGTCTCAACGTGGACTGGGGGAGACCGGCAAGTCTCCGAACACCATGGAAAAATATCGGTTGTCTCTTGTCTCTGTTATATTCGAACATTTACATTATTGTATATTTATCAATTGCTTGGATGTATTAGAATTGCTTAGCATTAATTGATTGTTCAATTTAGCAATTCTAGTGTAGAGACATAATTTAGTTAGTGCACTTAGCGAGCCTAGTAGATTTAGGCTTTAATTGTCAAAACCTATTTATCGCTTCCGCATATATCTTTGATTAGGTTTTGACTTAGGGGTGTATTAGAGCGAATTGTTTAGTGAGCGATCGAATTTCGTAAAACGCCTATTCACCCCCCCTCTAGGCGCATCCTCGACCCTACAAGTGGTATCAGAGCCACGATCACTCTCATTTTAGGCTTAACCATCTAGAGAGTAAAAAGGATGGCGACTAGCGGATTAGTGCACTCCACCAATTCACAAATATTTGATGGGTCTAATTATTCTTCATGGAAATTACTTATGATTGCTCATTTTAAATCCATGAGACCACAAATATGGTGGATCGTAGATGTCGGCTTTTCTTCTCCAATAAATGATATTGCTCCAACTAAAGGAGAGGAGAAATGCCTACATCTCGACGCTCAAGCAACTAATGCCATTTTTAGTTTTGTGAGCGTAGAAATATTTAATCTCATATGCAATCTCAAGAGCGCTCATGAAATGTGGATTAAGTTTCAAGACGAATTTGAATTATCCACATCAAGTGAGAAGTGCAATGAGAATGAAATGTCGGTTGATGCTTCAACGTCAACATCAAGTGACGAACTGACATCTCCATCAACCTCAACCTCCGCCTCAAGCGACGACGAATATTCACTTCCATCAAGAATTTGTTGCTTCATGGCTAAAGGTAAAAATGAGGTAAGTGACGATGAAGATGAGCCCTCTTACGATGAATTAATGAATATGTTAGAGGAACTCAATGCATTTCTTGGAAAGGAGAAAAAGAAATATAATACTTTGAAGTTAGAACATGAATCACTTCAAAATGATTATGATGTTCTAAAAGAAAATCATGAAAAAGTCCTTTTCAAGGAATTCACTAAAACTAGTGTGGATATGGCCATTCAATGTAATTTAGTAGGTGAATTGCCTCACTCAATTTCTATTACAAACAATTCATCTAATAAATGCATATCCACCTCTTGCGATGATTTAATTGATATGCCTTGTTGCTCTAATGAAATTGCTTCTAGTTCCTCTATGTTTTTAGATGCTAATCTTGTAGAGGAAAATAAAGAGCTCAAGGCCCAAGTCATTAGATTGGAAAATGACTTGAAGAGATGCGTTAAAGGAAAAGCCATCCTCGACGAAATCTTGAGCAAGCCAAGGGCGCCTCAAGATAAGCGAGGACTCGACTACAACTCCAAGAGGGAGAATAGCAAGATGAGGCACAACGCACGACACACGAAGACAATCAAGTGCTTCAATTGCAACAAGAAGGGCCACCTCGCCTCCGTGTGCCCTAATAAAGTGGAGATTAAGGCCACAACATCAACCATGAGGCAAACCGGCGTTGAGCATAACAAGAAGGTCAAGAGAGGACCAAACGGAGTAACGTGCTTCAATTGCCGGGAAAAGGGACATTTCGGTAAGGATTGTCCCAAAGGTATCACCCATAAGCCCATTATTATTGATAATGATTATTTGTTTAGGAAGGACAAGAATGGTAATGTGTTTGCCAAACTTGTCAAGTCCCCTATGCTTGCTCAAAATAATATTCATATGCATAGGAAGAGTAAATCTAGAAATGGGTTTGCTAAATTCGTTAGGACTCCTAAGCCTACTCAATTCAATTCAAATACATTGCTTAGGAGAAATAACAATAGCAAAACATTTGCTAGATATGCTAGATCCTCTAAGCCATTTCATAATTCTAATTATCACATGCTTAGAAGAGATCAAACTAGAAATAGTTTTGCAAGGTATTATTGTCCTCCTATGCCTTTTCATAAAAATGCAAATCAATTGCCTAGGAGGAATAATTATCGCAAAACTATTCCTAATCATGTTAGTCATTTCAATAATATTAAAATTAGGGCCATTTGGGTTCCAAAATCCATTGTGACTAACATTGTCGGACCCAATAAGGATTGGGTACCAAAAAACCGCCTAATAGATTTTTAGGCAATATGAGATGGATTGGACGCTTGCTCATTCAAGAGGAGAAGGATTATCTTTTTATACAAGTGGTGTCAAGCTTGAAGAACAACATGTCCATCATGAGCCAATGCCATCTCGGTAACAAGCAATTCAAATTGATTGCTATTTAGCTTCTAGCCTTGTGTAGGTTTAGATGCATTAGTATCATGCAAAAAAAATCAATTGCATGTTGTGAATACTTGCTCTCGTCTCTTACCTATTCTCTTATTGCAAATCTTGAGCAAGTTAGAAAGTGGCACATTAAGGGGGAGTGTTAATTCATATTCATGTGTATCACATCCTTAAGTGTACCCATATTGATATAAGTGCATATATATATTTTCAAAATCAACCATTTAGCCAAAAGTCAAAATTTTATATACTATTACTAATCTTGTGAAAAACTATTTGAAAAATGTATACAAATGTTTTTGAAATGTTTTCAAAGGTTTTGGCTTCACAAAATCTATTTTGAAAAGAAAATGAGTTTTAACTCCAAAATCTAGTTACTAGTATTTTGTTTTGGATTTAAACTTATAATTTTCATAGAATTAAAAGTAAAAAGATTTTGAAAGTAATTCCAAAATGAAAATCCTAGAGTTGGTCATTCTTAACAATTTTCGTATTCAAAAGATTTTCAAAAGACCAACCTAGCAAAAGATATTTGATTTTGAAACTCGCCGAAAAACTATACTTGACCCATAATGGTCATATTCTAGCACTTAGTGAGTTTCTCCATTTGGATCAATTCTTGTGTAGAATTTTGATTCAAAATGGTATTTTGGACTCATACACAATAATTCAAAGCTCTATATCTTACCCCGTGCTTAATTTGAATTTTTGTGTTGTGGATTTTGACTTAGTTTCTATTTGCTTCTTCAAAAGGACTATTTAGGTCAAAAGTCAAAATTCATATTCTTAAAAGGTCCAAGTTTGTGAAAAACTTTGCAAAAGTATTTAATATGTATTTCAAATGTTTTACAAGCTTCCAGAATGAAAATTCTATGTTGAAATTGAATTTGGCTCAAAAACGTTTTGATTTAATCCAAAATGGCCTATTTAGGCATATAGCTCAAATCGTGGCATTTAAGTTGGATTTCGTTATAAATCTTGGCTAGAAACCTTCATGATACACCAATCTAAGCCATGAAAGTTAAAATTGTATGAAATCCAAATTGAATTGCATTTTGAGGCTTTTCATGAAAATCGAATTCCGTTTATGCCTCAAAGCACAATTTGCCACATTTCTAAAAATAAAATTGCTTTTTCAAAAATTCCTTTTGCAAAACCTTTTAAATAGTCCAAAGTTCATTTCTGGAAAGTTTCAAATCATTCAGACTTCATTTGAATTATTTTTGCCAAAATTTACAAAAACTCCGAGTCTCGGTCTATCAAGAGCGGTACTACCGTCCTGTGTCTTGGTAGTACAGGTTTCTTGATACTACCTACCTGTGTGAGCGGTAGTACCGGCCATGGCAGAGTTGGTTCTAAATTTTCAGAATTTTTGAACTTGTTTTTGGGATATCTTTTTATTGGAATTTGCGTTTTCAATGATTCTTTGTGTAAAAGCTTCTTATGATCCCAAAGTTCATTTTTGCAAAATTTCAAAAGTTTTACAAATTATTTGAAAGAGATTTGAAGTAGTATCAGTTTATGAGCATTTAATTGATTTAAAAGTGGTATTCACTTGATCTTTTGAAAAGACAAAACTTGTGCACTTCAAATGTAAATAACTCCATGATTCATTTATCGAATATCTTAGGGAGTTTATCTATTGCAAGTTTTGGGTACTTAATTGCTTCCAAGTGATATCATGTCTTTGATTTGCTCTGACACTCTTTCTGAATCTTTGTGATTTAGATTTGAAAATTTAAAAGCAAAACTTGAAAATTGGATTTCCTTGATCTATTTTGAGTTATTCTTCTTTTTGATACCCGTGAGTATATATTGCTCTGATACCCATCAATTTTATTGATTATTCCTTCAAGTGGTATCAAGTCTTTGTGATTTGATCCCAAGTGGTATCAATTGAGCGTTTATTCTCTCCATATGCTTACATGTGGTATCATTAAGTTTTTCTTTGCTTTTAGTGGTATCATGGTGTTTATTGCTCATTTCTTATGTGATATCCTTAATCATTTGAATTCCTTTTTAAGTGGTATCATTGAATTCAATTATTTCCTACAAGTGGTATTTCATTGCCTCTTTGTAGTATTTCTCCGATACCCAAATTATTGATTAAGAATTTTCCTCCCAAACTAAAATTGTAAGTTCAATCGCCTAAGAATTCTCTGTGTGAGATTCTTTATGAATTGAAATGCATAAAAGAGGAAAATCTCAAGTTGATTCCTTTTGTGTCTTCAAGAAAGGCCCTTGAGATAGATTTAAAGTGGTATCAAATTTCTCAAGTGGTATTTACTCTTTTTGGATTCCTCGTTTAACCCTATTAGGCAAATTGTTGGATTCTTCAAAAGAATCATATTGAAAATTTGCAAAACCTAATAAAATGAGGAGTGAATTATTTGAATGTGTTTCAAATAAGCCATGTGATACCCTTACCTTGCTTTTCATGCTTATTTTACAAGTGGTATCCACAAACCCAAATATGGTCTCTTTTCGAGTTTTCCTTATTTTAGACCATATTTCAAATAAATCGAGTTTTATTTGGCTTAATCCCTTCTTTTCTTGCCAAGGTCATAAATTTGCATTTCATATCTTGTACTCTACGCCTCTCATCAGCTTGAAGGAACCGCAGCTGAATGGTGGGAAAACTACTGCGCTGCTCATGAGCACCCACAGGACATCAGCTGGGAGGAATTCACAATCGCTTTTCGGCAGTACCATGTGCCCGAAGGCATCATGGAGCTGAAAAAGGAGGAGTTTAGGGCACTGAAACAGGGCAATCAATCAGTGTCTGAGTATTTGAATAAGTTCACGCAGCTGGCACGCTACGCACCTGAGGATGTAGCAACGGATAAGGCCAGGCAGTCTCGATTCATGAAGGGGCTGAATTCAGGACTGCAGGTGGGACTCATAACTCACACTTTTCCTGACTTTCAGGAGCTAGTGAACAAGGCGCTGATATTGGAGGACAAGCGCAAGGAGCTGGAGGACAACCGGAAGCGCAGGATGGCACAGCAGGGAGCACGCTAGGGAGCGCAGCGTTTGAGGGTTGCCCCAAACTAGTTCTTCAGATTTCAGCCAAGGAATGTGATGGCGACGCCACCACCGAGACCAAGACACACGGACAAAATTTCCAGACGCCAACACCAGTTGGGAATGCAGCTGCAGGGAGCCAACAGTCGACAGTTAGACGTTGTTTTATCTGCCACGAGCCAGGGCATTTCGCCAATTATTGTCCTAAGAAGGGAGGAGGAGTGACACCAGTTCGTTTCAATCTTGGAACTACTCCAACGAAGACACCCGCGACAGGAGCAAGCCGTGGAGCTACACAATCTGGAGCTGCCACACAGACTGTGGTAAGAGGCAGAGTCAATCATGTCACCGCCGATGCAGTGCAGAATACATCGGACGTCGTACTGGGTAAGTTACTTGTCAACTCAGTACCTGCAACAGTTTTATTTGATTCTGGAGCCTCGCATTCGTTTATATCTCGGATTTTTGCTGTGAACAATGGATTGAAAATGGTGAACCTTAGGCATGTATTGCTAGTACAATCCCCGGGATCAGAACTCCGATCTGATGTAGGATGTTCTGGGGTAAAGTTGCTTATAGATGGAACAGAGTTCCTAGCAAACTTAGTGGTGTTAGATACCCGCACCTAGATGTTATTTTGGGAATGGATGGTTGTCTAAGCACAAGGTTGTATTAGACTGTGGACGAAGAGTCATATCAGTCGAGAGTCCTTGTGGGAGAAAAATAGAGTTTCAGGCAACTGCCGTTCGGGATGGACAGTTGATGGTCAATAGTGTGAAGGCCGTTAGCATAGAAGATGTACCGGTTGTCGAGAATACCGGATGTATTTCCGGAGGATTTACAGGATGCCACAGACAGGGACATAGAGTTTGTAATCGAGTTAGTACCGGGAACGGCCCCGATAGCTAAGAGACCTTATCGGATGTCAACCGATGAGGTGGTCGAAATGAAGAAGCAGATTGAGGAATTATTGGATAAGGGATTTATCAGACCTAGTTCGTCGCCATGGGGAGCACCGGTTCCGTTTGTCAAGAAGAAGGACGGAAGTTACCGGATGTGTGTGGATTACCGAGCGCTGAGTGAAGTCACTATAAAGAATAAATATCCGCTACCCAGGATTGATGATCTGTTTGACCAGTTGAGAGGAGCCGGAGTTTTCTCCAAGATTGACCTACGATCAGGATATCACCAGCTGAAGATTAGATCGGAGGATGTGCCGAAGACCGCATTTTCGTCAAGATATGGGCACTACGAGTTTACAGTCATGTCTTTTGGTTTGACAAATGCACCTGCATACTTCATGAACATGATGAACAAGGTTTTCATGGAATACCTGGACAAGTTCGTTGTTGTGTTCATAGATGACATTCTAGTCTACTCTAAGATGAGAGAAGAGCATGCCGAACATCTGAAGCTAGTTCTGGAGAAGTTAAGAGAGCAGCAACTTTTCGCTAAGTTTAGCAAGTGTGACTTCTGGAAGAACAAGGTGGAATTTCTTGGACATGTGGTGACCGCCGAAGGAGTCATAGTTGACCCAAGTAAGGTGGAAGCAGTGTTGCATTGGGAGCCACCCAAGACGGTGACTCAAATCCGTAGTTTCCTTGGAATGGCTGGTTATTACCGTCGATTTATTGAAGGATTCTCAACGATTGCGAGACCTCTTACGCAACTGTTGAAGAAGGAAAAGAAGTTTGCATGGACGCCGGAATGTGAGCGGAGTTTTCAGGAGTTGAAGAAACGCTTGACAACGGCACCAGTGTTAGTTCTACCGGATTTAAGCCAGAGCTTTGATATATACTGTGATGCATCGCGCCAAGGACTAGGGTGTGTGTTAATGCAGAACAGAAAGGTCGTTGCATATGCATCAAGGCAGTTGAGGCCGCATGAAGAGAACTATCCGACGCATGATTTGGAATTAGCAGCCGTGGTGCATGCTTTGAAGTTATGGCGGCACTATCTGATTGGAAACAGATGTGAGGTGTACACTGACCATAAGAGTCTTAAATATATATTTACTCAATCGGATCTGAACATGAGGCAGAGGAGGTGGTTGGAATTAATTAAGGATTACAATCTGGGGATTCATTATCACCCCGGAAAAGCCAATGTGGTGGCCGATGCTTTGAGCCGAAAAAGCCATTCGGTGAATATGTTGGTGGAAGCAAGTCAGGTGGAGCTATGCAAGGAATTTCAGAAGCTGAAGTTGGAAGTTGTACCTAAGAGATTCTTAGCCGCTTTAGAGGTGAAGCCTACCCTGGAAGATCAGATTCGTGAGGGACAGAAGGATGATGTCAAGATTCAGAGGATTAAGTCTAAAATGGAGGAAGGCAAGGCGAAGGACTTCAAGCTGGATGAGCAAGGTACATTATGGATCAAGAATCGTATTTTGCATCGCACAAGAAGGAACTCAAACAAAGTGATTCGGAGGAAGCTCATGACTCCAAGTACTCTATCCATCCCGAAGCGCTAAGATGTACCAAGACCAAGGAAAGATTTTGGTGGCCAAGCATGAAGCGTGAAGTTGCCGAGCATGTGGCGTTGTCGCGACATATGCCAAAGAGTCAAAGCAATGCATCAAAGGCGGCGAGTGCACTCTGACCGAAGATACCGAGTGGAAATGGGAGGAAATCGGAATGGATTTCATTCTGGGTTTCTGAGGACCCAGACGGTATGACTCATTATGGGTTATAGTGGACCGTTTGACAAAAGGTCGCCCACTTTATACCAAGAAGACTACCTATTCAGGGGACCGCCTAGCAGATTTGTATATGTCAAGGATTGTGTGTCTCCATGGAGTCCCGAAGAAAATTGTATCAGACAGAGGAACCCAGTTTACCTCGAGATTTTGGGATAGGTTGCATGAGGACCTAGGAACCCGTCTGAATTTCAGTACCGCATATCACCCGCAGACGGACGGGCAAACAGAAAGAGTTAATCAGATACTGGAGGATATGTTGAGGGCATGTGCGTTGTCTTATACAACCTCATGGGACAAGTGCTTGCCGTACGCTGAGTTTAGCTATAACATGACTACCGAGCAAGTTTGCGATGTCGCCATTTGAAGCACTATATGGAAGACCTCGTCGACGCCGTTGAATTGGAATGAGACCGGAGAGCGTCATATGTTCGGGCCGGACATTCTTCGAGAAGCTGAAGAGCAGGTAGCCATGATCAGGGAAAGGTTGAAAATTGCACAATCAAGACAGAAGAGTTATACTGATAATCGCCGCAGGGATTTGAGCTTTGAGCCTGAAGATTTTGTGTACCTCAGAGTTACCCCACTCAAAGGAGTTAAGAGGTTTCACACTAAAGGAAAGTTAGCGCTAAGATATGTCGGCCCATTCAAGATCCTAAGTCGTAAAGGTGAGGTAGCGTATCAGTTGGAGCTACCACAGTCTTTAGCAGGAGTGCATGATGTATTCCATGTGTCACAACTAAAGAAATGTCTCCGAGTGCCAGAAGAGCAGATGCCGTTAGAGTCGGTCGAGCTGCAGAAGGATTTGACTTATAAAGAGTACCCGGTGAAAATCTTGGACACAATGGATCGAGAAACGAGAAATAAATCGACCCGCTTCTGCAGAGTTCAGTGGAGTAACCATTCTGAGAGCGAAGCAACCTAGGAGCGCGAAGAGGACTTGAAGAAGGAATTCCCTAACCTATTCCTTAGTCATTACGAATCTCTGGGTCGAGATTCCGTTAAGGGGAGGTTTGTAACATCCCAATTTTTGCTTTTCTTGCATTTTAATGGTATTTTGAATTTTGGGAATTTCTGGAATTTATTTGGATTTATTTGGAATTATTTGGATTTATTTTGAATTAAACCATTTATCAACTTAATTAAATAATAGAAAATTTAAAATAAAATTTTGCTGGAAATATTTTATTTGAGTCACAAATGTCCTAAAATATTTTTGAGAATTTTTCCGAATTTTTCGATATTTTTAATGCCCCAAATAAATTATTTTATTTTCGGAAATATTTTTAATCGAAAAAGAATTAAAAATCCGGAGGAATAGTGTTGGGCAATCTTGTGCGGCCCGTTTGAAAACCCTAGCGCCGTGGCGTTTGATTTTCATCCGACGGTCCACGCCACGCCACATCACCCAATCCGATTCCCACGGATTCCGCCGCCGCAGTGTGGGCCTCGGTTTCGCGATTTTCACGGAGTCGAGGGCGCTATTTATCTTGCCGCCACGGGTTGTGATCCCCACCTTGTGCCGCACCGTTCAGACACTCCACGCCGCCCGAAAGTCGCCTCGCCGCCGACGAGCTCATAAAGTCTTCGACCCTCCGCGCACTTCTTGGCGCCGTTTTGCCGCCGCCGGTGATCCTCCGTCGTCGCCGTTGGTCCCTTGAGTCCCTCTCGCCGAGCCGCGGAGGGCGTTACTTCTTCGGAGAAGCACGGAACGCCGCCGCCACGTCTTCGTCTCTGTCTCCGGTTGGACCACGCCGCCGAACGTCGCCGGATTCGCGAAGCCACAACGGACGATCTCCATCCGGCCGCCGAGGTGAGCCCCGTCGCCTTTAGGAACAAATGAACTCCATCTTCTAATCTCCGCCGTTAGATGCAAACCGAGGGCAGCCGAGGAGCCACGTCGCTTTCCGTGCATGAGACGGCGACAAGGCGGACCCACACGTCGGCCGCCGACGAGCGATCGGTGGCACGCGTGTCACCGACAACACGGACCCACATGTCGGATCGCGACTTTGTGTCTGCGCATGAGTCGCCGACAAGCACGGGCCCACCGTCGGCCGACGCCTTTGCGCGTGGCGCCAGTTGCGTCATCTTGGCGTCACGGTGGGACCCACTTGTCGCCGAGAGCCGAGTCGTGGCCGACGCCACGATGACGTCATCTTGGCGTCGCCAAGACGGAGCCGGTTAGGGCTGGCGTCGGAAGGCCACGTGTCGATTACGTGGTGGCGACACGTGTCACCGATGACGCAATAATTAATTTTCGAAAAAGAAAATACTTATTTAAATCGGGTTATTGATTTTAAATGTATTTTGAAACTTCAAATGCTTATAACTTTTGCGTTTTAACTCCGATTTGAGTGATTCCAATTTCTATAAATTTGTAAAATTGTGATCTTTCTGTTTATGAATTTTAATTGAAGTTTTGAGCACTGTTGTCTACTGTTTATTTATTTTATTGTTTTGTGTATACGTTACGCGTAGACGTTGAAGTACCTGAAGGTTTCGAGGGAGATGTTCTGACCCAGGAGCAAGTTCAGGAACCAGAACCAGCACTTTTTGAAGGCAAGTTGTGTTTGATCATGTTGAACCTATTAGAGCAAATTATTTTGATTTAAACTATTGCAAAAGGAGAAAGCTCAAGCACGATTTGGTGTTTGTGTGTTTATATGTGCTAGAGGCTCGCATGTGTTGTAAGTAAAGAGCACATACGGTTGTATTGGTTTTAGTGTGATCGATTTGGTATGGTTGCATGGAACTAGAGTATTGCATGTGTTGAAATTAGAGAGTTCATGCACCTCGATTTTGAGTTGCTTGGAGCTAGACTTTTGCATGTGTTGCAAAGAGTAGTGCTCAAGCATGAAATTGGTTTAATGTGATTAGTTGCAAGTTTCGTTGTGCGAATAAACCGAGTGTTATGAGTCCAAAATCCCGAGAGCATGTGAGTAGGGCTTGCAACGGGTGTTGGCAAGTTGTCGGGGTCTTGTGTTGACCTTCACATGGCTAGGGGGATTAATCTCATAAACTTGAGTTTGATTTGCTTAATACGTGTTGCAAATAGATCTTGAGTTGGTTGCAAAATGTGTTTTTGTAATTTGGTTGAAATTATTTGAGCATGAGCTAAGTTGGTGCAGATGTGTTTTGCACAAGTGTAAGATCATGTGTTGATCATCTAATAGCTCAAAGAATGGTATTTGGTTTTTAGAGAAATGTTTTTGGAGTTAAAATCAGGTTTTTCTCCAGTGTGGCCGGTTGCACCGGAGTTGAGGGCGGTACTACCGGAGGTGCGGTAGTACCGGGCCCAAGGTGAGGTAGTACTGCAAGTGCGGTACTACGGATGTTTACTATGATTGCTTTTTTGGCGAGACGCTGTTTTTACGTCTCGTTGTCGGCGGTGCTACGGAGGTCGAGGCAGTACTACACTGGAGCGGTAGTACTGGTTTTTCGTCGTGAGTAATACTGAAGCAGATAGCATAGAACTAGTTTTATAGTTGTTGCTTACTGAGAGCGGTAGTACCGCATGTGGGGGCGGTAGTACCGCGTTTTCGCAGCTTTTCTGGAATCTTGCCCCCAACGGCTAGTTTTATTTGGTGGGGTATAAATAGAGCCCTTGGGGGGCTTGGGCAGGTTGTTGCTGGTGTGTGGGTGGTATTTGCATGTGTTGCTCTTCTCCCTTTGCTTCTTGAGCTTAAGTATGAGCACTAATTGCATGTGTTGCAATTAGGGAGTGGTTTGAGAGCCTCTTGTGCATGTGTTGCACTTGAGGGAGTCCTTGTGCATGTGTTGCACTTGGTGATCACCGGGAGTGCATTCGTTGTGCTTGGTGAAGTTCAAGCGTAGGAGCGGCTTGTTACTCTTGGAGGTTGTCGACTTCTAGACGGCGTAGGCGTCGTGCGCGGGAGCTCTCAAGGTGTGAGAAGCCCCGGCGAAGTTTGTGAAGGTTCGGGTTGAGCCTACGCGAAAGCGTGAAAAACCACGACTAGTGGAAAGAGGCGGGTGCTCGAGCGGGAGCCGGTCCAAGTGGTTGGGCTTGCCTCAACGTGGACTAGGGGAGACCGGCAAGTCTCCGAACACCACGAAAAAATATCGGTTATCTCTTATCTCTGTTATATTTGAGCATTTACATTATTGTATATTTATCAATTGCTTGGATGTATTAGAATTGCTTAGCATTAATTGATTGTTCAATTTAGCAATTCTAGTGTAGAGACATAATTTAGTTAGTGCACTTAGTGAGCCTAGTTGATTTAGGCTTTAATTATCAAAACCTATTTATCGCTTCCGCATATATCTTTGATTAGGTTTTGACTTAGGGGTGTATTAGAGTGAATTGTTTAGTGAGCGATCGAATTTCGTAAAACGCCTATTCACCCCCCCTCTAGGCACATCCTCGACCGTACACTTTGCCATGCATCGATCTCCATCCGTGGTGTCACAATGAAATTGCCCTTAGCTTTATCTTCCTCTCTCCCTCCTTGACGTTTCTCCTCAATTGACAATCCCGAGCATCGGGTCAATGTCGACCACCGAGAACAATCATGGTCATCCTCCCCTCTTTGTCTCTCTTCAAAATGGGCTGTGTGCTCTTTATCTCTAGTGTGCCTATGGAGACAAAACCACCACCATGTGGTTCTACTCCTTCCTATGGTTCTATTTTTATGGGCATCACCAGCATCACCAATAGATGGCCTCTCTCCACCTCTCCTCTATTCCCCAATTAGGGAGAAAATCAAGAGGCACTAACATGTGAAGCCAGTCTATCCCAGAAGTAGACTGGGATCCAGTCTAGATCTTTCTGAGAACACTGTGCAAAAACAATGCGCACTTTTTCACTATAGCAATACACTGTTAGCCAATCCGGATCGCTCGTTGCCTCCATCGGATAGTCCTGGCTTACAGATACTGCTTAAGTTGCAGCCCCTGTAGGGACTGCACGAGATCCTTATCCCTCATGAGCTATCCATAGACCCAGTCCACCATGTACATGCAAGCCCCACCTCATTTTGGCCATCTCAAATCTAACATGGCATGCCACATGGATCAAATTGGGTCAAAACAGCCTTTTGCTAGCAGCAGGAACAAGTTCTAAATGGTTTTGAGAGTTAGAATTGAAAGTGCATCTAGGCACTTATATTATTTTGATGATTAATGACAAACGCATATAATGATAATCTATGTAATTGAGTAAATGCTTATCTTAGTGCTTAACAAATGACAAACCTCTAATATGATTATATTGCTATGAGACTAACTTGTTATTGCCTAGTTGAGTATCAGTCTCATCTATTTAGAGGAAAATCAAGTGGGATGGTTAAGCAAAGATAAGGTATGCAATTTTGGTATCTATTCTATATTTATTATTGCATTCCTTTTGTGCAAATGCATAGTGAACTCCAAGTAGCATGTTGATTATATATATGCACATTGGTTCATGTCATATTTATTTGTGCATATATATTCATTTGAGTTCATTATGTGCTTTGTTTTTAGTATGCATGTATTAACTAGAGTTAAACTTCATATTGCTATAGATTGACTTGGTGCATGCATGTTTAGTTGTATATCTTCTCATGCAATTCTTTTAGTGAAGTTTAATCTAGTGATGGATCACATATTTACTCTTATTCCAAATATTAGTTGCACATGTACAATTCGTGTATATTCTATCATGTGCTTCATTTAAGTAAAGAATGTGATCCTTGCCATGATTTAATTGATTCATCATATCGGCAATTATCTCTCTAGTGCATATAGATCAATTACATATTCATCATGATGCACTTAGTAGAGAACATTTCTTATGTCAAGTGTTTCCATTTATGTTGTGCCTCTTTATATGAAACACTTGTGGTAATTAACTGCTCACAAATATCAATTTCTTCATATCTATTGAGCTTTTGGGACTAATGTTTTTCATGAGTGGTTTGGAAAGAATTAGGTCCCATATGTGTATGATGACCACGGTATCGTGGAGGATGATCGTTAAGCCGATGTCAACAAGACGGCGGTATTACCAAGAGTTGAGGACTAAGTCAAGATCGACTTGGCGTGGAGATCGTCGGAGAGGATGATCAAGTCAAGGTTGATAGGACGAGAGTCTCATGAGGTGAATCGAGTCAAGTTGGACAAGGCGAAAATGTCATCAATCATTTGGTGAAGGTCTTCATGCACCGGAGTTAAGAAAGAAGACGGCAAGTAACTGTTTCTAGATTTGTATTATCTTCGATTTAATTTGAGTCTAAGGATTGTCGTACTATTAAGAGGGATGCGACGTTGAATGACTTTTAGATGTGTCAAGTGCTCAAGTGATCCATCCTTGTGAAACTTAGAGAGAGTGTGGTGTTGGTGGTGCCGGGAAGTAAGAATTGTAGGTCTCCCTTGGATTCTTGGTGAAATCTGTATTTATCCTTTGAGATTTGGGTAGTGAGACCTTGTTAGTTGTGTAGCCCTTGTTCTTAGCTTTCGGTAGAGTCCAAAATCACTTAAATCGGAGTCCAGAGTCAAAAGTTATGCTTGTTTTCGTCGGGCTGCTCAGTCCAATCCGGAGTATCCGGGTTGGTACTCTCGGTTTGGTCAATCCGGAGTATCCGGGTTGTCCAGAGTATCTGGGGTTTAAGTCCGGAGTATCCGGACTTTGCGCAGTTCAAACGGCTAGTTTTTTGGGGACCTCTATTTAAAGCCCTCTCCTCCCCCATTTGAAAAGTGACCGTTACTCCACTGGTTTGAGGGGTTCTCCTCTTGTTCTTAAGCCCCCTAAACACCCCTCCACCCTTAGATCTAGGTGATCCCCTTTGTGAGAAGGGTTGGGAAGAGTTTGAGGAGTGAGGTGCTAGGTTGAGTGAGATTTGAGTTGTTTGAGCACTTGATTTCATCTCCAAGCTTGTTCTTCGTGAGTATTTGTTACTCTTGGAGGTTGAGGACTCCTAGACGGCTAGGAGGTCGCCTACGAGTCACCGGAGCTTTGTGTGGTTGGCCGTGGGAGTTTGTGAAGGCCGATTCCGTCTCCGCAAGGGAAGGAATCAAAGAAGTGATGTCCGGCAAGTGCATTTGTGCAACACCGGGTGGAAGAGGGTTGAAAGAGACCCCGGCTCAAGTGTGACCGAGCCGCACCCATGAAAGTGCATTTGTGCAACACCGGAGGAAAAGGGTTGAAAGAGACAACGGCTCAAGTGTGGCGAAAGCATGGCGAAAGTGCATTTGTGCAACACCGGAGGAAAAGGGTTGAAAGAGACCCCGGCTCAAGTGTGACCAAACCGCCTCAACGGAGACGTAGGATCCCCTCAAGGATCCGAACTTCGGGTGAAAAATCTTCGTCTTCAAGTTTGCTTTTTACTCTTACTTTAGTATTTGATTTTGAATCTTGAAATTGCCCGATCTACTTTCCTAGTGAGTTTTCAGCTAGATATTTATTTGCCTCAGGTATTCTAGGCTAACTAGTTTAATTTGGTGTATTTAATATTCCCCAAATAGCCTAGATCCTTTTTGCGAGCTGTGTGCTCTGGAGCATTCGAAATATCCGAATCAATCCTCGGACTATCCGAATAAGCATTCGGACTATCCGAATATTACCCCGGACTATCCGAACAACTCGGACAGTCTGAAGTATATTTCGAATACTCCGAACTGTTAAGTTCTGCTGCGATTTAGTTTTAAATTTTAATTCGCCTATTCACCCCCCTCTAGGCGACATCCCCTGTCCTTTCAAGAATACGTGTTTTATCCTGTATTATATTTGAGGGACGAAAATTATACCAAAGAAATAGTTGAGGGACCAAAATTTGTAAGTCAGCCTTAGCTATCTCCTTTCTGTAATCTTCTTAACAATTGCGTCTCTAAAATATCCTCACGATTTTTTTTCTCAAATCAATAAAATTTTCTAGCTGATCTTAAAAGATACGGTTATTGATTCATGTACCTCTCAAACTAATCACTAGAAAAGTTATATAGATGCAAAGAATACCAGCTCTGCATCTCTCTGTAATCTTCTTAACAATTGCGTCTCTAAAATATCCTATCGATTTTTTTCTCAAATCAATAAAATTTTCTAGCTGATCTTAAAAGATATGGTTATTGATTCATGTGCCTCTCAAACTAATCACTAGAAAAGTTCAATAGAAGCAAAGAATACCAGCTCTCCAAGATGCAAAGGCGATCACATTTTATTACAGGTGCAGTAGTTCAGTGTTTAGGACAAGCAGACTCCGAAATAAGCAAAGCATATCTAGTAACAAATAGACAGACTGGGACGCCCGCCCAACCAAAGATGCAGGCCCTATAGCTAATACCATATCATAAACCCAGGATGCTTGCATGATGACTGATGAGCAGTGGCAAGAGCTTTTCGCAAGGAGCTGCTACTTCAAGTTCACTTCAGGTTCTTATTAAACCAGTTGGTCATGTCCGCCAGGGCTTCCTCGGCGCTCTTAACAGCAGCTGCATCATCGTTGTTGTATCTCACGGTCCATCCATGCGCGACCCCAGGGAAAATCTTGACAAAGTGACCAATCTGTAGGCCCAAAAAGATCATGTTCGGATGAAAGGCTCCATAAAAAGATTTTAAGCTATAGTTTTACAATAATCTCCTACCGACAATGTGTTTCTCCAATTTATCTATCTTCTACTGTATTTTACAACTTCTTGTCCTAGTTTTGTTCTACCTTTTTCCGTTTTCCCTCATAGTACTTTTTTACAAGTTCTGATATAATACAAGGTAGAAGATTTTTCTACCTTTTTGCATGAAAAGCAAGATATTCAGCAGCACATAAACACTAGCTTATAAATCTAAAATGCTAGGTGTACGGGCTCATAAAGTAAATGGTTAATCTCTTGGTCTAAATGCTGGATGGCTTTTAATTACAAAAATACTTGATAGCTCCACCAATGTCAAAACCAGAATGACATCACATAATCTAGGAAGAAATTCCTGATGATGGAACATAATCAAACTGTATTCTAATGAGACACAGTTTGGTACTAGGGTCATTTGAAATATGACAACTAAGTTAAGCATTAGTTTTATCTGCAAATTCTAGAACTTGAGTAAAAGGTTGCCTTAAAGATCAAGTTGCTCGAAAATGAGAACTTACCCCTGAGTTAGAAGAAAGAAGCTGCTCAAACTGCTTCACCAATTCTGGTGGGGACATCTGGTCAACTTCAGCTCCAAGTATAGCGATTGGGCATTTGACCTCTGATATTAGATAGTAGGTAAGAATTTAAAACCTTTGAAATAGAACAATGTTAGTGCATCTAAAAATTCTCAAGGACAAGATTTTACCCTTGATATCATCAACACTAACTAAAGAAGGGTGCGACAATACAGCTGCCTGGATC
The DNA here is from genome assembly GCA_036346375.1 of Guadua angustifolia. Taxonomy (NCBI): domain Eukaryota; kingdom Viridiplantae; phylum Streptophyta; class Magnoliopsida; order Poales; family Poaceae; genus Guadua; species Guadua angustifolia. The sequence continues at coordinate 21,796,234 of CM070508.1, forward strand.
TCATGATCTTTTGCTAATTCTACAACCACCTTTGCTGTTATATGGAGAAAAGCAACACAATGATTAGCAGGCTAAACCTTCAAACTTTTGAGTTCACAAGTCAAAAAAAGATGAACCACGAAACAGTGCTTACCACCCCAGCAATAACCTGCAGCACCAACACTAGACACTCCTTTTTCCTTTAGAGCAGCAATAACTGGTTTTACCTCTTCAAACGATTTTTGCTGTAAAAAGTATTTTTTTAGTTTGTTTACATAAATTGTTCAAAAAAATTTTAAAAAAATTGAAAGATGAACAAGCGAAGGAACCAACGGGTGATAAGTTCTATTCAAATCATGCTTTTGCACAAAAAGGGGAAGATAACTTGAGGACACAAAAGTACAGAAAGATGTATACATCGGGCGTTCAGAGCTATCATAATGAAATGTAGTGCCCCATCATTACTCTTACATAAACCTTGTTAAATTTACGAACATTTCTGAAGCTGGAATGTTTTTCAAGGAGGGGAAGCATCTGCAACTGCTGGTATTGGCACCAGAAATAATATATTGACACTAAACAGCAGTTAATCAAAATTTAGATTAGATAGATTAGAAGACGCAACCTTGTCACATCACTGTGACCAGGCAGTAACATGAAAAACAGCACTCGGCACTTTGGAGGATGGGGAGGGTGAACAAACTGCCAATATCTTCTACATGTTCTTAGACTTGAACTTATTGGTTTTTTCATCATTCCCCTGCACTTGGTTGCTTTAGTGAACACAGTCCAAATCAAGGTACTTAGGCTAGCTTAAAATTTAATCGAAACATAGTAACCAGAATATCTATTTAAAAAAAAGAAACAGAAAAGAGTTTAGGGAATCAGGGCACAACAAACCGGGGCATGGTCTTTTAACCACACTTGTATTGGTCTCTCAGTATTGTCAGGTGCGTAAGGATCCCCATGAAAGAAATCTGGCACCACAACAGAGTATCCAGACAATGCAACTTTGTCGGCTACCTTCCTGCATGAGATAAGCGATTACATCAGAATCCATTTACAGGTCATATCTGACACTTTGTGTTTACAATAAATAACGGAAATAACTTATGATTTGCCACTGCAAAGAGGTATATTTCATGATTTGCCACTCGGTGTGTCAATAACATATAGCTCCAAGACCAGCGTGTCAGTTCGACATTGAGTGGCATGTCAGTTCACATATGGCGGTGAACCCCCAAAAATGCGCTCACAACATTCTAATAATAATCCACTTGCCCTAAACATATGGGAACAATAACATATCCTAATCGCCTGTATAAGTAGGTGGTTCAGCAGTAGAGGCTAAAGAATGAGGACTCAATATACGCACAGTACCTGCAATTCACACCGCAGAACTTTTAGGAGCTGGTGGCTGAGGACTAGGGATGAAAACAGAATGGAACCGGTCGGTAAATAGTTGTTCCTTTCCACATCTTTTACCGGTAACGGAAACAAAATCGAAAACCCCACAAACAAATGCGAAACGGAATAAAGCGGATACGGAAACGAAAGTGGAAAATTCCACAAGAACATAATACATGATCACAATATACATGACCGCAAAAACAATGTAATTCATGCCACCTCCAATGTGGATACAAGAACAATGTTATGTTCGCCGGTATCACTAGGAAGTTTTTTCTCAAGTTTGTCAGCTAAAGCCTGAAGGCTCGCTATTAGTCCCTTAGATCAGACCATCATATCCTCCTCCATATCATTATCATCAACATCCTTTTGCCCCTCCAACTATAAATGTGTAACACCCTAAAATTTGTATATTATTGTTCAATGTTTATTTATGATTTTCTGAGACTTATCATTGATTTTCTGGAGTTCATAAACGCCATTTTACTATTTTTAGATTTAAAAAATAATTTATTTATGAAAAATGAAATCAAAACTATGCTAGAAATAATTTTTCTAGGTTTAAAATGTTCCAAAGTATTTTTGAGAATTTTTTCAGAATTTTTGAACTCTATTTGATATTTTCTATAAAGCCATTTGTATTTATAAAATTATTTTAATTCGAAAATAAATGTAAATTCTCCGTTCTCTTTTTTGGGCCAAGTTTCCTATGGAATTTCTGGTTTCATCTATACGGAATTTCCGTTTCTGTCGGAAATGGCTCTCCAGTTTCCGTTTCCGACAAAAAATTTCTGTTTCCGTTTCCGTTTCTAAAAAAAACTTTCGTTTCTGTTTTTGTCCGAAACGGTCGGAAATTCCGTTTCCGTTTTCAACCCTGCTAAGGACGGATTTAGATCCTCTGCCATACGGCGGAGAGAAATTGAGTCACTGCGCGTGGGGGCCCACGCGCAGTGACTCAACTTCCCTCTGCGCCTTACGGCAGAGGATTCGCGTCCGCTAAGGACCCACTAAGCCCAAATTATAAGCCTAAAGAACGTGCACAACTTGACAGCAGCAGCAGGGAACAAGCATAGCCATCAGTCACTACGACGGCACCATGATTTCCACTAGTGCATAGTGATGAATGTCGCAAACCTGGAAACAGCAAGTCGCCGCCGCACCCTACAGGCTCGTTTAATCTATCGATGTACGGATCTTGGCTGAACCAAAAAGAGATATCGGGGGAAAGAAAAAACGAAATCGCAAGCACAGAAATGTGTACCTCAGATTCGGCGCTTCGAACCCTGCAAGGAGAAGACGGAAAGGGTTGTTAGTCTGTAACTTGTCAACGTGCCCAGCAAAGGACCAGGGAGGAGTAGAAAAAGGAGATCCTGAGGGGGAAATCAAGATCAATCAATCACCATAGACGTCGGAGATGAGGACGACGGCGGCCTTGGACCCGGCGGGGCCGGCGACATACGCCCTGAGCCCGCCGAAGCTGTCGACGACCTTGCCCTCCCCGCCGGCGGGGTTCAGCGTCGGGGGGTTCGCGCAGCACTGCGGGCTTGCCATTCTCCCTTCCCCTCCTCACCTGACGCCTATCTCCTCCTGCTCCTCTTCCTCCTCTCCTGGTTGCGATGATGGGCCGTAGTGTACGAGTGTTTCGATTGGAAGTGAGCCGAGGACAACGCAACGCCGGGAGGTAGGGTGCGCATTCGGTTTTTTCGGTTTAATCGGTTATATTTTTTTATTTTTAAAAATTAGGAATCGAATTTCTCGGATAAAAATAAAAAATCGAACTGAATTAACCGAAATATTTCGGTTCAGTTATTTCGGTTTTTCGGTTAGCCGAAATATGAATAATACTAGGTAAATTAGATTTAGTCGTTCTCATATTGCAACGCAAAGTATGGATAAATCCACACAATATTCATATGTAATTACAATATAAGCATAATAAAACATATATATATACTAAACATATGCATAAATGTATTATAACATGTGAATTGTTTAGTGATTTTAGGAAGAATACTATAAAAATAGTATTGTATATGGACTATTCGGTTATTCGGTTATTTCGGTTTTCAAAAACGAAAAACCGAATCGAATACCGAAAACCGAATTACACCAAAACAAAAACTGAACCAAAATAACCGAAATAATTAGTTAATTCGGTTCGGTTCGGTAATTCGATTTCAGTTTAAAAATGTCCACTCCTACGAACATAAACTCCTACGAACATAAGTCCCTGTTTGGCAGAGCTCTGCTCCGGCCTGCAGAGTGAATCTGTGAGCTCGCTAAAGCAGCAGATTCGAGAATCGCCTCGTGGTGATTCCGTGAAGTGATTCTCTGAAATGAACTAGGGCTAGGAGTGAAAAAGTCGCTTCTCTGATTCACTCCCAACAAAGAGTCGGTTTCTCCATAGAGTTTATCCTATGGATTCGTTAGAGAATCACTTTCGTGACAGAATCACTTCTCTCGAGAGAATCACTTCTAACAGAGAATCGTAATCGAGGGAGCTCTACCAAACAGCCCTAAATGGGGACAAGAGGAGCGGCCAGGGCCGCTCGATTGATTGCGAAAGAATTCGAATTTATTCGCATCCTGTGGCCACGGGGAGAGCCGGACAAGGATCGAGGCGAAATATTCTCGGCCTTTCGGGGCTGAAAAGGAAAGGGATCGGAGGGAGACGTGGCTGGTTTTGTATGGGCCGATAGAGGCAGCGAGTGCCGAGTGACATCACTGCTGATACAATGAATTTGATTTTCTTGTTATATATACTAGTTGAACTGTCACTGCTTATACAATGGATTTGATTTTCTTTATATATAGGAGCTGTTTGGTTGTCTGGTTCTATGCTACCAGACTCGTGAGAGTCAGTGAATCAGCGTTTGGTTGCTCGTTGTATCGCGTGAGTCTGCACCCACGCATGCAAGATAGCTGTTTGGTTGCCTGCGCGCGGTGCGGATGCCAGGCCAACACGATGCACAAAACATTCGCAGCCAGGCTCGTGAGAAACGAGCTTCATAACCGTTTCCCCAGAGCAAGGCTAGGGCAGTGCAGGCTCTCATGATCAGAGTCGTATGAGACGGCAACCAAACAGCCCCATACTAATAGAACTCCGCTGTTTTGTTTTGAATAAAAAAAGTTATATTACTTTGGCACGTCGAGTTGATCGTTTGGATCAGTCTACAGAGTACATACCCTTGCTCTGTCTCCCCTCTCCGTCACATCACGCCTCCGCTTGCCTTTCGCTATTTTTTATTTTTTGTTAGAAAACTTTTTTAGATATATAATTTATTTGTTACTATATTATTTTTTCTCTTAAAGAAGGGAGATGCAATTTGTTTGTTAATATATTATTTTTTCTGTTTTATTAGTGATTTTTTTAGTAAGGTGGAGTAGGAGAGAAAAATAACACCACAAGTAGTTTCTTTTAATGCAGTAAAGACATGATAGAGGATTTCCCAAATTCACCTGTGTTTCATTTTTTATCTAATGAAAGTTTGACGTTGTAGAGTATATAGATCACAGGTATCTACAAGGCAGGTCTGCAAGGCCCAACTGGATAAGGCCGAGTCCAGTGGATCGCATAAAAACCGAAGCTGCCAGGGTTGCGCCAGACATGCGAAACAAGGAAGCCCAAAAGAAAGCAACAGATCCTGATTAGGTAGGATACTATCGTAATCTAGGCCGTTAACAAACGGATATGTACAGGAGACATAATCCCTATCTTGTATTCGACTCGGACTCCCCCTTGTAACCGCCCTCCTCTGCTATATAAAGAGAGGGGCGGGGGAACATCGAAGAATCAGATCATCAGCAAATAAGCTAGACACACATAATCCCAGAGCACAGGACTAGGGTATTATCTCCTCCGCGAGAGCTCGAACCTGTATAATTCTTGCGTCTTGTGCTACTATCGAGTTTGGATCCGACGCCAAGCCCCGTTTTCAATATTGCCGACAACAAACGTCGACAGTTGGCGCGCCAGGTAGGGGCTACGTTAAGATCAATCTCAGCAAGCTCGATGGCTCCCATCAACGAAACCATCATTACCTTTGCTCCCGCCCAGGCGTTCCGTTTCAGAAGCCTGGACTTCATCGCTGACAACCTTAGCAAGCTTATCCTTTCGGATTCGGACAGATCCAATCTGGGAAGGGTTCCGTTACTCTCATGCCCGGGCAGCCACTCGGATCGAGGTCAGTGGTGGCCATCTGTCTTTGGACGGTAAGCTAGGAGTTTGTTCCCCGATCTGGACGGGGTCCGGTCAAGGACGAGTCTCGAGTGGAGAAAAGCTTCAGCAAGCTACTCGGATCTAAAGGTAAGGCCAATTTGTCTTATTGTTCTTCTGAGAATAGGGCAGGGGGCTTTCAAAGCTTTCGCGGCGTCTTCGTAATCGAAGATCCGCAGACTGAGTCCCAGCAGCAGAAAGATGCCGCGGAAGCCGCAGAGGTAGAGCGCCATCGTCGTGAGGCACAAGAAACACAAGCGAGGGCCCTCCGGACAAGAGGCCGCAATGTCAACGAAGACATCCTACAGACAAAGATGGGGAGCCAATCAGTTTTTCATACTCCTCAGCAGAACATCGTCGCGTTGAAGACACTTCTTGACACATGGGGCCAATGCTCGGTCCTAACAGCCCAGCTGCCCCGATCGTGGCCCAGGTTAAGGCCATGGTGACGGCGGCAGCAATTCAACACCACCAGGAAGAACCAGCAGAGAAGGAATGCTCTCGTGCCCGCGCGGCCACTCAGACTGCGAGTAGCGATACCGCCCACAGTCGGTTCACGCGCGGGCGACGTGAGCTTCGTTGGGGTGAAGACGCCCGTTGAAGCATCAGCCGTGACCTTCGCTTGGATCTGAACGCCAGGCGACGGGAGCGTGAAGTTGACGAGCGCCGCCGGCGCAAAAACGACTACGAGCGTTTTGACATCAATCATGATGGCCGAGACGACTACAGAAGTCCTCTCCGCCGCGACAAGGGCAATAGCGAGGACCGCCGAGTCAGATCACCTCCTCGACACTCCCCACGTCGGCACAACGACGAGACTATTGACGGGATCCGTGCTTTCACTCCCCGGCTTCGCCGAGTGGTTTGGCCTGAAGGTTTCAACCCCAAGAGCATCACCAAGTTCGATAGAGAAAGAGATCCAGAAGCTTGGCTGCAAGTTTACTCTCTCGTCGTCAAGGCAGTCGGGGGCGAACACAAAGTAATGGCAAACTATTTGCCAGTCACGCTTACCCCTTCGGCTCAAGCTTGACTCACGGACTTCCAGCGAATTCTATAGATTCCTGGGGAGATCTCTGCGAACAGTTCATCACCAACTTCCAGGGCACCTATGAAAGGCCTGGGACTCAGTGGGACTTGTACCAGCTTCATCAGAAGAAGAGCGAGACTCTCTGAAAATTCATCCGGCGCTTCATGCAGAAGAAGAATACGATTCAAGATATCTCGGAAGCTACAGTCATTGCGGCGTTCCAGAAGGGTGTCAACGACCCCGACTTGATTAAGAAGATGTCCTGGAAACCGCCGACTACGGTAAGGGAGATGTTTGAATTAGCAGATCGTTATGCGACAACCTCAGATGCCTTGGCCGAGCGTCAAGATGATCACCCACAACAAAAGGACAAGAAGGATCACGCCGAGTCCTCCAGGCAGTGGGACAGGAAGCGTAAGCCCGAGGAACTAGCCGCGGTAGCTAAGCGCGGCCGACCCCATGCTCTGCGGACGGACGACTATGATACGGTAATGGACTCAACTTGCCCTTTTCATCCTAAGGGAAAGCATGCAGCAAAAGATTGCTACACCCTAAAAAGATTCGCAAAGGAAAGCAATAAGCGGCCGAGCTCGGACAAGGGCAAGGCAAAGAAAAAGCAAGATCCTCCTGAAGATGACGAAGGCGACTACCAAAAGACGGAGCGTGAGCTCAACTACATATTCGGGGGCTCGGCTGCTTATGAGTCCAAACGAAAGCAAAAGCTTACCACTCGGGACATCAATGCGGTTATGCCGGCAGCTCCCCAATACCTCAGATGGTCCGAAGTCCCGATTGCCTTTGATCGCTCGGATCATCCAAATCACATTCCATATCCAGGTAGATATCCTCTTGTTTTGGATCCAGTGGTTCACACGTTAAACTCAAGAGGGTGCTGGTTGACGGAGGGAGCGGACTCAACGTCCTTTTCTCCAAAACTTTCGGCGACACAAAGATTCCCCGCTCAGAGCTAAAGCGGGGCTCATCGCCGTTTCATGGGGTAATCCCCGGGACCTCTTCGGTTCCACTCGGACAGATCACCTTACCAGTCATGTTCGGGACCAGAGAAAATTACTGGACGGAATAACTTAACTTTGAGGTGGCTGACTTTGAGACGACATACCATGCTATCTTGGGAAGGCCAGGCCTAGCCAGGTTCATGGCTGTACCCCATTATACCTACCTCGTACTAAAGATGCCCGAGCCGAAGGGGATTATCTCGGTCCGCGGCGATGTCAAGCAGTCCTTCGCTTGTGACAGAGAGAGCTGCGAGATGGCTGAAATGCAAGAAGTGGCAGCCGACAAGGAGAAGATCCGACAAGCGGCTGCAAATCAACAAGGCGAGGGAGAAGTCTCAACCAGGAAGCAAGCCAAGACAAGTATGAAGCCTGACGAAGGGACTAAGAAGGTAATCCTCGACCCGTCCAACTCGGCTCAGATGACTCTGATTGGGACAAGACTCGATCGCAAATAGGAACACGCGCTCGTCACCATTCTTCGGGCAAACCGGGACATTTTTGCATGGAAACTTTCCGACATGCCCGGTGTCCCTAGGGAGTGATCGAGCACTCTCTCAATGTTAATGAGAAGGTAAAACCTATCAAGCAGCGGCTCCACCGATTCGCTCAAGATCGCCGAGAGGCCATCAGGGAAGAAATCACTAAGCTTTTAGCCGCAAGCTTTATAAAAAAAGTGTATCATCCCGACTGGTTAGCGACCCAGTTCTTGTTCGTAAAAAGAATAAAAGCTGGCGCATGTGTGTTGATTATACCGATCTTAACAAAACATGCCCGAAAGATCCGTTTGGGCTGCCTCGCATCGATCAGGTGATAGATTCAACTGCAGGATGTGAGCTGCTCAGCTTTTTTGGATGCCTACTCGGGATATCACCAAATCAGGCTGAAATAAGAAGACTGTATCAAGACTTCGTTCATCACTCCATTTGGAGCATTTTGCTACGTCACAATGCCATTCGGTTTGAAAAACGCTAGCGCAACCTATCAGCGCGCAATACAGTGGTGTTTTCACACTCAAATCGGACACAACGTGGAAGCATATGTTGATGATGTCGTCGTCAAATCTCGCGCAAAGGAGGACCTCATATCCGACTTAGCCGAGACATTTGAAAGCCTGAGGGCCTACACAATGAAGCTGAACCCCGAGAAGTGCGTCTTTGGAGTCCCCTCAGGAAAACTACTTGGATTCATAGTGTCGCAGCGGGGCATCGAAGCAAACCCAGAGAAAATCAATGTCATCTTGAAGATGAAGCCACCGACTTGCCAGAAAGACATCTAGAAGCTCACGGGATGCATGGTGACACTCGGCAGATTCATTTCCCACCTTAGCTCGTGGGGGATGCCTTTTTTCAAACTTCTGAAGAAGCAAGTCAATTTTCAATGGACTTCCGAGGCATAGCAAGCTTTCGAGGACTCAAGGCTTTCTTGTCCTCGCCACCGGTACTGGTCTTACCGATGCCCGAAGAACCCCTTCTGCTTTACATTGCTGCAACGACTCACGAGTCGGCCGCATAATCGTCAGAGAGCGGAGGAAGCAGGCACCTCGGAAGGTTCGATGGTCTGCTTTTACATCAGCGAGGAATTAGGAGAATCCAAGGCACGGTATCCGCAGATACAGAAACTGTTGTACGCTGTATTACTTACATCTCGCAAACTCAAGCATTATTTTCAAGAGCATTCAATTTTGGTGATCATCGCTTTTCCGATTGGGGATATACTCCACAACCGGGAGGCCACCGGGAGAATTGCCAAGTGGTCGGTTGAACTCGGAGCTTTTGAAATCTCCTTCAAGTCACGAATAGCGGTAAAATCTCAAGTACTCACCGACTTCACCGCCGAGTGGGTGGAACTGCAGACTCCCACGACTTCTGAAGAACTCGAGTATTGGACAATGTATTTTGATGGTTCCTCAGCTCGGTGGCGGCGGGTGGCGTGGTGCTCATCTCTCCGACGGGGATCACACGGCACGTCCTTGACTTCATTTCCGGCATCAAACAACGCCGCCGAGTACGAGGCACTCATTCACGGACTTCGTATTGCCATATCTCTCGGCGTCTGACGACTGACAATCCGCGGAGACTCCATGTTAGTAATCAACCAAGTGCAGAAAGACTGGTCGTGCGTCGAGGACAGCATGTCCGCATATCACCAGGAAGTACGGAAGCTCGAAGACAAGTTCGACGGGTAGGAACTCATCCACGTACTCCGCCGAGACAACGAAGCAGTAGACGAGCTCGCAAGGTTTGGCTCCAGTCGGGCAACAATACCGGCTGGAGTATTTGTCGAAGAGCTCCACAAACCTTCAATAAGTCGACAGCAGGAGTCGGGCAAATCTGAGGAAAGACCGGCCAAAGAGGAAGTTTTAGTCATCAACCCCGGCTGGACAACTCCATTCCTAAACTACTTGTTAAAGGACGAGCTTCCTGAAGACCGTGTGCAGGCAGAACGCGTCACACGCCGATGCAAAAGCTACGTGGTAGTCGGGGAAGAACTCTTTTGAAAGAGCGCCTCTGGAGTCTTGAGACGTTTCATATCAGAGCAAGAAGGGAAGAATCTTCTCAGAGAAATCCACTCGGGAATTTGCGGGCATCATGCAGCGTCAAGTACCCTGATGGGCAAAGCTTACCGTCAAGGCTTCTTCTGGCCGACCGCTGTATCAGACGCGGAGGATATTGTTCGCACCTACGAAGGTTGTCAGTTCTTCGCTCGTTAGATACATGTGCCGGCACAGGAGTTGCAAACCATTTCGATCACCTGGCCATTTGCAGTATGGGGGCTCGACATGGTCGGACCCCTGAAGAAGGCTCAAGGTGGTTTCACTCATCTCTTCGTCGCCATTGATAAATGTACGAAGTGGATTGAGGCCAAACCCGTCGCCACGATCACGGCGGCCAAGGCCAAGGAGCTCTTCCAAGAAATCGTGGTGAGGTTCGGCGTACCAAACAGGATCATCACAAATAACGGAACTTAATTTCGCGGTGAAGAATTTCAAGACTAGTGCGATGAACTTGGCATCAAAATTTGCTTCGCTTCCATGGCTCATCCAAGGAGCAACGGCCAAGTGGAGCGAGCCAATGGCATGGTGTTGCAAGGGCTAAAAGCAAGGATCTTTGATCGTCTCAAACCTTATGCTACGCGATGGGTAAAAGAATTGCCTTCGGTGCTCTGGGGGCTGAGAACCACTTCTAGCAGGGCTACCAGACAGTCACCTTTTTTTCTGGTATATGGCTCAGAGGCGGTCTTACCTACCGAGTTGATGTTTGGATCCCCGCAGGTTCGGAGCTACAAGGAGGCTGAGTCGGAGGAGAACCGGATAGAAGACCTCGTCCGATTGGAAGAAGCTAGAGAAATTGCAGTAATCCAGTCGGCCAAATATCTCCAGGGCCTGCGCCGCTACCATGATCGGAACGTTCAGGGCCGTGCTTTCTCCAAAGGAGATCTGGTCCTAATGAAGATTCAAAGAAGCGAGCACAAACTCTCCCCAAGCTGGGAAGGCCCCTACATCGTCGATGAGGTGACACGCCCAGGGGCTTACAAACTCAAGCGGGAAGATGGTGTGGTCATCGACAACTCATGGAACATAGAGCAGCTACGTCGTTTTTACTCTTAAATCTTGTACATTAGTTATGTTATTCATGAATAAATTTTCTTCTTGATTTGCTACTCAATTGATACTCAATTAAGCAGGGCTAGAATAGTCGGGCAGAGTGCTTAAACGAAAAAGGAAAGAAACCACTCGGGCAAACTCTAAATCAATAGGGAAGAAAGACTAAGCTTCCATTAAAAATATTCAGGTTCAGATACATCAAGGCATTACACGGGAATTTTGCAGGTAACCTAAAACCTAAGTGCGGCGCGCGCGTCCTACCACCTCGATAAGAGCGTCCCTCGCCCCGATAAGCTTCGGGACAGCTTCGATCAGCGCGTCGACGGTGACGACGTCGCGAGCTACAGCCTCTTCCTCCGCGAGCTCGGCCAGCGTGAGTTCATAATCAGCCCAAAGTTCGCCGAGGAAGGCTTCCTCCTCATCAGGCGCCGGCGGAGTCCCACCTTCAAAGTCAAAGATGGGCCCCTCCATCGGGGGGGAGACGGTGGAGCCTCATCGTCGGACGAAGAAGACTGGGATGAAGAAGCCATTGAAGGACTAAAGAAAAATGTCGAAGGTCGCAGGGAAAGACTTGGAGACAAGTGATCGCTCAAGTAGCAGTGACACCATTATATACCCAAAGCATGAAAACCGAACGGTTTTAAGTAAATGCTAGTGTGGGAAGCCGAAGCGGCCCTGAAGACGTGCTGACGCCAGAACTCGAAGCGGCTGAGAAGACGTATGGTCACGGGACACTAAACCAGGTGTGACACATGCAAGCGCTAGGTCAAAAATGAATCTCAAGACATAATGAAGCAATTAAAAGCTGAACACGGCTCGGTTACCAAGTGATTTTACCAAGGCATAAAAGAACAATGACGGAACAAATTTCAGCAAATGTATATCTACACGGGACCCAAGTCCAGGTTTTCGACTAAGGCGGCGGAGGTATCCCTAACCTCGTCAAGCAGGGCAATGGCTTGATTGTCATCAACGGTGGAGGCAAAACCCTCCTTAATAGCCTCGAGATCCACCCGTGGATACAAAGACTTTACGATGGTCAGAGCTTGACTAGAACTCGTAATCGCCGTCTCCCTCAGGCGTGCGACCAGCTTCTTGGGCCCTTCTGCCAGTCGTTGGATTGTGGCGTCCGCCTCACTGGGCACATCACTGGGCCCAGCCTCACCAGGACTCAGGATTCGCAGCATTGTTTCAGAGCCTTCCCGGAGTTTGTCGACTCATGCTTCTGTAGATTTGATCTTCTCATCAAGAACGAAATACTGAGTCTGCGACTTAACTCGGTATTCTACAAAACCAGTCGGATTAGCCCAAAGACGCTAAAAAGCGTAACAGGATCAAAGGACGAGTCGGGAGCAAACCTTCCATCTCTAGTTCTATCTTGTCCGACTTGGTTCGGGCATCCTTCTCAAATTTCTCCAGTTCCTTGACCCGCTTCTGGGCTGTTTCGAGCTTTCCCTAAAGATCTGCAACGACAAAGACCGAAACCAAGACAAGAAGAATGAGTTAAGGGGCAAAAGACTAAAAAGGTGGTCTAAGGCAGTCGGATAGGGCGATTACCGCTAAGGGAGCTCGTCAAGTTCAGCCTTTCCACCTCGAAGGCCGGAACCTTGGCCCAGAGCCTTTCCAGCTCCGCTCGGTTCTCGTTCTGGACCCTGCCGAGTTCCTCCTGTAACTCGACACGGACCCGCTGGACCTCGGCCTCATAATCTTTCCTCATCTTAGTCTTCGGGAGTATCTCCCGGAGAAGGGCGTCCCTTTTCTTGGCGCGCTTCCCCAGACGTTGAAGGCAACAAAATAAATGATAAAGTTACACTACGCACCGAAGACAAAAAGAAGAGAACTTCTAACCTACTCGGCACAAGAAACTCACGCAAGCCAACCGAGAGCAGCCGAAGGCGTGGTCGCAGAATGCCTCCCATTCCTTTTCCTCATCTTTGTCGTCGAAAACGGTCCACTCGCCATCCTCGTCGAAGAACGCTACCCACAGTGGAGATTTCGGGCGAGGGGGCCGAGGGAGTTCTTCCGGCGGAGGCGAAGGGCGGGCGGCCGGCCTCAAGGGTACCATTTGGCCAGCCGGCCCGGGAGGAGTACGCAGCCAGGGGCTGTCCGTATTTGAGTCAGCCCCTGCGACTTGGGCCACGGAGGCAGTTGGGGGAGTTGTTCCCGCCGGCTCTGGGACCACTTCAGGGGCGGCGGGTGTGGCTTCAGCCGACACCTCAGTTCCCGGTCGGCTTGAGGCATCTTCGGCAGCAACCTCCTGGGGCTCCTGGTGTGGCACGGCCACGAGAACTTTGTCAATAGGCTTCCTGGAAAAAGAAATAGTCAGGGCATGACCCGAAAAAAACAAAAGGAAGAGCCAACAAGGAGACCAACCTGTTGGATCTTGTTATCTTTATCCCCGAGCCCTTCCGAGCAGAGGTCTCACCCGCAAAAGACCCCGGCTGCATGCCGGGCGCGGGGGACGATGTGTCTCCGACGGAGCTCAGGGGAGGTGGTGCCACATTAGCCGAGTGCTGGGCTGGGGGCTCGGGAACCTTTGAGCCCTCGGACTGGCTCGACGATGAGGAAGTAGCGGGAGAGGCGCGCGTGGCTGCTAGGCCTCGAACCTTTGGGCCTCCAGTCGGGCGCACATTGGCCGCCGACTGCCTCCTTTTCTCCTTAGGCACATAGACCGCCGGCGTTTCCCTTTTCCCGTGGGACCTTCAGCTTCCGCCGGCTTGTTTTTCTTCGCACTCGGCAACAAGGACGAGGCGCAGCGTATGCTTCTTTTGGCGCTCTTGTCTTTGAGGAATTGAGCGCCGCACATCGGAGAAGAAGGCACGACGACCGCAAGCACAGGCAACAAACACACGCTTAATCACAGCTGCTCAAGAATCAGAAAATTCAACATCAAGAGATAAGAAAGCATCTTACCGGGGGTAGAGGGCTCATTTTGTTGAAGGGCTTCGGGCACCCGGTGTTGACGATTTGGGTGCCTTGGACAAAAAAATCACCCAGACGACTAAGGAGAGTACTCTTGGGAATCGGCTCAGGGGCTTCTCGGGTGGTATCGCGCCCTCCTTCATAATCATATCCCAGATGGACTCGCTCCTTGAGGGGTTGTACTCGGCGAAAACAAAAATTAAGGATGATTGCAACTCCGGTTAGTCCACCTTCCTTCAATTTGGTGATCAACCCCATGAGCTCCTCCACCTGGTCCATTCTACCGTCCGAGGGCAGCGAAGTCCAATCCATTGAAGGCTTGGGCGAGACACCGGAGAAGGAAGGAAGTGAAGGCTTGGGGTTGGCACAGTAAAACCACTCCTGATGCCAACCCTTGTTCGAAGTCTTGAAAGGAATAGCAAAATAAGACTTTTTCAGATCGTCCCTCAGCTGGAATCTGGCGCCCTCAACTGCCTTGGGAGAATTCTTGTTCGGGTAAGGTTTGAGAAGGAAAAGATGGTGAAAAAGGTTAAAATATGGGCGAATGCCAAGGAATGCCTCGCAGAGGTGAATGAAGACAGCAATTTGAAGAATGGAGTTAGGATTGAGATGAGTCAATTCAATTTCATAAAAATGAAGCAGACCACGAAGAAAAGCGCAGTGTGAAGGTGAACCCATCAAAGAAGGACTCAAAACAACCACCTCCTCGGTCTGGGCGTGGGCAAGACTCACCCATAGCAGGCAAAGGAGAACATCACCAGTGGTGGGAAGACGCCGCCGGCGACCAACTCCTCCAATCGCTTTTCCCTCATCACCGAAGTGGCCCAATCCTTGGCTGAGGCTGACGAAGGAGCGTCTTTGGAGGAAGGAGAAGACATTTTTGGGCGAAGGAACTAGCAACTGCGTCGGATTGGGATTGCGAGAGATGCTAACCCTTGCGGCGGAGATTGCAGGAAAAGCGCCAAAGGTGAGAAGATGAAGGGGCAAATGAGAATAGTGCGCAGAAAACCACCTCGTTCGCACCGAGTCTCATATTTATAGGGGGCAACGCTAACTTTCGCCTTGAGCGGGAAAACGCTTCGCCTTCCGCATGTCCTGAGGTTGCCCTAGGGCACGCCTCAAAATGGGCCGGTGGCCATGTGCAGTGATCACTGTACACAGGCACAATTGGGCCGAACCTAATTTGGGATATGGTACGCCCCATGATGGGCCAAAGGCTAATGACCGCTTCAGACGGAATTTGGGTACCTTCCAAACTAAAATATCTTCTTATGATATGCCTCATGTCAGGTCGCATGCTTGTCACCGTTCAAAACGGAATCAGATATCGTAAGGTGATTTAAAAACGAGAGGTATACCTCATAATGAGCCGTTAGCCGTACACCACAAAAAGCAGGTACGGGTACCACTTGGATAATTCATGGTATGCCTCATGACAGGCCAAAAGCTATGCGCCATGGCACACAGGTACCACTCGGCTAAAAGCCAACAAAAATGGAAAAATACTCCATGGCGAGTCGCGTGCTGGCTCAATAACTTGGGTTGGGAACCACTCAGAATGCTTACACGTGGAGTTCTATCGAGTTCTTCACGACCTCCTTGCTTACAACAAAGCACTCGGCTGGAGAGAAAACCAGTCGGAAAATCTTTTCAATAAGAAGGTAATCCGATCACAAAGCACTTGGGGGCTACTGTAGAGTATATGGATCACAGGTATCTACAAGGTAGGCCTGCGAGGCCCAACTGGATAAGGCCGGGCCCAGTGAATCGCATAAAAACCAAAGCTGCCAGGGTTGCGCCAGACGTGCGAAACAAGGAAGCCCTGAAGAAAGCAACAGATCCTGATTAGGTAGGATACTATCATAATTTAGGCCGTTACAAACGGATATGTACAGGAGACATAATCCCTGCCTTGTATCCAACTCGGACTCCCCCTTGTAACCGCCCTCTGCTATTTAAAGGGATGGGCGGGGGAACATCGAAGAATCAAATCATCAGCAAATAAGCTAGACACACATAATCCCAGAGCACAGGACTAGGGTATTATCTCCTCCGCGAGAGCCCAAACCTGTATAATTCTTGCGTCTTGTGCTACCATCGAGTTTGGATCCGACGCCAAGCCCCGTTTTCATTATTACCGACAACAAACGTCGACAGACGTCGTGCCCTCTATGCTTAGGGTATGTACAATGGTATGATGTTAGCTGTCTATATGCTTTGCCATGTAATATTTCTGTGGATATAGAGAAGAGAGATGGAGAGAGAGAGAGCATAGATGTCTTTTTCGTGAATAGATTATCATATAGACAATGTAAAATACTATTATATAAGTTATAAACCTATAATAATACGTTTTTATGTCGTAATTAAAAGATCGTAATATCTCATAAAGATAATTTTAAGATGCCATCCATTATAGAGGTTATCTTTAGTTTTGTTTTTAGATAATATAGAAGAGTATATAGACAATAGTTATCTCTACTACTGTATACGCTCTTATGGGAATTAGTGGCATTGGCCCATCTAGATCTGGTCAAAACAAGCCTAGCTCCATGAGATGGGCCTGGGCTACTCTAAAGTCCTACAGAGATACTCCATTTGGAGCTTCGGCCTTTGGGCAGACCACTGGCACTATCCATCTCATTTTGGAGCTCTTGACTCTGGCATGTTCGTTTTTCCCATTTTAGAATTGAGCTTGCATTTACTATCGTCAAGCATACTCTATGACTTCTACAATATTTACCGACTACAGTAAGATTTCACAGTTAAAGCTTTGGTGGAACTATCCGTGTAATTGTGTAGTTATATAGTATGATACAGTTGTCGCTGGCTGTTATACAACTGTAATGTCTATGTTCTGTAATTGCAATTGGATTTATTATATAACTCATATATATATATATGATTAATCTACATTGTTATAAACTGACCCCATCAAAATAAGTGGTGTAGATACTACTCTTTTTCTTCCTCCATTAATGGGAGACTTCTAGGATTTTTGTTAGGATTGGGATTTTCTTACTAACCGGGATTAAATAATCCTTAATAAATAGACTTAATGTCCATATTAATTATTGGATAAAGACATTACTAAAAAAGACTTATATTAGACCTATTATCACTAATGGTTTTTAAAAACCGTCTATGATGGCTGATTATCACAGATGGAACTGTCAGTGATGCTACCATGCAAATCACTGAAGGTTTTTGGCACTATCATAGACGGAAACGTCAGTGATGCTACCGTGAAAATTATTGAAGGTTTTTGGCTAAAACCGTCAGTGATAAGACTCATATCACTAACAGTTTTATCCAAAAACTATTAGTGATGACTGTATTCACATTAATTTTCTGAAAATAAATACAAAGAGCCCCTACCTACTTAGTGTTTTTAAGGTTTTCCAAGCTATTTTTGAGATGGCTATGATTGAGAGGCGATCTGATGAAAGGACACTGTGGATTTAGAAGTGTGATTATAGATCATTTTGTTCTAAATGATATAAGATTAGTAATTGGTTCTAATTGCATTATA
Source organism: Guadua angustifolia (assembly GCA_036346375.1). NCBI lineage: Eukaryota > Viridiplantae > Streptophyta > Magnoliopsida > Poales > Poaceae > Guadua > Guadua angustifolia. Next base: position 21,813,940 of record CM070508.1, read on the forward strand.
TTGAAGATCTAACTTGGTAAAGAGGGAATTGAAGATAGTTTAGATATAGCTTGGTATAGATCCATTTGTTCTTTTTGATCTAAAGTAGTAATTGGTTCTAATTGCATTATACACAAGATGTAGCTAGCTAAGTAAAGAGAGAAATGAAGATGCTAAGCTTAAATATAGTTTGTATATATATATATATACATATAGGTATATATGTATATATATATATCCATTTGTTGTTTGTGATCTAAGAAGCTAGGTTAGTAAGTTTAAATGTAATTTATATGTAGATTGTAGATTCGTTTGTTCTTTAGATCTAGCATAGTTTATAATTTAGGGTAAGATTTTAACTGGTTAATTTATGCTCCAATTTAAAAATGTGTGCATGTGCACTCCTAATGTACTTAATTTATTATTTAACACTTATTGTTATATACGTAGCGTAGATGGACCGAAACTGGATGTACGCAGAGAATCGTGTGAATGCCGACCATATTAATGGCGTATATGCTTTTAGAAGAGCTATAGAGGAGGATATGTTTAACAAGGGGGTGCAATTTATGTTTCATCCATGCATGACTACAAGAATCTGAGAATGTTTCGAAGCTTAACGTAAATTGAAACACACTTGATTATAAGGGGTTTCAAAAGGGTTATACAAGTTGGACCAGTCATAGTGAAGAATAGAATATATAAGAAATAAGTAGTATTAACTGCGTGATGCAAAAGAGAACCATGATGAGCGAGTGTATGAAAAATTTCAGGGCTTGATTGATGACTCAGAGAAACCTTTGTTCTGGGATTGCAAGTCCAAATTAATGAGGACATCTTTCCTATTTACACAACCGCGCCTAGTTACTCATCTCATACACAACAAGTTGAACCCGTATTACAAGGACCAATTACTCATGCTCAAGCACATTGACTTAATTATCAGGTAAATACATTCCTAAATTTTGATACCAATGATTTACAGAATGGAATGCTATTTTATCATTGTGATGATTTTATTGTCCTTAGGAACCAATGAGAAGAACCTCAAAACGCCAAGCATAAAGCCAGATCATCATGTGCGCGAATTCGACTAGGATTCGGCCTACCTGACAGCACTAGCTTAAAACGGCCATAACTTTTGATCCACAAAGATGTTCAGGGCACATGAGTACTTGATTGAAAGATTTCTTCGCCCTCTTTCCAATGGATCTAGTTTCACCTCCAAATTCCATTTGAGCTGTCCGAAATCTGCAAAACAAATCACACCACTTTTCTAATTCGAGTCAAAGTGAGCCCTGGGCCTTGTAATCAAGTTGTATTTGGTCTCCTTAGGTTTTGGACGACCTCCTCCTCTTATCTCATAAATAGCCAGTTGCACCCTCATCTAGGGTTTAGGTTTTATTTGATTAGTTTAGCCAAGTGTAAACTTTGAGTCTTCGAGTTGTGCTGGATAGCCACCTTGTCAAGATCTTCAATAGAACCCCACCCTGCTTTTGCCTTCATTCATATTCGCAATTTTAGATTGCTTTTACTTTTGTTTTTGCTTGTTCTTTAGTTGCTTGCAAAAATTGAACCTCATGTTCAGGTTGATCGTGCCAACGGCAAGATCAATAACCCTCCGGAGTTGGTTTAGTGATTGCTAAGGCGCATCATCGTTATACGTTGTAGTCGGATCATCAAAATCAATTCCACCAAATTGAAGTTATCGCTCTCATCGAAAGATCGGGAACAATGCTACATCACAAATACACAAAGTTGTCATCCGTACTTGAACTGTTGAAATTGAAGGCAAACAACGGTTGACCCGATAAAAGTTTCACAATGCTGTTAGGTCTATGTAATCTTGAGATATATTTCTCTCCATCATTTTTCAATATCATGGTCCATCTCATTGTTCACTTTATGAGGGAGATAAAAATGTGCGAGCTTGTGTTCCTACGTAGCATGTACCCGTTCGAGGGGTACATAGGAATTCTTAAGTTCCATGTATGGAATCAATCTCGACCAAAGGGCAGCATTATCGAAGGTTATGTAACCAATGAGGTCATCATATTCTACGGCGATTATATGGCTCAAGTCAAATTAATAGGTGTATCTCGATCTCGTCATGAGGGGAGGCTCTAGGGTATCGAGACTATTAAAAGAAAAGCAATCACGCAAACTTGTTGACTTCTTGAGGTGAGTTGATTTTAAAGGTAAGGGTCAATGATAAGTAAAAGAGCTTGAGCTTTAGGTTGGGGGCGAGGATGTCGACATTGGCTTGGTTAGGATGCTTCCTCGCGAGCTACCAAAGCTCATTCTACTGTGACCAACTAGGTTCACATGGATCTACTGATTTTGCTACCACTACTTTACTCTATTGCTAGCTGGTTGCTTACTTAAGCTCCTTGTTGGTTCGGTTTTTGTGCTGATGAAGTGGATGGGCCGGGTTGAGGTAGAGAATGTAGAGGAAGCTGATCTCCTATTTGGATCCGTTCTCCTCCTCCTTGCTCCTTGGTTCTCCTCCTTCGTCCTTGGACGGCTTCACCTCCTTGCTCCCGTGCTGTCTTCTCTAGCTCGGTTTGGTTGCCTTGTCTTACTCTGGAAATGGGGAAGGTTGTCTTAGTTGTTCTCGGCTAAGAATGAGGAATGGTGGTTTGCTTCTTCGGCTGAGAGGCTTTGGGCGATGAACCTTGCTCCCTCTTTGGGTTCGGCTATGGCAATGGGGGCTGATTTTCTTGCTCTTTTGCTGGCTTTAGTCGAAAGAAATGCTGAGGCCATGTACTGGCTTTGTTTCTCGGTTTTGAGGCATGAGACATGGGGGATGAATCCTCTGGTTTGGCTTTGACTGCACTGTGGTTCACTTTTTTACCATGCCACTTTTACTACTTCACTTTTACACTTTACTCACTATAAGTTACCACCTTACTGCCAACCAGGTATGCACGCTCCTTATACATGTGCACATGATGATGAAATGCTTATGCATTTGATGAAGTAGCTCATGCTTAATTATTAACTTCCTTAATGCATGCTTATGTCTAATGATGATGATCATGTTATATTATACCTAATGATGCTTTGCTGATGAGGGGATTTTTCACACACTGTATCTCACAGCCCATCCATGCGCTACCCCAGGGAAAATTTTGACAAGGTGAGCAAGCTGTAGTGCAAAAGAAAAACTTCGCAGTGTTAAAGATTTTAAGAAGCATTCGAAATTCTCACATGGTGATCCAAATACGCACTCGATTTAAATTGTGATGCCAAATGCAGTGCTTAATCAAGAAAGGGTAAAAAATAGAAAGCAGATGAGCCCTATCAATTTTAATGGCTAATATCACACGTAAAACAGTAAAAAAAATCAATTCAGACATGTTCTATTCGTGTATACTTTCAGGTCTGTTCCATGGAGCGTTAATACCATTAAAGAAACACTAAAAATCATGTACTTGGAATCCTTGATCACTGTAAATGATCAAAATATATAATATCAAGCCCCACGATTTTATACTAAAGGAATTTCAAAATTTTCACAATTTAGTTAATGAGTAAACTATTGACTGGATTTGTACATTTAGTACTCAACTACTCATGTAAGTAAATGTTCTAGCATAAGATCAATTTATCAAAGGTATGAGTACTTACCCCCAAGTTTGCAGAAAGAACCTGCTCGAACTGCTTTAACACTTCGGGTGGGGATGACTTGTCAATTTCAGCTCCAAGTATACAGATGGGACATTTGACCTCTAAGTATAAGATAACATATCACAGGTTAAGCATTTGAAGCCCTTGTAATAGATAAATTTTTGGGCGTGAGGAGAAACCAAGAAAAACAAATTTAACCTTTGATGTCGTCAACAGCAATTAAAGAAGGGTGTAGCAATACTGCAGCCTGGATCTTGTGAACTTTTTCTAACTCCACGACTACCTTTGCTGATAAGCGGTAAGATTATCAGTGCATGGTTAAGGCCAAAGTGTGAGAACAAACACAATATTACTGCGCTTTCAAATTTCTAGTTTAAAAATTAAAACGCTATGCAGGATCAAGCTTACCACCCCAGCAATAACCTGCAGCCCCGATGATAGAGACTCCCTTCTCCTTCAGAACAGCAATAACTGGTTTTGCCTCTTCAAATGATGTTTGCTATTAAAAGAAACAATTTCTGTTTCTTAATCAAATTGTTTTGACATATATTAAAAAAGAAACAAAAAGGAACCAGCTTTGAGGGCATTCAGAGCCATTTTAATAAAAATACTGCCATTGTACCAATACTTGCATATAAAAGCAGGACATTCAAATCAATGTTAAGATTACCGCTTCCATATAACAAAAAAAACTTGCTTCAAAACGGATAGTACATTTTGTGGTAAGAAGTCAGAAGAGCATTATAAGACTTTCGGATATTGAACAGAAATGTCAAAGCACTGGAAGCTTAGGTAGTCATCTCATGTAGATATCTGAAAAATGCTCATTCAAGCTCACAACATTCTTGCGGTGTGGACCATAACGTTTTTCTGTGATTTCTACAAATTTGATTGATTCATTGTCTGCAACAAATAACTTAGGGTATGAACTTGACATAGACGTTGGAAACATTTCCACACAAATAATTTCAATAACAAGTAGAAACAAGGTGTGCTGAAATCATACACAAAAAAGAACTGTATAAGTTGACGAGAACAAACGGATTATTTGACTGTAACTACATTCCTGGATTGTGGGGATGTCAGGCATTTGGACCTCACATGTCAGTTCAACCTCCTCTTTCCCATCTCTCCTCTTTTTTCCCTCTCCTTATTCCATTTTCCTTCCCTTCTCCTTCAACCTTAGTTCCAGCTGCCGCGCAGCACCACCACCAGCGTCCTTCCTTGCAGCCAAGATGTCACCATGGAGCACCACCACTAGAGTCTGTAGGATCAAGGATCACCGACTAGAGAAGGGTGAATAGGAGATTTCTAAATTTTTTAGCTCTAATTGCAATCAATAAATTACTAAGCAAGAATTGTAATTTTTCACTATTAAAGCTAAGTTCTCTATAATACACTAAGTGTTCTAACAATTAATATATAAGCAAGATATGATTCTAAGCACACGATCAATATGATTAAGTTGTTAGAAATGTAAATTGAGCACAAGAGTAGAAATTTTAAACCACAAGAGAATGAGATACAAAGATTTTATCCCGTAGTCTCGGAAACTTGTTGGTCTTCCTTAATCCACGTTGAGGTAAATTGAACAACTTTAAGCCAGGTCCAACCTCTTGAGCCTTCCTCGATCACTACGGTAGTTTTTCCTCGCTCCGGGTAGGTGAACTCCGGTCTTCTCAACTTGCTGGGGCTTCTCACAATATTTATCGAGAAGCTCACTGCGTACAAACACCTCCAAGCCATCTAGGAGGCGGCAACTTCCAAGAGTAATAAGTCTTGACACTTGCTTGTGGTTGAATCAAGTGTATAAAGGCTCAATCACTAAATGCACACTTAAAAATGCTCCAAACTCTCCCAAAATGAGAATTTAATGCACATAATGAGTTGAAAACTTTCTAGAGCTCAAGAATGATCAATGAGGTCTAAAGTTAGTTCTAGAATACAGGTGGGGGTATTTATAGCCCCCACAAACCAAATATGGCCGTTGGCCAAAAGTTGCTCAAAAGCACCCTGGGAGGCCGGTCATACCGCCTTAAGGCCGGTATGACCGCCCCTCAATAGCCAATGGTCGCTACAGTGTATTTAATGCACTATCAGTGACCATTGGTCATTGTGGCCAGTATGACCGGGTCACTCCGGTCATACCGGATTTAAAAAATCCCCCAAGGCCGAAAGAGGTGCTTTCTAGAAAAGGGATTGGATTGAGCACGATCATACCGCCAGCCGGTATGACCGGACTCAGTCTGGTATGACCAGGCTACTAGACAACCGAAATCCTCCCTCCGGTAAAAAACACACCGGGGGGGCCTCCGGTCTTACCAACGGCTAGTATGATTGGAGGGGGTCCGGTCATATTGACCCCACTGACTCCAAGTTCGATTTTATATGCTTTTTGATTTTTCTTTGAACGCAATATTATGCTAATATTCAAGTTCACTTATATTGAGCCTCTAAACATTTTTCGATATCAAACAAGCAACAATGACCCCTCCTAATAGTATGGCGCCTATTCTAGCAATCTGATCTTTTTCTCCAAACTTTGAAATCGACAAAACCTATGAAAAAGTCCTTAAATTTTATACCTTAGCCATTGGCGCGTTGATATTCTCTTTCACCATGTTTCATGCTTACATTATTCCTGAATTTAGGACCAACTTATTCTCAAAATACTCAAATTGAAAATGTTAGTCCATTAATCATAATTGCCATTAATTACCAAAACCAAATCTAATTAGAGGCCTAGATGTTGTCAGAGTCCTTCACCCCAAAGCTGTCGTTGTTGCCCATAACTTCCTATCTTACCCTTTCCTACTCCCAAGCCACTGCCGCCACACCACCTTGTTGTGCCGCCGTCTTTGTCCAATTAAACCACTATATCATCTTCCTCACCGCATCCTAATTCTAGTGCACATGCCAACATCGCCAGACGAAATCCATCCCTGCGCCATGAACCTGAAGTTGCCGCCAATGACAAGGTGTTGAGCTTTGCCGTGCATCGATCTCTGTCCGTGGTGTCACATTGAAATTGCCCTTAGCTATATCTTCCTCTCTCAGCAAAAAGCTGGGTGTGAAGGGGATGAGTGCGTTTCCCAGCAAAAAGTCAACCAAACAAGGAATGGAATTTGGCTTGAATTCATTTCTATGCACCAATTTCATAGCCAACCAAACCAAAAAATTGAATTTCAGCTCAATACAATTTCTACCTGAAATTGAATTAGGATTCCAATTCCACAAGCCCAATTCAATTCAGAGATCCAAACGGAACCTGGGAGAATTTCTAGTGCCTTTTAGGATTATTATTGTGAGATTTTGCTGCCCTCAAAGCGAAAGAGAAAAATTGAATCTTATCGGTTGTCATACATATATACACACATATAACACACACACACACATATACATGTGTGTGTACATATATGTGTGTGTATGTATATGCTTTCAAATAGTCGTTATATTCAAAGTTAAGTATTTTTAAGAAGACACCTTAATGCCCAACAGAGCATTAAGATGGAGCAGTAGTAAAACATTTGCCTCGTTTTGTGTGTCGATGTCCAAGACCCAGAGTCTCTTAACCAAGCTTACAAAAATATGATTGTGGGCTCCTAGTAAACAAGATGGTGGAAATGATATATGGGGACGATGGAAATGATATATGGGGACTGCTTCTTTATTAGCAAAGCGGCACAACAGAGTACACAGATTATAGAATTTGTGAGACTAAAAGCCTAATTACAATTGCGATTCTAATTGCCTGCAATCTCTTCTTTTCATGCTGCAGATAGACTCCCTATTTATGTTGAATGAAGAGGTGGTGGTTGTTCTTCAGAGGGGCATCGTGTAACCGAGAGGTGTCTTCCCTCTTAAGGGTGCCTTTTCCAATGATGACTTCTAGGTAGTTGTGCGTATTTATCAAACTATTGTTCACACAGAGACATGTACGGGTATAACCGCTTGTCCTCAACTAGTGTGACTATTTCACTAGTCAGGGACAACTAGTGTGAAGCAAAGTTATTGTCCACCTTGACTGAAGTGGTTAGAGACTTAACCGTTCGGATAAGGATGTGCTTCGTTCTACATTATAGGCTTTATGTATTGTAGACCCATTAATAAAGTAGTCACGAAAAATTGAGGGCCCAAATAAACAACAGACTTTTAATCCTCATGAGCTAACCCCCAAGTCTTGATAAATAAAAGTTTATTACTCAACACTTTTCATCTTTTGTGACCTTATGGCGTTATACGCTATTATCTAGCCATTTTAGTACCAATGAATGAGATATCTTTGCACTTCTCTCATTAACTGAACCGACGCTAACCGTCTTTAATGTGTAATGCATATAAAGAGGAAGAAGACTTCCTCTGTATGCTTCATATTTTCATACTTCTAAGTCTAGAAAAAATTGCTTTCAAACTTTTTCTTAGTTGTTCAAGCTTTTTTATCTTTCGTCCTTCTTTCTCCTCCCATTAACTGTGATGAACAGTATGATCAAGGAGGTGAAAATTTTCAATATCTAAAAATAAGTTTAAGGACACCATCCCTTATTCTTTGAATCCTATTATTTTCAAGCTTTCTCTTAGTTCTTAAGGCTTTTCATTTTCTATCTTTTTTCTTATCTCATCAATTGTGATGAAGAGTATGATTAAGGAAAGGAGGTGACAAGTTTCAAGATCTAAAAGGAAGTTCTATGACATCAATCCTTTGTCAGTTAGATGTTCATCAAAAGGCAATTTTTACTCATTCTTGGAAACTAAAATGGTGTCCAAAACTGACACACAAAAGAGGTTATACAAAGGGGGTAAGATTTTAGACATCTTACGCCTTTGCTGTTTCAAACACAAAATAGTCTTTGAGTCCCTTAAAACCTCTAAGCCTTTTCCTCTCCAAGCTTCTTCTTCCTCCCAATCCATCACCATGGATAGGTCATTCCTCACCGAAGAGAAGGTTAGGGAGCTCAAAGAGCAAGGCCTGATCCCTTCTCGCGAAATGCTATGATGGGACCTTAATGGGGAGGATACGAAGCCGGTGCCCTAGGAGGGGCACTTCGTTCTTTTTGTTGCCTTCATTACGTTAGGGTTTCACCTCCCTGAGAGTGAGTTTCTTGCCAATGTGCTTGATTATTGTGAGATTGAGTTCCATCATCTTCTCCCCAATTCTATCTTAATTTTAAGTGTTTTCTTGCATCTTTGCGAGGCTTTCCTAGGCATTCCTCAACCAATCCACCTTTTTCATTATTTATATCAGTACACTAGAAATAGAAAGAGTCAAGATATTGTTGGTAGGCTTATTTTATGCTTTAGGATAAAATGGCTTCACAATATCCCCTATGCCTAACCAAGGATGCATGGTGTGATTATCATTAGGAGTGGTTTTACTCAGAAATCCCCAAGGGTAGCCACCTCTGGTTCACTGGGAAAGTGGCCTAAGTGTAGAAAAGGGCTGAAGCGAATAAAAAGAAGGATTCATTGGTCCTTAGTGACGAGGAGTGTGACATTGTAAGAGTCATCACCAAGTTGGTGATAGGGCTTGTTGGGGTAGAAGATCATTTATGATTTCCTATACCACAAGGTGAGCCTATTGAAGAAACGGTTCGGATTCGCTTGCAGAATTGAAGACGACTAGGATCCTACAAAGGATGAGTCTAGAGGTAAGAAAATTTCAATTACCGACCTCTTTCTTTCTATTAAGAGAATTTTCCTGACATTTTTTGGTATTATTTCCTATCAATTCTAATTGATGAGGAGACCTGGTCAAGGATTGTGTATATGTTGCATATTTCTTCTGACGAGTCTGATCAGGCTACTTTGTACAAGCAACCATCCAGTCTAATCAGGCAGACTGATAAGTTCATTAATGAATGCATTATGGTAAGTACCAAGAAAATACCTTTGGTTATTTTATTAATTGTCTATATGCTGATAATCGAATTTACTTTTCAGATGAATCATCAAAAGTAGTCTTCTGACCAATCTGAGGTCTCAGTTTTGGCTTCATTGACCAAAATAGTGAGGACCTCTACCAGAGGTGCCTTGAAGGTGTGGATCTGACCCTCCTACTACAGTAGAGAAAATGCTAGTCATTTCAGCCAGTAAGATAGAAGAGGTGGTAGTGGTGCCTGAGAAGGCCATGACCATCGACATTATTATACCAGTGGCTTCGCCGCTAGCATCTTCCTCTGGTCATTCTGACCAGGAGAACTTCAAACAAGTTTTTGATAGCTTGCAAGCAAAGGTAAACAAATTCTCTTTTCTTTTAAGAAATTTTCTAAGGAAAAGGATAATTCTAATTCATTTGTTATCTATTTTTTACAGTATTCACAAGAATTCTTCAACCTGCTACGTTGACAAGATAGAACTTTTGCTAAAGCCGAAGTGGAAAAAATAAAAAGGTATGCTCGAAAAACGACCTCTTCTTTTTTGTTTGTTCAAAGAAGTTTACTTTAACAAATCTGTTTGGGAACATATTGGAAAAGCAAATAACATAGCTTAAAATGTACCTTTGGGTGGCTCAAAACATCACCAAGGATAATAAATTTGATCTTATCAAAGCTAATAACAAGGTCAGATAATCATCAAGAAAAGACTGCTAGACTCGATACGGCCTTGAAAAAAAATGAAGACAAGGTCCAAAGGCTCTTCAAAGAGCATAAGACTGCTTTTCAAGTAAAGGAGTCCGAAATAGCAGGTAAGAAATATATCCCAACCTGCTTTACTTTTCCTTTTGAAGAAAGAAAGTGATGTTTAAATTTTGTTTTGAATTTTGCAAAACTAAAAAACAAAATAAAATCCAAAGAGATTTGGCTTTTTGAAGGACAAGGAGAGGTCGATAATGAAAGTAGAAATAGAAAGACTAATAGACCAATTATGAAAGTAGAAATAGAAAGACTAATAGACCAATTGAAGCTCTTCATGAAAGATCTGGTTGCAGTTTAGAGAGGTAGAAAATTCACTCTGAACTTTATCTTAGAGCGGCTTGAAAAAATCTCAACGAATCTAAAAGGTAAAGAAATTTGTCGGTGTTTCAAGTACCGGCAAGTAAATTTGTAGTCAAGGGGTCACGCATTCCCTCTCCTTGAATGGTTAGACTCAGGGAGCCCAAGATGTATACTGGTTTGGGCCGAATGTCCCTACTTCCAGTTCGTGGTGGTTCTGTATTGCTCTGGGTGCAGAGGACTGCACAACGTTACAAGCGAGGGCAAAGGGCTGGCCTTGTGCGCCTCGTCTGAGTGGGAGAAGTCAGAACAGTTTGCTCATAAGAAAGTTCGTAAAAGCCATCCCCTTCCCTGACGGTCCTGCCTCCCTTTATATAGTCGGAGGGAGCAAGTTACATGGGAAATCGGAAAAGAAAGGATGGGGTGTCCTATGCCTAGGAGTCTTCGTCTTCAGTCTCGGCGACTGACAGGTGTCTCCTCGCTCCATGCTGGGTCGGTAGACACGTCAAGTGGCGTGGGTTTCTGCTTCACCGGGAGTTGGCGCACCCACCCTCTGCGCGCTTGCCAGGTGCTGACGTCGTAGCGCCTGGCTCTGGCGTTACCTCGGGAAGGAGCACATCCTCGCACTGTGTAGGACTGGGCAATGAGACTAGTGCTTGACTTCGGCAGCCTCCTCGCTACCTTGGGAAGGAGCTACCTGCTCCCACACGGTCACTCTGAGCCGTCGTGCCCGTGGGGCAGGTGGCCAACTCGAGGTTGACCGGTGATGATCTGGCGTCTGGCCCCTGGCGGAGATTGCCTTAGCTTGGTCGGAGCTTGCGGGGCATCCGACCCATGGCGGGGGTCGGAGCTTGCGGGACTCCCGACCCATGGCGGAGGTCGGAGCTTGTGAGGCGCCTGACCCATGACAGTGGTCGGACCGCCCCCTTGGTCTGCTCGGTTGGGGACGAGTGTCCTTCGTGGCCCAGCGGGGCCTTCTGCCAGAGTTGGGCTCGGGGCAGCCCATTTGTCGTCCTGGGCCGCTGGGGGTACCCATGCTACGAGTACTCGTTAGTAGCCCTCGAGCCCCCGAGCGGGCTCGTCAGAGGCGGTCGGGGGGTTTGCTTTGGTTGGAGATATCCGACCGAGTGTAGCGAGTGGATTTTGGTCGTTCGTTCATCCGGGTGCGCTCGGGGTTTGCCTCAGTCGGCAAAATCCAACCAACTTGGTCGGCAAAATCCGTTTGGATCGCCAGACTGGCGGACCCGATCGGCTTTGAGCTCGGCGGCCAGCGGTACGCCTTTGGTCGATGAGTCTGTCCGACTTGGTGGGCTGGTTTCGACCGGGTGCACGCGAGCGCACCTGGTGGGTGTAGCCCCCGAGCGGGTCGGAGAGCCGGTTGGGGGTTTACTCTTGCTGGCAGAGGCCGATTGACTTGGTCGGAGGAATCCGGCTCGGTGCTGCCTTGGTCGGCACGAGCGCCCAGATGCCTTAGGCAAGGTTCTGATGTCCGACTGCTAGTTTCTCGTCGTAGCTCGACGTCGCCTTGGTCGGCGCGGACGCCCAGATGCCTTAGGCGAGGTCCTGGTGTCCGAGTGCTAGTTTTACGTCGTAGCTCGACGTCGCCTTGGTCGGCGCGGATGCCCAGATGCCTTAGGCAAGGTTCTGGTGTCCGAGTGCTAGTTTTACGTCGTAGTTCGACATGTTTATAAGGCTGGTTTTACGCCGAAGCTATGCGGAGGGCGTCCGTCCCGAGTCCTCATCTGGTGAGGCCATCATCGGGAGGAGTGGCCGCTGTCTGTCCCACGTGTACGCCCCGTCCGCAGGTGTGGGACCTGAAGGGGGTGAGCGGACGCGTTTTTACCGATGTTGGTTTGAACACCATGCTCGTGGAGCTAGTAATGGGTGATCCGAGTGGGACCTGGAAATCCCTCCCAAGGGGGACCATTCCAAGCGAACAATCCTGTTGAGGGCGTTCGGCCCGCTGGGGGCGACCCATGAGAAACCTTTCTTTACTCGATTCCGTATCGGACTCCGTGTCGTCCGTCGACCCAGAACGCAGTTGGCTATCACCCATCGATGGGTTCCGCGGGAGAGTGTAAAGTATGGTCTCGGACACGAGTTAAGGCAATTGGGTCGTCAGCCAACCCAACTAGAGGCCCACTGGGGGCTCGCCTTGTCCTCGCCCCTTGCTCGATTTTCTACTGGGGCGGTCCTGAATCCACTTGGTGGATCAGGCCTTTGGAACCCACAGCGCTAGACTGGGCCCTAGGCGTGAGCTATTGAGCTCTTGGCCACCTTGAGGCCGCAGCGGCCCAGTGGGCCTTTCATACCTGTTACGGGGCGGTCGACCCAGCCCAGAGGCGGAAACCGAAAGGTTGCGGGGCGCGCTGCCCTTGAGCCTTTCGCTGCCCTATCAGGAATTAATGCGTAGTGGAGGGAATGGAAACATTGTCTTACCAGTGACGGCAAGATGGCAATTAGAGGGACGGACGCAACGCTGTTCGAGGTGGTGTCCATTTGATCGGTGTTCGTTTCTACCGGTGCCTGCTTGGCCCCTATAAATTCGACGTGGGGGCGTCGGGGCAGGCACTTGTCTTCATTTTTCCTGCCTTCCTGCCCAAGACGAAAGGAAGAAGAGAGCAAAGAAGCCAGAGAGTTCCTCACCTTCCCCTTCCATTTTGAAACGCTTTAAAGTGGAAATGTCGAGCGGAGGTCACGACCCCGCTGGCGATCGGAGGGCCAGCAAACGAACGGCGGCTGCAGACCCGCGGGGTTCAGACCACAAGAGGCCCCGCACCGATGCCGGATCCTCCAAAGCCGCAGCGAAGGGCGGGATCACTCTGCCCTCGCCCGCCTTCCGCATCTGGGACCCTCCTTCAACGTGAGTTCCCGTCGCTTAGCTTTGGGATGGCTTTGATTTCTTCTTGCTGACGCCGGCTTGTTCTCCTTCTTCCTCTTAGCGCCTCTGCCTCGGGTTCATGCTGGCCGCCCGCAGCGCCTCCACCGGCCGCCTTGGATAAGGCGGAGGAGGTGGACGCCGCCGAGCCGCCACCTGCTGCCTCTCGATCCGCCAAGGCGATCCCTCTGACGAGGGCCAGGCGGCTAGTTTGACGGCAGCTACGACGAAGTCAGAGGCTTCCTTGAGCGTCCAGGCTGCAACGGCCACCGCCCAAGAAGTGGAGGCATCGTCCCAGTGAGCTTGAGCCCAGGTCGCCGAGGAGGAGCTTGCCAAGACGCGCGAGGAGCTCTGGCTCGCGCGCGAGAATCTTATCTCCATGCTTCGCCCGGCCTACAAAAGCATGGCCAGGAGCCTGGAGCCGCTGGGGGTAAGGTTGAACGAGCCCTTGGAGCGTACTGCGGGGTAGTACGCTTTCGGCCTCACCCGGGTGGCCGAGGCCTTGGACGACCTGCCCCGCGCCTTGAGCGAGCGTTCCTTCGACCCAATGGCGACCGTCGCCAGGATCGAAGGCGACACAGACCAGGCGTGGGCAGGAGTACGAGCGGCGGCGGAGACGGTGGCGAGGTGGCTATACGTAGGGGCTCTGGGCACGAGCATTGAGGACAGTGATAGCTCGAACGATGATGCCTTTTACTAGGAACCTCCTGGGCGCCCGCTCTTGATTTTTGTTTTCTTCTCTTTTGCAATGTAATAACTTTAGCATTTAATGAAACAAAGTTTGTCTTAATGCTTTGGCCGGTCGGGCCGACTGTAAGTTCGACTTTGTCTTTTGCGTCTTCTTGCTGTGGTGAATACTTGACGACCATAGCCTTAGGAACCGCGAGGGTTGTTCCAGCGTAGGTCGATGTGTTAACACTTTTGAAGGAAGCGCAAAAAGAGTAGGAACTTAGGGTGCGAAATGTTCACTTGCGCTCGCGCGAGAAAGGAGTGTTCCCGACCAACCATGGATCGCACCGCACGAGCACTTCCTTCTTCTGCGAAGCACTACTTAGTAACCATAGCCGCTGGGGCGTAGGCTGTAGCACTTGGGTTGAGAGGGTTACCGCTAGGGGGAACCTAATGGCCAGTCGGGTCACCGACCCATGTGAGTGTATGAACTGGTAGCCCCTGAGTGGTGCGTGGGGACCAAACTGTGGTCGCCACGCAATGCTTGAACTCGGGCGAAGGGTCAAAAGCTGCGAGGGCAAGAAAAAGTTTTAGGGATAGAATCGCCTTAACTTTTCTATATTCCACGATTGGAGATGATGTTGCCTTCGGCGTCCTTGAGTCGAAAGGTGCCGGGTCGGAGGACCTCCACGACGGTGAAGGGGCCCTCCCACGGGGGGAAAGCTTGTGCTTATCTTTGTTGGACTGAACCTGGCGCAGGACCAGGTCGCCAACGTTGAAGGAGCGGCTGCGGACCTGACGACTATGGTAGCGTCGCAGCGTTTGCTGGTACTTGGCCGATCGCAGAATGGCCACGTCACGCGCCTCGTCGAGCTGGTCGATGGCTTCTTGTTGTGCGTCGAGGCCCCGTGCCTCGTCAAATGCTTGAAGTCTCCGGGCGTCGTATTCCAGGTCGATCGGCAAGACAGCTTCTGCACCGAAAACCATGAAGAATGGTGTGAACCTGGTTGACCAGGTCGGTGTGGTCCGCAGGCTCCAGAGAACGGAGGGTAGCTCGGCCACCCATCGTCCCGCGAATTTCTTCAGTTGGCTGAAGATTCGCGGCTTGAGCCCTTGGAGGATCATGCCGTTTGCTCGCTCGACTTGGCCGTTGGTCCGCGGATGGGCCACGGCTACCCAGTCGACGCGGATGTTGAAGTCATCACAGAACTCGAGGAATTCCTTTCTCGTGAACTGCATGCCGTTGTCGGTGATGATGGAGTTCGGGACTCCAAACCGATAGACGATGTCACGGAAGAAGTTGGCCGCCTGCACCGAGGTGATGGTGGCGACCGGTTTGGCTTCTATCCATTTGGTGAACTTGTCCACTGCGACAAGCAGGTGGGTAAAGCCCTCGGGTGCCTTTTTGAAGGGCCCGACTAGATCGAGTCCCCAGATAGCGAAAGGCCATGTGATGGGGATCGTCTGTAAGGCTTACGCCGGAAGATGTGTCTGCCGGGCGAAGAATTGGCACCCTTCGCAGGTGCAAACGATCTGCTCAGCGTTGGCCACGGCGGTCGGCCAATAGAAGCCTTGTCGAAAGGCTTTTCCCACGAGAGACCGTGGTGCGGCGTGCTGGCCGCAGATGCCGCCATGGATGTCGAGCAGCAATTGCCTCCCCTGGTCGGCCAGAATGCATTTTTGGAGGACTCCAGAGGGGCTCCTCTTGTAGAGGTCTTCTCCGACCAAGACGAAGGATTTCGCCCGTCGAGCGAGGCGTCGGGCCTCAGTCGGGTCGGCGGGGAGCGATCCGTCAGTGGGTTTCCTCCAGACGGAGTCGGCCATTAGCACGTTGCGGTCCGACCCAGATGACCCCGCGTCCAACTGCTCGGTGGTCAAAGCGGTCGCGCTCGACGGGTCGGTCGCCTGCTCGGTTGTTGAGTCCAGTCGGATGGAAGGTGTGCGGAGATCGGAGACGAAGATCCCAGGTGGGACCGGTCCTTTGCTGGAGGCGAGATTAGATAGATAATCGACCTCACCGTTGTAGCGTCTGTAGCTGTGGTGAAGCTCGAAACCCTTGAACCTTTCCTCGAGATTGCGCACTTCGCGACAGTATGCCGCCATGCGGGCGTCACGAGGCTCCGTGGCTTTCATGACTTGGTCGACGACAAGCTTGGAGTCGCCGTGTACGTAGAGTCGGCGTGCACCGAGGTCGGTAGCGATCCGGAGACCGTTGATGAGGGCTTCGTACTCGGCGACGTTGTTGGTTGTGTCGAAAAGTAGTTGGATGGCGTACTGAAGCTTGTTCCCGAGTGGGGAAACAATGACGACTCTAGCACCTGCTCCGTTTTTGGTATACGACCCATCAAAGTACATCGTCCAGTACTAGGGGTCTTCGAGCGTCGGTGGCGCCTGGGCTTCGGTCCACTCGGCAATGAAATCCACCAAGACCCACGACTTGATCGCCGTTCGGAGAACGTACGATATGTCCTGGCCATTGAGCTCGAGTGCCCACTTGGCTATTCTTACTGAAGCGTCGTGGTTGTGGACAATTTCACCAAGTGGCGAAGAGGTCACCACGGAGACGGGGTGCCGAACGAAGTAATGGATCAGCTTCCTCTTCGTGATGAGCAACGCATAGAGCAATTTCTGCACCTGCGGGCACCGAGCCTTGGACTCAGAGAGTACTTCACTAATGAAGTAGACTGGCCGTTGTACCTTGAGCACATGGCCTTCTTTTGCTCACTCCACAAGTGCCGCGCTGACGACCTGGGTCGTGGCGGCGATGTAGAGGAGATGGTTCTCTGGCTGGGCGACCAAGATCGGGTGAGGTCAGAACGCCTTCAATCGATTGAGGGCTTCGAGCCCTCCGCCCAAATTGAACGGACGGACTTCTTGAGCAACTTGTAGAGCGGCATTCCGCGCATGCCGAGGTGAGACACGAAACGACTCAGGGCTGCATGGCATCCCGTCAGCTTTTGGACTCCTTTCAGGTCGCCTAGAGGGCCCATCTTCATGATCGCAGAGATCTTCTCCCGATTGGTTTCGATGCCACGCTCGGAGACCATGAAGCCGAGTAGCTTTCCCTTGGGGACCCCGAAAACGCACTTCTCGGGGTTGAGCTTTATACGAAACCATCGGAGGTTCGCAAAAGTTTCCTCTAGGTCGGTGATGAGGTCGTCAGCCTTTCTAGTCTTGACGACGATGGCGTCGACGTATGCCTCGACGTTGCGGCCTATTTGGTTGTTAAAGCACGTTTGCATACATCGCTGGTATGTAGCACCGCGTTTTTCAGACCGAATGGCATCGTTACGCAACAGAACGAGCCGAACGGAGTGATGAACGAGGTTGCGAGTTGGTTGTACTCCTTCATCGCTATCAGGTGATAGCCCGAGTAGGCATCCAGAAAGGACAGGCATTCGCACCCTGCGGTGGAGTCGATGACCAGGTCAATGCGAGGCAATGGGAACAGGTCCTTGGGACATGCCTTGTTCAGGCTCATGTAGTCAACACACATTCTCCATTGCCTAGTTTTCTTTTTTACAAGGATAGGGTTGGCCAGCCACTCGGGGTGGCGAACCACTTTTACAAACCCTGCAGCCAAAAGCTTGGCAATCTCCTCCCCTATGATCTTGTGCTTCTCCTCGTTGAAGCGGCGCAAGCGCTGGGCGACTGGCCTTGAGCCTGGTCGGATGTTCAAGGAGTGCTCGGCGACTTCCCTTGGGATTCCTGGCATGTCAGAGGGCTTCCATGCGAAGACGTCTCGATTGGCGCGGAGGAAGTCAACGAGCGCGCTTTCCTATTTGGCGGGGAGCGTGGCTCCAACCCGCATGGTCTTGGTCGGATCCTCGGGGTCGACCGCGACCTTCTTCGTATCCTCGGCGGACTTGAAGGAACCCGGCCCCGACTTGGCGGAGTCGGGGGCGAACTCAGAGGTTTCCCTCCGGAGGTTTTCGAGCTCGGCGGATGCGATGACCGCCGACGCCAACTCGCAACTACTTTTCTCGCAGTTGTAGGTGAGTTGAAAAGATGAGGCCACGGTGATTACTCCCCGCGGCCCTGGCATCTTCAGCTTGAGGTAGGTGTAGTTGGGGACCGCCATGAACTTGGCGTAACATGGCCTCCCTAGGATGGCGTGGTAGGAGCCGGGAAACTCCACAACCTCAAAGGTGAGGGTTTTGGTGCAGAAGTTGTTCGGGCCCCCGAAGGTGACGGGCAGATCGATCTGCCCGAGCGGATGGGCCTGTTGGCCCGGGACGACGCCGTGGAAGGGCGCCTTGCTCGGTCGGAGACTTGAGCGAGGGACCCCCATAGCGTCGAGTGTCTCAACGTACAAGATGTTGAGACCGCTGCCGCCGTCCATGAGCACCTTCGTCAGGCGCTTTGGCCCCACGATGGGGTCGACGACTAGCGGATATCTCCCTGGCTGGGGAATGTGGTCGGGGTGGTCGGTCCGATCAAAAGTGATCGAGGATTCCGACCACCGGAGGTACTTGGGCACGGTGGGAGCCACCGTGTGGACCTCACGGAAGGCGAGCTTGAGCCCCCGCTTGTCGGCGTAGCATGCCGGTCCACCGAAAATCATGAGGCAGCCGTCGGGTTCTGGGAACTCGGCGTTCGCCCTCTTCTCATCGGCATCTGGTGCCGAGTCGCGCTTCTTTCCCTTGCCCCGCGATGACATGGGGGTTCCGGAGAGAAAGCGCTTCAGGACTTCGCAGTCCCAGTACTTGTGCTTGATGAGGTACCCGAGGTTCGGACACGGGCTGTCCATCAGCTTCTCGAAATGGTCGGGCGCCTGCCGCGCCTGCTGCTTGGCAGGAAGGTCGGTGACCGCGACTAAGTGTCCTTCGCGGCCTTGTTTCCCTCGCCGCTTTCGATTGTCAGAGCGGTCGGAGGGGACGCCGGCTTCAACGCCAGGCTCTCGCTTGGCCTTCCCCTTGTCGAAGATGGCCCCCACAGCCTCTTCGCCAGAGGCGTGATTGGTCGCGATATATAGGAGCTCCTTGGTGGTTCTGGGCTTGACGCAGCCCAGTTTGTGCACCAAGGCCTTGCAGGTGGTGCCGTAGATGAACACCCCGACGACGTCGGCGTCAGAAATGTCGGGGAGCTCATTGCATTGTTGGGAAAAGCGCCGGATGTAGTCCCGGAGAGTCTCCCCTGGCTGCTGTTTGCAGCCCTTCAGGTCCCAGGAGTTCCCATGGCGCTTGTATGTGCCCTGGAGGTTACCGATGAATAGGCTCTTCAAATCGGCCCAGTTCCTGATAGTCCTCGTGGGCAAGTACTCGAGCCAGGCTCGAGCCGAGTCCGCGAGGTAGATGGGAAGGTACTGGATGATGAAAAGATCATCAGTAGCTCCTCCCGCCCAGCATGCGAGCCGGTAGTCTTCCAAGCAGACGCTGGGGTTCATCGCCCCAGTGTACTTGGTTATGTTTACTAGCGCCCGAAATCTGGCAGGGAAGTCCGCCTCGTGGATCTCCCGGCAGAATGCCCGTGGCCCTGGGCCATCGGGGCTCGGGCTGCAGTCGTTGCGCCGACCGCTGTCTACGACCCATGATTGGGTCGCTTCTTCTATCGCTCTTTTCCGCGCTTCGAGAGTGGCATGGACATCGTGGTTGTTGCCCAAGCGCTGGCGCATCGGGGTGCGTGAGGCCTGGGGCCGCTTAGGTTGCGGCGCCGTCTGAGCCGGACTCCACTGATGCCGAGCGGCAGCGCGGCTCGGACGGCCGGAGGAGGCGCCGAAGTGGTGGGAGCCGGAGCCCTAGATGTGCTGCACGGCAACACGCTCCACCAATCCCCGGAGGTTCTGGTAGGTGGCCCTGGCTTCCAGATCCTCCGGCTCGGGGATGCCGCGGAGCAGCATTGCGGCTGCGGCGACATTCTAGCTGGCATGGGGGAAGAACGGAAGGACGTCGGACCCCTCGGCCAGCTGACGATGCACCTGACGTGCGCGCGCGCGCTAGACACAAGTGGGGGCTCGGGCTGACTCTGCTCCAGGTCGGCTTGGAGTTTGTCGAGCTCGGCCTTTTGAGCCTCCAACTCATCGCGCTGTTGCTGGAGCTCGGTGCGACGAGCCTGGAGGCGCTCAGCGCGTTCGCGCTGATACTTCGCCTCCTGCGCCTCGATGCGCTGGAGGATAGCCCCTGGGCTTGCAGGGGTTGCGGCCGGGTCGGTCACGCCCGCCATATTGCATTCGCGGGTGTGCGGTACGTCCGCAGTGCACTCCACGTCGGAGCTGGAGTCGTGACTGGAGGAGTCATCCAGTAAGTCCTGGACGGGAGCCGGCATATAGCCGGTCATTGCCACAAGCTGTGAGCCTGCGGGGGGCGACGTCGTTGCCCGTTTGGGCTCACACGCGCTGCCGCCAGAGATAGCACAGCGCTGAACGGGCTCTGGCGTCGGGGTCCGCACGGGGGCCTCGAGCCGGAGGTTGCCAAGGTCGTTGGCGATGGAGTCCAGGCTCCCCGTGGAAGCCTGGTCCGGAGAGGTGGCAGGGATGAGCACGAGCTCTTCCGCCGGAGTGGTGATGAAGTCGAGGGCGTCGAAGCGAATCCAGCTCCTCGATGCGAGTGCGCCGTCGCGGGTGAAGGAAGCCATCAAGGAAGTGAATGGAAATCCGAAGATGATGACGCGCGAAGACCCCTACCTGGCGCGCCAACTGTCGGTGTTTCGAGTACCGGCAAGTAAATTTGTAGTCAAGGGGTCGCGCGTTCCCTCTCCTTGAATGGTTAGACTCAGGGAGCCCAAGATGTATACTGGTTCGGGCCGAATGTCCCTACTTCCAGTTCGTGGTGGTTCTGTATTGCTCTGGGTGCAGAGGACTGCACAGCGTTACAAGCGAGGGCAAAGGACTGGCCTTGTGCGCCTCGTCCGAGTGGGAGAAGTCGGAACATTTTGCTCGTAAGAAAGTTCGTAAAATCCATCCCCTTCCCTGAGGGTCCTGCCTCCCTTTATATAGTCGGAGGGAGCAGGTTACATGGGAAATCGGAAAAGAAAGGATGGGGTGTCCATGCCTAGGAGTCTTCGTCTTCAGTCTCGGTGACTGACCGGTGTCTCCTCGCTCCATGCTGGGTCGGTAGACACGTCGAGTGGCATGGGTTTTCGCTTCGACGGGAGTTGGCGCACCCACCCTCTGCGCGCTTGCCAGGTGCTGACGTCGTAGCGCCTGGCTCTGGCGTGGCCTCGGGAAGGAGTGCATTCTCGCACTGTGCAGGACTGGGCGATGAGACTGGTGCTTGACTTCGGCAGCCTCCTCGCTACCTTGGGAAGGAGCCACCTACCCCCGCACGATCACTCTGAGCCGTCGTGCCCATGGGGCAGGTGGCCAACTCGAGGTTGACGGGTGATGATCTGGCGTCCGGCCCCTGGCGAAGATTGCCTTAGCTTGGTCGGAGCTTGCACGACTCCCGACCCATGGCGGAGGTCGAAGCTTGTGAGGCGCCCGACCCATGACGGGGGTCGGACCGCCCCTTTGGTCTGCTTGGTTGGGGACGAGTGTCCTTCGTGGCCCAGCGGGGCCTTCGGCCAGAGTTGGGCTCGGGGCAGCCCATTTGTCATCCTGGGCCGCTGGGGGTACCCATGCTACGAGTACTCGTCAAAATTAAACTTACATCTCCTGATCCATTTGTTGATGAGATGGTCGAGAGGTGAATGATTAATTGAAGATCATCCAAAGTCACATCCCCACAATGAAGCAAATCATCAAGACGGCGCTCCAAACTTCAATTGTTGTTCTAGTGGGTGCCCTCTTTGTCAAGTTGAGGCACTTTTACAAAGATGCAGTTGAGTTGAAGAAACTGGCATCTGACCCGAAGTTGACTACTCAAGAGGAGATTAATAGAAAACATGCAGAAGTAACATCTGTCGTTAATATATACATGAAAAATGCAAAGATCACATTCAAGTAACATGTATGATATCTTTTGAATGAATGAAAATATTTATGCTTGAGTTGTATTTTTCCTTGTCTCTTTTCTGGTTGTATTTTTCTGAGTGTATCACTAGCCCTTAACTGTTTGTGTACTGACCAGCAACATGGTTAGAATACAAACAGTTGTTGGATTGATGACCTGTTCACTTTTATTTAGTATTAACAAGCAACAAATCAGAGATAAGGTCATTATAATTTGTTTCAATGTAGTAAGGACTGCTTATATGAAAAGTCTCTATTAGAAGTTATCTCGCAATCCCACCAGTAACCTCATACATTGCTTTAGAGATGTAATACAGATTATGACTTTGTGATTTTTTAGAGAATGATTAGAATAGAAACAATTTTTATATACAAAACAAAGAGATATTCATGTAAATGAAATATATAAAAATGGATTTATTTACACAAAAAATCTGTGAAAATATTGGATGTTCCACGTGTTGGACAATATACTTTCATCTTCCACAACAAGTCGAACAGAACCTGATCAGGTTATCGATACTCTAGTAAAGGGACCTTCCCATTTGGAAGATAACTTATTGAAGTTAGATTGATTCTAGATAAACCTTAGAACTAGATCTTCCACATTAAGTGTTTATGGTTAAACTCTTTCATTGTAGTATCTTCTTAAACCTTGTAAATAGGTTGCCGACTTGATAGGTGCTCGGTCTCGCTTTTCTTCTAGGAGATTTATGTCATGTTCGCGTTGGTTGTCTTGATTGACCTGTTGATAGAGAGTAGTTCGTGTAGAACCTAAGTAAATTTCACTAGGCAACACTGCTTCTGCTCCCTGGACTAGTTGAAAAGGTGTTTCACTTGTGGCTCTATTGGTCGTTGTGCGTATGGCCTAGACCACAGAGTAAAAGTCTACTATCCAAGCCCCCGAGTGTTTGGTGAGACGATCAAACACTCGCTTCTTTATACCTTGTATAATCTGGTCATTAGCACATTTGACTGCTCCATTAATCTGAGGATTAGCAACAGAAACGTAACAAATATGTGTGTCTATTTCATTATAGTAATCTTGAAATAGACCACTAACAAACTATGATCCATTATCAGGAATCAATCAACTAGGAACACCAAATCTAGTGACTATATTTTTTACAAAGAAAATTTTTCTGCTTGGGCTATAATTAAAACTATAGGCTCAGCCTCTATCCATTCTGTGAATACATCAATCGCAACAAATAAGAATTTAAATCCGTTAGTTGCTTTTGGCAATGGGACCGACTATATCAATTCCCCATGTCAAAAATGGCCATGACAATGGTATCATTTGTAATTGATTAGCCAGGAGATGTACTTGTCAAGAATGAAATTGACATTGCTCGCAAGTTTTTACAAGTTACATTGCATCTTGTAAAGCAGTGGGCCAATAAAAACCTTGTCGAAAAAATTTCCCGACCAGGGTTCAGTATGAAGCAAGTGCTCCAGACAAGCCCCCATGTATGTCTTTAAGCAATGTTTTTCCCTATTCTCAAGATATACATCGCATTAAAACACCATGTATTCATTTTCTATAAAAGGTATTGTCGAGAAGTTTGTACATTCGCGCCTTTCGAATTAATCTGTCCTTTTTCATAAATATCCTCAAGCAGTGTCCAATTTTCTAGATAGGCATTAAATAGTTTAGCCCAATTTGTATCATGCTCAAGGATTCCAACCTCTATACTGATTGGGGATGTTTTATAGATGTGTCTATGGAAGGTTTGGACAAATATTCAAGAAAAACACCTATGGACAGGTGATGGTGAATATCCCAATTTTAATAATTGATTCACTAAGATGTTGTCTTTTCGTAGTATGTATTGGACTTTGAAATGACTAAAATATTTTTCTAATTTTCTCACTTTATCCAAGCAGTGAGCCATTACCTAATTGGACGTCCTGTATTCCTTACTAACCTAGTTTATGACTACTTATGAATCACTCATCACAAGAAGCCAACAGACTCCGATGGATTTTACTGCTCGAAACCCGGCTAGAAGACTTTCATACTCTGCTACATTATTGGTAGTAGAGAATTATATCTGGATTACATATTATAACTGGTCGCCTTGTGGTGTGACCAATACTATACCAGCCCCCGCACCTTTGATTTCTCGAGAGCCATCAAAGTATAGTTTTCAATGGTCGGTATTAGTCATATCCTCTATTACA
This sequence comes from Guadua angustifolia, assembly GCA_036346375.1. Classification (NCBI taxonomy): domain Eukaryota; kingdom Viridiplantae; phylum Streptophyta; class Magnoliopsida; order Poales; family Poaceae; genus Guadua; species Guadua angustifolia. Next base: position 21,838,097 of record CM070508.1, read on the forward strand.
GAGGGCTCATTGTTAGTCCATTTACCGATAAAATCTGCCAAAATTTGATATTTAATTATTGTTCAAGCAATGAAATGGATATCAAAAGATCCAAGTTCTGCTGTCCACTTAGTAATCTGAGCAATTGCTTCTTGGTAATGAAGAATACTTCCTAAGGCAAAAGTTGAGGGAACTGTAATCCGATAGGATTGGAAATAATGTCTCAATTTTTGAGAAACCATTAATAGAGCGTGAAGTAGCTTTTGGATCTGAGGGTATCTCTTCTTAGGTTCGTACAAAACTTCACTTAAGTAGTAAATAAGTTTTTGTAACATCCCAAATTTTTGGCTTTTCATTTAGTTAATAGTGTTTATTTGCAATTTGTGCTTTTTGCGAATTTTCTGGATTTAATTGGATTTTCTGAGATTTATTTGAATTATTTTGAATTAAAGTATATTTCTTTTGCCAAAGATTAATTATAAATATATAATTTTAAAATAAAGCTTTGCCAAAAATATTTTATTTAAGTCTAGAATAGCTCAAGGTATTTTTGAGATTTTTCTTGGAATTTTTCTGGTATATTTACTACCCTAAATAAATCAAATTATTTTTCTTATTTATTTTAAATCGAAAATCCTGAGTAATTCGCTTGAACAGTGTTGGGCTCGGCCAAGATCTTGTGGGCGACAGCGCCCATCATCTGCGCGTGAGCGGCCGTCAGGACCGTTGGATCAAGATCCGACGGGCTTCATCAGGCCGCGCCGTTTCCACAAACCCTAGCGCCGTGAGCCGTTAGATTAGCATCGTGCGGTCGATAAACGCCCATACCGATTCGGAAACCCTATCCTATCCGGGCCGTCGGATCGAGATCGCACGGCTGTGGATCGTCGTCTTCAACCCGGACTCCGAGTCCCGCTCAAACGCGCCGCCGCCGCCGCCGACACGGATTCCAGCCGCCGTACGCGTCACTCGGGGGGTATTTAAGGACCCAGCGCCCCTCCCGAGGATCACCCGTGTGCGCCGCGCCTTCTCGCTGAAGAATCGTTGTTCGAGGAGTCGTCGTTGAAGCCTGAGAGCTCGCCGGAGTGCCGAAGGACCTTGCGCCGAGTTTCATCGCCATCGGGAACGTTTTTCGCTGATTTGAAGCCAGTTCCGAACTCGCCGTGTCAAGACGAATCAGTTCCGCTACTTCTTCCTCGCCAGGAAGCGCCGGATCACCGTCGGGCTCGTCTTCGTCTTCAATTCCGGTGAACCAGCGCCGCCGAGTTTTCATCGCCAAGGTCGAAGGTTTCCAACCGTTGGATCGTCATCGCACGCGCTGGATTCGTCCACGTCGCCTCGGTACACAGTGGTTAGCTCGGGTAAGATTTCCGCCATTAGATTAAGATCGCGTGGTCAGGAGTGCGCCGCGTCAATTAGGTCAACAGTATTCCGCTCGGGTAAATTTCGGCCGCTCGATTTGAGATGATCGGTCGGGATTAAGCCACGTAGCCAGATGAATAGCAAACCGATCGGGTAAGCATTAGCCTTCCGATCTAAATCCAGTGGCTGTCATCTCGCCACGTGGAAAGTTAACTGTGAGCCGTTAGATTGGTTTTAGACGACTTAGATTGCACCACGTGTCAGCCGTATCGGCTCAGCCCAGGGCTAACGTCAGCCGACGTCATAATTCGGATTTTTCTTTACAAAAATAATTCGGAATATTTTGATTTTCCAATTTTAGGGATTTTCAGGGATTTGAATTTTCCGAGGGCTCGTTCTCCCTCATACGAACTCCGATTGAGGTAATTCAAATTTCTAAAAATTTGTAAAATTGAGATCTATCTATTAGTGAATTTTATTTGATTTTTAGAGTTTGTTTGTTCTTTGGTTTTGGTGTTTATTTGCTATTTCTTCTCGATTCGCATAGACGTTGAATTGTGCGAGGCTTCGGAAGAGGAATTGGCAACTCAAGAACAATTTCTAGACCAAGACCAGGAGCTTAACCAAGGCAAGTTGTGCTTTGATCATGTTGCACCCATGATTAGATAGTTGCTATTTTGTTTTAACTATATTGCATGTTATTTCAATCGTACAAATGATTTCAACCTAAATTGGGATTTACATATCATACCCTTTTGAATCATACCCTATCTTGTCAATTGTATGCCATGATCCACTTGTCACCCTAGATTGGTTCACTATAGTTGGTTAATAATAAATCAACATGGATGGTTAGATCGAATTAGAATTGCTTAGCCATGTCATGTCATCACATGTACTTGGATCTTTGATAAATAATCTTGACTAATGGAATATGGAACAATGTTCTGAATTTGTGTGTCATGTGTGGTCACACGATGAGATTGAGTTGTGGTGGCAATGGATGTCACGCAACGATATTGAATTGTTGATGGCACGTGGTGCTTGGTAATCAACTGGGGTGGTTATGATTTTAGATCGGAGCAAGTGGCAAGGGTAGGTATGCCAGGGTGGGCCCGATGGGCAGAGGGTATGTGTATGTCTTGCTTTGATCAACCCTAAGGACACCTTGCGAGCCTTTGACCTGAGTCAATCATGCAACCACATGTCTGTTATGGGGCAGCCTAGCTGACTAATTTGCAATGCCTTAGTCTTGGTACTACCAGTGGTGGAGTGGTTCATCCTTTTTAATGAACTCAGATGGCGCAAGAGGGGGGCCCTGGATGTGGTAACCAATCCCACCAGTGTTGAAACTGAAAGACCATGTGGAGGTCTATCCTTATGTGTGATGAGTAATTGACAAGTGTCGAGCTTGGTTTGACTTGAAATTGAGTTTGATTTGAAGCGAATTGGATTTGAAGCAATTTGAGTGTTGGTTGTTTTCCTAGGGCTACCCGCTTGGGGCGGTAGCATCGGACCGTTGAGCGAAATTTTGATTAATTAATGATTTCGGATAATCATTGAATATATATGTGGGCATTGCTATGTGAAAGGTTTTCCTTGTCTTTGATGGTTGCAGGGCGACGGTGCTAGGTTATGGTGAGGCGGAGGATGACCGGGACTAGGCGAGGAGCGTCGGAGGTCTATACGGTTCGGAGATCGCGGAAGATGATCGGAGATTTGAGTCGGGCAAGCCAAGAAGACAAGGAAAGGAGATGATGCTAGCTAGATGCCACGTGGATCAATGAGGGTCGTTGGATCGCGGTCTAGTTGATAGGTTAGCGGGTCTAGGTAGTATGCTTTGAAAACCGTGCAAGAAAACCCATTATGTGTGCGGGTTTTGGGTTAGCCCTTGCATGGCTGTGTGAGTGGGTCAATCCTAACCCTTAGATGAGTGTCCTAGGGTTGAGGGACTCATCCAAGGGTGGTAGGTGGCCCAAGAGTAGTATAAATAGGGGTGGAGGGGTGGCCTCCTCCCCTTGAAGGTTTGAGTTGCTCCTTTGAGCTTTGCCCACATGAAGTGAGGCTTTGTAAACCTTCCCACCAGAAATACAAAGAAATTTCTTTACATTATTCTGAATTTAAATTCCGCATTTACATTATGTCTTTACTTTACGCAATTTAAATTCAGCATTTACGTTACGCATTTACTTTCCCGCAATCTACATTCATGCAATTTGGATTTGCCTCCCCTCCTTCTAAATGCTGATCTTAGATGTTTTGAGTGTATTCATATGGTTTTACATCTCTTTTGCACTCTTTGATTAAGTTGAGATCATCTTTTCTTTCAAGTTCCAGTTCTGTCCATCCTTTTTGTGTGATTCTTACTGAAGATTGTGCGGGACTCCCATATCCATCTGTAGAAAAATTTTGGAGTTCACTTGTTGCACCGTTTGGGCGCCATGAGGTGAAAACCGAGCCCCAAATTTTCTGCTCGAAGTTCCTGACTGTCTGTGTTCATAGATTTATGATGATTTTTCTACATGGCTTTTTGATCTAAAATTTGGTAGAGAACTTCACGACTCATCTGCTCATAGGGAAAAAAATTCTCATAATTTTTTGAGTAGTAAAAACCCACCAACCTCCTGTTCAAATTAAAGACAGCTTCTGGAAATATCTGCTTTTGCTTTTCTAAAAGAGACTTTTGTGTCTTGGCTTGATCTCTTTTAGAAAAGAAGTATTTGAATTGATTCCTCTTTATTTGGACACTTGACAACTAGGATTGTGATTGAAAAATCCTCACATATTTTATGGATCTCATCCATGTAAGCTAGGATACACATAGTTGTCTAGTCGTTCGGTTTTACGGGTTTTATGAATTTGAGGAGCACCGGTTTTCATTATGCGATATTGTCAAGATTTTGGTTGGAGTATTTTTGGGAAAATTTATTTGCGACCATTCACCCCCCTCTGTTCGCCATCTCGATCCTTCAATTGGTATCGAGCGGTTTTGCTCTTCCATAGATCTTGACCGGTCTCGAGAGCCATGGCGACAGAAAAGTATTCCACCAAGCCTCCAAATTTTTGTGGTGTTGATTTTACTTTTTGAAATCCGGATGGATTCATACATCATCGCCTGTGGCTTCTGATATGGCGAAGGTGAAGCTCCCATATGAGGTTCTCGCCGATGAGAACGCCACTACCGCAATATGGCCGACGTTGAGGCAAATGCTAAGGCGAGGAACATTCTCATACAGGACTCACCAAGAAGTGAGTATGATTGATCTCTCACCGCGATCCGCTTATGAGATTTGGGTGACCCTCGATGCATACCATGAGGGCACTACCCAAATCAAGGCGTGGAGGCAGATCAACACAAGCGTGAGTACAACAAGTTTGAACAAATGTTGGTGAGAGTCTTGACGAGTGTTTTGGTCGATTTACTAAAATTTTGAGCGATCTCCGGGTAGTTGGTTGCACATACCTCGACTCGGATAATGCTCGTCACTTCTTGACCGTGACTCGATCACGTGTTTGGGAAATGAAAGTGACCACCATCAAGGATACTACCGACTTGTCGACCTTGACTCTTGACGGGCTCTATTCCCGACTCAAGACTCATGAGATCGACGTCGTCTCTCGCAAGACGAAATCACAATCGATGGCCTTGGTCACCGATCCCATTGGATCTTCTCTTGATTCCTCTGTTGGTTTTTCCCTCTCTGCACTTTGCGAGCTAAGCGATGACCAACTGGACAAGTTTCCAGAAATTGAGCTTGCTCTTTTAGCTCGCAAGTTTTCTCACGCCTACAAGAGGGTGAGAGAGAGGAAGAGAGGTGGTGGGATCACCTGCTTCGAATGTGGCGGCCCCAACCACATTCGAGCTAATTGTCCTAAACTGGAGAAGGGCAAGAACGACTCCGGCGGTTCCAGCAAGAACGACTACACCGACAAGAACCGCAACAAGAAGCCTCCAGTTCATGAAAGCCAAGACGAGAAGAAGTACCGCAACTTCTCAAAGAACAAGAAGCTCTTCCACCGCGTCCTCGCCGCCTCGACGACATCGGCCTCTCCGACACGGATACATGGAGCGATTTAAGGCGAGGATGATCCGCAAGAGAAGAAAAGCGGTGGCGATTTCTCAAGATGTGCTTCATGGCAAACACCGACGACATCGGCGACTCGAGCTCTACAAATGACTCGGACGAGGTACCTTCCTATGACCAGCTCAATGAAGCTTTTTGCAAGTTAGGAAAATTTCATGCTAGAGCTAGAGCTAGGGTTACGGAGTTAGAGAAGGAAGTAGATACCTGTCTCGGGAGTTAGCTTCACTTAAATCATGTTCCTCCCAAGACTCTGATAGTTGTACTCTCTGTGATGCTTTGCTTGTGGAGTTGGAGAACCTAAGAACCCCTGCATGATAGTGTGGTTTCGATCTTGAGGCTCTTAGGTCGAAGGATGCTAGCACATGTTCTATTGATCCTATTCCTATTGATGCTAGTTTTCTTCATACTCACACAATCGCATCTTGTGAAAATTGCCCTAAGCTACTTGTTGAAATTGATGCCATGAGTTGTCACCTTAGGAAGCTTTCGCTAGAAATGATGAACTTGAATTGCATGCTTCTAAGGACCCAATCGGCTCATGTGAGGGTGTAAGCAACTAAAACTTGATAATGAAGCTTTGAATGCCAAGTGTGATCAACTTGCTAAGGACTTACTAGTTAAGTCAAATAATGGTTGCTTCTGTGTATTGGGGTTGAGGATGACGTGGATAAGGTCCACGCAGAGCTTAGGAAGAAGTTAGAGGCCCAAAGTTGGTAGAATTAGAAATGCTTCTTGTGCTTCCTGTGAGTCTCTCAAATTTGAGGCAGTAGTGTATAGGGAAAAATATGCACGCTACTGCTCGATCCTCTTCTTCCGGCTCTTCTTCTACTCCTTCCCTTGCTCTTCATGCGCCTCACTTTTCCGAGAGTGTCAAGATCTTATGAGCACTCTCGAGAAATTTGTTGGAGGCAAGAAGAAGCTCAATCTCATTCTAGACCACCCAAGATTAGCAGATTCAATCAAGGTCTAGGATTTGATTACTTGGAGCACGCTAGGACTCATCCTCCTACCATTGTGCGTGGTTCCAAGAGTGGAGAGATAGTGGTTGCTCCTGTGTTGAGCACCTTGTGTTTAGGTCTCTGGTGTAGTCCACGGACTTGACTGAATGATGCTTCTCTTGTTGTTTCGCCTCTAACAAGGCAAAGTACACATGCACCTTCCAGAAGAAGGATGGTCACCTAGTAGATTTTTGCTTCAGGCGCGCCAAGATCACTCGGCGTGAGCGTGTTGATGCTCTTAGGGTATTGTGGTCATCCCTGACTCGAGTGCTCCTAAAGCGCATTAATCGCTACTAGACAAAGTTAGAGAGTCGCTTTGTTTTGGGCGGCGCCCAGACTCGGTTTTCATCTTTGTTCATCGAAGTTTCATCTGGAGTTGCTCGTGGTCGATTTTTTCGCCGTCCTCTTGATATTCCTCATTTTTCCCATCGAGGTAGATATCGTGGCGTGAGGTGTTCGGGTAGGAGATTTAGGCGACCTCGTTGGGATGGTCGGCCTTTGCACCACGGCGGGCCAAACCAAAGGATGTACTCCTAGATCTTCCACTAGAGCCGCTTCTTCGATCTTGTTAGAGTTGAGCGTCGAGAGACACTAGAGTCCAGTCTTCTTCTTTTGTGGCTGGTACTTTGAGGCGTCATGTAATTCAGTATTGGGTTCCCAAGTCTTCACTTTATCCCAGTACTGAATCTTCTCTTTTGACTTGATCAGTTCGCTCGGATGGGGAAGGAGATGTTTGGATTGTTGACTCGGTTGTTCTCGCCATATGACCGGAGATTCTCGTTGGTTCTCTTCCTAGTCCGAGCCCCCAAAGTGATGAGTTGATCACTTTTGGGGATGCTTCTTCAGGTAGAGTCATTGCTAAAGGTACCGTCTGCATTAATGAAAAATTTATTCTTAAGGACGTTGCCTTAGTGAGTAAGCTGTAATATAATTTGCTTTCCGTTTCTCAGCTTATCGATGACTCTTTCGAGGTAAGCTTTAAGTGTAATGCTTGTAGAATCCTTGATTCATCATGAGAGTTAGTTTGCGGGATTTCTAGATTTGGGAGAGTCTTTCGTGCTGATTTTTCTGTTTCTTCTAGAGACACTCTTCGTTGTTTGATTGCTTCTGAGTCCCGTGATCTCTCCTTCTGGCATAGGAGACTTGGTCACATTGGCTTTGATCATTTGACCAGAGTTAGCAACCGCGATCTTATTCGTGGTTTGCCCAAACTCAAGATGGTCAAAGACTTAGTTTGCTCTCCCTGCCGACATGGCAAGATGGTTACTGCTTCTCATCCTCCGATCCACCGTAGTGATGGTGATGCACCAGACAGCTTTTACATATGGACTTTGTTGGTCCGGCTAGAGTCTGCAACAAGCAGGAGGGAAGTGGTATGTCCTTGTCATTGTTAATGATTTTTCGAGGTATTCTTGGGGATTTTTCATGGCCTCAAGGATGAGACTTTCTCTCACTTCAGGGACTTGTTAGTAGGTTGTCTATTGAGCTCCTGTGCATTACGAGCTATCTGCAGTGATAATGGCACGAGTTCAAGAACTCCTACTTTGAGAGTTTCGTGTGGAGTCCGGTTTAGAGCATCGTTCTCTTCTCCCCACGTCCCTCAAAGAAATGGCGAGTGGAAAGGAAGAACAGACCACGTTGAGATGGCTAGGACAATGCTAGATGAGTACAGTACTCCTAGGAAATTTTGGGCTGAGGCTATAGCTACTGCTTGTCATGTTTCCAATCGCGTTTTCTTGAGAGCACATTTGCATCGCACTTCTTATAATTTGAGGTATGGGCGAATGCCCAGTGTTTCTCATTTTCGCGTTTTTGGTTGCAAGTGTTTTATCTTGAAGTCTGGTAACCTAGATAAGTTTGAGTCTCGTTCTTCTGATGGTATCTTTCTGGGTTACTCGACTTCCTCTCGTAGCTATAGGGTCTGGAGTTGTGATGCGAATAGGATCATAGAGACCTGTGACGTGACCTTTGATGAGGCTAGCCCAGGTGCTAGACCTGATATTTCAGGCTCTTCTTATCCCTCTGAGACCATCTTTGTAGAGGATGAGGATGATGGAGATGATGGTGTTCCACCTGATCCAGTCTCCTCTTCACCTGAGGTGCCTCCTGTTTTCATTTCTGCACCTCAGGATGATCAACCTTTGCCTTCAGACTCTCCTTCAGCGAGTGGCTCTGTTCCTACCTCTTCTCCTCAAGAGGTAGAGGCCACTTCTGCTTCTGGTCCTCCACGCCACATTCAACGTTCTCATCCACCTAAGCAAATCATTGGTGATCTATTTGACCGTGTTACGCGCTCAAAATCAGGCTTATCTTCTTTCTGCCTTCACTCTGCCTTTGTTGCCTCTTTTGAGCCAAAGGATGTTACTCATGCATTATCCGATAAATCATGGATTAATGCTATGCATGAGGAACTGGAAAACTTTGAGAGGAACAAAGTTTGGCAGCTTGTAGAGCCCCCATCTGGTCATAATGTCATTGGGACCAAGTGGGTGTTCAAAAACAAGCAGAGTGAGGATGGGGTTGTCGTTCGCAACAAGGCTAGGCTAGTTGCACAGGGCTTCACTCAAAGTTGAAGGTCTTGACTTTGAGGAGACCTTTGCCCTCAGAGCTAGACTAGAGGCGATTAGAATCTCGCTTGCATTCTCTGCATCCCGTGGCTTCAAGCTCTATCAAATGGATGTCAAAAGTGCATTTCTCAATGGCTTCATTGAGGAAGAGGTGTATGTCAAGCAACCTCCAGGATTTGAGAACCCCAAATACCCGAACCATGTCTACAAGCTTTCCAAAGCCTTGTATGGACTTAAGCAGGCCCCTAGAGCTTGGTATGAGAGACTTAAGTCCTATCTTCTCAGTCATGGTTTCAAAATGGGTATTGTAGACAAAACTCTATTCATCAGACACCAGGATTCTCATTTTCTTCTCGTCCAGATTTATGTGGACGATATTATCTTTGGTGGTTCATCTCAGTCTCTTGTGTCTCATTTTTCTGAGGTGATGAGCACAGAATTTGAGATGAGTATGATGGGTGAGTTGAGCTACTTTCTTGGCTTCCAAATCAAGCAGACTCGGGAGGGTACTTTCCTGCATCAAGGTAAGTACACTCGGAACCTTCTGAGACGGTTTGATATGTCTGATGGAAAGCCCGTGATGACTCCTATGGCCACCATTGCTGTCCTCGAGCCCGATGAGGATGGTGAGCCTGTTGATCAAAAGGAGTTCCGGAGCATGATTGGCTCCCTATTGTATCTCATCGCCTCGCGTGGGACATACACTTTGTTGTGTGTATGTGCGCCGCTTCGAGCTTCTCCTCGTGTCTCTCATCGCCAAAGCGGTGAAGCGATCTTTAGGTACCTTCGAGCTACCATTGATTATGGTATCTCGGTACTCTTCTTCCTCTTGTCTATCCCTTATAGCCTTTTCCGATGCTGACTTTGCTTATCAGAGGATAGATAGGAAGAGCACTTCGCACTTGCCAATTCATTGGCACTTCTCTTGTTTCTTGGTCTTCTAAGAAGCAATCCGAGTTGCACAAATCCAACGCTGAGGCCGAGTATGTTGTCAGAGCTGTGTGCTCGATGAGATCGACCTTGCGGGACTTTGGGTTAGAGATAGAGAGTGTTCCACTTTTTCGTGATAACACTTCGCTATTTGCATTGCCAAGAACCCAGTCAGCAACAGACCGGACCAAGCACATTGATATTAGATATCACTTCCTTAGAGACCATGTGGAGAAAGGAGACATAGTGCTTCAGCCAGGAGAGTGACCACCGGTTGGCGATATCTTTACCAAGCCTTTGGATAGCTCTAGGTTTATTGCCTTGAGGAGTGAGCTTGAGTTGTGTGCCCTTACGGCCTTTTGTGAGGGGAGCCGATCTCAGATATTATGTATTATATTTTATTTCAGTTTTTCCTTTCTTTTGTATTGCTCTGGGTGCTTATGGGTTCTATTCCTTAGAGTTATGAGTTCACTTCACTTAGACTTCTGGCATGCTTTGCATGGACCTCTCATCTTGTGCTTTAGGTTGCTATCATGCTTAATTAGCTGTTCTCTCTTCTCTCTAGGTTGAGTTCCCTCACAGTCTTATAAGTCTAGCAGGTGTTGGGCCCCCTGGGTAGACAGGGTCTGTGTGCACTCCTTAGTTTGGGATCTAGAGACAGCTTTCCTATGTTAGTCATTGGGGAAGATGAGAGCGAGTCTGAGCTGTAGTGTTCTCTACCATCTTTTCTACGCTCTATAGCTACCCAGTTCGCAGTTTCTTGACTTCTTCCCTCCATTCTGTGTTTCTGGTTTTAATTGAGTTCTTTTCAACCTTTCTTGAGCTTAATCTTGCTAATAACTCAATTTGAACCAGATTTGTGCCTAAAATGGAATCACATGTTGAGGGGGAGTTTAAGAATCTGTCTCATGCATTGCATATAGACTTGATTTTTCATTTTATGAGCTTTGTCTATTATGTAAACGATCCATGTTTCATTTTATACACCATGCTATATTATGAAGAAAATTACTTGCTTAGATATGTCCAAGTTCATTTATCTTGCTAAGCTTACAAAAATTGAAAAATGAGCGTTAAAAGAAAAACTTGATAAAACATGTTGCGTTTACTTGCTAAGTTTCTTCTCTAGGTGTATTTGCCATGATTTGTGAAATTCTGGAATTCTTTAGAGTCCCTATAGCAACTTGGGTGAATCTTGTTTGATCCATACTTGAGTCCTTCACTAGTTTAACAATGAAAATGCTAAAATGAAAGTGAAGCAAAATTGACTCTTTTTGCAAGATAGACTCAACACCTCACATTCACAAGACGGCTTCTCATTGCACTTGAGATGAACTTGGAATGTGTTGTGTATGACCAAGATCATTCTCTTAAGAGTCCCTCTTGAGATGATCGATTATGGCTTGAGTCAATTGCTTTAAAAAATGCAAAAAAAAACATATGTGGGTAAAGAATGCAAATAATGTCAAACATTTGCACCCCGCTATATCTTTCAAAGATTCAAAGAAAAATTTGCATACAAAAAAAAACTCGAAGGATCTTGTGTACACTTCTAGATTCCCCAAAGTGTTGAGTAGGTTGAACTCTAGGTTTTCCATTTGATCCTTTGAATGGCTTTGCTTCTAGTTTTGAAACTAATGACAAGTGTTGCTCATGTTCAGTCATGCTACAAATGACATGGTTTTAATTAAATCTTGCTAGCAAAATATTTATTTGCATTTGGACATGACTTAGCTTAATTTATTTTTGCCATAACTTAGCTTGGTGTCATAACTTGTCTTGTTGGTCACATGTATAATCTTCAAAGCTCTCTTAGGCTGCATTATTTGCATAAAAACATCAAAAAAAAGGGGGAGAAAAGAAAATGTCATCTTGATGCCTATATTGCCAAAAGGGGGAGAAATTGTACAAAAGGCATCATTTTGCACTTGATTCTTCTTATTTCTTATGATCTTTGTTAATCTTTGCTATCTATCTTCCATAGATCATAAGTATTTCCGGTTGCCAACTTGGCCATGTTTTTATTTCCATTTCTTTGATCAAGTTTGGCTTTGCATTCAAATTGCTTTCTTCTTTTATTCAAACTCAACTTATGCCTTTTCATGTGTTTGTCAATATACTCATCAAGGGGGAGATTGAAAGACCATGTGGAGGTCTATCCTTGTGTGTGATGAGTAATTGACAAGTGTCGAGCTTGGTTTGACTTGAAATTGAGTTTGATTTGAAGTGAATTGGATTTGAAGCAATTTGAGTGTTGGTTGCTTTTCCTAGGGCTACCCGCTTGGGGCGGTAGCATCGGACCGTTGAGCGAAATTTTGATTAATTAATGATTTGGGATAATCATTGAATATATATGTGGGCATTGCTATGTGAAAGGTTTTCCTTGTCTTTGATGGTTGCAGGGCGACGGTGCTAGGTCATGGTGAGGCGGAGGATGACCGGGACTAGGCGAGGAGCGTCGGAGGTCCAGACGGTCGGAGATCGCCGGAAGATGATCGGAGATTTGAGTCCGCAAGCCAAGAAGACAAGGAAAGGAGATGATGCTAGCTAGATGCCGCGTGAATCAATGAGGGCCGTCGGATCGCGGTCTAATTGATAGGTTAGCGGGTCTAGGTAGTATGCTTTGAAAACCGTGCAAGAAAACCCATTATGTGTGCGGGTTTTGGGTTAGCCCTTGCATGGCTGTGTGAGTGGGTCAATCCTAACCCTTATATGAGTGCCCTAGGGTTGAGGAACTCATCCAAGGGTGGTAGGTGGCCCAAGAGTAGTATAAATAGGGGTGGAGGGGTGGCCTCCTCCCCTTGAAGTTTTGAGTTGCTCCTTTGAGCTTTGCCCACATGAAGTGAGGCTTTGTAAACCTTCCCACCAGAAATACAAAGAAATTTCTTTACATTATTGTGAATTTAAATTCGGATTTACATTATGTCTTTACTTTACATAATTTAAATTCAGCATTTACGTTACGCATTTACTTTCCCGCAATCTACATTCATGCAATTTGGATTTGCCTCCCCTCCTTCTAAATGCTGATCTTAGATGTTTCGAGTGTGTTCATATGGTTTTACATCTCTTTTGCACTCTTTGATTAAGTTGAGATCATCTTTTCTTTCAAGTTCCAGTTCTGTCCAGAACTTGTTCTTCGCGCAGCAGTTAGTATTTGATTTTTATAAAAATCTAGAAAAATTCTTTTTGCGTGATTCTTGCTGGAGATTGTGCGGGACTCCCATATCCATCTGTAGAAAACTTTTGGAGTTCACTTGTTGCACCGTTTGGGCACCATGAGGTGAAAACCGAGCCCCAAATTTTCTGCTCGAAGTTCCTGACTGTCTGTGTACATAGATTTATGATGATTTTTTTACATGAATTTTTTATCTGAAATTTGGTAGAGAGCTTCACGACTCATCTGTTCATAGGGAGAAAATTTCTCATAATTTTGTGAGCAGCAGAAACCCACCAACCTCCTGTTCAAATTAAAGACAGCTTCTAGAAATATCTGCTTTTGCTTTTCTAAAAGAGACTTTTGTGTCTTGGCTTGATCTCTTTTAGAAAAGAAGTATTTGAATTGATTCCTCTTTATTTGGACACTTGAAAACCAGGATTGTGATTGAAAAATCCCTCACATATTTTATGGATCTCATCCATGTAAGTTAGGGATACACATAGTTGTCTAGTCGTTCCGGTTTTTGCGGGTTTTGCGAATTTGAGGAGCACAGGTTTTCTTTGCGCGATCTTGCCAAGATTTTGGTTGGAGTATTTTTGGGAAAATTTATTTGCGACCATTCACCCCCCTCTGTTCGCCATCTCGATCCTTCAGAAACCTTAGCGGGTGGTACTGAGTTAAGACAGAGCATCGTAAAGGCTTTGTCATGATCTCTTCGCCGACATACCAAAGGAAGTGTGTTAATCGCGTGGCAACAAAAGATGATCGTGTCGTGTGGGTAAAGTGCATAACCTCTGCAGAGTGTACAAACTATTCGGATAGCCGTGCTCACGGTATTGAGCAATGCTCGGGGATTACAGTCAAGGGTTTAGACTTTTGCAGAATAAAACTTGGGATGGATGGCATGTCGCCATAGAAGGTTGAATCTTGACTTAGGATGAGAAACTTGGTTTACTTGAGAAATGTTGAATCTATCTATTACTGTTATTTGTTTTTACTGTCTTTTCAATCTATATATTGTACTTGTTCATAAATGCTGCTTTACTGCAAATGAACCTCTTAGCCTTCCTTTGGAATAAGCCTTGCATATAGTTATGATAGGATTGCATTCGGTGCACAACTTGTTGAGTGCTTTATGTATTCACCCTTGCCTACAACATCATCAGTGCTGAAGAAGGTGTACCATGAAGCAGATTTAATGTTTAGGGTGCGAGCCTTGTCGCTTGTTCGTGGTATCGAGGGGTTACCAATGTCTTCATTTCCGCTGCAGTTCAATTTGTTGTTCAGCCTTGTGAGGCATTGTTAAGTAAGTTGACCAAAGGTCATTCGACTAGTAATATTTAATATATAATGTCTTTTATCTTATTTCCGTTGTGTATGATTGTGATATTCACTGATGTTGAGCCTGTGTGCACTAGCGTGATCCTGGACTAGTGCAGTATATACAGAGAGTCCGGATTTGTATATTCAGGTCCCGACAGTTTTTGAATATGTTCTCGTTCGATGACCAATACAACTCTAACCACATTATTTGTAACCGCTAAGTACACCATTAAAGGTTCTCCAAGGGTGGGTGAGACTAATGTGGGTGGGCTTTGCAAATAAGTTTTTATATCTTTAAAGGTTTTATCTACTTCATCTAACTAGTGCAATTTATCGTGTTTTCTTATTACCTTAAAGAAAGGTAAACCACGTTCTCCTGATCTTGATATAAAGAAACTGAGAGCAGCCATCCGACCAGTTAAACCTTGAACTTTCTTCACTGTAGAAGGTGATTTCAAGGCTTCAATGGCCCGAATCTTCTCAGGATTTACATCAATTCTTCTAGATCAAACAAAGAAACCAAGCAACTTTTTAGAAGAAACTTCAAAGACACTTTTTTGGATTCAACTTAATCTCATGTTTATTCAAATTATTGAAAGTTTTAGCCAGGTTTGACAAATGATTAGAGCTTTTCCTTCTCTTTACAACGAGATCATCAACATAAGCTTCTAGATTTTGCCCTATGTAATTAATAAAAGTCTTCTGCATAAATCGCTGGTACGTGGCTCTAGCATTTTTTTTAGCCAAAATGGCATCTTCTTGTAGCAGTAGACACCTAACACTAACAGGGTTATGAAGGACATTTTCTCTTTATCTTCTCATGCCATGCTTATTTGATGATAACATGAGTATGCATCTAGGAAACTCATTAGTTTGCAACCCGCTGTTGAGTCAGCCAATTGGTCAATTCAGGGTAAAGGAAAATCATTCTTTAGACAAGCTTTATTTAAATTAGTAAAATCGACACACATACGTCATCTACCGTTTGCTTTTCTAACCATGATTGGGTTCACAATCCAATCTGGATGACCAACTTCATGAATGAAACCAGCTTCTAAGAGTTTATCTAACTCTTGTTGAATGGCTTCTTACAAATCAACCTAAACTTCTGCTTCACTAGTCGTACGTCAACCGTATAGCTAACATGTACTCTATTACTTCCTTTGGGACTCTAGGCATGTCAGATGGTTTCCACGCAAACACATCTGCGTTAGCCCAGAGAAAATTAATGAGCGTGTCTTCTAATTTAGCATCCATTCCTGACCATATTCGAATAGTTTTTGTTTGGTTGGCGGGGTTAATGGGAACTTGTTTGATCTGTTCATTTAGATGAGAAGTTGTTTTCAGTTTTTCCATCTTATTAGGCTTTTTAGCCTTACAGGATTTTCCTACATCATTAGCATCACTTAACGGTAACTCATTGACAATCTCGAGCAATTTGTGATCACAATTAAGTGCAGTAACTTGATTACCTTGTACATTAATCACACCTTTAGGACTAGGAATTTTAATACTCTAGTAGACGTGATGAGTAACTGCCATAAATTTTGTCAGAGAAGGTCTAGCCAAAATGGCATTATATGCTGATTCAAAATCAACAATTTCAAATGAAATCAATTCCATTCTAAAATTATTGGCATCTCCAAAGGTGATAGGTAATATGATCTGTCCTACAGAAGTTACCGTTGGACAAGGTATAATTCCATAAAATGGGTTGGTAACAAGTCTAATATTAGAGCGAGGAATATGCATTTCATTCAAAGTATGAATAAAAAGTAAATCCCAAGAACTTTCCCTATCAATTGAAACTCTCCCTACTTTACAGTTTCTAATTGTAGGAGAAATTACTAATCGAAATTTTCAGGGAATTGACATACCCTTTAGACAGTCTTGCTTGTTGAAGATAATAGCAACATCTGACAACCTGAGGTACTCAGGTCTTCCTGTGCAAGTGTCAATATTGTTGACCTCTCTACAAGTAGTTTTGAATTGCTTTTTTGATGCGTATGCAGATGATCCTCTGAATATGACATTGACGTGATTGTCTGGTTTCTAATAACCCATGTCTTTGTCACCATTTGCATCCTTACCACTTTGTCCTTCTAGTAATGTCGGCATAGGATCCTTGTTAGAGTAGAAATCATTGACGCACCTCTTGCAAGTATGGCAATTTCATAGGTCATGTCCGATTGCTTTATGGAATGGACACCAGCGACCATTTCCACTGGTTGCACTAGAATTTTTGGAAGTGAGATTGGTCATCCTGTCAACCAGTTTTTTCTTCCAAGGGGCCTTACCTTTGGCGTATGCAGGATATTCTGAAATGCCTGCAACCTCTCTTCAAGCATTCTTTTGCTCTTTTTGTTATTCTTTCCCTTACGGTCTTCAGATTTAGATGTCTTCTTGAACTTTTTGTCTTCTAACTCCGGTAGACAAGGTTGTAGCAATGTATAGCCCTTATTGACCATACAGTTCCACTTGATGGCCTTATGTGCGTTCGAATACCGATCTAATATATCAAATAACTCTGATATGGAAGAGGGTGAGATGGATGTTGAGGTCTTCTGTAAAATGTTTATAGCATACAGCCTGCCTAAATGCACAAATTATAGAGTCATCAGAAATATTTAGGATTGTATTATGAACTTCTGCAAAACTCTTAATAAACTGACATAAATTTTTGTTAGAAGTTTCACAAAGATGAAGTAAGTCATCTTCTTTACCTGGCTAGGTATAACAACTTTTAAAATTATTTAAAATTGCATGGTACAAGTTTTTCCAACTGAAAATAGAACCTTTCGACTGATTAAACAACCAAGTTCTTGCAAATCTTTTAAAATAGTAGGGATGCAACTGGCCATTACCTTCTCATCACCTCCAGTAGTCTGGATGGCGGTAGTATAAACTTGTAAAAATTTTAATAGATTTTGAGTTCCATAGAAACTTTCCAAGTAGCATCTTGAAACCCTAGGGAATAGGCTTTGCATCTATATAGAGTCCCAAATTTGTACACACATTTGGAACATTTTTCATATATTTTGGAGAACAAGGTCATCGTCAATCACGAACAGGAACTTCACCTAGGGTAAGACGTTCAAAGACTCTCCTCCATCATTGTCCATTTCTTTGTTGGTAATTGGTGTCTTGCTGGCGTTGACCAGAAGAAGACTGTTCCATACGGGAATCAGTTGGAGATCTTGTGGATAAAGATGTAACCTGTACTTCATCAGCAGCCTTGTGTAAATCAGTGGCTAGGGGTTTAACAATTGTTGCATTGAGCATATTATGTCTTTTTGTTGGTTGGTTAAGAATTGCACTAGTAAAAATATGAATTCTTTCCAAGGGGTAGTTTCCTGGGAGATACTAGGAACCATATTCAAGTCTCTTACCATCGCCCTTAGCGATGGTGTAACTGGACGAACGTGTTGAGGACGTCCTCCCGAAGGGTTTGGTCTTCGGGATGATCCTGACTTGCTCCTGAAGTATGGCACTTTGTCTCCTCTACAGCCTTCTATTTTGCTGCCATAAGAAGTTCATGGTGTTCTTGAGCAGCATTTTCTGCCAATTCACGAGCTTCATTTTCTTCACATTTGTCTTGTTGTCCATCTGTCTCGCTGGTAACCACAAGAGCACTGAATCCAAAACAGATAGAGGGTGTTAATGCTCCATCTTCAATCTAAGATAGGGTATAATTTAAGACCTAGAAGATAATCCTCCGAGGTTGAACTTTCTAGAATGTTATTATTATCCTTGGAACTCTATGGGATGCACTTCATAGACATCTTCCTCCAAACCGCCAGCGGGAAGAGTATCATCCCTTTCGATTTCTCAAATGGTTGTACTTTTGCCTCGACCTCAGCCTGAATCTTTGCCAATTTTTCTTTGGAAACATATTCAGAATAGAAATCATACTTAGTACATTTTTCTTTGGTAAAATAATCATTTTCACCGAGATCAGTATAGTCGGCGAGGTCGAACCAGTTTTCTTAATCCATCGATCATCGGAGACCCTCCTTCTAGTGCCAAGCGGCGGCTCCTAGTAAACAAGATGATGAAAATGATATATGGGGATTGCTTCTTTATTAGCCAAGCGGCACAATAGAGTACACAGATTACAGAATTTGTGAGCCTAAAAACCTTATTACAATTGCAATACTAATTGCCTCGAATCTCTTCTTTTTTATCCTACGGATAGACTCCCTATTTATGTTGGATGACGAGGCGACAGTTGTTCTTCAGAGAGGTGTCTTTCCACTAAAGGGTGCCTTTTCAGCGATAACTTCCAAATAGTTGCGCGTATTTGTCAGACAACTGTTCACACGGATACATGTGTGGGTATAACTGCTTGTGCCCGACCAGCGAGGACGACCAGTGTGAAGCAAAGTTATTGACCAACTTAACTAAACTGGTCGAAAATTTAACCATTCGAATGAGGGTGGACTTTGTTCCATATCATAGGCTTTATATGTTGTAGGTCTATTAATAAAGTATAGTCACAAATAATTGAGAGACTAAATATACAATAGACTTTTAATCCTTACCATTGTGTTAGATTACTTGTTGTTGCCGCTTCCTAGCATTGCACGTAAAAAGGTAGAACCACAAATTGTACTACTAGGATTGTCCTAATGATTGCATTTCTATAAGATCAATCTGATCATATCATAACCCTTTGTTTTCCAAAGGAGAAAAATTGATCCCACCAAATCTCGTACTATCATAACAATTGGCTATCAATTCGACGATAAGGGACGCTGTACCAGGATGTGGACGCCATAAACAACACTCAACAACTCCGAGAGCTCCTGAAAAAGAAACTATTTATTATCTTTCCCATCTTAAATTATACAGGAGTTTCGTACAAAATTTCAAGGAATCGTACAATATATTGTGGGCTAGACATATAATTGTGATACTGCAAGGATGGCTTGCATGAAAATCCTGAAGAAACTGAGGTTGGGGGAACTCTATACAGCAAAAGACAGGCCAGCTCAGAAAGAATCCTCGAATTAACAGGGTAGCTCCGGACAGCTTGGGCAAAACAATCGTTGATCTCTCCAGCTCAGATACATCTGCCTTACCCCAAGAGATGTGATATATGCAGCTGAGAACCCATTAACCCAAGCCATCATCTGCTGCCCGACAAGTTGCTTCCCTGCAGCGGGCTCACGTAGATGACGTGCTGCACGGGCCTCAGCGGCGTGGAGGAGCAGGACATGACGGGGCTCTTCACGATGGGCATCAGGGACTGCACCACGTCCGTCATCAGCGGCCGGTACTCTACCTTGGTCTGTATGCACATCGCGGCGATGGCGGCAACCTGTGCAGATAGGTATTTATGAAAAGCTCGATCAGCTAGCTGTAGAGTTGCAGAGCATCTAAAGGTATGAAAAAACTTCATGGCAAATTAGGAGGGAGACCTGAATTAGATCTTTCATGACGAACTGTCCTTTCAGGACCGGGTCCACCATCTGCACGAGCTTCTCGCGGTGTGTAAGCCGTGGAAGCGCCTGGTCGATATGATGGACGTACAAGATGGAAGAGAAGTTATTTCCTCGCTATGAGAAAACATTACATGGCATGCATAGATACGAGAAATTTCACATGTATTGAATCCCAAGAGGGATAGCTTGGTGAGCCCATGTGCGCATGATTACTGAGTGTGCGAGTCCTAGTTAGACAAATCACATGAGCAGCAATGCACCACTGACCCATGAGACCAGGACGTGCTGTCCTGGCGGCCGCTGCGTGTCGACCGGTACCCGGCCGGTCAACAGCTCGAGGAGCACCACCCCGTAGCTGTACACGTCCGACTTGGTCGTCAGCTTGCCCGTCGACGCGTACCTGCGCGATTGTTAGCAGTCGGCGCCTGTAAGTAACGAAGGGCCGGGTACGCGCACGAGACGCCCGTACGAGGCGCGCGCGCGTGTGATGTGTATGCAATGATGTACGTACTCCGGGGCGAGGTAGCCGGTGGTACCGAGGACGCGGGTGACGACCTGGCCGTTGGCCTTGTTGGAACCGATCTTGGCCATGCCGAAGTCGCAGACGCGGGCGCGGTAGTTGTGGTCCAGCAGGATGTTGCTGCACTTGAAGTCGCGGTGGATCACGGCGGGGGTGCTGTGCTCGTGCAGGAACTCCAGCGCGCGAGCGCAGTCCAGCGCGATGCTCAGCCGCGTGTGCCAGTCCAGCGGCGCCTGCGGCGGGTGGAGGTGGCTCTTGAGGCTGCCGTTGGGCATGAGCTCGGAGACCAGCAACCGGTGGCTCTGGTCGGCGCAATATCCCAGCAGCCCCACCAGGTACGGCGAGTGCATCCTGCTCAACAGGTCGACCTGCAATGCAGTCCGTCGTTTGCTTGGATTTCTTGCAGAAAGTAAAAACGTACGTGCTACTGCAACTGTGATTAATTAGAGCAATGCGGTCATATTAATTGGAGCAGTTTTGTCTCACCAAATTCGGACCTACAGTGCCTTCGCCGAGTGAAGATCACCGGTTCGCAGGTACAAAAGGGGATGAGTGCTACGTGTGGGAAAAATGCAATCGAAGCAACACACCGACAAGACGACCAACGAACATGTGGCTGCCGTCCTCCAGCCTCACTGGCTGGCGCAGAGGCACAGGGGATTCATCTTGAATGGTGTAAAGTGAACAGGTAGTGCTTCGTACAAGAGAGTTAAGAGCAATTGATCACTCGGTATTACTAACACTAATCGACCTAGCGTACTTGTACAGTGAGGGGTCGCATCCATCCGTCCTTGAAGGAACATCCGTACATAAGCACACTTTGTCACTTGTGACCCTTTGTTTTGCACAAAAAAAATGGTAAAGTATCAGGTACTGCATGTCAACAGACAGCAGCCAACCCGCCTGAAGGCCTTTTCCCAAAACTTTTTTTTTAATTGGCTCCTATCAAATAAATTTATAAAAATAACATCTTTTCAAAAAAGCGGAAGGGACGGCAGGCCGTACTCATGGAGCTCAACTACTGGCTGCTATTGAGCAACAGAAGCAAGTAGGGCTGCTATCGAGCATCAAGAGCTTGGTAGAATGGTAGGAGACCCGCCGGTTGTGGGGCCAAGCGCGCGAGCTTCTTCCAAGTTGGGGGGAGAGTGATACCAAGGTGGGTCTAACATTGCTTTTGTGATCGGCCGGCCTACTATAGGCTTAGAAAGCTATCGAGCTCCACACGTCTTCTACGGTCGGAGAGAGAATTATTTTTACAAATTTATTTTAAAAAAGATTAGATTTTAAAACAAAAAGTTTCGTGAGAGCTAGAAAAGTTAAGGAATCCGGTTTTATTGCTGTTTGAGATAATGGCCCAGGCTAGGCAATTAAACGCATGGACCTCTGCAGGTGTCAGGCTCTTAAATGGTGTGGATCGGAGATTTTTTTTAGTCATGAACTGGCCAGGCAGGCAGGGCCAGCCCACCCGCATCCCATGGATGAACTCTGCAGGTCAATTCTACCTGGTGCAAATGTCTGGTGCCAGAACCAGATCCAGCTCCACCATTTTTAGAACATCAGCTATTTAACGTAAAAACGCTACTACATACATTCAAGTATGCAGTATAGTACTCAACTGCATAGGTCCGTGAACCCAATACTTGAAAGTCTAGGATGCCTGCGAAAACTAAACAATAGGGAATATACCATCAGGCTCCTAGCTTACGTAAACAGTGATAGAAATGCCCAATTGCCTGCTAGAAATCTACTCCTTTTATCCAAGTTTATAAGACGTATTTTATCATAGCATATAGCCTAAGAAGATATTAAAAATGACTATATTGCCCTAATTATTATCATTAATTAAGCACTATATGCAATACATATATGTAGAGAATATGAAGTAAAAGTGAATATTTATTAGGGACATAGAGGAAACTCCATATTAATTTTGCATTGGAATATGAAATACATCCCATATTCATGGACAAAACTGTTCAAAAAATATGCTTTATAAACTTGAATGGAGGAAGTAAGATTGATATCCGTCCAAAAAAGGGTTGACCAATGACACTACTAGACTACAAAGGATTGTCCCATCCGGATTTTTAGGAGATAGTCACAATTTAGCAGGCCAGAACTAGCTGGGTTGTCGGTTATGCACCGGCACCCTCAAAATTTGTGAAAATTCTAGATATACCATTGTTAGTAGAGATTACAATGTGTTCGAACTTCAATGCAGTTTGATAATACGTAAATGACTTAGATAGTAATTACATTCCATGTCTCATGGTTACTAACTTTTTTCTTAACTTAGCTACCAATCATGTGGTAACATATAATTGAAAGATAGTATTTTTGTTCTTTTATCACTAATACAATCTTTTTTGTCTTGCAACTAAAAAACTGAGTCTTTGAATTTTCATTCATTTATGTTGTTGTGAACATCATGATGAGTGCATTAAATCAAGACCAAAATTAGGTATTTTATATGAAAATTCATACTATATGACCATCAATACTTGCATTCTAAGCATCAATATAATAAAAGATGGTTTATGTTTTTTTCCCTAGAATAATAGGATACCACCGAGCAATTATATATTTATAATAATTTATTTATCAAGGTTACAATTTGTTATCACTTTATAAATACGTGATAAATATTTTGGCTTCATATAAACTTTTGCATAATATATAAACAGTTATACCAAGATTTAAAACTAATGCATTGTTATCAGTGAGTACTGTTAACAACAACAGCTTATATAATTGTTATTTGTGTAATACTATATTGATAAGCGTTAATAGTGCACCACCAAACTAAAGTTTCTGATTCCGCCACTCCAACATAGGTCATAGGCTCGTGATGCTTGTCTTCTATGAAGCTAATCGTTCGTTCATTTGTAGCATAAGCGAGTCAGGAGAAGCTACGAACGCTCTGTTTGCAGCACATACTACTCGACATAGGAAAAAGATCCAATGTGTTACTATAGCAGCCATGATCCGGATCATTTGTTGACATGATCGGATAGCACAAAGGACTATTTAAGTTGCGGTCCTCACATGAACTGCAAAGTAACCTTATCGCTCAACTTGATATACCTAACTAGATAGCCGAACGTTGTACCATGTGTGTGATATATTGCAAATTACAGACCTCAAAGTAGTTAAATATTTTTCTCTCACCTAATATATATATCATGTGAGGGATGCTATAGATACTATATGATACCATAGAATTTTTTTCCGACTGAGAGCGTCGATCGGCGCGGGTCACGCCTCCCCCTCCCCACGCAACGAACTACCGCACAGGGTTCCAAATTTTGGCGAATTTCAGCAAATTTTCGCCGAAATTTGGGATTTCAGGCTTCTACGAAATCTAAACTACCAGCCAAATAAAAAATTAAAAAAATTGAAATTGCTACAGTAATTTCTTTTTTCACCGGAATTTGAACTTTTAGGGCCGGATTTGACTGAATTTGGTCCAATAACCCATAAGAAAGTGATCTTCTATGAAAATTTGTTGAAAAAATGTATTTTTGAGACATTTTAAAATTTTGGCAGAAACACTGTTAGATTTTTATAAAATTGTACAAGCTTTAAAATGAGCTTAAAATGTTATGATACTATCTTGAGTAGTGTAGAATCATATAGAAAAAATTTTTGAATAATTGAAGTTCATTTGTTATCTTTAAAAAATCAAAAACAGAATAAACATAATTGGGAGAGTTATCTTGTCAGAAATTTATAAATTTTTTCGAGTGTGATCATGATCTAAAATTTTTATGAGAGATTAAGAATTGCCTCAGTACCATTATATAAAATTTTCAAAAAAATTTAACTTTTTTTGTTTTCACAATCAAATCTATGTAAACACTGAATTTCATTTGTTATATTATATTTCAAAAATCAAAATGAGAAAGAACATAAATGGTACTGTGCCTTGTAAGAATTTTATAAATTCACTGAAGGGTGATCATGATTTAAGATTTTATAAGATATTAAGCATTTCCTTATCAACCTTTTGAAAATTTTAAAAAAAATTAAACCTTTTTTTATTGCTAAAGCAAATCTATGTATTAACCATCGGGCTTTTATCAGGACGTAGCACTGTCAGAATTTTTAAAAATTATTTAAGTATGATCGTTTATATAACCATTAATGCTACATCAAGACCATCCAACAAAATTTTCAAAATTTTATAACATGGTTTGGACAATTTTGCATTTCATTCAAATTTGCCGATAAGCCTTTTAACAGGACAGTAGCACTGTTCGAATTTTTAAAAATTCATGACATTTGATAATCATCTAAAAAATTTATGAGAATATTATAGGTGTGTCAAGACCATCCAAAAAAATTTCAAAATTTTATAACCTCATTTGTTCTAATTTTCATTCGGTTCAAACTTGTCGGTTAGCCTTTTAACAGGACAGTAGTAATATTTAAATTTTTAAAAATTCATGCATTTGATAATCACCTAAAAATTTAATGAGAACATCTCTAATGTGTCAGTAACCTTCAAAAAAACTTTAAAATTTTTTTGACATCGTTTGAACCATTTTTCGATCAGTTGAAATCTACCAAAATTTTAGGAATTTTGGTTATAAAAATCCGGATTTGAATTTTAACCCGATTTCGTTCGAAATAACGAGATTTCAATCAAAGGCGAAATTTTATACAAAACGAAATTTAAAATCCTGCTACCGCGAGCGCGCGCAGTGAAGCGCTGTGTCACAGCGCGGGAGAGAGCAGCAACCTTTTCCCGTGCCGCGGCAAGTTGCGCAAGATCCGCCAAGCTCGGCACCGCTATACCTCGCGCGCGCCCCGCAACAAACCAACCATATGCCATGCGCCTCGGCTCGCGCGTCCCTCTCATTCCCCCAACTAAAGACAACACCAACAGTCTGTCACAGACGCCTAGACCCAGAGGCACCCACAGTCGCGCACTAGCGTCCAGTGACGGACGCTGAATGAAGCAACCGGGCAGGCAAGTAAGCAGGAAGGCAGGCGCAGTTAATTGCCTTCCCGGTTACGTACGCACGCCACAACCTCCCCTGTCCATCCATCCCTGGCGCGCGGCAACAGCGGCAACTACCACTCGAACTACTCGCTCGCTGCAGCTCGTTGCGGCTACAGCTAAGGGTTGGTAGGGGAAGCAAAAGCGACGGCCGTACGGGGTACGAGCACATGGACAAGGCGTGAGTTGATGGGCAACATGTATGTAATGCGCTTGCCAAGTTGCTGGTTGCTCACCTCGATGCGGAACTCGCGCTCGCCCTGGCGCCGGTGGTCCAGCTGCAGCCGCTTGATGGCGGCCGGGGTGCCGTCGCCGAGCCGGCCGCGGAAGACGACGCCGTACGCGCCCCGGCCCAGCACGTTGCCCTCACTGAACCCGTCCGTCGCGCGCTCCAGCTCCCGGTACGTGAACACCTGCGTGCCGCGGCTCCGAGGCTGCACCGAGAACCCGAGCCTCCCGCCGTACATGCACCCTGCCAGTGCCACCGGAGCAGAAGCGAAAGTAATCAACAGCAATGGGACCGGGCATGATGACTTGATGAGCGAGCACGTGCGTTCTTGCGATATTATAGCTGCATTGGTTCGTTACCATGAACACACTTACCGGTGGCGGCGTAGCACCTGGCGTTTTGGTTGCCCCGGACGCTGCTGCTGCAGCTGGACGCGGGGGCGCCCGCCTTGTCGCCGTTGAAGCTGCCGCTCAAGTCCACCATCTTGGGCTTCGCCCGGCGGGTCAGCACCAGGATGACGGCCACCGCAACGAGCAGCACGAGGCCTGTCGCCAGCGCCGAAACAGGCAGTATGGTGAAGAGAGGGTTCGGACGGCCGCCGTTGTGGCGGCGGGGTGCCGGCAAGGGGGAGAACGCCCACGGCGCGAGCAGCGCGTCCGCGAAGTCGTCCGCGGCGAGAGGTGACGGGGCCGGCGGGGAGGGAGGGGAGGTCGACTCGTTTGCCATCTCGGGAATGGCCGGGTTGTAGGAGAGGGTGGTGGCGAGTTGAGCAATGAACAAGGATATAAGGAGGCGGAGAAGCGTACAAGAAGAGTGGAGTAGAAATTCTCTGAATCTACTGGAATGTAGCTGTTGTTTGATTTACTCCGTGCTCACATTCCCTGCGCAGTGTGCAACGTGCGCGCAGTGGAATGTAGTAACAGCAGCTGCTATCTAGAGTATCTTCAAGGAGTAATTAACCAACTTGCAGAGTTGCAGTAGTTGCGTGTGCCGGCCTGGCAACACTGGCGTTGGCACCGTGCCGTCGATGTCACAAGTTAGTAGAATACGTACCCGATTTTCGGCCCTCCCGTCGCTCGCATTGATCGCATCTTCGGACGGCTCGCTGGCTGTCAGGCGCAGGCAAAGGCCGGCTTCGTGTTGCGGTGGGTCAGTACGGTATAGGTTTATTGAATCGCATGTTTAAATTGTGTTATCATGGTTTTATCGGTCACCGTGCCATACTAGGCCGACTCACTTTCGGTGAGTTTGGACACGGTCTATTTGTGATTTGTGTCGGCTTCGTATCGTACTAAGGCATATTCGATCTATTTATACTATTACAATGAGGAAAAAAATTAGGATGTACATAGCTAAAACAATGAACAAAAATATTAAGGAAAAGAATTAAATTTTATTCATTCTTGAATAAGCATAGAATTACCGTCTCATTAAAAATCTTACACCCAGTATAAGGTATCATAGTGTGAAGTGGCTTGGTGCACGTGGTCGGTATCAGTGAGCATGTACTCTCCAGTCTCTATTCTCTACTTTTTAGCACCTCAATTATCTCTCTTTTCTCTACATGTGAGAACTGAAAAAGACGCTAGCCGTAGGACGAGCCACAATATGACGTAATGTCACGGTAGTGCACCCTTCTGCGTGCTATGCCTACTTCGGACCCATTGGATCTATTTCGTGCTATACCAGTCAAGTATGACCGATACAGACGTACCGTGCTATATATGTCATCCATCATGCCCAACTACGAGATCCGACACAGTCCTGTTATTCGTGCTGTGCCAGCCAAACCCATATACATGTGTATCATACAGTGCCACGGACTAGCTCAAAATGCCCGATCCAATCCAGCGCAGGCACGCACACTGCCAGTTTGATATTGGTGCAGCTTGCAGCTGCTTCAACTTGGTAAAACTGCGGGCTTTGTCTTCTGAGTAGCAGCTAGAGTCGATCGGCCAGTAGATGCGACTGTATTACGGCAGATGATGACATGTACAAGTGGTGCGAGATGAGTTAATATAAACGAACGGCGTTTGCTTGGGAAAAGTCAACCGGGTGGGAAATCCGGGCGGCAACGCCGGCAAGGCGCCAAAAAGGACCGAACTCACATGCTACACGCTGATTTGCGGACATGCGGCCACCGTTCCCGGCTCGTGAGCGTCATTTGTTTGCGCGCACAAAGAAAGTCTTGTAGGAAAAACGGGAGTGGATCTATGAAAAAAAATATTGTTATCGTTAGAGCTATTATAAATTTGTAATTTGTAATAAGAGAATGATATGTTTATATACTAAATGAACCATATGTGTTGATATGGTGAGTGTCAGTGTTACTTACCCTGATCCATACACTGTAGATCTGCCTCTGAAAATGATTGTCTAGGAAGTGTAGCCACCACCGAATAACTCAATCGTTCGTAGAAATATGAAAAAGTATGTGAAGGTCTATTCATGTTTGTGATGAGTTATTGGCTGTGTTTGCGTATGTAACACTCAAGTTTGAATTTTATTTGAATTTAATTATAAATTTGAAGTAATTTGAGGTGTTGTCGGCTAAGCGTCACTACCAGCCTCGTATGACGGTAGTGACAGCCCTACGGTAGTCTTTTTATAAGAGAGGTGATTCTCTGGGTTTAGGCAAGAGCGGTGCTACCGACCTCTAGGTGATGGTAGTTATTTTGAGAGAGGTATCTGTCGGGGTTGTTCAGCGGGAGCGGTACTACCTGCCAACTAGGAGCGGTAGAACTGGACTTACGGTACTACCGACCCTAGGCGGTGGTAGTACTACTGACTTTCTAGCAAGTTGGGTTTAGTGTTGGGATTTTTGTAATGATTATTGCATATATTATGAACAATGCTATATAATGGTTTACTTGTCTTTATTGGTTGCAGAACTTCGGAGCTGGATCATGGTGAGGCAGAGTAGACCGAGATTAGGCGAGGAGAGCTTAGATCCAAAACGGTTAGATGTGACTGCAAGACTGCAAGTCAGGAAGACAAGGAACTAGGTCACAAAGAACTGGTGATGGACATGGCGGGCAATAGCATGGACCGGAACTACTCACAGAGGAGTTGAGATCCAGAACGGTCATGGAAGCTGGTGCTGCCATGGTGAAGCGATCAAGGACATGTGGCACGTATAGTGACTTGAGCCCGTTTGCAAGCGAGGACAGTTCAGGGGAGTTTGTACGCTTGAGAAGTCTGGTGGCAAGTCATTAGGGCCACATGGAAAGAGACGAAGCATGGGCGATGCTTCGAGGAGAAGGAAGACCGGTCATTGGGATAAATTGGTAATTTGCTCAATACTGACAGCTGAGGCGGTTTGGAAAACTATAATGGTAGCCTAAGTGGTTTAAATCATGCCAAAATGAAGTTGGTCGCAAATTCAAACTAGTGGAGTAGATTTGGAGTCAATGTAATGACCGCTTTGAGAAGCGTGCTTGTGTGAGTGTAGAATCCGTTAAGAGTATTGGGTAATCGGGTTAACCCATATAAATGTGGATAGAATCCATATGTGTGTTTAGGTTTTAGGGTTAGGCTGCCTTCACTATATAAGAAGATATAGTGGGAGGTGAGATTGTAAGCTACTAAGCCTAGGATTAGGGTTTCCACAAAACTTTGGTGTTCATGTGTGGGTGTGTGAGTCCTTGTAAATTCTCATCATGATCTGAATGCAAAATAATCTCTTTGCTCATGTTTTTGCCTTAAATGTTGATCCTCTTCTTGCTTGCCTCTTGATATTTCCTTGTTTCTTTCTTGCTCTTTCGTTGTTTCTTTCTTGTTTGATCTCATACTGTCAAGAATGTATGATTAATAGATGTATTATCTGTAGATCGTCTCCTCAATCATCTAGGAGAGTTCTTCTTGATCAACTAAGTTTCTCCAAGAAACCGATTTTTGAGTTGAGAAGGGAGTTCTTTGAGATAGATCTTGATCCTGCTTGTTTGAGAGATCTTTGTTGAGTGTTCTTACTTGCTGGAATATCTGGAAAGTCATCTAGGATCATCTCGATCATCAAACCCCCACGAGCATGCACAGGCTGAAGATTTGGTTTTTGACCCTCTTTTGGTGTAACTTTCAGTAAACTTGAAAAAGGTTGGAACTTTGATATCAATCCTTGCGATTGAAGGTTGGAATAGGCTCCTAACATCTTTTGGAAGGTACATACAAAGTTTTACGAGTTTTAGATCATTTAATCAAAAGATACATCAATTTTTGGATTTGAAATTATGTTGAATTTACTATTGATATGCCTATTTTTATTGTTCATGTACTATTGAGGTACTTAGCACGGTAATGTCAATGGTACTATTTATTCTGGCACTACCACCCTTTTAACACCAGTAGTGTCGCCTCAGAGGTGAAATTGTCTAAAAATTTATTATTCCGCATATATTTGACCTAGTGAGGCTTTGGTTGGTTTCTTTACGGGAAAATTATTTTGTGATCATTCATCCCTCTGATCGCCATTTTCAATCCTTCATAATACAAAGTACACGGAGTGTCACATGATCTTTTCTCGTTGCTTTCTGTTGTAAAATAATGCTCCTACTAGTTATACTATATGTAGGCTGACTGATATTTTTTTTAACTCTATGATATACTAAATTCAATATATATTATTCATTCTTTTCGATTTAATGAATCGGATTAGTTAGTATTTATTTAGAGCAAGTACAATAACAAAGCCTACTAGTTACTCTATCTCTCATTATTCATGTTATCTAGAGTAAACAATAGAGTCAATTTGTACAATAATCATCTCTAAAAGTTGTCTCTAGATGCTGTGTAATAACTCTCTTCTCTTGTATATAACTAATCTATCTTGTTTCCCGTGCCATGCTGGCTCTCGCATAAGAGCCGACTCTCTTTTATCTCTTCTTTTTCTCATTTTTCTACATAAGATAAAATTGATATGTACAAACTAAGAGTAAGTTGAGATGGTCTTATTATACATACCCTTATAAATCAATGACTAAATATAATTTCTATTACTCACTATATAATATCAATATAATGCATGGTAAAAATTCTCCCTTCTTAAGCCTAAGCTGATTTTTGTGATTGTTGGATTTGCAAAGTGATTCATGTAATCAATGGGTCATGTGACCCAATGACTTCTTACTAAGTTCAGTATAAATCCTCTTTATAGGTAACAATTGGCACTTACAAATAAGGAATAACACCTGGGTGTATGTACTCCCACCTCTAATATACCGTTTAAATGTTGTTGTTATACATCTTTATCCTTTTGATTATACTCTAATACTGATTATAAGATATTCCAAAGTAAATTCCATGAAAAATTTCATTAAATCCACCCTTTATAGCATAATTTGTTTATATACTCCTTATACATATAGAAAAGGGTATGTAGTAAAAAAATAAAGGATCTCATGAATTTTTTTTAATCATATTGTATTGGAGTATCTTAGAATTATTATTGGAGTATACTGAAAGTGATAAAGGAGCATAAAGCATTTATTTAAGTGGTATATTAGAGGTGGGAGTAAGTACTCCCGAGAGTACGGAAAAGGCTTTATATATATATGTATATACATACATATATATGTATATACATATATGTATATGTATATACATACATATATGTATATACATACACTACAGGAAACAGGGAAATTAACGTCGGCCATTTTAATTAACGTCGGCTAGGAATAAGCCGACGTTAATTAATTAATTAACGTCGGCTTATTCCTTAGCCGACGTTAATTGTCGCCATAAGACCAACTTTTTTCGCCCGCGCTACCATTCGGCCGACCGAGATCTTCGCTCGCCGCCTCACGCCACGCCGCCGCGATCGACGCCGTCCGCCGCTGCCCCGCCTTACGCCGCCCGCATTCTAGGCCGCTTCAAGGCCACCTCACGCCATTGCCAGACGTTCGCCGCCAGCCGCCGCCACACGCCATGCGCCGCCTCACGCCGCCATACGCGCCATCACGCCACGCCACACGGCGGCCGCCCTACCCGAATCAAGGCCGCGACCTC
Organism: Guadua angustifolia; assembly: GCA_036346375.1. Taxonomy (NCBI): domain Eukaryota; kingdom Viridiplantae; phylum Streptophyta; class Magnoliopsida; order Poales; family Poaceae; genus Guadua; species Guadua angustifolia. Next base: position 21,869,699 of record CM070508.1, read on the forward strand.
CTCTCTCCACCGGCCGGCGGCGACTCCCCCCCGGCGTCCTCCTCCTCTCCGAGCGCCACAAGCTTGAAGGTCGGTTTCCTTTATCCCACATGATCCCGCCTCGCATTTTGTCTATCTTCCAGAACATGTGAAAATTGTAATGCAAAAGTGCCCATGTGAAAATTGTAATGCGTAACTCAAGCTATTATTTTTATATTAGCAAGTATGTTGTGTAGTTTAATTGAAATTACTATCTGAATTGTTCATGTCATGGATCATACAACAACATATATAGTGCCATTTCTCTGCTTTTCAAGTGATAGATCAAGATATGAGTTCAATAATTTGTAGTAATCGCTTGTGTTTAGTTGATTAAGGGTATTTTAATGGCTTGCTACATAGGAAATGTGCTACAAGAATCGATCTATTTAATTAAGTAGCATTCAACTTTTGTGTTCTTGAGAATGTAATTAGATATGTGTTTCTTTTAGTGTTAACACAGAGATTTTTAAATGGTCACTGAGAAGTCTACCACAATTTGGATTTCATCAATCTTCTAAGTCTCTAAGTTGTATTATTGAGAAATTTTACATTTATAACACATTCTTTCCTAGCGCATATAGAGTTCTAAAGCTTAGTGGGACAAAAATTCACAATTGGTGTAGTAGAGTTCTGAAGCAAACATTCGTACATCGATCCATTTAGCCATTATGATACTAGATCAAGTCCTCTAGAGTTTTTGTTAGGTACTCACTAGAATATACATGTTCAGTTTCTTTTGTTTCTAGATAATACCATTTTTATGCTTGTTTAATCAGTACTACCACTTTTCGAAAATCATCTCACTGGTTGCGGTATGGAGCTTGTGATTTATCTCTAGATAGTCAACTCCCGCAAATGTTTTGGTAAATATATAGCAGTCTGGATAGCCATAATTTTGTGTCATCAAACTAGTCATATACATATATGGTTGCAGTGGCAATGATAACTTCTTGTTTCTTGGTTTTTTTGTGATATGGCGTTGGGTGGAATAGTCAAAGAATGGTTTAGAAGATATCCTATAATTTATATATCCATTTTGTGCTTATAAATATATATTTGAGTAATGGATTATCGTCGGATTTTTATTTTTGATTTCAAATCACATAGTGTCACGAAACCTATACGTCACCCGTTTCGGATCGGCATGTCTCACATGTGTCACATGTGAGATGTCTCGGTCCGAATTGTCCTTTTGGATACCTCGGAGTGGATGACAAAGTGCGGCATTTATGACGAGCCACGAGTCTTGAATGAAATTTCGGCGTCATAACCTGTTGTTCTCCCCGCACCATATCCGTGCGGTGGAGAACAGCGGGTTATGTCAGCCAAATTTCATTCGGACTCTACAGGCTCGTCATAAATCCGCGCTTTGTCAGCCACTCTTGGGTGGGTTTAGGACATATCCTTTCCTATAGATGTAGGGTCGTGATATATAGAAACAAAATGAACCTTATAACTGTTGATTTAACCTATATAGCCTCAAGTATGGGCGACGAAGCTAACCTTATAACTGTTGATTTAACCTATATAGCCTCAAGTATGGGTTTCTTCAATCCAATGCAACATCTACTTGTTCATCTACCTTACGAAGCTAAGGTAGGTGGCCCTGTTCAGTATAGGTGGATGTATCACATTGAAAGAGCTCTAAAGAAACTTCGAGCTATGGTTGGCAATAAGGCAAGAGTTGAAGGGTGCATTGCGTACATTTTCTTTAAAAGAGATATCATACTTCTCGAGTGTATACTTTGCAGAGGAACACAAAGTCAATGCTCCCACGATGCGGTACCATGTAGATGAAGAGACACCTTGTAGTGACCTCTGATTTTCCAATGGAGAGGTACTACTGCTGGTAGTTGCATCGCTTACTATTACACTTCTAAGAAAAGAAATCGCTTTCTTGTACATGTACTCCAATATGGAAGAGATGGAACAATATTTCACGAAGAAAAGAAATCGCTTTCTGTACATGTACTCCAATATTACATGTCAATCAAGCTATCTTGCCAAGACATCATTCATTTATGTATCCATTTACGTTTTCATTTACAAGTGAATTCAAAAGCGTAATCGGACGTCTATTCGTCAACCAACTGCCAAGCAACTTAATACGATGCGTCGGGATGGATTAAATGGGGGCCCTAATTTCATCACTTGGTTCCGAGATCATGTAACACCTTCACATCCTATAATATTCTGTAATGTTACGTTTCAATATATTATAAATCTTATACAACTTTGAATCATATTTTGTTGGCAGTGCGTGAAATATAGGAACGTTCATGAGGACTTGCTTCAGCTATCCTATGCCCGCGTAACTGTTAAAAGCTATGGGCGATACGACGTGAACGGGTTTCGGTTCCATTCGACCAAATTTGAAGCTGGTCGTCCCCTTGCGGCCACAACAAATACTAGAGTTGTAACTAGGGCAATCGATGCACAAGGGATCGAAACAAATTTCTATGGAATCATTCAAAACATCCTCGAGTTCGGGTTTCTTTGGGAATAAGGAGCTCAAAGTAGTCTTTTTCGATTGTGTTTGGTTTGATAGCAAACATGGGACTCATCAAACCAAGATGGGATGGTAGAAGTCAAACACAACGAACGACTACATGGCTATGACAATTTTATCCTTGCTCACCAAGTTGAGCGGTGTATTATATGCCATATCCATGCACAAGACCGAGTGCTTGGTGGGTTGTGTACAAAGTGAATCCCGAGAACGGTTACATACTCTGGTGATCTTTGGTTATCTTGATAGCCACCGGAGGCCATGGAGGTTGTTGAGGTTTTCAAGATGAAGAATTGCCAAGCACTTTTGATATAGAGACCGGTCCAGTCTTGATTCTTTAGTCGGAGACCGTGGAGATATAACGATTCTCGAGAAACGGAAAAGACAACCAATCAAGAAAAAGTAACAAGTCGCCCTTAGAAAGAAGGAGACTACATCATCGCGACATTGATGAATTTTGACAAGTAATTTTGTGTGTTTATTATCGTGTTCATTCGTGCATTATTATTGTTGTTGTACTAACTTGATATTTTTCTTTCAACAGGATGCCTCGATCGATCAAGCAGCTGGCGAAGGGATTCCTCAGTGGTAGGAGGAAGTCCAGTAGTTCGCGCGATGAGGAGGCTTTGTTTCCGGGTAGCGCTTCAAGCGCAAGTAGACGGCGTGCTTTGTTGAGTCCAGTGGAGCCTGAGTTGCAGAGTCGTAGTGTTCCCTTGCAGAGTGGAGAGGTAACTAAGCTTTTGATGTGTACTTCATGTCTAAACATAAATATGACATAAATATAACTGTCTTGTATTATTTCGCAGGGTGAGACGACGGAGGAAGAAGTGGCTGCTGCCACGGATGTTGATGCAGGTAAATATTCTCTTAATTTATTTGATTCTTATCTTCTTCATTTAGTCATTATTATTGTTGTTGTAGCTGGGATTGAGGAGCATCAGGAGGCTGATGCTGACGCAGGTAAACTAGAATGTTATATTCTCATAATTTATTTGATTATTATCTTCTTTATTCATTCATTATTATTGTTGTTGTAGCTGGGATCGATGAGGATCAGGAGGCCGATGTGGGCCAAGGGGATGAGGACCCAATGGGTGGGGTTACGACCGAGGGTTCTACCGGAGCCCGCCTCGAGGTTTAGGAGGAGCCATATCGCCCCCTCCAAAGGCCAGACGGGAGGAGGACAAGGTTGTGATCACACCTGGCGATAGGTTTGTATTTTCTAAACCATGTCTTATTTCATTTCTTTCCTAACTGGAACTATATCATTTATATGTCTTGCAGTTCATGGGATGACTCGGGGTTTGGCAGAGGGCACCATAGGCGAGTTAACTACGTGCTAGGTAACCTCCGCCGCTTGCACTACCCCGGGTTGGTCACAATGCCAATGGCGAGCAATTTGTTGCTACTAGTTGGGATCATTACCTGCTTGCTCCTAATGCCGAGCACTTGAATGCTCAGGGGGCAGTTTGGAGTGGCTTTTGGGTAAGATTCTTTGTGCCAGTTGGTATTGGTTCAACTGTCGATTCTTTACTATTCTAACTATTCATTGTGATGAACAATTGCGAAGCGCTACTGTTTTATCGACGGTGCAAACATGGAGCATGCTCGAGAGTTTTCCATGTAAATGCACGTCGGGTGACCAAAGATGCATTGTCTAATGCTCGGATTCAAGCAACAAATCTTTACTTGAGGTCTATTAAAGGGCAACGAATTAACAGGACTCGCGGGTCTTCGAAGTTACTTGACCAAGCAACAAGACATGCGGGTAAAACAACAAATATTGGAGCTATTTGAGTTTAACGTTTCTTGGTAATGTTGTTTTAATGTATTAATATCTTTGTGCAGGTCATGATTCCATGGTTGGGGACCGTCGAAGCTTACTGTGCTCTTTTGTCGGCGTTGGGCTTCACCGAGTTCATCGCCAAGTCAAAAGAGCCGAGATCGCCGAGGCAAAGAATCAAAGCACACGATGGCGCCGATGGACATATGCGTAAAGCTAAGCGCATGGTAAGTCCGGCAGTAGCAATCTTTTGCAAAATACATGTTACCAAGTATATGTATGCACCTAACTTATGTCTACAGGAGGCTCGGACCGTGTTCACCGAGTGATATTGAAGTGTACGTGGAAGGTCATAAAGGTCGAGACCCGACACACCTCGAAAGCAACTGGCAAGAGATGACCATCGATCGGTCGGGTTAGTGGTCACAATTTTGATCCAATTCAAATTAAGTTGTTTGATTTGCGCTCCCATTTAAAGTGTCCGATTTGGTTATGTAAGAGAAATATGGCGAGGAAATGGTCAAGCGCCATGGTGAAGACTATGATTGGAGGAAGGAACCGCTGACGGCGAGGCTGTGCATGCTAGTGGAGGCGGCAAGGCCCATGGACGGTGAGATGTCATACCTTCTAAAATTTCATGAAGTCATAATTTCAAGTGCTCAAGCCTTTGTGGTCACGATTTTGAAGGTACTCCATGTTCCTTTGGAGTGATCGACTCGGCGGTGGTGCGAAATGAGAGGATCTTCTTCGTCCCTGCACCTCGGGGTTGATAGCCGCGCTCCTCGTGAAAGGGAGTTGGAGGTTACTAGGCTGCGTGAGGAGCTGCGCCAACGTGATGATTATGCAAGGGCGCAGAAGAGTACTACGCTCATACCGTGCACAACAAAGAAGCGGCGATTCAAGTAAGTCCGAGTCTTCAATCTATTGCATTTAGAGAATATATTAATTCAAAATACTTATACATTGTATTTGTAGGCAATGTTCCAAAGCGATGGGGCAAAACATTGTCTTTCCACTGCTCCAGCCCGCCGCCGCCACCGCCACAATGGGGATGTATCCTCCCGGCACCTCCCGCACTCGGTATTCTTGCTAAACATTGTGAATCGAGTTGAACTTAGTCAATCTAGCTAATATTAGTTTGTTGTACCTAATCTTGTTCAAACTAGCTACATTTAGTCAATCTAGCTAAACTTAGTCATTTCTAGCGAGACTCAATTGAATTTAGCAAGACTAAGTATCTCTAGAGTCAAGTTTGATGAATTTAGCGATATTTAGTTCATTTTTGCTAAACTTGGTCCGTTGTAGTTAAACTTTGTAAATGTAGTTAAATTTACTCAATATAGCTACACTTACTAATTTCTAGCTAAACTTTGTCAAAACTTGTAAATCTAGTAAAATTTGATCAATCTAGCTATAATTGTTGCCTTATGTAGGGATCAACGGCACCTTGGCCCTCGTCTTACAAGACTCACCAAGCAACACTTGCAAAGACTCGCAGATCCGGCGGTTCGTTTCTTACTTGTCTCCTTATGGTACATTCATTCTTATATTATTGTCTAATCTTGCATTTTCTTATGTAGGGAACCGACGGTGCAACTGCCTTTGTCAACGCGCTTTTTGCTTTCGGATCAAGCGGCCAGAACTCCAATCAACCAGATGGCGGCCAACAGTTGTAGATTGTTTCATAGTTGTGTCACTTTGGATGGATGTGTATGATTCGAGTTGAACTTTGGATGTATTTGTAGTTGTGTAACTTTGGTCTTTTTTGGATGTTATGACAATTTGGACATTATGATGGATCGATAACTTGATTATATGCATGTTTTGTGCTGAATTGTTTATATTTGTGAATTATATGTGTTGATGTGTGAATTGCTGTCAATGTTGATTATATTATGTATTGAATTGTGTGGCGAAACATGAAAATAGGGGTAAAAGTTGCCCCTGGAATTACTAATTAACGTCGGCCAAGGGTTCAGCCGACGTTAATTAGCCCCTAATTAACGTCGGCCAAGGGGTCAGCCGACGTTAATTAGTAACCCTGGCACCCTGTTTTCGTCGACAAATCTCGACAAAACACCGCTAATTAAAGTCGACCAGGCCTAAGCCGACGTTAATTAGTAATTAACGTCGACTAAACGAAGAGTCGACGTTAATTGGCGCGATCACGACATTAATTAACGTCGCCACCGACGTTAATTGCTTAATTAACGTCGATTATCTATCGTGGGCCAAAAGCCGTTAATTAGCGCTTTTGCCGATGTTAATTACAATTAACGTTTAAGAATTGTTAATTAACGTCGCTTTTGGCCGATGTTAATTTGCGGGATTACTGTAGTGATATATGTATATATATATGTATGTATATACATATATATTGTGAGGAACACCATTTGTCGGTGTTTCGAGAACCGGCAAGTAAATTTTGTAAGTCTTGAGGGGCTGCACGTTCCCATTCCTTGAATGGTTAGACCCAAAAGAGAGGAAGGAGGGTCCAGAATTTATCTTGGTTCTGGTGAATGTCCCTACTCAGTTAGTGTGGTGGTGTGTGTTTGTATTGATGCCGATGAGCTCGTCGAATTACAATGAGGGTCGCAAAGCGCCTCGTGTCAAAGTGGTCGGATGAGGAGCTATGAGCTGAAAGGTTCGGAGCTTAGGAGTGCGCTCTGGCTATGCGTATGTGAGTGTTTGTATGTGTCCTCCCCCCGCCTCCCGGAGGGCAAGCCTCCCCTTATATAGCCGGGGAAGCCGGTTACATAGAGCGTGTAAAGGAAAAAATAGATGGGGCTCCTCGCTGAGAGTCGGTCTTCCGCCTCAGATCCGGTCTTGGACTTGACTTCGACGGATAGTTGTTGGCCAAGGCCGAGTCGGTGAACCTGCTGAGCGAGGGCGCGGTCCGTTCCTCCGGGAAACGGCGCACCTGCCCTCTGCGGCTTGTCAGGCGCTGACGTCGGGTGTCAGCCTTCGGGGATTGACTCGGGAAGCGCGCGGCCTCCCATCTCCGTTCGGTCATCTTTGCGCCAGATCGATGGGGTAGGTGGCCGGTCGACGGCTTCGATGATTTGATGTTGGCTCGCTGACGAAGATGGTTCGAGCTTGTTCGAGGCTCTCGGCCCATCCGACTCGTCGGTCGGGACATCTCCGAGTTGGTATCGCCGTAGCTCGTGAGGCGCCCGTTCTGTAACGCCTGGTCGGGCCACCTCTTAGGGTCGGCTTGGCCGGAGGCCTTGGGCCCCCGGGTTTTAAACACGATGCATGCCCACGCCTCTCTCTGGTCATTGGGATACCTGTGTGTCGGGTATCCGTCACCGTTATACTAAGAAGAGTGACTTCGGAGATATTTTGTTCATGGATTCGCCCGAGATTAATGTGCTGCCTGATTTTGATGTTGATCCAATAGATAAAAATATGAGCTATACATAAAAGAAAGTATTACTCACCTTATACATAGACAACCCACTACCAGGGAAACAACTTTTAGTCCCGGTTAGCAACTGGTTTTAGTCCCGGTTGCCAAACCGGGACTAAAGGTCATAGATCTTTAGTCCCGGTTCGCTCAACCGGGACTATAGCCCTCCTACGGTGTAGAAAATATCTAAAAAATTATGGCGAACTCAAGACTCGAACCTGGAACCTCGTGACTCCAGCCTCACCCTTCTAACCAACACACCCACCATCGCGTATCAGAATCGCGTACTGATATACATAGAATATGCATTCCTTTTGAACTTTCCTCAAATGAGGTATCAGTACCGGTTCGTAATATGAACCGGTACTAAAGCCCTCATCAGTACTGGTTCGTGTTACTTAACCTATCGATGAAGCATCAAGACGGTTAGTGTATTTAACCGCATCGAAAGCCCACGACAATTCTGTAGTCAATGAACCGGTACTGAAACCCTCATCAGTACGGGTTCAAATCCAATCGGGACTGATGAGTCGGTATGGAAGGTCTGATCTGTAGTAGTGACCTCACAACGCAGATAAATATTAGGGCAGCTATACTTCAAATCAAGGTAACGATAGAGATGAATAATACCACCAGCACATGGTAGCATTGTCTCATTTGTAGCCACGGGATTCGAGAAACAAAAACGGTCAAGATCTCATCGCCGCCGTGATTCGCTGCAATAGATCAGCCAATCTCATGCTTTGGTTTTTCCATGCAGCCGTTTAGAAGTGGGTACGCATTTAGTAATGGCACAGTGCCATCCCAATCCCTTCACCACGTAATTAATGATAGCTCCAACCTCGGTCATCACCTGAACCATTCATTACTCGAATCAGGCGAGCTATGTAGTGGAGTACTACTAATGATTTAAATGTGAGACCGGTATGGTTGGTGGCTACTACCGCGCGCTACACGAAATGGCACACCTCAAGTATTCGGTGGATCTACGTAAAAGGTATAAAGAGAAATCAATGGTACGTGGTATAGCTAGCTACCAGCAAGTACACCCTACACAGATCTACCGTGTTTGTCTCATGCTTAAGAGATTTTGTAATTTAATGATTTAGCATAGGATTCTGAAAGCATAGTTTTTTTCGGTGTTTATAGACTGATGCACGGGCAAATAACCTCTAGACAAATCACATCACATATGAGATGTTGACTTCACAGAGCTTCGTCAATTGTCGGGACTCGGGAATGTATAGCCTCGTACGCATGGGAAACGCAAACTCACTATTCAGAGCAGACGCCCACCGTTTAAGACTTAAGCAGAGACGTCCATGAGACGGATAATTTTTCAAGACTTTTGAGCATGCTTCTCTTTTCGAATTGTACTAGTTTTTACATCAGATGTGCAGTGTGACATTCAGGTAAAAAACATGAATTTAATTTGTATGCTATATGAATCCCCTGGCTAGGTACTCCAAGACGGTGGCATTGGTCTTCAGTAAAACAATCAACGAAATACATCAAGAGTTAGAGGTAGCTATTGCATTTTTGCTGTCGTCAAACCCTTGTTATATCCTTCGTTCAACCGTCTGTGTACTGTTTACATAACATTTTTACGACGCCGAGTTGATTCTTCTTTCGGAAGAATATGCAAAATTCATAATTCTCAAGTCGCAACATTGTCGAACCACTAAAACTTTTACAATGAACTTGCGGTTGTGAGCCCATCCAGATTTCAAATTTCGTTTTTGGACCACATCTTGGGGCAACCGAAATCTAAAATTTTGGTAAGATTTCAGAATTTCAGTAGAAATTCAAAAACCAAAATTTGGTATTTTTGAGGAACCCTAAACTGAAATTTCGATCCGTTTCAACCACTTGTGAAATAGTCTCCTGAGGTTAGAAAAAAGTTGAAAAAAATATGAAAAAAATTATGCAAACATTTATCTAATTTTCTATCTGTATGAATACAAAATACTAAGCATTTATTTCGAACAAACATAAAACTCTAGCATATTAGAATCGTTTGTGATAAGCTCATATCACAAAACGGTTCTAGACAGTTCCTTAGAATTATCTATGATATGATCTTTTCTTGTATTGATCATGGTTAAGGAGTTTAGGTCGACATGTTAGCTCCATATATGATGAGACTTCTGAATTGAATCACCATACGGTGACATTTTATACGAGGTTTTAGGGTTACATAATTTGTATATGTATTTATTTTGTATATTTTTAACATTTATTATTCATAAAAGGCATTACAATTCGCCAAAAAAATTGTGGGAAATTCGATCCAACAAACATGAAAATCAGTCGAATTTATGATCATCTTGATCCAAAAGGCTGAAATCTCGGTGAAATTGACTTAATTCTCAATGGAATTCATTGTAGCAATTTGAAAATTTTTTATTTTTTTATCTCACTGAGATTTGGAATCTCGGCTCCACGAGATTTTGAACCCCTAAGCCCATCTAGCATAAAAATGCATGAGTTCGTAAACAAACCTACCCGTACCAGAAAGTAAGCACCAAAATGCTTGTGCATATTCATAAGAGGATCATATGTGCAAATACAAGATCACTTTACAACTTTAAGTCTTTAGACCCAACATGACCAAACATAAAACATGTATGAATGTATGTCAAAAATGCCGATTTGAACCCATGTTCAGGTGCACCCACAATCTCCACCCTCCCTTGATGCATCAAGATTTGTGCAAAATAATTGGTTAGAATTCGGAAAACAATAATGTCATGTCAGCAAATTTAAATGTAACTCCTAAACCACTCTCCTGCCCATTTGAATTTTGAATTTCATGCACTGTACTTGTTGGATGGAGACATCAGTATTATACACCAAATCATATTTGTGCCAAATACAATGTATTTTACACATATTTATACAATATAAACCTCACAATGGGTACATGCATCTGTACAACGTATTGTACCCATGTACCGTACAAGTGTAGAGAGATAGGATATAGATAACATGGCATGTAGAGAGGACCCAACCTGGATTAGAGGAAGATGACTTTAGGTGACGGTCTACTCCTCGACAATTTAGATTATGGTGAGGTGGACGACGACGAGAGATGGTGTACTCCTCGACGACGTGGATTCCGGTGAGGAGGACGACGATGGGAGATGGTGTACTCCTCGATGACGCTGGATGATGTACCTAAGCGGCACGGTGCAAGCCCGTATTTGGTACCGTCAAGTTCGATAGTGATGTTGGCAAGGTGGATAACTCTAAGTGATGTACCTGGCCAGCATAGTGCACACTTGGACCTAGTACCAGTGGGGTGGATGATGGCACAGGTGAGAACAAAGATGGGTGTACTATGGAGGAAAGATGCACAAAGGAGAAAGATGTGGTGTACCTGGGCTGTGCGGTGACGCCTGGATCCAGTACAGGCAAAGTGGATGATGACGCCAATGAGGAAGAAGATGGGTGCACCAGGGAGGAGAGATGCATGGTAGAGGTAGATGTAGTGTACCTGACCAGCGCGGTGCACACCTAGATATAGCACAAGCGAGGTGGACAACGTTGTCGGCGAGGAAGAAGATGTGTCACATTGGTTGTATCTCCATGTAAATACAGCTTGGGCGTGCAATCCAATAATCAAAACAACAAAACTTGCATTATAGAGAAGTATTGTATCTAACTACATACTCCCTCTTTCCAAGTTTATAAGGTGAATTTTTGAATGGTCTTGACTATAAATATAGGGTGTATTTCATATTCTAGTGCAAAATTAGTGTGATGTTCCTTCTATACCCCTAATAAATATCCACCTTTACTTTATATTGTCCACATACATGCATTCAAGTTAGTACTTATAGGGATGGCAATCGGGTCGGGTACCTGCGGGTCCAGCCTCCGTGGACCCGGACCCGAGACTTGAAGTTTGGATCCGGACCAAGTCACCACGGTCTAAACTCGACTGGACCCGGACCGACGGTACTGGACCGAATGGGTACCCAGACCCATTTCGAATCATGCATAGTCTGTGAGGTACTGGAGGTGTGGTGGCGAAGAACTGACCACAGAAACGAAGTCTGCAGGACAAGAGGAGAGCGGTAGATGCATACGTAAACGAAGGCTTCATGTCACTGGGATTTTTTTCGACCACGAATCGACTACGTAAACGAAGACCCGAGAGAATCGACTACGTAAACGGTTCGCAGATGGCGCTCTGGTGGTCATGGGATTTTTCGGAGAGCATGGCTTTTCCCGCGCCTTGATGCCTCGCCCTCGACGCCGCGCCTTGACGCCGACCATGCGGCGCCTTGACGCTCGAAACTAATGCTCGCCGCGCGCTTTTAGACGCTGACACTCCACGCTGCGCCTCGAAGGCTCAAGCGTCCCTGCTCAAAAACGTTGGAAAGAACAAGCTGGAAATAAAAATTGAAAGGAAGGACAACTGACAGCATGATGGATATCAGATTTGCCCCTAACTCTAGTAACGGATCCAGGTCTGGGTACCCACGGATCCAAAATGAGACCCAGACCCGGACCCGGACCTGAACCCGGACCCGAAATAATATACCCATGGGTCCAAATTTGGACCCGGACCCGGACCCATGGGTATTTTTGCCATCCCTAAGTACTTAGTGATATCAATTAGAAGTAATGTAGTCATTTTCAATATATCCTTGATATATGTGTTACGAAGAAATACACCTTATAAACTTGGACGAAGGGAGTATTGTTTACTGGCCACAGCAATAAACCTTGCAAGGGAGAAGGGAGATATAAGATAAACATTTATTGTTTAGACCCACTTAATAAATTAAATGCATTGAGAGAGTTATATCTAATGTATTTCCAAATGATGTGGTGGACATTATATACAACTTTATCATATTTGCACTAGGAATACCCTAAGGCACTAGGCAAGCTCTATGCAAGGTTTGAGGTGTAAGCCCTCGGTTATATGGTTTGGACATTATTCATCATTTATTCTTTAAGTGTATTGTTGATAAGATTGGTCGGGCTCTGGTTCTAAAATGTTTTATAAAAGATATTGTTCCTGATGTTGAATCTATAGTAAGGTGTTGGTTGAGTAATATTGAAACCTCATTTCTAAATATGGTTTTGCTACTTTGATGTGGAATATTAGGAAATAGGGATACAACATTTGGTTCTAGAAATCTAAGTTGACAGGAATGCTTGTGGGAATATTAGGAAACAGAGATATAATATTTGGCTGTAGTAACCCTGTTGACATAGATGGTTGAAATTTGTTTCTATCTTAAGATTTCTGGTTTTGTTGGAAAAATCCAGGGGCGAACCCTTAATACTAATGGCAAGTTCTATACATTAAACTATTTTGCTTTTGATCGGTCATATTTTTTAGAGACAATTGGTAGGAGCTCTGCGATTGCATTATAGGAGCAAAGCAAAGTAATTTAACTAAGACATTTTCGAAGAAGACATCTAGGAACTAAAGAAAAATGTTGCTTTTAAGTTACACCCCACTTTAAAAATCCCACCTTTACAATAATATTAAATAAACTAAGGTTTAGTTTTCTCACTACTACGGAAATGAATACTTTTAATGATGATAAAAAATATCTAGATGTTTAACTTCTTATTGTGAGAGAGAGAGAGAGAGAGTAATTTAAATGTTCATATGAAATTATTCAATTTACAAATAGTAATCTAATTATAGAAAGCAGCCAAAAAGTTAGATGCAAGGATATAGGAAAATAAAACCATGGCCATTGCTACATTTATCGTGATTCATCGTATATTCATTTATTTCCCAGTGATTGCAAATTGCACATATAAAATGAAGCCTACAAACAAGATATATGACATAGAAAAGCTATTGGATGCCACAAAAACTTGAGATGAGGTAGAACAACTAAAGAGAAAGTCTGATATAATGGAATAGAACATAAGTGAAGAAGATTTTGAGTTAACAACAAAGATTTATGAGATGAGATAAAAGCTAAAAGACATAAATGGTAAATCGCAAGATATTGAATCTTTCAACAATGTACTTATCACTAAGGAGCACCAGGTGAATGCAAAGCTAGAAGAAACCAAAGCTAAGCTTATATAAGTAATATAAATGTTTCTAGTATTTAATTCGATATGATTACTGATAATATACCAAGACACCATTTTCACAACAACATGATCGCTTTTGTAGGGATTAAGAGTTATGACTAGAAGTCAATCAATTATTGGTGTCAAACAAATGGGCCATATGTGTAACATCCCAAATTTTGCATTTCTTGAATTTATTATGCATTTTCTATTTTTGGAATTTATTTGGATTTGTTGGAATTTTTTGGAAATAAACCTTTTGTCAAAGTATATTTGAAAATCTAAAAAGTTTAAATACAACTTTGCTGGAAATATTTTATTTGAGTTCCAAATGCTCTTAAATATTTTCTGATATTTTTGCTATTTATTTGGGCTTTATCAATTTTTGGGATTTATTTTATTAGAAAAGCTTTTAAAAACCGGTCACACAGTGTTGGGCCATGGCCCATGGCCAGCCGGCCCATTTTCCATGCTGCGAGCCCAACCATAGCTCGCTCAGCTCGCTTTGCCATGAAACCCTAAGAGCCCTGTCGTTGGATCAGATTTGTGTGGCCACGATTTCACCACATCGTCCGCGCGTTCTGAGCCGCTAGTTCAGTGCCACGTGTGCGGTGGAGATCAAGTTGTGTTGAGCCATCGTATCCCATACAGACTCCGTTGTCGTCGTTGTTTTCACCACAGAATCTGCGCTAAACCCGTCTCCCGAGAAGCCTATTTAAGGCGCCACTGCTTGCATTGAACGCCTCGTCCTGTGTCGCACGTACCGCCCTAGAGCACGCTCATCGAGGAACCCTAGCGCTGTCGCTTGAGCTCGCCGAAGTTGCCGGTGCTTCACCACTCTTTTGCGCGAGAGTTTGTTGTCGTTTAGCCATTTCTGTCGTCGCCAAGACCCTCATCAGATTCGCCGCATCAAGACACATTAGAACCAGGTGATAACGTTGCCGAAGAAGCCCTAGAACACTGTCGCCATGGTTGTCATTTTTCGTCTTCGGTGAGAAGCCGCCGTCCTGTAGTGCCACGACATTGCCGTCTTCGAAAGCTTTGCCGACAGTGGAGACGGTCCACGATGGACCAATGCCGGTCGTGGACCAGGTCCATGCGTTGAGACACGTGTCACCTTTTGATTGGGCCACATGTCACTGACACAATAAATCATTTTTCCCGTATACGAATAATTCATTTAATTCATATTTTTCTATTTTTTGATTTTTTTATTTTAAACTTTGTTTAGCTCGTTCTCCGTCATGCGAACTCCGATTGAGATGATTCTAGTTTTTAAAATTTTTCTAAAATTGAGCTCTATTTAATGGTTATTTTTATTTAATTTTTAGAGTTGGTTTTGCTCTTTGTTTTGGGTATTTAATTCTTTTTCGCTCGTTTCATGTAGACGTTGAAGTGCCTAGGGAATTTGTAAGCGAGGAGACAACCAAAGACCAAGGTCCGAGCAAGATCTAGAGCTCTTTGAAGTCAAGTTGTGATTTGATAATGTTGAACCCATGTTTAAACATTATATATTTTTTAAAGTATTGCATACTAATTTAATTATTACTTGTTTCCAATTAATTTGGGTATGGCTATTCATTTCATTTTAGATGCATTCACTTTGCTATATTGTACGTCATATTTCATTTTTCACCCTAGTGTGGTTGCTAATAATTGGTAGCTATTAATTGCCAATGTGGGATAGTTAGAATGCAAGTAATATGCTTAGCCATGCAACAAGTCATCATTTTATATGAAAAGGTTAATCTTGCTTAATGAATTATGGAACATATTTATTAACTTGTGTATCAGGTGTTGTCACACAATATTGTTGTTATTGATGGCACATGGTGCAGGGTAAAATAATTAGGGTGGTAAAATGATTTAGGCTGAGGCAAGTGTCAAGAATTTGTGGTGGGCCAATATGGCATTTGTTGATGCATGGTTATGGTGAATTTTTAGTTAGTCTTACCTTTGTCAATTAAGGACTTAACCTTATAAACATTTGAACTGAGTCATTTATATAACCATAAGTCTGGTATGGGACAGACCTAGTGGATTAATTTGTTATGTCTAGGTTTTGGTGCTGTCGTGGTGGTGTGAGTCTCGACTATATGGGTAAACTCACATGGCATAAGAGGGGGCCCTTAGTGTGGTAACCAATCCCTTCAGTGTTGAAACCTGAGCGGGCAGTACTGGTTTTAGACAGGGCATTGGAAAGGTCTTGTTATAATCACTCGCCTTTGTAGTGTTATGATTGTATTTTGTGGGTAAAGTGTATAATCTCTGTAGAGTTTCGAACATATTAGAATAGCCATGCTTACGGTATTGAGCATTACTCAGTGATTACAGTCAAGAGCTAGTTTTTATTAAAATAAATGTGGGGATGGAGGTTGTATGCCTATGGAGTGTGGAATATAATTTAAGGTTGTGAGTTGGTTTATTTGATAAATAACTATGAAATTTATTATTGTTAATATTTGTTTTGTTGTCTTTTCAATCAATTTATGCTATTCTTTCATAAATTTTGTTTTATTGCAAAATAACTCTGTCAGCCATTCATTTGGAATAAGCCATGCATATAGTATATTAGACTTGCATTCTGTGCACAACTTGTTGAGTGCTTTATGTACTTACCCTTTGCAACAAAACATCACCAGTTGGAGTGGAGGCTATGCCCATTTTTTAGGAGTGTAGGATTAAGAATAACTGACTAGAGGGGGGTGAATAGGAGGTTTCTAAATTTTTTAGTTCTAATTGCAATTAACAAAATTACTAAGTAAGAATTTTAATTTTTCACAACTAAAGCTAAGTTCTCTAGAATTCACTAAGTGCTCCAACAATTAAGATATAAGCAAGATATGATTCTAAGCACACGATCGATATGATTAAATTGTTAGAAATGTAAATTGAGCATAGGAATGAAAAAATAAAACCACAAGAGAAGGAGACATAAGAATTTATCCTATGGTCTCGGAGACCTGCTGGTCTCCTCTAATTCACGTTGAGGTGTGACTTGAACAACTTCAAGTCAGCTCCAACCTCTTGAGCCTTCCTCGCTCTAGGTAGGCAAACTCCGGACTTCACAGCTTGTCGGGGGTTCTCACAATCTCCGTCGAGAAGCTCACCACATACGAATGCCTTCAAGCTGTCTAGGAGGCGGCAACCTTCAAGAGTAATAAGTCTTGATGCTTGCTTGAGTTTCGAATCAAGTGTTTAAGGGCTCAACACTAAATGCAACACTCATATTGATCCCAACTCTCTCAAAATGAGAATTTAATGCACTTAATGAGTTAGAGACTTTCTAGAGCTCACGAATGATCAATGAGGTAAAAGAGATACTCTAGAATGCAGGTGGTGGGTATTTGTAACCCCCAGCAACCAAATATGGTTGTTGGCTAAAACTATCTCAAAATTGCCCTGGGAGGCTGGACGTACTGCTCTAGGGCCAATATGATTGCTCTCCTCAGTAGCCAATAGTCGCTACAGTGCATTAAATGCACTATCAATGACCGTTGGTCACTGTGGCCGGTATAACCAAGGTCACTCCAATCATACTGGGCTTTAAATTTGCACCCATAGCCAAAATTTGTGCTCTCTAAAAATTGGGGCCGAAGTGCCCCTGGTCATACCACCGGCCGGTATGACCGAGCTACTTAGTGGCTAGCGCACTTGGTTCTGGAAAATATAGACCATTTTGTGGTCGGTGCTACCGCCGGTTGGTAGCACCGGCCACATTGGCCAAAAAGTGCATCTCCCGGTGATTTTTACTTTTCCACTTGAATGCAATGTCATAAAAAATCAAATGTGAATGAATTGGGTCTCTAAACATTTTCTAACATTGAACAAGTATCCAAGACCCCTCTTAATAGTACGATGCCTATTCTAGCAATCCGATCTTTTTCTCCAAGTACCGAAATCGGCAAAAGCTATAAGAGATTCTTAAATTTTGTACCTTAACCATCTTGTCTCGATGCATTGATCTTCTTTTTCACCATTTTCATTTTCCCATGATGGCCGAAATCCGGACCAACCTATTCTCAAAATACTCAATTTGAAAATATTAGTCATTTAATCATAATTGTCATTAATTACCAAAACCAAATCGAATTAGGGGCCTAGATGCTTTCAAGGAGGAGTTTCATGAAGAAGCGGACAACTAAGGTGTGAACCTTCTCAGTTGCCTATAGCAAATTGAAGGGTTACTACGAATAAGTTTATTTCTGTTGTAATTTATTTATTTTTTAGTCTTAGCTCTACATAGTGTAATCATGTAAGGTGGACTATAAGGTCGTCTAACAGTTATATTCAATTTGATGAAATCTTTATTCATGATATCGTTATGTATGATTGTGATATTCATCTATGTTGAGCATGTGTGCACTAGCGTGATTCTGGACTAGTGCAGAGTACACAGAGGGTTCAGATTTGCATATTCGGACCTCGATAATGTGTCGAAGCTATGAAACTTCAGAAAGAACCGAAAAGCCTCTGTTGTGGATTGTGGAAGCTGTGTCAAATATGATGGCAGACATAGAAAACTCCTAAGGTCACCTTGTCTTGATCTATCAAATAATGTTGTCTCTCAATGTATGTTTGTTGATCTTTGTGGTTGTCGACGATCGGGATCGCCAACCGCAAGAAATGAGATGAGGGGTTAGTGTGATACGGGACCCGAGCTGCGCTTCGCTCAAACGGTGGAATGGGGTAGACGTGACGATGGTCGGAGCAAGACGACAGCGAGCGTGAGGCCAAGATTTATACTGGTTCGAGCCCCTGGGGAGGTAATAGCTCTACTCCAGTCGCCCTGCGGTAGTATTCTTAGCTATTTCTGAGTACAGGGGTGTGTTACGGCTCAAGTTCTACAATGGCAATGTCTAAGTTTGAGCTATGGCGTGTTGTGTGTTGTCTTCGTGTCCCTCGAGAGACTGCGCATCCTTGGTCTTATACCTCCTCTGCATGTAACGAATGGGAGAGATTCCCGGGAAGTGGCCTTCATGCACGTTGAGGGCTGGCAGTAACTGCTCCGGACTTGATGCGCGCACCTGCTTCATCCCCACGACCCGTGTTTTGGCAACCGCCGGTCAAATGCTCGATCCGAAATCCAAGGGTGGACTACGGACGAGCGAGAGCCGACCGACCTCGAGGTCGTCTTGGTGGGCCGTGTCGGGTCAGCCAGCGCTCTAGGTCGAGCATCTCAAGATACGCCTGTGTCGTGGTCGAGGCCTCCGAGTTTGGGGTCCGTTGACCGCTGCTGGCTGGCGGTCAAGGGACGCCCAGCCCTCGTCAGCTAGCCCCCGAGGCTTAAGGTCGTGGCAGGAACACGGTCCGACCTTGAGCCTCTACAGTCGGGACTGGTTTCTGGAACCTTCGAGCTTGAGGTCGAGGTCGGGCGGAAAGCGTAACGCCAGGCCGTGTTGAAACGACACCTGGCGCCTCTTGATCTCTGGAACCCCAATACGGATGCAAACGGTCGGTGGACACCTGCTATGTCTCAGAACCGCAGCCCAGGCCTTAATTGCACCTGTCAAATCGCGGCCGGCACACCCTTCGAAGCGCCGTGGACTGGATTCGGCGACGACGCAGCCTATAAACCCGAAACCGCAACGACAGTTGAGAAAACTCCCGACCAGCACCCTTCGTCTTCCAATCCTCCCTGCCCGAGCGAAAACCTCCTCCCCCACCTTCGACCAAAATCGCCGTGATCGCCATGGCCAAGCTAGGGAGGAGCACGTTGTCGCCAGCAAGGATGAAGGAACTCGAGACCCTGGGACTGCTTGATCCATTCACATGGCGGCTGCCGGGCAACGAGACCGAGCCACGCCCCAGGGACGACGAGATCGTTTGCACCGAGCACTACGTCCTTTTCGGCCTGCGGACCCTGGAGAGCGAGTTCCTCTCCGTGGTCCTCACCAGTTGCGAGATCGAACTCATAAACCTGGTGCCGAACTCCATTCTTACTCTCGCCATCTTCTCCCACTTGTGCGAGGGGTTCCTAGGAATCCTTCCCAACCCCTCGCTCTTCTTCCGGTACTTCAGCCTCTTCCGCTCTGGGAAGGAACCTGTGGTCAGATGCCTCTACTTCCGGCTGCGGACAGGGCTCAAGTGGTCCTTCCCCAATATCCAAGCTCGGGACTCCCTTGGGCCATGGTCCGAGCGGTGGTTCTACCTGAAGAAAGGGGAACTCGGCAGATGTTGTCACACGAGGAAGCCCATCGGCGGAAGAAGGAGACCCAGAGGCGACGATCTCGAGGCCGATGAAGAGGCCATCGCCGCCATACATCTCTGACCGGCGCGGACTCACCGGCGGCGATCATTGTCGACTTCTGCGGAATCGGTGTCCCCTGTGAGGAGGCGACGCACCCGTTCTCTACGAGATCCAAGGCGCCTCGACTCGACCGCGAGGGTACGTCTCGTAAGCCTCCCTGCCTCGTGGTCTTGCTCAAGTCTGCCCCTCGATCTTCTCTGAGGGTCGTTCCCCTTTGCAGCGCCGAAGGAGTCTTGGGTTGCCGCCAGATGAACGAGATGTTCGGAACCGGCGACAACTACTCCATGGACGACTCGCGTCAAGAACGTGTTCGCCGAAGACCGAGGTAAGCCACCCCGTCCAATGGCTCGACCTAAGCGACCCTGGGGCCTTCCTTGATCCTTTCATGTACGCATGACCATCAGGAGCTGTTCGACACGGCCAGGCGGATGCTCCCACTGCCCGGGGGGGGGGGGGCAAGAGCAAAAAAGGGAAGAAGAGGCCTTCCCCGGCCGAAGCGGACTACCAGGAAGCGAAGAAACCTCATGTCGAGTGGGGTGACCGCGCCATGGTAAGGATCCCGCTGGTCGAGCCCCCGAGCCCGTGCTCGTGTGCCTTGCCAGTTGATGAGTTGTCCTCTTTGCAGCAGCAGAGCGCGACGGCCGCTGCCAGGTCCTCGAGCCCTCTCCCGGCCCCGGGGCCTCAAGCTCGGAGCTCCGCCGCAGCGGATGACGTGGAGCCGGTACGGGCTCCGGGACCCCCGGTCGCGAGGACACGCAAGCGAAGTGCCCCATCAGCCTCGGGGCAACAAGACCTTCGCCGACCCTCAATGAGGCGGAGGTTGGTGACCCTGGTAAATTCCTGGTTTCCTGGACTACTCTTCCCCACATCTTTCTGGCTTAGTGTATGTTTTTGATCGCAGACCTTGAGCACCCAAGCTCGAAACTTGCCCGTTTTGACGATGGCTGTTGTCCAGGGCGAGTCCGAGTCCGAGGAGGAGACGGACTCCTACGTGTTGGCCCCGCATTGACCCTCGCGCCCGACGCGGACCCCATCGGGGTCGCCGAGCCTGGTCCCGGTCGACGAGTTCGACCAAGGCATCGACGACCCGGACGTGGAAGAGCTCCAGCCCGCGACCAGCACGGATTTCGACGCTGGCAAGGCGGAGGACGTCGCTGCCACCGACCTCCCTGAAGTCGGCGTGAGGGAGAGCACCCAGAGTGCACCGGCCACAGCTGCGGAGGCACCCCAGCCGCTCTTGCCCACCGTCGCCTCGGGCGCCGAGGACGCGACGCCCCCGGCCACCGGAGACGACCGCACTGTAGAGGCGCCTTGGGCCTGCTCGACCGAAGCCGCACTTGGGGCCGAGGCCGTGATACCTCAGGCCGCGGATGATGATCATGGCGGCCCCGGCCATCCTCCGGCCGGAGACGAAGCGAGCCCCGACCACCGAGGTCGAGACCAATGCTGCTGCCGCGCCCACTCCTGCCGACGAGTTGGGCCCTCCGGAAGAGGTGACGGGATCGAGCCGCCGCCGACGTGGGGATCAAGGTCTCGGCCGAGCGTCTGCGGTGGTCGCGGCCGATTTCACCCCAGGAGCCGTGGGCGACGATGAGGAGGAGATCCCCCGTGATCGTATCGACGATCGTGAGGAGTATACGCGCGCACACCTGGAGAGCCGAGTTCGCGGGGTAAGGACCCCTCCACACACCTTTGTAGCTTGTAAGCTTGAGTGCCTTGTCGCTTATCTCGGGCCACCCCTCCTGTCATGAAGGCGATCGATAATGTCTCCCAAGGTCTGCGAGGCTTCCAAGAGCACGCCGACGTGCTAAGGGGCCTCCTGAACGTGGTGGAGGCGCGAGAAGCTGAGCGCTCCAGACTCATCAGGACCATTGAGGTTGATCAGGAGGAGCTCGAGCAGAAGGCCGGGGTACTTGAAGAGCTACGCCGAACGATGCTAGCGCAGGAGGTGGCTCACGCGGCCAAGCTCGAACAAACCAGGACTTCCGAGCGCGAGCACGGCTTTAAGGCCGTAGAGCAGGAACGGACTCGGACGACCAGGGCGCTCGAGGCGCTTGAGACCGAGCGCGCCAAGGTAGAGTCGCTGGAGAAGGCCACCGCAGAGCGAGCTTCATCCTCAGACTCAGCGCTCGAGGCCCTGCAAGCAAAGGTCGAGGTCTTTGGAGAAGGTCGCCGCATGAGCAAGCCGCCTCCTCGCCCAAGCGCCGCCGATTTAACGCGCCAAGGTCGAGGCATTGGAGAAGACTGCGGCTGAGCAAGCGTCTTCCTCGGCCAAGGCGTCCCCCGAGCTGGAGGCCAAAATCGTGGAGCTGGAGGAGAAGCTCGGGCGCGCCAGCAAGGCGGCGAAAAACGCCCTGGCTCAACTCCAAGACGAGCGTCGTCGAGCCGCGGACGCCGCCAAGGAAGCCCTCCAGTACCAAAGTGTGATCTCGACCTTGCGGGTTAAGGTTGCCGAGCTCGAGCAAGAGAAGCTCGCCCGTGAGATGGCGGACTTGTAACTTTACCCTCTTGCTGTCCTGTAAAAAACGATCGGAAATATTATGATAGAGCTACATTACTTTTGGGTGAAAAAGGTCTTGTCCTGTTTTGAGGTTCGTCGTCGAGGATGTTTGGAGTTCGCCTTTCTCGTTTTTGCTCGTGCTTCGTAGGTCGTTTGCTGGTAATATGCCACTGTCCAGCCCCCGTTGGGTTCGAGGTCGAGCAACGCCGGCCTTGGGCGCAAGATTTGTACGCTAGCGAACGTGACCTACAGAATGGAGAAAAAGTCCGCAGGGGACATAGACGTGACGAAAGCGAGGTCGATAAAGAGATGGTTACGCCCGGACTAACGTTCGAATCACAACCACGATCGTGCGCACTACTCCACAGTCAAAGTGGCGAGGCTCTTGGTTCGGGCCCGGGCACAGGGGGGAGCTAGATTGCGAAGAGGTTCGGCTTACGTTTAGCTCGTCCACTTGGGGTGAACGTCAAGCTCGCGACACTTAGACCATGAGCAAATGCGCTGCGTACGAAGGTCGTGAAGAAAAAGGAGTCTCGGACAAAAAGAACCGTATCAACACAAGTGGTAGCAGACATAAAGGGCGAGAATAAAAGAACAGCTTTATTGAAATTTAAGGTATAGAGGTTACACATAAAACTTCCGAAGCTGATCTATGTTCCATGAGCTAGAGAGCTCTCTGCCATCGGGCATCGCTAGCCGGTAAGCCCCGTGCGATCTGTTGAAATGACTCTATAGGGGCCCTCCCACCGTGGGGATAACTTGTTGGTGTTGGATGAACCCTGAATCCGCCTCAGGGCTAGGTCCCCAACAAGGAGCTTCCTAGGTCGTACCGACCGAGACGCATGTCTGTGAAGAGCTTGTAGGTAGTGCGTTGATCGTAGCAGTGCACGGTATCTTACTTCTTCTGCGAGGGTAAGGTCGAGAGACCGCTCGTGCTCGAAGTTGACTTGGTCGACCAAGCTAACCCTGGCAGAGCCCAGCGTAACCTTAGGAGGCAGGACGGCTTCGGTACCGAACACGAGCTGGAAGGGTGTGGACCCTGTGGCTCGGCTTGTCGTGGTACGAATAGACCATAGGACGGTGGGAAGTTCGTCTACCCAGGTCTTGCCGCAGCGTTCGAGCTCATCTGCAACTCGTTTCTTGACGCCCTAGACAATTTGCCTGTTGGCGCGTTCCGCTGCCCCGTTGCTCTGGGGGTGAGCCACTGAAGCGAAGCATACTTTGATGCTGAATTCCTCGCAAAACTCCTGGAACAACTCACTGGTAAACTGAGTACCGTTGTCAGTGATAATTTTGCATGGAACCCCATACCTGGTAACCACGAACAAGCAGAAGAAACGAACGGCCGCCCGAGCAGTTATGGTCGAGACCGGTTCAGCTTCTATCCACTTGGTGAAGGTATCAACAGCGACGAACAGGAATTTCTTTCCTCCGGTCGCCTGAGGAAAAGGGCCAAGGATGTCTAGCCCCCATGTCGAGAAGGGCCAAGCGAGCGGGATGGTCTGGAGCGCGTAGGCGGGCTGATGCGACTTCCGGGCGTGGAATTGGCATGGTCGGCAGGTGCGGACGATATCACGAGCATCCTGAAGTGCTGTCGGCCAGTAATACCCCATGCGGAAGGCCTTGCCGACCATCGTCCTGTATGAAGAGTGTGCTCCACAGAGGCCTTAGTGAATATCGTTCAACAGATACTTACTCTCCTCCGCAGAGATGCACCGCGTCAGGACGCCGGAAACATTCCATCTGTAGAGCATGCCGTCCACGAGTGTGTACAAGCTCGCCCGCCTCTTGATCCTGCTCCTCTCGGCAGGGTCGGGTGGCAGGTTGCCCCTTACAAGGAAATTGTGGATGGGTTCGGCCCAAGAGGGGATACCTTCGACCACAGCGAGCATGACCTCTTGATCGGAGATCGATGGGGCCGCCAGCGTCTCCAGGATGACGTCGGGGGGAATATTGTTGTCGGAGGAGCCGAGCTTGGAGAGGAAGTCCGCACTGGATTTATCCCTCTTGGGGATGTGTTTGAGCTCCAAGTTCTGGAACCACTTCTCCATCTTGCGCACCTCGGCGAGGTACTTTGCCATCGAGTCTCCCGAGCACTGGTAGTCCTTGTTGAACTGGTTGATGACGAGCTGGGAGTCGCCCTTCACGACCAAATGGCGCGACGCCTAAAGCCTTGCAAGCTCAGAGGCCCGCCAGAGGGCTTCATACTCTGCCACATTGTTGGTCGCTGGAAACCCGAAACGAACCACGTACCTTAACTGGTCGCCGCGCGGGGTAAGGATAAGGATCCCAGCCCCGAGCGCTTGAAAGATCTTAAGCCGTCGAAGAACATGACCTAGGGCTTCTCCTCCTCGACCTGAAGCTCGAGAGCGGGCTGCGACGTCTGCTCGACCACGAAGTCGGCGAGCACTTGCGACTTTATGGCCGTCCGAGCCACGACCTGGACGTCGAACGCCGCCAGCTCCATGGCCCATTTGGCAATTCGCCCGCCATCCTCTGGGTTCCTCAGGATGTCCCCGAGCGGAAAGTTGCTCGAGACGACTACAGAGTGCGCCTGGAAATAGTGCCGGAGCTTGCGCGAAGCCATGAGGAGAGCATACAACAGCTTCTGTACCTGCGGGTAGCGCTCCTTCGGGCCGTGCAAGACCTCGCTGACGTAATAAATTAGGTGTCTTTGAGACCCCGCTCCACCACCGTAACAACCAGCGGCAACGTGGGTGGTGGCCGCGAGGTAGAGCAGCAACCTCTCGCCAGGTTGTGGCGTTGTAAGGAGGGGTTGGGACGACAGGTATACCTTCAAGTCGTCGAAGGACCGATGCGTCTCTGGAGTCCACTCGAAGCCCCCGTGCTTGCGCAGAGTTTGGAAGAATGGAAGCCCACGCTCGCCGAGCGTCGAGATGAATCTGCTGAGGGCGGCCATGCGGCCGGTAAGGCTCTGCACCTGCTTGATCGAGGTCGGGGCGCCATTTTCTCGATCGCCTCGATCTTCTCCGGGTTCGGGCCGACCCCCGAGCCCCCGATCATGTAGCCGAGCACCTTCCTCGACGCCGCGCCAAACACGCACTTCTCGGGATTGAGCTTGATCTTGTGCCTGTTCAGGTTGGCGA
Source organism: Guadua angustifolia (assembly GCA_036346375.1). Lineage (NCBI taxonomy): Eukaryota > Viridiplantae > Streptophyta > Magnoliopsida > Poales > Poaceae > Guadua > Guadua angustifolia. Next base: position 21,895,335 of record CM070508.1, read on the forward strand.
AGGTTTCCTCAAGGTCACGAACATGGTCGCCCTCGGAGGGGCTCTTGACGATGATGTCATCCACGTAGACCTCAAGATTTCGCCCGATCTGAGGTTTGAATGTCTTGGTCATCAGACGCTGAAACGTGGCCACCGCATCGCACAGACCAAACGACATGGTCGTATAGCAATAGGTGCCAAACGGCGTGATGAAGGATGTCTTGTTCTCGTCGTCGACCGCCAGCTTGATCTGGTGGTATCCCGAGTAAGCATCCAAGAAGCTTAGCATCTTGGCATTCGCGGTGGAGTCGACGATCTAGTCGATGCGTGGAAGCAGGAAGTTGTCCTTTGGGCAAGCCGAGTTCAACCCCGTATGGTCGACGCACATTCTCCACTTTCCTCCTTTCTTCTGCACGATGACCGGGTTGGCCAGCCACTCGGAGTAGTCAATCTCACGGATGAAATCAGCCTTCAAGAGCTTGTCCAGGTTCTCCTTGATGACCGCAACCTTCTCCGGGGAGAAGCGACGCAGCTTCTGGCGCACAGGTCGAGAGCCGGATCTCACCTGCAACTTGTGCTCGATCACCTCCCTCGGAACGCCGGGCATGTCCACGGGCTCCCAAGCGAATATACCCTTGTTGGCGCGAAGGAAGGTGACGAGCTCGAGTTCCTATTTGGAACTCAGCTCGGCCGAGACATGGATGCACTTGGCCGGGTCGCTCTCCTCGAGCGGCACGGTCTTCGTCGCCCCACTGGGCTGGATCGTCGCCTTCTGGTGGGCATTCTTCGCCGTCGCCTCCGGACCGCGCTGGGGCAGCATGCCCGCAAGAGCCAAGGCCTTGGTCTCACATCCATGTGCCGCCTGCAGATCACCCCGCACGGTGATGATGCCGTTGGGGCTAGGCAGCTTCATACATCGATGGCCGTAATGGTTGGCCGCCATAAACTTAACCAAGGCAGGACGCCCGAGGATGGCGTTGTACGGGAGGTCACCCTCGACCACCTCGAAGGTGACCAGCTCGGTGCGGAAGTTGTTCGAGTCACCGAAGGTAACGGGCAGGACCACCTGCCCTAGGGGAATGGTCGAGCTCCCGGGTACGATCCCGAAGAAGGGTATGGCGATGCTCTTGACCTTCGACCGGGGAATCTGCATCCAGTCAAGCGCTCCTGCCTGCAGCAAGTTAAGAGAGCTGCCGCCGTCGACCATGACGCGCCCGACCGCGGTATTGCTGATGGCCGGGGTCACGACCAAGGCGGTCTTCAGGTCTCGGGACATACCTTGGAGAGCGTCCTCTGGAGAGAAGGTGATGGTGGCCCCAGCCCACTTGCAGGGCTTCTCGATGGGTTTCCCAGCGGCGACCTGGTAGATGGTTCGCGCGGCGGCCTTGACCTCGCGCTTGGACTGGTAAGCCGACGAGCCGTCGAAGATGACGTCGATCCGGCGCTCGCCCTGCTGGAACTCCAAATCGAGGTCGTCGTGCTCCGTGCCGGCGTTCACCCTGTCTGGTTGGTCGTCATCCTTCGGGAGCACGGGCATCTCACCTCGCCCATCATAGAAGGCCTCCAGCTTGCTTTGCCAAGCCCCGCAGGCCCGCAGGTCGTGGCCGGCCGCCCTATGAAATAGGCAGAACTTTGCTTCGTCATATTCCGGACGCCCCTCGGCCCCCCGCAGTCGAGCATCGGCCCGCCGGGGCCCGGGTCGTCGGTCCTCCTGCTAGGGCTGGTTCTGCGCCTGGCGAGGTCGAGGCCGACCTTGGCGAGGTTTGGATCCCTCCCGAGCTTGCTCTCGGACCTCAAGGACCTCGCGCTGGCCATCTGCCGAAACGATCACACGCGGCAGACCTCCGCCGCCCCTGCGATCGCGCTTCCGCTTCTTGGCGGCGGCGCCGTGGTCGGCGCCCTTGGAGTTGGACGAGTCGGCCTCTGCGGGACCTAGACCAAGCTTACCTTGATCGTAGTCGCGTTTCCAGCGGACTGCGTCATCCGCATCCGCGTACCGTTCCGCCATATGGAACAGCTTGTTGACGCTGAGGCGTGAAGTGATCTCCAGGTCTTCAGTGAGGCGCCGATCACGGACTCCGAACTTGAAGGCTTTGATGACGGCCTCGTCAGAGATGCTCGGGATCAGATTCCTCGTGCGGATGAATCGCCGCACAAAATCGTGGAGCGGCTCGCCCTTGCCCTGGATGACGCGGTCTAGGTCTTTCTCCCTCCCCGGCCGCTCGTAACAACTCTAGAAGTTGGAGAGGAGGGCGCTCTGGATTTGGCGTCACGACCTGAAGGAACCAGGCTTCTGGTTAAAGAGCCAAGTTCGCGCGGCCCCGTCCAGGACGGTCGGGAGGTAATTGGCCATGACAAGCTCGTCACCCCCGACCGCTAGGATAGCGGTCGAGTAGATAGACAAGAATTCATTGGGGTTCTTGGTGCCGTCAAAACGCTCGATCAGCGCGGGCTTGAACCGAGCTGGCCACCACACGCGACGCAGCAGGCCGGAAACGCCATGTGACCATAGGTCGACAGTCTTGTGGCCGGGTGTGGTCATCGCCGGCAAGGTCCCTGCTGCTGCCGGATTCGGAGTCGAGGCTGCCTCGGCGGCCCGACCTTCGGAGGGAACGACCACGATGCCGGGCACGGGAGTCACCTGGTAGGTAACGTAAGCGGTCCTGGACCCTACGGCGCCTGGGCGGAATGTCTGGGGAGAGGCCCGCAGACCTGCTGCCGGTCGACTCGGAGTCTGTGCGGCTTGGCTCGGGCCTGACCCTGCTTGGTATGGTGCCCTCAGGACGGCGGCGCGGCTGTGTCAAAGCCTCGTCCCGAGCCTGCTGCTGGCGAGAGGGCGCCTCCTGCGCGGGAGGCGTCTGACGGGTGCGAGGGCGACGGTGCGACGAGTTGTCATCACTCTTCTGGGAGCGGGTCCCCGAGTGCTGACTTTAGTGCTGCGGAGGTACGACCTCTGTCGCAGCCCGATCGAGCTCTTCGGCGAGGGCTCGGCCAAAGAGCTCCGACCTCGCCCTATCGGGATCAGCCATGACCCGGGCGATAGCGCGGAGGCGCTCCCCCGAGAGAGGGAGCCTGGGCGGCCTAGAAGGCGCGCCGGCCTTCTCCTGGTCCTCCCGCCGGAGGGCTGTTATGGCTTGGTTGATGGCGACATGCACCATCCGGCGAGCGTCATCGGGGGTCTGCGGATCACGGTCATCCGCATCTCCCTCCGTGCCATGATCGTCCGCCATCAGAACGTGCTGCTCGAGTGGCGGTGGCGAAGGTGAAAACAGGGACGCGGAGTCGGAGTCCGCGCCCGAATTCACGCTCGAGGAAGGTCCGCTGACAAGGTGCGCCATGCTCCTGGGATCTTGATGTCGTTCCTGCGAATGAGCGAAGCAATCGGGCCCCACGGTGGGCGCCAGCTGTCGACGATCGGGATCGCCAACCGCAAGAAATGAGATGAGGGGTTAGTGTGATACGGGACCCGAGCTGCGCTTCGCTCAAACGGTAGAATGGGGTAGACATGACGATGGTCGGAGCAAGACGACAGCGAGTGTGAGGCTAAGATTTATACTGGTTCGAGCCCCTGGGGAGGTAACAACTCTATTCCAGTCGCCCTGCGGTAGTATTCTTAGCTATTTCTAAGTACAGGGGTGTGTTACGGCTTAAGTTCTACAATGACAATGTCTAAGCTCGAGCTATGGCGTGTTGTGTGTTGTCTTCGTGTCCCTCGAGAGACTGCGCATTCTTGGTCTTATACCTCCTCTGCACGCAACGGATGGGAGAGATTCCCGGGAAGTGGCCTTCATGCACGTTGAGGGCTGGCAGTAACTGCTCCGGACTTGATGCGCGCACTTGCTTCATCCCCACGACCCGCGTTTTGGCAACCGCCGGTCAAATGCTCGATCCGAAATCCAAGGGTGGACTACGGCTTCGAACGAGAGCCGACCCGACCTCGAGGTCGTGCGGGGCCGTGCTCGGGTCCAGCGCGCTCTAGGTCAAGCGTCTCGGCGTACGCCCAGGTCGTGGTCGAGGCCTCCCGAGTTTGGGGGGGTCTGTTGACCGCGCGCTGGGCGGTCAAGGGACGCCCAGCCCTCGTCAGTGGTATCATATCTTCTCAATGTATTGCCACCTGAAATTATTCTTAATATTTGTTTATATTGAATTTATTTATAGAATAGTGTCTTGCTTGTTGGAATCAAAATGTTGTCATAGGAATATTGTACTGTACAAGAGATGGGTAGAAAATTTGTCCTGAATTGAAAACTCTGTGATCTAAAAATTTTTCTTCCTCTCTTGATAGAACATCCATGATTAGTATTTGTTATTAAAATTTTTTCTCCTTAGATATTTCTATAATAATATTTATAAGGCATAACCAGTTATAGATTTTGTAATTGAATATCTAAATACCCACGATATTTTGAGGTACAGCTTGCCTGATCAGGATTGTCTTAAAATATGAACATTTGTAGCATTTTCATCTCTTTTCTTATTCTAATATTGATGGATTCCAAGACAAAATACAATTTCATTCACTATTTGTCCTGAAAGTTATTATGCTCTGATTTATCTTCCACTTCATCCTCATCCTCGAATGAGAATATAATAGGCAATGTATTTTTACTCTAGTCTTATGCAGGAGCAGGTTCATTTTGATGGACTCCATATTTTGTCTATGATATTCTTATTCGGGGATGAGGATGAGGTGGAAGATAAATCAGAGCATGATAACTTTTAGGACAAACCGTAGATATAATAAAGGAGATGAAAGTGCTATAAAGGTTCATATTTTAAGACAGTTCTGATCAGACAAGCTATGTCTTGAAGTATCTCGGATGTTTAGATATTCAATTACAAAATCTATAACTAATTATGCTTTGTAAATGTTATTACAGAAATATCTAAGGAGAAGAAAATTTCGAACAACACATACTAATTATGGAAGTTCTATCAAAAGAAGAAGAAAAACTTTTGGATCACAGATGATTCTTTATACAAACTATCTATGATAACCTATTAGCACTAATGGTTTTACTAAGAACCATCTGAGATAAGTGTTTCACAAATGGAATCGTCTATGATGCATCATATTATCACCGATACATGCTTATATAAATACGACATTTTTGAACCACTGTGATGGTCATTTCTTTAGTAGTGCTACTCTTTTGAGCATCGCAATTTGTGCATCTTCTGTGCATCATGATTTATGCACCTTATATTCAAGCTCAAGCGGTGAAAAAAAAACCGTTACTAATCATGAGTACTAATTGTCCTGTTCTTTTTATCATGTTTAATGATATGACCTAGTATTTCAGGGTTCAGAGTTAAGACTGAATATTTCTAAGTCCAAACCCTTTTCTGAATAAGAGAGTAAAAACATAAAATTTGAAGAAAAATTAAGTTCCTTTTAATACGAATTTCTTATTGTATCTACTATTTGTATCTTTAATACAAAGATTTACACGTAGGCATGATCATCGAAATAGAGTACGACAGCGAGGAAAGTGTACATTTTCGCACTAAAAGTGTTCAATTTTAACCGAGCACGAAATAAAATCCCTATCGGACTAGGCGCATACTTTTTGCTTGCGGCTTCCCTCCTCCTCTACCTCCGACAAGCTCTCCCCCTTGCCGTCTACCCCTCGAATGGAGGCGGAGCGCCACCAGCAGCAGCCGCCGCGCCCGCGCCGCAAGGGACAGAAGCGGAAGTTGGACGACGAGGCCACCGCCTCAGCCTCCGCCGCCGCCGCCGCCGCCGCCGCCACCGCGCCGTCGTCGCTCGGCAGCGCCGGCGCCGACGACGACAACGAGGAGGACGACGGCTCCGCCGGCCCCGAGATCTGCTGCCGCCACTCCCAAGCGGCGCTCTCCCGCGAGGTTCGCACGCAGGTCGACGCCCTCCACCGCTGCTTCTCGTGGCGCCACGCCGACCGCGCCGCCGCCAAGCGCGGCACCCACGTCCTCGCCGAGCTCGCCAAAAACGGTAACCTCCCACACCCAACCCCACGCCCGCCGCACCGATCCGTGCTTTTTCTGTACCCTCTCCGGCGCCGTTACTGATACGGATCTGGTTGTTGTTTTCTACGCAGAGGATGTTGTGAACGTGATCGTAGAGGGCGGCGCCGTGCCGGCGTTGGTGTTCCACCTGAAAGAGCCCCCTGCCGTGGCGGTGGCGCAGGAGCAGCAGCAGCCGCGGCCGTTCGAGCATGAGGTCGAGAAGGGAGCTGCCTTCGCTCTCGGTCTCCTAGCCGTAAAGGTTCCTTCGATTGATTTTTTTGTTTGCGCTATAGTTAAGCTTCTACTTCCATCTCATTGCAATTGCTTGAGTTATTGTTATGTCTAAATTTTATGTGAGACGCCCGTCTCAAATATATCATTTTCTTAGCAAAATTTAACAGGATATTCTCCCCTTGTCCCTCATATGTCTATGTTCTGTAAAGCTGTAACCTCTCATGGCTTTCATAAAACACCTGGGAACTTGATTTCAAGTTTTTAAGTAAAATATGCTTCAATCTTCCCTAGTTCCCTTTAGGCAATCCATGGATATTTATGTTCTTGAGCATGACTGCTTCATTATTAAGTTTTTAGCTAAGTTACTTTGAGAAATTTAATCATTTATTACTTGGTGTGTTGATATAACAGCCTGAACATCAACAACTTATAGTTGATGCCGGTGCCCTACCTCTTCTGGTGAATCTCCTAAAAAGGCATAAAACTGCTACAAATTTGAGGGCAGTTAACAGTGTTATCAGGAGAGCAGCTGATGCAATTACCAATCTTGCTCATGAAAATAGCAACATCAAAACTTGTGTCAGGTTTTGTTCTATACTTTGCTGGTCGTTTGATGCTCCTTTTCCTTAGGAGTTTTTTCTGTGCTTGCTGATGGTTTTGATTTACTGCAGAATTGAAGGTGGAATCCCACCTCTTGTTGAATTGCTGGAATTTCAGGATCTTAAGGTACAGAGGGCAGCTGCAGGGGCTTTGCGGACTTTGGCTTTTAAAAATGATGAAAACAAAAGCAAGGTGAGATATAAAAAAAGTTAAATTAATGATTCCAATATTCATATTAGATTTAATATCAGACTTGCATCCGCATTTGACATGGTGAATTTTCCCCTCCTTGCAGATTGTTGAGTGCAATGCATTGCCAACTTTGATCTTAATGCTGCGATCAGAGGATGCTGCAATTCACTATGAAGCAGTAAGACACCGAGTATTCATATTTTTGTTACAAACTGCACTGCTCTGGCAGAACCCCCCCCCCCCCCCCCCCCTTTTTTTTTAGGATGCTGCTTACTTGTCATGTATCTATTAATTATGCAGTTAATGTTGTTACAGAAAAATAGTTATATGATTTCGAATTATATTATTCTCCATTTTTCTACAATCTTGAATAAAAAATTATCCTAAACCCTTCTGGAATATAAACTTCATAGTGCTCATTCTGGTTAGCTTAATGCTGAAACATAGTATTGCTTGGGAACCTTCCAGGTGTATTTTTCAATTGAAATGGAACTACTTAAGTTGGTTGGCACCTAGCTTACAGCTTGCTCATCGTTATAATGCATTTACATTAGGAGCAATGCATGAACTATTCAATGTTTGCTGGAATATAAAGTGTGAATTCATTAATATTTGCCTTGAATCATACTAAAGTCCTTAATTCATGATAGTGATCCTAATCTGGACGTGTGAATACTGTAAATCTCACTTTGTACTGATTTATATGGTGAAACTAACTTCCTATAAACAATCATGTTGCACCATATTGATATTAAGATGAATCAGAATCCAGTTTCTTAAGTGTACTGAAATATGCTCGATAGATTTGTATGGCGTGAAGGATTGCTATACTTGATTGGATGAAATGAACCTAGTGCATGAAAACAATATGAGCATGGCCTTTCAGCTCTAGCTGTTGGAACATGATTTCCATCAATTGGGACATGGATGCGGATATCTTCCAAAGGATCACTCAAGCTCGGTTTCATGTTGCTGATCCTTACTTTATGGATGCGTTCATCATTGCGTCTTGGGGCATATGGAAGCAGCGAAATGATAAAATTTTTAGGTCCATTCCTGTAAATCTTAATGTTTGGAGGGAGGGGTTCCTTGGGGAATTCCTCCTGCAGTCTTTTAGAGTCAACGAAAGTCATCGGTCAGGTTTTCTAGCTTGGAGGGATAGGCTTGCTGCCTTTTTCTGATTTTTGCTTTGCTGGTTTCTCGCCAGCTTTGTATTCTCCTTGTTTTGTTTTCCTCTCTTGGTTAATATATCACAGCAGTGGCCTCCTCTGCTGTTTCTCCGTTCAAAAAAACAATATGAGCATGGCTCACAAAGGAATGCTAGAAAATCTTCTTATGACTAGTTCAAACTTCAAGCTAATAACAATTCATATTGCAGACAAAATAAAATCTTCACAAAATATATTTGTAAAACTTTGCTAGTTATCAGAAGAGTAAATTGCACCAAAGGTCGTCAAACTTGCTAGTCATGTACATTAGGTCTTTTTACTAAATATTATCCTAGCATGAACTTGCTTAACAGAGCCAATTAGGTCCATCCATAGGTTAAATGAAGGAAAAAATTGAATGGCAGGTGCTGAACTAGTAGAACAAGTTTGAGGTCCCTAATTAGCAGAGGTAAGTACCCTTAAGGTCGCCACCATGCTCTGCCATGTCATTTTTCTGCAGTGTTCCCCTAGGCAGAAGGCCGACGGATGGTGGCTCCCTAGCGCCTAGCTCGCCTAGACACCGCCTAGGCACCGCCTAGTTGCCCGAACAGAACTAAAACCGCGGGTGAGAGAAGGAGGTGGAGAAGAAAAGGAGAAGAGACAGAAAAATCACTTGACTGGAGGATGGGCCTAAGCGGTACAATTATGGAAGTTGACGGGACCTGCCAGACTAAAATAGAGCTTTAAGAACCTTAGTGACACATCTCGGCAAGTTTGAGGACCTTTGCTTCAGTTTTAATTTTATAAGTATAGTGAGAAAAAAACTGAGCTACTGCTTACTAAATGGTAGTTATGCATTTCATTGTCTAAACAAATACTAGGTTACCTGCTCTTTCTTGAAAACTTAACTGAAATTGATTGCTGTATTCATGGCAAACAGTAAGATGGTGCTTGAGACTGTATGTACTTGCTACTTCTTTTTTGAGATAACACACCCAAAAAAAAATCATTCTGCACGAGTTACTTGGAACATGTTTACTCAATAATAGAGTTAGTTGATCCATTAGTTGATCCTGTGGAGTACTGAGCAAGTGAATTGCATGAAAATAGTCTCATTACTCGCCTCTATGTTTCCAACAAGTACTTCTACCAGTTATATGTATGTTCATATGTGAATATACTTCTGCACAGTGCAAGGCTGCCTTCTGTAAGTACTGAGCAAGTGAATTGCATGAAAATAGTCTCATTACTTGCCTCTATGTTTCCAACAAGTACTTCTATCAGTTATATGTATGTTCATATGTGAATATACTTCTGCACAGTGCAAGGCTGCCTTCTGTATACGTATTTAATGGTCCAACATGTACTGTGACAATCTTCCATGGAATATCACCCTAATCTTGCTAGCCCTATCTATGATCTCTTTATTGCAATGCATGCTAATAAACACACTCTCTTGGCATATTAGGTTGGCGTCATTGGAAATTTGGTTCATTCATCCCCAAATATCAAGAAAGAGGTTCTTAATGCAGGGGCCCTGCAACCGGTAATTGGATTATTAAGGTATGATCAACATATGCAGTTTAGGATCATAATTTTAAAGTTTAAACTATATTTGTAAAGAATTTTATGCATATTGCTTATTGTATATATTTGTTGAATCTGCTCATACTGCTGATAACTCAAATTCTATATATATATTTTAGTTCTGCATGAGAACGTTTGATATTTTGAGTTACAATAATAATGACTGCATGCTTTATTGAACATGCCTTATAATTAATTACTGTGAAGACATGACTGTACATGTGTTTCTGAATGCTCATTAACTTTGCTGCTTTAAATTGAGAAGAATATGCTGATTATGATCTTTTGATTGTTTTGAGTATAAGCTTGGGCATAGCAAATTATCTTCTAATCCAGATTTATATCCTTCGTATTCTATAATATCATCCCATTCAAATGAGAAGGCATTTTATTATCCTTTCAATCTCATTAAAGTGTATGAGGATTTGATATTGCCCCGAGTCAATGCTCTCCTACCCATTACAAGAACCTCTGCTTGACCTATGAAATGCTTATTTTCTTTTGCAGTTCCTGCTGTACGGAAAGCCAAAGGGAGGCTGCTTTATTGCTAGGGCAGTTTGCTTCGGCCGACTCTGATTGCAAGGTGCTTGATGATGCTTCGTTCGTTGCTAGCCTCTTGTTTTAATTCTTTTGTGATGAGTGATGGAGTGGAAGAGCAAGAAACAGGATCATAGTACTTTTCCCCTAATATAAAACTTTTATGCGAGAAATATCATTGATGTACTATATGGTACAAACTTAAGGCATTGTTATGCGAGTTATACTTACTAAATATTTTATTGCGCACGATAGAGAGTTGGAAATGTAGAATTCAAGGAATGGTTAATCAAAAGAACGCAGAATGGTGTTTATTCAGCCATTCCTTTCTAAACATTTTATGCATATATGTGTGTTTTACAGGTCCATATTGTGCAAAGGGGTGCAGTCCGACCACTAATTGACATGCTACAGTCAGCTGATGTCCAACTCCGGGAAATGTCTGCTTTTGCCCTCGGGAGGTTAGCCCAGGTTAAAATTTTCATTCTATTCTCTTGTTGTACTCAATAATGGTATTCTGATCGTTTATGTTTGTCATCTAGTTTTACCGTATGTGAAAGAAGGTAAGGTTTGGAAGAATAGAATGATTTCCATTGATACAGGAAGGTCATACATATAGACAGGAATTAACACCATACATGGTAATCTATCTCTAGGTATGGAAACTATCACCTAATTTGGTACAAACAGATGGCAGTGCATGCGCCAGCCAGGTATGGCAAGAGGGGATATGGCGCAGCCCTAATTAGGCGCCTGTCCATATATGGACATGCTATAGATGGTAGTCTAACAGTATGTATTTTAGGCTAGTATACTATAGCAGTGACAAAAACAACATTGACAATGCTTATTCCTCTTATAATCACCTGATATAGCACTTTGTCAAATTTGCTGCTTCCCTCACTTGTTGTGTTGATGTCAACTTCATGTTGGGATTACAATTTTGATAGTATGTTTAGGGCAAAATTTGTAATAAGTGCATGCTCTTGAAAGAATTGGCACAAGATTGACCACAGGTTAGGTATAATGCACCATTAATAATTGAAGTAATGCAGCTCATTCTCCATATAGGCAAAGTTTTCAGAATTAATTGTTGAGCCTTTCAAATGTTGGTTGCATAGATTGTTGCTTTTGTCTGTGTATATGCTTCTCTACTGTATCCACTATCCTACGATGAGTATTGAGTAACCCTGCCTATTTTAGCAAAGCCCTTGAACCTGTGCGTTTGGAAATGGTCCTGAGGGAAAGCCCCCCATTTCACTAGCAGATTCTTGCAGGGTAACAACATGGATGCTGTTGATGTGCATGATGGAGTCACTTGTGCAAAATACATCATTCTTAGAACAAAACTGCATAAGATTATCTGACTGGTTTTACAGAATATATGATCCCCATGTAATCAGACTATGGTAAACTGCAGTATTACAGATTTCTGTACTCAAATAAAAATACCAACATCTTAGAATGGTGACACTAACATCTATGGTCTACATTAGCCAAAGGCCTCCATTTGTACCCTGGTGTTGCTGACTCGCTAGTTTATAATGTTGGATATATTATTTTTGCCTACCAATTCTTATCCAGACACCATAAAGCACAGTCTGTACAACTTAATGTTAGTGATCGAGAGTCCACATATTGCAGACACAGGCCAAGCTATTTCCTTTGCAAAGTCCTCCTATGCTCTACACTCCTCAAAGATGGGATGGAAAATCAAAATAGTTGCCAATTAGTTTTAGTTTTGTATCTTTTGTGTTAGTAAAGGCTAGCCCTTTTTTAACTGCCACTTTAGCTTAATTGTAACCTGTATGGCCAATTTGAGAGAAAGTCATTTGTTTCCCAGGATACACATAACCAAGCAGGTATTGCATATAATGGTGGTTTGGTGCCTTTATTAAAGCTTCTTGACTCAAAAAATGGGTCTCTGCAACATAATGCTGCATTTGCCCTTTACGGAGTTGCGGACAATGAGGTAATTCATGATTATTCGAACAAAAGGGTAACCCATAGTTCTGTCCACTTAATAATTTCATGTTTCTTCTGAAAAGGGAATGAGCTCATGTTCCTTTTCATTGTTTCACGTAAGGTCTCTCTTACTTCAATGTCTCGAAATAAATGACTACGCTTTCTTCTTATAGGACTTTGTCTCTGACTTCATTAGAGTAGGAGGTGTCCAAAAGCTGCAAGATGGAGAATTTATTGTCCAGGCACGTCAACCATCATAGTATATATTGCTTAATTTTTTTGTAACTGAGTTTGATTAAGTTATTTTCAAGTTCAGGCAACAAAGGACTGTGTAGCTAAGACATTGAAGAGGTTAGAGGAGAAGATAAAAGAACGAGTACGTTGTGCTACCATATTTTTTTCTTTATTTGCCATGCTGTAGTATTTAGTTAGTTGGTTCCCATGTGATCTATTACAGGTGTTAAAACACTTGGTTTATCTGATGAGAGTAGGAGAAAAGTCTGTGCAGAGGCGTGTTGCTCTGGCTCTGGCACACCTCTGTGACCCTGGAGATCAAAGAACAATTTTTATTGATAATAATGGTATGAGCAATTTTACATCCACCAAAAATTGTTCCCTTTTGTTTCTGTTGCGTTTTGTACTTCATGGATTAAATTCTGGGTTAACTCAGGTCTTGACTTGCTTCTTGATCTTCTGGTTTCGGTGAGCATGAAACATCAACAAGATGGTTCAGTAGCACTGTACAAATTGGCCAATAAAGCTGCACCGCTCTCTCCCATGGATGCTGCACCTCCATCTCCAACACCGCAGGTTAGGAAAAAGGGTGATTTTTTTTTATCCAGCTCAACTTTGGCTTATTTACTCTATTAAAGTGAATATAATGGCTTTATAAGCTGAATGTGGTGCGTTATGCAAAAGATCTTCACAATGATAAGAAATACAATGAACTTGGATTTTATTTTGTATAATCAATGTGGAAAGGCCTATTTGTCAAACAAAAGGGCCCAAAATAGTATAAATCCATGCATAGTTTGAACACAACCAAACCAGCCAAATGTTGCCTGATAATCAGGTTGGATTTTTTTTATAGACAGGTAAATCATGTTGGATGCTTGGATATATTAAAAGAAGTAAATATATGACATAGGTTCTGGCTTTTTGCTAACTCTAGGGCGTCCTAAGACTAGTTAAATATAAACTGTTTAGAAAAAGGTAGCATACTGTGATAGTTTGTAAGAATGTGCAATATATCTTCTACAACTCTTGCAATATTTCATTAGAGCTACTCAATGTGAATATGAACAGCTAAAATTTTAATGCTAATTTTGAGTTGAAAATGCAGCAGCAGGTTAAGTAAAATATCAAGTAATATATGCTTAATGCTTGTATTGATGTTTTGTCATGTTATTTTATTTTTGTTCTGTAAAACTTTTTTTTACCTATTGCAGCATTTCAGTTGAACTGCCCAACAATTTTCTGCACTCTCCTACATTTAGTTAATTTAGAACAGCCTATGCTTCGTAATTTTCATATAAGGAGCTGTCATCCTATTATTTGGTATATCATTCCAACAATCGAGTCATCTGTCAAGGCCCTGCATATATGTTCTTCGTAGTCCAGTGGTTGACATTGCCATGTCTTGATCTTGGTGTCAGACCTCACTGTCCATCTTGATCATGGTATTGGTCCTAATGCTGTTGCCATCAAATTTTGACAATAGTTTTCCTCATGGGGCACGTAAATTGTTTCAGGCATCTGTCATAACTACAAATATAGACGTTGCCTCATCTCACAAATTGAAATAGCAGCCTCATCTGAGTCAATTTGACACATCTCTTTGTAGTCATTGGCTCACTGCTATGTGTGATTTCCATTTCATGTCTTTTAGGATGTGCACACACAGCTTTCCCCTTTCTGCGCTAGCCATGCATTCATTTCCATTGTTGGGAATGTGTCACACAAAACTGTCAATTTTTTTTTTGAGAAATTTTGTCAGACATGATCCAAGAGAGTTATTAGCAAGATTTGAATTCACCTAAGAGTTTGTTTTGTGTGGACTTCTCTGAATTATTTTTTCCTTAAAAAGCGTGGCACGTGCAACCTGTGGGATACAGATATTCTGTCATCTGATTTTATACTGCTTGGCAGTCTGTTCCTAATAATAGTTGCAGGCTTTAGCTTGCCCTATCCTGGATTTTTTTAACAAGGTTTCCCAATAAACCCTAATTTGTGCAATCCTGGACCAAAAAGATATAATACTGAGGATTTGTCCACCCATAATTTTTGCTATCACTGTTACTAAGTATATTTTCCATTGCAGGTTTATCTTGGTGAGCAATATGTCAACAGTTCAACACTTTCAGATGTTACCTTCTTGGTGGAAGGTTGGTAGTATTTCTGGACCCTCCTGTCATCAGATGTTACTTTCAGATAATTGCTGTTTTTTACGCTAGGTCCGAGATGAGCACATTCCCTGTCACCCTGTGTTTCGCAGGAAAGCGCTTTTATGCACACAGAATTGCTTTGCTTGCTTCTTCGGATGCATTTCGTGCAATGTTTGATGGAGGATATAGGGTGAGCATTGGCATAGCATAATATTCATTTACTGGTTGGAATAGTTGATAAATCCCTGTAAATATTTTGTCGGCTTTCAAAGAACCTCACTATATATCTTAAATGATGTTTTCCTAACCAGGAAAAGGATGCAAGAGACATAGAAATTCCAAATATCAGGTGGGCTGTGTTTGAACTCATGATGAGGTCAGTCAGTGAGCTTTCTTACTTGTATGGTTCCATATATCTGCATTTTTATTGGTTCCATTTTTATTGGTTCCTTTTCTTTTATGGGTCAATGCCTGCTAAACTGAAGTTTGAAAACATCCTATCTGGTTTATGCAGATATATCTATACAGGGTCAGTGGAGGTAACCAGTGATATTGCTCAGGATGTTCTTAGAGCTGCTGATCAGTATCTGTTAGAAGGCCTCAAACGCCTCTGTGAATATACAATTGCACAGGTGATTACCAAAGTTACTCCTAAGTTCTTTGTTTAAGCTGCCGGTTACATCTGACTAAATACATATTTTGCCTTGCAGGACGTGAATTTAGATAACGTTTCTGACATGTATGACTTATCCGAAGCCTTTCATGCCATGTCACTGAGGCATACATGCGTCTTGTTTATTTTGGAGCAGTTTGACAAGATTTGCACCAGACCTGGGTATCTTCTCTCCCTAACAGCCAGACCTAGTGCACTTTAGAAAACAAAATCCTTCTGACTCGCAATTTTGCCATGCAGTTTCCCTCAGTTGATCCAGCGTGTCATCCCGGAGCTCCGCAGCTTCTTTGCTAAGGCGCTAACGCCAACCGACAGGAACTTGCAGCCCTGAGCCCACAGCTTCACATCCGTTGACGCCGCCATCATCTGACAGGTGTTGCTGGAGATCTTGTACAGCTAAAATTTGTGGCGTCGGACATTGCCACTCGGTGGTATCTACTGTGGGCACATGATGGCCGGGTCCTCAGTTAACATCCGCAACAATGTAACATCCGTCTTTGTTCGATTATTAAACAGTGCTCATCATGGCATAGGTAAGTGGAAGGTTATAGCGAACCGGTTGTTACTTGTTAGTCAGGTGTCAGGCCAGCCTCGGCTGGGACAGGTCTAGTTTGTTGGCCTCGGCCGAATTTGTCGGTCTTGGCATATTCACCGAGTTTAGGGTCACTTGCAGTTCTTCACAGTTCCGTGTTTGCCCGTGTTTTTTGGGGGGTAAGCTCGACCGGTGTAATGTAATGCTGCAATTGCAATTCAGTGTCCTTCGTGTTGTTAACACCTAACAGTGCGGAAATGTTGATCGGTTTGGCGTCCAACTTGGCATGGACGATGGAATGTGGAGGCCACCCGGCCTTGCCTGAGGTCGGAGGACATGGACAATTACGGGAGTAGGCGCCGTAATCTCGTCATCGGCGACTTCCGTTTTGCGGGATCTCCTGTGCCTTGCGTGCTGTTCCTTTGGATCTGTTTGCTTGTGTATCCGACGGCTGGGACCAAGGAAGAAGGATTGACTGACTGCTGAGCTCCACGATCCAACGGCTGGGGCCTAGGAAGAAGTTTGTTCGATGTATGCGTCTACTGTTTTAACATTCGGAGAAACAAATTTCACCAGTTTGCTACTGGCTGGGGCACATTATAGAAATGTTTAGTTATTTGATTCCCTCATCTCTCTCTCTCTTTGCAAAAATAGCTCCATCTTAAAAAAATTGCAAAAAAAAAAAGTGCTACAGTTAGCACGGAACCTTGGCTAGGTGTCATTCCTTGCGCATTCCGCGGGGAGGGCGGCAAATAAGTGAACAGTTCCACATTAAACCTACTGATTCTGAATTTACACCGGTTCCCTCCTAAATTTCCGTGTCCGGATCAGATGCATGGTTGTCGGTGTGGGCCCCGCGACCAGTCTGCCTCGCACTTGGCTAATATTTTTCTTTCCGACCTGGCAAGTATTGCATTCGTAAACGTATTTTGTACTTCAATCAAGCCATATGTACAAATGATCAAATTATCCTTCTTTATTAGCTTACTTATTGCTTTTAGATGTTCTATGTTACTCTATTTTATAGCATTAAATAACATTATGTATAATAAATAGTAGGAGGTATGCAAAGAAAAAATAGTTAAAAGTTATCTCGAAATTATAGGATGATATATATTTTAAAATAAAATACATAATTTAACCAAAAAGCAATTTTTATATGTGCAAAAATACAAACCCACTTTATATGCGCATAAGCATAAACCTACCTTAAGACATTTTAGTAATGCCTTGCATATCAAGTTTTATTTTTCTCTCCTCTCTTTCTTCTTAACCTTTAGAGTTCTCTTAATAATCAGAGAACTTTTCTGTTTTTTTACTTTTATGTGTGTACTTTCTTTGTGTGCTCAGTTCTTTTCACTTGTCTTATGGCTGTGCATATATATATAGTCAGTCATTAGACAAGCTAGGGACAA
Organism: Guadua angustifolia; assembly: GCA_036346375.1. Taxonomy (NCBI): domain Eukaryota; kingdom Viridiplantae; phylum Streptophyta; class Magnoliopsida; order Poales; family Poaceae; genus Guadua; species Guadua angustifolia. The sequence continues at coordinate 21,912,566 of CM070508.1, forward strand.
ACTTCTTCGTGCCGAAGCCAACCAAAAGCTTTCATTTAATATCCATTAATGAACAAAACCGAAACTTTAATATCTATTTAATGACTAAAACTGATGCATGCATAATAGGCGCAACACCAACTCTTTCATGCTAAGCATTTGCCCAAGAAACTGTAGGCTTTAATTTTCAACACTAGATATCATTTAAGTAGGCTTCAATTTTCAGCACATATGAAACTGAAGCACCATGCAAATTATTTGTTACATTTTTAAAGAGAGAGGAGAGGGAATTACACCTATAAGTTCTAGTCTAGCAACCATCACACTTAGATCTTTTTATTATGAGAACTTTAATGTAATTTATATGGGTCATATTATGTTAGAATAATTTAACAGAGCATACATCCATGCTTAATTTTTTTCTTCTTTAAAAAAAAGTAGTGCTTTGTGCTCTTCCAAAACTAGACTATATAAATCGTTAAAACCTTGAAACACCCCAAAATTTTCAAAATTTAGCTTTATTTATTTATTCGGATTTTATTTGAATTTTTTTGGAATTTATCTGATTTTATTTGGCTTTCTCTTGTTTTCTTTCACTTTCGGGAAAGTTTCCCTTTTTGGCCACCTTCTTCATTTGGAAACCTTCTTCTTTCGGCCTTGGCCCGATTTTCCTTGGGCTGCTTCCTTCCCTTGCGTCGGCCCAGCGCTTGCTTCTGCGTTCTTTTTCCCACGCCATTAAATTCCCACGGTCCGCGTCGCCTCCTCCCCTTGTCTTCTTCCTCGCGCGTTGCTGTGTCCGGTCCGAGCGCCGCGCCACCGTCCCGTCGCGCCTCGGCTACACCGCTCCCGTCGCCCATGCCCATAAATCCACTTTTGACCGCCCTTGTAATCCTCATTGATCGGAATAGCGTTTACGGTCCCCTCGCTGTCCTCGAAAACCCGGTGTCATCTCTCTCCTCCCCGGCCTCTCCTCTCTCCTTCGCGTCAGGCTATAAATAGCCTCGCCTGCGCCCCCATTTTTGTCGCCCTGAGCCCGCAGCGCTCTTCTCTACCTCCCCCGCCAACCCATTTCACCTCCAGTCGTCTCTTCGCGCCGCACCGAGCTTTTCTTCCCCGGCTCCGGTGCCCACTCGCCGCCCCATCTCTCTGCTCACCCTCCCGCCCGTTTCTTCCCCGATTTGGGTTCGCTGTGAGTTCCTCCATCTCCCCCGCCAACCCATTCCACCCCTAGAGCCCTCCTCCGCCCGCGCCCGAGTCTTCTTCTTCCTCTCCGGTGCACTCCGCCGCCGCACACTCGCCCCCACTCCTTCTCTCGCTGCCAACTGTAACATACCGTTTTTGGATTTTCTTGAACTCAAATTTTTAAATCCGAGCCCGTGAAATTTTTCTTGAATTAAAATCAGCTTAAGTTGAATTTTCAAAAGTTTAAAAAGGATTTAATTTGAATAATCTATAACTCAAATTAATTATTTATCATTTTTATTGGGTTTCTTGTGCTTAATTTGATTTTTATGCATTTTTGGAGATTTTTCCGAACTTATTTGCTATTTATTTGGATTTATTGAAGTCATTTGGATTTTCTGGTATTTCTTTTAATCGGAAACCATTTTAAATTCTATTTCCTCTCCGTGTGGGCCGAAACTACTGTTCTTCCGCCGGCTCACTCCCGTTTTCCTTTCCGCCCGGTCCGTTTCACCGTCGCACGGCCCGTTTCCAGCCCAAGCCAACACAGCCGAAAACCCTAGCACTCTAAGCGCTGATCTCCGATCCAACGGACGAAATCGGCGCCGCCACCCCGGCCGAATCCAAACCCTAAACCGCACTCGCGCCTGGCCGTTGATTTCCAATCCGACGATCGACAACGCGCCACGTCGCCCGAAAACCCCGCCGCCGCCCGCACAGTGCAGCCACCCGACCAACCTCGCTTTCCGTGCCATTTGCCGCAACCCTAGGCTATTTAAGCGTGCGCCGCATACCTCCCGAGGTTCGCCACCTCGCGCCGCACCCGCCGGCCTTACCCACACCTCCCGTGACCTCTCCGTTCCGCCGCAAGAGCTCGCCGAAGTTGCCGTGCGTGCCCGAGCCTTCTCCGCCGTTTTCCTCCACCTCCGGTGAGTCTCCGCCGTATTTCTTGGCACCGTTGAGTTCCTCTCGTCACCCTCTTCCGGATTTCCTAACTCTTCCGTTCGATCCGACGTTCTTCCGTGGATTTGCTCGTCGTCTTCTCCAGCGCCGGTGGACTGCGCCGCCGCTTCGCCGTCGAGTTCTCCCCATCAGTCAGAGCCGTCCGATCGTCCATCTACGGCCGGATCTGCGTCAACATTTCCCACAGTAAGCCTTGGAGCCCAGACTGCTGAATCATTTCCACGTTGATGTCTTGTCATCTGCCACGTCTTGCCATGTCTGCGCTAGGTCACCACTACACGCACATGTGTCACCGCGTCCGCGCCACCTCACCGCCACCGTACGCGTTAGATCTACGTGTTCGCCGCGTGTGCGCCACTTGTGCGCCACATCAGCCCTAGTTTCCCGTGTGGCTGCCACATCTGCGCCAGATCACCGCTACACCATACGTGTCCGTCCCCGTCATCGCCACACGTTCACCATGTCAGACCTAACCTGCCATGTGTCCGCCACGTACACGCCACGTCATTATGCCACATCACTATCTCTCACACATGTCACCGTGAACTTCCTCGGTGAACTTAGTGCACCGTGAGCCGAGTCTATGACTCGTGGGGCCCGCATGTCAGCGGTACTGCTTTCATTTTCTTTTCCGATTTATTTCCGATAAATCCGAAATTCAACCAATCACAAGTCGCCACGTGTCAGCCCTATTGTATTTCCTGATTTTCTCCCATTTAAACTTCGGAAGCCCCGTTCTCCTCCGTTCGAACTCCGATTTGAACGATTCAAATTTATAAATTCATATAAAATCAAGATCTATCTGTTGGTGTCATTTTTATGAATTTTTGGATTTTATTTATTTCTTGCCTCGATTTGCGTGTTTCGCGTGTAGCGACTTGTCGGTTGAGCGAGAGGAGCATCCAATGGAGGTAGCAAAGAAGGAGAGGTTGAAGGCAAGTCTCCCTTGACCATATTGAACCCAAATTTATGAAATGCTATTTTGTGTTTAAATTATTGCATGCTTATTATGTGCGTATCATACTTTAAATACTGTTTCAATGCTTAGCTATATTCCAACTTTGTTATGCCACATTGATATTCAACTTGACAACCTTTGACACCTTAGGAAAACTAATTACTGTAATTAATGGTAATCATTTTATTAAGGGAACGGTAGAAAATGCTTAGCCATGCTTAATCACGTCGGTACCTTACCATTATGGAAATGATTTCATTCTTGATTCAAAATGAATTGTGAAAATTATGGCAATTGATGTTGCCGGTATTAATTTGAAATTAAACATGAAAAATGATTTAGACCGGGGCGGATTGGTTGTATGGCGGGTGCGGGATGCACAAAATTTTTGGAATGTGATTGTCCGCCCTAGTCAATTAAGGACCGGTCGTGTGTTACCATGGGCCATGCTATACAGTACAACCACATGTCTATATGGGTACGACCTGGCTAAGTAATTTGCATGTATCGTTATTTGACTTTGCCAGTGGGCTGTGCGGGTTTGTCGGGACGGCACTTGCAAGGCGCAAGAGGGGGCTTCTGGACTGGGCGGAGGTAGCCCTACCAGCGGTGAAACCTTAGCGGGCGGAGTCGGTAGCGGTATATGCATTGTAAAGGCCTTGTCATGATCTCCCTGCCGGCATACCAAAGGAAGTGTGTCAATAGCTTGGCGCAAAGGGTTGATCATGTCGTGTGGGTAAAGTGTACCACTCGCAGAGTCTTAAAACTACTTGAGTAGTTGTGCTTACGGACAAGGGCAAGCGTGGAACGCTTTCACATAGTAGATTTTACGGTTTTGGTTTTAAATGGAAAAATGATGATTTGGTTTGAAATGAAAATGTGGTTGGGAATCATGAGCTGCTAGAGCTCCGGAAGTTTAGATTGGCGGCTAGAGCCAACAGTAGTTGGAACACGGAAAAAAATTGTTATACTTCAAAGTTATTTAATTATGTTATTTACATTTTGGTAAATCTTTGCTTTAAGAAATTATTACTTGTATTTCCTTTAAATTTCGCTTTATGCAAATGAGCCATGTTATGCCTTCCTTTGTTTAAGCCTTGCATTTAGTTAATTGCATTATGTTTCCAAGGCTTGCAGTATGTTGCATACTCACCCTCGCTTTTATTATGGGGTGCTTATTCCATAAAGCAGATGATGGGAGAAGGGTGAACAAAGAGCACTGTGATCCACCGTTCGACATTTGTCTTTGAGACTTTGAGGAAGAGGACGACTCGATCTTCTAGGAGCGCGCACGGTCGGTTGCTGTGGGCTAAGCGATTGGCTCTTTTTGTTCTGCATTTCATTGCTACTTTTACACTTGGTAGTAAGGCTTCATACTTGTAATAATGTGATGATGTTGTTACACTCTTTTGCTTATCTTGTTATGAACTTTATGATATGTACGTGTTATCATCATTTGTATCTTTGTGTCGCTTAGTTGTTCTCGACTAGCGGTTGAAACACAGGAGGGTTCGGATTTGGTAATCTGAGTCCTTACACCAACCCGGCCCCACGCGCTAGCCTTCTCTTGCCCACTCACCGCCACTCGAGCCCGCCATCGGTCACCAAGACTACTCCCTACTCCCTCGCACCGCTTGCTGGTCGCTCGATCTGCGCGCATGGTGTTGGCTCATTGCTCGTGGGCACTTTGCCCATGGGCCTCCTCGCCCACACCACGTGCGCGTGCCTAGGCCGTCGTGGGCCAAGCATCGCCGGGCCGTGCGCAGTACTGTGCGGTCCGAGTCAAAATTCCATTTTCGATTTTACAGATTTCAGTTTATTAAAAATCTGAAAAATCAAATAAAAATCCAGAAAATTCCCAAAAATCCAAAAATAGCCCAAAAATACATATTCTTAACCAGTTCGAGCCGCTGAGTCCAAAAATGACCTCCGTTTCGCCATACTAAGTCCAAAAAATTCCAAAAGTGCCCCTAAACTCTGTTCCAGCCATTTTCCTCTCTGATTCTTTTCCGTTTTTCCTTCTTTAGTTGTTTTTGTTCGTTTATTTATTGGTTGTGTTTTCCCGCGCTAGATCCGACGTCGAAGCATCCCTCAGAGCGAAGCTCAGAGCCAGAGCAGTTCTTGGAGCCATGTTTGGAGCAAGCGTCGTTCGAGACCAGACACGACATCGACTACTTCCCTTGAGGAGAAACCTCGACCCCGTAAGGCAAGCCACACTCCTTGAACATGTTGATCCCATTATTCCGTATAATTATTGTATGTACGTAGTTATTGCATTTGTCTGTATATAGAGTAGAAATCTAAAAAGGAGCTAATTTGGAAAGACTTGATTAGTTAAACCCCCCTCTTGTTAAGACCATGTTGATTACGCCATATTCAATTGTTAACCCTAGGTTATCATTAATAACCACCATAGGGTAGCTAAAATAATGATCATTACATTTTTGTTATTCAAAAACCCCTAGGTCTTCACTCGGGGTGCGCTTTTAAAAACCTACTACGGTTTGGGGGACAGTATTGGGCGGACCACAGGAGGTGGATGCTGGCCCAATCTCCAAACTGATGACAAGCCCAGTGTGGTGTGGAAAGGGTACAGGAGGTACCAGTGGTGCGGTGTGTGTCGGGTTGTGTTTTCGGCAATTAAGGATCAACCCCTGGACAAGGTAAATAACTCAGTCCTCTCTCAACCACAAGTTGGGTCGGTCAGTTATGTTGTCTTGATCCACGTAGCCCGGTATATTGTCTTTCCCCTTGGAATGCCTACAGGTGGATTCCCATTCTCTGTGGAGGAATGGATAGCGTTTTGGTTTGGGGTGGAACGGAATGGTGCGGCCATTCGGCGGTTTTCACAATAGTAGGTTTCCTCAGTCGGTCAGATCGTGCCGCCCGCCTTGGCCAGTGGGTCCTGAAGGCTGGGAATTTGCACCGCCTACTGGGTAGGAGCTAAAGAGGGGAAATTCAATGAAAGGTTATGTTAATCTCGGTCCGGCCGCATGCATAAAAGTTGCATGTTGTTCTCGAGTGGCATCAATGACCGTAGATATCTTGTGGGTAAAGTTGAGTAGCTCTACAGAGTGATCTAAATGGTATTCGAATACGCCGTACTTCCGGTTAATGAAGCTGGGTTAATTTAGGGTGATTCCTGTAACTGAGCTCGAGTAGTTTTAATTATAACTTGTCGTAATCTAGATTTTGCTAATAACTCAGTGGTGGTGTTGTGATGATGATATTGATTGATGATTTTTGTACTATACTTAAACATAAGCTCATGCATCCACCAAATATTTAAACTAGTGCCAATTCCTTGAAACTCCGTGCATGTAATATTCAGAATTTCCGTGTGGTTTGTTGAGTACGGTTGTGTACTCACCCTTGCTCCTAATCCCCCTTTTAGATTTCAATGAAGCTGACAAATTCCAGAAGAACGTAGATGGCGATGATACTTGGTTTGTGAAGGCCTTGATCTATCTGCTCAAGCCTTTCCTGCGGGTGTTTTGGTAATGTATCTGGTGCCAACCGCACCTTTTGTAAACTCTGGCCGTTAGGCCCTTAATTTATCTATAAAATATTCGCATTTGTTTTTATGTCTGGCAATGTACACTTGGTTACCTACAGCTAAATTCCTGGGTAGCTGTGAAGGTATTTATATGCACCCCCTGAAAAGGGCGGTCCATTACAAACCTTATGATCAGTAGTGAAATGGCAAGCAGTTGCAAATTAGAACCTCAATTGGCTTTAACTTTTTTTAATATTAGTGTATACTATATTATCACATGGACCGTAACCTAAAATTTTTGCCCTAAGGAAGTAAAAGGACTCTAGCGAGTCATATAACCAAGGTTGTCACGACACGGGTCGTAAGATCATACGATCCCATGGAGCCGGAATGACACGGATCGATATATGGACAAGAATTTGATAGACTCATGATCTGGAGGTAGTATCATATAGAATCAGGTAGGATCATTACAATCGTGCTTAGGATTGGGTAGAATCATGACCCTAACAACAAACTATATCAGCATATAGTTTTTGGCATTACCTATTACTAATTTAAGTAATAATAGTTTAATTAGTTTGCTTTGTTTTGATCTTTACATGTTATAAGGTAAAAAGTATTATTATTAACATATTGGACTTTTAAATGATTAATTTATAGAAGAAAATAGTTAAATAAGATTAAAAATAAGCTTAATTGAATGTAAAATGAATAAGTGTACCCAAATTTACAAAATTTAGTTCAAAAATTCAAAATATGTACTATAGACTTGCATATTTGAAAACATAATTTATTATTACGCAAAATATATGTGCTTTTAAAATTTCGAAAGAATCGTGATTCTACGATCCGATTCCGTCAAATAAACCTAGGATCACGATACTACAACTTTGATCACAACTGTAGTATTTAATTTCGTACTCCCTCCAAAAGGAGACCAAGGAGCACGAGACCAAGAGCTAGAGCCTAAAGTCCTCATCCCCAAGCTAAAGCTACATCCATCCACCCCAACAATCTCTTGGAAATTTAACATGGCCTAATGTTAATTTAATTCCATAATTACGTAATAAAAATATTGTACGGTCGAGGAGGCACTAGAGAGGGGGAGGCGCGATTAGGCGGTTTTAAAATTCTCTTTGACTAAAACCGAGTTTATGTGCGGAAGTGTAAATCAAATCGATTTTGCCAATTAAGGTCTAACTCAACTAGTTAAGCTAAGTGCACCAACAAGGTTTGCAAGCCTAGGATGATAAGCAAGCAATTCAATTTTAGGAATGTAAATTACAAGAATATAAATAAGCAATAGAAAGCAAACCAAAATATGACACACAATTTTTTTTACCGTGGTGTTCGGAAACTTGCCAGTCTCCCCTAGTCTATGTTAAGGTAAGCCCAAACGAATTAGATTGGCTACACCAATTAAGCCAAACACCTCGAGTCTACTAGTAGTAGCTCTTTCCCTCTCGGGTAGGTGAGCTCTAACTTTTGCAACACAACGGACCTTCTCACAAACTTCTTGAGAAAATCACCAGACCACAACACCTCCACGCCATCTAGGTATCGGCAAACACCAAGAGTAATAAGCTAAGTCTCTTGCTTGACCCTCACCAAGTACAACACATACATAAGTGGATAGTCAATCCACCTCTAGAAGTAAAATTTGCAACTAGAGACATTTCTTCTTGCTTATAAGGTACAACACATGCACAATTGAGAGGAAAAACTCACACTAGCTCAAAAGAATCAAATGAAATGCTAAAACATCTCACACACAAGAAAATCTAGCTCAAATGACCATCAAATCTATCAAGGATTACTCTATAAACTCTCGAAGCTTTGCTCTCAAATATATGCCTCAAAAGAGTGTAAGAGCTGCTACAAAAACCTACATATTCAGCCTCTTTTTTACCCCCTCAAAAAATCTAGCTGTTTGGCACAAAATCATTTGAAAAATGCAAATTTAGAAATTCCTAATTACCCAATTTGGACAATCTCAATGGTCACAAATCCATATGGCATCCAGCTATTGTAGAGGGAAAATTCGGACATTTTGAATTCACCAATGCAGACATTTCGAATTTTCAAAATTTGGACATTCCGAATCCTATAATTCAAATCGGCTCTAAAACACATATTCTGCCAAAATATTCTAAAATCAAATTTGGACATTCCTAACACCAAATTCAGACGAATTCACATCACAATCTAAAAGGGATCATAACTTTTTTTACTCTAAAGTCCGATCTAAGTGATCTTGGAATCTATGAAAAGTTTATCTAGAGGGCTACAACTTCCATCTATTTTCAAGATCTAAGAAATCATAAACATTTTCATAGAACACTAAAACTCCAATGTAGCCACATAAGTCTAAAATCTAATTTCTCGAAATCTCTAGCATAGACTTGATTAAGAGCGTGACTATACAAACTAGCAAGAGTCTAAAAATAATCAACGCATAAACTTCACTAATTTGCAAAACATATTTACAAACTTTAGTCACATGCTACAAATAGTAAGTGCATGAGCTTCAACTATTTGCAAAATACATTCACAAATAATAGCATCATGCAATAGAGAGCTAAAGCAAGCGGGATTGAGGTATCAACACATGATAAAACTCAAACTATTTGATAAAACTCCTAGTTATACTTTTGTCTTGCGCATCCACTTAGAGCTTTTACTTAATAATGACCATCTTTTCTTCAATTCCGGGTACTTGTCTTGTTCATTAACACTTGATAAACTACTTTTGACGAGGATTAAAAGTCTATTTTTCCATATGGGCTCTCATTTCCTAGTTAATCTGTTACTTGACATTAGAAATAGGCTTGCTATGCTTTGGCCCATAATGCATCTGGTAAAAGCCCATCTCTATTCCGAACGATCAGGTCTCTGACTAGTTTAGTCAAAGATGATCAAATCCCAGCTTCACACTGGTCGTCCCCGACCAGTGACAGGGCCATCTAGACTAGCAAATTGGTCGGGAGCAAGTGGTTCTTCCCGCACAGCTCTGCATGTGAACAGTCATATGATAGAAACACATAACTATCCGAAAGTTATCACAAGAAAAGGCATCCTCTGGCGAGAATACACCCGTTAAGCGTCTCTTGGTTATAAGGCACCCTTTCGAAACTCAACTACAGCCCCTTTATCAAGGATAAATTGGAGGACGATCGCACAATTAAGGATCATCTAGCATCAGACAATCACAATCCCGCACGCTTTGTAATAGTATAGATTATCTTGTAATCTAATTTTTCTATCACAGCCGCTTGGCTAATAAAGAAGCAATCCTGTAATTCCATTGTGTCCATTAAATATTTAGGGGCCAACACATAATAAAATTTACGTAAGATCGGTTAAAGGACCCAAGGTCTTGAACATCGACAACCTTCACTTCGAGATCTTATTTATATGCTTATCAACACATTATCCAAAATCTTCATCGTCATTGGACTTAAACTATTTCACCAACTCATGGAAAATATCAGTCCATGACATCCGGTTACTACTAATTACTAAGCACACCATTAATACATAATGGAGGGGCCTAGACCCTTCAATCTCCCTCTTTGGTGATTTATGCCAACCCAATTGCAAATAATTAAATTTAAATCAATATAAGAATATTACAACTACGAAAGATTTATATACTCAAAGGATTTAAAATCCTTGGTATATGTAGAAAAAAACAAATGAATCGATGTTAATGAAACCATCAAACATAGAGTAAACTCCCCCTAAACGTATGCATACGTATATATGAATTGAAAACAATATGCATATATTCAAGTCAAAACTTTTGTGGAGTTCACCCTATATTTTGAATCCAATGAATGCAATAGGATAAAATAATATGACATTGAATGCATACGTTCAACATTTCTATTTTTCCATCCAAGTGAACTAATCAATATCATACTCAACAAAGGAGTTAATATCACATTAGATTTAACAATGTAATGGTGCTTGAACTTACAATATTCCCCTTTTTGGTGGTTGATGACAAATCCATTATCAATAACCACATTTGGATATAAATCAATACTTAGTAGGAATTTAAGCTATTGTACAATATACTTGCATATTACTAAGCAATTCAAGCATTATGCAAATGAGAATGACATGCTTATGAACATGATGTGTGTGTTAGGTTCTAGGTATGAAAGAGATGCTCATCCTCAAGATATGCACAAATCACCCAAATGTGGAAATTTTATCAAAGTTGACAAAAGTTCTCCCCTTTTGGCATTAATCACCAAAAATGCAAAAGAAGGCTAAGCCAAAATGGAGTTGTCGGTGTTTCGTATAACCGGCAAGTAAATTTGTAGGTGCAGGGGTCGCGCGTCCCCTCTCCTTGAATGGTTAAACTAAGGAAATCCCAGAAGTATATTGGTTCGGGTCGAATATCCCTACGTCCAGTTCGTGGTGGTGATGATTATTGCTCTCGGTGTAGCGGACTACAAAGGATTACATGCGAGAGCTAAGGACAGGCCCTTAGCGCTCGTCCGAGTGGAGGAACTCGGGAGGGTGTTCCTGAGTCGGAGGGCTTGAACTGATTTACACGAGCGGGGGTGGATCGGTTGATGTCTGCCCCTCTCCTTGGGGGCCCTGCCTCCCCTTATATACGTGGAGAGGGCAGGTTACACGGGAGTTTTGAAAAAAAAGGTAGGGGTACGCTACGCCCGGGCGTCCCGGTCTTCGGTCTTTGGTGGTTTGACAGATCCCTGCTCATCCCATGCTGGGGTCAGTAGACACAACGGACTGCGCTTCATTGGGAAGGCGCGCACCTGTCCTCCGTGTGCTTGTCAGACGGCGTGACGGGACGGGTGCTTTATTTTGGCGGCCCCTTGGCCACCTAGGGAAGGGGCCACCCGTTATAGTGCGACTGTCACGTTCGACGGGCAGATGACCAGCTCGTTGTCGATCGTCGGCGTGATGGAGGGCGCGGGGTTCAAGCTTGTTGAAGTCTCGGCCCGAGCAGTCGTAACTTCTTGAAGCCGGACCCGAGTTCACTTCGAACTGCTGGGCGCCGGACAGGTTGGTCGGGCCGACAGTGGCGCCTAACCTGAGGCTAGGTCAGAGTCATCTGGGTGAGCTCGATCGGGGCCGGGGATCCTTCGAGATTCCTGGGCCGAAGAGCTGGGCCCAAGATGGCCTATTTGGCATTTCAGCCACTTTTGAGCGACGATCCCATCTGTGAGAGATGGAGATTTTGGTAATACTCTCTCCGGCACTGTGGATCGCTGCCGGCCTTGCTGCCATCGTGTTCGAATGACTAAGAGAAATACGATCTTGAAATAGATGTATACTTTGCTGTGGGGTAACCCTGGTATGAGTATTCGTCAGTAGCCCCCAGGGCCATCCTGAAACGCGTGCGTTCCCGGATGGACCCTTCGTCCTCGGTGGCGCGGTCTCCCTCAACTGGCGTGACGACGCCTCGACTCATCTTTGGAGTTCATCCTTGGAGATGAGGGGAGGCCCTCCTTGTGGAACTTTGGGGTGACTGTTCTGGTTGGCCGAGTCCGTCCGACCCAGTCGTCCGGTCTTGACTAGGTGCGCGTGAGCGCACCCGGTGGGTGTAGCCCCCGTGCCCCCGAGTGGGTCGAAGAGCTGGTCGGGGGGTTACTTTGGTCGGTGAACATCCGTCTGGGCGAACTCTGTGGTCCTGGTTGGACCCGAGCCCCCGAGCAGACCGCCTGTGGAGTCCGACCGACTTGGTCGACTTTGTTTTGTTGGGGTGTGAGCGCTCTGGGTGGAGTGTAACCCGAGCCCCGAGCAGGTTGGAAATCTGGTCGGGGGGTTACCTTTGCCAGGTGAGCCCGACCGACTTTGGTCGGTGCGGATACCCGTGTGCCTCGTGCAAGGTTTTGGTTCCTGAATGCTCATATTTCGTCGTAGCTGGACGCGGTCATGGTCGGCAGGGATGTCCAGATGCCTTCGCGAGAGGTTCTGGTTCCCGGATGCTTGTTTTTCGTCGTAGCTGGATGCGTTAGTAGGGCTGGTTTAACGCCACAGCTAGGCGAAGGGTGTTCGTCCTGAGTCCTCGTCGGGCGAGGCTATCTGCTGGAGGAGAGGCCGCTGTCGGTCCCACGTGTACGCCCCGCCCGCAGGTGTGGGACCTGGAGGGGGTGAGCTAACGCGTGCTCACCATACGTCGGCCGAACACCGTGCTCGTGGAGCTACAAACGGGTTATCCGAGTGGGCCCTAGAGATCGCGCGATCTCCGAGCGGACAATCCCTACGTCGGGTGTCCGACCCGCTGGGGGCGACCCATAAAAAATCTTTCTTTACTCGATCCGTATCGGACCCCGAGCCGTTCGTAACTCGGGGCGCAGCTGGCTGCTACCCTTCGAGGGGCTCCGCGGGAGAGTGTGAAGTATGGTCTCGGACACGAGTCAAGGCGATTGGGTCATCCGCCAACCCAACTAGAGACCCGCCGAGGGTTCGCTTTGGACTCGCTCCTCACTCGTTTTGCCTGTTGGGGGCGGCTAGGGATCTACTTGGTGGGTCTGGCCTTTGAAACCCGCAGCCAGGTCTTGATCGTGAGGCATTCAAGCCCTCTCGCCTCCTCGAGGCCGCTACGGCCCGGTGGGCTTTTCATACCTGCTTCGGCTTAGTCTGAGCCGGTCCGAAAGCGGAGATCGAGAGGTCGCAGGGCGTCCCGCCCGGGGCGATGCCCTGGCGCCTTCTGCTAGTATTTAATGCACGTGCGTAAATTAAACGCGAAGCGAAATGATTGGGAGCGATACGTCTTACCGGTCACGCGGTGTGGCGCTCCGACGGGACAGGCGACGCTTCAACCAAGGCGACGAGCGATCGATCGATGCTTGTCCGGCTGGCGCGTGCTTCGGCAGGTGCCTGCAGATTTGATGTGGCGAGTGCTTGGGTCGAGAGGGTTACTGTTTTCATCCCGCATGTCGGAGATATTGTGGCTGTTGGGCCCCTTGCTCAACCCTCCGGCGGGGAGGTCGGGTTAACGGGCCTCCAGCCACTTCGGCGCCTCCGCGGCCTGCCCAAGCCTTTCTTTGCTACGTCGGTGCAATCAGCCTGGCCCGGAGCCGAAATCGAAGAGCCGCGCCACGTCTCCCTGGCCGAAGCAGCGTCCTCTTGCCCCAACAGTCACGTCGCATTTTAATGCGAGGTGGGAGGCGTGGACAGGACATGTCTAGTCGCACGGGACGTGGAGTTAATGCGCGTGCGGCGCGCCGCCCGGGATGACTTCCGCTTCGACCGCTCCGCCCCGCCCCTATAAATATGGTGGGGGGTGACCACGCATACCACCCTCTTCGTCTTCCTGCCTCGGCTTTGCCCTTCTGCGAGAAAAAGAGGGAGAGGGCCGAAACTCAACTGTCGATGGCGAGCGGAGACGACGGTTGGAGGGCCGGCAAGCGGGAGTCGGCGGCGGACCCCCCGGGGTCGGAGCCCAAGAGGTCACGCTCCGCTGCCGGGTCCTCCATGCGCACGAGGAGAGGAGGGCTCACATTGCCTTCGTCGATCTTCCACATCCGGAATCCTCTTCCGGAGTGAGTTTCTTTGCTTGATTTCGCGATGGTTTTGGATTTTTTGTTGCTGATGTCGAACCGCCTGTTGCTTCTCTTAGCGCCGCCAGTTCGGGTTCTCGCGAACCGCCTGCCGCGCCCGCGTCGGCCACTTTGGCGAGGGAGGTGGACACCACCATCTCCATGACGAGGGCGCGGGCAGCCGGTATGACGGCCGCGCTGGCACGGCTGGAAGCTTCCCTGGCAGCTCAGGCCACAGCGGTCGCCGCTCGGGAGGCGGAGGTGCTGGCCCAGCGGACTCGGGCCCAGGCCGTCGAGGAGGAGCTGGCGAGGGTGCGCGAGGAGGTGGCGGCGCGGCAGACTCGGGTTGACGCCCTCGAGGAGGAGCTTGCCAAGACGTGCGAAGAGGCGTCGTCGCAGCGGGCCCGGGTCGAGGCCGTCGTGGACAACCTCGGCTCGATGTACGAGGAGCGTTTGGCCTCGCTCAAGAGCCTCCTGTCCACGCCTCGCCCATGACCGAGAGCATGGGCGGGGAGCACTGGGCCTCTGGGGGTGAGGTTGCAGGAGCCATTGGAGCCTACCCCGTCGGGGTACGCCTTCCGTCTCACCCAGGCGGCCGACGCTGCCAACCTGCCTCACGCCTTGCGCGAGCGCTCCGTTCGCGAGGGGCGGTCGGCCTCTGTCGCCTGGCGAGTATGCGTCTGGCTTCTGCGCACCGCGACGCCTCCTTCGACCCGATCGCGGCCGTCGCCAGATCGAAGGGGACGCTGACCAAGTACGGGCCAGGGTGCGGCCGGCGGCGGAGAGGGTGGCCGCGCTGGGCGACGTCGCCGAGAGCAGCGACAGTTCTAACGACGACACCGTCGAGGGCGATGCCTGAGCTTAGCTTAGGAATGCCCCAGGCGCCTGTGGCTGGCCTTTGTTTCTGTGTAGTGCATGTACATTCTATGTCGTGGACCTCCGGGACTTTGTTTATTATTTCGCGTTCCTTTTTATGATGAGCACTCGTCGACAACCGTAGCTCTTAGGAACCGCTGGGGTTGTTAGAGCATAAGTCGGAGCGCCAACACTCTGAAGAAAATGCGAAAGTTGCTAGGGGCTTAGCGGCCCGGAGGCGCGCCCTAAATCGACCATGGGTCGCCTTGCACGGGTAGTTCCTTCTCCCGCCAGACACCACTTCGTAGCCATAGCCGCTGGGGCGTAGGCCATAGCACTTGGGTCGAGTGGGTTACCGCTCGCGGGGGACCCGATGGTCAGTTAGGACGTGGGCTTGAGCGAGCGGGCAAACAAGCAGCCCCCAAGTCGTGCGTGAGGGCTAAGGTGTGATCGGCACGCAGTGCTCTGAGTCCAGGGGATTTGACGGAAACGAAGAGAAAGGGGATGAAAATCAAGGATAGAATCTCCTTAACTTCTCGATGTTCCATGCGTTGGGTACAGTGTTGCCATCGGCGTCTTTGAGTCGAAAGGTGCCGGGTCGGAGGACCTCCACAATGGTGAAGGGCCCTTCCCACGGAGGGGATAGCTTGTGCCTGCCAACGTTGGACTGAACCTGGCGCAGGACCAGGTCGCCAACCTCGAAGGACCGCCCACGGACCTGACGATCATGGTAACGCCGCAGCGTCTGCTGGTACTTGGCCGATCGCAGGATGGCCAGGCCGCGCGCCTCATCAAGCTGGTTGATGGCGTCTCGTTGAGCCTCGAGCCCCCGAGCTTTGTCGAAGGCTTGCAGTCTTGGGGCGCCGTACTCCAGGTCAGTCGGCAGAACGGCTTCGGCACCGAACACCAGGAAGAATGGCGCGAACCCGGTCGACCGGGTTGGTGTTGTCCGCAGGCTCCAGAGGATGGAGGGCAGTTCGGCTGCCCATCGTCCCGTGAATTTCCTTAGTCGACTGAAGATTCGCGGTTTGAGGCCTTGGAGGATCATGCCGTTTGCGCGCTCGACCTGGCCGTTGGTCCGCGGATGGGCTACAGCTGCCAAGTCGACGCGGATGTTGAAGTCATCGCAGAACTCGAGGAACTCCTTCCCCGTGAACTGCATCCCATTCTCGGTGATGATGGAGTTCGGGACTCCAAACCGATAAACGATGTCACGGAAGAAGTTGGCGCTTTGCATTGAAGTGGCGGAGAGGGTGGCCGCCAGATCGGCGACGCCGCCGAGAGCAATGACAGTTTAACGACGACACCGCCGAGGGCGATGCTCGAGCTTAGCTTAGAATGCCCCAGCGCTGTGGGTCGGCCTTTGTTTCGTGTAGTGCATGTACATTCTATGTCGTGGACCTCCGGACTTTGTTTATTATTTCGCGTTCCTTTTATGATGAGCACTGCCGACAACCGTAGCTCTTAGGAACATGGGGTTGTTAGAGCATAAGTCGGAGCGCCAACACTCAAGAAAATGCGAAAGTTGCTAGGGGCTTAGCGTCCGGAGGCGCGCCTCTAAATCGACCATGGGTCGCCTTTGCACGGTAGTTCTTCTCCGCCAGACACCACCGTAGCTATAGCCGGGCGAGGCTATAGCACTTGGTCGAGTGGGTTACCGTCATGGGGACCCGATGGTCGCTAGGACGGGCTTGAGCGCGGGCAAACAAGCGCCCCCAAGTCGTAGGCGTGAGGGCTAAGGTGTGATCGGCACGCGAGGCTCGAGTCCGTGGGATTTGACGGAAACGAAGAGAAAGGGATGAAAATCAGGATAGAATCTCCTTAACTTCTCGATGTTCCATGCGTTGGATGCTGATGTTGCCATCGGCGTTTTCGATCGAAGGTGTTGGCCTGAGGACCTCCACAATGGTGAAGGGCCCTTCCCACGGAGGGGATAGCTTGTGCCTGCCAACGTTGGACTGAACCTGGCGCAGGACCAGGTCGCCAACCTCGAAGGACCGCCCACGGACCTGACGATCATGGTAACGCCGCAGCGTCTGCTGGTACTTGGCCGATCGCAGGACGGCCAGGCCACGCGCCTCGTCGAGCTGGTCGATGGCGTCTTGTTGAGCCTCGAGCCCCCGAGCTTTGTCGGCTTGCGATCTTGGGGCGCCAGACTCTGTGTCGGTCGCAGAACGGCCGCACGAACACCGGGAAGAATGGCGCGAACCCGGCCGACGGGTTGGTGTTGTCCGCAGTTCAGAGGATGGAGGGCGTTCGGCCGCCCATCGCCCCGTGAATTTCTTAGTCGATCAAGATTCGCGGTTTGAGGCCTTGGAGGATCATGCCGCTTATGCGCCGACCGCCGCTGGTCCGCGGATGGGCTACAGCTGCCAAGTCGACGCGGATGTTGAAGTCATCGCAGAACTCGAGGAACTCCTTCCCCGTGAACTGCATCCCATTCTCGGTGATGATGGAGTTCGGGACTCCAAACCGATAAACGATGTCACGGAAGAAGTTGGCCGCCTGCATTGAAGTGATGGTGGCAACCGGTTTAGCTTCTATCCACTTGGTGAATTTGTCCACCGCGACGAGTAGGTGAGTCAGGCCCCCAGGTGCCTTTTTGAAGGGCCCGACCAGGTCGAGTCCCCAAACGGCGAATGGCCAAGTGATAGGGATCGTCTGCAGGGCTTGCGCTGGAAGGTGTGTCTGCCGAGCAAAAAATTGGCACCCCTCGTAGGTGCGAACGATCTGCTCGACGTCGGCCACGGCGGTTGGCCAGTAGAAACCTTGACGGAAGGCTTTTCCCATGAGGGATCGTGGCGCGACATGGTGGCCGCATACGCCGCCGTGGATGTCGAGCAGTAGCTGCTTCCCTTGGCCGATCGGGATGCATCTCTGGAGAACTCCGGAGGGGCTCCTCTTGTAGAGGTCTTCTCCAACCAGGACAAAGGGCTTTGCCCGCCGAGCGAGGCGTCGAGCCTCGGTTGGGTCGGTGGGAAGTGACCCGTCAGTTAACCGGTCGACGATGGGCTTCCTCTAGTCGGAGTTAGCGATCAGTACGTCGTGGTCTGATCCAGAAGGTCTCGCGTCCGACCGGTCAGTGGTCGGAGCGGGCGCACCCGGTGGGCTAGTCGATCGCTCGAAGGGCGAGTCCAGACGGACGGAAGGCTTGTGGAGGTCGGAGACGAAGATCCCTGGCGGGACTGTTCCCCTGCTGGAGGCAAGATTCGCTAGGTTGTCGGCTTCACTGTTGAAGCGTCGGTAGCTATGGTGAAGCTCGAAACCTTTGAATTTCTCCTCGAGCTTGCGCACTTCACGGCAATACGCCGCCATGCGCGTGTCACGAGGCTCTGAGGCCTTCATGACTTGGTCGACGACGAGCTTGGAGTCGTCGTGTACGTGGAGCCGGCGCGCGCCGAGGTCGGCGGCGATCTGGAGACCATTGGCAAGTGCTTCGTACTCGGCGACATTGTTGGTTGCGTCGAAGTGGAGTCAAATGGCGTACTGGAGCTTGTTTCCAAGCGGGGAAACAAGAACGACCCCAGCACCCGCCCCATTCTTGGTGTAGGACCCGTCGAAGTACATCATCCAGTACTCGGGGTCCTCAAGCGCCGGTGGTGCCTGGGCTTCGGTCCACTCGAAGATGAAGTCAGCCAAGACCTACGACTTGATTGCCGTCCAGGGGACGTACGATATATCGTGGCCGTTTAGTTTGAGAGCCCATTTGGCTATCCTTCCCAAAGCGTCACGGCTGCAGATGATTTCGCCGAGCGGCGAAGAGGTCACCACGGAGACGGGATGCCGGTCGAAGTAATGGACCAGCTTCCGCTTTGTGATGAGGATTGCATAGAGTAGTTTCTGCACCTGTGGGTACCGAACCTTGGACTCGGAGAGCACTTCGCTGATGAAGTACACCGGCCGTTGTACCTTGAGCACACGGGCTTCTTCGGCTCGCTCCACAACGAGCACCGCGCTGACGACCTGGGTCGTGGCGGCGATGTAGAGGAGGAGCGGTTCCTCTGGCGTCGGGGCGACCAGCACCGGAGGCGAGGTCAGGAAGGTCTTCAGCTGGTTGAGGGCTCCCTGGGCTTCCGGGGTCCAGACGAAGCGGTCGGACTTCTTGAGCAGCTTATAGAGCGACATCCCACATTCGCCAAGGCGAGACAAGCAATGGCTCAGTGCTGCGAGGCATCCTGTCAACTTCTGGACTCCTTTGAGGTTAGCAATCGGGCCCATGTTCATGATCGTGGAGATCTTCTCCTGGTTGGCTTCGATGCCACGCTCGGAGACGATGAAGCCCAGCAGCTTTCCCTTAGGAACCCCGAAAATGCACTTTTCGGGGTTAAGCTTGATGCGAAATCGCCGGAGGTTCGCAAAAGTCTCTTCTAAGTCGGCGATGAGATCATCAACCTTCTTAGTCTTGACGACGATGTCGTCAACGTACGCCTCGATGTTACGCCCAATTTGGTTGTCGAAACACGTTTGCATACATCGCTGGTATGTAGCACCCGCGTTCTTCAGACCAAATGGCATCGTTACGTAACAAAACCAGCCGAACTGAGTGATAAAAGAGGTCGCGAGCTGGTCGAACTCTTTCATCGCTATCTGGTGGTAGCCTGAGTAGGCATCCAGAAAAGACAGGAATTCGCACCCTGCGGTTGAATCGACGACTTGGTCGATGTGAGGCAATGGAAAAGGGTCCTTGGGACATGCCTTGTTCAGGCTCGTGTAATCAACACACATTCTCTATTGCCTAGACTTCTTTTTTACAAGTATAGGGTTGGCCAGCCACTCGGGGTGGTGGACCTCTTTTATGAACCCTGCAGCCAAAAGCTTGGCGATTTGCTCACCGATGATCTTGCGCTTTCCCTCGTCGAAGTGGCGCAAGCATTGAACGACCGGCCTTGAGCCGGGCTGGATATTCAAGGAGTGCTCGGCAACTTCCCGCGGGATGCTTGGCATGTCAGACGGCTTCCATGCGAAGACATCCTGATTGGTACGGATGAAGTCGACGAGCGCGCCTTCCTATTTGGCGGGGAGCATGGCTCTGACCCGCACGGTTTTGGTCGGATCCTCGGGATCGACCGCAACCTCCTTCGTGTCCTCAGTGGTTTTGAAGGATTCGGACCCTGACCTGCTGGAGTCGGGGGCAGATTCCGAGGTTTCCCTCCAGAGGTTTTCGAGTTCGGCGGATGCAATGACTGCTGACGCCAACTCAGAATTACTTTGCTCAACAGTGGCGAACCGAAGACGCGCCACGGTGATGATTCCCCGTGGCTCCGGCATCTTCAGCTTGAGATAGGTGTAGTTGGGGACCGCCATGAACTTGGCGTAGCATGACCTCCCCATGATAGCGTGGTAGGAGCCAGGGAACCCCACGACCTCGAAGGTAAGGGATTCGGTGCGGAAGTTATCCTGGTTCCCAAAGGTAACGGGCAGGTCGATCTGCCCGAGCGGATGGGCCTACAGGCCTGGAACGATGCCGTGGAAAGGCGCCTTGCTCGGTCGGAGACGCGAGCGAGGGATCCCCAAGGCGTTGAAGGTTTTAACATACATGATGTTGAGGCTGCTGCCACCATCCATGAGCACCTTAGAGAGGCGCTTTGGCCTGACGATGGGGGCTACGACCAGGGGATATCTCCACGGGAGCGGGACGTGGTCGGGGTGGTCAGCCCGATCGAAGGTGATCGGTGACTCCGACCACCGGAGGTATTTGGGCACGGCGGGGGCCGCCGTGTGGACCTCGCGGAAGTCAAGCTTCTGCCGTCGCTTGTCGGTATAGCTCGTCGGTCCGCCGAAGATCATGAGGCAGCCGTCGGGTTCGGGGAACTCGGCGTCCGCCTGCTTGGTCCCGGTCTCCGGCGCCGGGTCCTGCTTCTTTCCTTTGCCCCGCGTGGGGGCTCCAGAAATGAGGCGTTTTAGGGTTTCGCACTCACTGAGCTTGTGCCTGACGGGGTACCCGTGATGCGAACACGGGCTGTCTGTCTGTTTTTTGAAGTGGTCGGGGTCCTGACGCGCCTGCTGCTTGGTAGGGCGGTCGGTGGCCGTGACCACAGGACCCTCGCGGCCCTTCTTCCCCTTTTGTTTCCGCTTGTCGGAGCGGTCGGAGGGAACATCGGCGTTGGGGGCAGCCTCCCGCTTGGCCTTCCCTTTGTCGACGATGGCGCCTACGGCCTCCTCGCCGGAAGCGTGGTTGGTGGCGATGTCGAGAAGCTCTTTAGTGGTCTTGGGCTTGGCGCAGCCCAGCTTGTGCACCAGAGCTTTCGAAGTGGTACCGTAAATGAATGCCCTGACGACGTCAGCGTCGCAGATGTCGGGGCTCACAGACCTGCAGGAGAATCACGGATGTAGTCCCGAGAGACTCCCCATTTGCTTGCTGCTCTTCAGTCAGAGTTCCTGGCGCTTGTAAGTGCCCTGGAAGTTTCCGATGAAGAGGTTTTTTAGGTCGGCCCAGTTCCTGATGGTGTTCGCGGGTAAGTACTCGAGCCAGGCTCGAGCAAAGTCCGCGAGGTAAATGGGGAGGTACAGGATGACGAAGAGATCATCCGTAGCTCCCCTTGCCCGGCATGCGAGCCGGAAATCTTCTAGCCAGACACTGGGGTTCGTGGCCCCAGTGTACTTGGTTATGTTGACGGGGGCCCGGAATCTGACGGGAAAGTCCGCATGGCGGATCTCCCGCCAACGCCCATGACCCGGGCCGTCGGGGCTCGGGCTGCGATGGTGACGCCGGCCGCTGTCCACGGCCCGCGATTGAGCCATCACATCGGCCAGCCTCTCCGGGCCTCGGCGGCTGCGGGCGTTGCGACCTTCGCCCAGTGCCGCGACCGGTCGCGTGGGAAAGCTGGGGCCGTTCGAGGGGCTGTCTGGCCGGACCCGATAGTCTGGGCGAAGAGGCGGCTTGGTGGCTCGAGGAAGCCCCGAGCGAGGGAATCGGAAGGGCAAATGTCGCACAATAGCCGAGCTCAACCGGCCCGGAGGTTTCGTAGGTGGCCTTGGCCCCTGTGTCCTCCGCTCGTGGATGCTGTGGCAAAGATCGCCGCCGCAGCGACATTCAGGCCGGGCGCGGGGAAGTACGGAAGACCTTGCGACCCCTCGGCCAGTTGTTGGTGGACCTGGCAGGATCTGGGCCAGTGCATCTGAAAACCTGGGTGACCCGGCTCGTGTCGGCCCGAGTTCATCAAGCTTGGTCTTTTGGGCCTCCGGTGTTCGTTATTGGCTGCCGCTGCAGCTCGCACGGCGAGCTTGAGGTTTCCACGCTTCATGTTGAATCTCTACCTCTCGCGCTTCGACGTGCTGGGCGGCGGTTCCCGGACTAACAGAGGTGGCGGTCGGTTCTTCCACTCCCGCCATATTGCACTCGCGAGGGTACAACACGTCGGAGGTGTGCTCCATGTCGGAGCTGAAGTCGTGGCTGGAGGAACTATCCAACGAGTCGTAGACGGAGGCCAGCAGGTGGCCGACCATGGCCACGAGGTGCGAGCCTGCGGAAGGCAACGCCGCCTGCTGGTTCAAGACGCGCTGCCGCTAGGGGCAAGACGGCCACGGATGGACTCCGGCCTTGAGGTCTGCACGGGGTCCCCAAGCCGAAGGTCGCCGAGGGTACCGGCCACGGAGTCCAGGCTCGAGGGGAACGCCTGAGCCTGAAGAGTGGCGGGGATGAGCACGAACTCTCCCGTCGAGGTGGCGATGAAGTCGAGGGAGCTGAAGCGAATCCAGCTCCTCGACGGAGATGCGCCGTTGTCGGTGAAGAAGGCCATCAAGGAAGGAGATGGGAATCCGGAGATCACGAAGATGACGCGCGAGGGCCCCTACCTGGTGCGCCAACTGTCGGTGTTTCATATAACCGGCAAATAAATTTGTAGGTGCAGGGGTCGCGCGTCCCCTCTCCTTGAATGGTTAAACTAAGGAAATCCCGGATGTATACTGGTTCGGGCCGAATGTCCCTACGTCCAGTTCGTGGTGGTGATGATTATTGCTCTGGGTGTAGCGGACTACAAAGGATTACATGCGAGAGCTGAGGATAGGCCCTTAGCGCTCGTCCGAGTGGAGGAACTCGGGAGGGTGTTCCTGATTCGGAGGGCTTGAACTGATTTACACGAGCGGGGGTGGATCGGTTGATGTCTGCCCCTCTCCCTGGGGGCCCTGCCTCCCCTTATATACGTGGAGAGGGCAGGTTACACGGGAGTTTTGAAAAAAAAGGTAGGGGTACGCTACGCCCGGGCGTCCCGGTCTTCAGTCTTTGGTGATTTGATAGATCCCTGCTCATCCCATGCTGGGGTCAGTAGACACAACGGACGGCGCTTTGTTGGGAAGGCGTGCACCTGTCCTCCGTGTGCTTGTCAGATGGCGTGACGGGACGGGTGCTTTATTTTGGCGGCCTCGCCACCAGGAAGGGCCACCGTTATAGGCCGACCATCACGTTCGACGGGCAGATGACCAGCTCGTTGTCGGCCGTCGGCGTGATGGAGGGCGTGGGGTTCAAGCTTGTTGAAGTCGGCCCGAGCCAGTCGTAACTCATGGGCGCCGGACCGGGTTCAGTCGAACTGTGGGCGCCGGACCCGGGTTCAGGTCGGGGCCGACAGTGGCGCCTGACCCGAGGCTAGGTCGGAGTCATCCGGGCGAGCTCGATCGGGGCCGGGGATCCTTCGAGATTCCTGGGCCGAAGAGCTGGGCCCAAGATGGCCTATTTGGCATTCCAGCCACTTTTGAGCGACGATCCCATCTGTGAGGGATGGAGATTTTGGTAATACTCTCTCCGGCACTGTGGATCGCTGCCGGCCTTGCTGCCGTCGTGTTCGGATGACTGAGAGAAATACGATCTTGAAATAGATGTATACTTTGCTGTGGGGTACCCCTAGTATGAGTATTCGTCAGGAGTCTTTCCAAAAAAAGAGCTTGGAATTGAATTAAGCCGAATTTGGTCATAATAATATGAAATAGATACACATGACCTATTTGGGGTTTATTTCAAGAAATTTTAAATAAATTCCATGGAATCCACAAACTTCCCCTTTATGGCCTAAAAGAGTAAAACAACTTGAAACGTAGCCATATGTTGAGTTATATATGGAAATAATAATTTTAAATTTAAAAACATTTATAGAAGCTCACTCTTCAAATCTCCTCGAAATAGTTTTTAGTTTGCAAAAGAGCTCATATAAGGACTACTTGAGAGCCTTATAGATTTTAAATGAGGAACACATCCAAAAGAGCTTCAAACTTCATGAAAGTTTTAAAATTGATAGAAATCATGGCTATAAATATTTTTCATGAAGACTACATGCTCATGTTCTCAATGACCAAAAAGATTTATCAATTTGAGATCAATTTGTTAACGTAACATGGCTAGCATGTTTTTTTCAAACTTATATAGCCTTGACTAACAAACTCTAACAAATTCAGATACAAATGATGAAGAAGTTTTGTTTTGGGACGATATCCTAAATCACAGCAAGTTTGAAGATATGAAAATCACGAAGTTTCAGAAAATAGAAAGTTTCAGGTTTTTAGATTTTAGCATTCCATTTAAGGTTCGAAAGAGGGATAAAAAACTGGTTAAACGAGGTCCAATAAATATGATAAATTTTGGTATAAAAGATAAACTATGGAGAATCACATCTCATAATAATGGCTTTCTCAAATTATGATTCTATTTGGAAATACAAAAATCATAAATCAGCTTAAAATCATGCAAAAGTATGAATATTTAGCATTTGATCAAAGAGAGAAAAAGCTATAACATTTTAAAATAAAGTTAAAATGCTTTGAAAATTTTCAAAAACACACTTTGGGATCCTAAAAAGCTTTTCCAAAAATAATTTTTGAAAAAGAAGTCTCCATTCAAAAAGATATCCCAAATTTCATTTTGTAGTCATAATTTTTATTAATGAGAAGAAAAGTCCAAACTTTTTCAAATAAAGTAAAAATGATTTAAATTTTACCATATCTAAACTTTTAAATACTTATAAAGTTTCACAAAAATAATTTTTGTAAAATAAATTTTCTTTCAAAAGATATAGTAAAACGCGCTTTGTAGGCATAAAAGAAAGTGAATTTGCATCTAAGGCTTCAAATGCAATCCAATTTGGATTTCATAGAGTTTTCACTTTCATGGCCTTGTATGAGTTAAAGCTATTATTTCAAGCAAGATATATAAAGAACTTTTACACAAATGGATATACCCACTATATGCAAGAAGGTCAATTTGGGTGAAATGAAGGATTTTAGTGAATTTTAAAGGGCTATAATTTTTAAACTGTTGGTTGTTTGGAAAAACTTTAAACTAAAGAAATATTTAAAATGACTAACCTTAATATTTTTGTATAATTTTTTTTTCAACAACTCAATTAATTTTGTTTTATGAAAATATATTATTTAATCCAAAAAACATGACCATATAAGATTCATTTAAGGCCAAATTTCCTATTTTGTTTCTAAAATAGGGATTTTTACTCCAAAAATATTGTAAAACATTTGAAATACATATTTAAGTGCTAGAATATGACCAATATAGGTCAAGTGAAGTTTTTAGGCGAGTTTCAAAATCAAATAACTTTTGATAGGTTGATCTTTTGAAAATATTTTGAATACAAGAAATGTTAAGAATGACCAACTCTTAAGTTTTTTTGTTTTGGATGCACTGTTAGATATCAGAAGCGGGAGTCTGAGTTCGAATAGGAGAGTTCATTTAGAAGATGGATAGCTATGATTACTTGATTTCTCTTCAGAAGGATAATCATGCAGATCTGGTGGCTTATGAAGATCTAACGATGTTTAGCGAATAGTAGCGTTTCACATGGCTGTATTTGTTCTTAGTAATTACTAGTTTCCTTATCTTAGTTTTGTCAGTGACTGTTCATGTAAACTTTTGTCTTTTATGTCAGGCAGCGAATATATAAGCTGTGACGCCCTGAGAATCTGTTATGATGAGAAATACAATGCAATACGCCTCTTGCTTTTTGCTTTCCTCTTTCCACTTCTTTTAGCCTTCCTTTTACCAATTTTGTAATTGTTCTTGCTTGGATTTGGGATTCGTGATTTGATTCTGGAGTCGAACTCTTCTGGGTCCTGACAAATTGGTATCAGAGCCACCAGGTTCTTCAGCCATCTATTGGATTTGATGCTTCTTGAGACATCTGGGTTAAGGAATATTGTTTTGCAAAGAAGGTTGAGAAGAAATTTCTTCCTATAAAATCCCATATCTGCGAGGAGCAAGTGATCGTGGCAAATAACGAAGGTGGGGAGATCACTGGATGATGAGGCTGGAATGGCGCTAGCAGGGGATGTGGAAGATTTGAAGGAGGTAATTAGTTTACATCAACAGATCGGGGAAAATTCTGCTTCGGTCAAGGAACAAATGGATCAATTTCAAATGCAATCGAAAGGTAACTCTTCCAAGATAGATCAAATAATGGAAATGATGAATACCTTACTGGATAGGTCAAGTCAAAAGGAAGTCATTAGCACTCTGGCTATGATGGGCAATGATGCAGAACAAGTGATGCAAACTAAGGCAAGCAGATTTATTTCTGGAGCAAATTTCTTGGGTACCCCTAGTAGAAAACACTCTCATATTCCAAATCAACATACAAGCAATTGTAGTATTAGTATATCACCTATACCTATGAGCATTCCTCTCGGAAACACCAATCAATATGCACCCACATTTGGGTCGGTGAGAGGGGTTGACAGTAATGTGGTGGGAACATATGGCGTCAATGTATATCCATCACTGATGGTGAATGGAACTTTTGTACCTCAGTTCACAATATCTAATCCACCTTATGTGCCTCCACACAAATCACCATTTCATAATTAGACTTACATGCATCCTACTAGATGTGATCTCCAAGGAGGAAATATCATTCACAGAACTTTGGAGGAACAAACACAACAACAAGAGGATAGAAAGCCCTATCATACAAGCTTTAGTAAAGGCCCAAAAGTGGAATTTCCTAAGTTTGATGGAGATAATCCGGAGGCTTGGATTAGGAAAGCTAAAAAGTGTTTTGAATTCGGAAAAATTCTTGAAGGGCAAAAAGTGGCTATTGCTGAAATCTATCTAGTAGGAAGGGCAGACCAATGGATAAGTAGCAACAAAATTGACACCAATACTATAACCTGGTCACAATTCTGTAATATGGTGTACAAGAGGTTCGCAGCTGAGACGAGAGTGGAGGTAATTGATAGTTTAAGAGGGTTGAGCCAGGTGGGATCAATTGAAACTTATATAGACAAGTTTGAATACCTGATGAATTTGGTTAAATGAAATAACCCTAGTATGCCTGAAAGTTATTTCTTGGATTATTTTATTTCGGGATTGAAGACTTATATTAAGATACCTTTGAAGTCACTTAGCCCTAAAACATTGGTGGATGCTTACTCTCATACAAGGAACTATGATTGTAGTCTGTTTCCTAGAAAGAGTTCAGGTTGGACTCTGGGAATGAATAGCAAACCAAGTCAGACAAGATAGTCACAACAAAAGGGGGAGATA
This sequence comes from Guadua angustifolia, assembly GCA_036346375.1. Taxonomy (NCBI): domain Eukaryota; kingdom Viridiplantae; phylum Streptophyta; class Magnoliopsida; order Poales; family Poaceae; genus Guadua; species Guadua angustifolia. Next base: position 21,940,003 of record CM070508.1, read on the forward strand.
ACATCTAACAAGGATGCTAGTGACAAATTCAGTTTAGCTAGAAGTAATAAATGATCTGGGGGAAGATGTTACAAATGTTAGGAACCTTGGATGCCGGGGCATAGTAAGGTTTGTTTGTAAATTTTAGAAATAGCTGTATTTGATCACGGTTGAAGATGAAGAAGAGGTTAAAGAAGATGGGCCTGAAAATGAATATGTCACACCTCCAGGAAGTCCGGTGCATGCAGCAAAGGAGGAAGAAGTGAATCAGTTGTCTATGCATAGTATGATAGGTAATATCATAGGAATAACCACTTTCACTTTAAGAATGCAAATTGGGAAAATTAATGCATAGCTCTTATAGACAGTGGTAGCTCAGCTACATTTATAACACCTGAAACAACAGTTAAGGCTAAGTGTGCTTTCAGCAATGAAGTGCTGGTACAAGTAGCGATAGCAAATGGGGCAAGGCTGGATTGTGACTTGGTATGTTTGGGCTACCGTTATAGTATTCAAGGAGAATCATTCCTTTCTGATTTCAATGTTCTACCCATCAAGGGTTATGATGTCATATTTGGAACTGACTGTATATTTTGACATAGTCCGGTTAATCTGGACCTGAAAACCAGGGAACTCAAGATCAATAAGGATGGACAAAGATTAGTCATTTTCAGAGATGAGACAGCTCCCAAAGATGATTGTGTCATCAATGAGATAAAGTTAATGAAGTTAATGGACAAAGGGGTAATTGGGGCTATTATATATGCTAATGCCTTCTTAGCAAGAGTCAAGAATGGGGAATGTGAGGATAAAGAAATCAAAAGAGTTCTGGAGCAATATCGGGATGTCTTCGTTGAACTGGTGGGATTACCTTCGATAAGAGTGTGACCACACCATTCCATTGGTGCAATAGGCTAAGATAGTGAATGTTCAGTCATACCGATTGCCATATTTTAAGAAGAATGTTATGGAAGATTTGATTGAAGGTTTGTTGCAATCTAAGGTGATCAGACCCAGTGTAAGCCCTTACTCATCCCTACCTATTTTGGTCAAGAAGAAAGATGGCACATGGAGACTTTGCATTGATTATAGATAGCTAAACTCCAACACTGTCAAGTATAAGTATCCTATTCCTGTGATTGAGGACTTATTAGATGAATTGTATGGAGCAAATTTCTTCTCAAAGATTTATTTAAGGTTGGGTTATCACCAAATTTGAATGAATCCTGAAGACATTTATAAAACAACCTTTAGTGCCCATCTTGGCCACTACGAGTACATGGTGATGCCTTTTGGGTTAACAAACACTCCTGCCACATTTCAGTCATTGATGAACTGGTTGTTGGCTAAATTTTTGAGGAAGAATGTATTGGTGTTCTTCGATGACATATTGATTTACAGCTTCACCTTAGAAGAACATGTGATACATTTGCAGCAAGTATTAGAGACTTTGAGAACTAACAAGCTATTTGCCAAAAGAAGTAAGTGTGTTTTTGGTCAGAAACAGATGGAGTACTTGGGACAAATAATCACTAGCCAAGGAGTAGCAACACACCCTGAAATGATTTTGGCAGTGCAGGAATGGCCGGTTCCCAAGACTGTAACGCAATTAAGAGGGTTTCTTGGGCTGGCCGAGTACTATAGAAGGTTCATAAGGAATTTTGGGGTAACTTGTAGACCTTTGTTCAATTCTCTCAAGAAAAATGCTTTTACCTGGAATGAAGAATAGCAACTAGCATTTATGGACATCAAGAAAGGTCTCACTAATGCTCCTGTTCTAGCACTCCCAGATTTTTCTAGACCTTTCGTTCTGGAAGATGATGCAAACGGAAATGGATTGGGGGTAGTGCTAATGCAGGAGGGAAGACCCATTGCTTATTTGAGTAAAGCTATTGGAACAAAATCTATGGCAATGTCAACATATGACAACGAGGCTTTAGCGATTTTGGAGGCTTTGAAAAAATAGAAGTATTACTTGGTGGGGTCTCCCTTGATCATCCGGACCGATCAACAAAGTCTCAGATACCTAGCAGACCAAAGATTAATTGATGGTGTGCAGCACAAATTGTTAATCAAACTATTGGGTTATAATTACAAAATAGAATACAAAAGAGGAAGAGAAAACAGGGCTGCAGATGCACTTTCCAGAATTAAACATGCAGAAGAAAACATGGCCAATACAATGTCAGTACCTGAATGGGTTAATGAAGTTGTACACAACTTTGAAGGGGATGTTGACTGCAAAAAAACTGGAGACTAGATTGAGAATCAATGCAGCAAGTTCTCCACTTCATACCCTTAACAATTGTATATTGGGCAACAAGGGTAGAATATATGTGGGAACCAATACCAATTTGCGAGAACAATTAATGGAATCTGTAACATCCCAAAATTTCATTTCAAAAATAGGATAAAGAAAAATATTTTAAATTATTATTTTATTGGTTGTCTCAAGTTTATTTGTCTCCTCTTTATTTTCTGGATTTATCTAGAGTTCAAAAGAAAAAGACTTTTGTCTATTTTTAGAAAAACATAAAAACTATTTCATTAAAAAAATGAAAACCCTATTTAAGTTGGGATTAATTTAAAAAATATATATATCACAAGGAACTTCGGAGAAATTTTCCATTATTTGTTATAATCCTGATTTCAAAACCTTTCCAAAAGTCTCATTAATTAAAAATATAGTTTGGAGACAAAATAAAAGATTTGGTTTTGCTAAAACTATCTTATTTAATATAAATAAACCTAAGGGAATTTCTGCAAAATTTCCTACATTTGTCAAATTATATATTTTCTAAAGCCTTTCCGAAAGCTTTAACAAAATAAAAATATATGTTGATATAAAAATAAAATATTTGGTGGTACCAAAATATTTTAGTTGAACTTAAAATATCCTAATTAAACTCCCTGAATTTTCTTAGAATTTTTGGGGTTGTTTTAGTATTTTCCAAATTAAAAAGATATTAAAAATAATATAAAAGTATTTACTGTACGTGAATAAAATTGTTATTTTATGTAATAATATTTTATTTGTGTTACTAAGGCTGTGGGTGATGTTCCAGATTTGTCCCGGAATTTTTAACGTTATTTTGACATTTATTTTGATTTTTCTTGAACGGTTGTTTGATTTTCGGATTAAATGAACAGTAACACTACAGTAACTCCGGCAGGTTCCAGTCATAACTCCGGCGAGCGTTTCCCGACGATCCGTTGGTTCGATTACTCTACAAATTGAACCACAGATTTCTACATGCGTTCTCTTTACAACCCAATTAGAATTTTTTCCATCGAAGTTCTGGATCTTCCAGTATAAGCCATTTTTTTAACTCCGGCGAAAACTTCGACGAGCTCTCCTGGTCACTCCCGAACTTATTTTGATCTAAAAGTTTTACTAGAGCTTCCTATTACTATCCTCTACCTCAAGTAAAATTATATTTTGAAAATATCTGCCAGAGCACCTCCGGACACCAATTTCTTTCCCAACTCCGGCGAGCTTTTTCTGTTGATCCACCGCTCCTTTGTAGCTGAAAATTGAACCTTAGATGCCTCTTCTTATTCCTCACATCATACTCAAAGATCAGTATCAGAATCGCAACAGATCTCCCTCGGCAAGCCTTCTTTCCAAACTCCGGTGAGAACTTCGTCGAGCTCTACCGGGCGCTCCCGAACTCCGTTCATCCTCAAATTTCTTGTGGAGCACCCCCACGATGTTTTCAACACCCTTCTAAAACAGTTTTGGAAGATTCCAAACAGAGCAGCCGCGCCGCCGCATCGCCCCGAGCGCCGCCCTCACATCGGCCTGTTTTGGCGTTGTGTTCCCCGTCAACTCGTCAACTATTTTCAAGATCCGTTTATGTCACGTCATGCCTCAAGGTACCCTCTATCTTTCATCCAAATTTGGTGCAATTTCATCCACTGGATCAAAAGTTATGGCCGCCTAAAGATCAAATCTTGCCGGAGCCCGTTCTCCCTCGTTTCTGCGAGTTTGGCCGTGAAATTTTTATGGTAGACTCCTATTGATATACCCTACATGTTTATCACCCTAACCCATGGTTTTGACCTCGTGGTTTTGCGCAAAAAATTCTTTTCTCCGATTAGACCGCATTGCGGACAGCAGAAAACTTCATCACACGTTCCCTGTTGATCCAAAAGGTAAAACTCAAATCCATTCACGTCATATTGTGCTAAATATTCCCAGATAGCTCTCTGTAAAATTTGGTTAGGTTTCATCTATTATTTTAATAGTTATGACCGTTTGATCTATTAGCTCCGGGAGCCGTTCATCGGCAGTTTGTGATCAATCCGTTGGGTTGCTGCCAAATCCGGCAATATTATTGAGTTCATGTCGCCGCGTTCTACGTTGTGCTCACTTCCCCTTTACTGTTGCATCTACCGAAATTCTTTTTATTCGTCGGCCGCCGCCTTTTACCGCCGCCGCGCGTCGTCTTGTGCCGTCAATCATCGTAGCCTTTTGTGACCATGTCACCATGTCCAGTAGGTGGTAATATCTCTGTTTTGTCCATCTATGAAGTTTCGTTAGCCTCTGTTCGTTGTTAAAGCCGTTACCAAAAGATTAGTCGCCGATCTCATCTTTTCTCGTGTTCTTAGTTTTAGCCGTCCCTTTTGCCATGTCGCCATGACATGTATACCTTGCTGTCCAGAGCCATGTTATTCCGTTGTTGCCACCCAATCGTCGCCTGCATGACATGCCACCTTAACTGTTTGCCTAACCGTCACATGCGTGTATGTACAAGTGAAAGCCGTAGTATCATATAGCCATGTTGTGACCTAGCCCCATCTTATGCAATGAGATAGCCTCATCACCATATAACGCCTTGTGGCGAACCTAAACCCTAACCTAAGATCGCTCGATGAACCAAGTTCATCGTGGGCCATGTGATCGATTGTGGTACCACTAGTTGATCAACTACAATCAATCCTAAATCTAACCGAGTTTTGTGTCATCTCCGATGCCCATGCCATCATCCTTGTCATATATTGTATCCTTGTTGTATAGCGAACCTTATATTAGTACCCTAACCTGAAGATGTGTGTACCACATATGTCATTCCCTGCCAGACCATCTCCGAGCCATGCTATCGTTCCTATCTATTCATATCATCGCCGCCTCATCATCGTCAAGTCTCTTCATTGATGTATGACTAGACCCCAGATCGGATCGCACTGAGTGTCGATTCTATCCGTCCTTATCTTATCCCTGAAATCTAATCTGCCATTAACCCAGAATTCATTCGTGGACTTGGTCGCTAGACCATTGACCATGTGTCATATCCTTGTGCCATATCTAATCTATCAGCCTATCTATCTTTTATTTGATTATGTATCTACTTAGTCAACAAAAGTCAACTTGTTGCATCAGCTTAGTTCATCGTGAACTAACATATCTTAATGGACCTGGTCTATAGATCGAGAGCCCATATGTCATGGTCTATCCAATCAAGATAATAACTTCAAAAGAAATATTCTTTGGAATACTATTCTTTCTCTCTTAGTTATTAGTCTTGTCCTTTTCGGTGTATTTTTCTGAAAGCTCATTATCTTTTGTCTAATCTTTGATCTAATCTATTCAAGTTCCTTGATTCATCTAAGCCATTGTGATCCATTATTATCCGTTCCTAATTTGGAGTTTATTCGAATTGTCTTTTGAGTTGTGTTGTATTTGTGTTTCTTTATCGTTAGACGTATTGTCCGGAAGTCATTTAAAGAAGCTGAAGATCAAGGAAGTAAAGATTAAAGATCGAAGATCCAGAGTCAAAGATAAAGAGTAAAGAGCAATAAAGATAGCAAGGGCCAGGCAAGTTGTGCTTTGACCATTTTGATCCTAAGTTTTGAAAATGTATTTTGATTCAAACTATGCATGCTAATTCAATTAAAAATGGATTTAAATAATTTGGGTGAATTAGCTAATCAACCTATTTGTTATTGCCACCTTGTTGTTAATATTTGTATGCCATGATTCCTTTGATAACCTAAGTTTGGTAATACTAGTTGGTTGATAATATTGTGCCAACACGGGAGGCTAGACCGTGAATAGTTGCTTAGCTTTGCATATATCGTGAATAATCTTTTAAAATACAAAGGTCAATATTGATTAATGGAATATGCAATGTATTTTGGAAATGGTGTGATGTGTTGCCATACGATGATGTTGATATATGGAGGCCTGTGTGGTTCCATATGGATGTTGAGTTGTTGTTGGCATGTGTTGCACAATAATCAACTTGGGATGGGAATGATTTCGACCGGGGCAAGTGGACCGAGGCTTTGTGCCAGGTGGGCCTTCGTGGCATTTGGGGGTTGAGTGTTGTGTGGGCTGTGTGCCAAATGTTGAGAAAAGGATGTCTTGCCTTGGTCAGTTAAGGACCTTACCTTGCAAGCCTTTGACCTGAGTCTCTCGTATAACCACATGTCTGAATGGGAAGACCTAGTTTAGTAGGATTCTGATATCTCGCCTTTGATACCTCGGGGTGGCAGTTACACGGGGGTAACTGTACGGGGGAGCGTGCCTGTGCTTCGGCTTGATACCCTATCCAACGTTGTTCGTCGGCCCTATACTTCGGCTCTGTGTGAGGGAAGTGATAGTGGAGGCAACACGGAGAAGTTCCTAGGTGGAGATAGAAATTTCTGAAAGGCTTTGTTATGATCACTCATTCGCATACTCTTGTATGGCGATTCACGGCTGACGTGGTGAGTTGATTATATCTTGTGGGTAAAGTGTACAACCTCTCAGAGAGTGTAAAAACTATTGAATAGCCGAGTCCACGGTCAGATCGACAATGCTCGGGATTACAAATCAAGGGGTAGTGTTTTGAAAATAAAATGGGCTGGAAGGCTGTGTGCCAGAGTTGATGATGAAAGTTGATTAAGGACTGTGTGTCCAAAATAATATGGAAAACAATTGAGATCGGGACCCAAAGTCGCATCAGGATAGCTCTGCCTCTTTATATATTTTAAGTACAAGAAAAATATTTAGAGGATTCACCTGGTAATTATCGATATAGCTCAAGACCTCTTTCCAAAGATATAATGGCTCGATGATTAATCTGTCAGGCGCCGAGACATCGGTCCTTGGACTATTGTAGGATCGGCTCCTTGGTGAGTTGTAGTAGGCGTGGTTGTATCAAAAGAGGTGATGTCCTCATCAGGAGGCGGCCAAGGTGGCGGCCTAACTGCTGGAGGTGAAGGTCCCATGCCCGAAGCCTAGGCGGCCAAGGTGGTAGCCGATTTGACGAGATGATGATACCAAATTCAAAAGCCAAGAAGGCCAACTGTGTGATCGCCCTGGCCAAGGTGGAGGTCGGTGAAAACTTGCAGGTGAACGCAACATAGTAGGAATAGCCTTGGTCATATCCATGCCGAACATGGTCTCATCATTCTCCCTTTCTTGAATTGGAGTCGTCCTCGACTCCATGGCATGCTCCTGTGAAAGGTTAGTGGCAACAACGGGCGAAGCAACATGCACATCCTTTGTAGTCAAAGCAATGGTGGAAGAACAAATGTAAACACGATGAACCGTATAGTCTCCTTTCTCATTATATTGGCCAATAACATGAAAAATATTTCTCTGTAAGCATGGCAAATTGCCGTGAAGAGCAAGTTTCTCCTCTAAACTATTTAGATCACATAGAGTATTAAATTCAATGTAACCTAAAGTATCTAAAGAAGACATCAATTTAAGCTCATCCTTTTCTCTAGCGATGTGAAGAACATGTCTATTATCAGCACAAGTGAAAGTTTCATGTTCATTCACTAGTTGTGGAGTTGATATAAGTGAAGCATTACCGCACAACTCTTCTTTATCACAAGAAATAGCAAGCATATCTTCTTGTGACAAAGGAAAATCACCTATGAGTTCCACTAATGGTTGCTCTTTAATAGCATGAGTAGTAGACAAATTTAGCTCATAAATATTCTCACCATGTGCAAGTGCATCACCTTTTTTATTACCTTGTACGCCCTTTTCAGTTGATGTAGGTGTGATTTCAATGGTTTGACTTTCATTTGCACATGCGGCAACAATGCTTTCATCTTTCTCCCTTTTCTTGTCTTCATTCTTCTTCTCTCGGCAATGCTTACCTTCCTGCAAGGTGTTAGCTACAAGAGGAGGAGCAACAGCGGGTGTGTCTAATGAAGCTAAAAATTCTTTCAATGATTCAAGTACCAAATTTTCAGCTCTAATGGCACATTTAAACAATTGTGAAAGTGAATTATATGTGTCATCAATGAGAATATCCCGAATCTCTTTATTTAATCCATTAAAAAATCTATTTTCAATTTCCTCATCACATTCATTTAACCCACTAAGTTTTAACAAGGTTTTAAATTCTCTATAGTATTCCTTTACCTTCATCTTATCTTGTTGTAAATGTTTCAAATCAATAAAAGCATCGAACTCATCATATTCTTCATATCCATCACTAGAAGGAGATGGAGCAATTGCAGTACACATCTTCTCATGGCGTCTGGTGATGTATCCTGTCATTGTTAGTAGAAAACAAGGAAAAACAAAACCATATGTAATCCCCTATCAACTACTTGATGTGGCTAGACAAGTCACTCCCACTCAACTTATTCAATCAAGTTCTTACCAATTCTTACCAAGCGAAAGGGAGGTGATGGCAACTGACAAGAAAATAACTTCTGGAGATAAGTGTATCGGTGCCAAACACATGTACCTGGGGTAGTAGTATATGTGGAGCTATAGGTGGCTGAAAATAGTACAAAGGAAAGCTAAAACCACATTAGTCAAAGCAAGTTGAATAATCGTTCAACGATGGTACCGTGCTGGTCCTAGGCCTAACCGTACTAGAGACGCGAGCCGGGACACAAACGTCGTCACGGAAATCCAACCTTCTAACTAAAAAGCAAAGGCACTACCCCAAGCTCCTTTTTCTTTCTTTCTTTTCCTTTAGTGCGACTCTTTTATGTGCACTTGCCTTTTTTTTCTTTTTGTGCGGCTTTTTTTTGCACTTGTCTTTTTCTTTCTTTTCAATTTTCAGATGGTACAGCACGGCCTAAAACTTTTACAAGGAAACGGGGCCACTATTTTTCGCAAGGTCGCTCAACAACTTTAGAAACTAATGTGCTATTTTGGGAAGATTGACCAACAATTTTGGATTTTCCTTCTAGGATGAACACAACCCTAGAATTGTGATGGTGGCGGCTCTAAACAGCAATGGTAGCACGCTGCAACGAAACCCTAGGTGACACAAGAGACAATGACGATGATGATGACAAAAGCAAAGGTGACGATAAACGTGACTCGAACTCGAAACTCTACGGGCAAGACACTACAACCAGCACACGACACAACGATGCAACCGAAGACTCAACAAGCATGGACTAAGTAGTAAAAGCAAAAGCACAAATTGGTTTGGACAGAGGCAATCTAATCTACTAATTTTTTTTTGTTTTCTGGACTGTAGGTAAATAAACGCAAATAAGTAATCTCTCACCGATCAACCTGGCGCTCTGATACCACCTGATGCGACTTTGGGTCCCGATCTTTCGATGAGAGGAGGGTAACTATCGATTTGGTAGGAATCGATGTTGACGGCCCGACTACAATCATCCAGGACGATGCGCCTTAGCAACCGATACACCAACTCCAGATGGTTATTGATCTCGCCGAGACGCGATCAACTCGACCACGAAGGTCATTGTTCCGCAAGCAATCGAAGAACATAGCAAGAACAAAATGAACAACCAACTAAATTGGCAAATATGTATTAAGCTCAAATATGAAAGAAACACAAGCGGTGGGGTTCTCAGAACGATAAAACAAAGCGGTCTAGTCGACACGCGGCGTGATTATCGGTATGTAGCAAAGGCTAGACATAACTAAACAAAACCCAAGTCCTAGATGAGGGTTTGGGTGGTTATTTATACTAGGGGAGCAGGAGAGGGTCGTCCATAGCATAGGAGACCTAATACAACTCAAGTTGAAAACACCAAGCATACTTTGACTAGAGTTTGACTCGGACTGAAAAAGCATGATTCAGTTTTTGGCAGTTTTCGGACACATCTGAAGGAGTTCTGAGGTGAGACCAGATCCTTTGGAAAGTAGACTCCGATACCTTTCAAACGTGTACTCATGGGCCTCCAGAACACTCCAGAATCGAAAGTTATGGCACTTTAAAGTCAGTACTGTTTCTTAGGCCGAATTGGACTCGACCTCGGACTGAAAAAGTGTTCTGAATTGTTTTGCGTTTTCCTGTTGACTCGAAGGGAATTTTGAGGTGATCTCAGATCTGTTTGAAAGAGGACGACCAGATCTTTTGTTCTTGTACTCATAGAGCTCTAAAAGCCTTCTGAAACAAAAGTTATGGCCGTTTGAATTTGACCATCTCTGGGAGTCCGAAACTGATTCCAATTTGCTTTTCCCTCCAGACGCGAACTCCCTTGTGGTTTGCAAGTCTTCCCCAAGGTTCCTAAGAATAATCAAATCATCACAAGTATTAAATAGCATTCCATTCATATTATCACTAATGGAAAGGCTGTGGAGCGATTCACGATGATTAAAGCGTCAGGCGCTAGCTCGAGTAACCGGTCCTTGGATAATAGCAGCGTGTTCAAATTGATGTGTAGATGTGGCTATATCCATGGAAGTGATGTCCTCATCATTACCATTGCGGGCAAAATTTTACCAGAATAGGAGTCTACACCAGCGTGGAAAGAGGAGTATACTAAAGGGCCAGAGAACTAGGGAGCAAGCCTCTGTCAGAGCGCCTGTGGCGAAGATGGATCACCATGACGTTTACTTTCCGCTGTTGTTTATTGTTACTCTGAATAATGTAAGCCCTGTGTGGCAAACTATTGTAAGGATGACCTTAAGGTCATACAACTCGTTTATATACATGTTTGAAGTACTTTATTATTATTCCGTTGTGTATGTTGTTGGTACTTTAAACCCTGTTTAGCCTGTGTGCACTAGCGCGATCCTGGACTAGTGCAGAATACACAGAGTGTCCGGATTTGCAGATTCGGGGCACGACAGAATCCTTTCATGGCTTAGCTCTAGGAGGTCATTTTGGAGAGAGAGGTACATATCAAAGAGCAAAACTTCTTTTCTATTGGCCGGGAATGAAAAATCACATCTCTGAATTTGTTAAGAAATGTGCTATCTGTCAAAAGAACAAGTCGGAGAACAAACCATACCTGGGATTACTTCAACCTCTATCAATTCCGGACATGGCTTGGTGTAACATCCCAAAATTTGGGTTTTCAAAAATTTATATTTAAATTAGCTTTCCAAAAATTTTACATCAATCTTATTTGATTAAAGAAGCTTAATTTAGAATTTTCTAAACTAAAACAATTTAATGTGCCTTCTATGTACATCAAGTAATTTAAAATTTAGTTTTTACAGTGTTCTTTGTATCTCAGGAAATTTCTCAAATTTGAGATTTGCTAAAAATTAATTAAAATTATTAATTTAAACATTTGGATGTTAATTGGATTTTTATTGAATTTGAATTATTAATTGTTCGGGCAATTCTATATCCAAATTCCAATTCAAACCTTTCTTTGAAATTTTATTTAAATTCAAAACTTGGATTTCCTTCAGTGTTCTAAATAACCTGGCATCCATATCCTTCAGAAATTGGAGTTTAATCCTTTTCCGCCCGCAAAGCCAAAATTTCAATTCCGGTCCTCATTCGAAATTTCACCCGAGTTCCAAAAAACTCCAAAAATCTCAAAATTTATAATTAGGTTCCAAATATTCTAAAATGATTTTAGGAATTTTTTCAATATTTATAGAATCCCTTTGGTATTTTATCTCTCGCGCTTTCATTAATCCATTTTTATTTGTCCCAAAATTATCTAAATTCCAAAATTCATCCAAAAATAGTGAAACTAATTTTATTGGGTTCCATTTTATTCTTTAAGATTTTTAGAATCTTGTCCGCTATTTTTAGAACTTTTTATCTATTTTATCTCGCGCGCTCTAAAATTCGCACTGTTCATCTTCAACCTCCAGCCAGTGCGCAGTGTTCACGTTCCAGCCCCTTTAGCAAGTCAAACTTCAAATGCTCATAACTTTTGCAATTCTCAACGAAATTGAGTGAGGTCAGTTGCAAATCGTCGGTCTAGTTAAGGGCTTCAATTCCCCTATAGTTTTCCCCTCCGAAATCAAGTAAATCGGACGCTGCAATCACTTCTTTGCCGTTTCTTGTCTTAGCCATAACTCTTCCGTTTCTTCTTCCCTCAACGTGTGCGAGTACTCAAAAGTTTTGTCTCGACGTTTTCCATCCCGTGCTCACCCTTGCCCTCCATTTCCAGAACATTTGCCTTTCCAAAAATAGAAGAAACGGTTGCCGGATGTCCTCCGTTGGCATCGCCGTGTCATCTTTTGATCCGGTAAGGCAAATCGACTTCCGTTCCCATCATCTTGTGCGCATTAGTGTGTAGATCTTAACCCCTCAAGAAAATCCAGGTTTCATCAAGAATTGCTCCGGAAATTTGCGTTTGTTCATCGTCAAGTTGGGTTCCGTTCGTCGTCGATTCCTCCCAAACTGGTAATCCCCAATCAAATTCCTTCTAGATATAGTCAAGTATGATCTTGCTCTACGCCGTGCTCTCGCTAGTTTCGGAAAATTCCGCGTTTTATTGTGTTTTTGGCCGCCATGCCATTCAGGCCGTTTTTGGTCGCTCCGGTCGTCCATGGCGCCGCTGCCCTAGGCCTCCCCGTGGTCGGCCGACGTGCCCACGGGCTCCCCTCACCTCTCCACCCCATCCCCACCACTGGCCGGCCCTCAATTGGCCAACGTCGCCCTAATTCTGTGCACGCACGCCAATTGCCCGATAAAATGCCTGTGAAGCCGGTTTTTGCGTTTTTCTTTGTTTTCTTGACTTAGCCGCCACCCCAAGCCCTAGTAGAACTCCCATGACCTCTCCCACACGTCCTCACCTCAGATCAACTCATCCAAACCCGAGAAACTTTGCCCTCATCCTCCGAAGCGCCGCCGCACGTCGGCCATAATTTGAGGCGCGTTCCCCATCAACTCGTCTACTCTTTTCAAGATCCGTCTACGTCACGTCGTGTCTCAAGGTACCCTCTTTTTTTTCATCCAAATTTGGTGCAATTTCATCCACTGGATCAAAAGTTATGGCCGTCCAAGTATCAAATCTTGCCGGAGCCTGTTCTCCCTCGTTTCTGCGAGTTTGGCTGTGAAATTTTTATGGTAGACTCCCCTTGATGTCCCCTACACAGTACTTACCCTAACTCAAGGTTTTACCTATGGGATTTGTACAGAAAAATCAATCTTCCCCGATCAGACTGCGTACGAACAGCAGGGAATGGCATCGTGCGTTCCCCGTTGATCCAGAAGGTAAAAATCTGATCTCTTCACGTCATATCGTGTTCTAGAAATCTCAGTAGGCTCTCTAAATTTTTTTGTAATTTTCCATTAATTATTCTAGTAGTTATGGCTATTAGATCTATTAGCTGTAACAGCCGTTAATCGGCAGTTTGTGATTAATCCGGTGCGTCGCCGCCAAATCCGCCTATACCGTTGAGTTCGTATCGCCACGTTCTACACCGTGCTCACCCTACCTTTGCTATTCCACTATCTGAAAATTTTAATATTCATTTCGCCGTCGGTTTCATCGCCGCCGTGCATTGCCTTTTATCGCTAAACATCCTAGTTCACTTTGGCCGAGTCCTTCCGTCCAGTGGGTCGTTACCCTACTGTTTTGGCCATCCTTCGAGTTCATTTGGTCTCTATTTGCTGTCAAAGCCTTAATCTAAAACCTACCCGTCGTCTTTCGGTCTAGTCGCTTTGCGATCGGATCGTGGTTCGCTTAACCATCCTTTGTAATTCTTTGTATCGCAGCTAACCCTACCTATCCCATTTTTTTAAGTGGATCTATCTTGAGTCATCTCGCTCAAACCCCAACCTAACCCTAGGTCTAATCTGTCGTCGACGTTGCATCGTGACATGTAAATTCCGCATCCGCAGATCAATCGTGAACCATAGCCTTACCTCGTTGTCATATCTACAGTCGATACTTGTCCTTGCATGAGTGTCCTATCATTGCTTCGCTGTCATTGCATGCACGCAAACAAACAAAAGTGAAAGGACCGAGATGTCGCCTAGAGGGGGGGTGAATTGGCGTTTTTCAAATTTAAACTCGCAGCGGAAATTAACTGTTCGGATAGTCCGAAATTTCCTTCGGACTGTCCGAATGGTTCGGATAGTCCGAGTGACTTTTCGGATAGTCCGAACTACTCTACGCACGAAAACCCTAAAAAGTAGATCTGAGCTATTTAGAGCGCAAGATTGCTACCAAGTGAAATATCTTAGCTAAGACAACTTCTAGAATATGAAATCCCACCAATATCCACAGCAAGAAGCTATCAAACCCTTGAATCCCCAAAAGATTAGGCCAAGCACAAAAGGGGACAAATAGACAATCTAAGAACCAAAGAGACGCAATGATTTTTCCCCGAAGTTCAGATCCTTGAGGGGATCCTACGTCTCCGTTGAGGCGGCACAAAGCTGGGGTCTCTTTCAACCCTAATCCTCTAGGTGTTGCACCAAGCACTCACCTCCTTTTTACTTGAATCCTTTCCTTGCGGAGGTGGATTCGACCTTCACAAACTTCCGGCGGCGTCCCACACGAAGATTGGGTGCTCACCGGTGACTCCTAGCCGTCTAGGAGTCCTCAACCTCCAAGAGTAAAAGATATCGCGAGAAATCCGCTTGAGGATGAACCAAGTGCTCAAGATGAATCACAACCTCTTGATCTTCCAAGCTCTCTACTAGACTTCCCTCTAAAGATTCAAGAATCAAAGACTTGAGGGAGATGAACACTAGGGCTTAGAGAGAGTGAAAGAGCTGTTAGAATGAATTGAATGCACTTCCTAAGTGGTAGGTGGGAGATGGAGGGGTATTTAAAGCCCTCCAAAACTAGCCATTTTGTGCTCAGCTCGACTCTATTCGGATAGTCCGAACTTATGTTCGAATAGTCCGAACAGGTTGAGCACAGGGCAATTTAGACCCCCAGCTCGGATAGTCCGAACATTTTTTCGGATAGTCCGAACACCTCGGATACTCCGAGTGTTCGGATACTCCGAAGAACTCTTCGGACACTCCGAACATAATTAAACCAAACCTAACTGAGGGGGTTGGCTCGGATACTCCGAACCCATGTCCGGACATTCTGAACCAAAAGGAACTCGACCAACCGAGAAGGTTGGCTCGGATACTCCGAACCTATGTTCGGACAGTCCGAACCAGATTTTGCCTAAGCAACCGAGGGGGCCAGCCCGGACATTCCGAAGATATATTCGGATACTCCGAAGCTTTTTGAACATTTTGCCCCCAATACTTTACACATTGACTCATTTTTAAACTAGAATTCATCATTGAGCACATTGGATCATTCTAAAGCTATTTCTTGCCATATCTCTCTTTATAGTACGGCAGTCCTTAAACTCAAATAAAATTAAAAATGCATATACAACCGTTGAGTTTAACCAACGCCTTTTCTTCTTTGATTTGAGGGACCTTTTTTCTTAAGCGACTTTCCCATGAGCTTATTCATCTGTTCACAATACTCATAAAGCTCATTAGTTACTTAATCTTGTTGTCATTAATCACCAAAATCATTAAGAGGCCTAGATGCACTTTGAATCTCCCCCTTTTTGGTGAATTGATGACAACATGATTAGATTTATAGATAAATTTGAAATGAGAGAGTATTTGGAAAACTAAATACATGGTGGAGCTCCCCCTAAATGTGTGCATTAGAGGAATTTGAGTGGTGTATCAAATGCACATATTTACGAGAAATTTTTGCGAGAGCTCCCCCTAAATTTTGCTTTCAAGAGAATATAACATGATATATAGCTGATAATTTGCACAAATAAATATGACATGATATCACACAAATGCATTGCTAAAGGGAAATTGAATTTAAGCAAATAGTTCAACAAAAGTTCAACATCCAACAAGCAACACAAGCATAAGCAAAGATATAGTTCAACCAAGCACAAGCATAAGCAAATCTAAGCAATCAACCACAACCGATTAAAATAAATCTAATTCTCCTCTCTCCCCCTTTGGCATCAAGACACCAAAAGGGTCACTCCTCGCTGCCATCATCGCTGCCGCCGCCATTGTCGTTGTCTCCGAGTGGCGATACGCAGTGAGTCGCCCTCATCATCGCCAGTAGGTGCAGAAACGGCGAGTAGATCAAAAAGCTGCCGGGTCGCCGAATCAACTGTTGCTGAATCAGACTCAGACTCGTACTCCTCAGAAGAGCAAGAAAGATTGAGCTTCCCTTTGATGACGTTGAGCTGACGGCGGGTATCGGTGATCTTCTCATTCATTTGCTTGATCTTCTTGTGGTTCTTTATCCCAAGGTAGAAAATGGCACGGAGCATGAACTTGATAGAGCCGCCTGGGGAGGAAGGATCAACTGGAGATGCAGGTCTCGCTGAGGAGAAAGGAGCCCCTGACCTGGTACCGGGCGCTGAAGGAGCAGGCATTGGCTGAGCTGGAGGAGGTGGAGCCTTGATCAGACGAACACGATATGGGACATGCTCCACATCCTTAGCAAACCACAATCCCGAGATGCTCTCTACCATGCACATAACATAGGGAGCAAATCCACAGCTGCTGCGCGGGCTAAGGGAGTTGAGCCGGATCTCTTACTAGATAAAATTGAAAACATCAAAAGGCCTTGATCCTTCACCAATCCTTAGCAGAAGGTTCCTAGCATAGGAACTGATATTGGTGGCGTCTCCCTCCTTGGGCCACAAGGTCTTCCTCAGCAACTTATAGAGAATAGCATAAAATGGTTTTAAACCTTTTGTGGTGCCTAGCTTGAAGTTCTGACTCTCATCATACAAGGGACTTAGGTCATTGATGCCAGAGGAGTCAGAAATGTGCAGCTTATCCAAATTATCCCAATCATCAGTGGAGAATCCTATGCAGTCAGCGAATTGAGCCTTGGTCACAGCATAGTACAACCCATCCACCATGAACCACATGGTGCTCTCAGCATCGGAATCAACATATAAAGTTGCATAAAACTGAGCCACAACTTCATTGTTCCATTTGCACTTGAAGGACATGATATTCTTCAAGTTGTGACGATCACAAGTAGCAATAACTTCATTGAATACGGGATCCTCCTGCTGCGCCATATAATCCCAGTCAATATATTGCATTAAAGCCACTGGGTTCTTCTTTTCAGCTATCACAGAGTCATAAAAATCTTGCTGAAAATGGTTCCAGAACCTCTTGTCCACATAATCTTCTTGAAGATACATCAAGGGGTCTTGGCTTCTGTGCTGGCGGACCTCTTTGCCTCTCCCTTGACTAATGCAGTAATCTACCTTCTTCTTGGGAGTGACACCCATAGGAGTTGCACGAACAGAAGAATGAATCTCCAAAGGACCAATTAGCGCTCCTTCCCTGCGCTGACCAGCACACTTGGCTGCCCTTAACCTTGGCATGGCAGCCCTAGGATCTTCAGCACCACTGCCTCCTTGCCCCTCATCACCTTGCTCACCACCACCTTGACTTGAAGCAGCCCTATGAGAAGACTTTTTCCTTTTGCGAATAGCTTGGCGCTTCTGTCTCTCGGCTGACGGAGCGAGAGGAGACTCCAGAGGGGAAGCTTGAGGGGAATCAGCAGGGTGGAAACAAGATTAGACTCTAATTATGACCTAGATGAGCAATAAAGAGTTAAAATGAAGTCACAATCTTCGGATAGTCCGAAATTTTCATTCGGATAGTCCGAAGCTCTTCGGACACTCCGAATGGAAACTCGGACATTCCGAGGTGACAATTCACAAACCCTAAATTTCTCAATCTAGACAATAATTCAATAAAACTAAGAGCTAATCACGGAGGATCATCCTAGCAAGGTCTAGAGCGATCTGGAGTCCAAGGATTTTCAAGAGGAATACGAGAATAACCGACATTTGGAATAGATTGGACCAACCTTTTGGAGAAGAAAAACCAGGTTCCCAACGCAAATCTAGGGCACAAGGTTGATGGAGATGAATCCCTTGCCCTTGGAGAAGATCTTGGAGTCCTCAATCCGCAAGAACTCCGGCCAAAACGAGAGATCCAAGAGGAGGGGTGGAGTTTTGGAGAGAGAAACTGAAAAACTGGAAAGAGGAGAAGAAAAGGAAGAGAGAGAGGGTCGGGCTGGATAAATAGCCCGAGACCCCACTTCGGACAGTTTCGAACTTAAGTTCGGATAGTCCGAATGGAATTTCGGACAGTCCGAACTGTTTTCTCAGGATGGCATGAAAACAAGGACAGGAAAGACTCCGGAGCGAGAAAGAGATGAGAGGTCCTAAGAAGTCAAGTCATCATGTGACCAGTAAGCCACTCAACCAATCAAACCATGATCACATGATAATTGACCAGATCCGAAGATCAAGAACCAATAAACACAATAAGATTTAGAGAAATAAAGTAAATAAATTTTTCTAAAGCATTTGCAATCACTAATCAATTTGTGAGCATATTTCAAGCCAAATTGCGAGAGTCTAGAATATTTAGCCCACTCCTCAACTCACAAAATCTCTTTTCATCTAGAGGCTTGGTGAAAATATCGGCTAATTGATCATTTGTGCTCACATGTTGAATGTCGATATCGCCTTTAGTGGAATGGTCTCTTAGGAAATGATGGCAGATATCGACATGCTTTGTACGGGAATGTTGGACGGGGTTGTTGGCAATTTTTATGGCGCTCTCGTTGTCACACAAAAGTGGAACATGGTTATAGGTTAGGCCATAATCATTTAGAGTTTGTCTCATCCAAAGTAATTGGACACAACAACTCCCGTCCGCTATATATTCGGCTTCGGCTGTGGATAGGGCTACGAAATTTTGCTTCTTAGAGGACTAAGAAACAAGGGATCTACCTAAGAATTGACATGTCCCCAAAGTACTTTTCCTATCCACTTTACATCCGGCATAATCCGCATCAGAATAGCCAACTAACTCAAATGACAAACCTTTTGGATACCAAAGCCCAAAATGAGGAGTGTTCACTAAATATCTCAAGATTCTCTTTACGGCCACCATGTGGCACTCTTTAGGAGCGGCTTGAAATCCTGCACACATGCACACACTAAGCATGATATCGGGTCTAGATGCACAAAGGTAAAGTAGAGAACCGATCATCGAACGATATACCTTTTGGACGACCAGTTTACCTTCTTTGTCGAGGTCTAGATGCTCGTTGGCTTGCATTGGCGTCTTGATTGGCTTGGCGTTCTCCATACCAAACTTTTTGAGTATGTCCTTGATGTACTTGGTTTGGCATATAAAGGTTCCTTCCTTGAGTTGTTTGACTTGAAAACCGAGGAAGAACTTCAACTCGCCCATCATGGACATCTCGAATCTCTTAGTCATAATCCTGCTAAACTCCTTGCATAAATGTTCATTAGTAGACCCGAATATAATGTCATCAACATATATTTGACAAACAAATAAATCGTTATCAATATGTTTAGTGAAGAGAGTAGGGTCGACCTTTCCGACTACAAAACCTTGTTCGAGAAGAAAATCTCGAAGACATTCGAACCACGCCCTTGGTGCTTGTTTGAGTCCATATAGAGCCTTGTGTAGGAAGTAGACATGGTCTGGGTGGTTTGGGTCTTCGAAACCGTGTGGTTGCTCAACATAGACCATCTCGGAGAGTGGTCCATTCAAGAAGGTGCTTTTTACATCCATTTGATACAACTTAAAATCATGGTGAGTAGCAAAGGCAAGTAATATTCTAATGGATTCAAGCCTAGATACTGGAGCGTATGTTTCATCGAAATCCAAACCTTCGATTTGTGTGAAGCCTTGAGCGACCAACCGGGCTTTGTTTCTCGTCACAACCCCATTCTCATCTTGCTTGTTGCGAAATACCCATTTGGTTCCAATCACATTTTGCTTGGATCTTTCGACAAGCTTCCACACTTGATTACGCTCAAAGTTGTTTAGCTCTTCTTGAATGGCCATCACCCAATCCGGATCTTGGAGTGATTCTTCTACCTTAAGAGGTTCAAGAGAAGAAACAAAAGAGTAAAATTCACAAAAATTTGTGACACGAGATCTAGTAGATACTCCCTTGTTAATGTCTCCAAGTATGTTGTTGGCCGGGTGATCTCGTTGTACGCTTTGATGGACTCTTGGATGAGGTACGGTTGCATTGGTTCTTTGGATTGGACCCTCATCGTCTTGGGTGGCATTCGAGCCGTCTTGAGCTCGCATTGAGGAAGAAGGAACATCATCCAGAGCATCCATCGTCGCATCCTGAATATCTTGAGTTGAAGTGCTTGGAATTACATCTTGCTCAAGTGGTCTTACTTCTCCAATTGCCAATTTCTTGATTGCTTCGCACGGGGGTTCTTCCCTGTCAATTACAGCATGATCAACTTATTCTACTTGAGAACCGTTAGTTTCATCAAATGTTACATCACGCGAGATTTCAACTACACCGGTGGTGTTGTTGAAAACTCGGTATGCATAGGCATTTG
Organism: Guadua angustifolia; assembly: GCA_036346375.1. Taxonomy (NCBI): domain Eukaryota; kingdom Viridiplantae; phylum Streptophyta; class Magnoliopsida; order Poales; family Poaceae; genus Guadua; species Guadua angustifolia. Next base: position 21,960,506 of record CM070508.1, read on the forward strand.
ATCCATAACCAAGTAAGAAACCTTCATCTACTTTAGGAGCAAATTTAGAAGACTTAGTTTTCTTATTGAGGATACAAAATTTGCTTCCGAAGACTCGAAAGTAGGAGACATTTGGTTTCTTGCCGGTGAGGAGCTCATAAGCCGTCTTCTTCAAGATCTTGTGGAGGTATAGACGGTTGGTATTGTGACACGCGGTGTTGATGGCCTCCGCCCAAAATATGTTGGAGACTTTGTACTCGTCAAGCATCATCCACGCCATCTCGATGAGTGTACGATTCTTCCTCTCGGCTACCCTATTTTGTTGTGGAGAATAGGGAGCCGAGAATTCATGTTTAATGCCTTCTTCATCGAGATACTCCTCCACACCGGTGTTCTTGAATTCAGTGCCGTTGTCACTCCGAATTCTCTTGATCTTCACTTCAAATTCATTTTGTGCCCTTCTCATGAATTTCTTTAAGCTTCCTTGGGCTTCACTTTTATCATGTAAGAAAAACACCCAAGTAAAGCGAGAAAAATCATCAACTATAACTAAACCATACTTGTTTCCTCCAATACTTATGTAGGTGATGGGACCGAATAAATCCATGTGTAGCATCTCCAATGGCCTTGAGGTGGTCATCACGTTCTTCGCGGGATGAGAAGCTCCAACTTGCTTCCCGGCTTGACACGCGCTACATACCTTATCTTTCTCAAAGACAACATTGGTTAATCCAAGAATGTGATTGCCTTTAAGAAGTTTGTGGAGGTTCCTCATACCAACATGGGCAAGTCGGCGATGCCACAACCAACTCATGCTAGATTTAGCCATAAGACACGTTTCAAGGTTGATTCTATCCGTAGTAAAATCTACAAGATAGAGGTTTCCTTTTAAGCGTCCCTTAACGACTATTGAACCATCACTTCTTCTTATGACATCCACACCCTTGTCACTAAAGACACAATTGTAGCCCGCTTCACATAGTTGAGCAACAGACAACAAATTGTAGCTTAGTGATTCGACAAGCAAAACATTATTCAAATGAAAATCATTTGTAATAAGAATTTTACCTAAACCTACTACTTCACCTTTTCCATTGTCGCCAAAAAAGATGCTTTCACTATTCATTCCATTGGCGTCCAAATGAGCGAACATTGACCTTTCTCCGGTCATGTGGTGTGTACATCCGCTATCCAAGATCCAACTTGATCCACCGGAGATGTTGGCCTACAAAATAAAATTTAGTTTTTGCTCTTTGGTACCCAAACTTGTTTAGGTCCACGCACGTTAGTGACAAGTGATTTGGAAACCCAAATAGATCGCATATTAGTAGCATTTTTGGGCTTACCCCCAATATGACAAGCAACTACTCTACCAAGGCTAGTCCTTTTAAGCACATAAGAAGCAAAGAAAGTGGATTGAGCCTTATACTTTGAGTTTGCTTCGGTCTTAACAAAGTGAATGGACTTGTTCAAAGGAGCAACCACGATGTGGCTTCCTTTGCCCTTGGGTGGAACGTACCTGTCAGGACCCGAATATGCAAATCCGAACCCTCTGTGTATTCAGCACTAGTCCAGGATCACGCTAGTGCACACAGTCTCAACATTGGTACATATCACAGTCATAACCAACGAAATAATAAAGTACTTTAATTAAATACTCAACTAGTTGTTCGACCTCATGGTCAAGTTACAAAGATCGCCTCGCAGGCTAAGACTTATTAAAATATTCAAATGCGTGAAATAAAATAAACTCGTGGCGCCAACCAATTTGCCACGAGTAATCGACTAGGCTCGCTCCTTAGTTAAATCGGCTCCTCGATACTCCTCCTCTGGCGAGGGTTGCTTCTTCTTCAACTGAAGTTGTGTTGTTGTGGGGGGGTGAGTACTTTGAGCACTCAGCAAGTCATGCACAGAATGCAATTCTAATATTCTACATGCAAGGTTTAGTACAAAGGATAGGCTTCGGTTCATGTGCAGTACAGCATTCAAGATAAATAGTAATATATTGCAAAGCAGTAAAACAGTAGTAGGAATAGTAGCTTTCACAAACATTTCAATTGTAAACCATTTTTCGTCTTAAGTCAAGTTCAACATTACCAACCCAAGCATTTTCCACAAACAAGTCATTTTCATGAATATCTAACCCTTGACTGTAATCATCGAGCGATGCTCAATACCGTGAGCACGGCTATTCGAATAGGTTGTACACTCTGCAGAGGTTATACACTTTACCCACAAGATACGATCAAATACCACCAAGGCAAATGCTTAGTAACAAAGCCTTTCCAAAGTTCCGTCTAAACCCAAGATCGCCGCTAAGGTTTCAACACTGGAGGGATTGGTTACCACACCCAGGGCCCCCCTATTGCGCCATGTGAGTTCTCACCCGCTCCTCCGGGCCCCACACCACCACGACAGTACCAAAGAATAGATTTCCCAGTTTACTCAGCCAGGCCCGTCCCATTACGGAGCTTGTGGTTGTGTGAAAGACTCAGTTCAAATGCTCGCAAGGTTAAGTCCTTAGTTGACCGAGGCAAGACTAACCAAGTGTAATCTCCATATCAAAACCAATAAAAACCAAATACGACCGCCCAGTTACCACTCTTGGCCCACCAGAAATAATCTTGCCACTTGCCCCTGTCTAAATCATTTTTCCCACCCTGGTTCTTTACCATTGCACCACATGCCATCATCAACCCAATAACACATGTCTCATTCACAAAACACGTTCCATATCTCTTTAGGTCAATATTAACTTTGGTATTCCAAAATTGTGAAATATCCACGTGGCAGGGCTAAGCATACTACTTACGGTCTACTCAACCCATGTTGGCAAATTATTAATGTCCAACTATTAATCCACAACCTAGGGTGACAAATGATTCATGGCCTACAATTATATACGACATGGTGGCATACCATAGCTAGGCATTTAACTAGTCCCAGAATTTATTCAAACCAATTTCTATTAAATTAGCATGCAATAAGTTAAATCGAAATAATTTTGCTATGATGGGTTCAACACGATCAAACACAACTTGCCTTCAAAAAGTACTGGTTCTAGTTCCTGAGCTTGCTCCTGGGTCAGAACTTCTCCCTCGAAACCTTCGGGCACTTCAACGTCTACGCGTAACGTAAATAAACAACAATAAATAAATAAAACAGAGAGCAACTGAAGTCAAAAATTCAATTAATATTCACAAACAGAAAGATTTTGATTTTACAAATTTATAGAAATTGGAATCACTCAAATCGGAGTTAAAGCGCAAAAGTTATAAGCGTTTGAAGTTTCAAAATACATTTATAAATCAATATACCTAATTAAATAAATATTTTCTTTTTCGGAAAAATATTTATTGCGTCATCCTTGACACGTGTCGCCACCAGGGAGTAACACGTGGCCTTCCGACGTTAGCGATCGGCTCCGTCTTGGCGTCGACGCCAGAGCGTCATCGTGGCGTCGGCCGCGGCTCAACCACCTCGGCGACAGTGGGACCCACCGTGACGTCAGCATGACATCACCGGTGACGTCACACGTACGGTGCGGTGCGGCGGCGACGCGGGCCCGCTGTCGGCGTCCGTGTGCCTGATCGCCGCAGTGCGGCTCGGTGTTTCTTTGCGGACGCGGCAGCGTGGCGCTTCTGGCGCCCTCGGATCTACATCTAACGGTTGAGGTTTGGAGATGAGGTTTCTTGTTCAAGGGCGGCGTGGCGAGATCCGGATCGTTGATGTGCGATCGACGGCGGTAAGCTTCGGGCTCGGTGGAGCGGTGCGGCGGCATCGCTTCACCGGAGAGCGAAAACGACGACGCGTCGGCGCGGGCGTTCCCGAGCTCCTCGGCATGAAGAAGTGATGCTCCGACGCGGCGTGATGGGATGAACTCAAGGACCAACGGCGGCAAGCGAGAGGTGACCGCGGCGTGATGCGGCTCAAAGAATGCGGCGGGTGGCTTCGGAAACTTCGGCGAGCTCGTGCGGCGAGGCGGCGGCGACTCGGACGGCGTGAGCTAGGGCAAAAGGTACGGCGTGTCTAGGGCTTCACGACCCGATGGCGGCGCATTTAAATATAGCCCTCGACGTCCGTGAAACGCGCGGAAACCGAGGCCCACACGGGCGCGGCGGCGTTAGGGTTTTTCCGGAATGGGCCGCATAGTATTCGACCCAATACTATTCATTGGATTTTTAATTCTTTTCTGATTAAAATAATTCCCGAAAATTAAATAATTCATTTGGGGCATTAAAAATACCAGAAAAATTCTGGAAAAATTCTCAAAAATATTTTAAGACATTTGGGACTCAAATAAAATATTTTCAACAAAATTTTATTTTAACTTTTCTATTATTTAATTAATTTGGTAAATGGCTTAACTCAAAAATAAATCCAAATAAATTCCAAAAATTTCTCAAAAAATCAAAATACCATTTTAATGCAAGAAAAGCAAAAATTGAGGTGTTACAGTACCCAAGCCCATGTTTCATGAAGTTACCTTTGCGCTTACCAAGGAACTTCTCTAATCCTTTGCTAGCCTTGTAGGACTTTTGAAGTCCATCTTCGAGTATTCACTTGAGCTTCTCATTTTCATGAGCTAGTACTTGCAAAGCCTCAAGGTTAGTGGCATAATGTATCAACATTAACGTTGTAGCATCTAACACATCTATTGCTAGTAGAAGGTAATGAAGAATTGGAGCTAATGGTCGAAGTAATCGGAGGGCTATTCTTGAGATCAACAAGCTTCAACTCAAGAGCCTTGCAAGCCTCCTTTGCCTTAGTAAGCTCTTCTTCAAGTGAAGCGTTGGTGATCTCAAGAGTACTAGTCACCTTGGATTTGGTCAATTTTGAGTTCTCAACCAATTCCTCATTTTTCTCTCTTTCAAAAGATAAGCTCTTCTCTAGCTCATGATTTTTCTCCTTTTCAAGGATGAGCAAATCCTCTTGAACCTCGAGAGTAGCTTCCTTTTGTTCTACAACTTCCTCCAATTTTTCAATATCTTTTAGAAGCAAATCTAACTTATGAATGTCAAAGTTTTTCATGGATTTGAGCATAGAGTCAACATCATCATCACTATCGCTATCGCACTCATCTAGACAATCATTAACAATGGAGGGAGTGGAGGCTTTTGATGATACCTTGTGCCCCTTTGCCATAAGGCACATTGGAGCGTCTTCGTCGTCATCGCTCAAGTTGTCGAAGAGGCTCTTCGACGTTGTTGAGGTAGTAGGCACAGCGATGGCGACGGAGGCAATTCCTCCTTCCTCGTCGGACTCGGAGCTTGAGTCGGAGTCGGAGTTTGAATCCCACTCTTCTCTAATATGAGCTTGTACCTTGTGCTTGTAGTGCTTGAACTTCTTTCTCTTTTCTTTGTCTTTGCCCCGGTATTTGTCTTTCTTGTGAGGCTTCTCATCTTTGCTCTCCTTATGCGGACACTCGGCAATGAAGTGGCCGGTTTCACCGCATTCATAGCATCTTCTGGTGGAGTGTCTACCCTTTGATTTTCTTCCAAAGCTCTTTGATTGACCTCCTTGTTTGAAGTTCTTCTTCTTGAAGAATTTGTTGAACCTTCTCACGAATAGAGCCATGTCCTCATTTGTCAACGGACCACAGGACTCTTCATCCTCACTTGTGCTCTCTTCTGCTTGGCGCACTATCTTGACGGCCTTCAGGGCAATACCTTTCTTTTTGCCCGACTTGAGTTCTTCAACAACTTCGGCCTCCTTTATCATTATCTCGTCCATCATTAGCCGACCGATAACATCATGAGGTGTCAATGTGTCGAAGTTGGACCGGTCTCGGATTAATTGAACAAGGTTGCGGTTGGTAGGAGTGATTACACGAAGAATAATCTTCACCACGGCCTTGTCAGAAAGATCGGTGCACCCAAGACCCTTGGCTTGATTCACAAGCACCATCAAGCGGTCAAACATTTTGGTGTAGAACTCTCTTTCCTCCAAAGTGAACCGGCTTAGCTCACCAATAATGAGCTCTATCTTTGATTTGCGGACACTTGAAACCCCTTCATGACTAACTAAGAGTCTATCCCAAATTGCCTTTGCCTCTTCAAGTCCATCGACTCTGTTAAACTCGGAATCACTCAAAGCATTGAATAAGGCATTGACGGCCAAATCATTGAAGTGTTGAGATTTGTCTTCTTCGGGAGTGAGATTGTTTGGATCAACGGGCTTGAAACCTGTTTCTACAATCTTCCAAATAAAAGGGTGAAGCGATCTCAAATGCATCTTCATCTTATGTTTCCATGCGGCATAGTGAGTGCCATCGAAATGAGGCGCTCGACCGGAGGGCACGGAGACATAAGATGAGGAGCTTGAGAAACCAACGGAGGGATACTCATATGGAATTGCAACCCCACTACCGGAGCCCGTAGCCTTAGTTTGGTTACGGCCTTCGGTAATATTCTCTATTTCCGACATCCTAGATTCTCCAAGCGGTTAAGCCAAACTACGGAGATTTGGCTTTGATACCAATTGAAAGGACCGAGATGTCGCCTAGAGGGGGGTGAATAGGCGTTTTTCAAATTTAAACTCGCAGCGGAAATTAACTGTTCGGATAGTCCGAAATTTTCTTCGGACTATCCGAATGGTTCGGATAGTCCGAGTGACTTTTCGGATAGTCCGAACTGCTCTGCGCACGAAAACCCTAAAAAGTAGATCTGAGCTATTTAGAGCGTAAGATTGCTACCAAGTGAAATATCTTAGCTAAGACAACTTCCAGAATATGAAATCCCACCAATATCCACAGCAAGAAGCTATCAAACCCTTGAATCCTTAAAAGATTAAGCCAAGCACAAAAGGGGACAAATAGAAAATCTAAGAACCAAAGAGACGCAATGATTTTTCCCCGAAGTTCAGATCCTTGAGGGGATCCTACGTCTCCGTTGAGGCGGCACAAAGCCGGGGTCTCTTTCAACCCTAATCCTCTAGGTGTTGCACCAAGCACTCACCTCCTTTTTACTTGAATCCTTTCCTTGCGGAGGTGGATTAGACCTTCTAAACTTCGGCGCCCCACACGAAGATTGGGTGCTCACCGGTGACTCCTAGCCGTCTAGGAGTCCTCAACCTCAAGAGTAAAAGATATCGCGAGAAATCCGCTTGAGGATGAACCAAGTGCTCAAGATGAATCACAACCTCTTGATCTTCCAAGCTCTCTACTAGACTTCCCTCTAAAGATTCAAGAATCAAAGACTTGAGGGAGATGAACACTAGGGCTTAGAGAGAGTGAAAGAGCTGTTAGAATGAATTGAATGCACTTCCTAAGTGGTAGGTGGGAGATGGAGGGGTATTTAAAGCCCCTCAAAACTAGCCATTTTGTGCTCAGCTCGACTCTGTTCGGATAGTCCGAACAGGTTGAGCACAGGGCAACTGAGACCCCCAGCTCGGATAGTCCGAACATTTTTTTGGATACTCCGAAGAAATCTTCGGACACTCCGAACATAATTAAACCAAACCTAACTGAGGGGGTTGGCTCGGATACTCCGAACCCATGTCCGGACATTCCGAACCAAAATGAACTCGACCAACCGAGAAGGTTGGCTCGGATACTCCGAACCTATGTTCGGACATTCCGAACCAGATTTTGCCTGAGCAACCGAGGGGGCCAGCCCGGACATCCCGAAGATATATTCGGATACTCCGAAGCTTTTTGAACATTTTGCCCCCAAGACTTTACACATTGACTCATTTTTAGACTAGAATTCATCATTGAGCACATTGGATCATTCTAAAGCTATTTCTTGCCATAGCCCTCTTTATAGTACGGCAATCCTTAAACTCAAATAAAATTAAAAATGCATATACAACCGTTGAGTTTAACCGACGCCTTTTCTTCTTTGATTTGAGGGACCACTTTTCTTAAGCGACTTTCCCATGAGCGTATTCATCTGTTCACAATACTCATAAAGCTCATTAGTTACTTAATCTTGTTGTCATTAATCACCAAAATCATTAAGGGGCCTATATGCACTTTTAATCTCCCCTTTTTTGGTGAATTGATGACAACACGATTAGATTTATAGATAAATTTGAAATGATCGAAGGAGGAGAAGTTCTGCAAGAAGGCGAATATCTAGGAGTTGAAACTTGTCAAATGCCTGTGGTATTTTGATGGGATTCACCGACGTTCTTCGTTCATTAGCATTCGTTTTACTCTGAGTTGAAGCCATCTAGGCTTCACAATTGTAAGTTGACTTTAAGGTTGTTCAACATGTTATATTAATAGATGAATACTTTATTTATTATTCCGTTGTGTATGATTGTGATATTCATCTTTGTTAACTGTGGGCACTAGCTACTGATCTTGGGACTAGTGCTAAAAACACAGAGGGTTTCTGGATTGTGAATTCGGGTCCCGACACTTGGTGTTAGATCACAATGGATTTTATAGAGGGTTTGCCACAAGCAGAAGGGAAAGACATAGTGATGATGGTGGTTGACAGATTCACCAAGTACGCCCATTTTATATCTCTGAGTCATCCTTATTCAGTTCAGGAGGTTTCAACATATATAAATTGCATGGTCTTCCATTGGTAATTATCAGAGATTGAGACAGGGTGTTTACCAGCTCTTTGTGGAGAGAACTTTTTGAGCCTATGGGAGTTAAGCTCCGATTTAGTAGTGCATACCATTCGCAAATTGAAAGTGCATCTAGGCCCCTCAATGATTTTGGTGATTAATGACAACAAGATTAAGTGACTAATGAACTTTATGAGTATTGTGAACAGATTATTACGCTCATGAGAAAGTCGCTTAAGAAAAGATGACCCTCAAATCGAAGGAGAAACGACATCAGTTACACTCAACGGTGGTATACGTATTTTAATTTTATTTGAGTTTAAGGATTGCCGTACTATAAAGAGGGATATGACAAGAAATAGCTTTAGAATGACTAAATGTGCTCAATGATGAATTCTAATGTTAAAATGAGTCAAAGCATAAAGTCTTGGAGGCATTTTGCTCAAAAGCGATTTTTGAGATATCAGAACCACGTTCGAATGTCCAAACTGACCCCCTCGGTTGGTCTGGTAAAAATTAGATTCGGAATGTCCGAACATAGGTTCGGAGTATCCGAGTGGACCCCCTCGGTTAAGGTGAGTTTATTTGGGTTCGGAATGTCCGAAGGTGTTTCGGAGTATCCGAGGTGTTCGGACTATTCGAGCTGGGTCGCTCAGTTGCCCTGAACTCAGCCTGTTCGGACTATCCAAACATAAGTTCGGACTATTCGAACAGACTCGGGCATAACTCAAAATGGCTAGTTTTTGAGTGGCTATAAAAGTGTAACATCCCAAAATTTGGATTTTCAAAAATTTATATTAAATTAGCTTTCCAAAAAAATTTCTTCAATCTTATTTGATTAAAGAAGCTTATATCTCACTGAGAATTTTATCATGTCATCCTCATAACATACTTAACTCATGGTAAAAATATCAAAAACTAATAATTACTTTTATTGCCAATTAAAATTCAAAAACAGATATCACTTAAATCTGAAATCTGCAATGTTAGAATTTTTATTAAATAATGGAGTAAGGTTTTGAGCTGAAAATTTTACAGAAGTATCCTTAGCTCAAATTCATTTGAAAAACAATGTTTCAGAAATAATAGACTTTATTTACTCTTAAAGAAAAATCAAAAACAGTAACAAGGATTTGGAGCAGTCAGTCTTTTAATTGCCAAATCCAACACCTTAATGAAACTCAAAGAAAACTCAAACAACATGCTATAGAAAATAATTTTATAAAATATTAGAGACCAAAAGATGAATAAAAATCAATTTTGCAGAATTTTGGCACACCATTTACTGAGCTTAAAAATTCAAAAACAGATTGAAAATCAGCCATGTTTGATGAATTACTGTTCTTAAATGACAATAGATATTGAGATGAAATCAAAGAAAATGGAAAGTAGAACCTTTGCACTACTTACTCAAAAATTTGCAGAATTTTTCAAATAAGTCTTCACCCCTTCCCAAGCCTGCCCAACTGATACGTCAAATCTTTACTTAAATTTGCTCATCTGTCAAACCCAGTTGCACTCGATGAATCCTTGGGCTAAGCCTCGGCAGGTGGTTCCATGCACGCCTGGGCCCACTGGCCAGCCCTCCTCCTTTCTCTCTTCCCTCTCTCCTGCGCCATTGGCGGTAGAGGCGGTGCCGGCTATCCTGCGCTGCTCCTTTACTTCTTCTCCCAAGCCACTCCTTCTACTGCGCCTCTCACTTCTTCTCACGCCAATGCAGCCCTTGCATGCAGCAAGCAACTCCTTCTTCTTCCTCCTTGCGCCGGTGAGTTTTCTTGGTAGCTTGTTTGCATGCAGACTTGCTTAGTCCTTGTATCTGAGTCTTCTACTCCTCCCTCCGGCTCTCTTCTGGTAGCGCCTTCATCTCCCCACGAGCACCAGCAGCAACCGCACGGCCTCTCCTCTACCGTGCATGCGATAGCAATCCGCCAGTGAGCTCCTTGCAGTAGCCCTCACCCATTCCATGCGACGTCGCTGTTCTTCACTCTCGAGTCCGCTCTGGGTCATGCATCTTGCCGAGCCATAGCCATTGATCTCCTTCCTCATGGGGTGAAGTTTCCTCCAGCGCATTACGTGAGGAGCCAGCTCCGGCCGCCATTGCCAGCTCCGATGACCGCCGCCGACTCGGGAACCTCCCGGCCGAGCCTCATCTATCCTGCAGCTTCCTCTCCGGTTCGGCCGCAAGCTTTTGCCATCGCCATTGTTGCGGTAGTGAAGCTTGGGCTTCTAAGGAAGAAGAAGAGGTAGACTCAAACATTTTGTCACCATCCTTTGTCACAAGTGAATGCATGGCGCAGTGGTTAAGTCACTAGTGTTGGACTCTGCAGGTCGTGTGTTCGAATCCTCACTTCAGCACTTTATTTTTTTTCATTTTTCTTATTTTTGCCCTACGCAATAAAACTGTTATATCTTTTGCTGTGAAACTCTAATTAATGCAAACTCAATTCCTAAATTTGAGTTATTTAGTAAGGATTCAGAATATGCAATAAAAAGTTATATGTTGCTTGCAGTAAACTTATTCAATTTGAGTTTGAATGAAAGTCACATTTTAAGCGTTATGAAGCAACTATATAATACCTTGCTCCATAAATCATGAAATAAATATGACATGTTCTTGCAACCTTACATGTTCCATTTTTGCATAAACATTTAGATTTCAATGTGATTTGGATCAAAAATTAAGTGTAGAAAGCCTTTCTTTCATGCAAGATTCAAAGGGTTAAAATATGTATCAAATGAGCTCAACAAGTGGTGAAACCAGTTTAGTTGCACCTCTGGGATTGCATAGATCATAAGTATACAAAAATATTTAGATTATTCATTAGTTTGCCCTATTTACTCATTAGCCAAACATGCAATCGGTAAAAGGAACAAATGGTAGTAACTTTAGCAAACGGACCTTAAATTCGATAAAACCAACTTCTATGACCCAGAAATGATATGCCTTAGCTTACCATATAAAAGTAACATTAGTTTGATCAACTTTGAGTTCAGCTCATATTAAGCCGAAATCACTATTTATTAGAAAAACACCTTGAACAAATAAGAAATATCGCGGAATCAATTTTAAAACACTCTTAGGGATATTCCCTAATAACCCTAAAAAATGGTTACATTATCCCATTTGGTGCAGCCGCAAACAAAGAAAGAAAACTGAACCGTAATAGCGCTAAAAGTGTGGTCGTATAAGCCTTTTCGGCAGTCTGTGGAATATCGCATATAAATATAAAATAATGAGGGAATAACTGGAAAACATTATCTGATGTATATACTACCATATTCTAAAAAAATGTATTAATTATAACTTGCTTTGTATCTAAATCCAATCACAAGCATATGCTTAGTTCATGGCGAACTAACGTAACTTCGTGGACCCGGTCTATAGATCAAGAGTCCATATGGCATCAGCTATCCAATCAAAATAATATTCTTCGGAATAATATTCCTTCTTTCCCAGTTATTAGTCTTTCTCTTCGGTGTATTTTCTGAAAGCCGTTCTCTTTTGTCTAATCATCGACCCAATCCATCCAAGTTCCTAATTTCATCAAGCCATTGTGCCCAATGCTATTCGTTCTTAATTTGGAGTTTACTTGATTTGCTTTTTGAAGTTTTGTTGTATTTGCGTTTGTTTATCATTAGACGCGTCGCTGTAAGTCGCTCGAAGGAGCTGAGAAGCGAGCAAGCGGAGATTGAAGATCGAGAATCAAGGATCGAAGATAAAGAGTAAAGAATAATATAAATGGCAAGGGCCAGGCAAGTTGTGCTTTGATCATATTGCTCCCAGTTTTACAAATTTACTTTGATTCAAATTATTGCATGCTAGTTCAAGATTAAAATGAATTAAATTAATTTTGGAATTAGTTATTCAACCCAATTGCTAAATATCACCTTGCCATGATTATTTGTATGCCATAATTCATTTGTCACCCTAAGATGGTTGATTATTAGTTGGTTGATATTACTTGCCAACGTGGGTTGGTTAGACCGTGTATAATTGCTTAGCCATGCCACGCAACTCATATTTTCTGAGAATAAAAGGTTAATACTGATTAATGGATTATGAAATATGTTTGTAAAATGGTGTGACGTGTTGCCACACGACGATGTTGATATGTGGAACCAGAGTGGTTCTACATGGATGTTGAGTTATTGTTGGTATTGTGTTGCGCAATAATCAACTGGGGTGGTAAAATGTTTTAGACTAAGGCAAGTGGCAAGAGTGGCATTGAATATGTCACTTTGGTATTTGGTGGTGTTGTTGGTGAATTATGTGATGGTATTGTTGGTGAACTGTTTGGGGTAGTCTTGCCTTGGTCACCCTAAGGACTTCACCTTGCAAGCCTTTGAACTGAATCACTCGTACAACCACATATACATTATGGGGACGGACCTAGTTTAGTAGGATTCGATATCTCACCTTTGATACCTCGGGGTGGCGATCACGAGGGGTATTATATGGGGGCGTGCACTGTCTTTGCGGCTTGGTACCCATCCAACGGTGTTCGTCGGTCCTATACTTCGCTCGAGTGAGGGAAGTGATAGTGAAGGCAACACGGAGAGGTTCCTAGGTTGAGCTAGAAGTTTCGAAAAGCTTTGTTATGATCGCTCATTCATCTTGTTGTATGGCGATTCACGGTGACGTGGTGAGTTGATTGTATCTTGTGGGTAAAGTGTACAAACTCTGCGAGTGTAAAAACTATTGAATAGCCGTGTCGCGGTATTGGACATTGCTCGGGGATTCTGATCAAGGGTAGAGTTTTGAAAATGAAATGAGGTTGGGAATGTGGACATTGTGATATGGAAATTGGTTAAGGATGAGAAATGCTTTACTTGAGATGATTACAAACTTTATTATGGATATTACTTGTTTCTTGCTTTTCAATCTATTTATGATATTCATTTGGAAATCTTGCTTTATTGCAAAAGAACCATTCACCATTCCTTTGGAATAAGCTATGCATGTAGTAATAGAAGCGCATTACATACATGACTTGTTGAGTACGGTTGTGTACTCACCCTTGCTATAACAAAACATCACCAGTTGAGGAGAAGTCTTTGTCTTCGAAGAAGGAGAAGTTCTGCAAGAAGGCGAATATCTAGGAGTTGAACCTTGTCAAATGCCTGTGGTATTTTGATGGGATTCACCGACGTTCTTCATTCCGCTGCTGTTCGTTTTACTCTGAGTTGAAGCCATCTAGGTTTCACAATTGTAAGTTGACCTTAAGGTTGTTCAACATATTATATTAAAAGATGAGCTCTTTATTTATTATTCCGTTGTGTATGATTGTGATATCCATCTTTGTTAACTGTGGGCACTAGCGACTGATCCTAGGACTAGTGCTGAAAACACAAAGGGTTTCCGGATTGCGAATTCGGGTCCCGACAAAAAGCCCCATACCCTCACCTAACAGCTAGTAGAGCATTAACTCCACTCATTTGCAGCCATTTCAAGCCTCTAGAGCTCAAGCCCTCACTCCCTCTAAGTCCTTTGATTTGTGAATCTTTTGAGGTTGAGTGAGTTGAGAGATTGATAGATCTTGTGATATTGATTCATCTTGAGCACAAAAATCATTCTCTCGCGGATTTCTTAGCACATCTTTTACTCTTGGAGGTTGAAGACTCCTAGACGGCTAGGAGTCGCCGGTGAGCTCCCAAGCTCGTGTGGGAAGCCGCCGGAATTTTGTGAAGGTTGGATCTACCGCCGCAAGGGAAGGATTCAAAAGGAAGTAGGTGAGTGCTTTGTGCAACACCTAGAGGATAAGGGTTGAAAGAGACCCCGGCTTGGTGCCGCCTCAACGGAGACGTAGGATCCCCTCAAGGATCCGAACTTGGGGTAAAAATCGTTGTGTCTCTTTGCATCTTGTTTATCTATTTTGTCCCCTTTCGTGCTTAGTTTAAATCTTTGGGGATTGAAGTGTTTAGTAGCCTCTTGTGATAGATATTGGTGGGATTTCATCTTCTGCAAGTATTCTTAGCTAAGATACATCATTTGGTACTAGAAACATACTCTAGATTTGCTAGATCTACATTCTTGGGTTTTAGAGCCCTGACACGTTCGGACTATCCGAAATTTGACTCGGACTATCCGAACCATTCGGACAGTCTGAAGTAAATTTCGGAGTATCCGAAGTTTTAATTTCTGCTGTGATTTAAATTTGAAAAACGCCTATTCACCCCCCTCTAGGCGACACCTCGGTCCTTTCACAAATAGACAGACAAATAGAAAGAGTGAATCAATGTCTTGAGAACTATCTGCGATGCATGGCATTTGCAAGTCCAAGAAGGTGGCATTCATGGCTAACTCGAGCAGAATGGTGGTATAATATGACTTTTCGTACATCTCTAAAGATGTCTCCCTTTTAGGCTCTTTATGGCATGAAGCCGCCATTGATCACAGAGAATTCCTTATTTGATCCTATCAGTGAGGAACTAAGTAAGGGAGTTCACAATCAGCGAAGCATATTTGATACCATCAAGACTAATCTAGAGAAAGCAAGCTCGAGGATGAAACACTTTGCTGATAAAAACATGTCGGAAAGGGAGTTCAAAGTTGGAGACATGGTTTACTTGAAGATGCAACCATATCGGCACAATGCCCTTGGACTACATAAAACGCTCAAATTGCATTCCAAGTTCTATGGGCCATTTAGGGTTCTAGACAGAGTTGGAAAGGTTGCTTACAAGATACTGCTACCTAGTAGATATCAAATACACCAAATCTTTCATGTTTGTCAACTAAAGAAGCATATTGGTCCCAAAGTGGTTCCTAGCCAAGATTTGCTACTGGTGAACAACGAAGGGAATGTGCTGATAGAACCGATCGCCGTTCTAGAGAGAAGAATGATACCGAGGAAAATGCTCCAATGATTCAATGGAAAATTAGGTGGGCTAATTTGTCTCCAGAAGTTACCACCTGGGAGGATGCTGAGTTCATCTCTAAAGTTTTTCCTAATTTCGATCCTTGTGGACAAGGATCTTAAGGGCGAGGCAATGCCTGATATCAAAAGCGGGAGTCTGAGTTCAAATAGGAGAGTTCATTCAGAAGATGGATAGCTGAGATTACTTGATTTTTCTTTAGAAGGATGATCGTGCAGATCTGGTGGTCTATGAAGATCTAATGGTGTTTAGCGAATAGTAGCGTTTCACATGATCTAATGGTTGTATTTGTTCTCAGTAATTACTAGTTACCTTATCTTAGTTTTGTCAGTGACTGTTCATGTAAACTTTTGTCTTTTATCCGGGTTAAGTCAGCCAGCGAATGTATAAGCTATGAACGCCCTGAGAATTCTATTATGATGACAAATACAATGCAATACATCTCTTGCTTTTTGCTTTCCTCTTTCCTCTTCTTTTAGCCTTCCTTTTACCAATTTTGCAATTATTCTTGCTTGGATTTGGGATTCGCGATTTGATTTTGGAGTCAGACTCTTCCAGGTCCTGACACACACCCCCACTACCAATTGGTTAGATCTCAAGTTACAGAGCGTCCTATCCTTGGTCAGGGGCAGAGCTGGGCCTCGGGGCACTAGGGCATGGGCCCGAGGCCTAGCTAAAATTACAATGAAAAAATACTATTTATTTCTTATTTGGGCCTGAGGTCTCCCCATCCGGCCCAGAGCGGTGCCTAGCCAGCTTGAGCCAACGCCTCGACCAAGCCAGAGAAACCCTAGCCATTCCACGCACACCCCACACTTGAGATGATCAGCCAAGAACTCGAGGTCATGCCAACACCGCTCCTGCGGTCCTACCCAAGCCAAAGTCACGCCGCCACCAGTCGTGACTCTTGCCCTTCGCCCCCACCCGCCGATCGTCGCCCTCGCCCTTGGCCTCGCCTGCTACAGCCTGGAGCTGTAGCCACTGGCATGCAGCTCCTACTCTCTCACCTGTCACCCCTAACCTTGCCCACGGAACACTGGGCCGAGTGGCTATTTGGATGCTGCCCTGCAGCTCGGCTCAACCTCGTGACATTGCAACTCCACCCTAGCCACTCGGTGCCCCGTCACAAGGAGGGCTCGCTGGCCGTGTCAACCTACACACTATTTTTATCCTCCAATCAGAGCTGCAGCAGTGCCCTGTGGTAAGGGGAGGCGATGAATTTTCCCCTTCTTTCTTCTTTGTGGATTATAGAATATGGAATAATCGGATGATTGGTGGTTATGGTTTGTGAATTGTTGAATAATTGGTTATGGTTGTGAATTGTGAAGAACCAAATTGTGGAATATGGAATAATAGGATAATTGGTAGTTATGGTTAGTGAATTGTTGAATAATTGGTTTTGGTTGTGAATTGTGAAGAACCAATGATTACCATGGTAGTCGTCAAATGGCAGTGATTCAGTGAACGGCTGAGTTAAATGTTAATAATTGGTCATGGTTTGTCAAATGAATTAGCTTTTATCCAAACATGATAAGAACAATAATTGGTTATGGTTTGTCAATTGCATTAGCCATTAGCTGTGTAAATGTTCAATTTAGTTTCTAGTTATCTTTATTTGCTAGAATCGAACATATTGATTTGAACAACTTATATATTTCGTGATTAATTGATTAGACTCAATTTGAAGAGGTTTGGATAGAACCATCAGTTGACTTATTACACCATTGGTTAATCTCGGTATTAGGGTAGTGGTTTTGGTGAATGGTGATAATTTCTTTACTCAAGCAAGAAAAATTTAAGATCCACATTCAATTATATGACATCATAACTTCATAGAAGATTAACTATTTGATAAAGCCATCAATACTTCATGGCAGTGCACTATGACTATGATAATTGTTTTTATTGGTTTAATTGGATTATATCTACTTGGTTTAATTGGATTATAAAAGGTCCTACGGTCCTAAGTAAGAATTCAAATGCTAGATTGTTCTACTTGTTTAGCTTAGTGTACACTTCTCATTTTTTAACCAACAGTTTATTGGCAGGATTTTAGTTACTCCTATTTTGTCACATCATGGTTGTATTCCGAATTGGGTTTAATTGATTGGACTCAATTTGGTTTGAATGCTTTGAAGATTACAAGATTTTACGGCGTTTTCAAAATATGATGTTATATTCTTATTTTTCAATTTGTATCAATAATTAACTTTGTAATTTTGTGTCCCTAATTTACATATACAATTTCATTTTTGCAGGTTTAGGTTCTTGTACTATTGTTGATGATGATATGATGTGACTCGGATGCAACAAACCTTCATTGGTTAGGTATTAATTTTTTACTACTCCATTACGATATGTTGTTTTTGACATATTTTATCTATTTTGTTGTATCGTTAAGCATGAAGTTCAAATTTATTTCTAATTGTGTATTTATGTAGTGTTTTTGTTGTACCTTGGTGTAAATAGTATTTGGCGTTAGTTATCGTCACTTAGTTTTCGGTCCGAGACTTGATAGAACTCTGGCTCTGCCACTGTCCTAGGTAGGCACTGGCCAGTGCTTGCATTTGCTCCAATCATGCGGCATTGGGTTTAGATTCGGTTCTGGTATTTATGTAGTGTTTTTGTTGTACCTTGGTGTAAATAGTATTTGGCGTTAGTTATCGTCACTTAGTTTTCGGTCCGAGACTTGATAGAACTCTGGCTCTGCCACTGTCCTAGGTAGGCACTGGCCAGTGCTTGCATTTGCTCCAATCGTGCGGCATTGGGTTTAGATTCGGTTCTGACTCTGATCACTCTCTCTCTCTCTCTCAGTCTGGTGTGATTTTCTTCTCGTAATTTGTTTCCAGTAGGTTTGGGTGTATTTGGAACCAATTCCGACCGAATTTAGGCACGTAAAAGAAGCATGAATTTACTTGTCTGCTTGATCTGAGGGTGGGCCAAGTTCTTGGGGGTAGTGGTGCAGATTTGGGTACCGCTGCATTATGGAGTAATCACTCGCCAAATATTTATCTCTTCGATTTTTTTCTGGATGATTTAGATTTATAAAGGAGGCAAAATATGATAGAATGGAGGAAAATATTCCTCAGGGTGGGAGAGGGGAAAATAATTTGCCAAAATGGGGGTAAGACCCTACTTGTTGGTAGTGCTGATTAATTTGAAGCAGCTTCATCCTCACGGGAAAAAAAGCAGCAGCTTCATTTTTTTTTGGTATTTCCACGTATGGCACAAGAGAGCGCCTGGACTTGGAAATTGTGTTCCGATTATATTGTATTCCCCATCCAAGTTTATAGGACTTTTTTTGAATGGTCTTATTCATAATATAAACTGAATTTTATGTTCTATGCAAATTAGTGTTATGTTCACTTTATGTCCTTAATAAATATTCAGATTTACTTAATATTCTTTACATGTATGTATTGGATACAGTGTCTAGAGATAATAATTAGAGGTAATCTAGCTATTTTTAATATCTTCTTAGTCTATATGTAAAAAAAAATTCGCCCGCAAAGTTGGCCGGAGAGAGTATAAAAGAGAGCTAACTTAGAGCAACTCCAGCAGACTCTCCATTCGGCTCCCTATCTCCAAAAAATAGCGATTCTCCCGAACAACCGGCCTCCAGCAGACTCGCTATCGCCCTCGCCAAAAATAGCAAGAGGAGAGAGGCTCGCTACTTCTGGCGAGCCTCTCTCCGCTCCCTATCTGCGTTGCCGTTGAGCTCCCGCGTCGGCCAGGACATCGGCTCGAGGCAGCGGCAGCGCAGTCTTCATCTCCCAGTACCGTCTCCCGGCGCCGTTTGGACTCCCACCGCCGTCTCCCAGCGCCGCCGTCCCAGTACCGCCGTCTCCCGATCCCTCGACCCCTCCCTCTCAGGACAGTTCGTTGTTCAGAGGTATGGACCGATGCCACCATCTTCCGTAGATCTCTGCTTTTCCTGGTATGCTTAGCAGATCTGTGGGGCTCGGAGGTAGGGTTCGTTGGATCGGTGTGAGGGGCTCTTTTGTGTTGCCGACCGTGGTGGTGCTTGTTCTTCTAGCTGTGGGGTTGAGATTGGTAATGCTCGGTGATGATTTGGGTTCTGAGATGAGTAGAACAATTAACTTCTGTTAATTAGGCCTTGAACTGTAGAGTAAGATACTGGTAAAAATTGATTTGTTCACTACTTTGATTATCCGTTGCTATACTGCCTGTTTTGCCAGCTTCGTGTTTGTGCTTGTTCTTCTAGCTGTGGGGTTGAGATTGGTAATGCTCGGTGATGATTTGGGCTCTAAGATGAGTAGAACAATTAACTTCTGTTAAGATTCCGCAAAGCCAAATTAATCAGATATGAGCTTCATCCCCCTTTGTTATTCAGATTTGTATAAAGATGGATGATAGCTTCGTAAATTATAAATATGTATGATGGACAGAGGTAGAGATGATCTCTATTAATAGAAACAATCGTACATATGATGGCCATGACACAACATAAATATGACCTGAGTTGAAGACATTAAGACTTTCAGTTTTGAGAATGAAGCTTATGTTCGTAGCACTATAAGAACTACCAGTCATATAATGTTTTAGGTGCATGATGGACTAATATACAAAGGGGATGAAGCTTACGAGATGAGTAGAATAATTATACATTAATTGGGGCTTGAGCGTGAGGCTAATATCTTGGCAAAGATTGATTTGTTCACTGCTTTGATTACCCGTTGCTATACTGCCAGTGTTTCATTACCTTTGTTAGTCTGTGGTTCAATATTTGTGTAACATCCCAATTTTTGCTTTTCTTGCATTTTAGTGGTATTTTGAATTTCTGGAATTTATTTGGATTTATTTGGAATTATTTGAATTTATTTTGAATTAAACCATTTAGCAAATTAATTAAATAAAGGAAAAGTTAAGATAAAGTTTTGCTGAAAATATTTTATTTGAGTCACAAATGTCTTAAAATATTTATGAGAATTTTTCCAGAATTTTTTGATATTTTTAATGCCCCAAACAAATTATTTTATTTTAGGAAATATTTTTAATCGAAAAAAATTAAAAATCTGGATGAATAGTGTTGGGCGAAGTCTTTGTGCGGCCCGTTTGAAAAACCTAGCGCCGTGGCGTTCGATCTTCATTCGACGGCTCACGATGCGCCACGTCCACCCCTATTCCCGCCGGACTCATGCGCCGCCACGGACTCCTCGCTGAATTTCAGAAGCAACACGGGCGCCAAGAGCACCTATTTAATCGCCGCCACCCTCCGTGTTCCTCGGTTTGCGCCGCACCAGCCAGACGCCGACGCCTTTGAGACGCCGCCGCCTCGCCGACGACCTCGCCGAAGTCCGGCCGTCGCCGCACTTCTTCGCGTCGGTTAAATCGCCGCCGGTGATTCTCGCCATCGCCGCGCCACCATCGGACTCATCTCGTCGCGCGACCGGAGCGTTACCGACGTCGCCGGAGGACCACGGAAACGCCGCGCCGCCGCGTCGTCATCTTCGTCTCGGTCAAGCGGTAGCCGCGCTTTCATCGCCGTCGCCGAAGCCGTCGGCCGTCCGATCTCAATCGGCGATTCGAGATCCGCCACGTCGCCCCCAAAGCAAGAAAGCCCATCTTCTAATCTCCACCGTTAGATGCAAATCGAGGGCCGCCGTCGTGCCGCGGCACCGATCCTTTGTGCGTGGTGGCCGACAAAGCGAGCCGCATGTCGATCGCCACGAAGCAGCATGCGCATGAGACGCCGACGGCCGCGGGCCCACCGTCGGCCGCCGACGCCGTGCGTGTGGCGTCACCGTGACGTCATGCCGGCGTCACGGTGGGACCCACTTGTCGAGAGATAGCCGAGTTGTCTTGGCGTCATCACGGGGCCGGTCGGTGGCGTCGGCGAGGCCACGTGTCACTCTCTGGTGGCGACCGTGTCACGATGACGCAATAATTGATTTTCGAAAAAGAAAATATTTATTTAATTCGGTATATTGATTTAAAATATATTTTGAAACTTCAAATGCTTATAACTTTTGCGTTTTAACTCCGATTTGAGTGATTCCAATTTCTATAAATTTGTAAAATTGTGATCTTTCTGTTTATGAATTTTAATTGAATTTTTGAGTACTGTTTCCCACTGTTTATTTATTTTATTGTTTGTGTTTACGTTCGGCGTGAGCGTTGAAGTGCTGAAGGTTTCGAGGAGAGGTTCGACCGAGAGCAAGCTCGAGGCGAGAATCGATACTTTTGAAGGCAAGTTGTGTTTGATCATGTTGAACCTACTAGAAAATTATTTTGATTTAAACTATTGCATGCTAATTTGATAGAAATGATTTTGAATAAGTTTTGGGATTAGTTAAATGCCTAAGTTGCTGTATGCCACCTTGTCATATATAATTGTAGGCCATGAATCTTTTGTCACCCTAGGATATGGATTAATAGTTGGACTTTTATAATTTGCCAACATGGGTTGAGTAGACCAAGTAGTATGCTTAGCCACCTTGCGTGGACGTTCATGATTTTGGAATACCAAAGTGAATCTTGACTTAATGAGATATTGAACATGCTTTGTGAATGAGACATGTGTTATTGAGTTGATGATGGCACGTGGTGCAATGGTAAAGCTGGCTGGGGTGGGAAAATGATTTAGGCTGGGGCAAATGGCAAGATTGTTTACAGTGGGCCAAGAGTGGCAAGCTGAGGCGGTCGTGTTGGTTTTATTGGTTTTGGATAATTGAGATCACACTTGGTTAGTCTTGCCTCGGTCAACTAAGGACTTAACCTTGTGAGCATTTGAACTGAGTCTCTCATCTGACCACAAGCTCCGTAATGGGACGGACTTAGTGAGTAAACCGGGAAATCTATTCTTTGGTATTGTCGTGGTGGTGTGAGGCCGGAGAAGCGGAATGAGAACTCACATGGTGCAAGAGGGGGCCACAGGTGTGGTAACCAGTCCCTCCGGTGTTGAAACCTTAGCGGGCAATCTTGGGTTTAGATGGAACTTTGGAAAAGCCGTTCACGGTTATTTGCCTTGGTGGTATTTGTTGTATCTTGTGGGTAAAGTGTATAACCTCTCTGAGTGTACAACCTATTGAATAGCCGTGCTCACGGTAATGAGCCTCGCTTCGGTGATTACGGTCAAGGGTTAGATTTTATGAAAATGAATTTTTATGGAAAAATGCTTGGGTTGGTAATGAGGAACTTGACATAGGATGGAAATATGATTGTGATTAAAATGTTTGTGAAAGCTACTATTCTTATTCTTGTTTTCTTTGCTTTGCAAATTATTCTTGTTATTCTTAAATCTTTGTCTTGCTCATGAACCATAGCCTATCCTTTGTACTAAGCCATGCATGTAGAATATTAGAATTGCATTACATGCATGACTTCTTTGAGTGCTCAAAGTACTCACCCCACAACAACACAACTTCAGTTGAAGAAGAAGCAAACTACGCTCGAGGAGGAGTATCGGGAGGAGCCGACAAACTAGGAGCGAGCCGATCGGTTACTGTGGCAAATTGGTTGGCGCCACGAGTTTATTTTATTTCATTGCATTTGAATATTTTAATAAGTCTTAAGCCTGAATCGATATCTTTGTAACTTGACCATAAGGTCGATCAACTAGTTTGAGTATTTAATCAAAGTATTTATTATTTCATAGGTTATGGTGTGATATGTACCAATGTTGAGGCTGTGTGCACTAAGCGTGATCTGGACTAGTGCTGAATACCAGAGGGTCGGATTTGCGATTCGGGTCCCGACAGAGGTAATATCGAGCCATCTTGTTATAGGGCGGCCCTTAGTTAGAATGGTCGTAGTGAGGATAAAACTATTTTCTAAAAGCTAAAATGTGCCAAGATGATAATGCAATCTCGACTTACCCTTCTCTTCTTTCATACCCCTTGCTGAATTCAACACATATTAGCTTTGATTAAAATATCTGAGTTTCACGTGAGTGTCCTTTGGCGATGAGGATGATCCACTCTTTTGGTGGCGCCTTTGGAGAATGCGCCATGAGCTTTGGCGTATGATCAGCTACTTGGAGGATATGACAGCCGATCTCTGAGGACTCATGTGGATCGGGCGGATGGATATTGCACAGGATGTCACTATCACGGTTTACGCTTGGGATAGGGCAAGGCGAGCCGTCGTATCCGTATCTGACCGGCGAGTTGTCATTTGACGCTGGGATTCGAGGAGACATCGCGTCTGGCGATGAGGCGATTGCTCGTACCTACCCGAGAGTTGGATGGCACGGTGTTTCGTCACCACCCGCGTAGAGACACTCGCTACTGGCGAGAGCCTATCGAGGAGGAGGATGCCACGATCACCCACGGCGGATATGTTATCGCTCAAGAGGATGCTATCGGCGAGGCGGTTCAGAGGCTGCAGAGGTCTCGTGGCGAGTTCACTGACTTAGGGCTCATCTGTTGCGAGACTTGTGAGTACTTGGCCCCTCTATCCAGAGGATTGGGGGGCTGGAAACGGTATTTGTCTGAGACGAGCCGAGTCGATCTTTGGAGCTACGACCAGACCGGAGGAGCCTGGCGAGAGCCGTAGCGAGCGAGCGAGTGGAAGTGAAGTCGGAGCAAGTGGAAGTGAAGCCCGAGCCTGTGGAGGTCAGCGAGGCAGTGGAGGTTGAGCTGTGGCAGGAGGCGCAACCACGGAGGATCGTTGGGATAGGTTTGTACCAACTTTTGACACACCGCGGTGTATCCACTAGGAAGTTCGGTGGGGATGGCTAGAGGTGGCGTTAGGATTAGTGGTTGAGACCCCTGCGTCGAGTCGCGTCCTGGAATAAGAGTCACCCTTAGAGGCGTTTGACTCTGGAATGTTAGTTCGATTTGCTTCTTTCATGCTTGTGAGTGATTGGTATGTGTTGCAAGGCCCTTAGGCATTGTGAGCCACCATACCCAAATATTAATAAAGTAATAAAGTTGGATTTTGTGTTACACCTTTGACCCTGCATAAGTACTCTATTACTCGTCTATTCTTATTTCCTCTCGTCTCTAAACCATGGAGCAATCGGCGGATGGTGAACACTCGAGAAACCAAGGAGGAAATGGGGCGGTTCTCGCTCATTTGGGAACATCGATGGGGAAGGACAAGGACCCCAACCAGCACCGCTTGATTGATATGCGAGAACTTTGGAGCCTTTATTGATGCAGACCCGATTAATGCATGCCATGATCACGGCAGATCTGATGAGTCCTTCGCCCAAGCCGCCGCCGCCTAAGCTAACGAGTCAACCCGGTCACGAGACCACACTCGAGGTTGTCGAATTCATGAGGACACGACCGCCTACATTTTAAAATGCCAATCCATTGGAGCGAGATGATTGGTGAGGGCGATAGAGAGAAAGTTGCACATTACCGGTGTGAAGGAAATGAGAGGGTACTCTATGCCTCTCATCGGCTTGAAGAACCACAGTTGAATGGTGGGAAAACTCTTTTGCTGCTCATGAGCACCCGTTTGACATCGGTGGGAGGAGTTCACGATCGCTTTCGGCGATACCATGTGCCGAAGGCATAATGGAGCTGAAAAAGGAGGAGTTTAGAACCTTTGAAGCGGGGCAATCAATCGGTGTCCGAGTATCTGAATAAGTTCACACGGCACGCCTTCCTTTGAGGGCGTAACAGCGGATAAGGCGAGCGGTCTCGATTCATGAAAGGACTGAATTGAGGGCTGCGGTGGGACTCATAACCCACACTTTTCACGATTTTCAGAGTTAGTGAACAAAGCGCTAATATTGGAGGACAAGCGCAAGGGCTGGAGGACAACGGAAGCGTTGGATGGCCAAACGAGGAACACGCCCGAGGAGCGCAGCGGTTGAGGTTACACCAAACAGTTCTTGATTTCAGCCAAGGAATGTGATGGCAGCGCCACCGCCAAGACGAGACCTGCGGACAAAATTTCGAGACACCAACACCGGTTGGGAATGCAGTGCGAGGAGGCGATCGGCAGTTAAACGTTGTTTTATCATCACGAGCGAGCATTTGCAAATTATTGTCCTAAGAAGGGAGGAGGAGTGACACCAGTTCGCTTCAACCTTGGGACTACTCCAACGAAGACACCTGCGCCAGGAGCAAGTCGTGGAGTTACACAATCTGGAGCTGCCCATGATCGTGGTAAGAGGCGAGTCAACCATGTCACCGCTAATGTCACGGTCACGAGAATACATCGGACGTCGTCTTGGGTAAGTTACTTGTCAACTCGATACACTGCTGATTTTATTTGATTCTGGAGCTTCGCATTCGTTTATATCTCGGATTTTTGCTGTGAATAATGGATTGAAAATGGTGAACCTTAGGCATGTATTGCTAGTACAATCCGGGATCGAGAACTCCGATCGATGTAGGATGTTACAGGGTAAAGTTGCTTATAGATGGAATGGAGTTCTAGCAAACTTAGTAGTGTTAGATACCCGGACCTTAGATGTTATTTTGGGAATGGATTGGTTGTCTAAGCACAAGGTTGTGTTAGGCGTGGACGAAGAGTCACATCGATCGAGAGTCCTTGCGGGAGAAAAGTAGAGTTTCAAGCCCTTTGCCGTTCGGGATGGGCGAGTTGATGGTCAATAGTGTGAAGGCCGTCGGCATAGAAGCGTACCGGTTGTCGAGAATACCGGATGTGTTTCGGAGGATTTACAGGATACCACAGACGGGGACATAGAGTTTGTAATTGAGTTAGTCAGGGAACGGCCCGATAGCTAAGAAACCTTATCGGTTCAGCGATGAGCTAGTGGAAATGAAGAAGCGGATAGAGGAGTTAATGGATAAGGGATTTATTAGACCAAGTTCGCCGCCATGGGGAGCACGGTTTTATTTGTCAAGAAGAAGGGCGGGAGTTCTGGGATGTGTGTGGATTCTGAAACCTTGAATGAAGTCACTATAAAGAATAAGTATCCGCTACCGATGTCGATGATCTGTTTGACCCGATTGAGAGGAGCGGAGTTTTCTCCAAGATTGACCTCGATCGAGTTATCACCGGTGAAGATTCGATCGGAGGATGTGCGAAAACGACATTTTCGTCAAGATATGGACATTACGAGTTCACGATTATGTCTTTCGGTTTGACAAATGCACTGCATATTTCATGAACATGATGAACAAGGTTTTCATGGAATACTGGATAAGTTCGTTGTTGTGTTCATAGATAACATTCTAGTTTACTCCAAGACCGGGGAAGAGCATGCGAGCATCGAAGCTAGTTACGGAGAGGTTAAGAAGCGACAACTTTTAGCTAAGTTTAGCAAGTGTGACTTCGGAAGAACAAGGTGGAATTTCTTGGATATGTGGTGACCATGAAGGAGTCGCATGATTGACCCAAGTAAGGTGGAAGCGGTGTTGCATTGGGAGCCACCCAAAGCGGTGACTCAAATTCGTAGTTTCCTTGGAATGGCGGTTATTACCGCCGATTTATTGAAGGATTTTCAGCGATTGCGAGACCACTTACGCAATTGTTGAAAAAGGAAAAAAGTTCGCATGGGCCGGAATGTGGCGGAGTTTCGAGTTGAAAAAGCGTTTGACAACGGCGCCGGTGTTAGTACTCGGATTTAAGCGAGTTTTGATATATCTTGTGATGCATCGCGCCAAGGACTAGGATGCGTGTTAATGCGAGCGAAAGGTCGTTGCGTATCGTCCAAGCGATTGAGGCCGCATGAGAGAACTACCCACACATGACTTGGAGTTAGCGGTAGTAGTGCATGCTTTGAAGTTATGGAGGCACTATCGATTGAAGCAGATGTGAGGTGTACTTGACCATAAGAGTCTTAAATATATATTTACACAATCGGACTGAACATGAGGCGAGAGAAGATGGTTGGAACTAATTAAGGATTACAATCTGGGATTCATTATCACCACAGGAAAGCCAGCGTGGTGGCCGATGCTTTAAGCCGAAAAAGCCATTCGGTGAACATGTTGGTGGAAGCAAGTCAAGTTGAGTTATGCAAGGAATTTCAGAAACTGAAGCTGGAAGTTGTGCCTAAAGGATTTATAGCCGCTTTAGAAGTGAAGCCTACCCTGGAAGATCAGATCCGGGAAGGACAGAAGGACGATGTCAAGATTCAGAGGATTAAGTTGAAAATGGAGGAAGGCAAGGCAAAGGATTTCAAGCTAGATGAGCAAGGTACATTATGGATCGAGAAGTGCATTTGCGTACCGCACAAGAAGGAACTGAAACAGCTGATTCTAGAGGAAGCTCATGACTCCAAGTACTCGATTCATCCGGGAAGCGCTAAGATGTACCAAGACCTGAAGGAAAGATTTTGGTGGCCAAGCATGAAGCGTGAAGTTGCAGAGCATGTTGCGTTGTGCGACATATGCCAAAGAGTCAAAGCAATGCATCAAAGGCCAGCAGGGTTACTCTGACCTTGAAGATACGAGTGGAAATGGGAGGAAATCGGAATGGACTTTATTCTTGGTCTCTGAGGACCCAGACGGTATGACTCCATATGGGTTATAGTGGACCGGTTGACCAAGGTCGCCCACTTCATCTGGGGAAAACTACCTACTCGGGGACCGCTTAGCGATTTGTATATGTCAAGAATTGTGTGTATGCATGGAGTTAGAAGAAAATTGTATCAGACGAGAGGTACCGGTTTACCTCAAGATTTTGGGATAAGTTGCATGAGGCCCTAGGAACCGCTTTGAACTTGATCTTGCATATCACCCGAGACAGATGAGCAAGCGGAAAGAGTTAATCGAGATCTTGGAGGACATGTTGAGGGCATGTGCATTGGCTTATACAACCGTGGGATAAGTGTTTGCCATATCTGAGTTTAGCTATAACAATGACTACCGAGCAAGTTTGCAGATGTCGCCATTTGAGCGCTATATGGAAGACCACGCTTAACGCCGTTGAACTGGAATGAGGCGGAGAAGCGTCATATGTTGGGCGGACATTCTTCAAGAAGTGAAGAGCAGATAGCCATGATCGAGGAAAGGTTGAAAATTGCACAATCAAGGCAGAATAGTTCTGGCGATAATCGCCGCGAGGATTTGAGCTTTGAGCAGAAGATTTTGTGTATCTCGAGTTACACCACTCGGAGGAGTTAAGAGGTTCCACACTAAAGGGAAGTTAGCACCAAGATATGTTGGTCCGTTCAAGATCCTAAGTCGTAGAGGCGAAGTAAGCGTGTCATTTGGAGTTACATGATCTTTAGCGAGTGCATGATGTGTTCCACGTGTCACAATTAAAGAAATGCCTCCGAGTGCGAGAAGAGCAAATCTTGAATTAGAGTCGTCGAGTGCGGGAGGATTTGACCTATAAAAGTGCGGTGAAGATCTTGGATCGATGGATCGAAAGCGAAATAAATCGACCCGCCTGCGAGTTCGATTGGAGTAACCATTCGAGAGCGAAGCAACTTTGGGGCGTGAAGAAGACTGAAGAAGAATTCCCAACCTATTCTTAGTCGATACAATCTCGAGGTCGAGATTTAGTTAAGAGGGGAGGTTTGTAATATCCCAATTTTTGCTTTTCTTGCATTTTAGTGGTATTTTGAATTTCTGGAATTTATTTGGATTTATTTGGAATTATTTGGAATTATTTGAATTTATTTTGAATTAAACCATTTAGTAAATTAATTAAATAATGGAAAAGTTAAGATAAAGTTTTGCTGAAAATATTTTATTTGAGTCACAAATGTCTTAAAATATTTATGAGAATTTTTCTAGAATTTTTTGATATTTTTAATGCCCCAAACAAATTATTTTATTTTAGGAAATATTTTTAATCGAAAAAATTAAAAATCCGAATGAATAGTGTTGGGCGAATCTTTGTGCGGCCCGTTTGAAAAACCTAAGCGCCGTGGCGTTCGATCTTCATCAAGCGGCTCACGATGCGCCACGTCCTCTTACCTATTCCCGCCGGACTCACGCCCGCCACGGACTCCTCGCGAATTTCGAACGACACGGACGCCAAGAGCACCTATTTAATCGCCGCCACCCCTCCGTGTTCCTCGGTTTGCGCTTGACCAGCCAGCTGCCTGCCGCCGCTGAGCCGCCGCTGGCGCGCCGACGACCTCGCCGAAGTCCGGCCGTCCGCGCACTTCTTCGCGTCGGTTAAATCGCCGCCGGTGATTCTCGCCATCGCCGCGCCACCATCGGACTCATCTCGTCGCGCCCGCCGGGAGGCGTCACCGCCGTCATGGGAGGACCACGGAAACGCCGCGCCGCGCGTCGTCATCTTCGTCTCCGGTCAAGCAGCGCCGCCGCCATCGCCGTCGCCGAAGCCGTCGGCCGTCCGATCTCAATCGGCGATTCGAGATCCGCCACGTCGCCCCAAAGCGATAAAGCCCATCTTCTAATCTCCACCGTTAGATGCAAATCAGGGGCGCACGTGCGTGCCACGGCACGATCCTTTGTGCGTGACGCCGACAAAGCGAGCCGCATGTCGATCGCCACGACGCATGCGCATGAGACAGCCGACAAAGCCGCGGGCCCACCGTCGACGCGACGCACCATGCGTGTGGCGTCACCGTGACGTCATCGCGGCGTCACGGTGGGACCCACTTGTCGAGAGATAGCCGAGTCGTCTTGATGTCACGATGGCGTCATCTTGGCGTCATCACGAGGCCGGTCGGTAGCGTCGGCAGTGTCGGCGTATTACGCTAGGGTACCCTCTCCACCGCATAAAGGTACAATCCATGTGGCGGCTTCGGCAATCGGGCGGGCGATCACGGCCGTCGGCAAAGCGTCGGTCCCGTGGCGCCCGGCGGCGGGGCGAAACGCCCTGGTCGCCGGCGCCAGTGCGTGGCGGCTTTGGCGTCGGGCGGCGATCACGGCCGCCGCCGGCGTCGGTCCCGTGGCGCCCGGCGAACAGTGGCGAAGACGCCACTTTCGCCCGGCGCCCAGCTGCGTGGCGGCTTTGGCAATCGGGCGGCGATCACGGCGCCGGCCGGCGTTAGTCCACGTGGCGCCCGGCAGTGGTGGGCGCGCCTGCTTTCGCCGGCGCCCGGCTACGTGGCGGCACAGCAATCGGCGGCGATCACGGCCGCGGTCGGCGTCGGCCCACATGGCGCCCGGTGGCGGTGGGCGAGCACGCCGCTTTCGCCCGCGCGCAAGGCAAAAAGGTGGAGCACGGTGGCTTCGCCTCGAAGGCTCCTTCCGCTGCCGTCTGCGTGTCGAGCAGCGAGCTTGCCATGGCGAGCTTATTAGTTGCAAGGGTTTCGTGTGGGCCCATTCCTCGACATCTCGACTACTGTCACAAAGGTGTCCCATCCGTGGATCGGGCAAGAGCACGCTTAGGCATTTAATGAAATTTGGAGGCAGGACGGACATGGGAAGGAGTAATAAATGTATAAGGATCGACATGATGACCTCCTTTTACCTACTCCGTGAGCTGGCCTATATAAGGGCCTCGGGTGCATGGAAAAGGGGAGGACATTCGATAGAAAAAAAACTTATGCTAAGAGCTTTGTATTAGCTTCACACCCTTTCTAAATGATCGAGCAGGAAGTAAGGCTGTTACACGAAGCGAAAGGGGGCCTGAACCTGGGTAAAAATCTTCGTGTCATCCGCAGTTCATCGACGCCGGAGTCCTTCGCGTAGGAGTCCCTAGGGTTTCGCCCTCTAGGTTTAGCCCGTAAGAGCGCCCTCCCGAACTAAACCAGTGCGCATCCTCCGGGCTGTCGGTGGAATCCCGGCGAGGCGCGCCGAGTAAAGTGCTAGTGGTTGGCTTTTCCGGCTAACTCCCCGGCGGACATCGGTGTTTGCGGTTCAGAAGCAGGCTTGCGCACCAGAAGATGGCGGATCCGCGGCACCAGGATCTCGCGGGGGCGAGTGACGATCAAGGCACCTCCCGGCCATCACGCCCGTCGAGGACGCCGTACCCGCCCTGCGGTAGGCTGCCGCCTCTCCGAAGCGGTGGAGCAGCCCGTCGCATCGGTTTGGCCATGGGGCGCCACCCGCCTGCGAACTTGCACGCTCGTGCTCTTCGGACCACCGCCGGTGGAGTTCACGGGGACTCTCCGGCCACTCCGTGGGCTGAAGCATTCTTTGGCCTCGTGGATGCGGCCCAACTCGGTAGGGCTCCTGGCGGTCAGTGCGAACGTACCTTGCCACCTAAAGGCGCATGCAGGCGCTCTCGGGCCTCAGCCGTCAATGAGAGGGCCACGGCAGAGGGCGGGGTCAAGGAAGGCAAGCGCGCCATCGATCCGGTTCCTCAAGGAATCGTGGGGACCTCCGCTCACACAGGCCGAGCCGCCGGCAAAGACGGTGTGGCGACCTCCGTGGTCGCTTTGCCGCGCCACCGGACCAAGCGTCGCCATGGCAAGCAGGTGGCGGCTGACGACGAGAGTCCCCCTCGTGGCTCTCACCCGCAGGACCGGGAGGAGGTCCACTCCTCCGACTCCTTGAAGAGCCGGGCCTCGCTCTCCCATGCGCGGTCCCCGGACCGGGCTCCTGATAAGCGGCTCGGCTCCCTCTACGGCGTCGGGTGCAGGCCTTCTCCGGCAGGCTGCGCCCGCGTGCTGGCCGACGACGGTTCGCCCGTGACCATAGAAAAATACGACGGCACCACCAACCCGGAGGAGTTCCTCCAAATCTACACGACGATGGTGCGGGAAGCTGGCGGATCTGAAAAGGTCATGGCCAACTACCTCCCAACAGCCTTGACGGGCTCTGCCCGCTCTTGGCTGCTGAACCTCCCCCGAGGGTCGATACACTCGTGGGGAAAGTTGTCGACCATTTAAGCCGCCAACTTCGAGGCTCCTTTGCGCGCCGGCGTGGAGGGCGATCTCCACGCTTTGGAGCAAGAGAAGGGGAGTCGCTTGCGACTTCATTCGGCGGTTACGCCATAGCATAATACAATCCCCCACGATTCCGGCGATCGTCGTCGCCATCGCTCAAGAAGCGTCTTGCGACCGCAAGATGAAAGAGAAGATGGCCACCGTACCATCGGCTCAACCTCAGAAGCTTTTCTCCCTCGCACATAAGTGTCTTGTGAGCCGCGAGGCGAGGGCGAAGATCCGCCCCAAAGGTGGCCATGGCAAGGGCGAGGCGGAACCTCGAAGGGTTCCGCCGTTCAACTAAGAAAGCGCGAAGCGCGAGGTGGGGAGACGAGCGGTCTTGGCCGAGCGCGACAGCGCGATGATGAGGAAGATCTGCGCCGAAGAAGCGCAACCGCCGTGACCGACGGGATGACCGCCGTGACCGGCGCGAGGGCCGTCGGGACCGGCGCGATGATCGCCGCGGTCGCAAGGACGACCGCCGCGAGCAAAAGGAGGGCGAGCCCTATTGCCCAATACATAAAACCAATACCCATGACCTGGACAACTGTCGGGTCGTGGGCAGGATGGTGGAGAAGCGGCTCAGGGAGCGCCGCCCTGATGATGATCAAGATGAAGATCCAGCCCCGCTGGCCTTCCAGCAGGCCGATCACGCGGTGGCCTACATCCATGGTGGATCCTCCACCTTCCCCTCCAACGCCGCTTACAAGCGGCAGAAGAGGGAGGTCTGCGCCGCCGCGTCGAGCTCGGGGTCGGGTCGGATGCTGAAGTGGTCTGAGCAAGCGCTCACCTTCAGTCAGGCTGACCATCCCGAGGGCGCTAGCGGCCTGGGATACCTCCCAGTCGTGGTGTCACCCACTGTTCGGAATGTGCGGCTAGGCCGCGTGCTGGTGGACGGAGGAAGTTCTATCAACCTCCTGTCCTCCTCAGCATTCTTGGCACTCCAGATCCCGCGATCGGATCTGCGTCGGCTTGCCCTTCTTGAGGTAGCTCTGAGTGGTATGTTTCCCCTTGGCAGTCGCCTCCCGTCACCTTTGGGGGGAGGGACAACTACCGCACCGAGCTGGTGGATTTTGAGGTCGTCGACTTGACCTCCCCTATAATGCCTGCTTTCGCCGGCCGTGCCGCCAGTTCATGGCGGCCACCCCTCTGGCGTACATGGTGGTGAAGATCTGGGGCCTGTGGCCCCATTACGATCGGGGTGGACAAGGCCGAGGCTTTCTTGTTGTTTCAAAGCGCTGCAGGACTGGTCGAGCCACTGCGTGGGCGCCAGACGCCGCGTCCTCGGGAGCCCTCGGGCCGGACCGTGCTTCACCGGCTCACGGTGAGGTAAAGGTGGTGCATACTGAGTGAGGCGAACCCCAAGGACCGTCAACATTGGCGCCAACCTCGGCGCCAAATAGGAAGACGCGCTCGTCACCTTCCTCCGGTCAAACGCAGAGCGTGTTCGCCTCAGCTACCGTCCGAACATGTTGGGGTCCCAGGAGGTGATCGAGCACCGACCGCAACGCCTCGGCCTTACGCCCGATCCGCAGAAAGTCCGGAGGCGGGCGCCGGAGCGGCGGACGCCATCCGAGAAGAGGTAGAGAAGGCTGGCGGCTTGGGAATAGTCGAAGTCTCTCACCTGAATGGCTTGCCAACCCGTGCTCGTCAAGAAGTCCAACGGGAGGTGGCGCGTGTGTGTCGACTTCACCGACCTCAACAAAACTGCCCAGAAGGATCCGTATCCCTGCCGAGGGTCGATCTCATTGTTGACTCCACGGTAGGGTCTCGGCTTGTTGCTTCTGGGCTGCGATTCAGGTACCACCAGTTAGCATGGCGCTTTGAAAGCGAAGAGAAGCGCTTTTGTAACCCCTACGGTGTATATTGCTATGTAAGAATGGCTTTTGGCTTAAAGAATGCCGGTTCGACTTACCAGCGTGCTATGCATATCACCTTCAGTCCCCAGCTAGGGCGAAATCTGGAAGTCTATGTTGATGACTTGGTTGTGAAGATTAAGAAGAGCGATGAGTTGATCCAAGACCTGGAGGAAACCTTTGCTAACCTCAGGAAGAATTGCACGAAGCTCAATCGAGAAATCGTGTTGGTGTGCCCTCGGCAAGTTCTTTGGGTTTCTGGTGTCGGTAGGGCATCGAGGCCAATCGACAAGATAGCGCCATCGAGCACATGAAGCGCCGGTCTGCGACTCAAGCAAGTTCGATTACTGGTGGTGCTTTGGCCTCCTGAGGCGATTCATTGCACGCTTGGGAGAGCGGCTTGCCTTTGTTCAAGTTGTTAAAGAAGGCGAACCACTTGAGTGGATGAAGAAGCCGAAGGCATTTGAAGACTGGCGATACCTCTCCTCTCCCGGTCTTGGTTTCCCCGCGTCGGGTGAGCCTCTACGTACAGATATCGCTGCCACCCCCGAGGTGGTAAGTGCGATGTTAGTTCTTGGAGAGGAAGGCGCCCGAAGCGGTTTACTACATCGATAAAGTATTGCATGAAGCGAAACTTCGGTATCCTCAAGCTCGAAGATCTTTGTATGCGGTCTGGTTGCATCAAAAAGCTGCGGCACTATTTTCGTGGGCGAAATCACCGTCGTCACGGCCTACCCCTTCGGGAAATCCTCCTGTCGTGAAGCCGAGGGTCGCATTGCTAAATGGTCGGTGGAGCTGAAATTCAACATCAAATTCGTGCCCCGCACCGCTATCAAGAGTCAAAAATTGGCGGAGTTAAATGGCGAGTGGACTCCGCCACTCTGGCGAAAAAGCACCGTGTCTTCCCCACGGGCGTTATTCTTTGATGGGTCCTTGATTTGGAAAGCGCGGGTGGGGTTGTCTGGTCTCCCGGCCGGTGACACCCTCCGATGCGTGGTCGCCCTTGAATTCAAGGCCACCAACAACATTCTTGAGTATGAAGGTCTCTGGCGGTTGCGCGATCGCTTCGGCGTTGGGCATCAGCGTCTCAAGTCAAGGAGATTCCTGCTGGTTATTAATCAAGCTCGGAAGGAGTTCAATGTTCGACCCCACCATGGCGATGTACTTGGCGGAGGTCAGAAGAATGGGCGTCATTTTGAAGGATTGGGGTATATTCATATCCTCGGCGTGACAATCACCTTGCGGAATTTGTCGGCTTGCATCCTCAAGGGCTCTGTTCGGTCGGGGTCTTGAAGAAAGACTACATGACCGTCCGTCGCAGCCCACGATTCAGTGGGAATGATGGTGTCATTTGTCGCGGCCCGGTCAGTGGGGACGGCGGCAAAGGTTGTCGCGACCTCGGCTCAGTGGGGAAAGCGGTGCCGTTGTCACGACCTCAATTGAGGAGGAAAGCGGTTCGCCTTCATTGGTCCGGGAGGGAAGGCGGCCAGTCGAGGCGAAGCAGCGCCGAGCTTCGGCCCAATGAGTACCCAGGCGGACACCGAATGGTCGCCACCCTTGGGCAGGAAGATCGATGGATGGACCCTATCCTGGCCTTCCTGCGTGACCAAGTGATCCCCGACGATGATGCCTTAGCTGAGAAGATTGCACGAAAGGCCAAGTGCTATACTCTGGTAGGTGGGGACCTATATCGCCAGAGCAGAAACGGAGTTCTACTGAAGTGCATCACTCGGGAAGAGGGAGCACCGCTCTCGATATCCATGGGCGTGTCAAGGGAGCCACATGTCCGCCGGACTCTAGTCGGCAAAGCGTTCGCCAAAGATTTTATTGGCCTACGCCCTCCGGGATGCTTGCGAAGTTGGTGAGGACGTCTGGCTTGTCGATTCTTCGCCGAGCAAACCCACCGACCAAAGCTCTGCTCGCAGACCATCCCACTCTGGCCATTCGCGGTGCGAAATTTGGATATCTTGGGTCCGTTCGCTGGCCACGGGGCTTCACCCACCTCCTTGTCGCCATCGATAAGTTCACCAAGTGGGTCGAAGCCGAGGCAGTGCGGGCCATCACGGCCGCTGCCGCTGTTAAGTTCATGCGCGGGATCTTCACCCGCTTTGGAGTCGCCAATCGCATCATCACCGACAATGGCACCCAGTTCACCAGCGCAGCTTTTCTGGAATTCTGTGAAGAAATGGGCACCAAGGTATGTTTCGCTTCGGTGGCCCATCCCATGAGCAATGGTCAAGCGGAGCGCGCCAATGCGTTAGTACTGAAGGGTCTCAAGACAAGAGCGTTTGATCGGCTTCACAAGAGGGGCACGCGGTGGACGGAAGAGCTCCCCGCCGTGCTGTGGTCGCTCCGCACCACACCAAGCCGGGCAACGGGCGAGACGCCTTTCTTCCTGGTATACGGAGCAGAGGCTGTCCTCCCCTCCGAGCTATCGCTCGGTTCCCCGCGCGTCTCGGTGTTCAACGAAGAAGACCAAGAGGATCTCCGACGAGAAGATGTCAACTTCCTGGAGGAGGTGCGGGATCGTCTTTGCTCTCCCGCTGCGCTTCAGTGAGCCTCGGCGGTATCCGCCACCGGGTCTCCGAGAGAACACTGGCGATGGGCGACACTGTCTTGCGCAGGTTGAGCGCATCTTGCGGGTTGTATAAAGCTATCTCCCGATGGGAGGGCCTTCAAGGTGGTCTCGATATCTCGACGGGCGGTCCGGTTAGCCAACGAGGACGGTGAAGAATCAGCGAACTCCTACAACATAGCCTTGTTGCGGATGTTCTATCCCCGAGGAATTGTAAGTACCAATGACTTGCTCCAATCGACGAGGAGTCGCCCTCTTCCTACCGGGTGGTCGTAATTCTTTGGCGATCGAGAAGGCGGTTGCCCGTAAAGCTTTTTGCTTCTCCATTATTATTCCTCTTAGTTGTGCTTCGAGTGGCAATTATGCGCATGTATGTTCTTTGGTTCGCGGCGCTTGCTAATTCCTTCGTGAGATCCATGGCGTTCTTGGCGTCTGTGTACCTGCTTAGCGAGGCGGGGGGCGAGTTAGATGCGGTGCTCGAAGCGGCTTGCGCACCTTGGGTTAGCTCTCTGAAGCACTGTCGTCATCACCGACCGCACCGCTTACTGATACCACCCCAGTAAAACTTCATTGCTTTGGTACCACAGACCATGATTCGGTTTCTGGCGATTCACAAGGACTTAGAATCCACACAAAGCGAGCGAGACACTTCATGCGAGGACTTAGAATGTTCAGGCCTACCTTGCGTATGCTCTTCGGTCGGGTCGCCTCGCTATTCGAAAATTGGTCGCCGTGGCTTGGGGGCTCGCTTGATGCTAAGCCTTTCGCCCCAGTCCAAAGTGTTCGCGCTTGGCGCCCAGATTGACCGGTCGCTTGGCCTTCGAAAGGTCGGTCGCCCAAGTGGCTTGGGGTCGCTGCTTGATGCCCCAAAGCCGCCGCCAATGTCCAAGGTTCGCCGGCGCCCAGATTGACCGATGCTTGGCTTTTCGTCGCCTTGATGGTTTGGTGGCAAAGTGCCGCCCGTGCCCAAGCTCGCCGCCCAGCGCTCCAGGTTCCTTATCCTGCGGCATATAAAACAAGATAAGCGATCTATACCGCATTTTTTGGCCATTTCCTTACGATCATATCCTAAGATGGGTCAAGCTACACATGATTGTCGCAAGTGTTGGAAACCGGCGGCTCCCCATGATAAAAGAAGAAGGTGTGCTAAAGTGTTAACGTCTGGCGAGGCCGAGTTATCGGAGTGTCAGTTGGGCACCACGCTCCTGCACGGCTCGTACGCCTCGGGTTGGCTCTCTGAAGCACCGCTGGTCGTCTCCGTTGAGCGTTGCTGGCCTAAGGGCACTTCCGAAAACTTGCTGTCTCGCCACGTTACGCCGTGGTGCATTCTCGGGCAATCATCGGGGTCTAAGTTCCGGAAGGCCGAAACTTGCGATTATCTCGCGCAGAAACTTGACGCTAGGGCCTTGCTGTGTCCCGCGTTCCTTATTCGACTTAAGGCCTTTTTTCGCCTACGTTTTATGTGATCCGCATAATCTATGCTTGCGATCACAACAGGCACATAAAATCATTTGGCAGAACTCAGAAACGCTGCCCTAATTTAAGCGTTTTTAAAGGCGTTTTGCCTAAGTCGAATGGCAGCCATCTAACAAGCAAATGTAACGATTCAATCATACGAAAATAAGCGGACGCGTGAATAACGATTAAACATCTAACATTCATCCAAAAGCTGTCGAGAGTTTTTTTTTAGGCGCAGGTTCATCGGCAGAAGCAACAAAAAAAGAAACAGAAGAAAGCCGTCCGCCTTCACTCCTCGTCCTCGCCGAAGTCAAGTTCAACGTCGGCCCACCTTCGACGGCCAGGGGGGTGGAGACGTCCATGACCGGCTGCTCCCCTGCGACATCCACCACGTATTCGTGACATGGCGCCCTCACTTCCGCCGCTTTGCTCGCGTCTCCCCGACACCGGCCGTCACCACCGCCATGGGATCAAAGGAGGCGGCGGCGGCCGGGCGCGAGCTAAGCGTGTAGGTTGCGGCCATGATCGTGACTGGCATCCTTAAGTGGCGGAAGCGGCGGCTAGGGCGGCAGGAGTCCTCATGCGCCTCCGCGGCTGGTTGGTCGCATAGGCGAATGAAGCGCCGAGTCCTCGGGCGCTTCGGCCTCACGCCCAAGGGTTCGGTACCTCTTAGTGCGCTCGACGCCTTCTTGACATGGTCGCAAGGTTGCGCCGCGAAAAAGATTCAAGTGTCGAGGTCTTGGCGCGCCTCGGCCCTCTCCGCCGTGACTCGGCCCGTTCCGCCCATTCTTTGCATTGCGGTCGTGTTGGCCCTCTCTGCGCCCGGCTCATTGCCGCCCTCTCCGCTCCGCTCGGCTCGCCGCTCACCGAGGCAAGTTGTTGAGGTGTCTGAGCACCATGCCCGAGGCGGCGGCAAAACGATTGCCTAGTGCGCGCATGTCGTTTACAGGTGAAGAGTTCGACAGCCTTGGTTGAAGTGGCGATGGCGGCGGGGCGAGACCTCCGGCGGCGCTGGTGCTGGGAGTGTCTCCGACCCTGG
Organism: Guadua angustifolia; assembly: GCA_036346375.1. Lineage (NCBI taxonomy): Eukaryota > Viridiplantae > Streptophyta > Magnoliopsida > Poales > Poaceae > Guadua > Guadua angustifolia. The sequence goes on from CM070508.1 coordinate 21,999,499, forward strand.
TGGCGGTGGCGGCGGCAGCGCTGTGAGGCCTCCGCCGTCTCGGTGGACAAAGTGTTGGCGCCCTTGGCGCGTTCGAGGCCGCCCTTGGTGGCGCCCTCAGCTCAAGCCGGCCGGCGGGGCGTGAGGCCACCTGGCGGCGATTACTGGCTCCGCGCCAAGGTTGTCGGCGCCCTTGATCGTCGCCGGAGGAGAAGGTGCTGGTAGTGAAGGCTCGGGCAGTCTTTGCGGGCGGCGGCGCGAGGGTGAAAGTCGCGGCGGGGCGCCTGCGTGCCCCGCCCTTGAAGGGTACCGCCACGGCCATTTGGCGGTGGCGGTGCTGGTCCGTGGCGGGCCCTCTTAAGTCCGAGCCGTGGTGTCGGCGGCAAGTGGCCGCTGTTCGCGTAACCCGATCGCCCGGCAGCAGCCGTCCTCGATCACCAACGGCCTGGCGGGATCACGGCCGCCCCGTGGAATCCATCGGCGGAGTAGCTGACGACCCGCAGCGCTCCGCGTGCTCGGTCGGCGGCGGCAGAGACCTCCGCCGAAAGGCGTGTCGATTGGGGACCAAGCAACATCGGTATGGCAAACCACCGCCCAAGTTTGGCTCCTCGAAGTTGCCCTCGCTTTGTCGCAAGAAAGGGAAAGAGATGGAGGTCGGTTGGTAGGAAGCCGCAGGAAAAACATGTGCGTAAAGGAAACTAGAAGAAGACAAGGACTTACGTCAAGACCCACGTCTTGCGTCAGTCGTTATCGCCTGTATTGCCATGAAGGCCGGACGCGACGGTGAAGAGGGTGATCCTCGGGCGTGTAGTCGGGCTACCACCCTCCGTTCGATCCGGCGTCCGCAAGCCGCCGTGCGGGCGCCATTGCGCGAACTCTGCCGTCTCTTCGGCCGTGAGCTCCGGTTCTCGAAGGCATCGCTGGTCCGTCGGCAGCCCCCAGGCGTCGATTCATTGTCATCTGGATGTCTGACCGATCGCTCGCCATGCCCTCGATTGGACTGTCTTTGGAAGGAATGTAGCGGAGGCCATCTGTCCGGCGAAAATAGCAACTCCCCACTACTTCGTCGTCGTTGGTGGCGCGCAGAATGAAGAAATGGCGAAAGAGAGGAAGGTTCGGCATCACCCCCATGAACATTTCACAGAGGTGTGCGAAGATGGCGAGGAAGATGATAGAGTTGGGGGTGAGGTGATGGTGATGGATTTCGTAGAAATGGAGGACGGTGAGAAAAAATTCAGAAAAGGGCGGAAGAAGGCCCGCCATCATGGCCCAGGTGTGCAGGACGATCTCGTCGGAGAGGCACACGGGCGTGGCGGTCCCCGGACGGTATCGGAAGGTGCCTTCCGGCGCGATCATCCCCATCCGCCTTACGACGGCGTCAACAGTAGAGGCTGGAATGGAGTTCACCATGGTGGCTCGAAGAAGACGAAGAGCTTTGGGAAGAAGAGGCGAAAGGACAAGAAAGCAAAGTGTGCAGGAAAACAGAAGGCGTGAACCGCTCGATACAGATGCATCTATATATGCGTTCCCCACGTCGGTGGTTCGCGAAAGGGCAGAATTATGCGCCGTTTCGGGTCCCAAGGGAAAACGGCAGGATACGCGCGGGAACCGAAGCGGCCGTATCCTCATGAGTAGTGGCCCTGCCCGAGAGCGCGCTAAGCATTAAGTGCATTAAATGAAGGTTCTAAAAAAGGAGTCTTAGGCCTGCGCTCTAGGGCAGGCCCGGGGGCTACTGTCAGCGTATTACACGCTAGGGTACCCTCTCCACCGCATAAAGGTACAATCCATGTGGCGGCCTGGCAATCGGGCGGGCGATCACGGCCCGCCGGCCAGGCGTCGGTCCACGTGGCGCCCGGCGAAAGTGGGCGAAGCACGCCGCCGCCGGCGGCGCCAGTGCGTGGCGGCTCGCAATCGGGCGGCGATCACGGCACGGCCGACGGCGTCGGTCCACGTGGCGCCCGGCGGCAGTGGCGAAGCACGCCCTGCCGCCCGGCGCCAGTGCGTGGCGGCACGGCAATCGGCGGCGATCACGGCGGCGTCGGTCCACATGGCGCCCGCGGCGAGTGGGGCGAAGGCTGCCGCCCGGCGCCCAGCTACGTGGCGGCTCGGCAATCGGCGGCGATCATGGCCCGCCGGTCGGCGTCGGCCACGTGGCGCCCGCGCAGCAGTGGCGAGCACGCCGCCGCGCCGCAAGGCAAAAAGGTGGAGCACGGTGGCTTCGCCTCGAAGGCTCCTTCATTGCCGCTGCATCGTGTCGAGCAGCGAGCTCGCCATGGCGAGCTTATCGATTGTAAGGTTTCTGCGCAGGCCCATTCCTCGACATCTCTCAACTACTGTCACAAAGGTGTCCCATCCGTGATGAGGGCAAGAGCACGCTTAGGCATTTAATGATTTGGAGGAAGGGACAAAGACGGGAAGGAGTAATAAATGTATAAGGATCAGCATGATGACCTCCCTTTTACCTACTCCCGTGAGCCTGGCCTATATAAGGGCCTCCGGGTGCATGGAAAAAGGGGAGGGACATTCGATAGGAAAAAACTTGTAACGCAAGAGCTTTGTATTAGCTTCACACCCTTTCTAAGCGATCGGCGCAGAAGTAAGGTCATTACCCGGCGAAAGGGGCTGAACACAGGTAAAAATCTTCGTGTCATCCGCAGTTCATCGACGCCGGAGTCCTTCGCGTAGGAGTCCCTAGGGTTTTCGCCCTCTAGGTTTAGCCAGCCGCGAAGACGCCCTCCTTCCGAACTAAACCCGGTCTGCATCCTCCGGCCTGTCGGTGGAATCTGGCCGACAAGCAGGCCACGTGTCACTCTCTGGTGGCGACCGTGTCACAGATGACGCAATAATTGATTTTCAAAAAGAAAATATTTATTTAATTCGGTATATTGATTTTAAATATATTTTGAAACTTCAAATGCTTATAACTTTTGCGTTTTAACTCCGATTTGAGTGATTCCAATTTTTATAAATTTGTAAAATTGTGATCTTTCTATTTATGAATTTTAATTGAATTTTTTAGCACTGTTTCCCACTATTTATTTATTTTATTATTTGTGTTTACGTTATGCGTAGAGCGTTGAAGTGCGAAGGTTTCGAGGAGAGGTTTCGACCGAGGGCAAGCTCGGAGCGAATCGATTACTTTTTGAAGGCAAGTTGTGTTTGATCATGTTGAACCTACTAGAGCAAATTATTTTGATTTAAACTATTGCATGCTAATTTGATAGAAATGATTTTGAATAAGTTTTGGGATTAGTTAAATGCCTAAGTTCTTTGTATGCCACCTTGTCATATATAATTGTAGGCCATGAATCTTTTGTCACCCTAGGATATGGATTAATAGTTGGACTTTTATAATTTGCCAACATGGGTTGAGTAGACCGAAGTAGTATGCTTAGCCCTGCCACATGGACGTTTCATGATTTTGGAATACCAAAGTGAATACTGACTTAATGAGATATTGAACATGCTTTGTGGATGAGACATGTGTTATTGAGTTGATGATGGCACGTGGTGCAATGGTAAAGAACTGGGGTGGGAAAATAATTTAGACTGGGGCAAATGGCAAGATTGTTTCTGGTGGGCCAAGAGTGCCAACTGGGCGGTCGTATTTGGTTTTTATTGGTTTTTGGATAATTGAGATCACACTTGGTTAGTCTTGCCTCGGTCAACTAAGGACTTAACCTTGCGAGCATTTGAACTGAGTCTCTCATCTGACCACAAGCTCCGTAATGGGACGGACTTAGTGAGTAAATGGGAAATCTATTCTTTGGTATTGTCGTGGTGGTGTGAGGCACGGAGAAGCGGAATGAGAACTCACATGGCGCAAAGAGGGGCCACAGGTGTGGTAACCATTCCTCCGGTGTTGAAACCTTAGCGAGGCGATCTTGGGTTTAGATGGAACTTTGGAAAAGCCGTTCATGGTTATTTGCCTTGGTGGTATTTGATTGTATCTTGTGGGTAAATTGTATAACCTCTGCGAGTGTACAACCTATTGAATAGCCGTGCTCACGGTAATGAGCCTCGCTCGGTGATTACGGTCAAGGGTTAGATTTTTATGAAAATGAATTTTTTATGGAAAAATGCTTGGGTTGGTAATGAGGAACTTGACATAGGATGGAAATATGATTGTGATTAAAATGTTTGTGAAAGCTACTATTCTTATTCTTGTTTTCTTTGCTTTGCAAACTATTCTTTATTATTCTTAAATCTTTGTCTTGCTCATGAACCATAGCCTATCCTTTGTACTAAGCCATGCATGTAGAATATTAGAAGCGCATTACATGCATGACTTGCTTGAGTGCTCAAAGTACTCACCCACAACAACACAACTTCAGTTGAAGAAGAAGCAAACCACCTTTCGGGAGGAGGAGTATCGAGGAGGCCGACAAACTAGGGAGCGAGCCCAGTCAGTTGCCTGTGGCAAATTGGTTGGCGCCACGAGTTTATTTTATTTCCGCTGCATTTGAATATTTTAATAAGTCTTCGCCCTGCGAGGCGTATCTTTGTAACTTGACCATAAGGTCAATCAACTAGTTTGAGTATTTAATCAAAGTACTTATTATTTCGTTGGTTATGACTGTGATATGTACCAATGTTGAGACTGTGTGCACTAGTGTGATCCTGGGCTAGTGCTGAATACACAGAGGGTCCGGATTTGCAAATTCGGGTCCCGACAATTTGCCTCCTGATCCTGAATTCATGCTGAGAATTGTGTTACCTTTCTGCTGGTCTGATAAATATACATTTCCTTAACTTGCTTGGTTATTTTGCTGTCAAGTTTGATCTGAATGAATATGGTTAGTCTTGGTTGGCAAATGGTTGATCTGTCAATCTGAAACTCCAGTTGTAGATAATGTATTAACATTAAGCGAAATCTGTCAATTATTTCGTGTTTATTAAGGTGGTAAGGGTTCAAGGCCTAATTTACTGAATTAATTTGTTAGCCGATTCGTGATTGCGGTGAAGATTCTTATCTTCATGCAAACCCTAAAATCTGAGAGCAATCATATATATTACCTTCATTTTGGCATTGTACCGACTTGATTATGGTATCTTCCGCTATTTATTTATGCTATGTCTTAGCGTTGTATTTACTTGCATATAGATGGATAAAGAATCAAAGAACATCAGTGCAGTGCATGCTTGGACAATTAATCGCATAGAGCAAATTTCAAGCGATATTAAGAACATAGTGAACGAAAATTTTTCTCCTTGCTCGTGTGAGAGCGCGAATGAACTCAATCGACTCTTACTTGAGATCGAAGACACTGCTCGCCGCCTTGATGAACTTGCCGTACAATCGGAAGTCTTGGCGGTAACAGCCGGTGTTGATCCACCTGAAGAAGAAGAAGAAGAAGAAGAAGATGAAGAAATACGTGAGCAGTTGCGCCCATACGATTACGAGACTGATGATTCTGGTAAAGTCGAGGATCATCAATTTAGAGAGGACGACAGTATCGACTATAGTGACTAGTGTAATTCGCGTTCTGCTATTTGGACCTATTATTATTCCGCATGTTAAGACGTGTTGTACTTTTAATTAAGTGTTAAGACCTACTAAGACCTATGAAGACCTATGAATGTTTAGCATGTTAAGACCTATTAACGTTCAGCATATGTGTTTAATGAAGTATTGATGCCTACAGTTCGTACAACATGGATGACTGGTATGCTCATCTGTTGAGTGAGGGGGGAAGTGAAATACGTTGGGATGGAAGCCCAATTGAGGAGCAACCTTCTCCAGTTGACCATTCCAGTCCGCAGTCGAGAGCTCACAATAAAACATCAAAAAAAATTTCTGAGAATGAAGATAACTTGTTGGTATCGGCATGGCTTAATGTTAGTTTGGATGCAGTGCAAGGGACCCAACAAACTCGTACATCCTATTGGATGAGAATACACGATTACTTCCACGAAAACAAAAATTTTGTTTCGGATCGTACTCAGAATTCACTTATGCACCGATGGTCATGTATTCAAGAACATGTCAACAAGTTTTGCGGATGTTACGACCGCATTGACCGTAGAAGGCAAAGCGGCATAACAGAGCAGGATAAGGTTGCTCCATACCCCTTTTTTATTATAGCTTTTGTTTCCTCCACAGCTTTTGGGATGCCTATTTTGAATACCTGATATGGCTTATTCCTCTTTTGTCATAATCTTCCTTCCTAAATAAAATGGTGCATGCATCTCATATGCTTTATAATCTGTCATGCAGAGGCTATATTTGGAGATCGAGGGCAGAGTGAGTAATGAACAAATAATGATTATGAGATCAAGGATTTTGCATCCTTTAGACCTTTACTGATTTTTCTTATACTTGTTCTGCATGGTCTGTTGTAGCAACTAAATTAATCTCTGCTCATGGCACTTCTCTTGTTACTTCAACTGGATGGTGGAAGACGAGGAGCTGGTGAATATGATCGAATTAGAGCTTCAATTCTTGATGATGCAGCTATTTTATGTCCTCACTATGTTCTATCTGAAATTTCATTAACAGGGTTATATACTTACATCATGTGGTGCCTTTGCTAGGATCTTAGGCTATTGTGTTGTCCATTCTTCTAGTTCTTGTAGTTTAGCAGCTGCCTATTATCAATTGCAATAATGGTGAGTTTGCTGTTTGTTTTTTTAGCTTGTCGAACCTCTTGTACCATGAATAGCTGGGGAGGACAAGAAGCAACGGCTTCGGAAGGTGCAGTTCTGTCTACTTTTAGTTGGGCACGTAATTGTGCACATCGGTGAATTCTTATGCTAATCATGTGAAAAAATAATGCTCATCAGTGAATTCTTATGCTAAATCATTTTGTGTGCTTCCTCCAACCACTGCTCCCAAGCCATAATCCAATTTGAAACAGAATCATATGGAGTGAAGGCTAAATAGTACAATTCTGGAGTATGCTAGATGAAATAGGCCATTTCTGCATTTCATGTTTCATCCTTGTCAAATGTCATTGCTTTCAGGTATTTCATATGACAAGGACATAAGGCTCTTCTCTTATTTCTCCTATACTAGGCTACGAATTGATTGAAAACTCTCTATATATAATAATTTTGCTTCATGACTGGCATATTGTAATTTTCTTAATCATACAACACTCTGTATACTGTAATTTTGATGTGATTACTTCATGCCCGGTAATGTTTATTGCTGCTCTTTTCACCCGACAAAGGCCCTAGCTCTTTCAGTTTGGTTTCAGGGCACACTAAGGCATTGCTACTTCAGTTTGAAGAGTAAGTGCAGCAACCAGGTAAGGCCTTTTTGGTCATAGGGTCTCATGGAATTAAAAATCCTGTCGCTTGTTTTTCCATCGAAATAGGCCTTGTTTAGTTGCTTATCAGTCCATTCTGTAATACTAACTTTTTTGTTAGTACACATCTCTTCTGCTTATTTGCCTTACAGTTCACTGATTTCACAATAATTTCTGGTTGTTGGCATCTTTTCAACCTCCAGAACCTAGTGAAAGCATCCACAAGTCCATTGGTACGAGCAAAGATACTACATCAACAACCAGGTTATTATCTGGAAGGGAAGTTAATTCTTCAGGAAATGGAAAGTTCTCTTCAGTTCATACGAATTATTGCTTTCTTATTCCTCTGGTAGTGTACATTTGTACCTTATCTGTGTCTGGCTACCAATGTGAAATGTAATGGAGTAAGTTTAAATGTAATGACAAACACAGTGACCATAACTCGTTTCCTCCAGACGTACTGAAAGAATCTCCAAGAATTGGATCAAGTGAAGCTACTCTGGGCACTTGTATTTTTCTCTGGGCGTATGGCATCGAGCAAGTGAAGCAGTTGTGTGCGCCTGTCTACCCGAGCATTGCACCTATCTACTCTGGGCGTATGGCATTGAGCAAGTCAACTAATAGTGCCTACTCGAGCATCATATATTGCTAAGTTATGTTTTCAATGCATTCCTGTCGATATGTTACAACAGACATGTAAACATCCAACAGATCCAGCTTGTCAGTTATCATGTATTTGGATTTATGTTGTACAACTTGCTTCTTGTATGTTTTGTCAAACATCCAATGCTATTTTGTGGAAATTTTATCACACAGAAGATGAGCTGCTATCTTTTATTTTCTAGATAAGTATTCACACATACTTGCTGGAAAAAAGAGTTATCTGCACAATGAGAAGGAAAAAAACTCAATTAGAATTGGAAGGATCTTTAGACAAGTGCCACACATGGAAATTATTTATTTTTATATGTTGTTCCTGATCCTGTGTTTTGTGCATAACGTTGGAAACCAATTATCGATATTGCTGATTTCTCACAATCTTACTACTCACAGCACAATTTGGTAGTTCAAATGCATAAATCGGTACATCATAGTTGAAGTGCATAAACTAGTACATCATAGTTGAAGTGCTTGAACTAGTACATCATAGTTGAAGTGCATAAACTGGTACATCATATATAGTTGGAGCGCATAAACTAATACATCGTGCGCTCGCCTACATCCCTCCATACTGGCGCCATAAGTGCTCCACTAGATCTTCTTGAAGCTGAGAGTGAGTTTTTCTATTTCTGATGGATTGATGAGTTTGAATAAACTCAGAAAGCTCAGGTGTTCTTTCATGGGAGACTGCAACATTTTCTTCCATTGCATCGTAATTGTAGTCAACTGGACCTCCATCCCGTTCATCTTCAATTATCATGTTATGCATGATGATACATGCTGTCATGATATCTCGAAGTGTTTCTTGATACCAAAAACGAGTTGGTCCACGGACGATTGCAAAACGCGCCTGTAAAACTCCAAATGCTCGTTCCACATCCTTCCTAGCTGCTTCCTGAGCTTCTGCAAAATGTTTTTTCTTATTCCCTTTGGGAGCTGGTATTGTCTTAACAAATGTTGCCCATGAAGGATATATTCCATCTGCAAGATAGTATCCCATTGTGTAGTTGTGACCGTTCACAGTATAATTCACTTCTGGAGCATGCCCTTCAGCTAACTTAGCAAAGAGAGGGGACCGGTGAAGAACATTAATATCATTGTGAGACCCTGGTAAACCAAAAAAAGCATGCCATATCCAAAGATCTTGGGAAGCAACGGCTTCCAGAATGATTGTTGGCTCGTGAACATGACCAGTATACATGCCTTGCCATCTTGCAGACAATTTTTCCACTTCAATGCATGCAATCTATGCTCCCTAGCATTCCTAGAAAACCTCTTTCCTCACCAATTGCAAGTAATCTAGCAGTATCATTCTCATTTGGAGATCTTAAATACTCATCTCCAAATATTTCAATAATAGCTTTCACAAACCTTTTCAAGCTCTCTATAGCAGTACTTTCTCCAATCCGCACATAATCATCAATAGCATCTGCTTTGCTACTCAAGTAAGCTAGCATCCGAAATCTTTGCGGTTACCTTCGCAAACAAGATAACCCAAGATTTCAAAGACAATTCCTCTTCGCACAAAATAATTATCATGTGCTTCTACAGCATGCAATATGCGAAGAAATAAAGGCCGATTCATTCGGAACCTGCGTCGAAAAGAAAGTAGAGCTGTAGATAGTAGGATCAACACAATCTGCGAAGAAATAAAGAACGAATAATTCTAAACCTGCGTCGAAAGAAGGATAGGCCATAGATAGGAGGATCAGCAAAATAGTCCTGAAACAGTCTAGCATGGCCTTCTTGCCTATTGCGATGAACGACTTGACGGCCAGGAGTTGAACCGCCATGGAGTGGAAGATTCACACCTTGATCTTCCATGTGTGCTACGTATCCTATTGTAGGAAGAAATACGTACTCATTATTTCTCTCCGACTCCTCATCTTCCGAGAGAAATTGTGAGACTAAGTTTCGACGACTCATTCTGATATTGTAGGTAGTGAACAACCTGAATTGTGCAGACCATTGAACTACAAATGGGTCTCCATATATAGACGAGAATAATGTGGCCGTTAAGATGACCGTTAGAATATAGCCGTTGCGATGACCGTTAGAATATAGCCGTTAAGATGACCGTTAGAATATAGCCATTACGGTGACCGTTTCAATATAGCCGTTGCGACGACCGTTACGACATGACTCACTCAGTACAATAATTTTAATAAACACCATTATAACATAACCGTTACAGACAAATTCAAATTTCAAACTCCCACGTTCAAATATAGCCATTCGAATTTACAATGTGATCGTCACAATAAATTTTAATTTTTAAAATCCCGTATTTAAATATAGTTGTTTGAATTTATCGGTAAAAAAAATGGTTGCTGTTATGACTGTTATGTGGAATATGATTAGAATATAGGATTGAAATTATATTTTTGGAAATTTGTGCAATGCTGTGTGATTGAAATTATATTTTTGGAAATTTGTGCGGTAACAGCACATTAGGTTCGAGCTATTTATTTTTGTATGCCCATTTCAAAGTGTCCAAGTGATCTTGTGAACCAAAAATTTGTTGGGTGACGCTGTTTATCTTTTACAGTATTGATGTCTGCCTATGGGATCATTTAAGTATGCAGAGTGGAGTCTATCTTGCTTTGTGTAGGCACTTATCTTAGGATCTGTTTAGTAGAGCTCCAGATTTCAGCTTCATCTAAAATCTGAAACTTATAGGCTAAAATAAAGTGAATTAAGTTTATATTTTTGATCTAAAATATAAACAAGATGATCTATCTAAACACTCTTAATGTACTTACAGTTTCAGCTTCACGAATCTGATGAAACTAAAGTTTTTATCTACAGCAGGCATATGTAGACATAACGTCCCGTAGTGTTCACCGCTTGCAAATTACAAGTGTGGTGGTTGCTGCCAAATTGCTTTGCGTTGCTCCATTTTTTTCAGCAGGAAAAAAGGACAAACATGTGAACAGGTTTCCCGATAACTTTCTCAATATATGTTTTGCAGGATTTTCAACAATACATTTTACGCTAGAGTAGGAGGAATAAGCACAAATAGAGATGAATCGATTTGAGCTAGATTTGTTGTTTACTCTGTTGAATAATTAGACAGTTTGAGGATTAAATTCCGAATATAAATCATAAACAGCATCACATAAACTAGCATGCATCTCTCTAACACACTAGACAGTACGAACATCATAATCATCTTAATAGACATAATTAACCACGAGATTAGATCGAACGTACTGAGCAGAAGATGATGTAGATGACGTAGCTAGTGCAGTTGCGGTGTTGACATGAACGACGTTAATGATAGCGCGTCGCAGGAGCCGCTGGCGACGACGTCCAGCAGCAGGAACAGGAAGACGAGTCGTGGTGAAGATCTTGAGCAGTCGCGCGAAGCGCTTCCTAAAAACCTTATTAGCCCTCTCCCGGTGCAGGATCTCGAAGACGAAGGGTTCCAGAGACCTGCTCTCCCGATCGCAGATGCACGTCGGCGCTGGGGATGGAGAAGGCTACGATGACGGCGCAGCAGCGAGAGGTGGCAAAACCCTAACCCAAGGCGCCTTCTGACTCGAAGACGTGCCACGTAAAAGAATAAACTGCAAAAGGAGGCTGCGTCTGCGCAAGACTCTGAACCGGATTTCGGCGGACCACTCACGCAGGTGCCGCACGCCCGCGCCCTCCGCCCGGGCCCGGCGAGGCGAGCGCGCGCGTGTATTTTCCTCTCTCTCTCTCCCACATGGTTCTACCATGGTGGATCACACTCCACTATATAAACTAGTGTTCACCACTTTAGACTAGCAATGTGGTACTATTGCTAGTGCACATGCCTCCTCATGGGATGGGTTTTTGAGATTTTCTAGGAATTATTTATCTCAATTAAATGGGCTTGGCCCAAATAATCCAACATAATCTGGATTTCAGGCTTCTAAGCAACTTTTAAGCCTTTCAAACAGCCCAACTTTTAAAAAGCTTTTGGTATAAACTAAAAGTCATATATGACTAGTAAAAACCAAAAAGCTAAAAGTTAGACAGGATCTACTTTTGTAGCTTATTGCTATGAAAAATTATCAATTTATCAACAGTCTCTTATAAAGAAAATACAGTTGTTTTTCATCCAAAAAAATAGTTTTTCAGAAAAGCTACGGCTCCACACATGCCCATCTTCTGGTTCATTATGTCGTTGGGGCTAAAGATTCAAGTTGTAACAGTAGCATTGATGAGTCTTGCAAGAGCGAGCTAGTGCGGGAAAGATACTGCAGTCAGGCTCTTCAAGGACATAGTTGACCAATAAGTCCTTTCCTAAATGTCAAAGGATGGCCGGCCTCTCAGACGTTTGAGCCGAGCCGGTCGGTCGGCTCGGTTTAAAAAAAAATTGCGTTTTGGTCCTTTTACAAATTACGAATAGGTCATTCATGATTTTTTGTGAGGGGAAGATATTTTCCCTGAAAATCGTGTTTAGGTCCCTTGTGCGCTATTTTACGGAAAGAACCTCCCGTTAAATTAAAATCGCGAACAAGTCCTTTTTTAATTTTTCAGGATAGCGGACAGGTCCAAAAACGTAACATTCAGGTCCTTACTCCTTACGTCTAGGTCCTTTCTCTGTTTTTCCTGGGAAAAAAATGTTTTCGTCACTAGAAATATGTGTGCAGCTCTATCTCTAGACTTTTTTCCCAACTCGATTTCCCGTCTCGATCTCTAATATTTTTTAAAACATGTATTATTACTCGGTGAACGCGTAGAGTGTTAGACTCGGCAAAAGAAGGTTGTCATCTTTAATAATTTTTCACCCTTTTTCCTCTAGACTTTTCCCTACCGCGGTTCTCTAGCTCGGTCTCCAATATTTTCCAAATAATTCATCGAAATAGATATTTTTACAACTCTATCTCTCTATTTTTTCCTCGTTTCGCTCATTATTTCAATGATTTAGGAAATAAGACACCGCCAAAAAAAATTCTCTGAAAAAAGCGGCCTTGTGGCGTGTTCACGTGTTATGAAAAAATTTTGTGTTCTTTCAACCGTTTCGCTCATTATTTCGACGATTCAAAAATAAAAATGCGCAGGAAAAAAAAATTCTCTGGAAAAACGTCCACGCGGCGTGTTCGCCCATCTCGATCTCTAATATTTTTAAAACATGTATTATTACTCGGTGAACACGTAGAGTGTTAGACTCGGTAAAAGAAGGTTGTCATCTCTAATAATTTTTCACCCTTTTTCCTCTAGACTTTTTCCCCATCGCAGTTTTCCAGCTCGATCTCTAATATTTTCCAAATAATTCATCGAAATAGATATTTTTACAACTCTATCTCTCTATTTTTCCCCCATTTCGCTCATTATTTCGACGATTTAGGAAATAAGACGCCGCCGAAAAAAAAAGAAAATTTTCCTACAAAAAAACGTCACGCGCAGCGTGTTACGCCGCGAAAAATTTTGTGTTCTTTCAACCGTTTCGCTCATTATTTCGATGATTCAAAAAATAAAAACACTGCCTGAAAAAAATCTACGGAAAAACGTTACGCGCGGCGTGTTACGCCGCGAAAAATTTACTAGTTTGATTTACGGCCTGCAGTTTTTGCAAAGGGTAGGACCTGAGTACTGATAATTCTTTTGGGTATGTACAGTGGTACATATGTTGCCTGTAAGTATATACTATATAGAATTTTAGGTGGTGTAGAAGAGAGGAGAAAAAAGAAAGATATTGTCTACTTTTTAACAGACTATATTGTGTATGCAATTGTATAGATACTATATTAATTGTATGTAAGACCATTACAGACAACTATACGGATAATCCATTGTATGAATTATTTTTAGTTATGTCTATAGATGATATAGAGGTATATTAAAGACAACCGCTATCTATACTGTTGTGCATTTAGATTCCATTAAATTGTTCAGAGTGTTTGGTTAGTAGTGCTTCTACTCTAGTCTATTTTTATGACACTGATTCTTGTGAACCTAGCTGTTTGTATATTGTATTTTAGCCAGTGAGTTGGAAAACGGCAGATATGAACATTATTCAGATCCATGATATTCAATACCGCAGTGTAACTGGAAAGCTTCATGATAGGGATTACAAAATCGTTTTTCAAAATTCGCGTCGAAATTAGCGGTACGGTTTTCGCAAAAACCGCGCAAAAAACCGCTCGAAAACCGCCAAAAACCGAAATGTTTAAAAATAAAAAAATTGAATTTTTTTTGAAAAAATCGGAAACCGTTCGGTTTTCTCGAAAAACTGCTCGGTTTTTTGCGAAAACCGACCCGGCCATATGAATGTTCTTCGAAAACGGTTTTGAGCGTACATAAATTTTTTTCAAAATTTTTAAATTTTTAAATTTTCTTTTTTTATTAGAACGGTTTATCGAGCGGTTTTGAGTTTCGAACCGCAGCGGTAAGGCCGGTTTTCGCGGTTTTCGAGCGGTTTTCGACGAAATTGTGAACTCATCTTGAAAACTAATTCGGTGATGATTTAACTGGCATACATTTTGTGAATTGAACGAATGAAAATACTACTGATGTTACCTAGCAGGCTAGTGGTCTGTACCACTGGATTGTTGCAACCAGTAAGGAATTTACACAACGAATTAATTCAATGAACACTACAACAATCCTTTCAAAGCTGATGAAAAAAGAAAAAAATTATCATCGCAAAGAAAGAGGAAACAACTACAGCCCTAACACAACTTCTTATCAACACAAATTCCCAGCCATGAGTGCAGATGGCTTTCTCCAAGGAAGCAGAAGAACCAGTGTTCCGGTTCTGCAGCGCTGTTTGAACATCCAAACATTTACCGATCTTCAATTCCAAAATACTCTCCTGTTGGTGTTGTTGAATACCCGCTGCGCATTGCCTAATTTCCCAGACATCATTTTCTCACGCAGAGCTGGATTGAAGATCCCAGCACCAGAGAGCCGACCAGTCTTTGGCGGAGCAGGTGAACCAAGAATCACTCTTTTCTGAACACTGAAGCATAGCTTGCTGGCATTCCCAGAACCTGATACTAGTCGCAGCTTCTGCTGCGGTGACGAGACATTGATCCTTGACTTCCACATGGCCAACATTGGAGGGCTTGTGAACTTGCTACTGCTGCCAAACTCGATTCTCCTGAACTTTCCTCTGCCATCTGGGGTTGCATCAAATGGTACCCGTGCTGCCGCCACCAGTGGTGTTCCTGGGATTGAGTTAAATGTAGCAACTGATCCTCGTCTTGTCATTTGGAGATGGGGTGGTCGAGACACTGCTCTCTTCTCAGGAAGTACAGACAGCCGCTCTCCCTCACTTGGTAGTATTGCAATTGAGGATCGCCTCTTGGGCTGGAGAGGGATTTGTCGCATCACAGGCGTCAAAGATACACGACGTGCTTTGCCAGCAGCCTTACTTAGATCAGCCCCAGAACATGCTTTGTTCGTCACAGGAACGTTCTCTTTGTATTGAATTGTAGGTGCTTTGCTGAGCCTTAGTCTGGAAGGGCCAGAAGGTGGCAGGTGGTTGATAATGCTTCCCAGAGGTGCTCTATGTCTCATAGGAGCAATTGGCGGCTTCATGGATCTACTAGCACTGTCCCTAGCAGCCTTCTTCTCACAAGCTAATTCATTTCCCAAATCTCTAACCTGTACAAAAAGAAACGTCATAAGCGCAGACTAGAATAGACAAATACACGCAAGGATCCGGTTTTTGGTGAATTAAACAGAACTGACTCTCTTACTTACCCTCTGCTGATAGGTTTTGGATGCTTGCTCAGCCTCCCTTATCTGTTGTATAACATTCATTTATGCTAACATTTAGTTCCATAACTGAAGATATCCCAAACATACAAGAGAATACCAACGAGAGTCAAAACAACATACTTTATCTTGAAGTGTCCTGAAGACATTCTCACGAGAAGCATACTTGAGCTGCATCAATTGCAAGCTTTCATTCAACTTTGCATTTTCCTTTTCCTCATGGTGGAGTTTCTCTGTCTGGAATGAAGTTTTCAGTTAATATAAAAGTTACATCATGTCATAATTTTTCAGTGACGGAAGAACCAAATTACCATCTGCTTGAGCTTGAAACTTTCAGCTGGATCTGCTTGTTTACGAGCAGGGCCATGTTCTATAGACCGAACTCTACTAGCAAAATTAAGCGAACAGAGAGTTTCCCCCGAATCTGTAGAGCATGGACTAATCTGCACCAACATAAGAGTCTTGCAATCTCCACCTGCAACAGTTCAGTCATACTATGATCAATCTATCTCTTTATTTTTGTGTCTGGACATTCCGGTACACAAGTGAAATTCAATAGAAGAAAAAGTAATAGATTATTTAGTTAGAAATCGGTGCACTTCTTGCATAACTAATACCATGAAAATTTAACTTACCTAATGAACTTTGGAGCAAATGAGTCAACTTGGAATTCCTATTTGACAGCAAAAAAAAAAAAAGAAGAAGAAGAGCTGAAGTTATGCTTCTTTAAGTGGCTAAGCATGGTAGTTGCTGAAGTATGTGAATGCCGAATAGGACTGACCTATATGGTATGTGGGAATTTTTGGAGGCAAGGGCAGAAATAACATCGCCCAAGGCAGAGAGTGATCTGTTGATGAACTGTGACTCCTTGAGCCTCTCTCCTTCTACTTCCGTTTTTGCCACACGCTCACTTCCAGCAAGGTCGACCAACCAGATGTGGCTTCTGCTCCTTTGACCAGTCACTAAATGCTCGCTCCTAACAGTGACCCTAACCAAGCTGCAAGGCAAAAGTCCGGATAACATTATCCCAATGCAATAGTAATGTCATTCCTATGTCAAGTAGATAATTTGATTCCAATTGATAATGATCAATTATGAATATTGAAAACTGGTAGCCTGTTTTCAATATATGAGCTGAATTATTTATAAAGTAACTATACAAGTTGTAAAACTCCATGACACTCACCAATGGGAGCGGCTGCTCAGTTCATTGGCACTGGTTGATCCAACTGATCTATTTCTAGCGCCATCTTTCAGCTTCTCCCACACGCCATCTATTGTATAAATTGGAGCCTCAACCAAACCAGGAACCTCTTGTGTCCCATCAGCACTTTGCTTTATGTCCAACCTTTGGATGCAAAAATATATTATGCTTAAAAAAATCTACTATCAAGTCAGGATAAAAAAAAATCTACTATTTCTGGTTTTCAAACTCCAGCTTGTTTTGCTGAACCTGTGCTTTCTTCTTAAATGCTAGGCAGAGCTCCTGCTGTTCAATTCAAAAAAAAAGTCAGGATAAATAAGAAGAAAATGAAATATACCTTTTTGCTGTTTGTTCACAGCTGTCATTGAGCAGGTCCCTGATTTTTTCATTATAGACTTCCAAAATGCTCACTGAAAATGTGTATGCCACAGACGAGCTTCTCTCTTCAGACATCCTGAACAATTCTTCCAAAGCCCTATAATTAACACCCCTATTCTCTGCAGTCCCTTCCATGGTGAAGGTCTTTCCTGTTCCTGTTTGCCCATATGCGAAGATGCATACATTGAAACCATCCATCACTGACCTCACGACTGGCAAGCTCTCAGCAAACACAGCCTCTGAAGGAAACAATTAGACTATGAGTGTATGATCCATTAAATTCAGCATCCTTCAACATATAATCATATCTTAGATATAGGCTCTGTGGCTTTTGGTTTAAAGCCAGCTTTTTGGCTTAATGAGCTTTTAAGCCATTTGCTTTTAAGCCAAGGCACGTTGTTTGGCACCTTGGTTTTTTTATGGGTTGAATAGTATAGCTTATTGTTGAAAAATCTAAAATACCCTTTTAGATTGTGAGGAAGAGGGAGACGGCCCTTGAAAACAAAAGAAATTTCATTTATACTAGATAGGAACCCGCGCTACGCTGCTCCGTACAATAGGGTTCTTTTTGTAAAATTACCGGTAGAAGGGTCTGGATGTAATTTTTTGTTTTTGCAAAACTACCCACCGTAGTACCCAACCGCGAATATACAAACTACGGAGCTTTTTTCGCAAACAAAAAAATAAAGGTGGAAAACCCGTACGCGAATATACGAAACTATAGGGCTCTTTTTGCAAAATTACCGATATAAGGGCCTGGATGTAATTTTTTGTTTTCGCAAAACTACCCACCGGAGGACCTGTTCGCGAATATATACAGACTACGGTTGTTTTTGCAAAATAACCGGCCAGAGGACCTAAACGTAATTACGAAATTTATGGAGGGCTTTTCCGCAAAAAAAAACGGTGACACGTGGCCACCCTGGTTGGCCTCCAATTATCCCCGCTTTCGTAGCTAAGTTATATGGATGACATTGGTGGGTAAATATGTTATAACTTCAATGGCAAATATAAATTTCAATTCGCAAAAGCCAAAAAAAGCCACCTCACATTGGCTTTTAGCTTTTAGTTCATGGGAGGCTTTTGGCTTTTTTTAAGCCCAGCTTAAAAGCTATCTGTAGCTTTTGGCTTTTTGGCTTTTAAGCCAGTAAAAAAGCCGAAACAAACAGGGCCATATTATGAGAAACAAAGGATATGCCATTTGTTCAATCAAATATATTCTGGCATGCTATTTCTGCAGCTTCCCAGAAGGCACATAATGGACATAATGCCAAGAAGAGTAGCAAGTTGGCAACAATTAATACCTTGGTCATCAGCCAGTCCAAAAACATGATCAAATTTAAAGACCTTCCTTTCTTTCTCCGAGGGAACATAATGCAGCTCAGTCTCCTGGGACGGATCAATCTCAACCATGGATGAGCACCCACGGGAGACCTCATCGGCACTTAGAGGCCGGCACCGGCAGAACACCCTAATGTTCCCCCTCAACTCGATAAGCTCATTGTACAAACGACGGCGCTCGGCACACTCGTCCATGTACTTCTTCTTCAATCCATCATACCTTGGTGCACACTCCTCCGCGCACTTAGCCACCTGCTGCTTGTACCTCTCCATCAGGCTGTTATACTTGCCCCCTACAACAAACAAGACCAAATACCAATAATTCCAAAAGCAAAGAGGCTTTACATCCATCCTTAAGCAAGGTGAGGATGCTTGTTTGTGTACCTAGAAACCGGAGGGCTGCAGAGCGGTCAGGGGTGGTAATCTCCTTCAACCGCGGCGAAGGGATAAGGCAATCACCTCCTTGGTCACCGAATTCCTGTAAGAGCAAGAAACCTTGAAATCAGAAGCAAAGAACATCAAGAAAAAAGTACGGAGATAAAGGAGAACAATGAATCAGAGATAAAAGAGAGAACATTGTAGTAAATCCAAGAGATCTTTGTGAAAGAACCCTAAATTTCCGACCTCAAAGAAGCTGCGGAGAGCCTCCCCTTCTCCTCCTGCCGCCTCCTCCTCCTCCCCCTCGCTGGCCACCACCGCTTCCTCGCCTGACAAGTTCCCCACCGTGAGACGGATACCCGCAAGCCCTACCACTCGGTTACATACTACATGACCAAGAACCAAACCTTTGGGCTGCTGAGGCATCGACGCGAGCGACGGCGGCGGCGCGGGATTCTGATCGGCCCCTGCGCAGCAGTTTGGGCTCGGGGGATCCGCCGGCTCCACGGTGCCGCGCTCTTCCTCATCACCTGGCAAATACCCTCGCCATGAGACAGGCACCAAGAAACCCAAACCCCCCAGCCTATCGCCACCGAATCAAGAAGCGTGCGTACCTTGTGATTGTCGGGGCGGAGACGCCGCCGGCGCCGGGGACGGCGGCGGCGAGAAGGCGTCCGGATGCGGCCGCGCGGTGGCCGGATCCACTTCCATCGCCGCGATCTGGGGCCCGGAGAGGCGGATATTTTCTTGGCTTCGAGTTGGGCGAATTGGGGATTTGGGAGCGAAGACGGAGAGGAGAGAATGAGAGGTGTGAGGGGGGAGCGGATTCGATTTTTGAACTTGTGGGGGTTTGCTTTTGTTTGGCTCTTGGGAGATGACCGTTGGAGAGGCTGCGCTTGTTCTTCATTGCGTTTTCTTGCCCGTTTTCGTTCGGGGATGGCGGTTAATCCGATGATCTACGGCCTAGTTTCCTTGGGTGAAAGAGATGGACTCCGGCATGCTTTGGGTCCATTTGTGTTTTGGGAACTGAATCTGGTCAAAAGATGATTAAGGGTCCATTCAGTAGAGCTCTAGCTCCTGGATTCTCGTTCGAAAGAGCCGGAGCTCTACCGAACACTCTCAGCCTCCCGTCGTGAATTCTCGGATTCAATTGGAGCATTCTCCAAAACGGACACGAGGCAAGGAGCGATCTCGAGCCTGCTCTCCGCAAGAATCTGCCTCCCCGCCTACATCGCCTCTCCGTCTCGAGCATGTCGCCTCCCCACCTCCAAGCCTCACGCCCAGCCTACTGGCCTCGAGCGCCGCTGAGCCAGGCCCATCTCCCTAACTTGAGCCCTATGTCTCCCAACTCGAGCACTACATCCCCAACTCGAGCGTCGCCGAGCCAGGCCTCGTCTTGAGCCCGCCTACGCCGTCGAGCCGGATCAAGCTGAGCCCGCTTGCACCGCCAAGCCCACAACGAGTGCAACCCAGATACGGCTCCCCTCTCTTCCCTCTCTCCTGGATCCCCTCTTTCAAGAATTGATCCCCTCTTTCAAGAATTGATCCCCTCTTTCAAGAATCTGGAGCCAAATAGTTAGCCGAACACTTTCAGAAACTACTCTTGATTCCTCAGAAAATCAGAATCTAGAGAAGTCAGAGCAGCAAGAGGTGGAGCACTACTGAACAGGCTTTAAATTCTGATCAAAACGGTGGTCGCTACCCATATCAGAATCCCTTAGGGCATGCATAGTGACATAGACAGTAGTTGCCTGTAATGCACCTTCATATTATCTATAGACAGAACTAAAGAGAACTCTTACAATGGATTAGCTATATAATTGTCTGTCATGGTCTTTCATACAATTAATAGATTATCTATATAACGATATACACAATACAAAGTTATCCGTAAAACTATCTATTCAATAGTAGATGACATCTATTTTTTAGAAACTGAAGTAGACGTTATCTTTCTCCCTGTTCTCTCTCTTTCACATCACATAAAATCTTATATGATAGTCTTTTTACAGACAACTCACGTGTATCACTCCACATACGCTTAGGCCTTCTACAATGTAAATTTTAAACCTGTTCAAAAGTCTGTTTTTGACAATGGGAAATCGATTTACTTCGTTGGTATGGTCAATTCCAACTGAAAAAAATGGGGAGCTGATGCAACGCAATAGAATAATACTAGAGAGGTGTTTTCATGTTTTTCTTTTTTACAGTTGCACAAATATTAAAGTATGAATAGAAGGTAGATGGTGATTACTTACATCTTCGCTTGCTTCAAGATTTGTGTAACTTATATTAGAAAGAAAAGTATTAAAGCACTGCTCATAATATTATCCAGATGGTGATTATAGCTATTGCATTGACTCCTCCGAATTGAGGGAGAAAATTGACAAGAAAACCTTGCATCGAGACTCCATGGTGGTCGCATGCCTCCAAGGCTCCTTTGTGGATGTCGCGTCTAGACAGGGGCGGAACCCGGGGGGGTTATGCCCTGGCACCCCCAAAAATTTGAGAAACTAGGGGGGATGTGGGTTTCCTCGGTGGAGGATTTGATTGCATAATTATTTAAGGCGTTTCGGTTCGAAAATCACGAGGATTTGGAAGATCAAAAGTCGGTTTTAATAGAGGCAAGAGAGAACGAGCTCTCTATGGACAGGACTTTGGCAACAGCTAGAAGAAAGACCTAACAGTAGGGTCCGGTCCCACTATTAGGGGAGGGTTTTTTCGAGTTATTTAATGCTAAGAAAGAAATGGGCAAAGATAAAATAGCAAAATGGGTCCCAAAATTCTAAACAAATTCTCAAAAATCCTATAGAATATTTGGAACCCAATAAAATTATTTTTGGAAATTTTCAACTTTTAAATTTTCTACAATCTTTTTTTGTAAAACCAAAAATGGTAAAAAGGTTTAATAAAATCCATAAAAATCAGCGAAATTAGAAGAAAACTTTAAATATTAATTAAACCAAAAAATTTGTGAATTTTGAGGGTGTTACAATTACAAAAGAACATTATTATCCAATGATTACTAGTGATGAGTTTTAGAATCGGACAAGATAATTTTTCTGGGCATTACCATTTTAATTATGGTCTCCCTAGGGGGCGGTACTAGGGGCGGTACAATATCACTTCTCCAATGGGTCAAATTTGTTGATCACATTGGTTTCAATTTTAGTGGTTTAGGATTTTTAATACCTTAGAACTATTTATATTGTGCTTTTAGCAAATTTTAAATATATGTGTTAGATTTACAATATTGTTACAAAATAATTGTAAAAAACTAAGAGTTGTACGCGTTAAGTGTGCACCCCCAACGTAAAATTTCTAGTTCTACCACTGCGTCTAGATCGCCACCATTGGATCTATCGTGGAACCACTACCGTAGGTCATCACCACTGTCGCCAACCTCCTCTTCACCGCCACTGAGATCAGCTAACGGAGACACGAAGACCCGCTGGTTGCTAATTGAGGGAAAATTGGGCGAAGATGATGCGGAGAACTATCAATGAACCACCATCCAGCGGCGCAAAGGGAGAAGTCGATGGTGACGCAAAGAGATGAGTAGATCAGAGGCGAGGAAGAGAGCATGCATAGAGGGAGAGAGTTTTTTAAATTTCTTTTTTTTAATTTATGACATGGGCCCATCTCGACCGAAACCAAATAAATTATAAAAATCACAAATTTTTTTGGAGGAAATTAAATTTATGAGGAATATTTTTTCTCTGATTTCATTCGAAAATTCATTGTAACTTGTGAGCATTAATTATTAAAATTCAGTGTTATTTTGACAGTTACTAGAATTTTAGAGTTCAAACCAAGGCTCAATAAATTCAGAAAAATTCATATTTGTCAGTGATAATTCATGTAGTATTTTATAAAATTATTTGTAAGTTACTTTTTTGACAAAAAAATTTGAATTTCATTGTTCCTCGTTCTCTTTCAGTGTGCGACAAATTTGATGAAAAATCATAGTAAAATATTGAATAGAACCCAACATTGATATTACAAAATACAGTAAATACAACAATTACAATACCATAGCATGTGAACTACACCTAAGATATAAACATACCATAGGGAATTCATAAAACTGGGATACAACATATATACATGCCTCTAGTGAAGGACTAAGTCACAAAACTATACATTCTATGGCCATGGTTGTCGGAATAGGTCACTACAATAAAAATGATAATATTTATTTATTGGTTCCTAACAGAATACTACATTTGGATACCTGATAATGCTTAATGTAATATCATCATCAGGATTCGAATGACTCCGAGAATGCAAGGTTCGTGACCTAGGTGGCATGAAATCATCATCATCATCATTTGTATGGTTAGGTGCTAGCCCTCCTTCAGTGCTGGTTGAACGACCTCTTACATTGTTGCTTGAATGGCCTATTGTATTAATGCTTGAACGGCATGTTGTGATAGAGTTTGAACATCGAGGTCTAGGTGACATGAAATCGCCATCATCATCGTCGTCATCATTTGTATAGTTAGGAGTAAGCCCTCCTTCGGTGGTGATTGAACGTCCTCTTGAACTTTCTGCTGCAATAGTACTGGCCAAGGCCACACAGGCAGAAACATCGTCTTGTATCGAAGAAAGGGAAACTGAAAGTGCATCTAGACCCCTCATTGTATTTTGGATGATTAATGACAAACGTTTAAGGGACTAATGGCTTAAATGAGTTTGTGAGCAGGTAATAGTCCCAAAAGAAACGCATCTACGGACAATGGTGACCCTCAAAAGAGAAAAGAAGAACGGCGTCGACTTAGTGTAGATTTTTATTTAATTGAGTCGATAGAATCGCCGTACTATCAAGAGGGATGGGATGTAGGTGACTTAGAAATGGTCTCTATGCTCAGATGAACTACATTTACAAAATTAGTTTTGGAAAACATCAAGCACAACACTCACATCCAGTTGTATTTTTGCTGATATTATCGGATAGTCCGATCTTGGATTCGGACAGTCCGATGTTATCGGATATTCCGTTGTGAGTGTGGTTTTTAGTCTTGGTCCTCTCGGGAATTATCGGATTGTCCGACAAGGACTGAAAGTTTTTATAAGGATTTGAAAATGGAACTCTCTGGAATTATCGGATTGTCCGATGCTTGATATCGGACATTCCGATATGGACTTAGAAAGTTTTTGAAAACTTGTTCTTCATTGAAAACTCTCTGGAATTATCGGATAGTCCGATGTTATATATCGGACAATCCGATATACACTTAGAAGATTTTCAAAGTTACTGAGTTCTTTTGAAATCTCTCTGGAATCATCGGAATGTACGATGTGTGTAATCGGATAATCCGATATGTGTTCCGTTCAAAAGAATTTGAATTTCTGAGGTGGAGTCGATCTGGAAATTTGCACATATCGGATAGTCCGATGACATGTATCGGACAGTCCGATGTGGGCCTGATCTGATCTTGAGTAACGGCTAGTTTTTGTGTCTTGACTATAAATACTCCACCCACTCCCTCATTTATGGGTACAGACCTTGTGCTGAATATTTATTGCTTCTAAGTCTTTCTCTTGCTCTCTCTTGTGTCCTTCCTTGAGATATTTGTTGACAGTTGAAGCAAGTTGATTTTTAGTGCTTAGATTTCAAACCGTGAAAGTTCATTTGAGCACTAGAGCGATTTTCAAGAGCGGATCTACACTCCATTTGTTACTCTTGGAGATTGAGGTCTCCTAGACGGCTAGGAGTCGCCGGGAGCCACCAAGACGTCGTGTGGTGCGCCTCGGAAGTTTATGAAGGTGCGATTCCGCCTCCGCAAGGAAAGGGATCAAGAAGTGAAACCGGCGAGTGCTTTGTGCAACACCGGGAGGAAAAGGGTTGAGAGAGACCCCGGCTCAAGTGTGACCGAGCTGCCTCAACGGAGACGTAGGATCCCCTCATGGATCCGAACTTCGGGAAAAACCAACCGTGCATCGAATCTTTGGTTTGGTCTTTTCTTGTTGCCTTAATTAAATTTATCTTGAAATAACTGCTGTATCTTGCTTACTAGTAACTTGCCTTCAACTCATTTGTTGCCTACCCTAGCTCTGCCTTAACCTGTGATAGATCTGTCTGTTCTCGCTTTGATCGGACAATCTGATTGCAGGTATCGGATATTCCGATACATATCGGATAGTCCGATACCAAAAGTCGGACAGTCAGATCTTTCCGCTGCAAATTAGAATTTAATTTTATAAACGTCTATTCACCCCTCTCTAGACGACTTTATCGATCCTTCAGAAACATCTATTGGCAAACACAAGAGGAATTATTCCTGTACAGATGGAAACGACAAGACGAACAAAACAATTAGAAAAGCCGACAACAAGAAACATGGCATAAAAGAATTAGCGTTGAGGCAACCGAAACACAAGAATTGAATGCCAAAAGAATCAGTGCTGAAGTGACAAACGCACAATCGTAGAAAAACAAAACACGGCCACAAAGAATCAACGATGAACAAGCATCAATCATGACAGATTGAACGAAATCGGGCGAGGAATGATAGGCTACCAACACAATACGGGCAAATGAGCATGAACCGAGAGCCGATACCCAAAGAATCTGACGTAGGAACAATCGAGAAGAACCTAAAAACCATAAGAAATTGACCGGGAATGATATATGCCCAATCTTGGGTAGTCAGCACGAAGCACAGCTGTAATCAACGGCAGGCAAACAACAACCATACGCCAAGACGACCACGGAGATCAAAGATTTCACATAAGAAGTAAAAAATATAAGCAAGAGGAGGAAATCAGCAACAGAGAAGAAATGGACCTTCATCTATTTTGCCCTCTCCCCTAGGGTTTCCAATGAGCGCTGGCGCCATCGCTGCTGACTCACTGATGGCTCCACGGGAGCTTACCAGAGTGCCGTAGCAACCCCACTGTGGGAGAAAAAGAAGTTGCAGCACCAGATCGGAGGAGGAGGGTGGAGTGGCGGAGAAGAAGCCGGGTGGAGCGGTGGCAATCGCCAGGCGGAGCGCGTGAGGAGGAGCGGGGAACGAGATGGCTTGGAAAGCATGCCGCGCAAAGAGTAATACCAAAGGCCACCTCCTCAGCTGGCAGTGAGCAGGCAGCAGCGAGCTTGTCGGCGCGAGCAAGGGGCGGCTGTGACACCGGCGACAGCGTGGGAAGGTGAGGCCATCGACGCGGTGGAGTCGCAAAAATGATTGAAGGCGGCGACGTATCATCAGGAAGAGTGAGGGCTGGGGAGATCGAGATAGCAAGAATGGAATGGGCTAGCCGAAGAAGAGCGAACAGATTTAACCCCTAATTTGTGAACAGCTGACGAAGAAAGGACCAGCGGCGACATCGAAACCAACTAAATGGACCTTTCCGCAATTTTGAATTTTTTTAGAGGGCTTTTTCACAAAACCTGTGACGTGGCCAGCCTCCCCGCGTGAGGATTTTTCCGTGTATAATAGAGTTACTAGGTAGATATGCGCGCTACGCCGCGCCGGCAATGTGTAATATAGTCATAATATACTTTACAGTCCTTACATATTTGCAATGAAAGAAAATCTGCCTTCAATTATTAGTTGTATATCACTGCTAGAATCTAGTCATGCTTCCAAGTTAGCAAGAACAAAGTGTATTCTCAATCAATGGACAAAGCAAAAGTTCATTAAGGTAGGAAAACGCCACATCTTTAGGTCTCTTACCTATATTAGAAAAGCCATGTCAACTACTAATGTTGTGATAACATCAAATAGCAGGACCAAAACGACATTGCTCTGCAGAAGAGCCAATGTCAACATCCACCGCACAAGGAACAACAGATGAATAAACCAATGTCAACATCCACCGCACAAGGAACAACAGATGAACAAGATACATTCCCTTGTTCGAAACAAAAAAAAAGATGAAATTTCATCCGTAATTAATGTTTTGAACCAAAATATTCAAAACTGTGCTAGCTAATCCTATATACTGTTGTAAGGAAGACTTGAAAGATTTGAAGTACAGATGAACAAGAAAAAAAGTTCATTGTCGGGTAAAAAGTTCAAAAATCTATAAATAGGTAAACAAAGGTTACAAAGAAATCTTAAGAATGTCAACTTACCTGTACGTTGGCAACAAAGGTAGAGATCTCTTTCTCGAAGCAACCTACAGAGATGTAAAAAAGGATCAACAAAAATATAGAACAGGATGGGATTTCATTCTATTATGCTTGAGAAAGAAGTGAGCATGCATTCTAAATTGATTCTATTCGGATTAGCGCTGAGATTACACAAGAAACCACTCAATTGTTTACATCGAGCCAAACTACTTTAGTAGTTGTGCCCATGTTACTAACTGGTTTAAGAAAGAGTCGCAACACAACTCAATAAACATAGTATTGTGATTTATAGAAGCTCTTTTCTCGTATATATGCAAGTATTATTTAGAGTTATCAATATGCACGGTTTATGAGAACCGCAGCAGATAATATATAAATTAGTAGTTTTACAGGTCTTTGGTCTTGCTCAATACCAGCAATATAGAATCTAGTATCTCAAATACCATTTTATAAGCTGAGCAGCTACTTACTACTTAGAAATGTTAGCTTCAAAAATAAAATGCACAAAAACTAAATGCATCCATATAAGAGGATACCTTAAATGTTCCTGACAGGATATTTGAAATTGACATCTATAAGACATTAGCAGTTGTAAGCTAACATGCTTTGTTCGAAAATTACTTACTTAGTGAGAGATTCATGGTATATTCGAAGAGAGCTACATTAGTACTACTGTTGCAGGACCTATCAATAAGTAACATCACTAAATATATGCAGAGAAGAGGAATAGAAGTAATTACATAACACGCTTGCGTGTCATTCCTCCTATCCTAATTTGTGCTAACAATGTCTTCCGTGATTTTGGTGAGGGACGCAGAATCTGCGAGAATCTCTGCTCCAAATTTGACATCTCCTATAGCCTCTATTATATCCTCTAGCTGCATAAAGGAGGCCCCAAAATAAATCGCAACATCTTGAAGTGGTGAAACAACGATTGCCTTATTTTTCAAATTGAATACTAAACTCATGACTAAAATGGCTGCTAAGTTCCTACAACCATATGAAAATCCTAAAAGTATGTCTCTAACAGATAGCATGAAACAAACGCAAGTGTGAAGGCACAAGCTATTGTACCTAATTGGACCGGATAGAAGATAACAATGTAATGTTTCGCTCCGGTTCTCAAGTAACGGTATATCTTGCGAATTCAACTTCTAAGTGAGGAGCATCACCGAGAATAACACAAAATGATTAGGAAGCTGCGATTGTAATTTCCAAAGTTATTGCATAACAAGGTGGAATTCGATTGCAACATAGACAAAATTACAACAATACGAATAAAATTTACTCTCCATCCGATTGATGCTGCAGACTCCAACGCTGCCTTCGTGAAGCCGATACCACTGTTGTGTGCCGCCAATGACAACCAAGGGAGAGAGGATGTGACGCGGCATTGGCCGTTGCTCACCGATCCTCGGCATTATATAGAGCAGAAGGTAATGAAGAAGGACGATTTAGTCATTTCTATACGTCTTAGCTGATGTACAAAATCCTAAAACGTAACTATTCTCGAACAGAGGTAGTAAATGGCAACAATCACAGTTATGGGCAACTCAAAAGTGACTTCTCAAGCCAAATGAATTAATACAGGTATAACCATGGAAGAATGACGATTATTTTACTAATGAAATTTGTACGTATTAAAGTCCACCGACTTTAGTTTCAGTAGTGTAGAACAAATGGAAGGCGAAGATTTAAATGATATGACTCATTGACTTCTTTGTATTTAAATATGCCCAAACAAATTAGAAGGAAAATAACCTTCGCTTGGAGAAAAGGTAACGCTAGATCATTTTTAATATATAATGAGTGAGCGTAACCTATATTTATTGCTATTTCTACAAAAAAAAATGCACTCACTACAAAAAAGAAAGAGGGTAAGATAGAATATTCTTTCTAGGATTCATTGGGAAAAAATAAATAAGAAAGTTTGGCACCTCAATTTGACATTCTGTGAGAAGGGGAAGAACTGCTCCAGGAGCTCCTAGCCTACTCATGCTCTAGACTTAAAATTAGGAAACCAGCAAAGTAACTTATGCTACCTTATATATTAACTTGTTCGCTTTGCTCACCAAAAAAAAAAGTTTGTTGCCATACCTTGACCTGGAGTTGAAATTTCACATAATTAATTATTTTATCAAGAATTGATGCCTTATCGGGGAAGACCTTACCGGCATGTGGACAGTCGGATCATACGCACGCAAGCGATGGACGTCTGAAAATTTGGGTGACGTGTCCCAGCTGAATGCGCTGCAATTCTTCCGGCTTTCATAGATAAGTTATTTTAGTAGTAAATCTTGATACTAATTTCAGTAGTAAAAGCGCTCGATGAAAAGAAACAAATTTAGTTGACAGTTGACATCTTGTCGCTATTGCAAACTTCGGCAACAGAAGAGGAAAAATGGTAGGCAACATGCCAAACATGGAAATCATATTATTCAAAAGCGAAGAACATAAATCGCGATACAATACGTGTGAAAGTACGACATATTACTTTAGGCAGCACACTAAAATACATGTAAAAGGTTGTAGTTACACATGCAAAATCATGTTTTTTCACAGCTCATTGAGACATAACGAAGTGCATGCACCAGTGTTATCATCAATTATATTCTTTATCAAATATCTCTATAATTAATACTACGCAAGGGCATTTAGCATATGTATTTTGTTTAACAATCACTAATCCATACATGTACATAAATGAATAATCTTTGGTATCAGAAAAATATACAATAGAATCTTGTAGACATCATCCTCAGTAGTCCATAATGGTATCCCATCCCAATAACAACAGATCTTGCATTACCTTCACAGGAAGCTAGTGAAAGGATCAGAGAGGAGAAGGATCATTTACTGTACATCGCTGCAGATTGCGTAACGAGATACAATTACATTCTTCCTTTGTGCATTGATCGAGCACAATTATACTCATGAACAACCAGATAAAAACTGCACAAACCGACACATTCCAAGTATGGTTCATCAAACACATTAATGAGCTAAAAGAGTAAGGCAATCAAGGAAAGCTGCTAGACTAAACAGCCATCCATGAGAATAACCAAAAAAAAATCTATGACGAAGGAAAATCAAGGCAAAGCTGTCATTTCAAGGCATAATTATGAAAAGCAAAACGGCTTGAAATCAAGGCAAAATCCATATCTACTTATATTTACTGGTCCCTTGCAATGGATTCATTCTAGATGTAAGGCATCATAATATAAAATTTCAACTTCACGCTTTCTGCATGAGTAGGGCAGGATGGTTAATAGATCATAGTCCATATGTACACACCTCATGTCACTAACCTTGGCGCTGTTCTTCTATACTTGAAAGCCCATTTCTGTGACTGCTCTCAATAGTCTCAAATAGACATGCTAGAGAATCCTTTAATGTGAATATGTTTCCTATCGCTAACATCCTGCAACACCAAGTGTCCATTCACATGTCTATTTATAGTGAATAGTCCTGCTACAACGAAGAACATGATTAGAAACATGACAATTAATGGATACCTGCATGTGAACACAATTTCATGAATGGAAAGAAAAATAAAACATACAACAGATTTCTGTACCACCCGATAGGTTATTTCCGTAGGACTAACTGATGCATGAACAGGTCGACATACAGGACCTGCAAAAAAAACTGCATCTGAAGACTACAGAAGTGAGATCCTATCCACCTAGCTTAGATTTGCACTCAACTTCGCAAGCAAACCAGCCTTCACACTCGGCTGCAAGCCCTTTGCCTCCAGGGCCATTTTCTGAATCTGCAAACACACACGCAAAAAAAAATCAAATGCTGCACTTGCCTCCGAAACGAAACAAACATACATGAAAAAGTCTCTGAGTCAATGTATAGAACACCCCCAAAATCACATAGCTACAAATTATAACAATAGAAACCGCTGCCTCCAATCCTGCACATCACAAAATCACCAGCCCCAATTCTAAGCGTTCACCACACAGTAGAATGCGAGGCATCAGAACCATATATAGCCATGTAGGTAAGGAATCCCCCAAAAAAACTGTGATGCTGCCTTTATCAGCGATCCGGCTTTCTCAACGGTGGACTGGATCTTGGACAACTTTTGGTTCTTCTCTGCATGCATGGACAACCTCTGGTTCTTCTTCTCTGCATGCAAAGATCTCACAGCGTTAGACAAAACCAGCAGGGGAAAAAAGGGGTGCGAGGAGAACCCCCCGATGGATCACAAAGGCATATCGTATTTCGAAAAGAAGCTGGACAAGTACCTCGATGGAGGTCAGCTAGGTACCTCCATCGAGGGCAGAAGGGTGGCGCACTTGCGGAGAGGGAGGCGGAGACCTCACAGCACCGCCGTCAGTAGCCCTCGAACATCTCGTGACGGCTGCTCCCTTGAATCGAATCGAACAGACAATCGATGCGAGTTTGAGGCGACGCCAGAAATCAATGGCCGGGCGGAGCGACGCCGGGCGAGGCGGAAGGAGCGCCACGGTGGAGCGAAGCTGCAGCACGGGCCATGGAAGGCGAGGGCGATACCGACGAGCAGACGGAGCAGCGGAGCGGAGCTCGCAAGAACCGGAGCCATGATCGAGGCGCAGAGGCAAGAAGCGCCCGAAGACGACGGACGAGCGCGCGAAAACAAAACGCGGAGAGGAAACTCACAAACAAAGCGGACGCGTCGGACACGTGCCGAGCGACGCCGACGACGCGGAGATGGCGCGACGCGTGGAAGGGCGGCGCAAGAGCGATGGCGAGGAGGCACGACGGAGGACGTGGACGGCCGGATGAGGGCCGACGCAAGGATGAACGGCCTGCGAAATCCGGACGACGTGGCCGGCCGAATGGCCTCCAATCCCACCGGCTTTAATAGAGTACTAGGTGGAAAAGCGCGCTACGCTGCGCCGGTTGAATTTCGATAGTATGCGCGGTTATGACCCGTTGGCAAATCCATAAGTTGATATAAACCTTCGATGAATCCGTGTTTTTTTTGTGACGAAAACATTGTTTTCGTTTTTTTTGGGTGCTGAAAACATTTTTTTCGGGTTTTTTTGTTGCGTTTGTTAAAAAAAATGGGTCGTTAGGATCCACTGGCGAATCCACGGGACGAAAACATTGTTTCCGTTTTTTTGGGTGGCGAAAATATTTTTTCCGGTTTTTTTGGTTGCGTTCATTAAAAAAAATGGGTCGTTAGGACC
The DNA here is from genome assembly GCA_036346375.1 of Guadua angustifolia. Lineage (NCBI taxonomy): Eukaryota > Viridiplantae > Streptophyta > Magnoliopsida > Poales > Poaceae > Guadua > Guadua angustifolia. Next base: position 22,031,641 of record CM070508.1, read on the forward strand.
CACCGGCGAATCCACGGGTCGCTATAAATCTGCGGACGAATCTATATTTTTTTTAAAAAAACCTGCGGTCACGATCCGTCGGCAAATACATAAGTTGTTGATGAATCTACATTTTTAAAAAACCCATGATTCACGATCCGTTGGCAAATACATAAGTTGCTATAAAATTTCGATGAATCTGCGTTTTTTGTGACGAAAACATTTTTCCGGTTTTTGGGTGGCGAAAAAAATTTTCCGGTTTTTCGGTGGCGAAAACATTTTTTCGGAAAAACAGAGAAAGGACTGAACGTAGAAGCAAGGACCGGATGTTATTTTTTGGACACATTCGCTATCCCGAAAAATTAGAAAAGGGCTTGTTCGCGATTTGAAACTAACGGAGGCTTTTCCAGTAAAAAAACCGCCAAGGACCTAAGCGAAGGAAAAAATATTCTTGTCTCACAAAAAATCGCATAGGGACCTATTCGTAATTTCGGAGAAATGGAAGGGCTTTTTTGCAAAATCGCAAGGTGACACCTAGATGCTCCGGTTGCTCTCCAAATCCTGCGTATATAGGTAATGTAATGATTATTATATTATTATTATATTATTCATAATGTTAAGTAAGGAACTTGTGGCTTGGGGTTTAGCAAACTACCATGCCTATTGAGTTTAGTTCAACGTTACATTTTCTTTAGAAACTGGTTTTGCACAAACGCAATATTAGCGGTTTGGAGGGTTTCTTCTGAATTTTTTAGGGATAATTCATACTGTACGACTTTATTCATTGTCACTTAAAAAATGACATTCATTGTCTCAATTACATGTGAGTCCCGGGGTCATATATCATTAAGATAATAAGTGATATTTCTTGCAATGTCAACCTTTAGAGTGGTATAGTATGAATTATTCTTTTTTTTATGATTTATACGGTGCCATCTGCTGCCCTGATCTCCCGTCACCAACCTTCAAGCCAGATGTTACTACAATGGTAATCTGGCCATCTGGGGATTTCCCAACCCTCCCCACATAGTAATTCAAGGAGAACTATGGTATTCTAAAGAATACTAATGGCATCAACTCATATGATGGAGGAGATGAGCCAAGTTATTTGTATGTAACAATCATTGAGCTCTGTGGTGATTTATGTAGGTGCCCTGAAATTAGCGTTTGGCATGGCCGAATCACGTAATAAGCTGCAACAACGATGAAGGGAGCAGAAGCGGTACACTACCTGGGCGTGGAAGCCTTGAGCTACGTGGCGAAGTAGGAGCATGGTTTTAAATTTCGCTTTCAATTCACATCTCGGAGGTGAGAGAAATCTAAAATTTTGGTACAATTTTAGAACTTTGGATGAAATTCTATCAAAATTCAAAAAGAAATTTTGAAATCTGGAATTTTTGAACCAAAATTCAATCGAAATTACCAAAATTTTGCCAAGAAATCCCGAAATCTCGGCGAAATTCAACCGAGCAAAAATAGTTAAAACAATGTTAAAATTTTTTGAATTTTTTTGTTGATGGTCCTGATACAACATAAATATTCTCATAAAATTTCAGATGATGATCAAGGCTAAACAATTTTTAAATATTCTAACAGTACTACTATCCTGATAAAAGCCTAACCAACAAAATTTCAACCAAATGAAAAATAGTGCAAAACATGTTAGAACATTTTGAAAAAAAATTTAGATGGTCTTGACACATTAATAATATTCTCATAAAATTTTCAGATGATGATCAAGCATTAGAAATTTTTAAAAATTAGGACAATGCTACTAAAAGCTCAACAATAAATTTCAACCAAATGAAAAATAGTTCAAACCACATTAGAAATTTTTGAAATTTTTTTATATAGTCCTTAGGCATCAATAATAATTTCATAAAATTTTCATATCATGATAAAGTCTAATGAATTTTAAAAAATTATGACAATGCTACTGTCTCAATAAAAGCCTGATGATCAATAAATAGATTTGATTGAGCAATCAAAAAATTGCCAAAACTTTTGAAACTTCTAGAGAAAGGTGTTGAGGCAATGCTTAAGTTCTCATAAAAATTTTGGATTATGATCACACACCGGTGAATTTATAAAATTCTTACAATGGTATTGTACCATTTGTGTTCCTTATATTTTTTTATTTTTGAAAGATGACAAATGAATTCAATACATCCATAGATTTGATTGAGTAAACAAAAAAGTTTAAAATTTTAGAGAAGGGTTTTGAGGCAATTCTTAAGCTCTCAGAAAAATTTTGGATCATGATCACACTTGAGAAAATTTATAAAATTTTGACAGAGTTACTGTCTCAATTATGTTCATTCTCTTTTTGATTTTTTTAAAGATAACAAATGAAGTAAAATTCCTTTAAACATTTTTTTGTATGACCCTAGACTTCTAAATATGGTACTATAAATTTTTTAGAGCATGATCAAACTTATACAATTTTATAAAAATCTGATAGTGTTTTAATTATAAAACATCTCAAAAATTCAATATTTCAACAAATTTTCATAGAATATGATATTCTTAAGGGTTGTTGGTCAAATCTGATTAAAAAACATCAATTTTCGGCAAAAAAACACTGACATTTACTGAAATCTCACTGAAATTAGTGTGGCAATTTAATTTTTTAAATTTTTTTATTTGATTGGGATTTTAAATCTCGTATGTGGTCGAAATCCAAAATCTCGACCGAGATTTGCGAAAGCTCATCAGTTTTTGAAACCTTGAGTAGGAGACTGAGAGTGGGCGGAACCTTGCCACCACGACAGTGACGCTCTCCACTCTCCAGCTGAAGGGGGATCGCGTGGCTGCGTGGCGGGATGGGCGAGGAGGAGGAGAAGGCCACTGGGGGGGTGGGGGTGGGTTTGCCGCCATTATGCCATTTTTTGCTAAATCTTTGGAGGCAAGTGTGGCAAGGCTGTGTCTGTGAGGCGCTCGTCGTTGCCACGCCGTACGCGCGTGTGACGTGCTCGGCTTGGGTAAAAATGTGGAGGTGTGCCGCGCGCTCGCGCACGGTGATTGTGTTTGTATGGCGCGGGATCGAGGCAGGTTGATGTTTCTAATTTTGAGGAGCGCGACGTGGTTTGGTCATTTGCTGGTCTGCGTGTTTTCCCCTTGAATCCTGTCATTCTGTTCCATAGAGGAATAGATGGCGTTACAAAACTAATGGATTGATCGTGTTACCGCCTATCCTGTTCGGATTAAAGGAGTTTAGCTAGGTGACAAACTTAGGCCTTCAAACTCCACGTGGCATTAAACTTATCAATACTGTTCCAATATAGCTTGTATATGGTCTGTTTGGAGAGCTATAACTTTTCTGAAAAGCTGGTTTTTGATTTTCTAGGCTGAAAAACGGTTGTAGCTTTTTATAAGAGACCGTTTGACAAATAGCTAGTTTCCCTCAGCAAAAAGCTGCAAAAACAGACTTAGCCTAGCTTTTAGCTTGTGGTTTATGCTAGTTATGGGGGTGTTTGAGACAGCTCCAGCTCCACCAAAATCTGTGGAGTTAGTGGAGCAGGGTATTTCTAGCTCCAGAAATTTATGGAGCTGGAGCTGTGGATACATTAAGAGTGTTCAGATAGATCATCTTGTTTACATTTTAGACTAGAAATATAAACTTAATTCACTTTATTTTAGCCTATAAGTTTTAGATCTGAGTTGGAGTTAGGATCTGGAGCTCTCCCAAACAGGACCTATATATAGCTTCTAACTTATGCCAAAAACTACTTAAATGCTGGTGACAACGATTAAAACCCTGTTTTCCATTTGGGGCCTTTATAATAATTCATTACTATGTATTGATAAAATGGGCCCGTAAAACCTAAGGCCCATAACATATTAAACAAAGCCCATTTCTTTCAAATGGTTAGAACTCCGACCAGTTCAGTCAAAGATGGTCAAACCTTTGCTTTACACTGGTCGTCGTTGACCAGTGAAATGGCCACCCCAACCAGCAAACTGGTCGGAGACAAACGGTTTTCCCGCACATATCTCTGTGCGGACAGTTATCTCACAGGAACACGCAACCACCTAAAAGTTATCACCAGAAAAGATACCCTTTGACGAGAAGACACCGTTTGGTGGGAAAGACGTCTCTCGATTACATGACATCCCTTCTTGAAATCAACCGTCGCCTCTTCATAAAAAATAAATAGGGGGCCAGTCCCCGCTATTGAAGACATCTGAAGACATTTTGAGTCATTTGCATTCTGAAATCATTTGAGAAATTCTTGTTCCACCTAGTATTTAGCAGTTCAGTTTGTGACTTAAACCATGTACTCTATCGAAGCCGTTTGGCTAGTAAAGAAGTATTCCCATTGTCTTTATTTTGATATCTAGGGACCTGCATTTTGTTTATTTTTTTTAAGTTCAATTAAGGGACCTAAGGTCTTAAACATCGACAACTAGCGCTAGAAGGAGGGCCTCCAGACATAAAAATTAAGAAAACCTTTACAATGGATGAAGAAAATTGGTTCGATCCACCGATTACACCCATCTCACTCCTGACGATGAGGTAACGAAGGAGCAATGTAAGTGCGACTTTTACTCTGAATATATTACTACAAAAGAGTTAGCAAAGATCGAGGCGGAAGTTGAGGCCGAAGAGTAATCATCCCACTCGCCAAAAGATAAAGATTTCATTACTCCTCTAGTAAATCCAGAGGAACATATCCATGAGGCATGTTCCATGAAAATTGATAATAAAAATATATCAAAGGGTAGTAATAATCTTGTGAACAATTTAGCTTTGGAAGATCATCTCTAAGGTTTAGACTACACACTTTCATCGGATGAAGATGGAGAATTAACACCCTCTGTTTACTCAGGTTTCCGCGCTTGTACGGTTATCAGTGAAATAGATGGTCAGCGGGCGGAACATGAAGAGTGTGAAACCCAAGAAGCTGTCGAAAAAACCGCTTAGAGTATGTATGAGCGATGTATGGCAGAAAAGCAGAAATCTATTAATGAGGCCAGACACTTATATTTCTAGAATCAACCAAGCACCTCATGGAGATTTCAAGTCTCTGGAGGACAACCTCGTTAAGGTACATTCATTATACCACCACCTCCACAGGTAGTGGCAAGAGACCCAACTTCGCTTAAAGCAGCTCATAACAAACAACTCCTATTGAGAAAATTCGTATTTATTCAAATACAATTCTTAATCACCCAACAGAGGGGGCAGACGCACTGAATGCAACCGTCATAAAGTCTATCGCTGCTGATTTGCAAGAAGCTGCGAACGAAGTACAAATAAGGTATATGACTATAAGATCTCAGACCAAATCCCACGTGGAGGGATCCTCATCAGGTCAGCGCCAGCAATGCGCTAGCCACTAGCAAAGAGGAGGCCCATGACGGAGAAGCGCCTTTGAACACCTAATCCTAGGTGAAGTTTCTAGCCGTGGTCGGCGACGACCTCATTCTCTTGAAAATATGGACCTAACTTCTAACGTATGATTATGTTCTGGTCTGTATACAGGATATAAAACTTTCTCTCCGGGACTCAGAAACGTAACTTGGCCTAAAAAATTCAAGGCAGGATCGCTAGAGAGTTTTGATGGAACTTAGAATCCATTAGAATTCTTACAGGTCTATACTACCACCATCCAAGCCGCTGGAGGTGATGAAAAGTTAATGGCAAACCACCTTCCTACTATTTTAAAGAGATCAGCATAAACTTGGCTGTTCAATTAGCCAAAGGGTTCTATTTACAGTTGGAAAAATTGTTGGTGATATGCCCTTCAGGGAATCATAAAGATGATTGTATCACGCCTTATGTTTATGGAATAGTATAATTGTTTGTCCTTTGAATAAATATCAATTGGATTAATCAATAAGTGACTTGTTTGTGCAACTTTTTCTGTATATCGATGTTATTCAAGTTATCCCTGATTGGTTATCATAATATAGGACGATTATATTTCATAGATCAACACATGTATTAATTGATGACCATGTTTCTTGGGTCATAGAGATATGGAGATATCTAATTAATAATGTGGACACATGTTAAGAACATGAGGTGGATAGACCCATATGAGATATTAAGAGAATTGTTATATATTCTTATGTGTCATCAGTTGGTTTTCTGCATAGTGTATGTATGTTCCTTAGAACTAAGATTATCATTGGTTTCTTAGATTGAAAGGATCGGGATGTCGCCTAGAGGGGGTGAATAGGCGTTACAAAATTTTAAATTTAAACCGCTGCGGAAACTAGATCCTCGGAGTGTCCGAATCAAACTTCGGACTGTCCGAGTGGTTCGGATAGTCCGAGTGCTTCAGAGTACACAACACACAAAAAAGTAGATTTAGGCTATTTGGAAGATATTAAATGCACCAAATGGAATTAGTTTGCCTATAATACCTGTAGAAGCTGAATAACCACAAATATCCTTCACTCAAAGTAAATCACCACTTGAATCGCCAAGATTTGAATCAACCACAACAAGGGTGAAAAAGAAGATCCACGAATAGAAGATGGAGACTCAAAGATTTTCACCCGAAGTTTGATCCTTGAGGGGATCCTACATCTCCGTTGAGGCGACACCAAGCCGGGGTCTTTTTCAACCCTAATCCTCCTGGTGTTGCACAAAGCACTCACCGATTTCTCTTTCTTGAATTATTTCCTTTCGGGGGTGGATCCAACCTTCACAAACCTCCGTAGACTCCCCACACAAAGTTTGAGAGCTCACCGGCAACTCCTAGCCATCTAGGAGTCCTCAACCTCCAAGAGTAAATGATTGGCGAGAAATCCACGAGAGAATGAGATCCGGTGCTCAAGATGGATCTAGGACACTTCAAGCTCTCAATCTTGTTTCTTCCTCTCCCTCTAATGAATCAAATCAAAAAGCTCAAAAGGGAGTGGAAGCTAGGGCTCAAGGAAGAAGAACACAAAGCAATGAATGTTTGAATGGAGTAAATGCTGGTAGGTGGGACGAGATGGGTATTTATAAGCCTTCCAAAACTAGCCGTTTTTACTCAGGTCCGAGTGAGTTCGGATAGTCTGAATGGGTTAGATAACCTGAGCCAGAGAGACCTAGCTCGGATAGTCCGAACATCCATTCGGACAGTCCAAAATATTCGGATACTCCAAGTATTCGGATATTCCGAGTAAAACTTCGGACAGTCCGAATAGGACTTAGCTTGAAAATGAAATTTTCTAGTTTAACAGAGAGGGTCTACTCGGACATTCCAAGTTGAAGCTCAGATACTCCGAATGCAATTGAGCAAAATGCTTCTAAGACTTGACATTTTGACACTTTTGATGACTAGGATCCATCATTGAGCACATAGAGTCATTCTATAGCTATTTCTCGTCATATCCCACTTTATAGTACGTCTATCCTTAGACTCAATAAAAAGATAAAATAGACGCACATAATTAAGTCTAAAAACACCTTTTTCTCCTTTTTTTTTGAGGGTGACCCTTTTCTTTGAGACTTTATCACCAGATACGATATTCTGTTAACAAAGCTTACAATCTCGTTAGCCACTTAATCCTGTTGTCATTATTCACCAAAATCCTTAAAGGGCCTAGATGCACTTTTATATATGTGTAATGGTTTACTTTGGAGCTACCAAATGCTACTTTTTAACTAGATAGTTATGAAGGAAGCTTTCGAGTTTACTATGAAATATGCTGAGGTACATGAATAATCAAGATGAAATTTGCTCCTCCTATAAAACAAATAGATATCTTTGAGCCCCTTAAGGTAGATGGATTAAAAAAGTACATGGCCATGCCGACTGTGATTGAGAGTCAATCTAGATAAATTATTCCACTACGGTATGAGTGAAGAGATTGAGCTGTCATAGAATGACACGATTCTCACTTTAAGCTCGATCTGATATCGTGAAGTAAAGGGAGCATGACATTATCACACTATAGTAGGTTCGTCCGATGCTTTATAAATATTTGGGAATCGATATTTACCGCTAGGTACTGCTATCGATTATCAGTCAGAAAGGTGTTTCCAAGTTATGTCCAAATATACATAAACCTATAGGGTCACACACTTAAGGTGTTGGAATATAGTGGTACGGATTGGATCTGTCACTAATGAGTGGGCTTTGTTCTTTAGTTGAGCCCTAATGTAAGGTTCCACTGCAAGGGAGGGGGCAACTATTTAAAGAGAGTTCACAGTTGCAATAGTGCAGTTCAGAGGGCGCAGCCACTAAAACCCTAGTCGTCACCACTTGAGCTTTCCGTGTCTTGTTGGTCTTTGTCACACACCGACGCATGGTGTTCTTTTCCCGAGCGATGTAGAGCGCCCGAGAGGTGTTCTTTGCTCTTGTGGCATCGATCGGGATGATCCACCACCGCGCGAGGAGGATCGACCATCGCATGAGAAAGATCGACCACTACAACAAGATGTGTGCTTCATTGATTTGGGCTGCATCAACTTCCTTCTACTACATTGCGCGTCTAGTGGTAACGATCTATGATCATTTACTTGCATGGCTTTCTGGTTTACGAGGTAGAAATTTTAATTGTGCACTAGTGTAGCCTACCCGTATCCTTTCAAAAATCTGTGTTATACCATTTTAAACAATTTCAAAAGTTGCTATGCCAAGCCTGGTAAAGAAGATGATTTGCATCGTCTTTGCCAAACTGTTGGCAAAAATTCGCAATAATTTATTAAAAGGTTTGTAGAAGTACGCAACACTATTCCTAATATCTCTGACAGCTCTATGATTCATGCTTTCAAGTAGGCTATTCGTTATAAGAGGCTTACCATTCATCTGCCATCTACCATACCAGAGCTTTTCAATATGAAAACAGATACTCAGATGCACATAAGGCTATTGAATGGAACCAAATAGTTTATAAAGACCATACTTGCACATAAGGCTATTGAATGAAACCGAATAGTTTATAAAGACCATACTTCCCCACAACCTGGCTTCCTGATATCAGAGGACCAGAAGATGAAAAAGGTATATAAATCTAAAGATCATAAAAGGATGAATAAGAAAAAGAAGAATAAACAAAACATCCAACGTGAAATTGCAAGAATTGCAGAACGATCAACATACTCCAAGGGGAAGATACCTTGAAAGAAGACAGCTAGTCACCAGGATGACCAGTCCAGTTCCAGAAATCTTGGTGAACCAGTGGCAATGGTCGTTGGTGTCCATTACATAGGGTATCAGGACACGACCTGCGGAACTGCCGTACATGGCAGAAATGCATGGAAGATTTCTACTCCGACAAGGGTCTTATGCCCACCTTATCGAAAGATTCAAGCAACAAGGATGCAGATGCTGATGAGGAAATGGGCTATCAAAAGCCTGACAACCATGTCAATGTGATATTTGGCAGTTCATCTGCGTACACCTTAAAAAGGCAATTTTATAGGAAAAAAAATGTGAAGATTACAATTATTCTTTCCGATTATCTAGATAAAGTTTTTCGAATGTCTCCGTCAGCTCAATATTTTCTATAGTATGTTAAGCTTGTTGATCAGCTTGTTCCTAAATTTTCACAGTGAGAAGTATTTCCACCATCTTACTTGTCATACTTGTTTTTCTCTCCTCTATTATTCTTTTAGATAGACTGAAAGCAGATCCGAAGAAACCGTAGAAACAGTAACTGTAACACATCTCATGCTAATATGGAAAGCACCGAATATGTTATCTTATGCTCGTGACACCACTGCAAAATGTTGAAGTCCTCCTCTTGTTGCTCTTGATAGTTGATAGTGTCACTACTAAGATAGACAGTTAGCTCCCCACTACTTGTTGTGTCCACACTTAACATTGTTGTAGTCGAACTCCTTGAGGAAGCGCCACCTACACCCTATATCTTTCCCTACGTAATTTTCTTCTTACCTATTGTGGGTGCTGGTGGAGGTCACTTTATGTGAACTCCAACAAATTTCTGATCATATTTAACATAAACTTGAGATAAGTTAGCACAGAGATTTGAAAAATAACTAGAATAATCAGTACCTACCGCATCACTTAGAAGTGAAAAAACATTATAAAATCCTCGAACTTTGGTTCTAGGATCTAAAAATAAATGCAAATGCATATAACATAGGAATTTCTTACCAATATTTCAAAAATTTAGTTTTCATAGCATAAACAACTTCACACAAGATATTATCATTTTCATAGCTCCTTAAGTGGGTAGCAATTTCTAAAATGTGATCACAATTAAAGGAAAGGTTGCGTAATAAATTTCAGATAAAACAACAGTGGAATAAAAAAAGTTCTAAAAATAACAACAAGTATTTAGTAACATACCAATGTTGCTCTGTGAGTAGCGGTTAACCATCTTGTCTATGATAATGCGTTAATAAAAACAGAAAATGTGCTCTCGTATGGTATGAGAGACTTAAGCATCAAATAAGTATAGTTCCATCTAACAGGTATATCTAAACCAAACTTACGCGAACGTACATCTATTGTAATACAATAAGTCTTATATGCTGCTACTCATTGATTATAATTATTAAAGAAAGATATTACTGTGCGAAAAAGTTCAAGATACTGATCTAATCTCTTGAAACCAGATTTAACTATAAAATTAACAATATAGCAAACACAACGCTGATGTAATAAGAAAGATTCAACATACGAATTGAAAAGCGGAGTAAGACTGTTCATGGCAGAAGTATTTGCTGAAGCATTATCTAATGTTATTGCAAAAATCTTGTTAGTAAAACCAAAATCTTCTGCAACTTTTATAATACAATCAATAATATTTTCACCAGCGTGTGCTACATCAATTAATTTGAATCCTATAATTTTCTTCTTTAGTTGCTAATCATTGTTTACATAATGAGTAATTACACTAAGATAATCTTCTTTAGCTGTACCGTTGCATATGTCAGATGTCAAAGACACATAAAAAGTACAGGTACTAAATTGCTCTTTTAACTTATTACGATAATTATTATAGTATTTAATCAAATCTCTAGTTGTCTGTATAGAAACTGTAGCAAATCTAGGATTATGAGCCATCCTAATATAGTTTTCAAATGCAATTGACTCACTAAAGTTTAAAGAAAGATCTTGCGAAGCGATTAAACGACAAAGAGATTCATGAGCAACTTCGAGATTGTAGTCCCAGTTACGTACCGTATAGTCGGGTTGTACTACAACTGTGTCTGTCTCAAAACCACCCCCACTTTTATTACAGCTCTCAGCATGCTTCTTCAAATGCCCCGTTCCACCTGAAAATTTCATAGTTAGTTTGTGCTTACAATATCTACAAATAGCATACCTACTTTGAATGGCGCCTAATGTCTCAAAAATCTATTCGAAATCTTCTCAGACTCCCAATGTACTGTGTCTAGATCTTTTCGCCCCAGTGCTTGCTGATGCAGTAGCACTTGTAGAGCCTGAGGATGGTACAGTGCTGCAGCTTCTTGAGCTTCATAGGATGCAAGAAGCTTCTTAGATGAAATCCCGAAACCAAAGCTGGGAAAGACCGAAATCCATGCTTCATAAAGAGATCTGTAAGAAATAATTATGCTATTAGTACTAAAATATGATTTAAAATACTAACAAAATGAAAAATTAAATCACAATTATTACCTTAATTTCTTGACAGAATCCGAAAGTTGAATTTTAGATTTTTGGCAAAACTATTTTGAATTTTATTAAATTACCACCAAGAGCAAAAGGATTTCTACAAAAGAATGAATAGAAAAGAATGCAAAATTGCTTGTGTGGAAATGGGGGCAGCCACCTATTTATAGGAAAATTTAGGATTTTTTAAATTTTTTTTGCATTTTTTTAAAAAATTCTAAACCTCCAACAACTATAAAATAACTATTTTTCAAATTAAACTATGTCGGATGGCCTGTTTATGACCGAGCCGAGCCGTGTCTGGGCTGTACCTACAGTGGCGTGCTTCGGACCGCCCGTTTAGCCCTGCCATCTCTGCCAGCGAGAAAAACCGAGAGCCTGCGACGTTGCACGCCGGACTCAACCCAAATTCCAATCCCATCCTCGCAGATTACCTCGCCCGCCCGGCCGCGCGACGGCACGAGGGCAGCCGCCGAGCCGCGTCGGCCACCGCCATGTCCGCCTCTCTCGCGCTCTCGCTCCCGCCCCGCTGCTCACTCCCCCTCCCAACCCTTCGCCTCGCCCCCAAGCATCCATCTCTCCTCACCAGCTCCTACCATCTCCTCGTCCGCACGCCTCGCCGCCTCCTCACTGCTAGGGCTTGGGCGTACGCCGCAACGAGCCCCGCCGAGCCGGCTCGGGAGGGTAGCGCTGCGGGGAGGAAGGGGCGGGGTACCGGAACAGGTTCCTGGACCTGGCGCGGCTGGGGGCGGTGGTGGAGGGCGCGGCGGAGGCGTTCTTCCGCAGCGAGATTCGGCGGCGGTTGGCCGTAACGGCAGCGCTCATTGTGCTGAGCCGCGTCGGCTACTTCGTCCCGCTCCCCGGGTTCGACCGCCGCCTCATCCCCGACTCCTACCTCAGCTTCGCCCCACTCCCTGCAGGTCTCTCGCCGCGTTGCTTCGGATTATTCGTTCATGCTAGCTGACTGTACATGTGAAAGCGTGCGGGCATGAGATGGCAATTTAGCGAATATTTGAATAATGTAATTTGCGATGTGCCTTCGTCTGTGCAGATGACCTTGGTGATTTTTCTTCTGAATTGAAGCTGTCATTTTTCCAGCTGGGGATCAGCCATCAGATATCAGCATCTATTGTGATGCAGGTTTGTTATTCTTATCCTTTGCCTTGTCATGTGCTTTTGTTATCCAATGGCAATACCTCAATTTTTTTGAGTTAGCTCTTTGATTCTTTATATCTCCATTTGTATGACCTTGATTCCCATGTATTTCCTCTACAAATAGTTATTTCGTTGTTCGATGACTATAGCTTCTTAAGTATACTTGCTCTGCCTAAGTGCACGTTCCGCTCCAGCCTAAACGAAAACAATGGGAGGAAGGTTGTTTTTCACAGCTTTCAGAATTGGGAAGCTGATAAATTTAGGGTTGGAAAATCATTTATATGTAAATTTATGAGTAAACTGTACCATAAATCCTTAAAGCTTCGGCTTCTCTCCTATTTCTATGAGCTTGAGAACTCAACATTTAGGTCCCTAAACTTGCAGATGTGTTTCACTTAGCCTAACAATATATGTTTAAGGACCTTATGCAGAAGAGACTGGAGCTACTTATGTAAGTCTGTGAATCTAAATGTTGAGTTCTCAATTTCATGGACCTCACTGGATACATGTGCAAGTTTATGCACCTTTGGGTGCAATTTACCCTAAAATCTCCATAGAAGAAAAAATCAATGTCTGTCAAAGGGGAGAGTAGTTCAACTTGCACAAGATCTAATTAACCCTTCATACTGAGCATGTTACTAATGAGGCCATAATCAACCTAGGGAGAGCACTCTTTTACATTTTGCGGAACCATCACTCAGGTTTGTACTTATAATGAGAAGTCATTCATCTAGATAAATTGTTAATTGTCTATTGTAGCCTTGCTTATTTGACCTATTGGGGGCCGATGCTAATTTACATATATACATAGGTACTAGCTGAAAGTGGAAAAGGTCCTGTAGGATGGTTTGGGTTTATGTGAAAGCTTCCCAAAAGCAATAAACTGGTGCAAAGGGGCTTTATTTCTATTTTATTTGGCAAAGATCTGTATAATTAACTTTGTTGTGTTGCTTCTGCAGTGCAGCTTGGCAATGCTAAACTGGCCCTAAGGCCCATAGGCCATTGTAGTTTTATGTCAACCTTAGCCACCCCAATCAGCCCTAGAAATCTCAATAATAATTCGACAATAAGGTATTTGTGTTACGACCAGAGGTTCTCCTCTGCGGGGGCAAGGGAGGAGCCGGCGGCGCTGGCCCTCGGCTCCGCAGGTGGTGATCGTCGGCGGGGCGCCTCCGATCAATGGTGACAGCAAGGGGGGAAGACTAGAGGCAGGAGGTAAGGAATAGATTAATTCTTGCTTGCCTTGATTGAAGCCATCTGACTTACATATATAGGCAGTGACCCTATTTCCTTTCCTAACAAAACCTCCCGGAAAAGGAGTCCTAATCTGAATCAAATCCTTATTTCCTTTCCTAACAAAACCTCCAGGAAAAGGAGTCCTAATCAACCAAATCAAACTAAACCAAATCCAATCCAATTATATCTAAACAGAATACCCGATTTCTCTAACTTTGCCTTTGCCTCATGGCTATAGGTGCGGCCCCACATAACATCTCTCCCCCCCTCGACAAGTAGGTTGTCCTCAAGCTGCCAAGTAGGGTAGCGGCGACGAAAATCTTCCACATCTTCCCAAGTAGCAGCCGAAGCCGGTTGTCCTTCCCACTGAATAAGCACCTAGCGAACTCCTCGGGCAAGCCTCATCTTGACAAAGACGGTAGGAGTAGCTTAGGCAAAGACCAAAATGCATTGGAGGAAGAGCTGGAGGTGCGGCTGGTGGTGTGCCCACGAATTTCTTGAGCAAACCCACATGGAACACATCATGGAGACGCGCCTGCGGCGGTAGGGCCAATTTGTATGCCACCTCATTGATCACAGCCAAGATCTTGTAAGGTCCATAGTATCTTGGACTTGACTTGCCTTTGGGTAGTCTTTGGGAGCGATCTTTCGAGCCCGATGGCGTCTGAACTGCAGACCAATTCCCAACGGCAAATGTTCTTGGGCGATGCTCATGGTCGTATTTCTTCTTAGCCAAGCTTTGAGCCTGCAGCAATCTAGCCCGCACATCAGCTAAAAACAGATCCCTGTCCTCCATGGCGCGCCATCATGGAACCGGCAATCTCGCCATATAACCTAATATTTGGAGGATCTCGACCATAGACCACTTTGAATGGAGTCTCCTTCAATTTGAATGGAAGGAGGTGTTGTAGATGAATTCACCCAAGGCGACCATTTAAGTTACTTGTCATGGCCGATCACCGTCATGCAATCAAGATACATGGCGATAGCTTTGTTGATTTGACTTCATGCGGCCGTCCGATGTGGGTGAAATCCGAACTCATGTGGAGCTTAGTGCCTAAAAGAGTGAAGAGGGTGCGCCAAAAGGTCGAAGTGAACACCGAATCGCGGCCGGAGGCGATGGGCGTGGGGGCGCCATGAAGTCGCACAATGTCCACGAAGAATGCCGTCGCCACAGATTCTGCGGAATATGGATGTGCTAATGCAATAAAGTGCGCATACTTGGAGAATCTGTCCACCACCGTGAGGATGACCGACGGTTGCCCCCACCCAGGGAGTTGCTCGATGAAGTCCATGGAGATGTCGGACCATACCGTGGAGGGCACGAGGAAGCGGCGTAAGTGGCCGGGTGGAGATGTTCGTCTTGTTCGGCCGCGAACCAGCGATGGACGGCGTAGTCTTGGATGGCCGCGCGATCGCGCGGCGTGTGGAAGCCTCGGCGGAACCGCCGCAAGGACTTTTCGACACCCTCGTGCGCTGTGTCATGGACGCCTTGTAGCACCTTCTGGAGAAGCATGGAACCTGGCGGAAGATAAAACTTGCCGGCGTGAAGTAGGATACCATCCACCACGGACCAGGGAGTGCTTAGCGTGCCGTCGGCCACTTGGCCGGTCAACGTGATGAGCGCGGGGTCGCGCTCGGCCTCCTGCCGCAGATCCCGGACTATGTCGAAGCTAGGCCTGGAGATACTCATGAGGGCGCCCTCATCCATGTCGCGGCGGGAAAGAGCGTCAGCGACGATGTTGGTGCGGCCCGGCTTGTACTCGACGGTGAAGTCAAACCCCAGCAACTTACTCACCCACTGGTGTTGTGGAATCGTGGCGAGACGTTGGTCCAACAAAAACTTCAAGCTGTAGTGATCCGTCTTGACGATGAACGAGCGCCCCCAGAGGTAGGGCCGCCAATGGCGGACGGCCTGGACGAGACCGATCAGCTCACGCTCGTATACCGCCAACCCTCGGTGGCGTGGAGCCAGCGGTCGGCTGAAGAAGGCCACGGGCCCCGCATGTTGATGTAGCACCGCTCCACAGCCGGCGCCCGAAGCATCGCACTCCACCACAAATGATCGGGTGAAATCCGGCAGGGCAAGGACGGGCGCTGACGTCAAGGCTCCTCGAGGATCGAAGGCCACGTCGACCTCCGGCGACAAGCGAAACCATCTTTATGAGAAGCTGTGAGGGGCAAAGCGCCCATAGGCTTTTGATTTAACTTGCGGTAGTACCCGGCCAAGCCGAGAAAACCGCGGAGGGCACGCCTGCGTCTTGTGGTCTGGCCAATGACGACCTTTGCTGAACTTTGCCTATATCCATAGCGACGCCGGTGCGGGAGATGATGTGCCCCAAATAGGCGACTGAGGACTCACCGAAGAAGCACTTAGACTTCTTGAGGACGAGGTCATTGTCACGGAGCTGGCGAAGGCGGTCTTGAACGTCTTTGAAGATCTTTCGGACCACGTCTTCTTGAAGATGAGGATGTTGTCGAAGAACACTAGGACAAAACGGCGCAGGAAAGGCCGGAGCACCTCATTCATCAAGGCTTGGAAAGTCGCCGGCGCGTTGGTCGTGCCAAAAGGCATGACCGGGGAACTCGTAAAGGCCGTCGTGGGTGCGGAAGGCCGTCTTCTCGATGTCGTAGGGAACATCGACTTGATGATAGCCGAGCGAGGTCGAGCCGTGAATCTTGGGCGCCGTGGAGTTCATCGAGCAGCTCATCCACGACCGGAATTGGAAACGTGTCCCGTACTGTTCGCTCATTAAGCGCACGGTAGTCGACGCAGAAACGCCAGGAGTCGTCGGCCTTCTTGACAAGCAACACCAGTGACGAGAAGGCTGATGTGCTGTGTCGGATGATGCCGCGGTCAAGCATGTCCCGACACTGTCGCTCGAGCTCGTCCTTGTGCATGGCGGGGTAGCGGTACGGCCGGACGGCGACGGGAGGCGTGCCTGGCAGAAGATGGATGCGGTGGTCGCATGGCCGTGGAGGGGGTAGTCCACGTGGCTCGGTGAAGAGGGCGTCGAACTCCTGGAGGAGAGCGGGCATGAGGTCGGAGCCCAAAACCGCTAGTTGTTGGAGCTGTGGAGGGCTGCCCAGCCCCTGCCAACGGACTTTGTGGTCGCGGAGCCAGAACTGCATCGTGAGATGTCCGAAATCCCAAAGGATCGGCCCGAGGGTCGCCAACCATCCAGTGCCGAGGACAAGGTCGTAACCGACGAGTGGCAGCACGAAGACCTCCTCGCGGAACAGCTCGTCGCAGATGGAGAAGGTAGCGCCCTCATATACCCCTAGGCATGCGATCCGTTCTCCATTGGCCACTTTGTCGCTGCGATCTGCTCGGCATCGTAAGGAGCTCCTGTCCTCGCCGCGGCTGCTGCCGAAATGAAGTTGTGGGATGAACCGGAGTCGATGAGTGCGTGGAATGTGGCTGCGCCCCATTGCACCAGGACTTGCATTGTGCGGCAGAGGCGGACCCCCGAAATCGCATGAAGGGATATCACGCGGAGCTCGGCGTCGGCGTCGGCGGTGATGTCGAGGCGATCGTCGTCGGGCGAGGCCATCTCCATGACAAAGAGCTGCTTGCAAAGCCGATTGTGGCCCCGGACGTACTTCTCGTCACAGTTGAAACAGAGGCCCTGGCGGCGGCGTTCGTCCATCTCAGATGGCGTGAGGTGATGACTCTGGCGGTTGCTGGTGGTCACTATCTTTGGTGCCGTGGTATGATCTTTGGATAAGCGGCGGAGGATCGGCGGTGAGGTGTGGGCGGAGATCCGGCCGCACTGGTCGCCATGACCACCTGCTCCCGCCACTCATATGCCCGAGCCAAGCTGATGGCGACCTCCAAGGACAGCGGATTTTGGAGCTGCACATCGATGCTGAGTGGTTCTTGGAGACCGGCCATGAACAGCTGAACCTGTTGATGCTCGGTGAGGGGACCCGCACGCGCCAGAAGCTCCATGAACCGCTCGCTGTACTCGGCGACGGTGCTGGTGCGGCGGCAAGCGGTGAGTTCGCCCATGGGATTGGCGCGGAGGGGCGGCCCGAAACGGATGTTGAGCAGCTCAGAGAAGCGGCGCCAAGACGGTGTGCCTTCCTGCCGCTGGAGGTGCATGTACCACTGTTGAGCGGGGCCATCCATGTTGAAGGACGCCATCCAGACCTTTTCCTCTTCCATAATGCGTTGCTGGAAGAAAAAGGATTCGCACTTGTTGATGAAGAGGAGAGGATCCGTCTTGCCGTCAAACTTGGGAAAGTCCAGCCGGTGAAAGCGAGGGGGGCGATCGGCATGGTGCCCGAGCCCTAGGGCGCCGTTGCGCCCGCCATCGTTGCCCTGGGCGATGATGGCATTGTTGTTGAGCCGTTCGATGGTGCGGTGGTCTTGCTGCTGCTGCTGTTCCAATCTGGTGATCGCACTCTCGATATTGCCGAGCTTGGCGAGTTGCTGGGTAACGGCGGCGAGCTGCTCCAGGATGGCCGTATCCCTGTTTGGAGCGGCGGCCATGGAGGACGACTCAGCCACAGGATCGTTGACTCCTGATACCAAGCTCTGATACCAAGCTGTTACGACCAAAGGTTCTCCTCTGCGGGGGCAAGGGAGGAGCCGACGGCGCTGGCCCTCGGCTCCGCAGGTGGTGATCGTCGTGGGCGCCGCCCGATCAATGGTGACAAAGAAGGGAAGACTAGAGGCAGGAGGTAAGGAATAGATTAATTCTTGCTTGCCTTGATTGAAGCCATACGGCTTACATATATAGGCCAGCGGCCCTATTTCCTTTCCTAACAAAACCTCCTGGAAAAGGAGTCCTAATCTGAATCAAATCCTTATTTCCTTTCCTAACAAAACCTCCCGGAAAAGGAGTCCTAATCTGAACCAAATCAAACTAAACCAAATCCAATCCAATTATATCTAAACCGAATACCCAGCCCTCTAACCTACCTTTGCCCTGCGGCTATAGGTGCGGCCCCACATAACAATTTGGCATTAATTGAGAGAAAATACCATAGATGTGCAATATTTCTTCCTGAATAACTTTGAAGTGACTTTGCATATCCTAAGATTTAATTTTTCACTGGGTTTCCACCCAAGAGAAGTACAACTTGTTATTTCAATATTATTGTTACAAGAACAACTTGTGTCTGTTTCAGGTTCTCTGTCATGTTCTTCCATCACTTGAAAAGCTTCGCAAGGAAGGGTTAGATGGGCATGAGAAGATCAAAGGATATATGTGTGTTTAATTGTCTGTCTTGAACAGTGAGATTAAATTTCTTTTGGAAACTATATCATTTTTGATAAACCATTTCATCTAGTTTGACTCTGTATCTTGATGTTCAGATGGTGGCTGTCATTGGGTTTTGCAATTGTGGCTGCTTTTACTGTGTCATGCTATTCTCTGCAATACTCCATATATGCTGCAAGTGACAGGTAAACTACCATTTTAGCATATTTGATTTGATATGGTGACTTCTATTCTTCAAACTAAGCTCTCGCTTCCTCTGTGCTTATCTGGCAAGCGGGCTGAAGTGCTCCACCATTAACCACACCATGCCCGTTCGGCCGTTCCTTTGTTTTTCTTTTCTTTTCTCTTCTCCTTACATACTGATAGAAGAGGAATGTACTTGTGGATTAGAACCAGTAATTTTTAGAAGGGACCAACATTGTTATTGATTCTAATGTATTCAAACTGGAGAGTTTTTTTAGTATTTCTATAGATTTGTTTATTTTAGTTCATCTAGTTCATCTGTTTCAGGTTTAAGCATGTAATAATAACAAGCTTTTTGCTTGTTCTTGGTGCAATGTCAATGACATGGATCTGTGACACCATATCGGAATCTGGATTTGGTAGTACTCTTATCTCATGCATATTTGTATTTGTATTATCGATGCATGTGTTGACTATTTGTGTTATAATCTGTTGAACCATGAGTCTGACACATTTAGTCATATACATGTTGTCCATTCTGTCAGAAGAGTCTGCTTTGAATCACTTATTTTCATAGTACTAGTGTAGTGCATGTCATGTCCGTGAATTCTGTTACTGTACATACACTAAGCGTCGTCGAAGACGGATGTGCGACAAGCAATGAACGCAGCAGCACGCACAGCAGCATGCAGGAAAGGAAGCAATGCAGGAAAGGAAGCCATGTCGTGGCTAAGATGGAAAAAGAGAGATAGCTTTCTATTAGTAGTTCCTTCCTGTTATTAGTTCCTAAATTGGAAAATAGAGATAGCTTTCTATTAGTAAGTTCCTTCCTATTATTAGTTCCTAAATTAGCGGGTCTGTGGCCATATATATTCATGTAACGGACATGGAGGAAGACAAGCAAGAAAACTATTCCCTAATCTCTTCTATCTTCTAAAGCCTGCGGTAGGGGTTTAACTCATCGGAGAAGGCGGACGGCTGGCCACGAGCCACGAGCCGAGGTCCGGCCCGTCAAGGGTTCGAGGACCTTGACAACTTGGTATCACGATCCCAGCGATCCTCGCCTACTCAACCCACTCGTCATCATCGTGGCGGCCCTTCATCACCAGTTCGCCATTTCTGCGCGCTACCGCCATGGGGACGATCTCCGGACCACCATCGAGAACCTCGCCAAGGCAGTACAAACCCTCCAAGCCACCGCCGAGGCCAACGCCAAGGCAATCCAAGCCCTGTCCACCGATCAGTCATCGTCCGCCAACCACCGTCAACCGGACGGCGAGCATCACAACGATCGCCCGCCCAGGTTTCAGAAGATGGATTTCCCGCGCTACAATGGCAAGTCTGATCCGCTGATCTTCATCAACCGTTGTGAGTCCTATTTCCATCAACAGCGAACCATGGCGGAGGAGAAGGTCTGGATGGCCTCCTACAACCTCGAGGACGTGGCCCAGTTGTGGTACATCCAGCTGCAGGAGGACGAAGGCACACCGCGCTGGGGCCGCTTCAAGGACCTCCTCAACTTGCGGTTTGGGCCGCCTCGCTTCGGCCCGTTAACCGAAGCTCGCTGAGTCTGGCGCTTCGAGGACCGTGGAAGAGTACTCGAACTGTTTCGAGCCCTCTTCCTCGCAAGAAGTCGGCTTGATGAGATTCAAGGCGCCCAACAGACATGGCGGCTTCGCCCGCTGAAGTCACGCTGATCGCATCCACAACCCGGAGACGCTCGCGGTAGCAATGAGCCTGGCGCGCCAGGTTGAATTGCTGGAGATCGACAGGCCGGTGCCGGCTCCAGCTCGCCCAGCTCCGCGTAGTCTTCTCCCGAACCCGCTACCGCTTCGCCGCGAACCTCAACCGCTTCGCTACTGGCCGCCACCGATGGCGTTCCCGACCCTAAGACAGTAAGCAACGAAGCGGTGAACCGGACGAACAAAGTGAGCGGCGTCGTCTTGGGCTCTGTTTTAACTGTGACGAAAAATACTCGCGTGGCCACAACAGATTTTGCAGGCGCATCTTCTTCGTTGACGGGGTGGAGATCGACGACACCGATGACGCTGCGGCCGGGGCTGACAACGAGGCACCTTGCTTCTCTGCGCAGCCCTCGCCGGTGCCCGTATGCGGACACCATGCGAGATCATCGTGGACGCTGGGGCCACATCCTCGTCCGCTCCTCGATTTAAGAAGACGCACAATTTCATCTCCGAAGAGGCGGCGCGGCGCTCCGGCTTGCCGCTACGACAGCGGCCCCGTCTCACGGCCATGGTCGCCAATGGCGACCGGATCACCTGCGAGGGCGTCATCCGCGACGCACCCCTCATCATCGCTGGTGCCCTGTTCCCGGCGGACCTCTTCGTCATGCCGCTGGCCGGGTACGACGTCGTCCTCGGCACCAAGTGGCTCGGCGCGCGGGGACCCATCGTCTGGGACCTAGCTCGTCGGCGCATGTCGTTCCAGCACGAGGGCCACACTGCTCATTGGCACGGCGCTGCGTTACCAACCGCGCCACGCCTCTACAGTAAACCGTGGCGCGGACGCCTCGAGGGTGTTGGCGCCGCCACGACATTTTCGCCGAGCCGTCGGTCTACCACCACCACGGGTCACGACCACCGCATCATCCTCAAGCCCGATGCTTCCCCGGTGGCGGTGCGGCCGTATAGGTACCCGGTCGCCCACAAGAACGAACTCGAACGGCAATGCGCCGCCATGCTCGAGCAGGGTATCGTCCGCCGCAGTGACTCACCATTTTCCTCGCCGGTCCTCCTCGTCAAAAAACCGGACGGGTCGTGGCGATTCTGCGTGGATTACCGCGCCCTGAATGCGCCACCGTCAAGGACGCTTTTCCCATTCCGGTGGTCGACGAGCTCCTTGACGAGCTCCACGGCGCGCGCTTCTTCACCAAGCTCGACTTACGGTCGGGGTACCATCAAGTGCGGATGCGGCCCGAGGATGTGCACAAGACCGCGTTCCGTACTCATGATGGCCTGTACGAGTTCTTGGTGATGGCGTTCGGCCTTTGCAACGCTCCGGCCACATTCCAAGCGCTCATGAACGATGTTCTCCGGCCGTTCCTCCGCCAGTTTGTCCTCGTCTTCTTTGATGACATTTTAATTTACAGCAAGACTTGGGCCGACCACCTGCGCCACCTCCGTGCCGTCTTCTACGCGCTTCGGCACCAGCAACTCTTCGTCAAGCGCACCAAGTGTGCTTTCGGCGCCACCTCAGTCGCGTACCTTGGCCACGTCATCTCCGAGGCTGGCGTTGCCATGGATCCGGCCAAGGTGCAGGCCATCCATGAGTGGCCGACTCCACGTTCAGCTCGGGCGGTCCGCGGCTTCCTCGGCTTGGCGGGGTACTATCGCAAATTCGTCCACAACTTCGGGTCCATCGCCGCGCCCTTGACTGCCCTTCTTAAAAAAGACAGTGTCGTGTGGTCTGACGCGGCGGCCGTGGCCTTCGACACCCTCAAGACGGCCGTCTCCTCAGCTCCGATCCTCGCCATGCCAGACTTCACCAAGCCGTTCATCGTCGAGTGTGACGCTTCGTCGCACGGCTTCGGAGCTGTCCTCATCCAGGAAGGCCACCCGGTGGCATTCTTGAGAAAGCGCAGAGCACCACGCCACCGCGCCCTCGCCGCCTATGAGCGCGAGCTCATCGGCCTTGTCCAAGCCGTCCGCAATTGGCGGCCGTACCTCTGGGGGCGTCGCTTCCTCGTCAAGACCGATCACTACAGCTTGAAGTACCTGCTCGATCAGCGCCTCGCGACGATCCCTCAACATCATTGGGTAGGCAAGCTTCTGGGTTTCGACTTCTCCGTTGAGTACAAGGCCGGGGCAGCAAATGTGGTGGCCGACGCGCTCTCCCGCCGCGACACTCCAGAGGAAGGGACCATCTTGGTTCTGTCAGGCCCACGCTTCGACTTCATCGCGACGCGTCTTCGCAAGCAGCTCAACATCGACCCCCGCCGCCATCCACGATGAAATTCGCGCGGGCTCCCGTGGGGCTCCATGGGCGGTGGTCGACGACATGGTGCAAGACGCCGCCGCCTCTACATCGCGCTGCGTCTCCTCCCGAACGAGATCCCGAGGGCGTGCATGAAGAGGCCATGAAGGGTGCAATAACTCTCCACCGGCTCCGGCGCGATTTTCATTTTCCTAACATGAAGCAGGTGGTACAAGACTTTGTTCGCGAGTGTGTCACGTGCGGCCTTCTAAGTCGAGCACACGCTTCCACGGCCTCCTTCTCCATTGCCAGATCTGCAAGGTGTGTGGTCGGACATCGCCATCGACTTCATAGAGGCGCCTCCGCGACTGGGCAAGTCGGTCATCCTCACCGTGGTCGACCGGTTCAGCAAATATTCCCACTTCATCCCGCTCGCTCACCCATACTCCGCCGAGTCCGTCGCCCAAGCTTTCTTCGCTAACATCGTCCGTCTTCATGGAGTGCCGCAATCCATGGTGTCAGACCGCGACCCAATCTTCACGTCGACATTCTGGCGCGAGCTTATGCGCTTGGTGGGCACCAAGTTACACATGACGACTGCCTTCCACCCGCAGTCGGATGGGCAATCCGAGGCGGCTAACCGAGTCATCATCATGTACCTTCGCTGCCTCACGGGCGTCGGCGGCGTCCATGGTGCGATGGCTCCATGGGCGGAGTTTGTCTTCATCTGGCGTACAAAGCTCGCCGGGACACACCGTTTGGGTGGTGGTCTGGCGCGACCCACCTACCATCAGTCCTATGAGCCGGAGACACACGAGTGGCGCCGTGGCTAAGAACATGGAAGACCGCCAGAATTTCGCCGACATCCGCGCTCGTCTCGAGCAAGCTCAGCGGTTCAGAAGTCGTGACTACGACAAGGCCCATCGTGCTGTCTCGTACAAGGTCGATGATTGGGTGCTGCTCCGACTTCGTCAGCGTCCGGTGGCGTCACTGCCCCAGGCCACCTCTGGCAAACTCAAACCGCGCTACTTCGGGCCTTACCGCATCACCGAGATGATCAACGAGGTTGCTGTCCGCCTCGCTCTCCCACCTCAGGCTCGCCTGCACGACGTGTTCCATGTCGGCCTCCTGAAGAAGTTCCATGGCGATCCGCCAGTGGCTCCTCCGCCACTCCCGCCGGTCATCCACGGCGCCATTGCTCCCGAGCCGGAACACGCTGTCCGTCGACGTGTCGCTCGTGGCGCCCAAAGAGTTTCGATGCAATGGAAGGTCGATCATCTGATCGCCACGGGAAGATATCGAGCCATTCGCGCACGGTATCCAAACATTTCAGCTCGGGGACGAGCTGCCTCTCGAGAGGAGAGATGTCATGTCCGCATTCACGGGCCAGACATACACTAAGCGTCGTCGAGCACGGATGTGCGACAGCAATGAACGCGCCAGACGCACAAAGCGAGCATGCAGGAAAGGAAGCAATGCAGGAAAGGAAGCCATGTCGGTGGCTAAGATGGAAAAAGAGATAGCTTTCTATTAGTAGTTCCTTCCTGTTATTAGTTCCTAAATTGGAAAATAGAGATAGCTTTCTATTAGTAAGTTCCTTCCTATTATTAGTTCCTAAATTAGCGGGCTGTGGCCATATATATTCATGTAACCAGACATGGAGGAAGACAAGCAAGAAAACTATTCCCTAATCTCTTCTATCTTCTAAAGCCTGCGGTAGAGGGGTTTAACCTCACCGGAGAAGACGGACGGCGGCTACGAGCTACGTAGCCGAGGTCCGGCCAGTCAAGGGTTCGAGGACCTTGACAGTGCAGGTCTATGCATCATATCTGTATCCATTTGGTTTTTTTGGCTGAATGATATGTTTTGGTTTTGCATACTTTTAGTACCAAGTAAACTGAATTTTGTTCACATAAGCTGGGCTGCATAAGGTGAATAAATTTCATCCCGCTGGACAGTCTATACGGCTAGGGAAAATAAATAAAAATTGCATGTTCATGCTGTGGAAGAGCTTTTCTATTTTGTAATTTATTTGTGTATGGGAACTTCTCATTCCTGATATAAAAAATTCCCTATTCTGTTGTTTTTACCAACTGGTGTTTGGGTTCCAACTAATGTTTCTACTGGTAGTCTTGGTTTCAAGAAAAATAAGAGGAATTTGCTTTTGGGGCTTTCGTTGGTTCTAGCCTGCTCTTAAGCACGGATGCAACTGGTAGGATTTCATTATATATGAAAATTCATTTCTCTAAGTGTTTCTCTGGAAATTATCCTGTAAGGTAAAACCATACAATGTTTATTGTCATTGATGGTAATACCTATCTTCTTGTACTTGGCTAGCACTTTCATGCTTACTGCTTCTTGTGTATTTTGTTGCCCAGGGCATGGCTCATCTTTGATTATCTGTGTGGGAATATTGACTAGTTACACAGATACACTGCACAAGATGCTAACTCAATTTTCAGGTAATCTCTCTAACTTTAGCTTGTCCACTTGTCAATTGCCTTTTTTTATGTTTTATAAATTGACGCAATTCATACAGTTTGACAATGTTGATTTATATATGGACTGTATTTGTCTTTCTACTGTCTTTTCTTTCTTTCTGGAAGTCTTGTGGAGTTTTTCTTAATGGCACTTTCCCAAGGCCAACATTATCATACCTGAAGGCCGAAGCTCCTTTTTTTTGCATTTTTTAATCTGGTTATCTGGGGACTGTGTTTCATACTGGCTACCAAAAGTCATGGATGGATTATTAAATCTTAACATCCCTTGGAAGATCAATGTTCCATTACATTTTGCCATAAGTTTTACTGAAAATAAATGAAAAACAATACCTTTGAAGTAATGTTTGGTTTTCTATTAATTAATTGCAGACTAGAAAAATCTTAAGTTGGAACTTGCACTTAAAATTTTGGAAAGATTGCCCCTTTCATAACCTCTTGGCAGTGGCATTACCTTTGCTAACACCGGGCATCAGATCTGCTGGAGCTCTCTCTCTCTCTCTCTCTCTCTCACACACACACACACACACACACACACTAAACATAAGATAACGCATTGTGGCTCCATCCAACACTGCTTTGCTTGATAATGTCGGCTGTGAACAGTTACTGCCAATTTAATCTTGACATGTTTTCTGTTAAAACGGTGTTGATCAAGCAAAAGTGCTTCAGTCTAACACTTACATGAATTTTTATGATAGAATAAGTAGCTTTCTGAGATGGGTCAAATGGTCTTTGAGAGAAAAGGGACCACTAGTGTGTTTAACCCCTAAAAGTGATATACTGTATAATACACAGGCAACTGATAGGCTGATACTTCTACTTGTGTTATTTGCTCTTTATTGAACTTACCTTTCTAAGTAGGAAATGTGTGGAAGTGTTGGCCTTACATCTTGGGAATAGCTGGAATTTTTATGATGGTCACCATGGGAGCAGTGCTGGTGACTGAAGGATGTAGGAAGATAAAACTTCAGTATTATGGATTTAAATTGGCTTCTGGTGCAAGGTATAATAAAAATCAATTCTGCATTCAATTTTTTTTGCAATGTATTTTCTGAATGATGTTATTTGAATGAATAAATTTTAATGTTTTTCTTCTTTTAACTTTGTAAACAATGCTCAGGTTAGGACATTATCCATACAAGTTGGAAATGGTTCTTTCTTATGTTTTGCTTAAGATTGCATTTCTCTTAAGAAGTAGAAGCGTATCATTAATCTTCTTTTAATTTTGGATCAATAGCTATTTGGACCAGATCTAGGCCAGATTAGGCTAGGCTTGGACCTTATGTTTTTCTACTAAATCTCCCACCACCAGCCAAGTAAATCAATTGAAGTTGCCTTCAGCACTAATGCTTTCTTTTTTGTATTACATACTTCAGCAACATGCTTTAAGATTTAACTTTCAATCTCTGTTTCCAGTAAGTGAGATATGTAATTATAGACATTAGAGCTCTTTTTTTTTGCTTACTAAGACTGTAATAGTAATTTGAGTTGATGGTTTAAAGTGCCATATTCAAGTGATAACAATATGTTTCCACAAGATACTATTCTTAAACCAAAATACAGAAACAATAGTTTTGGAATTTGTTGATAGTGGGTTAATAAGGGATATATCCTCATGCCTATAAATATCCATGAGTTTTTCTTTTGTTTCAGGATTTAGTTATGATGATATATGATAATTTTACTTACAATAAACGCTAATTGAATTTTGAGTTGGCACTAGATTGTTCCTCTCACTTTTGTTCTATAACTTAAAATAATGATGGGCTTATTTAGCTAAACATGTCCTTTGCATATAGGTAGCAGAAGTAGTGCCACAACATTTGTGACTTTTGTTAAGTTTGATGTGTGCTTGATTGTAGTTAGCTCACTTTGTGTTGTGTGCTAAGCCTAAGTGTGGTTAAGGGGTTAGTTTTAGACCCAGCATATCAGTTGAGTTGCAAACAGTGTTCAAAAAGGCAGCGCCTAGGCACCGCCTAGGCGCTCGGCGGCAGCCCTCCGCCTCACTTTGGCACAAAAGCGTGCTCTAGGCGGAGGAGCCGCTTGGCGGAGCTCGGTGGAGCCGCAGGTGTGCGTAGGCGGCGGTGAGCGGAGAAAAGGCGACGCCTAGGCGGAGCTCGACTGGGAGTCAAGAAGGGATAACGGGGGGAGAGAGAAGGGTGGTTACCGATTAGAGACCGAGCGTGCGATCCTGTCTTCCTCGGTCTTCCACGTCGCCGCCGCCGGATCTTCCTCGCCGTCGCCCGATCTTCCCCACCGTCGCCAGATCTTCCGGATCTTCCACGCTTCATTGCTTGGCTTCCTCCTAAGCCACAAGATCTTTGTCTTTCACTCGGTCTTCCCATCATCTGCGTCGTCTTGGCGAGGTCTTCCCGATCATCCTCGCCGGCGCCGGATCTTCCGCTACCGCCGCTTTCTTCTTCCTCCGCGTCACCCTCATTGTCTTCAACGAGGTCTTCTGCCGCATTGCTTACTGCTTGACTTCCTCTGCGTTCTTGCCGCTTTAGCCTCCCGCGCGGACTTTTTCAGACTTTAGGTCAGCCTCAGTTGAGTACAAAAGGGTTTGTATGAGCCGGTATCAGTACTTCAGTAGGTCTAAATAGTAAACTCTAAACTGAACTACATATTTGTGTCTTTACTCTTTATGCATCAGCTCCCCAAGCATTAGTTGGTAACTTGGTATATCATGTTATTGTGCTAAGCATCTGATCAGACTGATCTGAATATTTTGTTTGTGCATAACCGATGGGAATGGGGCCAATAAGTATTAACCTTTCTTGAGTATGAATCTTCAGTGTATATGTATAGCATGTTTGATAGGATCCTTTTTGCTGCAGCCTGCCAATTTGCGATTTCCGCCTAGGCGTGCCTAGGCGGGCTAGGCGCTAGGCAGTGGGCCTCCGCCCGCCTACCGCCTAGCGCTTTTTTGAACATTGGTTGCAAACTAAGTAGTGCCGCATAAAATTTCATGGGATGGTATTTTTTTTGAGACCTTTGATCTTTTGTGGGAACATTGATATTTAATCTTTACTCTATCTTACCTGAGCTTTTGTATTGACAAGTTTATTTGGATAGCACATGTTTGTTATATATTCCGATTACACAGTAGTTCATTTACGATATAAGAAATAGTTTTATCACTTGAATATTGCACCATAAACTATCAACTCATCAAACAAACAGTTTGTCCAGATCAAGTCCCAAGCTTGGACCTCACTCCTTTTGGATCATACTAGATACATATCTATGAAAAGAATATTAGGCTTGTACTAGATCTATGCTGGGCTTCGGCCTACTAGCATCCGTAAGCATTGTTTTCAAGGCGACACCTAGGCGTCCAAGCACTGGAGTCCGATCGCCATGCCCGCTCGTCTCGCCTGACCGGGGAAAGGTGGACGCTTGGACGTTCTAGGTGTCGCTCGGGGCGTCTAGGTGTCGCCAGGCGAGGTTAGGCGGCGTAGTTGGGCGCTAGGGAGCTGATAAGAGGGGCATGGGTAGTCGAGCGGTGCAGTTGGGCTCTGCCATACCTAGCGCGTGGTGTTGGGGAGGGAAAAGGGTGGTCTGCCGTGGCGCTGCCACCATCGCCGCCTCCACCACCGGCAACTGCAGATCAGTAAGATCTGAGTCCCTATCCTCAAGATCTTCACCGCCTCCTCAACGGCGTCTGCGCGCCATCGCCTACTGGCTACTTGCCTCCACTGCCGTCCTCTGTGCCAGCCACCGCTGCTCTGCGTGGCGATGTAGAGCAGTGGCAACTAGCGTAGAGGACGGTGGTGCAGGCGAGTAGGCGACAACGCGACGCAGAGCAGACACACAGCAGCCCGCTTGCTCCTTGTGCTGCACTGTTGTCGCTGATGCTTGTGCTAGACTGTTGATGCTGTGATGCTGCGTTGTGCTATGGATGTGATGCTGTGTTGTGCTATTTATTTGCATCCGTACAAGGTATATATGTATTGGTGATTACTAATATTGCCATATTGCATAAAGTCTAGTAGCCTTATTGCATAAAGTCTAGTAGCCTATAAGGCTACTAGACTTTTAGCTCACGAGTATGTTTTATACCTTTACCTTCCATTATGTATTTAGGTAGGCTATACTAAATTCTTGAGTTGGCCTTTACTGTATTACAGTCTAGATAAATTAAAAGTTTGGCCAGGTACCAAGGACCATAAGAAAACAGGGAAGAATTTTTGCCTTAATTGTAGGTTATTGTAACATCCCAATTTTTGGCTCATTTGGATTTAATATGGTTTTTGTGAATTTCTGATTTTTTGGAATTTTCTAGAATTTATTTGGACTTATTTATTATTTTTGAAATATGTTCAATATGGAAAGTATTAAAAAATTTGGAAAGTTTAAATAAAATTTTGCTAGAAATATTTTATTTAGGTTAAAAATGTCTCAAAATATTTTTAGAAAATTTCCTAGAATTTTTCGGTTATTCTTACTATTTTATTTGGCTTAAACTATTTTCTAGAATTATTTTTGTTTGAAAAGTATTTTAAAATCTTGTGAATAGTCTTGGGTTGAGGCTAATACTGTTCCTAGTGCGATCAGCCCAGTCCAGCCCGCGTCAGCGGTCCATAGATCGGGTCACATGTCAACGCATGATTGGCTGTCACGGTGATGTCGACATGACTTCATAAAGGGGTTTTAAAGTATAAATATAATTCGAGAAATTAATTATTTTCTATTTTCTGTATTTTTCCTATTTATCAAATCTTTCGAGAGCCCATTCTCATCACTCATACGAGCTTCGATTGAAGCGATTCAAATTTCTAAAAATTTGTAAAATTGAGATCTATTTAATAGTGAATTTATTTGATTTTTGCAGTTTGTTTTCTCTCTGTTTTGGTATTTATTTGGCGTTCTCTCGTTACGAGTAGACGTTAAAGTTCTTAGAGTGTCCGAGGAGGAATCGTTGAACCAAGAGCAAAGTCCAGAGCAGGAACAAGAGATTTTGCAAGGCAAGTTGTGCTTTGATCATATTGAACCCGGTTTTATAAAATTGCTATGTTGATTTAAATTATGCATGTTATTTTATGTGTTGAATTGCTTTCAAAATATTTTGGAATCTAATTAATCTACCCAACTGGATTATACCTACCTTGTCATTTGTATGATATGATTATTGTCATCCTAGAATGGTTTCTTACTTGTTGGTTGCTATTAGAGGTTAGCATGGGTTGGTTAGACCGTGTTTAGTATGCTTAGCCATACCACGTTTGACACATGACTTTGAAATATCAAAATTAATCTTGATTAATGGAATATGGAATATGTTTATGGAATTGAAGTATTGTGTGTTGCCATACGATGATGTTGAGTTGTAGTAATGTGTTGTTTTGCAATGAAATTGAATCGTTGATGGCATATATTGCATGGTAATCAACTGGGGTGGTGGTGATTTAGATTGGGGCAAGTGGTAAGGGGTAGCTTGCCAAGGTGGGTCTATGTGGCGGAATGGTTTGTGGAAGTCTTGCCTTGGTCAAACCTAATAACTTAACCTTGCAAGTATTTGACATGAGTCAACCAAAGCAACCACGTGTCCGGAAAGGGATGGACCTAGCTAATTATTTTGCAATGCCTTAGCTTTGTACTACTAATGGTGGTGTGAAACCTGACCGAACGATGAAACTCACATAACGCAAGAGGGGGTCTGACTATTGTAACTAGTCCCTTCAGTGTTGAAACCTTAGCAGGTAATACTAGGTTAAGACAGAGCTTTGTAAAGGCTTCATGATTTTTCTGTCGACACACCAAAATAAGTGTGTTAATTGCATTGTAATAAGAGAATCATGTCGTGTGGGTAAAGCGCATAACCTCTGCAGAGTGTAAAATCTATTTGGATAGCCGCGCTCGCAGTATTGGATAATGCTCGGGAATTACAGTCAAGGAATAGAATTTGTAAAATGAAAACTTGGATGGGAAGCTGGCTGCTAGTGCAAATTTGGAATATGTTAGGGCTGGGTGTGAGGTTTACTTGATAAATGCTGAAAGTTACTATTTACTGTTATTTGTTTTACTATCATTTTAATCTAGTTACTATATTCTTTTATAATGCTGCTTTATTGCGAAATAGCCATATCAACCATTTTTTTGAATAAGCCTTGCATATAGTTATGTTAGACTTGCATTATGTACACAACTTGTTGAGTGCTTTATATAGTCACCTTTGCCAACGTCACCAGTTGAAGAGGAGTCTAAACCTTCTTTGGAGGAGTATCTAGAGGAGACGAATGTTTAGGACGCGTGTCTTGTTAGCTACCTGTGGTATACTGAGAGGTTTATCTACGTTTTCATTCTGCTGCAGTTTATTTGTTATTCATAGTTTAGCCTTATGAGGTATATTCATGTAAGATCAACCATAAGGTTAGTCATCAGGTTAATAATTAATATATGTAGTCTTTTTCCGCTGCGTATGATTGTGATAATCATTATGTTGAGCATGTGTGCACTAGCGTGATATTGGACTAGTGCGATATGCATAGATGGTCTAGATTTGCACATTCAGGTCCCGAAAGTTATTTATAGAAGCAGAGAAGCAATTATGCAAAACGTTCCATCCATAGTTACCGGATTCACTGTAAACTTCCGCGAATTGCGAACCAGATTCGTTGAACCCGAACCAGTTTATGGTACAGGATTTGTGTTCGTAGTGGAAATTAAAAGAAAAAGTGGCAAATCGTGAACCCAAATCCCGTACCGCAACTTGGGCGAACCGCGTTTCTGGTAACTATGGTTTCATCCCACAATTACCCTACAATTTTAGGTGAAAGAGTTTAAGTTTGTTACATCACATTGAAAACATTTTAAACACACCAATGTACTTTTCTCCCATAAATGAATTGAGGGTAGGAAGGGAAATTCACTTCTTTTTCTTGTAATTTGCATTCTTTTGTTTATCTTGCTCTCTCCAACCAAACAGAGTGCAAAGCTTGTGTTTTCTTGTTAGCGTGTAGATTCAATATCCTACCTTGTCTTACTTCTTGGATGTGTCTTTATTTTCAGTATTTTTTATTTGATTTTTGCGAAGTTGTTAACTAATTTCTTTGACATTGTTGTCAAAATATGCTATTCTTGACAATCAAATAGCATGTGATGTTCAATCTCTGTAAGTGTTAGTTGGAACAAGGTTGCTATTATTTTCTACCACCCATTAGATCATTGGTTGTCACTTGCCAGAGCATGGCATCACAACATATCAGATAGCAAGTGTATGTTGTCCAAATGGAAGCTACTTTGACTATAAACATTTTCTTTTTAAGGAAATATATTTTACATTATTAGAAAACACACTGCACTTCTGTTATGTCCTTTTAAATTCTAAACAGTTTTATGTCACTCTTGTATTGATTTTATTAACTCTGCCCTGGTATGGCTTGATGAGATGGCCAGATGCATATTGACCCAACAAAAAGAAACTACTTCAATTCATTTTCACCTTTTTGTCTAATGCAAAACTTTCTGATTTTATTTTTACATTTTGCGAAGCCTTATATTTCCCTTCCATTTCGCCCTTTGTAGGAATGAAAGCTCCTCAGTTACAGAGGTTGAGCCATATATCCCCTTCAATATAAACCCAACAGGGATGCAGCCTTTGCTTACAACCTCGTACTTACTAGCTTTTCCAGGCATTATGGCCAGGTAATCCATTGCGTACGAGTGTGCGTTTATGCTTGTTTGTGTGTGTGTGTGTGTGTGTGTTTCACTTTTCCTACCATTCTGATATGGAATTTCTGCAGCATTTTTGGTTCACCATTTTGGGAAAACTTGAAGGAAATTTTGAATCCAAGAACTTCAGTTGGTGGTAGTCCTTGGGTTTATTATTTTACATATGCATTTTTTGTCTTCCTCTTCAACATTTTTGACATTGTAAGTTTTTTTCTCATTTTGATAACTATGCTTTAATCCTAAGGTGTTACTTATGCAGGTTCTATTGAATCTAAGATTTGTTTAACACTTACATGTTCTTTTACATAATTGCTTGCTTCTTCTAAATCTCTTCTACTTTGCAAGCTTTGCTTGTCAATTCTCATATGCCTTTGAGGATATCATACATTTTTTACATATGACCTGTAGCATCAGACAACAAATCTTTATCCTATGGTACTGTTGCTTGTCCACTTCAGTTTTCAAAATTCACTTTGGTTCCACTGATGCTCCTTTCTATGATGTAACCGCATACATGCAGATGTTTGCCTAAACATTTTCTCTCAGGATAAACACATTGTGCTTTGTATTTTCTTGTGGTCGTGCTGTTTTATAGTTGCTTGTCATTTGTATAATCTAATTATGGAACCAAGTACCTCATATGAAACACTGCAGGACAATGCTCTATTGCTCTTATATTTTTTTCACAAACATGGTAGCATTTTATGATTATCTTTACTCTTATAATGTCATAGCAAAACTCATGTTCTTAACACTTTCCAGGAACATAATGTTCTTTTTTAAAAAATCATGAGGCATGCTTCTGTTTGCACATGTTCTATGAAAATATACCTTAATCTGCAAACTATTCACTGCAGGCCAACTTGCCTAAAGAGATATCTGACTACCTGAATAAGATGAGTGCAAGAGTACCAAAAATAAAGCCTGGAAGAGCAACGGTAGATTATCTTACAACGATACAAACATCGACACGTTTTTGGGGTAGGTGGCCATGCTGAAAATTTATCATGTGGCAAAAAATTTCTTTGGTTTGTCCTGTACTTACCTGATTATCTCTTTTTTTAATATTCATCTCTTGAATTCCAGGAGGTCTACTGCTGAGTTTGCTGGCAACTTCATCTTTATTACTTGACAGATATCTCAGGCAAATAAATGAGGGGTTTTCTATAGGTTTCACATCGGTCTTGATTATTGTGAGTGCATCTCAAGCATATTCTTCGTTATGATTTGATATCACCAAAAAAAAAGTTGTTGAATTGCAGTTTTTACACTGGCTTCATTACTTATTTTGTCTACACCTTTTAGATGTGATGGTGCTGAATCATATATAGTCATCTAGGCAATAGAATCTAAAATTATAAATGAAATTAAACTAACTCAAGTGACTGTAGGGATTTCAGCTGATTTTGCAGTTCTACAATCTTAATGATGGCATTTTGTATGTTTTTTGTTAGTTTTTCTGCATTTCGGGCCTTTTTAAAAGTTATTGTAAAATAGGACTTTTCATGCTGCCTCTCTTTCCTATCAACATAATAATATTTTAATGGGCGTGGTGTGTTCTAGCAACTGCCCATGATTTTGGAGTTTCCATAAGCAAATTATCAATTTTTTATCCTCTGGCAAATTGAACACATTTGCGGTGTCCTAGAGCCAATTTTCCTATTCCAAAATGGGGTAAAGGTGTTAAAGCCATATATTCCGTTACAGTTCCAAGGAGTTGCATAAGGTTAGGGTGATTTAGGCATTACTCTCGGTCAAGCTAGGCCCCTCCTAGCATCATGTTATGGGTTCTAGCGAAGGAACAGGTGACTGCGTGGGATGATTACAATGGTGGAGGTTCTGTGGAAGGAGCCATGGCTGTAGATAAGTATAGCGTAGCCGGAAGTGATCACCGGGTCTCAATTCGGGAGACCTTCCGCCTATGAACTGGGAATTGATCTTTATTGATTACCGGGCACCGCTTCTTTTTAAAGGAGGTGGCGGCTGCACTGGGAAAGAGTCCCAATAGATGGGAATTACAAGAGATAAGAATCCTAGGAGATATAATTAACGTATCTTTGTAACAACTCAAGTGTTTGTAACAACTCAAGAGAAACTTCCTAATCTCCTATTCTTATTCCTAACCTGAACCAGCTGGCTTGGGCGCTGTCCTGGCCGTGTGGATCACGCCTACCTTAAGGGGGCGGCACACATACACACGGCCCCAGCTCCTGTGCTGCTGGCGCCGAGCCATATCACATCCCTACAGTCTACACTAGGGGTGAAAATGGGTCAGATACGGGCAGATATTGCTTTTTCTGTATCCTAACCCATATTTTTTTCCCGGATTTGGAACCGGATACTAGCTAGCCGAATACGGATTCGAGTTATTCCGGATACGGATATAGGACGGATATGTGACGGATTCAGGCCGGAAACGGATAAAAATATACGGATAATGCACGCATATATAGAGTAATATATATTGAATTAAAACCATACGAGTACATGACTATAGTAACAAATTATATATCAAACTTAACAAACGTCGTAGAAAGAATATGTTACTTTAGGATCAATAGAACCAACTAATTGTTAATATAAATGGGATGATATGGAAAAAATATGATGAAAATGGGCTGGGCCTTGCTGATATCCGAATAGGAAAAATCCGAATATCTGATCCGATATCTGAATAGAAAAAATCCGGATATCTGAATAGGAAAAATCCGAATATCCGGATCCCGTCCCATATTTTCCGGATATTGGATGCTCCGGATCCGATCCTGAATCCGGATTTAAGTATCCAGATCTAGTCCCGACCGGATCCAGTCCCGGATCGGGCGGGAGATATCCGACCCGTTTTCATCCCTAGTCTACACACCCATCACAACATCTTTAGCATTAAGATCTGTACTATTGAGATTACAAAGTGATGTGACTGAGATTATATAATGTTTAGTTCTAGCAAGTAAATTTCTGAAAACACTTTTTAGTTCTGAGACTGTTTTTCCTTTCCTTTTGGAGTATTCCAGGCATAGGAATATATGGGAAAAGTCTAATATGAACCCTTTGTAACAGGGAAATAGTAGCTGTTCCAACCTTGTGATGTGATAGCATAACTTCTGTTTCGAAATGTAAAGAACATTATTGGTAATCACTTGTCAATAGACCTGAGAAAAATCAGTCTGGTACAAGCCGAGATATAGGGTCAGTTCAGGCTTGGGGTATGAAGCCAGATAACAGATAGCAGACCAAACTGGCCCAATCCCTTGCCAATCCAAAAAATGACTAAGGGCCTATGGCCTGACCGGCACAGTCAGCCCTACAAGGCTGTTGGGCTGGATCTGGACCTTTAAGCTAGGCAGCCCAAAGGGAATTTAGCCCATGCTGACCTGGCTGAACATTTGCTTAGGTATACTTGTCAGGATAGATTAGTGGTTAATCCAATATTTCTAGTAGGGGTGGAAATCGAGGAAGTCCTCATTTTTCGAGCTTTTTCCGAAATTGACACAGTTTAATTTAATATCATTTTATTTATAGTTTGGAAGTATTTTTAGAATCGAGCTAACGAGCAGAGCCGAGCCAAGCCTCATTTCATTTCAATGTTTAACCAATGAACGAGTGTAATTGGAGTAATTTTGAACCGAGCCAACGAGTTTTTTTTTCGGCCCTAGTTTCTAGTATGTTTTTGTTGATTGGAAAAGACAGTATTCTAGCATCAGTATGCTAGGACTGCAACATGGGGGTGTAAGAGTCGTGGGTGATTTTGAAATATGGAATTTAACATTAACTTTAGCACATCGTTGTAAGTTGTTCGATAATGCAGACCCCAGCATCCAGCCATCATGCAAATTTTCTAAAACTGCCTTTTAAAAAAAAATGGAGATGGATTACAAAATTTAAATGCTGGTAAACTCTTGATTTTCAACTGCTGGTAAACTTTTGATTTTCAACTGCTACATTAGATGTTATAGCTTTGTTCTACTTTCATTTACATATGGACTTCAAAGAATAAATTTGGCTTTTGATTAAATGTGATATCTACATATTGATATATAGTACTTAGAATAATGAAATTCTATGAAAATGATCATTCAGGTGGGCTCAATTATTGAACTGAGAAGGTCCTATCAAGCTTATAATGTGATGCCAGCACTAAGCAAAGTTTTGAGGAGATATGGTGCTTAAAATTATGTAAGCACAAATGGTGGTGATGATGGTGTCATCCACAAGGTACTTTTTTTTTACTTTGCTGTTAATCTTGATCGATATTTGAAACTAAAGTTAGTTTCTGCATTTGTTCTTCTAGAAGAGCATAATTGGGAAATTTTCTAGGGTTACAGGCTTACAGCTTTTCTTGGTTTTGCAAGAGTCAATGATTCTTGTCAACAGCTCGCAGTACAGTGCACTATGACGAGAAGATTTATAACTCACAAGCTGCTATCTGGGGTTTTGATTGGAATGAGAGGAAATTGGTTTTACGTCGGTTTTCAATGACATAACGTGAACTAAAGAACCAGTGAGGATATCCAGCTGTTCTTAGTACAGCAAGATGAAGGATTGTAGCCTACGAGGAGCTGCTGTGCTATTGTACCATCGGGCACTGTTGCAATGGTTCATGGCTTGATGCTCTGTGAACGAAAGTTTGGATGCAGGTTCATCCTGTTGTATAAATTTCTGGCGGATCACATTGTAAAGTGCTAATTGGAAGTTGGATTTGTAGTTGCCTCGCGGTACATATGTTTGGGGAAAGCTGAAATGAACGACCTCTGGAAAAGGCCGACTCAAATTGTTGATTTTTTTTTTTTTGAGACGTTTGGATTTGTAGCTGATTGTTCGAACGTACGTCTGAGGCTGACGGAGATGACCTGGACTGCTATAAAAACCAGCATGATGAACATCATTTTGTCGTGTTTATGTAAAACAAGAAGTGAGCTTCGTCTGTCTAGTTTTCTACATAGCCTATCTCAAGTCATGAAAAAGGAGTGTGATATGCTTAGTGAGCCAACATAAAAAATGCAGGTTTTATTTTATGGAATGAAACACAGGAGATTTTCGTTGGGGCGTAACCCTTTTAGCAACACATTATATCTGAATTCAGATGTGGTGATAAATGAACCAGGGTTGGGATGTCACTCTCTTAGTGATGCACTATGTCGGAGTTCGGATGTAGTAGAAAATATGTAAGGGTTTTTGCAGCTTAATGGGTGTAAGGGGCAAGGAAGCTAGCCAAGGAGAATAGGATCAGCTTATGTAGTTGGAATGTAGGTTTCTCAGTAGGTTAACTAAGAGTTAAGTTAATACGACGATTACGAGACAAAAATATCTTGTGCATTAAGAAGCCAAAAGGATGGATTAGAAGGCGAAGAAAATGGACAATACTAGCTTTAAGTTGTGGTATATTGAAATAGAATGGAACAAGAATAGAGTATGCATCTTAATTGATAAGAACCTCAAAAGTAAAGTTGTTGAAGTGAGATGGTAGGAGGATAGGATTGTTCTAGTGATCTAGTCAAACTAGTCATTGGCGACTTAGTTTTGAACTTTTTTAGTGTTTATGCTTCAGAAATAGGTTTGAGTTAGTCCATTAAAAGGCAATTTTAAGAAGGTCATCTAGATGACATAGTTAGAAGTGTGTCAGTAGTGAGAATCTTTTCTAAGGAGGTGATTTCAATGTTCGTACTGGTACAACTAGTGGGGGATTTAAGAGGGTGCATGAGGTTTTGGTTTTGGTGATAGGAACTAAGGAGAAGATATCTTGAATTTTGCTATAGCCTATGACTTCATAATAGCTAACACTTTCTTTAGGAAGAGACAATCTCATTTAGTTATCTTTAGCCATAGTCAGCATTATAGTCAGATCAATTTTATCCTTTCTAGAATGGAGGACAAACGAGCCTGCATAGATTATAACATTATACTTGAAGAGTGTGTTGTTCAACAACATAAGTTGGTAGTCTTGGACTTTCGTTTTAGGATACGAGTTCGGCTCGCTATAGTCACGAGGACAAAATGGTGGAAGCTCAAACAGGACTCCTTACTGGCTTTTAAGGAGAGGATAATCGCGGAAGAGATATGGAATATGGGAGAAGACATGAATAGTACTAGACCGAGATAGTGATTCACATTAGGAAGATTGCTATGGAGGTATATGGAGTGACTTGAGGGACTATATGTGAACCTAAAGACACTTGGTGTTGGAACAAAGAGGTGCAGAAGGCTATCGAGGAGAAGAAGGCATGCTACAAGCACATGCATCCTACTACAACATGCAGAATACAAAGCAGGAAAAAAGAACACAAAGAAAGCAGTGAGTGAGGCATAAAGCAAGACTTATGACGATTTTATTAGTAGCTGAGTACAAAGGAGGACGAGAAGGACATCTAGAAAGGAAAGCAATCATCGCTTTTCTTGCCCCATAGTAATTTTTGCAATTGCATTCGTAAGGAAGCTAGATCTGCAAAAAAATATCACTCACTAGGCTAGAAAACTAATCATTTCAAAAAGAAGACAAGAGATTTTAACCAAACTAAAAGCATCAAAGATGATGTTAATAGACTTTTGGTGAAAGATGACAGAATTAAGAATAGATGAAGAGATTATTTCAGTAAGTTATACAAACTATAAAAAAACTACAATTTTTAGCTCATATTTCATAAACATATAGATTTTAGGAGAACTTGTGTCATAGAATTATATGTTTTAGAATTAACTGTTTTTTGTAACGTGCCTACACCCACATGATAGCCTCACATACCATTATTTCCTGCTTCACTCGTGTGTGAGGCTACCATGTGATGTGTGCACGCGTATGGAAATACATAAGAGCAAAATTTGTGGCCCGATCTCAATCTTCATGAGGGATCACGAAAACTTGAGATAAATTGTCACCACGTGACCTGATGAAGAGGCAGTGCACCACGAGATTTTGCACATGCGACGTACTACCGTGACAATCACCCTTCCATGTAGCTGAAACCAAAGCCAGCCCACGCAATCAACATGAAGGCACGAATGGGATGTACTGTATTTCGCCGTTCTACAACTCCCTCGGGAATCAAAAGAACAAAGGTTGTAAGCCCCTTAAAACTCACTAGAGATCA
This sequence comes from Guadua angustifolia, assembly GCA_036346375.1. Classification (NCBI taxonomy): domain Eukaryota; kingdom Viridiplantae; phylum Streptophyta; class Magnoliopsida; order Poales; family Poaceae; genus Guadua; species Guadua angustifolia. Next base: position 22,072,161 of record CM070508.1, read on the forward strand.
TAATATTAATACAAGTGTCTATTCTAAAAATAGCAAGCCCAAAAAAGTCCCAACTCTTAGTCGTACATAGACATATATAGTGGTACTACTCTAGAAAATGAAACTTTGCTCTTGAGGCTGAACTGAAATCATGTAGACCCGTACATATGCTTGATGGTTGGGCTTCTCTCCTATGCATGCATGCAGGCGCTAGGCAATGAACTAATTAATGGATAAGCCAGATGTTTAGTTGAATTGCTGTCAACAGCAAACAAAACTCTTGATTGATACTTGTATGGTTGCATCGGCTGCATGCATTGTTTTGCCTTCATTTCTTCTCTCCTTTAGTCCTTTTGCATTCCTTGGTGTATTCAGCTCCAAATACAACACCTATTCTTTTTTGTCTGATCAAATATGAATCCTTCGATGGCTCCATAGAGAAAGTTGTCACAAACCACGTTAGAAAATTTTGAAATTTTTATACATGGTTATGATGCATCATTAATATTCTTATAAACCTTTCAGATGATAATCAGCTTCATGAATTTTTAAAAATTTGAACTGTGCTATTATCTTGTAAAAGCCTTACCATTAACGGCAAATTTCAATCAAATGAAAAATGGTCCAAACCATGTTAGTAAATTTTGAAAATTTTTGTGGATGGTCCTGAAATATCACTAATATTTTCATAAAATTTTTATATGATGATCAAGCTTCAAGAAGTTTCAAAAATTCTAACAGTGCTACGTCCTAACAAAAGTCTGATAATCAATACATAGATTTGCTTTAGCAATAAAAAAAGGTTTAAAATTTTTGAAAATTTTATATAAAGTTTATAAGGAAATGCTTAGGATCTCATAAAAATTTTGTATCATGGTCACACTCTAGTAAATTTATAAAATTCTTATAAAGGCACTGCACTATTTATGTCCTTTCTGTTTTTATTTTTGAAATATAACAAATGAAGTTCAATGCTTACATAGAATTGATTGAGTAAACAAAAAAATTATTTTTTTTGAAATTTTATAGAATGGTACTGAGGTAATTATTAATCTTTCATAAAAATTTTGGATCATGATCATACTCGAGAAAATTTATAAAATTCTGACAAGGTTACTATCCCAATTATGTTCATTCTATTTTTGATTTGTTAAAGATAACAAATGATGTTGAATTTTTTGAAAATTTTTATGTATGATCCTACACTACTGAAGATAGTACCATAAATTGTTTAGATCATGATCAATCTTGTACAATTTTATAAAAATCTGACAGTGTTTCTACCGAAATTTTAAAATATCTCAAAAATTGAGTTTTTCAACAAATTTTCATAGAAAATGACTTTCTTAAGGGTTATTAGACTAAATCCGGCCATAAAAAGTCAAAAACCGACCTAAAAAATCTGAGATTTCGGCGAGATTTAGCGAAAGCTAATTGAAATTTTTGAGATTACTGTAGCAAATTATTTTTTCAATTTTTTTTACTCGGCTGGGCCGAGATTTCTGAGATTTGGGTGGTTTTTTGAACTATGCTGACAGCTGGCTGGAAAGTCTCAAACACATAACCTGTTTAGATGAGTACTACTAGTACATTTAACACTTGTGCTAAAGCATAGGAAACAAACATTCTCCAATTTGACGCATATTTTAGGTATTGATTACGATGTATATAGCTCACTGCTAACCTCTTTCGTGACAATTTCCGCACTACAAATGTAGATTGGGCAGTAGCAGTCTGTGGGTGTGTCACACGTAATGCCTGTCAATACTTTTGAAATTTGATGAAGAGCTCAAACATTTATTATTAAAGAAAAGAACAATGGCTGAGCTACAAACACACATGCTAATACACAGACTCACACAGGCACGCTACATATATATACTACATCCAACCCTTATGCACATACGCGTCAGGTCGAAACCTCGAACGCAGACGGGCAGGTTCACGTCAATACTTCAAATAGCCCCGGCACCTCTTCCTGTCCCGATCCGTTAGCGATGTATCAAAAGTGACAATGACGAGAGGTTAGCCCGTTACTAGTCGCCGTTGCCATCCATCCACAGTTCCACAGTCCGCGCTACCGCCACTGTCGTGCGATCTTGAAAAAAAAATAGCTACTTTGAGATTACCTTGGGACAAAAATTTTAAAAACAACATCATAAGATGCTTTCCTACTCGCTTCCGCCACCACCTTTCCTCTCTCTCTACAACAAAAATCTCAAATTAGAAAAATATAATTTTCAAAATTTTTATTTAACTAGGAAAATTTTCAATTCTAGAAATTTTAAAATCAGAAAATTTTAAATCACTCAAAAAATTTTGAATAAGGAAATTTTTATCATAGAAAATTTCAATTTGGAGACTTTCAACTCGGAAAATTTCAACTCTAGGAACATTCAACTCAAAAATTTTCTAATTGGGAAAATTCAAATTATGAACTTTCAATTAGTAAATTTTCAAGTCAGGAATGTTCAAAAAAGAAAAATTCAAGGAGGGAAATTTCAAAAAATTTCGATTCAAAAACTTCCAGTTCAAAATTTTTTATTCGAAAAACTTTCAATTTGAAAAGTTTTGACTCAAAAAACATTCAATAAAAAAATTATTAAAAACTTTCAAAAATAATTAAAAATACTTCTTATTAAAAACCTTAGAGAAAAATATGAAAACATTTTTTTTAGTCCGAGGGGAATTGAAAGAGAAAGAAATCGGGATAAAGAATATACCACTAAGTATCACGACGAGACAACCTTTAAAAAAAAGAAAGAAAGTAAGAGAAGAAAAAGTACTACCACTTAAACAAATGTGCCTTTGAAATAGCTATTTCCTATTTGGAAGAACAAGCACCCTTGATAAGAATTAAAATCTTAGTGAAATTTTACAAGATCTCATCAAGATTTTGAATTCTAGCTAGGGACAGGATCCAAAATCCTAGCTGGGTAAAAAATATTGAAAAAAAATTAAAGTGCTACACTAATAACAGAAATTTTGGCTAGATTTCACCAAATCTCACCGAAATCTTAGGTTTTTTGACCGATTTTTGACATTTTATGGACAAATTTGCTCTAATAACCCTTAAGAAAGTTATATTACACGAAAATTTGTTGAAAAACTGAATTTTTGAGACATTTAAAATTTTGCCAGAAAATACTGTCAGATTTTTATAAAATTTTACAAACTTCATAATGATCTAAAGAATTTATGGTACTATCTTAAGTAATTTAGGATCATACATAAAATTTTCAAAATAATTAAACTTCATTTGTTATCTTTAAAAAATAAAAAATAGAATGAACATAATTGGAACAGTAACTGAAAGTGCATCTAGGCCCTATAAGGATTTTGGTGAATAATGACAAGAGGATTAAGGGACTAATGAGATTTGTAAGCTTTATGAACAGAATGTTATCTCTAATGATAAATCTAAGAGTAAAGGAGCATCCTCAAAACAAAGGAGAAAAAGATGGTTCTTAGACTTGATACCATGTGCTTATTTTATCTTTCTATTGAGTCTAAGGACAGCCGTACTATAAAGAGGATTTAACGAGAAATAGCTGTGGTATGATTTTATGTGCTCACTCATGGATCTTAGCCAGCAAAAGTGTCAAAATTTTAAGTCTTAGAAGTATTTTATCTAACTATGTTCGGAGTATCCGAGGTTCAACTCGGAATGTCCGAGCAGACCTCCTCTGTCTAGCCCAGTAGAATTATTCCTCGAGCTAAGTCCTATTTGGACTATCCGAAGTTTCATTCAGAGTATCCAAATGGTGATATCAATAAGGAAGTATCTACTCGAACTAGAATTGCCAACTTTTGTGAATATTATTCCTTTGTTTCTTCTTTTGAGCCTCTAAAGGTAGAAGAAGCACTCGAAGATCTAGACTGGGTCATGGCTATGCAAGAGGAGTTGAATAATTTCAAAAGAAACCAAGTGTGGAAGCTTGTGGAATGACCCAAACAAAATGTGATTGGAACCAAATGGATGTTTCGCAACAAACAACACGAAAATGGTACTGTGACGAGGAACAAAGCACGATTGGTAGCTCAAGGCTTCACACCGATCCCAGGTTTGGATGTTGGTGAGACTTATGCCCCCTTAGCTAGGCTAGATTCAATTCATATTTTAATTGCCTATGCTACTCACTATAACTTTAAGTTGAAGCAAATAGATGTGAAGAGTACGCTCTTGAATAGACCGCTCTCTGAGTTAGTCTACGTTGAGCAACCACTGGGTTTCGAGGATCCTAAATTTCCAAATCACGTCTATCTTCTCCACAAGGCACTATATGGTCTCAAGCAAGCCCCACGAGCATGGTTCGAGTGTCTCCGGGACTTCCTCATCAAACAAAGTTTTGAAATCAGAAAGGCCAATCCCACTCTCTTTATTAAACATGTTGATGATGATTTATATTTGTTTGTCAAATATATGTTGATGATATAATTTTTAGTTCTACTAATGATCAATTATGTGAAGAATTTAGTAGGATAATGACCAAAAGGTTTGAAATATCTATGATGGGTGAGCTAAAATTCTTCCTCGGCTTTCAAGTAAAGCAACTCAAGGAGAGCACATTTATTTATCAAACCAAGTATACTAAAGACATGCTGAAAAAGTTTGACATGGAGAAAGCAAAACCAATCAAAACGCTGATGCAAGCCAATGGTCATCTTGATATTGATAAAGATGGTAAGCCGGTAGACCAAAAGGTATATCGATCTATTATTGGTTCACTTCTTTATCTTTGTGCATCTAGGCCAGATATCATGCTTAGTGTGTGCATGTGTGCGAGATTTCAAGCCGCTCCTAAGGAGTGCCATATGGTGGCCGTGAAGAGAATCTTGAGATATTTAGTTCACACTCCTCATTTTTGGCCTTTGGTATCCGAAAGGATCATCGTTTGAATTGATTGGCTACTTCGATGCGGATTATACTGGCTGTAAGGTGGATAGGAAAAGCACCTCAAGAACTTGCCAATTCTTAGGTAGGTCCCTAGTATCTTGGTCATCCAAAAAGCAAAACTCCGTAACTCTATCCACCGCCGAAGCCGAATATGTGGCAGCCGAGAGTTGTTGCGCCCAATTGCTTTGGTTAAGGCAAGCCTTGAATGATTTTGGCGTAACTTATAACCAAGTACCATTCTCGTGTGACAATGAGAGCGCCATCAAAATTGCCAATAACCCTGTCCAATACTCCTGCACCAAACATATCGATATTCGCCATCATTTTCTTAGAGCATTCTACAAAAGACGATATTGAAATCCAACATGTAAGAATATAACACCAATTAGTCGATATTTTTACCAAGCCACTAGACGAGAGAAGATTTTATGAATTGAGAAGTGGGCTAAATGTTTTAGATTCTCGTAACATTGCTTGAGATAAACACATTATTGGTTGGTGATTGCAAAATATTTAGAAAAGCTTATTTGATTTATTTCTCTAAATTTTCTAGTGTTAATTGGTTCTTTGATCTTTTGATCATGTCGATCATCTTGTGATCATGGTTTGCTTGGTTAAATGATTCACTGATCACCTGATGATATGACTCCATAGGACTTCTTCTCCTATTCCCGAACCGGAGCGTTTCCCCTTTTTTGTATCCAGCCATCCAGAGAAGGGCAGGTCGGAGTGTCCGACCCATTCGTACCATCCGAACTTAAATTCAGACTATCCGAACTAGGTGTGTTGGGTTTTATAACCCCACGAGGTCTCCCTCTTCCTTTTTTCCTTCCATCTATTCCTTACCTCGCGTTCTCTCTCTTCCTCTCTTCCTTGCCACAAGGATATCTCAATCCAACCCTAGAATTTTCGAATTGGATACTCCGAGGCATTCCCCGGGGGCAAGGGCTTCATCTTTACTGTGCCATTGCCGTTGAATCAACTCGAAATCTCCGTTGTTGATTCACAAAGGTACGGTTTAAACCTTCTCTTGATCCGGTTATTCTGTGTCTTTCTTGCAATTCCTTGTGGATAGAATTATTCTAGATCTTTCTAGAATGATTTCCCTTGATTAGCTCTAAGCAGGGATTTTTATTTCGGCGAAATTTTGGAAATTTCGTCCATTTCGGCCCAGAGAGAAAGAGTGGAATTTCAAATTTAAGTGTTTTTTGTTTGAATTTGGCCGAAATTTCACCAAAATTTCACCGAAATTCCGAAATTTCGGCCGTTTCGGTGGGAGCCGATATTTGCATCAAACCGAAACAAAAAACCCTGGCTCTAAGTTTCTTTGGTTAAAACTCTAGATTGAATGTTTTAGGGTTTATGACCTGCGCACTTCGGACTATCCGAACCTGTTCGGAGTGTCCGAAGCATTCGGACTGTCCGAATTATACTTCGGACTATCCGAAGGTTGCGCATTCATTTCATCATATTAATGTTCATCTATATTTTAATTAAAGGCTAATCTTGATTCTACCATTGTATTCCCTTTAGATGGATCCTTCTCAAGGTGATGATCCCTTTTCTCAGAACATCTCCATCACCATGGCACGTAAGAAGAAGATGAAGCATGACCATCCTACTGGCAGCTCCTCAGCACCTCCTCCTGCAGATCCTGCTCCTACGCAGCCCATGAGGAGGGAGAAGCGTCGAGTGGTCAGAAAAGTAAAGAAGGTGCCTCATGCTGCAGCATCTAGGAAAGATGCTGAAGACAGTGCAAGTCAAGATCCTCAGGCATCCATGGAAAATCTGAGAGAAGCTAAGAAGGCTGAGCAGCGCCAATCTGGACAGTTGATTGGACCCCTGCAAGTGCATTCCTCAGTGTGCTTAACCCCAGCCGGATTTACACCTAAGAAGAGGATTGATTACATCAAAGGATAAGGAAAGGGTAAAGAGGTCCGAAGGCTCAGGGACCAAGATCCCTTGGAGTATCTTCAGGAGGAATTTGTGGACAAAAGGTTTTGGAATCACTTTCAGCAAGACTACTATGATTCTGTGATTGCGGATAAGAAAAATCCTGTAGTCTTAACGCAATGGATTGACTAGGATTATATGGAAGAGCAGCTGGATCCCATTTTCAATCAAGTGATAGAAGCCTGTGAGCACCATGGTATCAAAGACATCATGACTTTCTAGTTTGCATGGAACAACGAGCTTGTGGCTCAATTCTATGCTCCGCTCTATGTTGATACCGATGAGGAGAGCACGATGTGGTTTATGGCTGATGGATTATATTACTCAGTGACAAATGCTCAGTTTGCTGACTGCTTGGGTCTCTCCACTGAAGGTTGGCACGACTTGGACAAACTTCACACTCCAGAGTCCTCTGGCATAAATGAAATGGAGCCTCTTTATGATGACTCGCAGCCATTCAAGTTAGGCACAACTAGGGGACTCAAACCATTTTATGCTATCCTTTACAAGTTGTTGTGAAAGACTTTGTGGTCAAAGGAAGGAGATGCCATAAACATCAATTCTTACTCTAGGAATCTTCTGCTCAGGATTGGTGAGGGAACACACCCTTTTGACGTGTTTGATTTCATCTGGCAAGAAATCCGTCTCAACTCTCTCAGCCCTCGCATCAGTTGTGGCTTTGCACCTTATGTGATGTGCATGATTGAGAGCATCACTAGGTTGAGGTTTGCTAGGGATGTGGAGCACTCTGCCTACAGGGTTCTATCTATTAAAGCTCCCGCTCAACCAGCTCCGTCTGCTAGGCATGGTAGGACCAGGTCTTGCCCTAGGACGTCTACTCCAGGTCCATCTTTCTCTACCAGGGATAAACCATCCTCTCCTGGACCTTCCTCCTCCTCCGGTGGCTCTTTCAAGAAAATGCTTCATGCTATCTTTTGCTTGGGTATGAAAAAACCACCTTAAGATTTAGGAGACAAACCTAAAGCTTGCTGATACCTGTCATCAGCTTAATGACATCAAAAGGAAGCTCAACCTGCCCTGTTCTCCTAAGGAGACCGAGTCAGAGTCTTCTGCCACAGTGGATACTCAGATAGGCAGCTCTTTGGTATTCACTATGATCAGGACAGCGATGCAGAAGATGCTGCTGCCTATGCTCCCGCCGCTGATGATGATGAAGATAGCGAGGAGTGATCTTGTTCCCTAGTTTTCTCTTCTTTTTTGGTGTCTTGATGCCAAAGGGTGAGAGAAAATCTAGTCTACTTTATCCTAGCTATTTTTTGTGTCTCCGGAGTTTGTTTAAGTTAGTTAAAACTTGCTTGTATCTGTGTTGGATGCTTGTGACTTGTGATCTATTAGATTATCTATCTCTTGTTTATGTTTCTGTCTTGATAGTACTTGTGTGCCCCATGCCATATCATAATGTATAATTATTTGCTTTCTCTGTTATAACTTCTCGAATGCAAAGATATAGGGGGAGTTTCCGCCAAAATTTCTCGAAAATATGTGCATTTGAGATTCCACTCAAACTTTCTAATGCACACATTTAGGGGGAGCTCCACCATATGTTTGGAATTCGAAAGATAATTTCAATTCAAATTATTTGTAAGTCTTAATCGTGTTGTCATCAATTCACCAAAAAGGGGGAGATTGAAAGTGCATCTAGGCCTTATAAGGATTTTAGTGAATAATGACAAGAGGATTAAGGGACTAATGAGATTTGTAAGCTTTATGAACAGAATGTTGTCTCCAATGATAAATCTAAGAGCAAAGGAGCACCCTCAAAACAAAGGAGAAAAAATGGTATTTAGACATGATACCATGTGTTTATTTTATCTTTCTATCGAGTCTAAGGACAGCCGTACTATAAAGACGGATTTGACAAGAAATAGCTGTGGTATGATTCTATGTGCTTACTGATGGATCTTAGGTGGCAAAAGTGTCAAAATTTCAAGTCTTAGAAGCATTTTATCTAACTGTCCGAAGAAAACTTCGGACTATCCGAGCTGAGTCTCTCTGTCTCAGCTAAACTTGATCTATTTTGAGTGTTCGAACATTTATTCGGACTATCCGAACTTACACAGATCTGAACTAAAACGGCTAGTTTTGGAAATCATATAAATAGCCCATCTCACTCCCATCTACCATAGACAGACTCTCACTCAAATCATTTATTGCTCCTTGTTCTTCCTCCTTGAGCCCTAGCTTCTCCCCTTTTGAACTTTGTGGTTAGATTCATTAGAGGAAGAGAGAAGCGAGATTTGAAGAGCTTGAAGCTTACTAAGATCCATCTTGAGCACTGGATTTCATCCTCTTGCGGGTTTCTTGCCGATCTATTACTCTTGGAGGTTGAGGACTTCTAGACGGCTAGGAGTTGCCGGTGACCTCTCAAGCTTTGTGTGGTGAGCCTACGAAAGTTTGTGAAGGTTGAAACCACCTCCGGAAGAAAAGGATTCAAGATAGTGAAATCGGTGAGTGCTTTGTGCAACGCCATGAGGATTAGGGTTGAAAGAGACCCCGGCTTAATGCCACCTCAACAGAGACGTAGGATCCCCTCAAGGATCCGAACTTTGGGATAAAATCTTTGAGCTGTCTTCGATTCTTGGATTCCCTCTTTCTCTTGTTGTGGTTGATTCAAATCTCGGTGATTCAAGTGGTGATTTGACTTTTGTGGAGGATATTGTTGGTTATTAATCTCCCACAAGTATTCTAGGCTAACTAACCCTATTTGGTGCCGGTGATTTTCTCTAAGTAGCCTAGATTTACTTTTTGCATCTTTCGCTCTGCAACTCTCGAACTATCCGAATAAAACATCAGATTGTCTGAACTACTCGAACAGTCCGAAGTCTGACTCAGACAGTCCGAAGGTATTGTTTCCGCTGAGGTTTAGTTTAAATTTTTGTAACGCCTATTCACCTCCCTCTAGGTGACATCTCGATCCCTTCAGTAATATTGTCAGAATTTTATAAATTTGCTTGAGTGTAATCATTATCCAAAATTTTTAAGAGAGCTTAATAATTGCCTTAGTACCATTATATAAAATTTTTAATCTTTTTTTTTGCTCAATCAAATCAATATAAGCATTGAACTTCATTTTTATATTTTAAAAATAAAAATAGAAAAAACATAAATGATATAGTACTCTTGTAAGAATTTTATAAATTCATTGAAGTGTGATCATGATTCAAAATTTTTATGAGATCTTAATAATGTTCTTATAACCCTTACGTAATTTTTTTTTAAAAAAATTAAACCTTTTTATTGTCAAAACAAATCTATATATTAACATAAGGCTTTTATCAACACATAGCACTACAAGAATTTTTGGAACTTCTTAAAGTTTTATCATCATATAAAAATTTTATAAATTTGATCATCATATAAAAATTTTATAAAAATATTAATAATACATCGGGACCATCATAAAAAGTTTCAAAATTTTCTAATATGGTTTAAACTATTTTTTATTTAGTTGAAGTTTGTCGGTAAGGTTTTTATCAAGACAGTAGTACTTTCTAAGTTTTTAAAAAATCATGAAACTTGATTATCGTCTAAAAATTTTATAAAAAAAAATCAGATTTGAATTTTTATTTTTAAATTTCGACCAAAATTTATCCTAAATTTCAAGATCTCGATAGGATTTATCTGAATTTTTGTTACCAGAAAGATTTCATTCAAAAAGGATATTTGAATCCCTGCCCGAGACAGGCCAAAACGTCCGTAAAACCCGCTAAAAGTCAATCCGAGAGCTCCCCGACGTCTCCGTCCTCTAACGCCCCCCAGCGTCAACCCCACCGTACGCACGCACGCGCTCCACCCCCGCCCCCGCGACTCGCCGAAGCAACCTCCTCTTCCCCACGCGTCAAATCCACCGCTCGAACCCGCCTCGCCTTGCCTCGCCTTGCCTCCTCGCCTACTCGGCTACTCCTCCCACCTCCCCGCGCCGCGCCACAGGGGAGGAGGCCATGGGCGCCTCCTCCAGCCGCCGCTGCCGCCGAGACGACTACTACCCGCCCCCGCCCCACCACTACTTCTACCCGCCGCCTCCCCCTCCCCCTCCCCATCCCCCTCCGCCACCGCACCACCACGACCACCACCCGCCGCCTCCTCCCCCGCCGCCGCCGCCGCCACACCACGCGTCGTCCTCTGCCGCCGCGTACTACTACCACCACCCGCCGCCCCCGCACGCCTACCACGGCCCGTGGCACCCCGCGCAACAGCCGCCCCAGCCACAACTGCCCGCGCTGACGGGGCCCCCGCCCGAGTTCGTGGAGCACCAGCAGGCGCGGAAGGTGAAGAACGACATCAACCTGCACAAGGACACGATCCAACTGGTGCCCGACGCCGCCGACCCCGACCGCTGCCTCGTCTCCTTCACCTTCGACGCCGTCACCGACGGCAGGTGAGGCTGGGTTGGTGTTAGATTTCTTTGGCTGGTCTGAATTGTGTAGCTACTGCTTACTTGCTGTTAGAGCTGTAGGATTTCGTTCATTGAGTGGGGCTAAAGCCTAAAGATTACATTTTTAGGACATACTCTTCTAGAAATTTGGATAGTACAAATTGGCTCTATGTGAAGCTGGAACTCCGTTTTGATTTAGCAAGTTCTAGGTATCCAAGCAGATGCATACTCTTTACTATTGGGGGATAGTTGTTCAATCTCATAAATCAGTAACTTGTCATCCACCTTCGTAATAAATCTAAATTGGAGGGAAGGAGGAGGAGAAGAAGAGCTAACCATTGCTCGAGTAGCAAATGTTCTATCGAAAGGTTTGTAGAAACATACATCACATGCAATTGTAACACTACGAATGATTTTAACTTTAGATACTCAACCCCAGTAACTACTCAATCTTTCCTTCGTTTTATTTCAACATTTTCGTTTTGATCCACTGCAGCTTGGGTGGAACATTTTATGGTAGTTCAAATGAAGTGTTCACTAGTTATTAAAAAGAAAACATTTGGTAGGAAAATTTATGTTTTGTTTTGATCTTTGACCAAGTTGAGTACTTAATTTCCATCTACCATTATTGTTTAAGGACCATAGTTGAACTTATCCTTGTCTTTTGCAGTGTAATTATATATTACTTTGCCAAGGAAGGAAAAGATTGTAGTTTTTCCTCAGTATATCCAGAATTACAGAAACCAACAAAGATACCCTTCCAGAAAGGGTTGGCCCAAAAGTTTGTCCAGCCCTCTGGATCTGGTATTGATTTGGGATTCTTTTCTCTGGATGAGCTTTCAAATCCTTTGGGGGAAGTATTCCCACTGGTAGTTTATGCAGAAGCTTGTCCATCTCCAGAGGAAGGTGATCAGCCAGTAAACTCCAGTGGGGCACAAATTACTCTTGCTGTTATAGAGAAGCATAACAATGACCTTCGAGTCAAAGTTGTCAAGCAAATATTGTGGATTGATGGAGTGCGATATGAGCTACAAGAAATTTTTGGGCTTGTCAACTCCACGGAAGCTGATGTCCCCGATGCTGATGATGATGACATGGAGAAAGAATGTGTCATCTGCTTGACGGAGCCAAGGGACACTGCTGTTTTTCCTTGTCGGCATTTGGTAAGTACATGATATGCTGTAGCCTGTAGTTATACTTTTGCTTTGCCATACCTAACTTTAATTACCTTAAATTTGTTGTCTGCTTGGTCCTATCTTGTCCAGTGTATGTGCAGCGAATGTGCAAAAGCTCTAAGGTTACAGTCAAATAAATGTCCCATATGCAGACAGCCTGTTGAGAAACTAATGGAGATCAAAGTTAGAAGTCCTGAGCCATAAAGAAGACTTTGCTGGTATGTTTGCTGCTGCACTCTATTGTTTATTGTCCATAATCCTTTAAAATAACATCAGTCTTCAAAGTTTATAGTTGTCTACCAATGTTGATGGTTGTGATCCAGTAATGAATAGTTAACGTCATCATTTGACACTTGAACTCTGTGTTGATTTTTCTGGTAGTTCTCTAGGCATAGCTATAATATGAAACCAAATCTTGTCAACAGTTTTGTAGCTTGCCTTTTATTGAGCTAATTTTTTCACTGTACATCTTTTCTGTGGTGTCAACTTTATAGTTTGCTTGACACAATAGACTCGCACTAGCCTTTCATATGTCATGCCCATTCTTTGTGTCCTGCGCATTTTTACTTGGATCATTCTAAACTGCTATTTGTGTTGAAGTTCCTGTCCAATCTATCCGGTAGCATAGCAGACTAGTTCCATGAAGGCTCAACGCATAGGACAAAGCATAGTTACCAGATTCACTATAACCTCCTGCATACCACATACCGGATTCCTCAACCCGGGTATGATTCATGGTATGCGGTACTCCATCATTGTGAAATTTGGGAGGAAAAGTGGCGTACCGTGAGCCACACGTACAGTGCTGGAGCAGAGGCATTGCTACTCTGCTTAGTGTCAGCTCCCCTGCTGAGGTTAGTGAGGTGAAAGATGTGTGAAGCTCACTAGCGGTTCTATGCCCAGCTTAAATGCTTTAAGGTCCTTTATATAGACCTGATGCGTTAGTAGACTTAGTTTGTAATGAACTTAGGATGATGATTTGCATAGATACAGATGTCATCAGAGTGTTATACCTTCCTGATTGTAGCAAACCATTATTACTTAATGTAAAATAAATTAGGTTTTGAATGCTTTACGTGTGAATTTACAGATCCAACGTTGCACCATTAGTCTAAGTGCTGATATGATCGGAGCCTTGGATTTGGAGACTCAGTATTTTCCAGAGTGGGAACAAATGCATGAAAGATATAAACCACTCAAAGTTGTCGTTTGATCTGCCATACCTGTTTACACTGGATTATGTTAGTCTGTAATAACTAAGAAAAGTTTTGGCCACTTCTTTGTTAAGTACAATGTTCATTCGCTGAAAATTTACTGTTTTTGTTTCCATCCTTTGGTGAATCAGAACTCTGAAGTATATACTGGAAGCAGTGAGTCTTTTAGTGTATCAGATACGCAGCCAAAATTAGGCCATGTTTGGTAGAGCTCTAGATTCCAGCTTCACCTGAAATCTGAAACTTGTAAATTAAAATAAAGTGAATTAAGTTTATATTTAGTCTAAAATATAAATAATATAACCCATCTAAACACTCATGTACCAACAGCTCCAGCTCCACAGATCTGGTGGAGCTAAGAATGTTCAGCACCTCCAGATCCTCGGATCTGGTAGAGCTAGAGCTGTACCAAACACACCCTTAATCTTGATCCAGGCATGGAACTCGCAGTTGTGATTAGAAGTTCAGTACCATCAAAGCTATGGGGTCGTTGAAAGGACCCGCCTATTTAACACTTCGCAAATGAAGAATTATGGTAAGATGATCTGGATTTCGAGAATTAGCGGTCGTAGTTATTACAAAGTAAACCTCATCAATTCCTTAAATAAATCATTTGACCAAGATCAAACATCATTTTGCTTTTATTAACAGAATGTCATACACATATTCATACATCACCAGCCATACAAATGCCAAATACAACAAAGGGGATGTCATACAACTGTATAAAACATAATATACTCGAGTATCAAATTACATCCAAAAAGGAAAATTACAAGAATATTCTAATGACTAACCAAGTAAGCCCCTCGTGACCTTCAGTTGCAATCCCTGCAAAAGGTTAGTTATCTATATAATCGTGCACAAATGAAAAGCAATGGAAGCAAAAACTTAAAAAAGGTTTAGTGTGGTCAGACCCAATCATGACCCAATGATGAATAGGAAGCGTTTATTGAGATACTTGACCGTCCAGAGTTAGTCGACACCTCTCATGAATTAGATTTCATCATCTGACTTACAAACCTAGTAGAACCACCGGTAACCATAGCCAACAATAAATAGTATCAAAAATATCATGCACAATCACGAGATAAGTGCCAACTCGGTCAAAAATTGGAGAAGAAGCTGGAACCAGCCTCCCCAGCACATTCATTCCCCCTCACATACACAACCAAGAACATGACAGAGCAAGGTCTAGGGGCAAGCACCAAGAGCCATAGCGGAGCACTCCCCCAGCTCAGATTCAATTCCTTCACACACAAAATACCAAAGCAATGCTAGGAGCTAAGCCACTACCACCAAGCCAAACCGAGACCAAGGCTAGGAGGAGGAAGTCAGGAGCACGACGAGGAGCAACACCAGAGAGCAAGAAGGAAAGCAAGCAAACCAACAGGAGGCCAAGAATAGGAGGCCAAAAGCTAGGAGGGAACCAGAGGTCCAGGAAGAGGAGCAATGCTCGGCCAAGACCAAGAGCAAGGAGCTCAAGCACACAACCACCACAACAGCATCCTCACCATCTAGCCTCACCATCCCCCGCACCATTTTCAACATCAAATCTTCCTAGTAAGCAACCATCCTTTAGCCTTAAACCCAACCATAGTATGATCTCGGTAGAAGCAACATAGACAATAGTGATCGTAGAAGTGCCAGTGGTCTCAATGGATATAGCAGCCTAGGAGGTGGCATCGTGCTTGCCCGATAACCCCTTCGTAATCCCCGGCTTATGAGAGGCCATGGATATCGTTGCAACACCGCCAAACCCTAGCATGTCCACCCCATAATCATCATTAACCAATGTAAGGCAAATCACAATGAATCGACTGCAGATCATGCTCACAATCGAATATCCTATTAGAAGAAATCAAGGGATTAAAAAGGGGGAGGAAAATCGATATCACAGTAGGGTGAGGGAGGCCAATGGCTGAGCCCAGGGCCACATGGGGCCAGTGGCTGAGTCCCAGGGTGACACGAGGCCAGGGGGAGCACTGGCGAAGGGGGAGTTGGGTGCTACGAGGGAGTGCTGCAGAGGAGGCGCAGAGGGCTTGGAGGGGGAAACGGCCCAACCGGGTGGGTAGGCGGCGTAGCCGTGTGCGGCACGGGTGCACATGCACCGGCTCAGTCGCGGGACCGGCAGAGCAAAGGGCCATCGGCGACCGGAGGGAGGAGATCGGGTGGAGGAGGAGAGGAAGAGGAAATGGGGGAGGAAAAGGAGGGGATAAGGTAGCTAGTGGGGAAGAAAAGAAATGAGGGAAAGAAGAGAAGACCAGAGAGAGTTTGGCCGAATGGAGAGAAGGGGAGGAGAAAAGAAAAAGAGAGGAAAATGGGGAGAGGTAAAGAAAGAAAAAGAAGAGAAAAAAGAAATAATAATATGATGCTAATAATAATAGCAGTAGCAGTATAAATGATGAATTAACATCCGAATAAGAATTAGTTAAGTGGGTGAATAAATAAGAATAGATAAGGAAGTAATGAAGTAATTAATTCTAGCAACTGACGTAATTCTCAAAATAGGAAATTAATACATCTTTTGGAAAGAAATCATGATTCAAAATCTTAATAAATCGTGCATATTAAAATGTGTCAAATTAAAAATATGACAAGCTAAATTACCTCAAATTTAAAATGCACCAGATCAAGATGCAGCAAATTAATCTATCCTAAATTAAAATAAGCAGCCTACTTGTATTAATTTAAATGAAATCAAAGAAAGGGTTGGACGCCATAAAATGTGTAAAAATCTATTAGCCACCTAAAATATGGCATTTTTGTAATTTCAGGAATTGATATAAATCCAATAGGAGATCATCTGCTGCAATTGTGTGAGGATGCTTATTGTCACTTTAATCCAGGCAAGTTGCCTTGATCATGTTTCGAATCAAGGTTTTATGGAAATTAAATGTTGGTTTTACTGTGGTCATTACTTAAATGTCAAAAATCTATGTTGAAATCAAAAAGGAGAAATTGAGGATTTAAATGAATGATGGAAGGAATGGCAAGTCCAGCTGAAAAAGCAATTGGCTTGCATTTATGTTATTATGGTGGGTAGAGGGTGCCTGGGGTTGTGGATATTTATGTTGCTAGTGCCTAGTGGGACTCTACATATGCTTGAAAATAAGGTTGAACAAACTACACTCGGGCAATGAGCCGTATAATTTAGTATCAACCATACTGTGTTGAAATGATCAGAAAAGATTGTCTTATGAAGGTGTATGATCTCCACAACAGGTATGTAATAGATAACTAGGGTGGTAAGACTAGTATGGACCTAATAAGGCATATTGGTAAAACCAATTAGTAAGATCGGTAAGGCTAGTTGAGGCAAAACCGGTAAAACTAGAGAAACTGGTAAGATCGGTAAGGCCCATTCAGGCAAAACAGGTAAGACCAGAGATACTCATAAGATCGGTAAGGCATGTTGAAGCAAGACTGGTAAGACAAAGGGAAACTGATAAGAAGGCCATAAGGCAAGACCGGTAAAACCAAGAAAGCTGGTACGAGCAGTAAGGCCATAAGGCAAAACCGTTACGACCAAGGGCGCTATATTTAAAGGCCATAAGATGAGTATCAGGATTACTGTGGTAGCCTGGTACAACTGTAGTTGCGAGTCAGTGAGACTACTTAGGAAAGGTGTCCTCATCTCGAGTTAGCAAGGTTGGAGATAAGATACCTAAGTAGTGATAAACGTTTGGGGTTCTCAACTGTGGTTGGGTTCGTTATGAGTAAAGTGGTACAAATTTGCGCTAGGTAAAATTATGAATTCATACCTGTCTCTTAGATTGGAGATTACAGAAGCTAGTCTGTCTCATATACGAGTGTTAGTAGTCTTTCTTTTGAAATTAAAACTTGCAACATTTTTAATTTAATAAAATCTATTTTCAGAAAAAAGGTAATTGAGGAGGAAGTGATGTTGTGGTAAAAGCAGAGTTATTTTCTCATTAATTGTATATTGCTACTAAAGCTTGCTTAGTACATCTGTACTCACTCTTACTATTTCTTCCTTTGCTTAGAACCTAACATTAGTGACGCATGGGGTGAGGATATTCCAGAAGGAGAGGGTCATGAGGTTGAAGACTTCGTTGAGGATTGGGTTGAGTAGTACATCATACTTTGGCTAGTAGTGTTCTAATGAGTATTGTAGCTGCCTTTACACTCAGTTTAATTAAGTTTATACAATATTGTAATAATATTTTGGACTCATTGTAAAGTTATGGACGTAGCCCTGCGTTGCAATGGAATGTAATATGTTTCCATTTCAGTCTCTAATTACTATTTCTGTTGTAACACTCTGAATATAGTGTATTAACTAATAAAATATCGGGTGCACTTGATATTTTGATTGGTTAGTATGTCGAGATCAGTATAATTATCTTAAAGTAATGACGGTGGTTTCTGTCATTACCCTAGGCTTATACAGGTCGCTACAGTCGTTTACATACTTCCTATACGGCACATCCAATTTCTACGTGGATATACCAAAATTGTCTGACTATACCTCGCATTATGCATTAATTAAGTGAATTTGAACCTTGCGGCAAAATTTATAGCTGTTGTTTGTTTCTGCTTGGCAGTTTGCTCTACATGTTGAGGATCTGCGAATAATGAGCTGAAATGGTGTATGAGAAGCTTCAACAGCACCTGGTGTTTCTTTTTGTTTCTGATAAACGGGCGAAGGGATCACCTATTGCCTTTGGTAAATTACGAACTACGAAGTAATATGTTGTGGTGTATAACATGTAAATAGTACAGTCCATGTCCATACCACAGTGTACAGGTTGAAGCTATGAGGTTGGACATGCAAACGTATATTCAGAGTCAACCGGTGCTGAGGATGGGTATATCCGTGAATATATCCGCTATCCTGGATAAGTTCATTTCCTTCCACTGTATTGCCATTTTGAACAAAGCATTCAAATATCTATATCATATGTTCGTACCTCTCATGCTTGTGAAGCTATTCTATTCTTCAATCATTTTGGAAAAAGACCATGATGTGTTTAAGTCAGGACGTACCCAAAATTTTCTATTTCTTATGTCCTCAATATTTTTTTTAAGACACTTGGGCCTTAACACTTAATTTTCATTTGTAGTAACAGTACACAAGTCGATGACACAAATCCCACCTTTTGCAAAGAGAACCTTGGAAAAGCACATAATTGCATGGAGATTCGTGGGCATCTAGACTAAACACTCAAGTCACTCATTACGGAGGATGAAGATAAAACTCAATTCACCGGAGCTTTACCGTGCTGTTGAGCAGGATTCACAATATTGATATCATGATAATCGATCATATCAAAAATTTTAAAAATCGATAAAAAGTCAAAATTTAGTACAAATAGAAGGGTTTCGAAATCAAATTTTTTGATGAAAAGTTATAAAAAATTGATTTTCACTGATAATAGCTTGATATGCCTCAATAATCGCTCGATACACCTCGATAATCGACCTGAGTGATTTTGTGAACTTGTGTTCTTCAGCGGTCGATTTTGTGAACGATTTTCGCTTGATATTCAAAGAAAATTGATCGATATTCACCGATTATCGTGATATTTACGTCACATAATTTTTTTTGAATTTAACCGGTTTACTGACCGGTATCATATACCATACCGGCTCGATATGGTCGATAATCGACGATATTGTGAACCCTGATGTCGAGCGTCCTCATTGCCCAGCAGCGAGGGCCTTTGCTTTGGCTGATTGCTTGCTCCAGGGTTTGCAATATCATTGATAATCGCTCAAATACCATGATTATCGATCATATCGAGTTGATACGGTTTATAATACCAATTGGTAAACCAGTTAAATTAAAAAAATTCAAAAATTTGGAAGAATTTATGCGACGTAAATATCGTGATAATCGTTGAATATCGCTCGTTTTTTCATGAATATCGAACGAAAATTGCTCACAAAATCGACCGTTGAAGAACATAAGTTCACAAAATTACTCAAAAAAATTTCAATCGATTAAGACATATCGAGCGATTATCGGTGTAAATTGATTTTTTTTTTGAATTTTTTCTTCAAAAAATTTGGTTATGAAACCCTTTAATTTCGACCGATTTTCAACCCAATTTTTTTTATTTTCAAAAACCTCGATATGATCGATTATCACGATATTGATATTGTGAACCCAGGCTTTGCTCGGAGTCTGAGGTTGAAGAGGGGTTTGATCTTGCCTTTGGATCATCTACCGTCGCGTCATCTGTCGCTGAAGATCCGCACTCGGTAACTTCTCTGCTCGAGATCCGCACTTGGATTATTCTCCCCGGCGACTATTTCTGATTTCGGTGGCTCCAATCATAGTAGATGCGGGGTAGGATGTTAGATTGGGAAGGGGAATAAAAAAAATGCATTGCAACTCCAGGACCCTATGTTGCAGGAGTTGTAACCGTTGTCATCACTGTTGATCAGCATGAATCTCAGTTCCAATCCAACAGTGAATTCAAGCGACCTTTTTCAGAAAGTTCCAGTCGACCGATGCTATTTAGCAACTGTGGATTTTGTAGCATCCATCGCCTTCATCCAAGAAGACGTGTCAGTCGGCCACACAAAATTCTGCCAATAGCAAAGCTCTGATCGTAGGCATGGCAGTTGAACAAAAGCTCTTTAACACGCCAGCCGTACAATTTTCTCACACGGTGGCTGCTACTGTGCCACAGCTCGCGCATGGGCTCCACCACCTAGCGGCGGCGCCGTTCACTCGAGCTAGCTCACCGGTCAGTGACATCCTGTACCGATCTCGTAAACGATAATCCTTGCGTCTATTATATACTCTGTACACCACGGCTATCCGCTGCTGGAACTTTACTATCTTTAAGATGTATTAAAATTTATATTGAGATAGTATTAGAATATACCAAAAGTTTAAGTTTACATTAAACCAGTACCAAAGTTACAAAAAAATTTAAAGGACGAAGGTTTCAACTTTTATTGTCTCTTGGTACTAGCTCAATACAAATTTTAATACTTCCTCTGTTTAGAAATATATAGTCTATAGTTTGAATAATCTTGTTTAGAAATATAATACTTACATGTAGATTTAATGAGATTTTTCCTATTATACCCCTATTTATTCTCTCTCAACTACATGCATTTATTTATTACCACCACACATATAAACTATTATCTTTCATCTTTCGAGACAATTAAATGAGGTATCTAACTCATTTTGACTTGTACCCTTCTCATTTCACCCCAACTAAGGATGGAAATCGAGCTAAATCCTCATTTTTTGAATTTTTTCTGAAATTAACATAGTTTGATTTAATAATATTTTATTTATAGTTTGGAAGTATTTTTAAAATTGAGCTAACGAGCCGAGTTAGAGCAAAATTCAGTTTCATTCGAAATTAACTCATTTCAATATTTATTCCATAAACAAATGTAATTAAAGTAATTTTAAACCGAGCTAGCAAGCCCTACCGACGAGTTTTTATTTTCAACCCTACCCCTAACATTAACCTTTATGTAAAGTTAAAATACGTCTTATATTTCTGAACGGAGAGAGTATGTCACAAGAATGATAAAAAATTAAAGGATGAAGGTTTCGACTTTTAGTATCTCTTGGTACTAGCTCAATATAAATTTTAATATTTCCTCTGTTCAGAAATATATGATCTATAGTTTGAATAATCTTGTTTAGAAATATAATACTTACATGTAGATTTAATGAGGCTTTTCCTATTATACCTCTATTTATTCTCTCTCAACTACATACATTTATTTATTACCACTATGCATAAACTATTATCTTTCATCTTTCAAGACAATTAAATGGGGTATCTAACTCATTTTGATTTGTACCTTTCTCAGGCTATGTTTGGATCCCTGGACTAATTGTTAGCTGGTTAAAAATTAGTCCTAGTCTATTCAAACAGAAAGACTAATAGGTGGGCTAATTTTTAGCTAACCCCTCAACTAACAATTAGTCCATTAGTTGGTGGGTGGGAGTTATTTCGGACTAAAAGCATGTAACACGCTGGGAAAAGTCTGAAATACCTTCGCCATTATGAGAGGCAGACATATTATGAGGGACAGACATGACTTTTCAAAGAAATTAGCTCAACCATTAGCCATGTATCCAAACAGTCCTGAGCTAATTTTAGATGGACTAATTATTAGCTGGATAACAATTAGCTCTAGCTATTAACCAGCTAACAATTAGCTCTAGTCCATCCAAACATGGCCCTATTTCACCCTAACTAATGGAAATCGAGCTAAATCCTCATTTTTTGAGTTTTTTTCCTGAAATTAACATAGTTTGATTTAATAATATTTTATTTATAGTTTGGAAGTATTTTTAGAATCGAGCTAACGAGCTGAGTCAGAGCAAAATCCAATTTTAATTTTATTTAAAATTGACTCATTTCAATGTTTATCCTATGAACAAGTGTAATTAAAGTAATTTTGAACTGAGCTAACGAGCCTTACCAACAAGCTTTTTTTTCAGTTCTAACCCTAACCTTAATCTTTATGCAAAGTTAAAATACATCTTATATTTCTGAACGAAGAGAGTACGTCACAAAAATGATAAAAAAAGTCTAACCCTAACATTAACCTTTGTGCAAAATTAAAATACGTCTTATATTTTTGAACGGAGAGAATATGCCAGAAGAATGATAAAAAAAAGTCTCATCCGCTGCTACTGTCACCAGTCGGTATCGGCCCCGCCGCGGCAGCACCTGCAAGTGCCGTCTTCAGCAAAGCGTGCGCCGCGCGAGTCGCCGTCGAACCAACGAGCGTGCCGCGCCCACAGACCGGTAGCCACACAAGCTCGCGCGGGGGGATCACCAGTCGCCCACAGGTCCCGTCAAAAAAAGCACAACACGCTCGATCGTCGTACTCGTCGTACGCGCCAATACCGTAGAGAGAGAAACGTACAAGAGAGAGATCGGTGCACTAGTCATCGTCAGTGGAGGAGCGAGTGGCCGGCCTTGCGGCTCCAGCTCCACACCGTCTGCTGACCTCAAACGGCGGCCCCCACCCTGTGGGAGGGAGGAGCAGGTCGACGTGGAGTGCGCGCGGCCTTTGCTTCGCCCTAGTTTATTCACCCAATCCAATCCATGAAATCCATCCCCCTATCGGATGGCAACGGCCGGCCGGAACCGAGGGGCAGCAGCTAGCCGCCCGGGGCGGCCCACCCCATGATGGCAACCGCTGATGCTGCCCTGTACACCCGTGAAAAGAGAACACACCGGTTTCGATCCCTCTCCCCGATCACCTCCCATAGTTGGCACCACCTCGGCTCGCCTAAATGCGATTTCGAGGTGTACTTAGTACCGCTTTTTGCTGGCTGGACTGGACGTGAGTACGTGACATTGCCAGCTCTTCGGGAATAGCTAAGCTGTTCGGATCGGCACAGGGTTACAGGCTGCTGTTGCTCGCATAAGAGGGAAAGGGCAGGGTCCCACGCGGGAAAGGAAGGAGCAAAAGGAAGCGGGCGGTGTGCGCGAGCTCACGAGGGCCTCTTTGAGTTGGATTCAGCTATCGAAAAGCCATTGAATCTCATAAATTTTAAAGTAGTTTATGTATAAGCTAGAAGCTAAAAGCTAAAGTGAGTCTACTTTTACAGTTTATTGCTAAGAGAAATTAACTATTTATTAAACGATCTCTTATAAAAAAATCATAGTTATTTTTCAGCCCAAAAGATAAAAAAAAAACTTTCTAAAAAAACTACAGCTTCTCTAAATAGGCTATGACATGCACTACTGTCTACTGCTAACCATGGCTGACGGGCAGCTGACGAAGCGGAGCGGCCGGGCAGGGTAGCGGCGACAAACCCGCCCCGCCAACCTCAGAATTCTTGATGGCTTCGGTGGCCAACTCGGCGCCGGAGCCTCCTCATCCTCTTTTGCTCCTCCCCTGACCCCGCGACGGATAACATCGCGCTTAAAAACCGGTCACTTTCTCCCGTCCATCGGGATAGTTATGTCGTGTACTGGTGTCACCATACCTAGTTTCTGAACCCTGATGTAGAGGTTGTAGGGCTGGTGTTCAGATGGTTCATCACATGACAGAGAGCGGTCCTGATCAATCTACTCCGGCTCCTATTTGTCTAGATCAGGTGACAACGAACAATTGCGGCTCAAGTTCGTACTGCCGACCATCTATGTCAGACCAGATAGACACGCTCACTCATGCAGTAAAGAAAAAAAAGGCAAGATAAGACTCACTCGTCGCACCTGTGGAAACTGTAATGAGCTCCCACCAATTCCTTTATCTCATTATATTTCTAAATTCAGATTCTCAGGGAAGAATGCTCGACGTACTGACAGGTGTGGCCATGTGTTCTCGTGGGACCCACGACCTTTCCAAGTAGGGATTGGCCAACTGCTCCACCGGGCCCACCGAGCCCCTCCTCTGCTCCAAGCTGCCACTAAAAGGTTATTAAAGCGCCCCAGAGGCGGAGCAGAGCACCAGAGGGCGCGAACGCAAGGCCCCTGCTCGGCTCTCCGTCTCCTAACTCAAGCTCAACGCAGCAGCGGCGGCGAGAAGTGAGCGAGACGAAGATGGAGGTGGAGATGCTGGAGGACGACGTCTTCTTCGCCGAGCTCAGCAAGCGGATATCGCTCCTCATCACCGACGACGACGAGGCCGACTTCGGCACCGCGCAGTTCCCCGCCGCCGTGCCTGTCGTTCCGGTGAGCCGCCGCTCGATCTCTTCCCTGTTCTTTCTTCCTTGCCCTTGCTGTCCACTCCTCTGCCTAGCTTAGCCTGTCGTTGTCAAACATGTGTGCATGCATCTGAGCTCAGGTTAGGTTCTGTTAGCTTCTTGCAGCTTCTTCTCCGTAGTTAGTTGGCAGTTGCAGCACTAGGACATGGTTGCACCTGCACACAACCAAATCAAACCTACCGTTCCAACCCCCCTCTTCATGTCCATGGTGACCTATCTTCCTGTTAAGTGGACAATCAGTAGAAAAGTAACAGTCTGATTAGCATCCTAACACCATGTGCACGGGCTTCATTTGTTGCTTTTACTGCGCTGTTAATTAGGAGTAGCTAGCTGACACTTGCATGTGCGTATGCGCACAAGTTTTGGAGGATAAGCATTAGAAAGGTGCTACCTGGGTGCTTATGTATCTTCCGTCCGTTTATGTCAGTGAGAGCATGTGCCCTAGGAAGAAACAAAACCCTTTTTTAGGAATTGACCATTTACAGATAGCAGTAGCATTGCTACTGCCAACGGCCTTCGGTATAGGAACCACGGGTGCACAAGCTTTTCAAATCCGAGGACCTGTTTGGAACTCAGGAATTCCACGTGAATTGTGGATGAGTTATACTGTTTTCTGTAAAATTCATCTGCATGCGGTAAGTTGGATGACCTAAATGGGCGGACGAATTTCGCAAAAAAAGGCTTCTTATAGTGGATTGCAATAGTACTATATATTTCCCAATCAGAGCAGTAATTGAACAACTAATGTGCTGTAATCCAAATGCTTAGCTAGTCAGGTCCCCATGATGTGCACAGGTGTTACTGGAAAAAAACCACAACCATGTCTCTTTCAATAGCCATTCCGGAAGTAGAAGCTTACAAGGCACGTCTTCCCAACACCCTAGCTGCAGAGTGCAGATGATACGCGTCGCTGCAGATGGGCCCCTGTCCTGCATAGGCACATGCGGCGATAACTACAACTAGCTTAGCTCCAAAACCTCCCGTTAAGCTCCAATCACCCTGTCAATTTTTTTACCTTATCACATACGTACACGGTGCTTAGTACATAGTCTCAATTATTTTACCCCTATCACATACGTACATGGTGCTTAGTATATACTCTCTCTTGTCACGTATACACGTAGTTTTAGATCACGTATACATGTAGTTTTAGACATTGATACGGTCCCTAAAACGACTGGGATCATTAATTATATTGTGTTATATTTACAAAACCAATGAAATTATAATATTATGAACATATTTTTTTGAGACAAATTCACACGTATGATTTTTATATGTCCAATGTAAATATTTTTTAAAAATATTAAAAGCTAGAGTTTAAAAAATTTGACACGTATCTCTAGACGGGATTGAAGGGAGTAGTCATCGCTCCCCTTGCATAATTGCCAAGAATCAGTTGTTTTTCGCCCTTGGAACGCTATCACGCCGCATGCGATTGACCAAGCGATCGATGTTGCTTGGACGCTGCAGTTAGCCTGTCCAATCTATATTGCTTGAAGAAAACACCTCATCATGCGACCCGTACTGTCTTTTTTGATGCATGTATTTATGATGTTAATTTGTTTAATTAATCCGTCCCTTCTCTGTGACAAGATCGGGCGCCGAAATCTTAGCACGCACGCAAGTTGCCATCACTTAGTACCTAGTTGTTCCTACTTCCTACAGCTTTGGCCCACAAAATGCAGTTTATTTTCAACTCAAAAATAAAGCTTTCCATGATCGCATCGCATCATATGCGCCCCTACATCACAGCAACGCCTCCCGCACTAACAGCTAGCGATTTGATTGGGATCACACAAAAACAAACAGGGATTCTCGCTCGCCCATGTGCCCCAGGGCGCGTCGATGTCGGCGCCACCGGCCTACACGTTGTACCACCACGCCGCCAGCTACGGCAGCACCAACAGCAGCAGAGCCAACGTCGGCGACGCTGCCAGGACGTGGCAGCAGCAGTGCGGCAGCAAGGGCACCGGGGTGTTTATCCCTCTGTCCTCGCCGGGCTCTGTGCACTGCAGGAAGAAGAAGGGCAAGAGAAAGGACAGCTCCAACGCCAAGGCGTGCGTGCATTCGGGGAGCACCCTAGCGGCCGGCACGCCCACAGAGAGGAGCGCCTGACCGCCGTCTTTCCACCGATGAAATGAAAACTGAAAAGAAAGCACAACTGACTCCAGATGCAGGGCTGTGTTCTCTACGGAATTGGAGTAATTAACCTGCTTAATCATGTACTATTATCACATTCGTAAATAACCGTTGTTACTTCCCAAGGTTAATGTATAATGGGAGCCCTAAGGGAGGGAGGAACGGGGGCACCACACCAATTTAAAGCTACTAGTGCTTTATGTATAGTAAGTAAGGTGGTGTGCGAGAGCCGTGAGGAGGCGGTGTACTGGTGTCATGGTTTTCTTTTCTTAGCTTAATTAACTGTTTTTTTACTCCTTTTCTCTCTACCTTTCTTCCTTTTTTAAGATAAAACCGATTGATGTACCAGTATTAAAGAATGGAACGGGTCATGATTGACGCAGTTGATGATGGCTGGCTTGTACGGCGTTGCGTGCGTTCCTTTTATACCAAGGGCAGAGAATGTTTGCATCGGGAGCTCGTGACCTCGTGCAGTGGTTGCAATATTGGCGTCCCTCTCCACTCTCCGGCTCCTGGCCACTAGCTGAATAGATGATGGCTAGCTCACCACGCAGTTTGGAAAGTTACAGGCTACCTCCAGCTCGATCAAATGGGGGACACGAGCTGTGTTGGATGGATCGGATCCGTGTAGTTTTAGGCTGGAGTTGACGGACGGTGTCGGCCGGCCGGATCCACCCACATACAGCTGCACGGCTTGAGTCGGTACGGAGCGGATTCGGCCGGAATTTGGGTAAGGTCGACGGGTGTCGGGGCGCAGGGACATGCACGCAGCAACGGACTGTCGAGGCATGGCAGTTGGCACGGGCGGCACGGCAGTGCACCGACGAGCGACTGGCCGGCAGCTGACAGGAGCACGGGACCGACCGGGGCCGACCTCTCGGGCACATTTCCCGTACGTCTTGGCACGAATGGACATGCGTTGCATGCTTCGTACGTGAGGGTAGCAACGTCTCTACTGCCTGTACACAGGTTATATAATACATTTATATGTCATCTGTGGATTGAAGTATAGATAACACATATTATAAATTGTCTAGTTGTCTGTAATGGTATTTCGTACAATTAATAGATTGTTGCACACAATATAAAACTGTGTATAAGACCGTATGTTAAATAATTGAAGTCGTAGATTTACGTATAGCTGACGTAAAATCATATATGCCCTAAGACATTGCCGTGGGGAGGTGGTGGAACCAGGGTTTCAAAAACCGACGAAAACAAGTTTTCGATCTTACTGTTCCGGTTCGAGATCCAAAACCACTTAGTAAACCGGTTTAATTAAAAAAATTAAAATTTTTGCAAAAATTTAGGGTCTGTTTGGCAATAAGGTTTTGTAAAACCATGGTTTAAGAATTGTCTTGACATAAAAAACATGGTTTTACTAAACTCTATTGAAACCATGGTTTTTCTTAGAACTTCCAGCTGTTTGGCTACAAAGTTTTTGGTTGACATTTTCAAAGTTTTTGGAACTCCCAACTATTTTCTAGATGCTTCGTCACCACACTAATCGCTCACCCAGCTCATGGAAAGAACAGGGGTTAGAGCATCTCCAACAGTGCTTAAAATCCATTCCCAAAACCTGATTTTGGGCTTGATTGCAAAAAAAAGTACTCCAATAGTTCCTCTTTCTAGCTCCTCAAATTTTGGCACGCCCAAAAACAGCATCCCGACTCCTCATTTTTGTGCGCTCTGTCCGCGCTCCCAATCAACATTATTTCGCACCCAGGATGACCCACCGGACCAATTCAAATGTGTTTTTGGGAGAAAATATAGGAACTGTTGGAGAACAAGGTATTTTGTAGACCCAAAATTTTTTGGAAAGGTCCCAATCTAAGAATATTGGGAGTCTAAATATTAGGAACTGTTGGAGATGCTCTTACAGGACAAACTAGAGAGGAGAGAGAGCTCGGGGTTAACTAATCCCAGGGGAGAAATTATAGGGGGAAAAGGGAGGAAATTTACAATGAATACACGAATCATGAAGCTGGGTCATGCCGGCGAGGAGCCGCCAGAGGAGGAAGCTGAGGCTGAGGCGGAGGAGAGGACCTCGGAAAGCGCGGTCATGGCGCGCACCTGCATCTCGAGCGCCGCGATGTAGTCAGAGGCCTCAGCAAGGAGCGTCGGGAATGGAAGTTTGTGACTGGCACCACCGCCCGAGCACCTTCGCCTTCCTCGCCGGTGTGGCGTCTTGAGCCCTTCCCGTGCAATGCTGTGTGGCGACGCTTGGGTGGCGCGAGGGTGGGGAGTTGGGGCGCGGAGGCGCGCCCGGTGGACGGTCTGGAGGCGACCTCCCACGGAGGCACTTCTTTTTGCTTGCATGCACAGCCGCGGAGGCACTTCTTTTTGCTTGCATGCACAGCCGCCGGGAGCTCTCACACGCCAGCGCTCAGAAAATTTTGCCCAAGATCAAAGTTTTCAAAACAGAGAAAAAACTATGGTTTTGTGAAAACCATAGTTTTTAAAACAGAGTTTTTTGAAGGGCTACCAAACACCTCTTGGTTTTTAAAACAGAGTTTTTCTCTAAAACCATGGTTTTGTCTAGAAACTATGAAAAAACCTTGTTGCCAAACAGGCCCTTATGTTTCGAAAACTATTGAAAAACCGCAGTTTTCGTTAAAACAAAAACCACTCAAAAACCATTTTTAAAGAACATTCAATTAGTCAGGTTGGTTTTCGGTGAAAATTGAGCGGTTTTTCACGAAAAACCACGGTTTTTGTTCAAAACCGAACGGTTTTCGATTTTTTTTTAATTTTTTTTATTTCTTAACCCTTCAATGTCTGACGGTTTTCGAACGGTTTTTACGGTTTTCATACCACGAATTTCGAACCAGTTTTTAAAATCTAGGTGGAACAGCTGACGAAACCGCCGTTTGCGAACACCACGGTACAACGGCAACTTCACGTTGACATCGTTTTTTTTTTATTCTAGCAAAAATGTGCACCTTCGACGTGTGACTGTGTGATCCTTTATTCCTTTAGCACAAGATCCTCTATCAGCATAACTAACATGCGCGACCAGCTGGAGTTTTTTTAAACTAATTTCTATCAAAGGATTTCTCTTTTTAGAGTAGCTGGAGATCTGACATCTGAGTGGAGACAGGAGGTATGGTTTGGTCGGCCGAACAACAAAAAAGCCATGATCTGTTGACCTAGACGGCAGGTGAGCGCTTTTGGGTCGTGTTTTCTTGCCGGGCTTTGTGTCGGGTACTGATTTGATTGGCTAGGCCCAAGTTAGCCTAAATTTAGCCCATTGCCCCATTGTTAGTTTCTGGAGTGCGTATTTCCTTATCGAAATCCCCTTATCATGCCATTTGCTCGGGCTTTCTGTATGAGCCGCGGCGGAACCATGGCGCACGCTGAACCTGTGTTTGTGATCAATGGGCGAGCTCTGAAAATCTGGGCCTGTCTGTATTGAACATGCGATCCGTAACAACTTATCTAAGCGTTGCAGCTCGAGCTCGGCCTTCTCGTCGCTTTATATATCCGGCCCACGGGTCAACTCAGCACGGCATTTAATCCCAAACAAGCATGCCGCATCGGCTTCATCCCGAATCGCAGCCGCATCGTTCTTCCACCGCGAGAGCCCAACGACCCCACCGCTGGCCGAGCTCCGTGCGCATCGCCGCTGTTCCTTCGTTTTTTTCCTCCTCTTCGGCGAGTTCTCCTTGGATAATCCTAGTAATTATATAAAAAAAAACTTGTGGGCCAAAAATATAAGAGCAGGGGAGGCAAAACCCTAACCCTAATTTTCCCCACCTCGACTGCCACTACTACAGAATGTTAAATTACTATCACTTTATCAAAATCGATTTTTAAGTTTTTATGAAAAGGTCGCCTCCACGCAGGCGACTCGGGCGGCACCTCAGCCCTAGCCGCCGCCACACCTCCTCCCCACCCTTTCTCTGCCACGCTGCTTGCTGGGAGCGAGTGCAGGAGGCTGTCTGACTTCCGAGGAAGGCGTGGCGGGCCAATCACGCCCCATGGACTCGAGTGCCTAGATCCGCGAGGGGATGACGTGAGGGTGCCATGGCGTCCCCTCCACGCGACGGGGGCGGCCAAGGAGAGGGGGCCGCGCTCGGCTCGTCATGGAGGAGACTGCGTCCGCCGATTGGAGTCAAGGCTCGGGATCCGGTCTTCGCCGGGTCAAGGGGACGGATCTGGAGCCCCGCGACGGATACACCACTTTTCCGCCGGTGGTGGCAGACAACTGGCGCTTGGTGGAGGGCTCCTTCCCCTCAATCCTCTCGTGGTTGCGCTCTCCTCTCCGTGCAGTGGAGCTCCGATGCTTTGGCGACGGATCTTCGTGCCCTCTCCGGATCCGTACTCTCGGCCCCTGGATTTAGCTGTTCTTGTTGGGAGCCTTGCCGGCCGGATGTCTGTCGCTGTTCCCGGGTGTGGCGCCCAACCTATGCATCGGCTTGAGGGTCGGCGTTTGGTCCTTCACAATGGCGACGGCTGGGTGGCCCGGCGGGCGGTGGCAGCTGCTGGCCCCTTGGTGCCTTATGGTGGTTTAGGTTGGATCCCCTCACTTGTTGTTGCCAACACTGGTGCTGATGGCTGACTTCGGCAACTTGTGGATGATGGGCGATTTAGGTGACTACTCTTCGCTTCAGCGTCTTCATCTCTTACTAGCGTTGTTCATACATTTCTTTTGACCTATGTCATCTTAGCATCGATTCGCGGATTCGCTTTTCTTAGGCGACACAACTCATTTTTTAGATGCACTCTATGGACTTGATGATCGTGTGCCTATTGGCTAGCTCGCGAATCTGTCATCGTAGAGTCGAACATCTAAAAATTGTTTGTCTGGCCTTGAGAAGGTGGCCGTTGCTATTGGCTAAGATTAAGAGGTATGGTGGCACTAGCTTGGAATGAGAGTGGTTGCAACTTGGGATCTCCGTGATTGCCGACTTCGTAAAGAAATCCTAGGTCGACCTTAGTTGGTTGTGTCTGGCAATGGCCTTGTTGAAGGTATTGTTTTGTAGTCTGAGGATTTACTCTCCGAGGTGAAAACCTTTGGTCTGGCCTTCACTGGTTGGATCATGGCAATGACGGTGCGTGTGCGTATCGAGTCCTTCTTGAAGGCATTGTCATTGGAGAGCTTTTATCGCGGTCCAAGTGTTGCTATGATGGTGGATACCCTTGAAGACAATATTGCGTGATGTAGTTTGCCGCGACGGTTCCTTTGTCTTTTCTTGTGTGTGTGTGTTTGGCTGTGTACACCCTAGCTGTGTAGAGGCCGGGAGTCTTATTAGTATAATTGTATTACCTTGATGTAATTTACTAAAATTAATAAAAGCTTCCTTTATCGAAAAAAAGTTTTTATGAAAAAATGATTATGATAGATAACTTTGTAGGAGTGTTAATAATAATTACTATCGGTTCCCAGGTTAGAAACGATTGTGATGTAGCGCTGGACATATCACAATCGGTTCTTATTTGAGAAGCGATAGTGATGTGTATGCAAGAGAACCGATAGTGATGTGCATGTGATCATCATTATTGGTTCTTTTTTAGAAGCGATAGTGATGATATCGGTTCTCACAAAACAACTGGTAGCGATGATCATGTACACATGTGTAAAGAACTGATAATGATGTGGATATGCTCATCACTATCGCTTTCTAAGTGAGAATTGATAGTGATGTGGATGCACATCACTATCGTTTTTTAAGTGAGAACCGATTGTGATGTGCCTTACTAGTTTATTTATACCTTTCGAGCTGAATTCTTCTCTGTTGTTGTTCTAGAGGAGATTTCTCCGCCACCACTCGAAAAATAGCACATATTCTGGTTGGAAGCAATATTTAGGTGAGAAAATTTGAAATCCTCAAGAGTGGATGTTAAGAGGGTAAATTTGAAACTTTAGTTTGAGGAGATTCACCTTTTTTTTGCCCCCTCATTTGTGGTTTTCTTCAAAATATGAGCAATCCTTCAAACCCATTCAATTTTGCACAAAGTAATTTTGATATTGAATGATCAAGTTTGGCCTAAAGGGGGTGAATAGGTAACTTTTCAAATTACAAGGATAACTACAACACAACTAACAAGCTCAGAAACAAAGTTACTAGAAACAAAACACAAGAGTGGAATGCACAGAACAACTAAATAGCAGCGACAAATAACACGAATGCAAGAATTTAAACAAGAGACACCAGAATTTTATCCCGTGGTTTAGAGCCTGTCTCCTACTCTACGTTGGAGCATTTTTCCTTGAAGTATAGCTCCCCCAAAGCTAGTCGCAATAGCTTTGGGTGTCCACTAGGGCAACTCTTTCACCACTCCGGTGAGGTGAGTTCCAAACCTTTCACAGACAAGGTGACCTTCCACAAACACCTTTGGACAGGTCGCACCTTCACTGCCTCCAAGCCATCTAGAATCACTAAGATCTAAGAGTAATAGACTATATACTAGACCTATCTCTTGGTTCACTCAGCACACCACAACTAGACTTAGCTTGGAGCTAAACACTTAGAAAGTGTTAAGAATTTTGGTTAACAGGTGAAGCTCAGTCTCCTTGGTGGAATGAAAGCTCTAAGGATGCTAGAATGTCAAGGAGATAAAAAAAGATATATGGTAGATGGTTTAGGAAATGCTTATATAGGTATTTGGACAGGAAATAGCCGTTACACCTACTACTGTGACCGTTGTAACGTGTCAGTGTCAAAATTCAACTTAACACATTTGCCACGGACTTAGCAAAATAGTCTAGCGACGCTGATCCTATGTACCCCAGACTAATTTTGACTATTTACGCCAGACTGGAAAATTTGGTCCGTCGTAGATAGGATGTTAGGATGATTTTGGTTCGGCGAAGGAATGAGAGTTTAACATGTGCGCCAGACCAAAATATTTGGTCCGTCGTAGAAGGGTTCACAAGAGTCAAGAGCAACGGACATTTTGACTTAAAAGTTTAACCAAGAGATCTGTTTTAGCGCCGGACTGAATTTTGTGAAGGCGGAATTTGGTCCGGCGTAGATGGTGTGCGTTCGGTTTGCTCAAGACAAAGGAAACTTTTACCATGGACTTAAAAGAATATGGTCCGGCGAGGATAATAAGTATTTGATCATGTATACCAGACCAAGGATTATTTGGTCCGTAGCACATAGATTTCAATAAAGACTTTCAGCAACGGACCTTTTGAATAACACAAGAGCTTTACTGAGAGAGAGAGAGGCTTTTGCGTCGGACTAAACTTTGTGAAAGCAGAATTTGGTCTGGTGTAAATAGTGTGCACTCGGTTAGAAGTTTCTTCAAGGAACTTTCACTACGGACTGAAAAGAATTTGGTCCGTCGTGAATGAAAAGAGCTCGGTTAGAGTCTTTTATTAAGAGAATTTTTGGCGTCGGACTAACAAAGACTTTGGTCCGGCGAAGATGAGTTTTGGCTAAGGTTGTGTTGGACTAAAAGGAGCAGACAGTGAAGTTTAGTTTGAGGAAATACTTAGATTTAGAGAAAAGAAAGGTTTTTGATCCAAGGAAAGAATGACTAAGGAATTTAACTCAAAGCAGTCTAATTTGTCTTAGCCTTGTGAACCAATTTACTGACTTGTGCACAATCCTTCTTTATAGTACGGCCAAACTAAAATAACCCTAACTACTTAGCTTGAATCATCTCCTAAACCAAAAACTAGTAACAAGAAACTTTAACCTTGTCATTTCAGTAGACCTTTTGATGTTCTAACCAATATTCTTCAAGACTTAGAGATTATTGACTTATTCATCAACACCAAAACCATATAATTAATTATGATAAAAGTATTGAGAGGGCCTAGATGCTATCAGATATGTCGTGAAGAAAGTTTAGATTGCATTGGAATTATGTATATCCTATCAGATTTTACACCCTTTATTTGACAGTCGCCGCCATCCTAGCAGTGTCCCGTCGCCGCCCGTGCAATGCCACACTACTCGCTCCTACCGTGCAGCCACCTGCCAGTGTTGCTACCCCATCGATGAAGTTGAGCCGCTGCCCCACACCGCCATCCATCTACCATCTCAGGTGAGCGCCCGGGGCTGTGCCAACATTTGACGGGGACATGCCACTCCATGTTGTGTTGTGCTGGCCTTGCACCGAAGCGCACCCTCACAAGCCATAACGAGCCAAGTGCATGACAGCCGCTATCCCTTGTTGTTTCTCTATGTTCCTTATCAAACCACATGTCTAATCTGAAATCCGTTCTTATCACACGGTGTAGGATGTATTAAGGATCTTGGAGGACGTGGTGTGAGAGTTTTGAGAAGCGTGGAGGAGTGAAGAATGCGTGGGGATCATGGAAGGTTAGCATTTTCAATGTTTTCGGAAAATCAACTGGATGCAGGTATAAACCATAAATTGGCCTTGGTTGATATTAGCATTTTAGTGGAGCGATGTGATGGTTGTTTTGTTAGTAGATATGGCACTTGAAGAGCACTGGGATAGATTTCGGTTGAGATCATAATTCATTCAATAGTGGTTTTTGTCTTCGGGTTGAGTTTTAGGGTATCTATGACCAATTTTATGGCATATGAAAGTTGTAAAAAAATGTATATTACTGTCTAAACTTTCATTATAGCAAAAGAACATAAATTTTGTTAAGCGGTTTGAAATTTGTGGTGTTTAGAAGCTTTCATGGTAATCTACTGATTAGGGCTAATTAATGGCCGAATTAAATTACATCCATAACTAGAGAAAGCTATATAATTTGACATAGATTTAAGAGATGCTACGATTTACTATATTTGGAGTTGTATAAAAGTAGTTATGAAATTGTGAAGTCTTTTGTCCAATAAAACAACAGATCGGTTTTTGGGGCTAAAAACGAGGGGGTTAAATGAATTAATTGGAAAATATGGATAACTAAAAATTTAGTGGTAATCTTTTGTAATTATTAGAAAACATGTGGTTTTCTATGTTTGGACTCTTAAGTTAGGAGTTATGTTCTCCTGACCGCTGGAACATGAAAGTGTAAACTATCCGACAAGTGAGAAAATTAAGCCCAAGGATATGTATAGAAGCGATGTTGCTATGTTTGATGTATGTATTGTGATGGTATGTTTAAGATAGGATTACCTACTATAGGAGGTGTGACTATATGTTTGGCTTTAACTGTACATCATTCCATTTCTTGCGGGTTAAGAAGCAAGTGTATGATATAATGATAACATGGATGTTTAAGTCTTATTGCTCTTATTGACAACTTTCTATCATGATGCTTTATATGATTTTTTTGTTTATTATGAAAAATGATATGTTATGATGATGAGAATAATAGAGATGATGGAACATATCAATAACTTATGTCATTTGCATATGTGCATTCATGATAGAAGAGGTGACCTGTGTGGGCCTTTACGACCTACTTAGTGTAGGCATGAAAGACCTATTTCGGAAGGCATCTCCACAGGATGAAGTGTATGAGAAGGTGTGACATTGGCTAGTGTGTACTCAGCAATACCGGTATACACTACATGATGAGTATATTGATATGTAGACATATTTGCATTGCATCGCTAAGATGCTAATGATGAATGATGTCTAATGGGATGAATGTGATAAGTGATTATATTATTGAGTCGTGGACTTACCCAAATATGATTAATAAGATGAATGTGATAAATGGATATATTATTATTTTATTATGTACTTACTAAGTTGTGGGCTTACCCTTGTTTATTTTAATGTTTTATGTGATCATTGAAGGCGACATGTATAGGATGGGAGTACCGTCATTTTGTTATTATCACATCATTTTCATAATTATTTAGTTTTAGTGTTCAGTTATGAATAAGATAGTGATTAACTATATTTAGATTATGGTATCACATAGTTGTAATAATGGACATGTAAACTTAATCGATTGTCTTTGTTAAATTAAGAGGTGTGGTTGTTTATCTGTTATATACTTAATGTTATTTATTATCATCGCCAAAAGATAAAGGTTGCTCCCGGACGCATGTGTCTTGGCTTACCCAAGTGCAAAGACATGGTGTGCTTGGGCATGTGGTTCTAAGATTTATTTTTGTTTATATGATTATACAAATTATTGTTATTGATGGGTTAGTAGTAGTGATAATTGTTTAGATTGTTTGCTATAATTATGGTAAAAGTAAGTAAAAATATAAATGATGGTAATATCTTGAGCACGTGTTATATTGGGGTGTTATATCCTCCTCCATCATCATCCCCACCACTCCAACCGCCACCACCACCCCTCACATCAACCACCAACACTGGCAACAACCTCACCATCCCTTCATCCCCAGCCATCATTGTCCTAATCCTGCTCAACCTAATATTCCATTGCTCTGATGCTGTGTCTCCCGCTATTGTCACCCATCGTGATCCCATGGTCAGCAGCATCTTTACTTCCCATTGTCATTGCCACCCACCACTGGGCCGCCTCCATCCACCCTAATTCTATAGTATGGGGGAAGTTCCCATCAGGCAACAATGGTTCTGCCTGACCCTACAAAAGCATGCATAAAGGTTCCTGGTGAAACCTCCTCAAATCGGGTGAACTCTAATCCTAACGTCAGTGAGTCCTCGCTAAAGATCTCACCACCAGAGTTAGAGAAGAAAAGTGATTTTTTCCTTTTCTGTCTGAATTTCTTCTTTGTCCTTTTCTGTCTGAATTTCTTCTTTGTCTAAATTATTTGATATGGATAGAGATTGCCTAAAATCTTCGGTCAATTGCTACGAGCCAGCACGCCACTCATGAGTAGACTAGGAAGGTGTTGGTGCCAAAAAATATGATGAAGGATTGATCAGCTCAAACACATGCAAACATCGAGTTTTATTTTAGTCTGAAGCGTGCCAGCCTATTTGATTCTACAATCGACAAGATAGATAAAAACAATGCTCAAAGCCGATTTAATGTAACAATCGGCAAGATAGATCTAAATAGCTTTTAGCTGATTAGATTTTAGGTAACTATAAATCTAAACAGCTCGTTATGGCTGATTAGATAATTTGGTAAAGGTCTAAACAAGGCGATGTGCAGCAGGATCAGAGAAAAACAACCTGATTGGTGTAATCAAAGATGATTAATAATCGGCGATGTGCAACTTTATTGATCATGAATGAATTGCAGTCTAAATTACAAGGGCTACTGATAGTTACAGAAAAAATAAATAAAAAGTAGATGCTAGTTGTTTGATTGATTGTTGTATATTTCTTTGGCTCGCTTCTATCCCCTTTATTATGTATAAGTTGATCTTATCCTTCTTCGATCCGTCACAAACCACATACCGTATCGGCCTTTATTTCTTGCAGACAATTCCATCTTTGAATCAATATCGGCTAGAATTCCAGCTTTAACTTAACTTTGCATTTTTGAACCGATATTGACCAAAAATACCAATTTCATCCTTAGCCTAACAAATTGGTTTCACTTTGCCAAATTCTGGTGCTATCATATGTCCTCTATTTTTGGGAGATAACATGTTATCTTCCAAAAATCTTTTGCGTTGGCTTAAACACGAATTTTCCACACCATTCTCACCGCTTTTATTGGTAACTTCTGCATTAACTGCGCCATAATATCTCAAGCCGTGTAGGTTTCCATCATAACTTCCCACGAATCGTCGGGAAAACTTCCCATCTTTTCACCATTTTCACCCACCTATAAATATGGGGGTTCATCCTCCTATCATTTTCACGCGCTCAAGTTCTCAAGTCTCCTCATAATCAATTTGTTTCTTCATTTCCTTCAAGACTTGCATCATCTCACCTTGTCGGCTTTATCTGCCTTCAGACTTTCATCGGCCTTGTCAAAATTTCTTGATCGGCTTAGAAGACATGGACCCTTAATAGGTATTTATCCCCATTCTTGATAGTATGATCAATACTATTTAGGTCCAATAGGTAATCTTGACCCGTCGGTCGTCATAGAACAAAAAATTCCTCGCCTCCCATTATCGGCTCCTGAGTATATAATATAGAAGGGTGGAACAAAAGTTATAGAGCTTGTCCGATAGCACTAAAGGGCCAAAGGGACTGGTACAGTCGGCTAGTAGCAGTAAAATTGCCTTAATGGGAATAGATGGGCATAGCGGAGTGTCTTCTACTTTCTTTAGCCGACCTAGAGGCCAATGAACTCTTAGTAGCCACGACTTATTATTTTTGGTCAGACACTTTCAATGCTTTCATGTTTAGCTGAGGTCCCATTGGCCCAACTCTTTTGGATGTAGCTCAGCTTTACTGCCTAAGGCTAGATAGGTACCAAGTATCGACTTTTAGTGCCAATCCTCAACATAAACTTATTCGCACCAAGGGAGAAGACTGGAACAAATATATCAGCAATAACAAAGGAACCGACCCAGTGTCTGATAAGGAGCACGTAGCTTTTCTAAATCTATGGCTTGACCGATTTCTATTGTGAAGTATCACTTGGGCCGACACAAGTACATCAAGTTGTAGCAGAGCAACTGGTCAAGAGCCATCAGCTAGCTTTTGAAAAAATGTTCCTTAGGGGCCGTTTACCAGATGATGCACATTATGCACAGTCGTCTTTACATTGCAATGGGAGCACATACAGTCAGTAATGTGGGAGGCCCATTGTAGTTTATTCGGACTTGGCTCCACTGCATATTCAGCCGACCATTCCAACTCAACCGAGAAGACGCCTTTTCCTTATGAAGAGACACCAGAAGGCCAAGATAACGAATATAGAAATAGTTGATTCTTTAGTGAGAGATTTATTCTTTGTTCTGGCAATGAGGCAAAGATTACCCCTATCGGCTCAAGAAAATATTTAGCCTTTTTTCTCTAGCTTGATAATGAAGACTTCAGCCAACGTGATTTCTTTAGTTACAAGGAGGCCGATGACTAACCATGCCCCCTCATTTCTTCATTTATCACCTGATAGCAATAGCATGTTTGAAGATATTCTCAACTTATGTAAAATCTTCATTTCCCCAAGTATATTATCTATTGGCTTGAATACCATAAATTGGACCTATCAGCCATCTTATGAATTCTATCACTCATTAGTGTATGCTAGATAGCTTAGATTTGGGCAAGTTCCCTCAAGTTTTCAATTGTTTGATCGGCTTCAACCATGGGAGAATGTTCGTAGTGCCTTGGGAGCTAGCATTGCCTTACACTTGACCGATGACCTCCAACTTCAAAACTTTCCATATTTCTTCCTACATAATCAGAGGGTAGGAAGCTTCACTTCTTGATGATTATCTATCTCTATGGTTTTATGTTTTACAGAAAGGACTACATCGACAGTCATCTCCAAATTCTTTCCAAACCTTCCTAAAGAGTCGACAGTAATGACTAACTCTTCTAGCAATAGTTCAAGTTCTAGCAATGATGCTAGTTTGTCAGACTATCTAACACAAGCCTTGTAGATATTACTGGCAAGGTATCAACTAAAATAGGTTTTTTCCTTCAAAATAACTTAAATGCCCTTGAACTTCATTAATTATTTATCCTTCTTATTTCACATGCCAAGGCTGTAGGGACGAGACTTGTAGGCGACTCATCAGGTGCTAGCCATCCTGCCAAGAAATCTCACCCTACTGTCAGAACATCCCTCACTAGTTACTCATCAGGCACTCTAGGAGCTCAATCCCACTCCTTGTCTAATTTAAAGAAGCAACAACCCAGTAAGTCTTAGGGCATCAGCTTTATTCCATATTGTTTCTATTTTTGTTGACTAACTCTTTTAGCCAATCATTCAATAGAGAAGATACATGGCTGACCCAATAAGAAGGTCGTGGCTAGTAGGAAAATCCCTATGAACAATCGGCCGAGAGCTCACCCCCTACTTTAGGCATAGGCCAGGTAAAATCTTCTTTCAAAACCGATTTGAAATGCAATTTTAACCTTACTGAATAAGTCTTGAAATTTCTTATAGCCTTCACTTTCTTCACAAAAATCCATGGTTGATATCTTAGCCAATCTCCCCATAGAAACTAACCTCCCTCCTCCATCACAGCCCTCAAGCCAAAATCCCCCAAGGTGCACCAAGTGTTGTTGTCGCTCCTACTGTTGCTAAAGAGCCATCCGCCAAGCCGATAGAGTCCTTAAGCAATGTGCTAGGATTCAATTGGTTAGATTTGGAGGACGTAGTGGACCTGGATGTAGACAGCTTCCAAGAGGAAGTCCAAAAGATCTTGGCCGTTTCGAAAGATGTGTCAGCCAAAGTGACATCGACTCTAGGCATACAACAGAGGTTAAATAATTTTTTTTCAATTTAATCCAAACTCCGTCGACCAACCTCCTAGAGAATGCTCAGCCTCTCAGGAATGCCATGGTGGCTATACAAGCCAACCTACCTGAAGAAGCCATGGTTGCATTATTGAATGTATGCCATCATGATGAAAGAAAAGAGGCAGTGCAATCGTCTAAGATTAGGCTTGGGTGTCGAGCAGCGTAGCATGAGGACCAAAAGCATCTTAACAAGCTGGTGGCTAACACCAAAGCGCTTAAGATCCAAATTTTTTTGCAAAATCAGATACCTGGAATTTGTTAGGATATGGTATCCAATCTATGTAGTCAGGATACGACTTCTGATAGCCTGTAGCCTTTCCTTTAGGTTGTATGCCAAATTGGTCTCGTAGTACGACAGATATCTGGTTGGCCTAATCGACTGTCTAAGCTAATTGTAATTAAGGAACATGCCAATTATGATTGTAATTGGTATGCTACCCTCCTCCCCCGAGCGTCAGCTCAGGTTGATATGGTATAGGTGGGTGTTGTGGGTTATATGGGCATTCATAGCCAATGTTAGATCTTTTGGTCATCGGCTCGGCAGCGGGACAAAAGGCTCCAAGTACGTCACAACCCTATATGGGGTTGGATTACTTTGTGGGATCAACTCATGGTATTGTGGACATACCCAAGGCTCCGTCGGCTATGGAGCCAATTGTGGAAAAATGTAAAATGGGACCGACGATGGGAAACCAGCTTGAGAATCCAACTTAGCACTGTCAATATGCGTGTAGTAATGTGGGATTGCGCTTGCACTCAGATCCCATGGAAAAATCATGGTCGGTAGGATCAGCATTAGAGTCGGAGTTGGAACCGACGGCCTGGGAGTGGCATCTGGACTATAACTCTGTATATTTGCCGATACGAAATAGACCAGAAAATTTGGCAAAGCTTACATCAGATTTAGCAAATTTGCAACCGATGCCAACTCCTAAGCAACGGTTTTAACACTATTAACTATCATCGGCTTAAGAATTATTACCAAAGTCGATGACTGGTTGATCAAAGCATGATGTACTAATTGATTGATTGATTGATTGTAGCAAATAATTCAACTTGTGCATGCATATATTGGCTTACTGATGCACGAGCTGTTTCTGAGTTGCCAAAGGGATTGACGGTCGGCAGCACGGTCTTCTAACTAACACCACATTGAGTATTTTGATAATAATTTAACATCATCTTCTCAAGTACAACCTTTCGCTCCTCGATCTCCTTGCACTATTCTAGTATAAAATCGACCATTGTTGGGACAATTATAGCATCGATGTTGATGTCAAACGGCATAATTGACTTGCTGGAAGAAGACATCGTGTCCCACAGGGTGCGCCAAAAGTGTGCTTGCGCCGAAAAATATTATGAATGATTGATCAGCTCAAACACATGCAAACGTCGGGTTTAATTTTGGTCTAAAGTGTGCTAGCCGATTTGATCCTGCAATCGGTAAGATATATCAAAAACGATACACAAAGCTGATTTAATGTAACAATCAGTAAGATAGATCTAAATAGCTTTTTAGCCGATTATATTGTAGGTATCTAAATAGCCTGTTATGGCTGATTAGATAATTTGGTAAACGCCCAAAAAGGCGATGCGCAGCAGGATTAGAGAAAAACAAAGCAGTTTGCGTAATCGAAGATGATTGATAATCTGCAATGCGCAACTTTGTTGATTAAGAACGAATTACAGTCTAAATTACAAGGAAGAACGAATTACAGTCTAAATTACAAGGGCTACCTCTAATTACAAGAAAATTAGATAAAAAGTAAATACGAGTTGTTTGATTGATTGTTGTATATTTCTTCGGCTCGTCTCTGTCCCCTTTTATAATGTATAGATTGATCGCATCCTTCTCCGATCCGTCACAAACCACGAACCATATCGCCCTTTATTTCTTGCAGGCAATTCCATCTTTAAATCAATATCGGCTAGAATTCCAACTTTAACTTAACTGGACGGAGCCAAATGCAAAAATGCTCAGCTATCTGGATCGCATCAAGGCCAATGTTTTACCCGGGTTGGGCTGCGCTGCTTAACAAGAGGGGTGGGCATTTTTAGACCGAATTACCGAACATAACCGATTTTTTTGATTTTCGGTTTTCAGTTTGGTTTTTATTTTGGTATAATTCGGTTTTCGGTA
Organism: Guadua angustifolia; assembly: GCA_036346375.1. Lineage (NCBI taxonomy): Eukaryota > Viridiplantae > Streptophyta > Magnoliopsida > Poales > Poaceae > Guadua > Guadua angustifolia. The sequence continues at coordinate 22,114,934 of CM070508.1, forward strand.
TTCGGTCTGGTTTTTTGCTTTTAGAGACCGAAATAACTGAATGGCTCATATACAATACCACCTTTATAATGTTCTTCGTGAAGCCACCAAATAATTCTCATATTCTAAATCTATGCATATGTGTGGTATATTCATATGTTCTACTATGATTATACTATAATAATCTATAAATATTATGTAGGTTTATCTCAACTCTATGTTGCGATATGAGGAGGACCAAACCTAATCTACCTAGTATTTATTCATATTTTGGTTAGCCAAAAACTTGAATTAACCGAACCAAAATATTTCAGTTAATTCAGTTTAGTTTTTCATTTTGATCCGAGAAATTCAGTAGCCAGTTTCTAAAAACCGAATTATTTTAAAACCGAAAAAACCGAACCGATTAGCTCGAAAAAACCAAATGCCCACCACTACTTAACGATGCATCAAGGCCATTTTTTTTTGTCAAAAGCAACATATTTTTGTTCATTGCAAGAGAAGCCCGCATTTTTCTAGAAGGTTATAAATTTGATCTTATTTCGAATATAATTATAAAAATAACTCCCTCGCAGAAGTACGAGCAGATAACACCGTGCTTTTGTACTGTGATTGGAGGTACCGCGCAGAACATGCTCGGAAGGAGCAACCTACGGAGGTAGCATTAATAAAGGCATTTAATTAGGCAAAGTCATTAATCAAGCATCAATCAAGTGATTAATTAACTAAAGTGAATACTTAATGCCATGTTCCTGCCGAGCAATAGTACCTCGGTAGAAACCTTTCCGCCTCTTCCATGGCTAGGGAAAGAATTTTTTTTACAAATTTATTTAGAATAGGATCATTTTTTAAAAAGAAAAAAGTTTACCATGAGGCCTAGAAAAGTGACTTTTCGGTGCAGACTTGTGCATGATCCAATTGGTGGCGGGACTAGGGAGTATGTTCGCTCCCATCATCCAGACCTGTGTAATTTCTAGCGCACGTAGTCAGGCGCACGCGTGTGCTGGCGCGAGACGTGAGTCCTCTCTTACACGTAAAAAGATATAATCTGTTGATCGACAGTCTATGGAGTATTCAATTATCGGATTACCCCAGCAGACCGGGCCAAATCGTACAAACGGGCTCGATTGGCGCAGTGTCATGAATCGAGCGTGAAGTAATGATCGCTCTCTCTTTTCATAACGAGTGTATTTGAGAAAGTCTCGTTGGATGCACACACATACGAACAAAATGGGCAGAAGTATGTCTGTACTCATAGTGGAGCCAGCTAACGTTTTGTCAGGTAGCTGAAAGGAAGAGGGCAAAACGAGCAAGGAAACAAAAGAGAGACGCCAGCTAGGCGTCGATCAGTCGGTGATCTACTCAACTATCCGATCCGTCCGCTTGTCCCGTCTATCATGGAGCCTGCTTTATGACTTTTAGGGTCTGTTTGTTTCAGATTTTGATTCTGGATTCTGACTTCAAAAGCAGAATAAAAAACAAACAGCTGGATTTTAGAATCAGATTCTCACAATCTAACCCATCTCTATACATTATAATCCACAATCCGGTTTTAACCTGCTTCTGTAGATTCCGAGGAATACAGATATGAGAATACCACTGAACTTTGAAGTAAATTACCCACCAATGCCATTAGGATTCCTAGCTAAGTGCATGTTGGGCATCAGTCACGAACCAAACCTGCTTCAATTCGATCATGCAAAAGCAAACGGTTTCTTCCTTTTCTTTGGGGACAACGGGCTTCCAAATATCGATGATAATCGAGCGAAAGTAGAGATTTTCACATGTATTGAGGTGGTTCTAGATTAAAAATCGATCGGTAAACGAGTCAAGTTTAAATTCAAATTAAAAATTCAAAAAATTTAGAGAAATTTATCAAAAGGTCTTAAAAAATTTTGAAAATTTTTATGTGAGGTCCTAAAGTAATGCTAAAGATTCTGTAAAATTTTTATATCATTTCTGGAACTGTGTATTTTTAAAAATTCTGAGAGTGCTACTGTCTTTATATATAATTTTCGGTTTTTGATTTTCTAGGGGCACTAAATGAAGTATAATATTTCTAATTTTTTTTAACTTTCTGAGGAAATTATAATGATTATTCAAAATTTTAATATGATTATCATATATGTCCATTTTGTTAAAATTCTGATAGTGCTATTGTCAGAATATATGCTTTTCAATTTTTTATTTTATAGGGGCAGTAAATGAAGTCTAATATTTCTAAAAAAATTTACTACATGATCATTGATCACAATTTATGATTAAATTAAAATTATAGAGCATTATCAAGCATATAACTTTTTATAAAAATCGATGTTGTTTATATTCCTTTTCATTAATTGTTGTTTTCAATTTTTAGAAGCACTAAATGAATCAAAAATTGTTAAAAATTTTTTGAGGTGTTTTATAGGTTAATTGGGATCTATTATGATTATATGAAATTTTTACAATTTATTATATTTTTTAAATTTTTGAGTGTGCAAAAAATGAATAAAATCACTTCAAATTTTATAAAATTGCTCAAAAATCAAAAATAAAAAATTGCTAGAAAAATAGGTAAAAATCGTTCAAAAATCGATAAAATTGGTCAATTTTTGATTTTTTTTATGAAGTTTGACCATCAATTTTAAAATATTTGACTTTGAACTCATTCAATTTCTACTGATTTTCAAGCCAGTTTTTTTCTTTTATTTTTGAAAAACGCTGTTTACTTAAAAATCGTGATAATGGTGTGGTGGTACTACTAGATGTATTGTTTCCCTTCCCGGGCGGTATATTTACTCCTCCCTGGAGACAAGGAAATCATTGGCCATTATTAATTGAGGGAGAAGCCATCATTGGTTGCTAGGGATCCACTGCCCATCGCCGTAGTATTGTATCGTAAGGGCGTGTGTAATGGTACTAGCTATAAAAAATATTCATATCATCTATAGATAGCATATAGATAATCTCTTCAATAGATTAGTTATAGCATTGTCTATAAAATTAAATATTGGCCCACATGTAATAGATAATAAGTGCCTTGGAATCAGTTATAGTCTGACTATACATTAATAGCTGGTCTATATCTCTCTCCTCATTTTCTCTCTTCCACCTAAGTAAAATGTTGAGATGGCATCCTTATAACTATTCTGAAGTGGCACCATTGCACATGTCCTAACAGGAATCATACCGCAGAAAGCACTCCCAATGTTCTATCTGGCTGGTTTAGGATGATGTAGAGGAAAATTAAAGAAGAAAGAGATCAAAGTTTTTTTTAATAGGCACAAAATTCAAACCTGAAAAACATTAGTGGGCTAGTTGTAGGGGTGAAAATGGACGCGGGTGTCCGCGAGTCCGCTTAAATTAATCCGCCAAAAAATATTATGTGGACACCCGCATCTCATTTGATGAATTAAGCGGCTCAAACTGCAGCCCGCGAAGCCCACATCACATCCGCCAACAGCCCGCATGCTCTTCACTCACCTCTCACGCGAAGCCGCAAAGTGCTCCCTCTGCCCTTGTCTCGCCACCGCCTCTCCCAAGTCTCCTCATCTGTTTCAACGATGCTTGTGCTACTAGCTAGGATCAGCGTGATGCACTACTAACTAGGATCGCCAAGATGCGGAAGAAATGGAAGTGGCGGCTGTTAGAAATCTTCACGACCATCGCTTGAATTCCGCTCGAATCTAAAAACAAGACTTCCGATTTGTCGGATCGCAACTCGAGTTGTCGAGTTCGCTTCTTGAAGTCGAAAACTCCCGTCTGTTGAGAAGTCGGAGGTCTCCTCTGCACAATAGTTGTTCGCTACCAAGATTAAACTTATACCACCAACCTTCACCAAAACAAAGACGACAACAAGTTTTTAGGCAAAACACAGAACCACGAAGTCTCTGAATTTTGAGCTGCGAATTGCAGCATTTTTGGTTTTCTCTATTGCTTATAAAGTAAATCTGAATCATATTCATGAAGGTAATCCGGCCTCCTTGAACTTGACAGACTCAACAAACTCATCAGAGCTTCAATCGAGAATTAACAACTATTTCCCATCTGACACAGAAACAACCTGAACTTCACAGACTTAGACTCTGCAAACCGTTACCCATACAACTAGATAACGCAGAGTCTAGCCTTGATACAGAACAACAACCAAAACAGAAAATTTGGCTCTCAACGACTAAATCTTTAAACTGACATGCACAAGATTATTTTGCAACAGCGGCTATGCGTGGTGGTGTGATTATTTTGCCAGTGCAAGCAAGAGAGTTTCGTGGGCTTTGTGAGTGCCGCGTTGCCCACATAATAGTTTTGTGGGTTACAACATATATAGACCCACATAAGTGCTCGCAGCTAGGCGGGCAAAACGCAATCAGCCAGGGGCGGACCCAGGATAAAATATGAGTGGGGGCACCCTATATGAGAATCCATACATAGATAGTCAAAAATATTTATGCTTTTCAAATATGACTATATATATACTCACATAGAAGCAAAATTAGTTGATTTCCTCATAAAAGAATAGATGACTGGGGGCCCAAACATTTGATTCAGTGGAGGCCTACTTCTAAATAGCATTAGACGTGTAAGTACCATAAGAAATTGACTGGGGGCCAAGGCCCCCGCTTAGCCCTATGTGCGTCCGCCCCTGCAATCAGCATACAAGACGTCCCACTTGCATCCTGAGCTAGTTGTATCTTCACCATGCGGCAGCGTCGCCCAAGCTCCTGCGTGCCACCATCTTGGTCTCCACGCCGAACCACCGGGCATGAGCCTGGGTGCCGGACGCCACACCACCATAGCCGCCTCGCCGCTGTCGCTGTGGCCACCTCCCCTTTGTCACCTGCTAGATTCAAGCCAGATTTCACCAGATCTGACGGCAAACTCGAGCGCTCAGCCTTCAGGTTAATTATTTTATACGAAACGAGGATAAAAATATAAGAGTGTAAGTGGGATACTATAGGCCTGTTTGGTAGAGCTCCAGATCCTAGTTTCACTTGAGATCTGAAACTTATAGGCTAAAATAAAGTGAATTAAGTTTATATTTTTGGTCTAAAATGTAAACAAGATGATCCATCTAAACACTTTTAATGTACTTACAGCTTTAGATCCACGGATCTAGTGGAGCTGGAGCCCTACCAAATGCACCCTATGTATATGTGAGTTCACCTCATATGTGGGCTGGACATTGAATGAATTTTAGGCTAGAGTGTTACAGATGGTATCAGAGTATCAACCATTACTTCTCAGGCACATGTGGGACACCATACGGTATGTCATATGTGATGGCACTAGACGCATAGAAGTGTACCAAGAGATAGTTCTAGGTATGTGCCATGTATAAGGTGTGTTGTCAAGGGCATTAGCCCTTAAGGGGGTGAATGTAAGCCTATTAATATAAAGGCTCATATGCCTATGTGGAGCAGTGGTGAGATTTGTGCTACATTGGTTGTCTAAGATGAGTTGTAGTATTATATAATATATATTGGGTCTAAACATAGCATCTTCGGGTTAACCTTTTACGCAAACGAGTACGAAAGCATAAGCAGGGTGCTATATATATGAGTTATCCAGAGTGTTATAGACGATGTTAGCGAAAATGGCTAGCTCAAGCCAAAATAAGTATTGCACTAGCTTTAGTATCTCACCATAAGTGTGGCAATAAGGCTGGCGATGGTAGAGAGATCAAGGTGACCGAGTGATGGAGAACAGGAGTAGTGGCGACTATATCACGATGACGAAACTCCTCGGAGGGGAATTGTAACATCCCAATTTTTGAGTTTTTAATTATTAAATATTATTTTATTGCAATTTATGAATTTTTTGAATTTTCTGGATTTAATTGGATTTTCTGGGATTTATTGGAATTATTTTGAATTTATATATATTGCCTTTTGTTAAGAAATAATTATAAAAAGAGAAGTTTAAAATAAAGTTTTGCCAAAAATATTTTATTTAAATCCAGAATGTCTCAAAATATTTTTGAGATTTTTCTTGGAATTTTTCTGATAATTTTACTACCCTAAATAAATCAATTTATTTTCCGGATTATTTTAAATAGAAAACCCGAAAATCTCCATGAACAGATTAGGCGGCCCATTATTTGTGTGGACCGGCGCTGAATCGGGAGGGGTAATATCGACCGTTGGATCGGGATCCAAGGGCCACAAACACGCCACGTCATTTATGAAACCCTAATCGCTAGCAGCCGTTAGATCTTCATCCTATGGCCTTCATCAAACAATACCGGTTCGGGGTTTCCATCTTATCCGGACCGTTCGATCACGATCGGAGGGCGGTAGGTCATCATGTCCGAGTCGAATACCAGCGCCGCCGTCTCCGAGTCCAACTCCCCGCCACCGTCGGACTTTCCTCATTTTGCACGCTGTCACCGGATATATAAGGACCCAAGTCTCCTCCCGAGGTTCATCAGAAGCCACCGCGCCGTTTCCCTGTTGCGCCGCCGCCGGAGGGTCATTAAGGAGCTCGCGCACGCTCGCCGGAGTTCTCGAAGAGTTTTCGCCGTGCTCCGCCGTCGATGAGACCTCCATCCGCCGCACCGGTACCAGCAACGGGTTCCCCGTGTCACGCCGCACCCGAACCACCGTCCCTCTGTCACCGGAGCACGCCGGAGCGTCGCTGGGCGTGTCGTCGTCCCCAAGTCCGGCGCATCTTCACTGCCGCGTCCTCACCGTCGAACTCGAGTACTGCTAGCCGTCCGATCGCCATCGAAGCGCCGGAAACCATCCACGTCGCCTAGGAAATAGTGGATCCCACGGGTAAGTTCAACCGTCGGATTGAAATCGGAGGGTTAGAAGTCGTCCACGTCATTTAAGTGAACAGTAAATGGCTCGGGTAAGTAGTAGCCGTTAGATTAGAATCCAGCGGTGGATATTGAGCCACGTGGTAGATTTAACCGGAGCCGTTAGATTGATATTCAAGGGTCTAGATTTTGCCACGTCGCATCCGTACAGTCGGGAAGGAAAATTTCATATTTTTCTTTATAAAAATAATTCGATAAATTCGGATTTTATGATTTTAAGGATATTTCAGGATTTTAAAACTTCAAAGTGCTATAACTTTTGTATACGAACTCCGATTGAGGTGATTCAAATTCCTAAAAATTTGTAAAATTTAGATATTTCTAATGATGGTTTTTATTTAAATTTTTGAGTTCATTTGTTCTTTGGTTTTGGTATTTATTTGCTATTTCTTCTCGATTCGCGTAGACGTTGAGTTGAGCGAGGTTTCGGAGGAGGAATTATCATTTCAAGAGCAATCTTCAGAGCAATATCAGGAGCTTAAGCAAGGCAAGTTGTGCTTTGATCATGTTGCACCCATGTTTGCAAAATTGCTATTTTGATTTACTTTATTGCATGATATTTTATGAGTACAAATGATTTCAACTTAACTTTGGGATTAGTTAATGTACCCTTTTGAATTATACCCTACCTTATTATTCGTATGCCATAATCCACTTGTCACCTTAGGTTAGTTCATTATAGTTGATTAATATTGAAATCAACATGGATGGTTAGAACGGAATATTGAAATCATACACTAGTTATATTCAATAAATAAAGTCTTATTATTCTTATCGTTGTGTATGATATGATGCTTACCGATGTTAAGCTGTATGCATTAGCGATTGATCCTGGGACTAGTGCGGTAAAACACAGTGGATTCGAATTGGTGAATTCGGGTCCTTACAAAGGTGGTATCAGAGCATACTGACTGTAGGACTTGGCCCTAGATGGTAGAGTGTCCAAAAAATTATTTTCTAAAGGAAAACCTAAAACGGATTAAAATAACACTCTTGACTCATTTTATTCTCTACTCCTTACCTTTGCTGAAATCTACCTTAAATTTTTTGGAATGGCCATTGAAGATGGAAGACTTATCTAATTTTCTTTTAATTAGATGAGGAGGACACAGTCATACGTAGAGTGCGAGGGAGGCTACACAACAGAGCTCTGGAGGTTACTCCAAGTTTTGGGAGGTTTCGCCAAACCAACATATCAGGGCCGAGATTGGATCGTCAATGGAGCCACGAGAGGAATGGTGTGCAAGCTGTTAATTTACGCCAGAAATGGTGAGGGAGCAAGCCAACCTATCAGCATCACGGTGAGAAGAGCCACTTGGGAGATCGGTATCCAGGAGGCATCACGACTCGCTCTACGGAGGATCTGCTATGACTACTACCATGAGCTGGAAGACACGGTGTTCAGACTCCACCTCATGGTTCAAGATTCATGGCGTTCATACGTCACACGAAGGGAGGATGCTACTACAGTACACTTAGCACGATTTACAGCCGTTCAAGAAGCTCATGTCCACGACACTGACACGGAATTAAGGACGGTCTACGAAGCGCTTAGAGTTGTGGAGAAGGAACTACGTGAGACCTGAGTAGCTTACGAGAAGAGAATCATGGATCTCGAGGAGGCGTTACAAGAAAAAGACCGTGCTACATCGACATCGTCAGAAGAGGCAGAATCGAAGAGGATGAAATGTGGGTCTGAGGAGCAACCTGCTGAAGAACGTTGGGATCGATTCGTACCAGCACCAGCCCATCTGCCAGTATACCCACCGGGAAGTTCTCGTGGAGGATGGCTCGAGGAGTGAGAGTCTTAGTTTAAGTTGAGACTCAAGTATTGAGTCGCGTCAACTAGAATAGTCTTACCCAAATGTAATAGACGTTAAGGTTGAGTGTTTAGTTTGAATTTTAAATGTGTGCTGAGTGTGCAGTATGCGTTGCAAAGCTTTTAGACTTTTGTAAGCAACCATACCAAGTTAATTAATAAAGGATATAAAGTTTTGGGTTTAACCTATTCCCCCGCATCAGGAATTCTTAACATCTTATCTATGCTAATTCTATCTTTCCTAACCTAAAAACAAATCAAACAGATGGTGAACACTCACGATAACAATGGAGCTTCAGGAAGTGGCATTCGCCGGAATGATGAGCCCAATGATGGAACACCACTGCATCCAACACCACCAGTAGATGTGCAGAATTTGGGAGCTTTTATAGACGCGCAAACTCAACTTATGCAAACCATGATACAACAAATATAGAATATGACTAATCAAGCCGTAGGCAACACTAACATGCAACAAGGCAACACTGGGCCGCGTTCTCATTCTAAACTGTCAGATTTCATGAGAACCCGTCCTCCAACCTTCTCAGGCAATGCTAATCCTTTGGAAGCCGATGATTGGTTAAGGACCATTGAGAGAAAGTTGCACATCACACAAGGTGAGGGCAATGAGAAGGTGTTGTATGCTTCGCACTAGCTAGAAGGGACTGCCGCGGAATGGTGGGAGAACTATTGCGCAGCACATGAAGCACCCCAAGAGATTACTTGGGAGGAGTTTTCAGCTGCTTTCCATCAGTATCATGTACCAGAAGGAATGATGGATCTTAAGAAGGAAGAGTTTAGGGCTCTAAAGCAAGGAGGCCAGTCAGTGGCAGAATACTTGAACAAGTTTACGCAGTTAGCACGTTATGCGCCAGAAGATGTGGCCACAGATAAGGCTAGACAGTCTCGTTTCTTGAAGGGTGTAACTTTTGGATTACATGTGGGACTGATCACCCACAATTTCCCCGATTTTCAGGAGTTAGTCAATAAGGCTTTGATCCTTGAGGACAAGCGTAAAGAATTGGGCGAAGATCGTAAGCGCAGGATGGCTAGTCAGGCAGGGCGACCTAATCAACTTAGGTTAAGGATGACACTGCAACAGTTTGCCAGAATTCAACCCCAGTGGACCAACAAGACATCAGCACCGTCATCTCACCCCACCAATCAGAATTTCCAAACACCAGCACCAGGAAACAATGCCCCAGTAGGAAGTCAGCAGACCGCTGTCAAGAAATGTTTCTCTTGTAACGAACCAGGACATTTCGCCAACAAGTGTCCGAAGAAAGGAAATGTTACTCCAGTTCATTTCAACTTAGGAACTACCCCAGCTAAAGCCCCAGTGATAGGAAATAATCGAGTACCAGTGCAGTCAGGAGTATCGCCATATCACCGCAGAGGAAGCTCAAGGAGCAACAGGTGTTGTACTGGGTAAGTTTTTGGTTAACTCATTACGACTCTGATTTTATTTGATTACGGGCGCCACATTCATTCGTCTCTCGAAGTTTTGCAACGAAGAATGGATTTGCTGTTAAGAATCTTAAGTGTGTGCTTTTAGTTCAAGCCCCAGGATTTGTATTTCGATCTAGTCTTGGGTGTTTGGGGGTTAAGTTGCTTATGAATGGGATAGAGTTCCTAGCAAATCTCACCCTATTAGATACCCAAACCTTGGACGTTATTCTGGGAATGGATTGTTTGTCCAAGCATAATGCTGTTTTGGATTGTGGACAAAGGATGGTAACCCTAGAAAGCCCTGGTGGCAGGAAAGTGGAAGTGCGTGCTACCGTAGTTCATGATGGTCAGTTAATAGTTAACAGTGTGAAGGTTGCTAACCTAGAGGATGTACCAGTGGTTAGAGACTTCCCGGAAGTATTTCCTGAGGATTTACCTGGCATGCCGCCAGATCGCGATATTGAGTTTGTTATTGAGTTGGTACCGGGAACAGCACCAATAGCGAAGAGGCTATATAGGATGCCAACCGATGAGTTAGTAGAAATGAAGAAACAGATTGAGAAATTGCTCGAGAAAGGTTTTGTTCGACCTAGTTCTTCCCCGTGGGGAGCGCCAGTTTTATTCGTCAGGAAGAAAGATGGGAGTTTAAGGATGTGCATTGATTATCGTGCACTCAATGAAGTGAAGATTAAGAACAAATACCCTTTGCCTCGGATTGATGATTTGTTCGACCAGTTGAGAGGAGCAGGAGTTTTCTCCAAAATAGATCTACGATCAGGATATCATCAATTGAAGATTCGAGAAGAAGATATACCGAAGACAGCATTCTCTACCCGTTATGGACATTATGAGTTTACAGTCATGTCCTTTGGACTAACTAATGCCCCTGCATACTTCGTGAACATGATGAATAAAGTATTCATGGAGTATTTGGATAAATTTATGGTTGTCTTTATAGACGATATCCTTGTGTACTCTAAGTCAGAAGAAGAGCATGCAGAACATTTGAGGTTGGTTTTGGAGAAGTTGTGAGAGCAACAGTTGTATGCCAAATTTAGTAAATGTGACTTCTGGAAGAAGAAAGTAAAATTCCTTGGCCATGTGATAACCGCTAAAGGAGTGGCCGTGGACCCAAGTAAAGTGGAAGCTGTGATGAATTGGGAGCAGCCAAAGACAGTTACTCAGATTCGTAGTTTTCTAGGAATGGCAGGATATTACCGTCGATTCATAGAAGGATTCTCAACGATTGCGAGACCCCTTACACAACTATTGAAGAAAGAAAAGAAGTTTGCATGGACGCCAGAGTGCGAAAAGAGTTTTGAAGAGTTAAAGAAGCGATTAACATTTGCACCGGTGTTAGTATTGCCGGATGTGCAGTGTGACTTTGACATTTATTGTGATGCATCAAAGCAGGGACTTGGTTGCGTTTTAATGCAGAATGGCAAAGTTGTAGCCTACGCATCAAGGCAATTGAGGCCGCATGAAGGGAATTACCCAACGCATGATTTGGAGTTAGCTGCTGTAGTGCATGCTTTAAAGATATGGCGCCATTATCTCATGAGAAATAGATGTGAGATATATACGGATCATAAGAGCCTAAAGTACATATTTACCCAGTCAGACCTTAACATGAGACAGAGGAGATGGCTAGAACTAATTAAGGATTATAATGTCGGAATCCATTATCATCCTAGGAAAGCTAATGTGGTAGCTGATGCTTTGAGTCGTAAAGGCCACAGTGTAAATTCGTTAATAGTCAGCAATCAACCGGAGTTATGTGAGGAATTTCAGAAGTTGAGATTAGAGGTTGTGCCACAAGGATTTGTAGCCGCTTTAGAAGTAAAGCCAGCCCTTGAGGATCAAATTAAGGAAAAGCAAAGTGATGATGAGAAGATCAGTAGGATCAAGGCTAAGAAGGAAGAGGGTTTAGCTGAAGATTTCTCGATAGATGAGCAAGGAACCTTATGGTTTAAAGGTCGGATTTGTGTGCCAAATGAAAAGGAACTTAAGCAATTAATTCTTGAGGAAGCACACGATTCTAAGTATTCTATTCATCCTGGAAGTGCCAAGATGTACCAAGACCTTAAGAAGAAATTTTGGTGGCCGAGTATGAAGCGTGAAGTAGCTGAGCATGTTGCTTTATGCGATGTATGTCAGAGAGTAAAGGCGATGCATCAAAAGCCCGCAGGACTTTTGCAGCAGTTAAAGATTCCTGAATGGAAATGGGAGGAGATTGGTATGGATTTTATCACGGGGTTGCCCAAGACTCAAAGAGGTTATGATTCCATATGGGTCATCATTGATCGGTTAACCAAAGTTGCTCACTTTATTCCAGTGAAGACAACTTACTCAGGAGATCAATTGGCGGAATTATACATGTCAAGAAGTGTATGTCTGCATGGTGTGCCTAAGAAAATTGTATCGGATCGAGGTACCCAATTTACCTCAAGATTTTGGGATAAATTGCATGAAGCAATGGGAACTCGTCTGAATCTCAGTACTGCTTATCATCCACAGATCGATGGTCAAACAAAAAGAGTTAATCAGATATTAGAGGATATGTTGAGAGCTTGTGCGATATTGTACAGTACATCGTGGGATAAATGTTTGCCGTATGCAGAGTTCAATTATAACAATAGTTATCAGGCTAGTTTGCAAATGTCACCATTTGAAGCCTTATATGGTCGTGCTTGTCGTACCCCGTTAAATTAGAATGAAACGGGGGAGCGTTCGGTATTTGGGCCTGAGATGCTCAGAGAGGCTGAAGGACAAGTTGCCATGATCAGAGAGAGACTGAAAACAGCACAGTCGAGGCAGAAGAGCTATGCAGACAATTGTCATCGAGAACTAAGTTTCGAACCTAATAATTTTGTGTATCTCAAAGTCACCCCCTTGAAAGGAGTAAAAAGGTTCAACGTTAAAGGAAAACTCGCACCTAGATACGTAGGGCCATTTAAGATCTTGAGCCGCAGAGGAGAGGTTGCGTATCAGTTGGAGTTGCCTCAGTCATTAGTAGGAGTCCATGATGTGTTCCATGTGTCGCAACTTAAGAAATGTCTCAGAGTGCCAGCAGAGTAGACACCGTTAGAAACTATCGAGTTACAGGAGGATCTGACTTACAAAGAGCAGCCGATTAAAATTCTGGATGTAATGGAGCGTAGGACCAAAAATAAGTTCACTCATTTTTGCAGAGTTCAATGGAGTAATCATTCCGAAAATAAAGCAACCTGGGAGTGTGAAGAAGATCTGAAAGCGGAATTCCCAAACCTATTCTCTAGTCAGCCCTAAATCTCGGGGTCGAGATTCCGTTAAGGGGGGAGGTTTGTAACATCCCAATTTTTGAGTTTTTAATTATTAAATATTATTTTATTGCAATTTATGAATTTTGTGAATTTTTTGGATTTAATTGGATTTTCTGGGATTTATTGGAATTATTTTGAATTTATATATATTGCCTTTTGTTAAGAAATAATTATAAAAAGAGAAGTTTAAAATAAAGTTTTGCCAAAAATATTTTATTTAAATCCAGAATGTCTCAAAATATTTTTGAGATTTTTCTTGGAATTTTTCTGATATTTTTACTACCCTAAATAAATCAATTTATTTTCCTGGATTATTTTAAATAGAAAAACCCGGAAAATCTCCATGAACAGTATTGGGCCGGTCCATTACTGTGTGGACCGGGCGGCTGAATCGGGAGGGGTAATATCGACCGTTGGATCGGGATCCAAGGGCCACAAACACGCCACGTCATTTATGAAACCCTAATCGCTAGCAGCCGTTAGATCTTCATCCTATGGCCTTCATCAAACAATACCGGTTCGGGGTATCCATCTTATCCGGACCATCCGATCACGATCGGAGGGCGGTAGGTCATCGTGTCCGAGTCGAATACCAGCGCCGCCGTCTCCGAGTCCAACTCCCCGCCGCCGTCGGACTTTCCTCGTTTTGCGCGCTGTCGCCGGGTATATAAGGACCCAAGTCTCCTCCCGAGGTTCATCAGAAGCCACTGCGCCTTTTCCCTGTTGCGCCGCCGCCGGAGGGTCATCAAGGAGCTCGCGCACGCTCGCCGGAGTTCCCGAAGAGTTTTCGACGTGCTCCACCGTCGACGAGACCTCCATCCGCCGCACCGGTACCAGCAACGGGTTCCCCGCGTCGCGCCGCACCCGAACCACCGTCCCTTTGTCACCGGAGCACGCCGGAGCACCGCTGGGCGTGTCGTCGTCCCCATGTCTGGCGCATCTTCACTGCCGCGTCCTCACCGTCGAACTCGAGTACTGCTAGCCGTCCGATTGCCATCGAAGCACCGGAAACCATCCACGTCACCCGGGAAATAGTGGATCGCACGGGTAAGTTCAACCGTTGGATTGAAATCGGAGGGTTAGGTGTCGTCCACGTCATTTAAGTGAACAGTAAATGGCTCGGGTAAGTAGTAGCCGTTAGATTAGAATCCAGCGGTGGATATTGAGCCACGTGGTAGATTTAAACGAAGCTGTTAGATTGATATTCAAGAGTCTAGATTTTGCCACGTCGCATCCGTACAGTCGGCCGGGAAAAATTCATATTTTTTTTATAAAAATAATTCGATAAATTCGGATTTTATGATTTTAAGGATTTTTCAGGATTTTAAAACTTCAAAGTGCTATAACTTTTGTATACGAACTCCGATTGAGGTGATTCAAATTCCTAAAAATTTGTAAAATTTAGATATTTCTAATGATGGTTTTTATTTAAAATTTTGAGTTCATTTGTTCTTTGGTTTTGGTGTTTATTTGCTATTTCTTCTCGATTCGCGTAGACGTTGAGTTGAGCGAGGTTTCGGAGGAGGAATTATCATTTCAAGAGCAATCTTCGGAGCAATATCAGGAGCTTAAGCAAGACAAATTGTACTTTGATCATGTTGCACCCATGTTTGTAAAATTGCTATTTTGATTTACTCTATTGCATGATATTTTATGAGTACAAATGATTTCAACTTAACTTTGGGATTAGTTAATGTACCCTTTTGAATTATACCCTACCTTGTTATTCATATGCCATAATCCACTTGTCACCTTAGGTTGGTTCATTATAGTTGGTTAATATTGAAATCAACATGGATGGTTAGAACGGAATAGAAATGCTTAGCCATGCCACGTCATCACTTGGACATGAAATGTTGAGTATTAATTTTGACTAATGGAATATGGAACAATGATGTTAATTTATGTGTCATGTGTGGTCACACAAAGAGATTAAGTTGCCGTGGCGGGGAGGTCACACAACGATGTTGATTTGTGAGAAGCACGTGGTGCTTGGTAACCAACCGGGTGGTAATCACTTTATGATTGAAGCAAGTGGAAGGGGCAAGTGTGCCAGGGTGGGCTCAGAGGAGCTGAGGGTATGTGTATGTGTTGCTTTAATCAATCCTAAGGACTTAACCTTGCGAGCCTTTGACCTGAGTCTATCATGCAACTACATGTCTGTTATGAGGCAGCCTAACTGACTAATTTGTAAATGCTTAACTTGAGTGCTATCGTGGTGGCGTGAGACCTGGGTGGTGTTAACCAGTCCATGCTCGGGGTGGCTCACATGGCGCAAGAGGGGGGGCCTGTTGTGGTGGTGTAACCCTTCAGTGTTGAAACCTTAGCGGGTAGCACTGGGTTAAGAGGTTGCATTGTAAAGGCTTTGTTATAATTGTTCACCTGTGTGGTGCATAGTTGTATCATGTGGGTAAAGTGCATAACCTCTGCAGAGTGTACAAACTATTCGGATAGCCGTGCTCACGGTATTGAGCAATGCTCGGGAATTACAGTCAAGGGGTAGTTAATTAAAATGGATAACTGGATGGGATGGCAGGATGCCATGTGGATATTGGAACTTGATTTAGGATGGAAAACTTGGGTTATTTGAGAATCACTGAAATCTATTTACTTGTATTTATTGTTTTACTGTCTTTTCAATCTATGTATCGTATGTGTTCTTAAATGCTGCTTATTTGCAAATGATCCCTTAGCCTTTCCTTTGGAATAAGCCTACATATAGCTATGATAGAATTGCATTTTGTGCACAACTTGTTGAGTACGTGTTGGTGTACTCACCCTTGCTTAACAACCAACAACAGTGGAGGAATCATCGTCGTTATTGGAGAAGGACTTTCAGGTGGACGCGTGTCACTAGGCCAATCCTTGTCAGACGCCTATGGTGTGCTGATGGGACATCTACGTTTTCTACTACTTTCTGCTGAATTTGTCTCATTGGTCTTACTATTGCCTTGTGAGGCTGAATATTGTAAGTGATCATAAGATCATACACTAGTTATATTCAATAAATAAAGTCTTATTATTCTTATCGTTGTGTATGATATGATGCTTACCGATGTTAAGCTGTGTGCACTAACGATTGATCCTGGGACTAGTGCGGTAAAACACAGTGGATTCGAATTGGTGAATTCGGGTCCTTACAGAAATGGTTGCAACAACACGAGGATGGAGAAAATGACTTCGGTGTGGCTGAATCCTCATTGGAGAAGGAACTACATGTTGGTGATGGCGGTGACCATAGACGAAGAAGAAGATTCGATCCAGCACCACACTACACCAAACACAAAATTATTTTAAGGGGCTTTGCTTAGGAGAGAGAAGGGCATGATGTGACTTGATCATCGAGGAAGGAGCTCACCAGGGGCGACGACGACCAGGGTAGCCACGGCAGTGGGCATGTGCTGGCGCTAAGAACGATAGTTTGTTCCAAGTACTTCAATGGAGGAGATGGGCTGCAAAGGAGCAAAATAGAGAGGGAACGAAAGGGGGGGGGGGGTCTTGTGACGTGGTCAAATAGGTCTTGAGTAGCGAGATGATCAAGTTGTTCTTGTTGATTTTCACGCGGTTGAGTTTGGTTTATCGCAAAAAAGTCGGCCGGTGATCGCTTGCGGTGGATGACATCTTCGACTTGGAGAAAGGGTAGAACAGGTGTCGTTATGGCATGTTCACATAGTCAAAAGGCATCACCTTTTGGTAGGTGCACCGTAGATCTATAGTGAGCTCGGGCATTCACCCATGGCGGTTGCGATTCGTGGAAGACGATGGTTGTAGCTGGCCCACACAAAAGATTGGCCAAACACAATTCATGAAGTGCCTAGTTAGCAAGTGGTTGTAGGCTTGAAGCAAAAATGAAGTGAACTATAACAAACTACTTGGAGACTATGGAGCAGGATAGAACTTTCTTCTGCACTAATAGATTTCAAAGCCATCGAAATTTCTCTTTTCCAAAATATAGTGATCCATAGTTCATGATTTATTCAACCCATAACCTTATGTGCAAGCTATAACTTCATTAATATATGTTCCAGAAACTACCTCTAGTAGTGAATTCTCCTCCTCCTTCATAGGTTTCAAGGAACAAAGCTAGGTGACAGAGGCACTTGCCTAGGGGCAGAGGGGCATGGCCAAAGGCGAATACACTCACGTGGGAGCGGGGACGCGGTCAGGGGTGAAGACGCGGCCGTGGGGGCGAGGCAGATCTGGTGTCTCACCGGCAAATGGGGAGTGAAGACTCGGCCATCGGGGCAGGGAAGTGGCTGGAGCAGGGGAGATATAGCATCTCACCGGTGGCTGCCGGTGAAGATGTGGTCGTGGGGGCAGGGAAGCGATTGAGGGAGATCTAGAGCTGGGGGAAGCAGCCATGGGGGCAGGGGAGATGTGTTGTCTTGCCGTCGAGTGGCGCGCGGACACGGCCCCGGGGGTAGGGAAGCGGCCAGGGGTGGGGAAGATGTGCGTCTCGCAGGTGGTCGGGGGCAAGGAAGAGGCATGGGGCGGAGGAGGTTTGGGGATGGCAAGACGTTAGATGAGATCTAGGGGGCAGCGATTGCGATTTGCAAATTGTGTGACTGTGTGGTGCAAGATGCCGAGACGACTAAGGAGAGCTTGTAGAGAGGGCAGAGGGCTAGTATCATCTAGATATCTGATGGAATAAGTATCCAATTCTGGATCTTGTCCCAGATTATCCGGATACAATATACTCTGAGGCATGTTTGGTAGAGCTCCAGATTCTAGCTTCTCCTGAAATCTGAAACTTATAGGCTAAAATAAAGTGAATTAAGTTTATATTTTTGGTCTAAAATGTAAACAAGATCTATCTAAGCACTCTTAATATACTCACAGCTCCAGCTTCATGAATCTGGTGAAGCTAAAATTTTCAGCTTCACCATATTCTCAGAATCTGGAGAAGCTGAATCCCTGCCAAACAAGCCCTGAATTCGATCCAAAATCCAGATTTAAGTATCTGGATCTGACCAGATATCTAAATGCCTTCCCAGATCCGGTCCTGGCTGGATCTGGATTTGGATCGAGAGGGAATATCTGACCTGATTTTCACCCCTATGCCCAAGACACGTTGTGCTGCCATTGTGCCTTGCCGGCCTAGTCCTTATCCTATTGACGTGTGAATGCATGGACACCATCACTATTGGTCCGTCTTCGTGAATGGCACCGAGGATGAGGAGTGAGTGTTAACTATTAGTAAGGATTTGGTACACACAATTATTTTGGGAAAAAAACTAAATTTTATTTATTCATTTGTGTATATATAGAGTTATTTTCTCATTAAAAACCTTACACCCTAATTTGGGGTCCCGTTGGTATAGAAAAAATTATAGTAACAATATGCATATATACTAGCCATTTCCCAATATCAAGATCGTTCATGCATTCCAGGTCAGCATACGTCTGATGTGGTGGCATCGATGGCCACGTGAGGCAAGTGGGAAGATGGCCGTGCACAGTGTCATGGGCACGCTTAGCGAGTGACTTAGCGGAGCGTCAGCTTGATTCATGCTCTCGGTGTCGCTGAGTATATACTCTTCAATTTTCATTATTTACCTTTTTGCATCTCCGTTGTCTCTCCTTTCTTTGCATGCGTGCCATGTGCCGTGCTTACTTCAGGCATGTTTCATGCCCTGCCGGCCCATGCAGGTGTGCCATGCTATGTCGTCAATCGTGCCCTGTCGTGTAATCTGGCACACTTTGTCATTCATGTCATGCCGGCCTGGCCTGCACGCAAGCATGGCATGCCTGCCATGCCATGGGTCAACCGAAAAAAGCCTGACCCAATGCCCAGGTTTTGTGCTAAGTGTGCCCTAATGAGAGAGGCATTTCAGCAGAGTGACATCTCATATAGTGGGAGATAGGGGGAGGGATTGGGTTTATATCACATGTTTCTTGCACGATAATAGTACCTACTGCTCCCTCATCTTACAAATAGATATCATTTTGGTCATATGTACCATCACTTTCAAAACTTTTATTATCAATATCATTTTAAATATTTAAATTAGATACATAAAAATCATATGTATAGATTTGTCTTGAAAAGTATTTTAATATTATTATAATTTTATTAAGATTTATAAATATATTATAATAAAAATTAATAATCAAAACTGTGTTTTAAAGACTATATCAATGTTCGGAGTGAGTACCTTGTAAGCATTGCATCCAGGCCTAGCTGATCTAGAACCAAAGGAACACATAACCATCCCTGAGATATTGTCTTGAGATATTTAATTATAACGGTTAGGATTAGAAGCATAGCAAAATGACTAAATAAAAGATTTTATGTGGAAAAAACCACAAAAAACAATCTATTATAACGATTCAAGGATTACACATACAGGGGTGTAGCTTGTATAGTCAAAAGAGTTCGAGTAGTTGAAGACTTGGACTAACAACCCATTTCGATAAAACCAAATGATATGGTAAGTTGAGATATTGAGTTATCTCTAACAAACCTTCTCTTAACTCAAAAATCCATAACGAAATTGTTTTCAAAAAAACCCTGAAGGGTAATTAAGCACCATAAATACAACTACATTAAAAGTCTAAAGGATTACTAAACAAAGAAGACTGGAATAGTCAATTCAAACACTTAAAGTGCGAAAAACCACAAAGGGTATGAAAGACTGGAATAGTCTTATACAAATGCTTCTCATGAAATGAGATTGAGCAAACCACTGGTAGGTCAAGAGAAAGACTAGAACAGTCAATCTAAACACTCAGCTATAACAAAACAAACGAAGAAAATTGAATCTTCCATGATTCATAACCCCAATAAAATTTGAGTTTTTGCAACTGACCATCTAAAACAAATGCTCAATCGTTAAATAGCATAAGCCAAGATATTACTTATGGCGCTTGATAGATAGCAAAGAACTCATATCATAGATTTTTTAGCATGCTCCACATGGAATATAAAATTCGGTAATCAAACTGACTACTAAAAATCCATAATATAGTTGAAAACTGCTCCTGCAAAAATGTCAATATGAAGAAAAAATGTAGTGCCATCAATAGAGTATAAATTACAATAGATCCCTTATACTGAGCAAAGACAATTAAACAACCCTTATACTGAGCAAAGACAACTAAGCAACATTGTAGTATCCATACAGAAACAAACTCATTCTTGCACTTTAAATCTTTTTCTCAAACTAACCTTAAAGAAAAACTTTCACCTTTAATAGCAAAACTTTGAAAAGTATAAACTAGCTACCATCAGGGTATCATTAAATTCCTGCAACTCCACATTAGACTCTACATATGCAAATCTTGCCACAATTACCAAAAAGAGAATGGATTGTTGAAGAAATCACTAATGATTTATCTCACATAAATGCAACAACGCAGGCAATGAATTTGGCGAACTTGTGGCATTGGAACAGTCGCCGAGGAGAGCGTGGATCAAATTGAGACCGCTGAATCTCCTAGTGCATTATTTGTTGTTTTTTTTTGTATGTCTACTCTTCCTATGCTCTAAAGTGTCGATGCCTTACATAGTGCATAAAAGCATGGATGATCCCGACGTGAAGCGCCAAAGGCAGAGGACTGCAGGGTTCAAAATCTCGTCGAGATTTTAGACTTGGCCGAAATTTCAGATTTCGGGTAGGCTAATATTCTAAATCTCGACTAGATAAAAAAATTTGAATCATTTCACAGATAGTTTTTATTGGAAGTTCTAATAAAAAACAGTCTGTAACAAGCCTTAGGAACCCATTTCATAGGTGGTCGAAAAGGACTGAAATTTCTTGATTTTAAATTTGCTTTTAAAATTTTGATCGGATTTCGACCAAAATTTCAAGAGTTTATTGAAATTTCATATTTCAACCGCCCCGGGATAGAATCCGATCGACAACGAAATTTCAAATCTAAGTCCGACCACCGCCAGCGGCATGACCACGGACTGCGGCTGCAGGAACCTGAGGGTGCACTGAATGAAGCCGTAGGTGAACTGAGCGGAGATTGAGTAGCGCAGGAACACCGCTTGTTGGGTAAAGCTCAAGGTTTTGCAGGTATCCATTATAGAGCACCGGACTGAAATTATGAGAGGACGATTTATCAAAACAAGGAGCCAACGATCAGAGACCTGGATTGTCGTTCCTTGCGACGGAATCAAAGAAACAAAAAATCTTGCGAAGAGCGCCTGACCTGGCACGATGCGGTAGCCCTGGAGCACGATGCCGGTGGGCATGCTGGGTTCCGTGCGCCCCTCCGTCGTTACCTTATTGACCTGGTTGTCCATGGGCTTGCGAACGGTCACGAGGCAGTTCTGGAACAGCGCCGCCGAGTTGCCGAAGATGAAGTCGATGGTGCCGGTGACCTCGCAGTTGCGGAAGAACTGCCGGTTGGCATGCACGTAGAGCATGTCCTGGTTGCTGTCGTTGCCAATATCGGATAGATGCCACTTAGGGAGGTAGCTGATACCACTTATTAGGATTAGAAGTATAGTAAAATAACCAGTGGCAAGATTTTTCATGTAAAAACTATTACGAAAAAAATCATAGAAAATAATTCACTATAATATTTAAGGATTATATATAAAGGTAACTTACATAACAAGGAGTGGCCAAGGAGAAGGCGTGCGCCAGGGTCGTCTTCTCGCACGGGTTCACCGGATCGCGCCTCGATAGCCTTGGCGCGTCAGAGTACTGCGAACGCCGTCAAGCGCCCATGCTGCCTTAAAGGCATGATCTTCTCGCCCATGGATCTGGCCGGCCGATCGCATCACTGCTCAATGGCGGGTGGATCTATCTCTCTCTGTGAGGATGCTGGTGGTGGTGGCCCACGCTGCCGTTGCAGCGAAGGCGGCTGAGGCGGCGGCTGGCTCCATGTTGGGCGGGTCGTGCGGATCGGGCAAGATCGGATTGTTTCTTCCAATTGGGGGGGAGAGGGGAAGGATCTGGATGAGGCGACGCCATGGCGGTCGTGCTCGTTCCTTTCGAATGGCCTTCATTCCGAAATTTATTTTGGATGACAGGAGGTGCAATTCACAGGGTGAGTTGGATAGTACAAGGTATCGTCTTTCTTCTTCAAATTTGGAGAAGATACGTTTGTCGCGGAGATTTTCGGCCCCTGTTGCCGGAGGCAAATTCCAGTCCTCTTGCAGCAATGCTGCCTTTGTTCCTGAGTCCAATCTCGACGAAGTGCAATCGGATGTGCTGCATATTGGGCAACGATGTTTTAAGAATCTATTCAAAGTTTGATGGATGGATCAAGTCAGCGTGTTCTTCGCTCGGTTCCTGTTGTTTCGCGGTCCGGAATGTTACTTTGTCATTCATTCAATTTGAATGGTGATGGGTGGGTGAATTTGAGTATTCTGCGGCTGACTCATGGTGGTGATCGATTTCATGGTCGCAGCTATGGTGGTCAACTTCATCCTGCTCGTGGAGATCTTCGTTCCTTAGGATTTCAAGGGTGTGGTCGTGGACGGTATGGAGTCGGTGCTCGCATTCAAGATTTTAGGGGCCGCGTTGATTCAAATAGTCGCGGTGTTCTTGCTGGTGGCGCCCAGAGTGTTGGAAACCCTGGGGGCTTCCGGACTGCTTCTGCGGATAAGGTTCCTGATGATGTTATCGCTAAGCAATCCAATGAAAAGGGGGAGTGCTCTGCGATACAGGCTGGTAGTAATAAAGGCTACGTTCAGGGGAACATGCTGGATGCGGTTTTGGGCTCTATTGCAGTCTGAGAACAACAGAGAGACCATTCGACTTGGTTTGCAATGCATTGGAGGTTGTGGCGTTGGATATTTTTTCCAAGAATGGATGGAGAAGCAATTATAGAATTTGCTTTTAATTTTACACTCTCTTTGTTTCTATTATTCAATAATGCTATGCGGATGTGATATTTGTAAGAACTCGGCTGTGTGCAATTGCAGAGACCAGATTTTAATCCTTTATCTAAAAAAACATAACAAAAAAATTCCAGTAGTTGAAGACTTAGGCCAATAATCTATTAGAATAAAATCAAACGATACAGTAAGTTAACATTGAGTTATCTTTAACGATAACCGTGTTAGATCCAAACCTTCTTTCCATCTTTCGATGCCTCCAGGGTACGCTCGACGAAGAAAGAAACACTCAGGGCACTTCCAGTGGGGTTTCTTAGATGGTTTCTTAAAGTGCCACGTAGGCAATATTGGTGATGTGGCAATGAGTTAATGAGGAGAGAGGGTGAAACCGTTTCTTAGCTAAGAAACTGTTTCTTCACGTATTCCAAAGTTATGAAACGATGAAGAAACCCCATTGTAAGGTGTACTAGTTTCTTAAATAGACCCAAGCAACAAAAACAACCAATCGTGAGGAGCATGCATTAAATACTTAAGATACATTGCACTGTATGTATGATTTCTTTCATGGTTTCTTATTGACTCTCTCTCCTCTAAGAAACTATCTAAGATACTTTGTGTTGAGAAACTTCGCTACCAGGTGTAGTCCGGGGTTTCCCGACAGATCGAAAACGACAAACAATACAATGCACAGAGACACAGGATGTACGGGCAGCGTTTCTTTATTGCTTTCTCTTGTGTGTATACAATGGGGGGAACCCCCCTTCTATTTATAGTCCTATTCTAGGGTTTCGGCAGATGGGCCAAAGCGGGCCTTCGTGGGCCGCCAGGTTTCCTAACACTCCCCCTTGGCCCTTTGCCGCGAGGTGCATATGCCTCATCAAAACTCCAGAAAAACCCAGTGGGAAAAAAATACTTGGAGAAAGAGTACATAGCATACGCTTTGCTGTGTTGCACGAATTGCCTCATCAAAAACCTTACGTGAGAAACTTCCGTGAAAACTCACTAAGGGAAAAAGAGTACAATTCACCCAAACTTCAATGTTTAATCTTCAAGATCGCGTTGGGTACTCAAACTTCAAGTTCAAGATTTATGTAGGAGTATGTGAAATATCTCCCCCTGAAATCTGCACTTCTCTAAGTCTCATCATCCCAATTCCTTTAATGCACCTTTCAAAAGTAGATGCTGGGAGTGACTTAGTGAATAAATCTGCGAGATTTTCACATGACTTGGTATGCAGTACCTTTAATCTCGTTCATCTTATGCAATTCATGAGCATAGAAAAACTTGGGGTTGATATGCTTCGTGAGATTGCTCTTCACATATCCTATCTGTATTTGAGCAACACAAGCTGCATAGTCTTCATAGATTATAGTGGGAGATTGTTCAATGCTCAAACCACATGACTTCTGGATGTGGTGAACCATTCTTCGAAGCCATGCACATTCATGGGAGGCTTCATACAAGGATTTCCGAGTGGTTTGTCGACGTTGAGACAAGAGTCTGCTTAAACGACTTCCAGGAAAACTGCTGTTCCTCCACAAAGGAAAACATATCCCGTTTGGGACTTTCCAGTATGCGGGTCCGATAGGAACCCAGTATCGGCATAGCCAACCAAATTCATTTCATTCATTCTTCTATAGAATAGGCCGAGGTCCTTACTTCCTTGAAGGTAACGGAAGATGTCCTGAACCCCTTTCCAATGCCTTTTGGTGGGTTCTGCGCTGTACCTGGCTAGCAAGTTCACGGCGAACGCAATGTTCGGCCTGGTGCTATTTGCAAGGTACATGAGCGCTTCAATTGCACTCAGATATGGGAATTCCGCTCCCAGGACTTCCTCCCCCTCTTCTCTAGGCCTGTATGGATCTCGGTCTGCTTGGAGTGACCTTCCGACCATTTGGGTTTTTCGTAGGATATGATTTTTCAAAGCCAAATCTTTCCAACACTTACTGTGTATAGGCTGATTGATGTACCAAGATTCCTCCTTGGACGTGTTCAAGCTGCAAGCCTAAACAAAACTTAGTTTTACCCAAGTCTTTCATTTCAAACTCAGACTTCAAGTATGAGTATGCTTCTTCAATTTCTTCATCCGTCCCAATGATATTCAAGTCATCTACATAGACGGAGATTATACAGAATCCATTCGGGGATAGCTGTATAAATACGCATGGACAATCTTCGCAGTTCGTGTAGCCTTTCTTGCAAAGAAAGCCACTCAAGCGATTGTACCACATTCTTCCTGATTGCTTTAGCCTATACAGTGATTTCTCCAATTTCACACTGTATAGGTTTCTGTTTGCTCTATCTTGATTTGGGATCGGGATACCTTCCGGTACTTTCATGTATATCCCCGAATCCAAATTTCCATACAGATATGCTGTGACAACATCCATTAGCTTCATTTTCAACTTCAAGTTGACTGCCATTGAGATCAAATATCTAAAGGTTATTCCTCCCATGACCGGAGAATAGGTTTCTTCATAATCAACCCTAGGATGTTGAGTGAAACCTTGCGCAACAAGCCTTGCTTTGTTCCATACAACTTCGTTGTTTTCATTCCTCTTCCGAACAAAGACCCATTTGTAACCTACGGGGTTTATATGGGGAGGCGTGCGGCATACTGGCCCAAACACCTCTCTTTTGTTCAGAGAGACTAACTCTGCGGTGATTGACTTCTTCCAATCTTCCCAATCTAGCCTTTCTTGCATTCTGCGAGAGATGCAGGCTCGGGATTATGATTAATGATCGAGGCAATCTTCTTTACAAAGTATGTACCAAAATTGGCTGTTGCTCTATTCAGGGATTCTCCTGTTATTACAAAATTTATGGCCATTTCGTCATGGGGTGCTTCATGCACTTCTACTTGCTCTTCACTGTTATTTCCCATCACAGGAGCAAGTTCCTTTAGCTTTTCATCGCCCATGTGTGCGCACACATTGTTTCTATGGCTTCTCGCAATGGAAGATTCAAATCTGAATTGCCTTTTCCATAGGCTTCTTTCAGCCAGTCTCAACTGCTCCCCTTCTTTCCTTGGGGCATTTTCGTGATTGGTTGTAATAAGTCCTCTTTCCCTTTTCCCCAAAGCGTCCCGGGTACTTGGGTTGGAGGAACCAGATCACTGTTTTCTTCTCGGGGCCCTAGAACAAAGTTGAGGGTACCATGAATTCTCTTTGGTATTGCAACCCTCATTTGGCGCATTACTTCTAGTAATGCAACTTAATCACTTCCTTCATATCACAAAAATGATAAAAGGGCCAGATACTTCAAGAGTCTCATAGACTTTCATTTTCTTAACTAGTGCAAGGGTCATGTACGGAATTCTCTATGCTTATTTTCGGCATTCTTATTCAAGGGTTCTAATTCTCCCCTAATGACGGAAAATATTCTTCGTCAATAGATACAATCGTGGATTAGGTCAGATGCAAGTCTCGAGCATGGGTTCCAAATACCTGATTATGAATGCAATTTCATAACCAACGTATATCCCAGACTTGCGGAGAGGGCCCATTGCAGTTCGCTGTGGAGGCGGTATCGGTACATATACCAAGCATCCAAATTTTCTGAGATGGGAAATCTTCGGGATGACCCCTTGCACTAATTGCATAGGTGAATGGATGTTGTAGGCCAATGGTCTAAAATTGATGAGTGCTGCTGCGTGCAGGACTGCGTGTCTCCAACAAGTGTTGGGCAAGTTACAACTCTGCAAGAGCGGTCTGGCAATTAATTTGATCCTCTTTATTAGTGCTTCGGCTAGTCCATTTTGCATATGGACATGCGGTACAGAGTGCTCAACTTTTATTCCTGTTGCTGTGCAATAATCATCAAATGCCTTGGAAGTAAATTCGCCGGCATTGTCCATTCGAATGAACTTCACACGATGATCAGGAAATGCATTCTTGATTCTGATGATCTACGAGATCAGCTTTGCAAAAGCATGGTTTCTTGTTGACAGCAAGCATACGTCGACCATTTCGAGGACGATCAATGAGCATCATGAAGTATCAAACAAATTTTGACAGGGTGAATCGGGCCATAAATATCCCCTGGATGCGTTCCAGAATACAGGATTTCATTTTGCACTTTCATAACAGAGGGTCAGTTATTAATTTCCCGGTGGCACATGCATGGCACACAAAATCTTCATGATTCGGAAATTTTGAACATTAATGCCATGACCTTGTGAGTTGTTCACTATATTTCTCATCATTCTAAGACCGGGATGGCCTAATCTACAATGCCACAAAGAAAATAATTGAGCTTCTAAAAGCATTTCAAAGAAGTATACACTTGGTGCATAAATTTTCGTATAGTACAACCCGTTTCATATGAGGACTTTTTCTAATATTATTTTTCCACATACCGCGTGCTTCACGATGCAGAAGTATTCTTTGCCATTTTCTTCATTGGTTTCTACGTGAAACCCATTGGCGCGGATGTCTTTGAAACTTAAGAGAGTGCGCGTTGATTCAGGGTACAAGAGGGCTTCTTCATTTACCAAAGTTGTACCAATTGGTAATATAATTATGGCTCTTCCAGAACCTATTATATAGGAATCGCTTCCTGCGATTGTAGTAATTCTTCCAGTGTTCTTCGTGATCGACTGGAAGTATTTCGACTCTCTTAAGATGGTATTTGTTGTGCCACTGTCAACAATACATATGTCCTCCATTTGGGCGCTACATGATTTCTAGATAAAAGAAATATAATTCCAATCCAACAGTGGCAAATAATTCAAACATTGCTTGCAAAAATAGAATACTGGAATAAAGGATAAATTACATATTCATTCATGAGAAAGAAAAAGTATGCTCTTCGAGAGCTTACAATTCATTATTCAAAATTCATTAACAACCACAATCTAAAATAGATGTTAATAATGCGATTCATGCTTTGGACTTTCCCTGAACCGGATTCTTCTCCTCTTTAGTGATCTTCTTGCCACATAGAGAGAGATTGGTACAAATTCTGTGCAAGGTAGAATTGTACTCGCCACCTGCTCAGAGTCCAGTAAACCTCAAGCGAGCCCAATCTTGTTGTGCTTGGAGCAAGATGGTGGATTTGAGTTTCTCGGCGCTTCAAGTGCGAAGGCTTAACTCAAGTGCACTCTCCTTAGCCATATATTCATTCTTCAGAGTGGCTGAGAGGTGATGCCCGAGGAAGTGCAAAGTTTGATCGTTCTGCTCGGCAGTAGGTTACGCGTCCTTCGAGGACTCTAGGCCGATGGCAGTTCGGAACTTCTTGCTCCTAAGCACGATCTTCATATCTGGTGCCTATGTGAGATAGTTCTGACCATTCGGGGCCAGTTCTTCAAACTCACATTTGACAATGCTATTCATTTGCATATTCACAAGATTCTTTCATTAGATTACTTCGTGCAATCTAATAGAGAGTGGTTGCAAGATTCATAAATGCATAAATTAAATTCTCATGAATTTCAAAGAACTAAAGAAAGTAATAAATACAAGATTCATAAATATTCACAAAGATTCATAGATACAGTTTTGTGCATGTATGTGATCGACTTCATGCATGCGATCAGATTCATGCACGCGATCGGCTTCGTGCGATTGGCTTCATGCATGCAATCGGATTCATGCGCGCGATCGACTTCGTGTGATCGGTTTCATGCGCGCGATCGACTTCGTACGATCGGTTTCATGCATGCGATCGGGTTCATGCGCGCGGCTTTCCTGACGCAGCGGTGGCCGCTTCGTGCAGCGTGCTTAAATTCACATGAGTTTACAGTAAAAGAGGAAAGCCATAATTGCAAAATACATAAAAATATTCATGAATGCTGCAAAGGAATGCTAGAAAATTAATACCATAGTCAAATAATTTACTGAAATTTTCTAGCAATTTTCCATAATTTTCTGACTATTTTATTCAATTTTCCGAATTTCCAATTCTGTTTTCGGAAAAGGAAAAAAAATAAATCAGAAATTAAAAGCTTGGGGCAAATATGTAAATTCCTCTTCCCCAATTTTCTTTATCCGGTTTGATCCAGATTTCAAGTCCGGTAGAATCTGGACTTCGAGTCCTTCGATACTTCTTCGCGTGCGTGAGCGACCTCGAGCGCGAGGCTGTCGGCGAGCGACCAGGGCGAGGCTGTCAGTGGCGCGAGCAGGCACACGGGAGGCCGGCGGCGCGAGCCTTCAAGCGCGGCTCGGCAGCGCGGCTTCGATGACGCGACCGGAGCGATGACGCGACTTCGAGCGCGAGGCGGCCGGCGCGGTGGTGCTGCCGAGGCACGCACGGGAGGCAAGCCATCGGCGGCGCTTGTGCGGGAGGCGAGCCGGGTGTTGCGGCGGGCCGGGCGACTGGCGGCGCGCTTCGTGCGCGGAATCCGAGGAGTCGGCGTCGTGCTGCGGGTGCGAGGCCGAGTCGGGACCGACCGACGTGCTGCGTGCACGGGTGCGAAAACCGAGGCGCGAGGCTGCGGCGCTGCGAGCGCGCGGAGGCCGATGCGCGATGCGGCTGCATGCTGCGAGCGCGGAGGCGGAAACCGAGGTGGCGCGGTCAGGCGAGACACGGCGACGGCGGCGGCGCTTCGTGGCCGCGGGAGTCGAGGTGGCCGGGCGATGACGCCTTCGAGGCGGCTGGTCGGTGGTCGGTGACTGGCGGCCGGCGCTTCAAGCACCAGAGCCGTCGACCTCTTTTCTCTGGATGTACAGTAGCGATGTAAAATAGTAGCTTCGTGCTACCAGATTGCAAAACTAGAAAACAATAATAGATTGCAGCTTCATACCACGTAGATGCATTTGTAGGATTCTTCCTATATCTCACCTTTTCAATTCTGCAATTCAATTCATGCCAGATTCAATATCTCGATTCTCACCTTTCAATTCTCGATTCAATCCGAGCGAATTTCGTAGACTGTCGCGTAGGACAGAAATCGCGTAGGATTTTTCGGCAATCCGAGTGGATGCCGGCGTGAGGACGAATCGATGCAGATTGGATCAGGCGATCAATCACCGGTAGTAGTCGTTCGTTCATCGTCGACGATCCTTCTCCTTGTGGTAGAGGCTCATGTTGATAACGTGTTGAGAAACCTCGCTACCAGGTGTAGTCCGGGGTTTCCCGACAGATCGAAAACGACAAACAATACAATGCACAGAGACACAGGATGTATGGGCAGCGTTTCTTTATTGCTTTCTCTTGTGTGTATACAATGAGGGAAACCCCCCTTCTATTTATAGTCCTATTCTAGGATTTCGACAAATGGGCCAAAGCGGGTCTTCGTGGGCCGCCAGGTTTCCTAACACTTTGCATTGGAAGTGCCCTCAGCAACCGATCAGGGAGCAGGGTAAAATCGCCAACTTGCCCCTGAGCCAGCAAACCAACCCAAGTACCCTACCACATTCATTCACGCTCATTAATGCGAAACCGAACCGTTCCAACCAACTACAGTCGCCAAACTCACAAGAAAGCGCAACCAGATCGCATGTCTCTTGCTGACCCAACGCAACCTACTCCACTTCTAAAACTCTATTTCTTGTCGCCACTATCACACCGCTCCGTTCAAAGACATGCAATGCTACATATGGGTAGCGATGGAGGCAGAAAATTTTTTTTAGTGTAGACAAAGCGAACTATTCGACGGTTTAGAATGAAAATTTATAAAAAAACCCTATTTTTATAGTAGTGTTGTCATACAAAGTTATGCTACATCTATACAAAGTTATGGTGTATGACATTGGAGCCATTGATGAGGGGGATTTTTATATTAAGTTCACGCTTCGCAATAAAGATGATGGTTTCAAATAGGTAATAATCGCAGTTTATAGTCCAGCCCAACAGGACTAAAAGGATATGTTTCTAACCGAAATTGCTCATATTTGTAGCAAAGAGCTGTTACCATATATTATTGGTGGGGATTCTAATATTATGTGTGGTCGTGAAGATAAAAATGAGGATAACTTTGACAAGAAATGGCCTAACCTATTTAATATGGTTATTCAATCATTAGATCTCAGAGAGATAAAATTGTCTGGTAGACAATATACTTGGGCGAGTAGTGGTAATAACCCCACTTTTGAGAAGCTAGACAGGATTTTGGTCTGTACAGAGTGGGAAAAAATTTCCTCTCACTACGGTGCAGGCTAGAGATAGGAGTCACTCTGATCATACTCCATTGCTATTGAATGCTGGGGTTTCGGGTCATAATAGAAAGCCATCATGGTTCAAATTTGAACGGGGTTGGTTGATTAGAGATGGTTTTTATGACTTGGTTGCTGATAAATGGCAATCAGAGACTCGTGAGGATACTGCTATGGAAAAATGGCAGAATAAGATACGATCTCTTAGATAATTTTTAAGAGGTTGGGCCAAACACACAGCTGGGCACAACAAAAAAGAGAAGAAAAAGATTATTTCGATAATCGATGACCTTAATAAAAAGGCAGAATATAGAGTTCTTTCGGATCAAGAAATAAACTTGAAACATTACCTCAATGAGCGATTGGTGAACTTGTTGAGGGATGAAGAAATTAAATGGTATGAGAGAGCTAAAACAAAAGATCTTTTGGAAGGTGATGATAACACGCAATATTTCCATTTAGTGGCTAATGGTAAACACAGAAAACAGTGTATCTTCAAATTAGATCATGAAGATGGTACAATAGTGGGTGATTCTGAATTAAAAGCGTATATCACAAACTATTATAAAGGACTGTTTGGACCGCCAGAAGAAAATAATTTTAGTTTGGTGGAGGCTCATAATCATGATTTGCCTCAGGTAACAGTTGAGGAAAATGACATCCTCATTGCGCACTTTACTGAAAAGGAGGTTAGACAAGCGGTTTTTCAAATGGAACACAATAAGTCACCTGGTCCTGATGGATTCCCAGCAGAATTTTATCAGGTTTTCTGGAATATTATAAAAGGGGATCTCATGGCACTGTTTAGCGAGTTTCATCATGGGAACTTACCTCTGTTTAGCCTCAACTTTGGAATCATTACGCTTCTACCAAAAATTAAAGAGGCCACTAAAATACAACAATATAGATCCATATGTTTGCTCAATGTGAGTTTTAAAATTTTCACAAAAGTGGCTACTAATAGAATTATGGGGGGTGGCTGACAAAGTTGTAAGCCCATCACAAACAACCTTTATGCCAGGTCATAATATTATGGAAGGAGCAGTGATACTACATGAAACTATTCATGCATTGCAGTCTAAGAAACTCAATGGAGTGATTTTTAAAACTTGACTTTGAAAAGGCATATGATAAGGTAAAGTGGCCTTTTCTTCAGCAAACTCTCCACATGAAGGGATTTGGCCACCAGTGGTGCTCATGGATCGAACATTTTGTTACTGGCAGTAGTGTGGGCATTAAAGTTAATGATGATATTGGACATTACTTCCAAACTAAAAAAGGGCTTCGGCAGGGTGACCCTATGTCCCCTATTCTGTTCAACATTGTAGCAGACATGCTGGGTATTTTGATTAAGCGAGCGAAAGAGGATGGTTAGATTAGAGGAGTTATTCCTCATCTTATTGACGATGGTTTATCGATTTTGTAGTATGCAGATGATACTATCCTTTTTATGGATCATGATATTGACCAAGCAAAAAACATGAAGTTATTGCTTTGTGTGTTTGAACAATTATCGAGTCTAAAAATTAATTTTCACAAGAGCGAGATTTTTTTGCTTTCAGGATGCTATACAACATGAACAAGAATACATTGACTTATTTGGTTGTGGGATTGGCTCTTTCCCGTTCAGATACTTAGATATTCCGATGCACTATCATAAACTTCGTAATATGGATTGGGGTGTTATCGAGGATAGATTTAATAGAAAACTAAGTATGTGGAAGGCTAAACACCTCTCTTCCGGGGGTAGACTTGTGCCACTAAATTCTGTGCTAAGTAGTCTTCCTATATTCATGATGTTCATCTTTGAAATTTCTAAGGGTGTTCTACAACAACTGGATTTCTATCGTTCTCGGTTTTTTTGGCAAGGTAAAGCGAAAATATCGTCTTGCTAAGTGGGACATATTGTGTCGTCCCAAAGATCAAGGAGGACTGGGTATTATTGACCTGCAGATTAAGAATAAATGTCTCCTAAGCAAATGGTTATTTAAACTATTGAATGAGGATGGGCTTTGGCAGACCTTACTTACAAATAAATATTTAAGTTCCAAATGTTTGTCCCAAGTGCATATTAAGCCTAGGGACTCACATTTTTGGAAAGGGCTCATAAAGGTAAAGGATGATTTCTTTGCATGTGGATCCTTTCGGATTAGAAATGGTTCACAAACTAGGTTTTGGGTGGATGCTACACCTCTTAAGGCTCAATTTCAAAGCTTGTATAACATTGTCCATTACCCACATAATACGGTCGCACAGGTCATGACTCAGATGCCACCTCAGCTTACTTTTCGAAGAATATTATTAGGAGATAAATTGACGGCATGGTACAATCTAGTAGCAAAAGTAGCTAATTATCAGCTTACTGATGGTAGGGACATTTTTCACTAGGGTCTACATAGAAATGGGCAATTCTCTGTTCGATC
Source organism: Guadua angustifolia (assembly GCA_036346375.1). Lineage (NCBI taxonomy): Eukaryota > Viridiplantae > Streptophyta > Magnoliopsida > Poales > Poaceae > Guadua > Guadua angustifolia. The sequence goes on from CM070508.1 coordinate 22,148,594, forward strand.
TATGTATGTTTATTTGATGAACCAGGGTGCTCCTTTCACCAGTAAATTCATTTGGACGTTGAAGCTCCCTTTAAAAATTAAAATTTTCCTTTGGTATTTACGACGAGGAGTAATTTTAACAAAGGACAATCTAGTTAAAAGAAATTGGAATGGGAATAAAAAATGTTGTTTCTGTAATTGTAATGAAACAATACGACATTTATTTTTTGATTGCCAACACTCAAAAACTATTTGGCGAATTATACATATTGCTACTGGTTTATCACAACCTCGGTCTATAGCTCATATGCTTGGTAGTTGGTTAACAGGCATTGTGAAAAGTGAAAAAAAAGTTGATTCTTGTGGGAGGTGCTGCCCTATTATGGGCTATTTGGTGCACTCGAAATGATATAATCTTTGAGAAAAATAATATTTTTCCTTCGTGCAGGGGATATTCAAGGGAACATACTAGATGCGGTTTTGGACGTTATTGCAGTATGAGGACTACAGGGAAACCATTCGGTTGGCAAGTAAGGCTTTGGAGGTTGTGGCGTTGAATGTCTTTGCCAAGAATGGATGGAGAAGCAATTATAGAATTTGATTTTAATTTTTAGTTCTATTAGTCTCTTTTTCAAAAAATAAATTCGGCTGTGGTCTTTGTAAGACTCGGTTGTGCGCTATTGCAGAGACCGAATTGTAATCCTTTATCTAAAAAATATAACTCGTCATCATTGGAGAACGCCATAGTAGTCGCCTGCTCTTGATCGCCAACTGGATCTGCTGGTGCGCACAGGGATCAAGACGTGAGGATTGAGGAGCACCGAAGGGAACTTCTCACTGTTGTAGTCCTCAATTTTTTTAAAACTAGCCTCTGTTAGATTTTTTGTTTAAATTTGGTCCCCGGTCTTGCAAAATGCTGCGCACGAGGAGAGCGGTATTTCAAGTTGCAGCGGACGAAAGGGTGGCAATGCCATGACACGACATGTGGCATTGTCGCGCCTCCACTTAGCGATTTGTGAAATAAAAAAAAAGCTATGCAGCGGTACTATAGTGTTGTATTGCTATAGTACAGCTGCATGATACTGCAGTGCAGCGTTTTTTAATCCGTTCAGTGGAGGCGCAGTGATTATCCTTGGTGTTTGTATTTTCCGCACTCTTCGTGCGCAGGATTTGTATTTTATGCACTTTTCGTACGCGGGATTTGTATTTTTTGCGCTCATTGTACGTTGGATTTGCCAATTAGGGACCATATTTGAAAAAAAAAATCACACAGAGGCTAATCCTAGAAAAAAATATTTTTTAGGGATATATCAACTAAGAGTTCTTTCATTGAAATATAGATTATAGAACTTGATATCATATCAAGTGGCATAGAATATACTCCATTAAGTCCCAAATAATTATCGTTTTAAATATAGGTGTAGTTAAACTTTTGAAAGTTTGATTGTCAATATCTTTTAAATATTTAAATTAGATACATAAAAATTATATATATATACATCTTGAAATGTACTTTTTAATATTACCATTCTATTAGGTTTTATAAATACATTATAATATAAATTAATAGTCAAAATTATTTTTTGATTTATATTTTATGAGGTCATTTCATATATAATAGGATAGAACTCTTCATTGTTGTAGCTCGAAAAAATTATTTTTTCCAGAATTAGCCATTGTACGATTTTTTTATTATAATGTACTTATAAAACCTAATAAAAATATAATGTATTTTTTAAACTAGCCTCCACTCAACGCATAAAAAAACACTACAGGACTATGCCATGCTAGACATCACTGCATATCTTTTTTTATTTTCACAACTCGTTAAGTAGAGACGCGATAATACCAGGTATCATATGGTGGCAATGCCGTACTTTCCGTCCGCTATAACTTGAAATGCCGCGTTTCCCAATAAAGATGAGGGCCAAATTTGCGGGGAAAAAATGGCAGTGGCTGGCTCTAAGGGCATCCGCAATGGTTAAAGATAATTGCTTTTTACAGTAAGATCCATGTCATCTATATACCATGCTATAGTAAATCCTTGCAATGGTGAATCTATATAGATGTCTATAGCTATTTTTAACTAATAGAGTGCTCTCTCTCTTTCTTCATTTAATTAATAGACAATCTACAGTGCTCATAGATAAAGAATTTCTCTCTTTTCATTTAATTCGTCTTGCCACATGGGATGAATCGATATGACTTCTTATATATAGCTGGCTAGGCACTATTACGGATACCCTAAATTTTTTCTAAGCTACAGTGAAAAGTTTCACCCAAGGGGGGAGGCGTCGTCGCGTAACTCGCGTTGAGCTGCGCAGAGTCAGGAGGGTCAAACGGACGTACGGAGGACGCCTGGACCACGCGCGCAGGGGGTCCCATTTCAAATTTCCAAGTCTCCCGGCACATTTCTCAACGGCACCAGCGACCGAACCCAACCCAAGTACCCAACAGCCAAGCGCCACCTAGAAAGGCTAAAAGGAGGCCCACCGTATTCCCGGTTTCCCACATAGGATCCTCTGCGTCGCTGACAATGAAGACACGGGCAAACCGCACGGCATACATTACCTCGCCAGCACCCGGCCGAAGTCTTTTAGGGCCGCGATTTTTTTACGGGTCGTCGTTTTAGGATGAAAGAAGCGCGAGAACTATTGACAATTTTTTCTCCTCCGTAGGTTTGATGGTACGGGAGCATACGCGCTCCTAGAAAATTTCAGGTCTTGTCTAAAATAATTTTTTCTATGGTCCTAAAACAATAAAATATTTTTTCTTGTGAAATTCACGAGTTCTAATCAGAAACCTGGATGTTATAATGCCAAGGATATTATCGATATCACAGGCATCAATCTCAAAAAACTACAAATAGGTAAGCAGCGCACCTAGCGTTAGTGGGCCTGGACAGATTGGAGGCTACTGCAAACTCGTATATTTCCATATAACATTAGCGGGATCAGTCATAATTTTATAACTTGTGGTTCGAGTCCCACTAGCATTTTGTATATTTTTTGGAATGTGATTCTATTCCACATCCTCTCTGAGCTAAACCTTTAAAATGACAGTGATAACTAACACCACCCTTCTTAAGAAAAAAATTATAGTTAGCTAGACTCTTAACATGGAATGGTACCATAACAGTCGAACTAACCACATGTTGGTAATTTTGAAGAATTTATAATTTTGTTTTGAAATACCTGCAAAACTTCCATTAAATTCTTTATTCCAGGTGCCTTATCCCTCATTTGGTATTTCTGATGTGTAAAAGATGTGCCGAGAATTTGTATTGCTTTCTTTAAAATTTTCATAGAGATCTTGAATGGTACTCTCTGCGATTACAAATAGTTGTTGTTTTGGATATATGTGTAGCCAAAATTTTGAAACTTTGACCGTTAATATCTTATTGGATTTCATAACTATATTATAATAGAAATTAATGGCCAAATCTGTATTTGGAAGTCGTATCGATGTCCAAACCGACAACTATTTATGACCAGAGGCAGTAAATGAAAAAAAAAACTATTATGGCCTATTTGTTTTTTGTTATAGATTGTAGATTTTGGCCCCAAAAGCTAAATAAAAACAAATACCCTGATTCTATAAATCAGTTCCCATAATTCTGTTCCCATAATTCTGCCCACATATATATACTGGAATCTATAATTCATTTCATATGTGCTTCTATGAATTATGAGCAATATAAATATGGGAATACCACTGAAAGTTTTAAGTAATTATCATCAAATACCATCTAAAAATCTAGAATTAATTTCTTTACGATCACAATTTAGAATCAGCTTTTAAAAAATCTACGGCAAAAAAAACCGACCCTAAATTAAAGTAGTAATAACCTCTGTGACACCACGAATTTATCGCGATGCTTGTTTTATCAACGGGGAAGTGAATTACCCACGATTCGAAAAGTAGAAAAACTAATGCTGCTACAGTATGTTTCATGTAAAGTTGATGTCCACCATACTATGTCAACTCAATCATGAATTTTCAGTGACAAAACAACTCAATCATGAGTTTTCGCTCTCCAACTTTTAAGTTTTAACGGGTCCTCACTCAATACACTTGATTCAGTCCATAGCAACAATTTTCAACATAGACTACCTGGGTGGTTCGTGTTTTTACATGGCTAGGTTTGTTACATACGATGTATAACTGTTTGATTATCTCTCTAATTGTAAATTGGCTGTACTGAAAATTAAATTAGCTTTGAGATGTTTACATGTAATTAAATAGACATTTACATTTATAAAAAAGTTTGTAGCCAAAATACATCTCTAGGGAATTTAATTAATGTTTAGATATAAAATTTTATCATCTAGTGTAATGTGTTCTTAGGGTAATAGAAATGTATTATTCTAGCACGTCGATAGTTAAAGCATTGTTTTAGGAAGATATTATTGTTATAACATTATCCATTTTACTTTTCTAGCTCCCCTCATCTATTGCTTCTTCTCTTTTACTACGTATTCTTTCATCGAGATTTGAAGCAAGACACTAACTGTTCTTATTAGTTGTTGCCAAACCCATGTTCTGTTTCTCGACCTACCCCACTACTCATAGCATTGCAGCTGCATTATTTGATTAGCACGACATCATATCTATATAAATTGTTTTATCGTTCTTCCCTTGCATACCTGTTCATCTCTCCCCTATCATTGGCGAAGTGTCTTGCTTGAGTCGACCAGTTCAATCTCATCCAGTGGTGCATGCCTCACTACTGCTCCTCTAAACTCACCGTACTTTAGCTTACGCTCCTTCTTACCAACGACGTTACATTACATAGAGATTACATAGAGACAGATGAACCGTGAAAAACATACATTCATATTCCACTGTCTAACATCATGTTTGCATTTGGAACGGGACACTATGGATAGCATTAACACTGCCAATGCAATCTGATGTTATGTCACTTCTGGTGATTTTTTATATCAATCTTCCAATATCATTCTCTAACATAATCTTCCATGTTACTTGATTGAAATCACGTTGACCAAACCTGTAGGAAACATCAAGGGATTTCTGTTTGTTAGTCATGTACAATTTTGTCCTCCACCTTCATATGGTTAAATGTTTCTTGATTAAGTTGTTTTTTTTATATTGGATGATGTGGTAAATTCTCTCATTTCTAGATGCTATGTATATAGATTAGCATGTGTTGTATGCATATACGATATTAGAGTCCTATTTGTTATCAAGTGTACAATCTATTTATAGCCTATTAATCCTCATATTTACCATATAATGCCGCCTGGGTTCCGCGCAAGGAGAGCGAGCCCACGTGTCAACCTTGTCGTTTTTGCGAAAAAACCCCTGCGTTTCTCCAAATTACAGATAGGTCCCTCAAAATTACGAATAGGTCCTTCGCGATTTTTTGTGAGGGGAAGATTTTTATTTTTTTTCGCGTTCGGGTCCCTCGCGCGGTACTTTACGGAAAAAGCCTCCGTTAAATTCAAATCGCGGATATGCCCTTTTCTAATTTTTCAGGATAGCGGATAGGTCCAAAAACGTAACAAATAGGTCCTCACTCCTTACGTTTAGGTCATTTCTCCGTTTTTGACGGAAAAAATGTTTTCGTCACTAGAAATATGTGTGCATCTCTAAGAAGGTTGCCACCACGTCTAGGTCGTTTCTCCGTTTTGCCCGGAAAAAATGTTTTCGTCACCATAGATATGTGTGCAACTAAAAAAAAATTATCGTCACCAATAATTTTTCGCCCTTTTCCCTCTAGATTATTTTTCCACCTCGGTCTCGATATTTCCCAAATAATTCGTCGAAAGAGAAATTTCTACAGCTATGTGCATCTCTAAGAAGGTTGTCATCACGTCTAGATCCTTTCTCCGTTTTGCCCGGAAAAAATGTTTTCGTCACCAGAAATATATGTGCGACTCAAAAAATGTTGTCGTCACTAATAATTTTTCGCCCTTTTCCCTCTAGACTGGTTTCCCACCTCGTTTTCCCACCTCGGTCTCCGATATTTCCCAAAATAATTCGTCGAAGGAGATATTTCTACAACTCTAACTCTTTATTTTTTTCCCTCCGTAATTCGGTTTCTGCTGTTTCCCGGTGTGAGCAATATGTTGAAAATCGCGTTTGCGTCATTTCATCGATTTTCCCCCCACACCTACACAACACGGCGTGCAGTCGCACGCTACCATGCCTAGTAGTTATAATATGCCAGCATAATCAATGATGTACATATTTTTCTTTTTGATCAATTACACATGTAATTTCTAGCCTTTCAGAGCAAATGTGGTAGCTTCTTTTGAATTTGCATATCATTGGATTGTACATGGCATGGTGTTTTTCTATATTTTAGGTTGGAATTGTATACAAATTTAACTAGTATTTTTTATTTTATTTTAATTCTATTCTATTTGGGAATTTTAATTTTGAGTTCATTAGAAATTAAATTGCTAATTTCATTTAATTTTTATTATGAATTTCAGTTTTAGGTTTGAATTCATATAAAATCCAACCATTAATTTTTATCTAATTTCTATTTTGAATTAAATTTTACTTTGAAGTTCATATGGAAATAAAATTTATTTAGATTTCATATAAAAATCAAATGACTAATTATCCTTTTATTTTTATTTCAAATTTTCATCTGTTGTATTGTACATGGTATGAATTTATATAATTTTAGGCTAGAATCGCATACAAATCTAATTGGTATTTTTATTCTTTTTTATTTTAAATTTAATCTATTTATGGATTTTACTTTAGAGTTTGCATGGAAATCAAATTTCGGGTTTTATTTATTTTTATCAAATTTCAATTTTAGGTTGTAATTTGTATACAAATCTTACTACTAATTTTCTTCAAATTTTTGTTTTGAATTTAAGGTTTACTTCGAAGTTCGTATGGAAATTAAATTTCTATTTTTCTATTGTTATTATGAATTTTAGTTATTTTTTATTATACTTGACGTGTACTCTTTCTTTTAATCTAAACTGTTATAAATAAGGTCCGCGAGATGGATGTTTAGATCTTCTCTTTTTTTTTTGTTGGGAATGACTAGGAATTGAATATCCGATAGGAAGTTTTCCATCATACTCGTCGGCACAATATCGCTAAACAACACATACAACAATTGTAATCAACATTTGCAACAAAATATAAAAAAGTGTAGTATCATAAAAAATTGTGGAAAATGTAAAAATTCTTATTGAAAATTAGATAAAAATCACAAGTGTAGAGCTAAGGTACGGTTTAAAACTAGTTCAAGTACCCGAATCAAAAAAATTTGTTGTGTTACAATATTGCAATATTTGAAAAAAATTAGTGGCAACATTCAAAGATAATTGTTGTACAACTAATTCAATCCGGTACATCGAAAAATTCGTAAAGTAGAACAATTAGTTTGTGTGTTTGCAACAGAAGATCTTTGCTCTAGATTCAACAAACAATAAATCAATAAATAAAATATGCAACAAATTTGAATTAGTGGGGCAACAAATATAAAAACCTATTGCAATAAAAATTAAAATTTGTTGTAATAACAAAGTGTCGGGGATTGGGTATTTCCTACAACGACCATGGTACCTCGGTGGCCAGCCGACCACCGACCATGCACGCCCTTGGACGGTGCCCCCTACGGAGACCCTCGGGGAGGTCGACCCTCACACCTGCCCCGACCTTAGTCAGGCTCGAGCATGATTGCTCGGGAGAGCGCGACCGGCGACCCGGGCCCGGAGGAAAAGGCCTTGAGCCTCACCAAGAAGCCGGGCACACTCCACAAAGGCGACGTGGCATTAATCACCCGACGGCTCGACGTGGCATTAATCGCTTGGCGGCTAGAAGGACAATGCTGCCACGACCTGCGCCACCCTACGCCCACGTAGCGGTATGGTATAAAGCGAAGAACAGTGTCACCCACGTCCGGAAAATAGTGGTGCGCCGCTCTGTAATAAATGCTGAAACACTGTAATCGCCTATAAATACCCCCTCGCACATAGTGTTCCGGGGGGATTCTGCTTCACTTTACCCCTCATACTTAGCGATAGCTTGCGGGCTGGCCAAGAGGATAGTCCTTAGAGCCTCTTTGGCCCCCCGAGCAAGTACCCTGTATTCCACTCTCGTAAACTAGTGCAACCACTGGACGTAGGGTTATTATCTCCCCTGCGAGAGGCCCGAACCAGACAAAAAGACTTTGTTTGCTGCATTGTCTCCACGATACGTAGCTCAACAGATCCTCAGACGTCACCCCCTCCGCGGAAAAAGGGCTTTAGGTTGATCCCTCATTCAACAAGTAAGCTCGACGGGGGACCGGTTCCCGAATCGTCGATACAAAGAAACCATTGAACGTATGCAATATTTGATGTTTCGTGTTGCAACATTAAAAAACAACTGCTACAATAATTCGATTTATCATTATCATCATTTTCGAGATGAGCATAAAGGAGATAGGGAATGTGCTCGGCCTACACCATTTTCTCCATCGCTGGTGTGCTTGAATGTATCACGGGCGAGTAGATGGCACATATATGACCTATAGGCCCTCAACCGGTGTTATCTTCCATGCATCGTTTACACCCCTATCTCCTCCGGATCTGGCCTACACCGCTCTGCTTGATCCCTCACCTTCTGGGGCTTGGCATTGTTGTTTCAGAGCGAATTCTCGTCGATATCTGCCATGGGGCTGCATCGGTACGTCGATAGCTCGGCCTTCCTGGAAGAGCTTCGCTCAACGATGTCGTCTGCATTCTTCCAGTATTCCCATTTACCACGACGGCCGCCGCTATATGGGAGAGATGGAGACGGAGAGGAGGTCTCATGGGAGAGTGGTGGGACTTTGACCGACGAGCCGTTAGATGTGATAGAGGAAGAGGAGCTAGAGTTTTAGGTGAGGTGTTGGGGAAGTAGAAGATTAGGAAAGGAAGAACTAGATGACATAGGAAGGGAGAGGTATGAGGCATGGGGCATGGGGTAACCCTGTGGGCTGAGCATCGGACGTCTAGACAGTGTCAATTTCTTTTTTTTATTAATGTGAAAATTTTTAGCCATAGGGAATACAATGGCTTATTTTATATTTGCTCTAATAATATTACATAACAATGGGAGATGGGCAACCAATTTATTGTTGAAAAATGTAATATTCGAGACCCATTTCAATTAGACCGTTCTCGCAAGAGGAAAAGCACATGCATTTTCCGGTGCAACAGAAGATCCATTTAACACGTTCGTTGCCCCTGACTCGTGTCGTCTTCGTCCAAAAACCAATTAATCCTTCGCAGAATCGCAGTTCGCACCACCAGCTAGGGGTGAAAACGGTACGGAAACGGTCGGTAAATAGCTATTCCGTTTCCGTTTCCATATTTTATACCGAATCAGATCGAAATCGAAACGCCTTAAACGGAAACGGAAACGGTAGTGACGGAAACGAAGTTAAACGGAACGGATCGGATCTAAAACGAAGCGGAAAATTCCACAAAGACGTGGTACATGATCTATCAAAAGTTCCAAACATACCAACTTTAAATGGTATTTTAGTTACACTTACACAGAACATCTTAATAGTATTAGCCAACATTGAGCATTGTATGAACAAAGACATGTGAACATTGTTTACATCAAAACCAACGAACACATCATACTATAATAACAAACATAAATAGTTCCACATCATAATATAATAACAAACACATATAGTTTCACATCATAACATAATTAATAGCAAGCACATAGTTTCCCATCACAACATAATAACAAGCAGATATAGTTCAAGTGTTCAACATCACAACATAATAGCAAACACATAGTCCATCATATTCTAAGCTATTTATCGCAATGTCGGTCCATCATGTTTTCCTCCATATCAGCACCATCGACATCCTCTTGCTCATCCAACTACAAAGGCAAGCATGAAACAACATTAATCATCTTGAGAAGACAAATAGAAGCACACTAAACCGAAATTTTACTTGATTTGCACAATATGGTTTCAAAGTTAGATAAGAAAAGGCAAACCGTTTCTATGGAGCTTGCAAAATGTCTTTCAAGGATATCCACATCCATCTCGGTCATGATAGATGCAATGGTACCCACGAATGATTAGTAAAACCCGATTAGACTTAAATATTTTCACATGATGAACAAACTATTGATGTAAACTAAAATGTTACCTTTTGATGTCTGCGGTCCAATCTTTAATACAAATTAAAGCTTGCACAATCTCAGATCTAGACAATTGCGAAATGGGTCAACAACCCGTCCCACCAAGATCAATGCGGATTCGAAGCAACCGCCGATACTTGAATAGATAGCACATCACGAGCAAGCTTGGAGAGAATAGGGAACTCAACTTGCTTAACCTTCCACCATGATAAGACATCGAAATTCTTGTCTTTTATAGATGGAATGGAGCATTTATCCGGACAAGGCATGCAACTGAATAACTGATACAAGCATAAACCAGATGAATCAGAGTAACCAAGCATCTAACACATTACAAATCTATGGACAACACGAATGTAATGTGATTCCAAAGAACAATTGTATCGCATGCACATTCGTGGCCTCCTATTGCGTAACAGGATATGCGAAAGCCACAAGAATCAAAGTCGATTCCGACGCATCCAACTCTGCAAAGATCACCATCGACAATGCTCTCTCGGGATCAAACCTACATGATATCAAGAACTCTTTTTCTTTACTACCACGTAAATCACTAATGATCATCTATGTCAAATGACAAACAATGGCTAGATTTGCTCGAAATCCAATTCGCTTTTGGTGCTCGGGACCAGAATGACAAACAACCCTTGAAATGCTTCAAGACAAAGCAATGGGGGGGAAGCCGGTCGCCGGCGCAGGGGGCATGATGGGGAAGCTTGCTGCCAGCGCAGGGCTGATGGGAAGCGGTCGCCGGGCGCAGGGTATGATGAAAGCCACGCAGGCAGGAGGCGAGACGGAGCTCTTGTGGGAAGCCGGTCGGGCGCAGGGCGGGCGGCTGGGAAGCCTGTCCGGGCGCAGGGAGGCGGAGACGGAGCTGCATGGGAAGCTGGTCGGGCGCAGGGAGGTGAGGCGGAGCTGCGGGGGAAGCCGGGCCGGCGCAGGGAGGCGGAGGCGGAGATCATGATGGGCGCAGCCGCCGCACGGGAGGTGGGAGGGGGGGCTCTCGTGAAAATGCCCTGGACTGAGGAAGTGAGGAGGCACCGCACAGCTAGGGTTTCCAAGTTTGGCGCTAGATGGGTTGGGCTGGCTTCGGAAATTCCGGTTTGAATTACACGGAATTTCCGTTCCGTTTCCGTTTCCGTCGGAATTAGCTCTCCCGTTTCCGTTTCCGTTTCCGAAAAAAAAATTCCGTTTCCGTTTCCGTACCGAAAAATTCCGTTTCCGTTTCCGAAAATGAGCTTCCGTTTCCGTTTTCGTTCGAAACGGTCGGAAAATTTCCGTTCCGTTTTCACCCCTACCACCAGCCAACTACCCCTTCCCCTCGCGACCAGCTCGCTCGCACACGCGGACGCATGCAAGAGGCCGCACTGCCTCAAGCCCCAAGTAAGCCCTGCCCGTTAATGTCGCCGCACCTCTCGCTGCCCCACGGGCCCAACGCCCCGCTCGCCGCCGGCGACGCCAAGAAGACCCACCCCGGTGGCGAGCCCAAGAAGCTCTCCTGCTGCGGCGGTGGCGAGCACCACCTCCCCAAAAAGCCCGGCGTCGGCCCCTCCGCCGCGAAGCTCGCGTTCGCGTCCTTCCTCGGCGTCATCGTGCTCCTCGCCGTCGACTTCTTCCTCTCCGGCGCTGGCGTGCACCGCCAGTTGCGGCACCATTACCGGTGTTACCTCGGCGGCGGCCGCGCCAAGAACGCCTCGCTTTCTTGGCTCTCCGTGCTGGACCACTCCAACTTCACCGAAGACCTCCTCGCCCGGTGGCTCGCACCTGGGGGGGCGCCGTGCCGTGACGCGCGCACGGCCAGCATCTCCATCCCTGTTTTTGACGACGCCGCGGCGGCGGGCGCGGTGACCAAGTTGGGCGCCGCCGAGATTCACGAGTTCACGTTCTGGGCCCTTGACGACGCCGGCCAGCGGCGCTGCCTCGGTGGGGACTTCTTTGAGATTGATCTCTCCGGGGACGCGTGGAAGTCGCGGCCCCCCGTTGTAGACCACGGCGACGGCTCCTACTCCTTCCGCCTCCAGGTCGCGCCGCGCTTTGCGGCGGGGGATTTCCACCTCACCATCATCCTCCTCTTCCGCCACTTCGAGGGCCTCAAGTTCTCCTCCGCAAGGTTCAAGTACCGCGCCGAGCTGCGCCGCATTCCTCTCCTCTTCCAACCAGGCAACGCGTCGCTCCCGCCACTGGAGACTTGCCGCGCCGCCGACTTCGCGCGCGACGTCTGGTCCGGTCGGTGGACGCGGCTCGCCAAGAACGACAACTGCGAGGACGTGGATGACGCCGGCCGGTACCGGTGCCTGGAACCGGAGCACCCGTGCGCGCGGCCGTGGTGCGACGGGCCACTGGGCGCGCTAGAGAGCAACGGGTGGGTCTACTCGGCGCACTGCTCGTTCAAGCTCTTCACGGCCGACGCGGCGTGGCGGTGCCTGGACGGCAAGTGGCTCTTCTTCTGGGGCGACTCCAACCACGTCGACACAATCCGGAACCTCCTGACCTTCGTTCTTGGCGTCACGGACACGTCCGCCGTGACGCGCCGGTTCGACGCGGTGTTCGCGAATCCCAGCGGCGGGCCGGGGACCGTGCGGATCACGAGCATCTTTAACGGCCACTGGAACATGAGCATGAACTATCTCGGCCTGCATTCCCTCCGGGACAAGGGGTTCCGGCGGCTTGTCCGGTCGTACTTCTTGGCCGATGACCTTGCCCCGGACGTCGTCATCCTGAACTCTGGCCTGCACGACGGGTACTACTGGACCAGCGTCCGCGCGTACGCGCAGGGCGCGGAGTATGCTGCACAGTTCTGGGCCGGGGTTATGGCTGAAGTGCGGGCGCGTCGGCACGCCGTGCCAAGGGTGTTCTACCGGACCACGGTTGCGACGGGCGGGTACGCTCGGGACCTGGCGTTCAATCCAAACAAGATGGAGGCGTTCAACGGTGTGCTCGTCGAGAAGCTTAGGCGGCATGGGCTGCTGACGGGCGGGGTGATAGACAACTTCGACATGACGTTCCCGTGGCACTACGACAATCGTTGCAACGACGGCGTGCACTACGGCCGTGCACCGGCGAAGTTGGTGTGGCGGGACGGCAAGATTGGGCACCAGTACTTCGTGGACCTCATGCTGGGGCATGTGCTCCTCAATGCCATCTGCAATCGATGAGACTGTTGGTTCCATGCTCTGTAAGTTTGTCCAGCTCAATTGTGTAAACTAGAGTAGGATGGTCAGGGAACTGAATTCGCTGATTACTACAATGTGGTATGAGTTCATGTGTACATCAGGTATGGGGGGCTTAGCTGAAGCGTTTTGTATGGTAAAACATCTGAACATTCAGCTATATATGTTGCTGGCCTGATCTTGCTCTAGTGGGCGAGGAAGATCGAGTTCGATCGGAGCTAGCTATGTGTGAAAATGAGGTACATGTAAATATACAGGAAGACTGTTTGAGGAGGCTTAATTAATATACAAATTCAGTAGGTTATATTATGTTGTTAGTTACTCTGTTGTAATGATCAGGTGCTCAGTGTTCTTTGTCGGTTGCAAGTATGCGAGTGCAGAAATGCAACATGGTTTAATGCCCTCAGGTGTTTCTATATATTCTCCAATTTGCGGTATTATGGTTGAAGCAATATTTGATGTGATGAGCAGAAAAGGGCCGATAGTGAGCTAGCTGAATTGATGGATTTTTTTGTGAAGGGCAGCTGGATCATTTGTTTGAGAGTTAAGAGTTTTGACCAGAAATGTGCCTGTAAAGCTTTTGTGCTATGGTATTCTCCAAATGCTGAAGTAGTACGGTAGTAGCAAATTAACAAAGCAGATGTAGTAATGTAGTTTATGCACCAAGTCAACATCAGGTACTTGTAAATACACAGCAAGGCAGTTTTCACGATGCGGCTTAATGCATATACAAGTAGGCCAGGTTGGTTTCTTTGTTAAGACTGACAGTAATCTTCAGCTTGTTAATTGTTCTTTGTGCTGCTTGCAAGGTGGAAGTATGCAAGTGTGCCTTCAGGTGTGTCTACATACGATTCCATTTGGGGTTTGCCTTATTTAGTGAAGCAACAGCGACGAACAGGAAAGAGGCAGAATGAATTGATGTTTCGTTTCTGTGTGGAGCTCAGACACCAGAGTTGGTTCATTTTGTTTGAGCTGGAGCTTCGATCAGAAAATTTTCCTGTGAAGGCCTTGTACAACTATACATGCCTTGTTACTTTCCTAACCTTGTTTTGCTGTAATCTAATCAAATAGTAATGTGCATGTACAGGCAGAGAATCTCGTGGCACCGACTACGAGCCTAATGTGGGCAGGACCAGACAGTTGTCTGCTTGATCCGTACCAATTAAGCCTTGTCAGGCGACAGCCAACATGGGGCGACAGCGATAGTACTATGGTGTGGACAGGGTTAGCCACATCGAAATCACACGAAAAATCGAATATGGCTTGGTACCTATAATCGATTTTCGGTACATATCGAATGGATTTCAAACTTAAAAGTGCTTTGTCAAGCGATATTGCTCGATTTATCAAGCGTTATGAAACGATTATCGGTCGGTTTTTGAAAAAAATAGACAGAGTGAAGAAAAAGTGAAAAAATTGCAGAAAATTACAAAAAATTGCAAAAAAAATTCGGTATGACCTTTACTATATTTTAAACAATTTTAAATTATAAAGTAAGTATGTAGCAATAATATATCAATTAATGATATTTCATTTCAATACCATTTACAACTTAAAGGTTTGACAAGTCCACATTTTAATAGCATTTATTTTAATACCATGGCATGTGATATTTGAAATCAATATTTTCTCACCGAAAATGAATGTTCACACATAGCATAAATTCGTTGTCTTTCCATTGTCTCACATATGCTATACTGGACCTACATAAAAACTATGTTAGTAAAAAATTGAGTTGTAATGAAATAAAACATACAAATGAAATATCAGACCATAGTACCATTAGACCATACACAAAAACCATGCATCAGCTAATTAACCATCACTGTGAAGCTGATAAATGAAGATCTCTTTTACAGTGGATTAAAATCAATATAAGTCATCTATTTCTTTGAATCTAATGGTTGAAATCAATTTAGATCTAGTTATACTAACACCAGTAGTATTGATAGTAAAATTTAGAGAGATAAAAGAGTAAAAAATTCCGTCATACTATTTATTCTCTAGGTAAAACACGCTCTATGATCTTAATAAATGGCAGATGAATGGATAAGAAGTCTCTGAAGATCACCAGGTATTCGGTGAATTCAAAACTTTGAATGAATTAGGAAAAGTCTAAAATACCTCTGATGAATGGATAGAAAAGTCTAAAATACCCTAGAGAAATGGATGGTTAGATTTGATTTCTACTGCCATTACTTATTACCTATGTTATCCACTGTAAAATTTCTCTAAATGAAACATTACCTTTAAGGCTACGGGTAGTATTGTTGGCTGTATATTTGGTTGGCAATGTTGTACTTCTCTGTGGATATCATCAACAACCCTCGTGTAGCTAGTAATTTCGTCTTATATTTGTGCCAGTTTTGTCATGTCCATATGCTAGTCGTTTACCACTGTTGGTACAATATAACATAAAATTTGTGATCTTACCACTCATAGACCCATTGTGTGGGAGGTTGTGCACGAGCAGCCGAGATGATATGGTCGTATTGGCCATATGATCCATAACCCCCTTATGTCTCGAGGACGCTAAACAAGTTGGAGCTATCCTGTCATGTGTTATGGCTATATTGATAATCCCTTCCCTTGCCTGTGGAGCTCTATGGTTTTTATCTTGTGTCGTATGTGTGAACTGGGACTTCCCTATAGATTCTATGGGACATTGTCATTCTGAGCGGGGAGTGAGAAGGATAAAGGCGCTGCCATTAGACTCACCACCATCACTGTCTGTCTTGAAGCTACTTTCATTATATTCTTGTTACGACGGGCTCCGATGGACCTCAGGAGTGCTATTAGTCGAGTCATCACTCTTTACATGATGTTCCTCCTCTCCGAGAAGTTTCCCTTTTCTTTTCGAGAGAGCTCTCTTTTTTGCTTGCTCTGTCATGGCCACTATTTGATGCTTCCTCTTTTCCATGTGACTGTCAGCTACTGTCTTGTCTGTCTATTCGAGGATGCTTGCAACTCTATTATTTTTTCGTAACGCAACAGAGTTAATCGGATCTATTATAAGATATGATGGAAAGAAAGTATCACTCTTAGTCTCAATGTCCGAACCACGATGAAACGGTCGAAAATCGGCATAATCGAGCGATTATGGACGATTTTTCCAAACCTGATGTGGACCATGCATGGCAGGAGCATTTTAGTTCACAGGGATTTAATAATTTTCTGGAGTAGGTGTTAGCTCAGCGGTCCGATTCGTGAGACTAGTGCCCGCATGTGCTTGTGTTCTTTGGCAGTTTGGTGCAGCATGGCTGTGTTAAATGCTCATTTCGCTGGAGATCGACAAGCACCAGCGCCAGTAGCGTGAAGTAGCAGAAACTGTTAAGAGTATGTGGATCTGAGATGGAAGCTAGCATTAGTTATATGGAGCTTTCGAGTTGGAGCAACGAATCCTCTGTACGGCCGAACATGAACAATGCAAACAAACAAATTTTCGAACTAGAATTATGCATGTTGTTTCAACATTTTTTTTCAAAAAAATTAGGGTTCAGCGCAAGTCCACGGGGCTAGCGTGGGCAAGGTTAAAACCAGCGGAATTTCAGAATTTCTCATCGAGATCTCGGATTTCGGCGGGGGATGAGAAGCAAAATCCTAACTTGATAAAACATTTTTAAAAAATGAAAATGCAATAGTAATGCTCATTTCGCTGGAGATCGACAAGCACCAGTGCCAGTAGCGTGAAGTAGCAGAAACTGTTAAGAGTATGTGGATCTGAGATGAAAGCTAGCATTAGTTATATGGAGCTTTCGAGTTGGAGCGGTTGGAGCAACGAATCGTCCTGCACGGCCGCACATGAACAATGCAAACAAACAAATTTTCGAAGTAGAATTATGCATGTTGTTTCAACATTTTTTTTTTTAAAAACTTAGGGTTCAGCGCAAGTCCACGGGGCTAGCGTGGTCAAGGTTAAAAAACCAGCGAAATTTCAGAATTTTTTATCGAGATCTTGGATTTCGGTGGGGGACGAGATGCAATCTTAACTGGATAAAAATAATAAAAAAATGAAAATGCAATAGCAATTTTTGGAAATTTCGGCAAATTTCACTAAATTCTCGGGATTTTGACTTTTGAGGACCGGATTTGGGTCAATAACCCTTACAAATGTCAATCTTCTATTAAAATTTGTTGAAAACCCGATTTTTTAAGATGTTTTATAAATAGCAGAAACACTAACAGATTTTTGTAAAATTGAATAGCTTGATCATACTCTGAAAAATTTATGGTACCATATTTAGTAGCTTAGATCATATATAAATTTTTTTAAAATAATTGAAATTCATTTGTTATATTTAAAAATTCAAAAACAGAATGAACATAACTGAGATAGTAACAGTGTTAGAATTTTATAAATTTACTTGAGTGTGATCATAATCCAAAATTTTTAGAAGAGTTTGAGCGTTACATCACAACACTTCTATAAAAGTTTTAAAAATTTTAAATGTGTTTTGGTTGCTCAATCAAATATATAGAAGCAATATATATAACACCATAAGGCTTTTATCAGGACAGCAGAATTGTCACAATTTTTGAAAATTCCTCAAGATTGATCATCATCTTAAAATTTTATAAAAATATTAGTGATACATTAGTACCATTCATAAAAACTTTTAAAATTTTATAATGTGGTTTGAACCATTTTTCATTCGGTTGAAATTTGTTGGTTAGCCCTCAGTAGCACTCTATGAATTTTTTTAAAAATTCCTCATACTTGATCATCTTAAAATTTGATGGTAACATTATTGATGTGTTAGGACCATCAAAATTTTTTAAAAAATTTTAACATGATTTGCACCATTTTACATTAGTTAAAATTTACTGGTCAGTCTTTTATCAGGACAGTAGAACTAAAAGAATTTTTGAAAATTCCTTAGGCCCAATCATGATCTGAAATTTTGATGAAAACATTAGTGATGTGTCAGAACCCTCCACAATAATTTTCAAAATTTTTGAACACCGGTCTAGATTTTGGCAATTTCGACTGAAATTTCGATAATTTTGACCAAAATTTGGTTCAAAATTTTCTTTAAATTTTAACTAGATTTCATCCAAAATTTCACTAAAATTTTAGAATTCACCTATCTCTAACATGCAAATCGAAATCTCAAACCTTGAGGCCGGTAGCCGCGTGCTCTCTTCCACGCTCCATGGCTCAAGAGCAGCGCTGGATAGCGGCGTGACGCGTGGCTGCAACCGAAGAGAGCTGTACCCTAGAGGATCTGGTGAGATCGGGCACAGTCCAGTTCCAGTTGACAGCCTGCAGCCACGGTGCACGGAGCATCCATGATCACGCTTGGAAGCATTAACCTTGGAGTTAACGAGCCAAAGGGAAAGCTAATGAAATGTATTGAGTTGCATGTGCCAACTAGTTCACTTAAAAACTTCTGACGAAGAAAGGTGAGTAATTCTCTTATGCTTCAACACTCCCCCTCACATATAGATTTCCTTAGGCCTAGAACGTGGAGTAGAAGTGGACTGCAATTATTATTTTTTAATTACATTAACCGGGTCTTGAACTCGACACCTCTTGACTCTGATACCATATTGAGTTGCATGCACCAACCAGTTCACTCAAAAGCTTAAACTGATGAGGAAATGTGAGTAAGTCACTTATACTTCAACAAAATGAAACTTGATCTCATGTGTCATGCTATGAACAGCTATATACCGTTGGTGTATTTGGGCTTTCCCAAATTTCGAAAAAAGGGAAATGGGTTAACCGGGCCAGCATAGCCTATCGGGTTTGCCAGCCCAGTCATCCCACCTGGCTGAGGATCAGGTGCCGAGAGGTGCCCTAGCCCCGGTTCGAGCGAGCGCCCGAGGGGAGACGAGCGGCTCAGAGGGAGGCGGTGGCGGTGACCGACGATCATTGCT
The DNA here is from genome assembly GCA_036346375.1 of Guadua angustifolia. NCBI lineage: Eukaryota > Viridiplantae > Streptophyta > Magnoliopsida > Poales > Poaceae > Guadua > Guadua angustifolia. The sequence continues at coordinate 22,167,754 of CM070508.1, forward strand.
CTCCTTTCTCTTCCTCGAGCTTCTTTGAAGTATGGAGGATATTCCTCTCGGCAGAATACAGTGAACTCACTCCTTAATCCCCATCTAGCCGATTTAATCCTCATATTTCGGTTGAGATTTGACGAATACTCATACCAAGGGTACCCCACGCTGAAGTATACGACCATTTCAAGATTATATTTTAAGTCTTCAGGAACGTTCCGACCGGGCCACCGGTCGGACGACCTCGCGGGCACCAAACGGGCTCCTGGTCGGGAATTCCCACAGGCTCCGGTCGGACCCCCGGACCGAGCCTCGATACATCTTCACTGCTTGACGGACAACTGTCGTGCCCCGAATTTACGGATTCGGACACTCTGTGTTTTCGGCACTAGTCCAGGATCACGCTAGTGCACACAGTATAAACAGGTTGAAGTACCACAATCATACACAGCGGAATTTAATAATAAAGTACTTCAAACACGGATATAAGCGAGTTACACGACCTTATGGCCACCTTACAATAATTCGCCACGCAGGGCGATAATTATCAAAGTAGCACAAGTTTATCAGCGGAAGCAAAAGTAAAACGATGAACCCCTCATAGCCACAGGCAACTGAGTGCGGCTCAACCCCTAATCCTCCTGGCCTTCGATGAACTCCTCCTCCCAAGCTGGCACGGCTTCTTCTTCTGAGGTTTTGTCGATGCAAGGGTGAGTATACAACATACTCAACAAGTCATGCACAATGCAGTCTTATTACTACATGCATGGCTTATGCCAAAGGAAAGGCTTAATGGTTATTTTGCATAAATCGGCACTTCTTTTAAACAGGTAATTCTATTAGATTAAAAGCGGTAAACCATTATTATTAATAATTAATTTCTCGATCCAATTCCAAGAGTTTTGGCACACAGCCCCGAATTCATTTCAACAGCTTTTGGCACACAGCCACCCATTCCACATTTTATTTTGAAAATTTAACCCTTGACTGTAATCCCCGAGCAATGTCTAATACCGCAAACACGGCTATTCGAATAGATTTTTACACACACTCTGCAGAGACTGTACACTTTACCCACAGGATACAGTCGCTCACCACACAGGTGATTGATTGCAACAAAGTCTTTCGGAGACTAACACTTAGCCAGTGATCCTCTCTAGTATTGCCTTTCTAACACTTCCCTCACACAGAGCCAAAATTTAGAACAGGCGAATACTGTTAGATGGGTACCAAGTCGCAAAGACAGTGCGCCCCCCATACGGTTACATTTTTGTGTAACTGTCGCCCCGAGGTATCAAAGGAAAGATATTAGAGACCTACTAAACTAGGTCCATCCCATTCCGAACAAGTGATTGTACGAGAAACTCAGTTCAAAGGCTCGCAAGGTAAAGTCCTTAACTGTCCCGGGCAAGACATCCATTTTATACTTCTCGGCACACAGCCTTCACAATCTTTCATACATCCCGTTGCCACACAGGCCCACCCGGCACGAAGCCTTCCCACCACTTGCCCTGGTCCAAAACATTTTCCCACCCCGGGTTTGCATTTATGCAACACATGCCAATGCCCACTTCATTGCACGAGTAGGACCACACAGGTCGCTACCCTCAATTCCATTTGATGACATCATCGCATTATTCCAAAATGCGTTCCATAATTGTTTAGTCAGTATTGATTTGCTAATGAAAGACATTCAACGCATACAAGCAGGCTAAGCGACTAATCACGGTCTAGCCTCCCGTGTTGGCATTAATATAGCAACCAACATAATTTAACATTCTAGGGTGACAAGGTGTTCAGGGCATACAATGACATTAACAAGGTGGCATAATCAAAATGGTATTTTTAGCTACCTTTCCCAACATAAACAATTTCATTTTTAACTAACATAGCATGCATAAATTGAATCGAAATACATTTTAAAATCTAGGGGCAATATGGTCAAAGCATGACTTGCCTTCAAAAAGGAGTTGGTCCAGGTCTGAGATCTGCGGACGGTCTTCGATTCTCCTCGGCGACTTAAGAACTCCTGAGTCTACTCGTATTCAAGCAATATACAAAATCATTACACAATACAGACAGCAATATCAACACTAAAAATAAATTAAAAATCACCATTAAATAGTTTACATTTTTACAAATTTTTTAGCACTAGAATCACTCAATTTCGAGTTAAAACGCAAAAGTTATAGCATTTACAAATTTGCTGAAATTCAATAAATGAAGAATCGAATTAAGTGATTTATTTTTCTACTGAAAAATCCGATTAAATCCTCGGCTGGACACGTGTCGGCACTAGAGGCTTCCACGCCGCTCTCGGTCACTGACAAGTGGGCCCCGGATGACGCCATGCCGACGCGGCCCCACATGCGTCCACCCATCGACAAGTGGGTCCGATGAATGATGCTTGGACCAATCGGTCGACACGCGGCGAGCAAGTATCAAACCACGCAGACACAAAATCTCCCCGCCGTTGGATTCAAATCCAACGGTCGGTCGCTACTCGAGCGTTGCACTACTACCAAGCCTACGTGGCGCAATAGCGACGGTCAGATTGAAGATCTACGGCTACGGTTACCCGCGTGGTTTACTATTCCCAGCCCTAACGTGGACGCACCAGAGTGGTTGGATAGAGATCCAATGACCATGGTTACCCGGAGAGTTTACTGCTCATCGCACCTACGTGGATGCACCAGAGCGGTCGGATGAGAATCCTACGGTCGGTATTCGCCGAGGCTATTGAACCTAGCGCTACAGGGGGAGGGACGTGGCATTACCTGAGCCGAGCGATGGAGATCCAACGGCGCAGAGTACCTGAGCGATTCCCTATTCACCAGACGTACGTGGCCACACTAGAGTCGCACGATTACCATCTAACGGACAAGATCTACCCCTACCGTTTCAGCCTAATTCAAAGAAACGAACACGTGGCCTCACCTCAGGCGTCCGATGAGAATCCGAAGAAGAGGTGGCGGCGCTTGTCGCCGGACTCGGGGAAGACGAAGCGGCTTGAGGCGCTTCGAGGCTTCTCCGGCGTGAAGAAGTGGTCCAGTCGAGGCGGCAGGACACGGCGAACTCAGTGAAGGTCCTAGCTGCGGCGGAGAGCGGCGGACAGTGGCGAAACGCGAAGAAAACCGAGGCGGAGGAGAGTAGCTACTACGGCGAGCTCGGGCGGGGTCTATGGTGGACGACAGAGCGTGGGAGAAGAGGCAAAATGAGCGGAAGGAAGTCACGCATGCAACGGGGTATATCACCTGCTCGGGCGAGTCTTGGAATGCGCGTAAAATCTCTGACATGATCCACGGCAGCCAACGGCGGATGGTGGTGCGGCAGTGCTCTCTCCCGAGACTGCTCTGTCACGTCGCACCGCACGATCGCGATCCGATAGTGGCGATTGAAAATCGGTTCGGCGAAACGGTACTCGAGCGCATCCGTTCGATCAAGATCCGACGGTCTAGGATGGACGGCGTTAGGGTTTTCTGGCGTGGCAAAGTGTTGGGCTCGGCCCGACACTGTAGCAAGGCTATTTTCCAGGTTTTGCCAATAAAAATAATTCCAGTAAATCAAAGTATTTATTTGGAGCTCTAAAAATACTCGAAAAATTCTAGAAAAATTCTATAAAATATTTTAGAGCATTTTGAGCCTAAATAAAATATTGCTATTAATTTTTGATAAATACCTTTTCTGATATTTAATTATTCAAGAAAGGATAGTCTAAAAATAATTTCAATTAAAATCCAATAAATCCCAGAAAATTAGATAAATTCAATTAAATGCAAATAAACTTTAATTAATTCACAAAAATTCAAAAACTCCAAAAATTTAAAAAATTTAGGTCAAATTTCGGGTCGTTACAAACCTACCCCCTTTACAGAATCTCGACCCCGAGATTCGAAGCTTAACTAGAGAATTTGTTTGGGAACTCCTTTTTTAGATCCTCCTCTCGTTCCCAGGTGGCCTCGCTTTCTGTGTGGTTGCTCCACTGGACTCTGCAAAAACGGGTTGTCCTGCTCCTGCTTTTCCGGTCCACAGTATCCAGAATTTTTATCGGTTGCTCTTTGTAAGTCAAGTCTTCCTGTAGTTCAACTTCTTCTAGTGATGCTTGCTCCTCAGGCACTCGGAGACACTTCTTGAGTTGCGATACATGAAAGACATCGTGTACCCCTGCTAATGACTGCGGTAACTCTAGCTGATATGCGACTTCGCCCTTACGACTTATGATCTTAAACGATCCCACATATCTTGGCGCAAGTTTGCCCTTTTTGTGAAACCTCTGGACTCCCTTAAGAGGCGTAACTCTGAGATACACATAATCTTCAGGTTCAAAGCTCAAATCCCTGCGGCGATTGTCTGCATAGCTCTTTTGCCTGGACTGCACGATTCTCAACCTCTCTCTTATTAGTGCTATTTGCTCTTCGGCTTCTTGGAGTATGTCTGGTCCGAAGACACGACGCTCACCAGTCTCATTCCAATTTAACGGCGTTCTACAAGGTCGACCGTACAAAGCTTCGAAAGGTGACATCTGAAGACTAGCCTGATAGCTGTTGTTGTAACTAAATTCAGCATATGGTAAACATTTATCCCAAGTCGATGTATAAGCCAACGCACAAGCTCTTAACATATCTTCTAATATTTGGTTGACTCTTTCAGTCTGCCCATCTGTCTGCGGGTGATATGCTGTACTGAAGTTTAAGCGGGTGCCCATTGCTGTATGCAATTTGTCCCAAAACCTTGAGGTAAATTGGGTACCTCTGTCCGATACTATCTTCTTTGGCACTCCATGTAAGCAAACGATCCTTGCCATGTATAGCTTGGCCAACTTATCTCCTGAGTAGGTCGTCTTTACCGGTATGAAATGCGCAACCTTTGTTAATCGATCCACGATGACCCATATGGAGTCATAACCTCCTTGCGTCCTTGGCAATCCGGTGATGAAATCCATTCCGATTTCCTCCCATTCCCACTCTAGTATTTTTAATGGTTGCAGCAGTCCTGCTGGTCTCTGATGCATAGCTTTGACTCGCTGGCATACATCGCATAGTGCTACGTGTTCAGCAACCTCTCTCTTCATATTTGGCCACCAGAACCTTTCTTTTAAATCTTGATACATTTTCGCACTTCCTGGGTGAATCGAATACTTGGAGTCGTGAGCTTCCTCTAGTATTAACTGCTTCAACTCCCTTTTGTTAGGTACACAAATGCGCTCCTTCATCCATAACGTGCCTCATTCGTCCAGCTTAAATTCCTTTGCTTGTCCTTCCTCCATCTTGGCTTTGATTCGCTTGATCTTCTCATCGCTCTTCTGACCTTCTCTAATCTGATCTTCCAAGATAGGCTTCACTTCTAATGCGGCTAAAAATCCTTCCGGAACAACTTCCAATTTCAACCTCTGGAGGTCCTTGCACAGTTCTTCCTGGCCTTCACTCACCATCATATTTAGGCTATGGTTTTTCCGACTTAGGGCATCAGCCACTACGTTGGTCTTACCGGGGTGATAATGAATACCCATGTTGTAATCCTTAATCAGCTCTAACCATCTCCTTTGCCTCATGTTTAGGTCGGATTGAGTGAAAATGTATTTAAGGCTTTTATGGTCTGTATACACCTCGCACCTGTTACCAATGAGATAGTGACGCTATATCTTCAGGGCATACACTACGGCTGCTAGTTCTAGATCGTGTGTCGGGTAATTCCCTTCATGTGACCGTAATTGCCTTGATGCATAGGCTACTACCTTTCCATTCTGCATTAACACGCATCCGAGTCCTTGGCGTGATGCATCGCAGTAAATATCGAAACTCTGATGTACATCTGGTTGAACTAACACTAGTGCTGATGTCATCGTTTCTTGAGCTTCTTGAAAGCTTCTCTCACACCGTGTCCAAACAAATTTCTTCTCTTTCTTTAACAATTGTGTAATCGGCCTGGCAATTGTCGAAAATCCTTCTATAAATTGGCGGTAATAACCAGCCATCCCAAGAAAACTTCAAATCACAGAATCGTCTTTGGTGACTCCCAATGTAGCATCGCCTCAACTTTGCTTGGGTCCACTGCATTCCTCTACGGTCATTACATGCCCTAGAAATCTACCTTACTCTTCCGTAAATCGATTTATCAATTTTGCTTATAATCATTATCCTCAACTTTTCCAATACGAATCTCAAATGTTGGGCGTGCTTTTCATCCGCCTTTGAATAAACCGTAATGTCGATCTATGAACACGACTACTAATTTATCTAAATATTCCATGAATACTTTATTCATCAAGTTCATAAAGTATGGTGCATTTGTCATCCGAAGACATAACAAATGAACTCATAGTGTCCATATCTTGAAGAAAATGCGTCTTGGGTATGTCCTCTGCTTTTGATTTTCAATCGGTGGTATCCTCGACCTAAGGTCGATCTTGGAAAATACTCCTGCTCCTCTTAGTTGATCGAAAAGATCATCTATCCGGGGTAACGGGTATTTATTCTTTATCGTCACTTCATTAAGTGCACGATAATCTACACACATCTGGAAACTCCCATCCTTTTTCTTAACGAACAGAACCGGTGCTCCCCAAGGTGATGAGCTCGGTCTGATGAATCCTTTTTCCAATAATTCCTCGATCTGCTTCTTCATTTCTACTAACTCTTCGGTGGACATCCGATATGGTCTCTTTGCTATCGGTGCTGTTCCAGGCACTAAGTCAATTACAAACTCTATGTCTCTGCTCGGTGGCATTCCTGGTAATTCCTTAGGAAAAACATCTGGGTATTCACCGACCACTGGTACATATCTTATACTGACGGTCTCCAAATTGTTTGCCAACATTTGACCTTCTCGAACTGCCACTACTTGAAATTCCACTTTCCTACCTTCAGGGCTCTCAATAGACACAACTCTTCGCCCACAGTCTAATACAGCCTTATGCTTAGTCAACCAATCCATTCCCAGGATTACGTCCAGGGTTTGGGTATCTAATATAATAAGGTTCGTTAGGAACTCTACCCCTTTTATTAATAGCTTAACCCAAGAACATCCGACCTTAGAGCGAAGTTCTGATCCAGGGGATTGGACTAGAAGTGTACTTTTAAGGTTAACAATATCCAGATCATTTGTCACGGCAAAATCTCGAGAAACGAATCTAATGTGAAGCTCTGAATCAAATAATATCAGTGGCTGCACCGAGTTGACTAGGAACTTACCGAGCACGACGTCCGTAGCATTCTCGACTTCGCTCAGGAGATATGATTAATTCGCCTCGGCGTGAATGCTTATGTGTAGCTCCACTTGGCGTGTCCTCGGCTTCCTCCTTGGGCGTGAGTTTTAGCAGGGTGCTCCCTAAATTGAAGCGACCGGTGTCACACCTCCCTTCTTAGGGCACATATTGGCTAAATGTCGGCCTCATTGCAATTGTAGCAGCTTCCCGACATCCGCCGATTTCTCCGCCTGTTAACAACCCGACCGGGTCCGAGAGTTTGTCCTGCTGGCCTTGGCATTGGGGACGGTGTCCTGACGTTGCTCCCTTGAGGAAATCGAGAGAATTGTTGAGGTATCATCCTTGGTTTTTGATGACCATGGCGTCCTCCTTGCTGAGCCATGCGGCGTTTGCGATTATCGTCAAGCTCCTTGCGCTTATCTTCCAGTATGAGTGCCTTATTTACCAATTCTTGAAAATCGGGGAAAGTGTGGGTGATCAACCCCACCTGCAATCCGGTGTTAAGTCCTTTCATGAAGCGGGATTGTCTGGCCTTGTCGGTTGCTACGTCTTCTAGAGCGTAGCGTGCTAGCTGAGTGAATTTATTCAGATAATCAGCCACTGTCTGGCCTCCTCGCTTCAGCGCTCGGAATTCCTCCTTTTTCAACTCCATGATACCCTCCGGTACATGATATTGACGAAAAGCTATGGTGAATTCTTCCCAAGTAATCTCCTGCGGGTTCTCCTACGACGTGCAGTAGTTTTCCCACCATTCAGCGGCGGTTCCCTCAAGCTGGTGAGAGGCGTAAAGCACCCTCTCATTCCCATCACACTGAGTTATATGCAGTTTCCTCTTGATGGTTCTCAACCACCGCCTCGCTTTCTAGTGGATCGGCATTGCTCGGGAATGTTCGGCGACGATCCTCATAAACTTCGGACAATCTTGAATAGGACGTGGCCCATTGTTATTAGCTTGATTGTTGGCGACTGCCTGAGTGTTGATTTGTTGCACGGTTGCCATCATAGTCTGCATTAATTGAGTCTGTGCTGCGAGAAATGCTCCTAAATTTTGCATGTCAACTGGCGGTGCTGCCTGCGGTGGTGTACTACTCGATCGCCTCTGGCGCGAACCATCGCCTCTGCTCCATTGCTATGCAGTGTTCACCATCTGCTGATTGCTTCGGTGGTTTAGAGATAAGGGGGAAAAGAATAGGCAAGCATAGGAACTTATACGGGGAAACAGGTGTAACTTAAAACCCTTAAACATTAAAGCATCAATAATAGTAGGTATGGTTCCTTACATAGTCTAGGGACTATGCAACCATAATAATAGTCACAACATTGCATCAGATAGTTCATTACATCACATCGCACATCTAAGTTCGAAATTAAGACGCGACTCAACACAGGTGAGTCTTAACGCAAAAGAAAACTCAACAACTACTGGCCCAGCGAACTCAGAAAGAGCTCACTCCTCAAGCCAACTCGGCTGCGGCTCGCCGATCACGTAAACCGGCGGGTGAGCTGGCATCGGGTAACCGATCCCCATGCCCTCCCACTGGTGCACTGGGGCACCACAGTTCTTGGTCCTCTGGCGCTGGCTCCTCGCTCCTCCCGCTCCTCCTCGCCCTCGCTGCCGAGCTCCATGACGCATCCGCTCCCCTAACCGTAGAGAGCCTCCTCCACGGCGATCCTCTCGAACAACAGGTTTCTGGTCTCTCGAGAGCAACCTCGGTCTCCTCTAGGACGCGGTACACATCCCAAGCTCCAAGTCGTGGCGCCCATGACCTCCTCTGAGCAAAGGGCGGCGCCCAGTGCACGACGGCGCGCTGTCCTCCAACTCAAGCGCTGAAGAGGCCCTCCCGCATGCAGTGCACACGAAGGCGTGTCCCACACTCGTGAGCCGTAGTCCCTACTAACTCGGGCGCAGGCTACTCGGGCACACTCAGATGCCCGCCAGAGCTGGCTCGCTTCACCGCGAGGTGGAGCGGATGACTAGCACGCGCGTGCTCCCGCGCGTACAGAGTGAGGGTGGTCTCCCATCCGCGGTTGATCCCGTTGACTACCCAGGTGCAGGACCGATAGAGAGGACGGTCGAAGCCTCCCAAAGACTGAGCATCCTCCAGAGCTCATTGCGTAGCCTCCGTGGACGCCGAAGAGTGAACCATCCGCATCTGCCAAAGCAACGCGTCAAAACAACAATTTTAAAAGAACACAAAAGTAATAGCAAAATACAGCATAGGTATGAAGAAGAGAAGAAGGGATAAGTCGAGATTTTATTGATTACTCTTGCCAAATTTTAGTCTTTAGAAATTAGCTTTTATCCTTTCTAAAATGGCCAGTCTAACTAGGGTTAAGTCCTACAGTTAGTATGGCTCTGATACCAACCCTGTCGTGCCCTGAATTTACGGATTCGGACACTCTGTGTTTTCGGCACTAGTCCAGGATCACGCTAGTGCACACAGTATAAACAGGTTGAAGTATCACAATCATACACAGTGAAATTTAATAATAAAGTACTTCAAACACGGATATAAGTGAGTTACACGGCCTTATGGCCACCTTACAATAATTCGCCACGCAGGGCGATAATTATCAAAGTAGCACAAGTTTATCAGCGGAAGCAAAAGTAAAACGATGAACCCTTCATAGCCACAGGCAACTGAGTGTGGCTCAACCCCTAATCCTCCTGGCCTTCGATGAACTCCTCCTCCCAAGCTGGCACGGCTTCTTCTTCTGAGGTTTTGTCGATGCAAGGGTGAGTATACAACATACTCAACAAGTCATGCACAATGCAGTCTTATTACTACATGCATGGCTTATGCCAAAGGAAAGGCTTAATGGTTATTTTGCATAAATCGGCACTTCTTTTAAACAGGTAATCCTATTAGATTAAAAGCGGTAAACCATTATTATTAATAATTAATTTCTCAATCCAATTCCAAGAGTTTTGGCACACAGCCCCGAATTCATTTCAACAGCTTTTGGCACACAGCCACCCATTCCACATTTTATTTTGAAAATTTAACCATTGACTGTAATCCCCGAGCAATGTCCAATACTGCGGACACGGCTATTCGAATAGATTTTTAAACACACTCTGCAGAGGCTGTACACTTTACCCACAGGATATAGTCGCTGACCACACAAGTGATTGATTGCAACAAAGTCTTTCGGAGACTAACACTTAGCTAGTGATCCTCTCCAGTATTGCCTTTCTAACACTTCCCTCACACAGAGCCAAAGTTTAGAACAGGCGAATACTGTTAGATAGGTAACAAGCCGCAGCACAGGTACGCTCCCCCATACGGTTACATTTTTGTGTAACTGTCGCCCCGAGGTATCAAAGGAAAGATATTAGAGACCTACTAAACTAGGCCCGTCCCATTCCGGACAAGTGGTTGTACGAGAAACTCAGTTCAAAGGCTCGCAAGGTAAAGTCCTTAACTGTCCCGGGCAAGACATCCATTTTATACTTCTCGGCACACAGCCATCACAATCTTTCATACATCCCGTTGCCACACAGGCCCACCCGGCACGAAGCCTTCCCGCCACTTGCCCTGGTCCAAAATATTTTCCCACCCCGGGTTTGCATTTATGCAACACACGCCAATGCCCACTTCATTGCACGAGTAGGACCACACAGGTCGCTACCCTCAATTCCATTTCATGACATCATCGCATTATTCCAAAATGCGTTCCATAATTGTTTAGTCAGTATTGATTTGCTAATGAAAGACATTCAACGCATACAAGCAGGCTAAGCGACTAATCACGGTCTAGCCTCCCGTGTTGGCATTAATATAGCAACCAACATAATTTAACATTCTAGGGTGACAAGGTGTTCAGGGCATACAATGACATTAATAAGGTGGCATAATCAAAATGGTATTTTTAGCTACCTTTCCCAGCATAAACAATTTCTTTTTTAACTAACATAGCATGCATAAATTGAATCGAAATATATTTTAAAATCTAGGGGCAATATGGTCAAAGCATGACATGCCTTTGAAAAGGAGTTGGTCCTGGTCTGAGATCTGCGACGGGTCTTCGAATTCTCCCTCGGCAACTTCCGGCAACTCAGAGTCTACTCGTATTCAAGCAATATACACAATCATTACACAATACAGACAGTAAGATCAACACTAAAAATAAATTAAAAATCTCCATTAAATAGTTTACATTTTTACAAATTTTTGAGCACTGGAATCACTCAATTCCGAGTTAAAACGCAAAAGTTATAGCATTTACAAATTTGCTGAAATTCAATAAATGAAGAATCGAATTAATTGATTTATTTTTCTACTGAAAAATCCGATTAAATCCTCGGCTGGACACGTGTCAGCACCAGAGGCTTCCACGCCGCTCTCGGTCACTGACAAGTGGGCCCCAGATGACGTCATGCTCGACGTCACCCCACGCGTCCACCCATCGACAAGTGGGCCCGATGAATGTTGCTTGGACCAATCGTCGACACGCCGGCGAGCAAGTATCAAACCACGCAGACAAAATCTCCCGCCGTTGATTCAAATCCAACGGCTGGTCGCTACTCGAGCGCAGTAATCGCTACCAAGCCTCACGTGGCGCAATAGCGACGGCCGATTGAAGATATACGCCTACTTGCCATTCGCGGTTTACTATTCCCGGCCCTAACGTGGACGCACCAGAGCGGTTGGATAGAGATCCAACGGCCATGGTTACCCGGAGAGTTTACTGCTCATCGCACCTACGTGGATGCACCAGAGCGGTCGGATGAGAATCCTACGGTCGGTATTCGCCAAGGCTATTGAACCTAGCGCTACAAGGGGAGGGACGTGGCATTCCTTGAGTCGAGCGATGGAGATCCAACGGCGCAGAGTACCCGAGCGATTCCCTATTCACCAGACGTACGTGGCCACACTAGAGTCGCATGATTACCATCTAACGGACAAGATCTACCCCTACCGTTTCAGCCTAATTCAAAGAAACGAACACGTGGCCTCACCTCAGGCGTCCGATGAGAATCCGACGGTGGCGGTGGGTTGTGAAGCTCCGAAGAAGAGGTGGCGTCGCTTGTCGCCGGACTCGGGGAAGACGATGCGGCTTGAGGCGCTTCGAGGCTTCTCCGGCGTGAAGAAGTGGTCCAGTCGAGGCGGCATGACACGGCGAACTCAGTGAAGGTCCTAGCTGTGGCGGAGAGCGGCGGATGGCGGCGAAACGCGAAGAAAACCGAGGCGAAGGAGAGTAGCTACTACGGCGAGCTCGGGCGGGGTCTATGGTGGACGGCAGAGCGTGGGAGAAGAGGCAAAATGAGCGGAAGGAAGTCACGCATGCAACGGGGTATATCACCTGCTCGGGCGAGTCTTGGAATGCTCGCAAAATCTCTGACATGATCCACGGCAGCCAACGGCGGACGGCGGTGTGGCAGAGCTCTCTCCCGAGACTGCTCGGTCACGTCGCACCGCACGATCGCGATCCGACGGTGGCGATTGAAAATCGGTTCGGCGAAACGGTACTCGAGCGCATCCGTCCGATCAAGATCCGATGGTCTAGGATGGACGGCGTTAGGGTTTTTCGCACACGATGTTGTTGGGCTTACCGACATCGTAGCAAGGCTATTTTCCAGGTTTTGCCAATAAAAATAATTCCAGTAAATCAAAGTATTTATTTGGAGCTCTAAAAATACTCGAAAAATTCTAGAAAAATTCTATAAAATATTTCAGAGCATTTTGAGCCAAAATAAAATATTGCTATTAATTTTTGATAAATACCTTTTCTGATATTTAATTATTCAAGAAAGGATAGTCTAACAATAATTTCAATTAAAATCCAATAAATTCCAGAAAACTAGATAAATTCAATTAAATTCAAATAAACTTTAATTAATTCACAAAAATTCAAAAACTGCAAAAATTTAAAAAATTTGGTCAAATTTCGGGTCGTTACAACAACTCCAAGCCGGCCGCCTGTCCCATGGACACGACGCCCCATGCCGGGTAGGTAGCTCCTTCCCGGCGTGGCATAAGGGCCGCTAGGACGAACACGTGATCCGTCGCCTCGTCAGGCACAGTGGAGGGACGCGCCCCGTCCCAAGGCAAACACGGCGGACAACGTCATCATCTAACAAAGTAACAGAGGGCAAAAGCGCACCTTTCCAACGGACATTATCGGTTGTGTCTACCAACCCAACGTGGGATTAACAGAAATGTCACTCATCAGATCAAGACCGGACTTTGATGTAACCTACCCCTACCTTTTTTCGTTTTTCTCCGTGTAACTGCCCCTCCGACTATATAAAGGAGGCAGCCCTCGTGACGAGAGAGACCTCTCGATATTTCGCATTTCATCCCACTCGCCCTCCAGACCCCATCCGGGCTGTCCGACCCGAACGGGCGTTCATCCCTCCCAGGTCTCCTCGTTCGGACGAGCGCTAGGGGCCTGTCCTTAGCTCTCGCTTGTAATCCACCACACCCAGATCAACGAGATCCATCACCACGAACTGGAAGTAGGGACATTCAGCCTGAACCAGTATAAATCTTGGACTCGAGTCTAACCATTCAAGGAGCGGGACGCGGCCCTAGACTTACAAATCTACTTGCTTGCTATACGGCACCGACGGCGGCGCTGTAGGTGACTCGCGCGTCATCTTCGTGATCTCCGGATCCCCATCTCCTTCCTTGATGGTTTTCTTCACCAACAACTGGACGAGGGATCTCACGGTCTTCCGTGCTTCCCCCTACGCCAGTTGGGGCGTTGCTGCAGTAGCAGTACTGCCCCACGGCGTCTCCGAGCCGAGGGGCCCGGAGGCCATGGCCGGCTACCGGAGCTTCCGGGAGCCGGTAGAGCGTGTTGCCGTCTGGAGTGTAACGTTGTCCAGTTCCTTTATGCGCCATGAGGATCCTCCGACTCGGCACCTCTCGATTCAGCGGCGCCAAGGATCACGCTGTTCCAAACGCTGAGGATATTGAGAAGCTAAGGCGATTCTGTCCCTGACCATCATATTTATTCGCACGTTTTCATCAAATCCCTGGGGTTTGGAAGTGTTGCGCGCCGACCACATCCTGGTCCTCGCGCACGCGCCTCGGGGGATGCTTGCTCGTATGTTATTTAAAGGTAGCATCCCGACCGCCCGTTAGATCCCTCGCGAGTGGTGACCTTCTCAACCCGGCGCTTATGGCCACGCCTAGCGGCGCGGTTTAAGATAGCGCCTCGGAAAAAGGAAACCCACGCGAGGTGATCCTCGGTCGATCTCGACGCGTTTTTGATCTGTTAGCATTCGCCGCCGCCGATTTACCTCAAAGCCTTTGCGCCCGACCACGCTTTGGCAACCTCCGCGTTTCTAAGGGCTACTACGCCGATAGGTGTACATTGCAAAAAGGAGAAATGCAAAATATCCGCGAATCCCCAAAAGTCCAACGACGTCAGGCATATGTATGATTACACTTTCGAGAAGCAAAAGTTAGACACGACCGCTTGGAGGCTTATCCGGCGAAGTCTTCATCCTCGGAGCTGTCACTGCTCACATCAACCGCGACGAGCCCCGCCACGATCTCCGCCACGGCCAAGACTCTAGCTCAAGCGCCGGCTCTGCGTCTTCGACCCGCCGACGGCCGCGACGGATCAAAGGCGGATTGCGGTGGGCGAAGAGCCAGACATACTCCGCCACGCCGACGGTGGATCGCCCCTCGAAAGCAGAGCGCCGCAGAGGGCGCAAGGTCGGCCAGTATGCTATTACACGGAGAGGCCGGATATGCACGCACCATTGCGCCGGCGGCTCCTCGCACCCCACCCACAATGGTCGGAAGCTCCTGGCCATGCTTTCGAAGGCCAGACCTAGCACATTCATGAGATCCTCGCGCAGGGTCCAGCGTTCCTCGTTCGCCTTGGCCAGCTCCTCCTCGCGGTGCGGCACTGAACCAAGAACGCCTCAGACCGCCTCAAGGTGAGCTTCCTCCAGGCCCAGATCCAGTTGGCCGCAAGATCTCCGCCTCTGGCGGCCACAGAACTCGAATCCAAGAAGAGGCTTCTGCACATCATCACAGCCACTGGGCTCTTGGGACCGCGTGAGGCGGTTGGAGGGGCATGTGCAGCGGCCCCGGCGGTGCCCGCCTCCCCCGCCGAAGCGGTCGTTGCGACCGCAACCGATGGCCGGCCTGATCCCGAACCAGAAGCTCTGCGGTAAAAAAAAAGAGGCTCGACGTCAGCAAGCCGGGGTTGAAGCCGTCCCAACATTGAGCGAAGAAGCTCACTCGGAAAGGGGATCCCTGATACGGAAGGTCGACAGGGGCAGTGTGAGCCCCCCTCCCCTCGCGCCCGGGGACGCCTGGGCGGTGGTGCGGGATCTCCTGCGATCTGACCCCAGGGGATCTACCGCCTCTCGCTTGCCAGTCCTCCGATCGTCACCCCCGCTCGCCATCGCCGCTTGAATCTTCTAGTCTTTACCCTCCTTTATCGCAAAGAGTTAAAGAGAGAGTAGGAAGAGGGAAAAGATGGCTTCGCATGGAAGCTCCTCTGTGCTGTATTTATATGCGCAGGGCGGAGCAGCCGACGCGAGCGTCGCCCCGGGTAGCGCACCGCCCGCGCGTTAACTTCACGTCCTGCTTGACGGGATGTGCCCTGTCCACGTCTCCCACCTCGCATTAAAATGCGACGAGACTGATGGGGCGAAGGCACATCGCCTCAACCAGAGGATGCTAGCATGACTCTTTGATTTTCGCCCCACGGTGGGCCAATTTACCGCGGCAGCGCGAGGTTTCACTGGCCGCGGTGGCCCCAAATTGGCGTAAGGTCCATCGTTCGAATCGCTCGCCCGTGGGCTGAGCAAAGAGCCAAACCGCCATAGACATCTTCACTTCGCGGAAAAAAGATAAGGCGAACTGTTTTCCTGAGCTTTTCACTATCCTCGTGTGCTTCCCCTTTTCCTCCGAATTCGAGTGCCGCGTGGAAACCGCGAGCTCGGTTCCCGCGCGACGCTAGAGGGTCACAAAGACTCATGCTCACACATGATCGGTGACCCGACCGGCTATTCGTCTTTACCTAACGGTAACCCTCTCAACCCAAGTGCCACGGCCTATGCCCCAACGGCTACGGTTGCGAAGTGGTGCTTTGTGATAAGGAGAGGTGCCCGTATGGTTCAAGCCACCACCGGTCGGAGGTGCTCCTTCCCCGTAGTGAGTACGAGTGAGCGTTTTTTGCTCCTCAGGTCCCTGTTCTTCTTTTGGAACTTTCCCAAAAAGTGCTGACAAGCTACGGTCGTCAAATATTTTTCACCTTTGGGAGGTCACGAAAAATAGAACCAGTTCGCGAATGTTCGACCAAAACAAAACTTTAGTTCAAGACAAAAACAAAGGCATCTAATTTTCTTCTTGTTGGCGTGGAGAATGCTCGGTGGTATCCTACCGGGCGATCGTCTCGGCATGCGGGTGACCTCGTCAAGTCTTCGACCTCTTCGTCGGTCCGGTTCGCTGCGACCCTACTGCTGACGATGGCTGGGTCAATCCCGCGGTAATGAGAAAGTGCGAAGACCAGCGCTGAGCAAGCCCCGAGCTCAATCCCCTTGCTCACCGAGCTCTTGACATGCTCCGGCACGCGGGCCAGCTCGGCGACAAGCGAGTTCGGGCCTTGCCCGATGGTCCCAAACACCTGATCGCGGATCTCCCCGCCGACCACCTGAAGGGTCATCAACTCAGTGGTTTGCTCGATCAAGTCCCTCTCCTTTATCTCCTTCGCCGTTAAGGCCGCCGTACGTGACGTGACCGCGGCGTCACGTTCCTCCACCGCCAACTTCTGCGCCTCTTTGGCATCGCTGAGACCCTTCCGCAGTTCTGCACATTGAGGCAGAATTTAAAAGGTTCGACGACTCGCGATCACAGAGGACTAAGCTAGATTTGGATTGCTCACCAGCAGCAGAGATCTCTAGTCTCTGAAGGTTCTCCTCGCCCTGGTCCGCCTCGCCTCGCAAGAGGCATCCCGCCGGTGAGTCCAGCCCGCCCGAGCTCGGTCGCGTTCAAATCAAGACGCACCACCTCCGACAGCGGCCTTCTTCGGGCGACAAAGAACATCCTTGGCGTTGTTGGCTGTTGTCAGAAGCGCCTCCAGGTCGGATATCCTCGCTCTTGGGACTCTCGGTTATCCGACGCCGAGCAGCCTCCGCTGGCCTCCTCCGCCTCCGTCGCTCAAGCACTAAGGCCTCTTGAGCCTTGCGCGATTCAGAGTCCCGACGACGCTTCTTCTCCGCCATGCCGCCGACGCTCATGCAAAATGTGGAGGGACACCGACTTCTCCCCCGACTGATCTTTCAGTAACTATAAAAGCCCGTGCATATCATTTAGCTTGCTGGCCGCTAAAGTAAGTAAAGGGTTGAGCTAAACGGATGGTCAGGGTTACCTGGCAGATCGGGCGGTTGACCTCAGACACGACTTTCAGTGCCCCATCAGCCGAGCTAAGGGCAAAGGCTAGACCTTGCCGAACCGCCTGTGAGCCTCCACTGCTTGCCTCCCCGCAGACCCCCACCACCGCCTCGCCGATGTCCAAAGACGAGCAATGGTTTGTTTGTAGGGTCGCCGCCGGACAAGGTTAGCATGTGCCGGGGCCTCGGGCATGGAGGACGCGCGCCGCCTCCGCCGCGGATCGGTACTTGCCGCCCGCTGCGGGATCGCCTTCTCGTCGCCTTTAGGCTCCGGCGTCGAGGTCGCAACAGCGCCAAGATCGCCTCAGCTGGCACGGGCCCGGTGGCGGTGGCGGAGTTCTTTCGCTCGCGATTCCGGCCGAGACCCCGATTCGCCAAGAGGTCCCGCGACCACGTGTCTCGACCCCTCCGAGCATCCGCGGCGGCCGCACTTCACGACAAGAAGCTGCCCGGCGATCGCCGCCCGACCGCCATTGGGCAGATCCGGCGTCGGATCTCATTGAGCCACCGCCACTCCAGAGCACGCCACCGACGAGCGAGGAAACAACAACGGCGGTCGCGTCTTCTTCACCGGCCTTTCCGGCGGAGGCGAATCGCTTTTCCGCTTCCCCGGAGACATCTCTCGGGACCTTCGCCTGGGCCCAACGAAGCAAAGACTCGCGGCGCGCCTCGCTGGGTTCGCCACGGTTGCGCCCAAGGAAGGCCTCATATGGATCGTCGAGGCTGCCGCCGCCGCCGGCGCTCGAGGACGACTCCGCGTCAGTCATACTAACGGCAGTCAACACGGAGGCCTCCTCACCACGCGACTTTAATCTCGGCTTCTTCTCCTCTTCCCCTTTCTCCTCCGCCGCCGCTTGCGGTCGGATTCTTTCAGGGCGGCCGCCGCACGGGCATGGGCCCTCTGCTGCTTCTCCCCTGGTAGCATCGCCCGTGACGCCATCTTGCCCAGCCCCTGGGGAGCGCAAAGCTGCCGATCAAACCGTGCGCCAAAGGTCGAGGGAGTGAAAAGAAAAAAGAGGAGAAGAATTGGACGGCTCACCAGGTCCAGGGGGTTGTCCGCCGAGAAAGGTTCGGGGCCACCACCTGCCGCGACGGTGGCGCTCCCAACTAGCAAGCCGGCCACCCTGGCCTCAAGTTCCGACGTGGCGAGCTCTGCGGCGACCATCCTCATGGGGTCGGATGTCCCGCCATACAGGTACATCGGACGTACCCTTTCTATAAGGGGTTGCACGCGCATTCTCATGAACGACGATAACAATTTCACGGCCAAAGTCTCGCTCGCTGGAGCTTGATCCGCTCTCGGATCAGCTCCACTTTCTTCTTCTCCCTTTGGTCGGGGCCCCAGCCCCATTCATCCTTCAACTCGGGGAGACGGCCAGTGAAGACCGGGGCGCTGCCGCCCAGGTTACGAGCGTAGAACCACTCGGAATGCCACCCACGATTCGATGACGGAAACTTCAAAGGGATGTACTCCGACTCGCAGCCGGAGCGCAGCTGCAGGGCCGCCCATCCCATGGACGCTGTAGCATCCGCCGCCTTGTCTCTCCACAACCGGGCGTAGAAGAAGTACTTCCACAGCGCCTAGTGGGGCTCGATCCCCATGAATGCTTCACACAGCGTCATGAAGATCGCTATATGGAGCACGCCGTTGGGATTGAGGTGGTGCACCTCCACCCCATAGTAGTGCAGCAGTCCCCGGACAAAGGGATGAAGCGGAAGTCCAAACTCAGGCCATAAAACCAAAGGGCACCACGATCTCCTCCGACGCTGGTTCAATGACCTTCGCTTGCATTTCCACCTCGAGACATCCTGCGGGGGAAGAAACCCCTTCCTCTCCAGGCCAAGCGCGCGGCTGGGCTGAGCGGTGCACTCCGACCACGACATCTTCGGAGCACAGCCGATCGAAAATCGGAGGGGAAGAATGTAAGAGGCTCTCTCCCGATTCCTTTGTTTCCCTTTTTCACGTCTCAGGCAAAGTTTCGGGGCGAGGAAGGCGAAAGCAAAGGGGCGGCGAAAGCAAAGGCAGAAGATTGCCCTAATGCCCTCCAAAATGAACTTATAGGCTTTAACAGCACCACCAAAACAGCATCACCGGACGACATACGATCGGGCAAACGGTGGCGAAGGCCTCGTCCCGGATTAAGCGTCGCCCGTCCATTCAAACCGCCACGCCGCCTCGCTGGTGAGACACATCACTCCCAATCATTTCACTTCACATTTAATTTCTGCACGCGCATTAAATGCGAACAAGAGGCGCCAGGGCTTCATCTCGGGCAGAATGCCCCCGCAACCTCCCAATCTCCGCTTTTGGGTTGGCTCCGACCAGCTCGAAGCAGGTACGAAAAGCCCACTGGGCCGTAGCGGCCTCGAGGTGGCGAGAGAGCTTGAATGCCTCACGATTAAGACCTGTTTGCGGGTGCCTAGGGTGAAAATCCACCAAGTGGATCCTCGACCGCCCCAGCAGGCGAGTTGAGCGAGGAGCGGGTCAAGGGCGAACCATCGGTGGGTCTTCAGTTGGGTTGGCGGATGACCCAATCGCCTTAACTCGTGTTCGAGACCATACTTCACACTCTCCCGCGGAGCCCCCCGAAAGGGCTGCAGCCAGCTGCGCCCCGAGTTACGGACGGCTCGGGGTCCGAGACGGATTGAGTAAAGAAAGGTTTTTTATGGGTCGCCCCCAGCGGGTCGGCCGCCCGACGCAGGGACAGTCCGCTAAGGGGTCCCTTACCGGGGGGATCCCCAGGGCCCACTCGGATAACCCGTTCGAAGCTCCACGAGCACGGTGTTTGGCCGACGCATGGTAAACACGCGCTTGCTCACCCCCTCTAGGTCCCACACCTGCGAATGGGGCATATACGTGGGACCGACAGCGGCCTCTCCTCTCGCAGACAGCCTCGCCCGACGAGGACTCGGGATGGATGCCCTTCGCCTAGCTACGGCGTTAAACCAGCCCGACTAACGCGTCTAGCTACGCATTTAAAAACGAGCACTCTGGAACTGTAACCTCTCGCGAAGGCATCTCGACCTCTCACGATCACATCTGCGTCTAGCTAGAACGTAAAACGAGCACTTGAGGCTACCGCCCCACCTAAGTCAATCAGTCCGCTCGAAGGGTAACCCCGACGCTTCTTCAACCCGCCGGTTAGACCACCGGAAGGCCACATCCGGCCGGTTAACCCACCGGTTCGTCGGACTGCCAATGGGCTAGCCTTCCGACCGCTGAAGCTCGACCCATTGGGCCTCGATCCACCCAAGTGGATGCACACCTACCGAGGTAACCCCCCGACCAGCTCTTTGACCCGCCGGGGCTCGGGACTACATTCCACCGGTGCGCCAAGACGCACCAGACAAAGCCGACTACCAAGAACGGTCGAACCTCGCCATGCAGGATGGCCACCTCCTGAAGATCTGCTAGCGCTTTACAACGCCGTTGAAGAAATCTGCAAATAAAACGAAGTGTCCATCCCGAACACTGCTGCCAGATGGCCCTCAGGGCTACTAGCGAATACTCATGCCAAGGGTACCCCGCACCGAAGTATACGCCCATTTCAAGATTATATTTTAAGTCTTCAGGAACGTTTCGACCGGGCCACCGGTCGGACGACCTCGCGGGCACCAAACGGGCTCCTGGTCGGGAATTCCCACAGGCTCCAGTCGGACCCCCGGACCGAGCCTCGATACATCTTCACTGCTTGACGGACAACTCCAAGCCGGCCGCCTGTCCCATGGACACGACGCCCCATGTCGGGTAGGTAGCTCCTTCCCGGCGTGGCATAAGGGCCGCTAGGACGACCACGCGATCCGTCGCCTCGTCAGGCACAGTGGAGGGACGCGCCCCGTCCCAAGGCAAACACGGCGGACAACGCCAAGATCTCGACAAAGTAACAGAGGGCAAGGTGCGCATCTTTCCAACGGATATTATCTACCGGTTCACTAACCCATGGGGACGAACAGAAATGTCACCATCAGATCAAGACCGACTCTTGATGTAACCTACCCCTACCTTTTTTCGTTTTTCTCCCGTAACTCGCCCTCCGACTATATAAAGGGAGGCAGTTCTCGTGACAGAGAGAGACCTCTCGATATTCCGTGATTTTATCCCACTCGCCCTCCAGACCCCATCCGGGCTGTCCGACCCGAACGGGCGTTCATCCCTCCCAGTGTCTCGTTCGACGAGCGCTTAGGGACTGTCCTTAGCTCTCGCTTGTAATCCACTACACCCAGATCAACGAGATCCATCACCACTAACCGAAGTAGGGACATTCACCAACCAAGATAAATCTTGGACTCCCGAGTCTAACCATTCAAGGAGCGGGGACGTGCGTCCCCTAGACTTACAAATCTACTTGCCGGTTATACAAAGCACCGACAAGATTTTGCTTGGTTCTTGCCTTTTTGTTGATCGTGTGTGATCATATAGCTCTAATCTAATCTAGTTTCAATTAGTGGATGCCACTTTTTCAGTTGTCATGTTGTTTATTGTAGTTTAGTATCGCCCTGCTTACTTGTTAGGAAAACAGTATTTATACCAATGCAAGATCGAACGACACAAGGAGACACGATAGTTTGGTAACGTAGCTGCTTGCGCCTACATCTCGGGCTCGATTATGGGCGCCTCCCATCAACAATACCGCAAAGATATGCTACATGGAGCACGGCCACAAGAAAGCCACGCCTTCTTTGCCTATGCTACTATTGTTAGTCGCCACTGTTACACCTGTGGTTGCACCTTTATATAGGGACAAGGACATAGAGTCCGACTCCTACTTATCTCCCCGCCTATTACAACACGTAGTCCAATTGTAATCATACTGCATACATATTCGACACAAACCCTAACAAACTCCACCTTGACGAATATGGTCCGTCACCTTGAAGTCGCCCCTGCTCACGCCGAACCCGCGTGCCAACTCGTTGCCGTCTTTGTAGCTCACGCCAAGCCACCCGATGAGTCCGACTTGGCTTCGGACTCCACCGCCTCGAACGCATAATGCTATCCTCGTGAACTTTGGCTCCTCCATAACTCCACCTACAACAAGATCTCTCGCACCGAACATGAACTTCCCTTGTATCCCGTCGTTGCTTTTCGAGTCATCTTTAGCCATTACCACATCAAGACTGCTTGTTCCTTCTTTTTGTCGGTTCAATCCTACCGACCACAGTTTGCACTGTCCGATCTTTTTGCCCCTGTAGCAGATCCCCAATCTCGTCACCTAATCCGTTCTCCACCTTGAACAGATCATTGACATGACTGCTTAATCCTCTCACCTCCTGGCATAGATCGATGCTGACTTCGCCATCAGCTAGCATGTTTGACCTCTCCGGTCAAACCACCAACAACCTTCCTGAGCACCTCTCCTTCAGAACCCACATCTCATACCTTGTTCTGAAACCTGCGCTCAAAACAGCTATTGCTTCTTGTGCAGATCTGAATTTTTCTCTCCTGAAAAATCCTCTTTTGCACCTTGGATTGTTCCTCCTTTGGCTTCATTGGCTTTGAATATATAGTGCAGCCCAGCTGCCCAGGTCCCTGGCCTGCCATCCAAATCGGAATCCACAACCGAGACCGAAACAACAAAAAAAAACAACAGAGTTGATTTTTTCTTCCGTATCCGATTCCTTCTCCGTCACGGAAAGCCGAGCCTTGGTTTCCTTTTTGCGCCGGGTCGCCTCGCCTGTAGCCAAAACCCGCGCTCGCCAGATCATCGTCGTCCCGTGCGTTCGCCCGAAGCATCGCGAGCCGGACTGGAAATCCGAACACGAGCCGAAGCATCGCGAGCCCTGCTGCATGCAGTCCGCCCAACGATGCGCCTGCGTCTGCCCGAAGAAGTCCCCTCGCGCGCGCCCTGCTCAGCTCTGCGCACGCACGCGTCTACCAGGCCGCTGCCGCCTGCATGCATGCATGAAGAACATGCCGATGCGTTCGAGGAGCATGCATGCATGAGTCTTCCATGCAATTTCCTCCCGGTGGGACCCTGCTGCATGCTGCATGCGTGTCACAATCCCCTGTTCGCATGCATGTGCCTCCTGCTGCATGTTGCATGCAGCCTGCCCGCCGCATCTGGTCTTCAGCACGCCTCGCTTGACTCGGCTTGAAGCCTCGCCGCTGGCCGCCTTGATGCGCTCACTCGACCGCTGCCGCCCGTGCGCTCGAAGTCGCGTCGTCGCTCCGGTCGCCGGCCGCCTGGACTCGCGCTCGAAGTCGCGCGCCGCTTGAAGGTCCGCACCGCCGCACTTTGGCTCGTGCATCAGCAGCGCCGCCGCCTCGCGCCTCGGCTTCTGCGCTGGTCGCCGCCTCGTCTCCCGGCCCGTGATCACTTGCTGACCCGCAGTGCATCGCCGCACGCTGAATCCCTGCCAATCCTTCGCCAAATCTTCATGTCACACCTGCACAACATCCATGGCACAATAATTACTCGCCGTGTCATGATGTTTATCCCATGTAACATCCGGTCGCATCACTGCTCCCGCCCGCTCCGATCTCGCATCTGATCGAGAGCGCCGAAGTCACCGCCTATAACGACCTCGCCGACCACGATGTTGGCACGATTATCACGTCTGATCAATCCTCGCCAACTGTAGTCCATCGAACGGTTCAAGCCTCCCGCCTGAAGTGTTCGACTCCACCGACCGAAACGCCGATCGCCACCATGCTCCACCTTGCACCAGATCGAGTAATTTTTCCTGGCGCCCGTCGAGCATGAACATCGTGTCTCCCCCTTGATCTTGCGCATTGCAACCTCAGCTCTGATACCACTTGTTAGGAAAAACAGGGCCGATACCAATGCAAGATCAGAACGACACAAGGAGACACGATGTTTGGTAACGCAGTTCGGCTTGCACCTACATCTGCGGGGCTCTGATTATGGGCGCTCCTCCCCAATCAACAATACCGCAGCATACCGGCTACATGGAGCACGACCACAGCAGGCCACGCCCCCTTCTTTGCCTATGCTACTATTGTTAGTCGTTCACCTGTTACACCAGGGTTGCACCCTTTATATAGGGGACAAGGACATAGAGTCCGACTCCTACTCTATCTCCCCCTGCCTATTACAACACAGAGTCCAATTGTAATCATACTCGTACACATATTCGACACAAACCCTAACAGTAAGTAACCCTAGTTGTTGCTCGGTTTGATCCTTGGCCAATTGGTTGCTTTGAGGTCCGATTAGAGGCAAAGAACGCAACAATCTTGGTTGCTTGACTGGTAATCATTGTTGTCTAGCTGCTTGATCCAGTGTTGTGGGTTGTGGCTCGGCTGCTTGTCTTTGTGCTGGTTCTGGTCTTTTGTGACCTCCTGGCCTTGTGTTCGGCATCTTCATCCCCTTTGGGCGGGGTTGATTCTGGAGTCTTGAGGATTGTTTGCTGCATCTTGGGCCTCCTGGTGGTTTGTCACACTTTGGAGGTTGTGGCTTTGTATGTTCGAGACATTCACCGGTCCTACTATGGTATTGCAACGGCAATATCGTTTTTTAGACATCATCTTCGACGAGCCTAGCCGATTACATTGACTTTTCAGTAGGTGGTTTGTGAGTATAAACTCTTTTCCGTTATTCCATTCTTTGTGCAACGAGGCTAGACAATTTACTTATCTTAGAGACCTTGTATGTGGGGTGACATTTGTTCAATGAGGAATTAGGCTAGATGGATAATTTGTGACAACATTGGTTAATTCCTTACACCTTGCAACACTCAATTAAGAGCAATTGTTATCTTTTGTTCAGTATTCATAGATATATACTCTTGCCCAGTTTGCTTACTGTCATACTCATACATTATGCTTGGCTGTCATTATTTGTATATGCTTTTGTTGGCTGTTTTAGCCTCCATTCTGTTGTCGGTAGCCTCTGCTTACTAGCTTTTGTCGGCTGTACTGTTGTGCTTTCGCTAAGCATTCTTAGGTATTGATTCTATATATACTGTTCAAAAGATACTCATTTCATTAGGTCTATTAAACTGTCAAGTATTGATCTTATTATTCTTACGGTAAGATTGTCATAAATTAGTTTATAACTTGTCCCTAGTAATGAGAAAGGCATCTTTTAAGGCAACCCTACATGTGAGAAAACTATAAAATCAACTTGAGCAATTTTGCTAGTTGTTCTTGCCTCTTTTACTGTTTATGGACATGCATATGCTTAAATATTTGATTATGAGTATATTTGCTATGATATTGTCAAGTATGATGTTTCAGTACATTTGTATACGCTTATATGACATTTTTGATCCATCGTTATTCTTTATGCTTGAGTTTTTTATTATGGTAAATTTGCTAATACCTAATGTTTACAACATGAACAACGTTCGACTTTACATACGTAGAGGACAATTCTCCGTTTGGTGTAGGCGACAGCTTGTTCAGTTACAGTGGGTTCAATAGTTCTATTGCAGCACCCTATTCGTATGGCGGCTACAAACTATAGTCGTTTTAACAGCTTTATTGCTTCCCTGCAGTTTAATCTTTTTTTTAAAAAAAAAAACCGAACTTTCCGCAGTTTAAACGATATTATAGCAAAGAGGGAAAGCCAATTTGGAGATCAAATAATTTACTGCAAAAAGAAAAAGCTTCTTCTAATTAATCTACTGTCAGTGGCGGACGTAAAAAGGGAGCACGAAGAGGCTAAAATATCAACTCTGTTGTGTTCTTGATACCCACCTTAGTTTCATAACCTTTTTCCACGTGGTCTTTAAGACGCTACACTAGCCATCTATCATAAATAAAAAGAAACATAAGAGCGCTAAACAACTGCTCTATTTTTTTTAACTTCTAATTAATTT
The DNA here is from genome assembly GCA_036346375.1 of Guadua angustifolia. Taxonomy (NCBI): domain Eukaryota; kingdom Viridiplantae; phylum Streptophyta; class Magnoliopsida; order Poales; family Poaceae; genus Guadua; species Guadua angustifolia. The sequence goes on from CM070508.1 coordinate 22,194,090, forward strand.
GTTGTCAGTGGTAGATGTAAGAAGAGGGTACGAAGGGGCTAAAATATCAGTTCCAATCGTCGTGTTCTTGGCATCCATCTTAGTTTCATAACTTTTTTTCAGGTGGTCTTCGAAATTTTCAGGTGGTCTTCGAGACGCTATACTGACTATCCATCATGAATAAAAAGAAACACAAGAGCACTAAACAACTGCTCTATTTTTTGTTTCAACGTACGCCACTGTCCGCTAAATATGAGCCGCACGGTGATCATGCGAATGAATCATTACAATGGGTGTGTTGTAGGGATGCCCTCCACCGTGAGCAAACTTCGGCCTGATAGGCACGGTTCAATGAACATCCCTAGCCGTAGCCGTCAGATCCATTTCCCTCAGTATCACAACCATCATATCACGCCGGATCTAGTGGACCACGTCCGTCTAGCGGCGGCGAGATCAAGAGCTCAGGAGGAGCAACACGTGGACACGGACAAGAAGTAAAAAGACGTTTATGCCGTCGATAGTAAAAAGCTTTACAGGGACATTGCTGTAATCAGCCAACCTTAACCTCATTGAGGGAGAAAAAAACGAAGAAGAAGGCTTCACGCTGTTCACCTGAAAGATCACCTCTGTAAACCGCTATTTGGGCTTATGACCATAACAGGGTGTAAAGATAAGAGTCCATTAAACTCGAATTCATTTTTTTAGATAAAGAGAAAAAATCCCGGTCTCTGCAAAATACATACGACCAAATTACAAAGTATTCAGCTAGCAAGCTGGTCTCCAATAAAGGGAAAACTGATAACTAAACAAATATCAAAGACAAAGTCTATTATTATTTCTCCATCCATTCTTGGCAAATATTTGGAACGCAACGACTTCCAGAATTTTACTCGCCAACCGGACAGGTTCCCTTGAGTTCTCATACTGCAACTGTGCCCAAAATCGCAACCATAATGTCCCTCTGAAAATAGCCTGCAGACAAGAAGAATATTGTTTGTTTTTAAAGAGCATATCATTGCGTGTGCACCAAATAGCCCACAAGAGAGCTGCAACCCCTACAAAAATCAGTCTTTTCTCTATCTTTTCAAAAAGCCTGATAACCAAAGTCCAAACATGTGCGAAATAGATCTTGGTGCAGTTAACCCAGTAGCAATTTGAATAATTCGCCAAATATTTTTGGCATGCTGGCAATCAATGAACAAGTGCTTGATTGTTTCATTGCTGTTACAAAAACAACACTTATGACTCCCAGTCCAATTCCTTTTAGCTAGGTTATCTTTGGTTAAAATCACACCTTACTGAATATATCAAAGGAAAATCTTAATTTTCAAAAGAACCTTTAGTTTCCAAATGAACTTACTATTGAACGGAGTACCATGGTTCATTAGATAAATATGCATAGACCGTATTGAGAATTGACCATATCGATGTAGATCCCAGGTAAATGTGTCCCTTCCATTTATGAGCTGAATACTAGCTACTTTTGCTACTAGGTAATGCCACGATGTCAATTTATCCCCCTCTAGAGCCCGTCGAAAAGTAATTCTAGGTGGCATTTGCGTCATAACACTTGCCACCGTGCTATGAGAATGATTGACAATGTTAAATAGACTGGGAAATTGCTCTTTTAGTGGTTTAGATCTCACCCACTTGTCTTCCCAAAACCTAGTTTGTGAACCATCCTGAATGTGAAATGTTCCACAACTTAGGAAAATGTCCCTAACCTTGAGAATCCCTTTTCAAAAATGTGAATCTCTAGGTTTGATTTGTACCTGGGATAAACATTTTGAACTCAGATATTTATTCCTGAGCAAAGACTGCTAGGTCCCCTCCTCATTTAGTAATTTGAATAACCACTTACATAAGAGGCATTTATTCTTGATTTCAAGATTAGTTATTCCTAAACCTCCTTGATCTTTGGGACGACACAGAATATTCCATTTTGCAAGGCGAAATTTTTTCTTATTAGAATTCCCCTGCCAAAAAACCTTGATCGATAAAAATCCAGTCTTTGACGGATGCCCTTTGGGATTTGAAAGAAAGACATCATGAACATAGGAAGGCTACTCAGAACAGAATTTAAGAGAATGAGTCTGCCCCCCATATGAGAGGTGTTTGGACTTCCATGTACTGAGTTTACGTTTGAATCTATCCTCGATCACACTCCAATCTGCATTACAAAGCTTATGAAAGTGCATCGGGATACCTAAGTACCTGAACGAGTAAGATCCTAACCCGCAGCCAAACAAAGTAGTATACATTTGTTCATAATGTTTGGCTTCACCAAAGCAAAAGATCTTACTTTTATGAAAATTAATCTTCATACTAGATAATTGTTCAAACACACTGAGCAATAACTTCATGTTTTTAGCTTGCTCAATATCGTGATCCATAAATAAGATCGTATCATCTGCATATTGCAGAATGGATAAACCATCCTCTATCAGATGTGGTATTACCCCCCTAACCTGTCCATCCTCTTTTGATCTCTTAATCAATATATAGAGCATATCTGCCACAAGATTGAAAAGAATGGGTGACATGGGATCACCTTGCCTGAGTCCTTTTTTGGTTTGGAAATAATGTCCAATGTCATCATTAACTTTGATGCCCACACTACCTCCAGAAACAAACGTTTCGACCCACGAGCACCATTTTTGGCAAAATCCCTTCATACGAAGGGTTTACTGAAGAAAAGACCAATTGACCTTATCATAAGCCTTCTCAAAGTCAATTTTCAGAATCACCCCATTGAGCTTCTTAGAATTCAGTTCATGAATGGTCTCGTGTAATATCACAATACCCTCCATAATATTCCGACCTGACATAAAAGCTGTTTGCGAAGGTCGAACCATTTTGTTGGCCACTCCCATAAGTCTATTTGTAACCACCTTAATGAATATTTTAAAGCTCACATTTAACAAACATATTGGTCTGTATTGTTGAATTTTTGTTGCCTCTATAACTTTAGGCAGTAAAGTAATTCATAATCTATATAAATGTGCATCCCTCACATTGAGTGCATAAAATAGTACAAAGTAGCAATAGTGGATTACACGATCAAATTAATTAAGAAAGGAAAGGGAAACTACGGAAACACGGCACCACCAATTAAAGTCGTACATCTCGTAGACGAGTTCACCAGCGTAATAAGCAAAGTAATTGTTTGCGGGTTTAAAAACTGAAAAGGAAGACATGTCCTTTTTCAGCTGGATCTTCTCCAATAAGATGGAACTGCTTACCGACGTCTCCCGAGCCCCCGATGCGCCATGAGTAGCTAAACGAAGGTGATCAGCTCCCCTCCCAATCTCTGCCGCCGGGCGTGCTAGCTCCTCTGGGCCGGACTTGGCTGCCGCGTAGACGAGCGGCCGCACCCTCACTTCCTCGAGGATTTCCACGGTTGCACGCGAGTCCTCCCTGACTGGGGCAGCATGTCTTGGGCGTCTCTTGAAGATAATCGTTGGCAGACCATACGGATCTATGCGTGTGGTCATACCCATACGTGGTAGGCGTAGCCAAATGCTTCGAGAAACCGAAAGACCTAGCTTTTCCAGTCTCATTGTATTTTTTTTTCAGTCTAATTTGTGTATGAAAGTGATTATAAAGACAGTTTTATCTGAGTTCCGCGCTAGGTGACTTGTGTCACTTACCGTGCTCGTGTGCTATGGTAGGATGAGTAGATAGTCGACCGCAGCAGAAGATGCTACAAGCTAAGATAACACGTTAGGAATTTGCCGTGCTCAGGCATCGTGGCAAGCCTCCTGCCATGTTACTTGTGCTGCACCTGCTGTTGAGCTGCTATTGTTCTGCTGCCGTGTCCATGGTACTCGGTTTTTAGCTAGCCACGATTCCAGACCCTTATCGTGTTACACGAGCAAGACAGATGACACGTGTTACCTATCGGTACTTCTACAGTTGAGGAAATGATTATTTTTATAATTATATTGACATAGAGACTAGATTTGCAAAGAGTGAGTGCGCTAAGACTTCAAGAAACTAGACCTTGCTGGAGGCAGAGCTAGCTCAGCAAAACCTGCACGTTGCCTCTGACGAGCAGCATGACAGGGTGCACGACTAGTAGGTAAAACATGTAGTCAGATATTCCCTTGCATCTCGGTATCTAGCTAGCCACGGTTCCAGACCCTTATCGTGTTACACGAGTAAGACAGATGACATGTGTTACCTATCGACGCTTTTACAGTGAAGGAAATGATTATTTTTATAATTATATTAGCATAGAGACCAGATTTGCAAAAGGAGCACGCACGCTAAAACTTCAAGAAACTGGTCCTTGCTAGAGGCAAAGCTAGCTCGGCAAAACCTGCACGTTGAGCAACATGGTAGGGTGCACGACAAGTAGGTAAAACATGTAGTCAGATATCCCTTTGCATCTTGGTATCTAGCTAGCCATGGTTCTAGCACCTTATCGTGTTACACGAGTAAGATAAATTATATGTGTTACTTATCGATATTTCTACAGTTGAAAAAATGGTAATTTTTATAATTATATTGGCATAGGTACTAGATTTGCAAAGAGAGCGCGCGCTAAGGCTTTAAGAAACCGGCCGTCCTTGCCGGAGGCAGAGCTAGCTCAACAAAACTTACACATTGCATGCCTCTGAAGAACAGCATGTGAGGGTGCACGACAAGTAGATAAAACATGTAGTCAGAACTCAGAAATCCCATAGCATCTCTTGACCAGTGATGTCATCCTCGGCCCTGGTATCCCCGCCTCTTACAAGTGTACAACAAGTAGTCTGTGGAAACGTGTAGTAGCACCAGCAATGCCTGCTCCAAGTGGTAGCTTAAGGGTATTATACTAGTTTGAGCTCACTCACTGAAGCATGTCGTATCGTTTGGCTGAAGAGAACCTTTGCGTCCGTCATGATTTTGGCATGCCTGTCGTGCCGTGTATTGTTTCAGAGCTCGTTAGCTCTAACCACTGGCCGATCCATGTCGCGGGCGGCTGCTCGGCTCTTGGCGACGAGCTATAAAAGTACAGTTCAGTTTAAACGTAATAAAAATGGAGTTTTTCTAGAGAAATCTTTGTTCTAGACCGTTAAGTAGTTAGACTTATCTAGCCTTCCAAAATTTACCATCTCCGTCGCTAGCTCCAACCATACCCAGCATCTTTGAATTGACCGACAAGATGCATGATATATGTACACGAATATTTTTCGATCTGTCATGCAATTTTGCATACAAGTACGACTTTGATCCGAGAAAGCACGAGCATTTACTTGATTTTCAGCAGAAGCCACGAAATATATAACGCACTACTTGCAAATGTGAATTGAAGTTTGAGGTTTAGTGAAAACTGGCGATGGAAAGTTGGAAACCAATGCATACCTGCGACGACGAATATTGGCACCTAGGACGTACTACACTACTAGTTAGCAACCTCTCGTCCACTTTCGCGTCTCTTCCTTGCGTTGTGTATGTTGGGGGAAAAAAAGAAGAGAATTTTTCGTTTAAAAACTTCCTAACGAGGATATGGTGGATCCCGGCAGCAGACGTTGGCAAGCTACAGCCATTATTCCTTTCTTGTGAACTGCTAAACGGCCAAGTGCCAATTCCTCCGGGTAATCCAAATAAACGGACTTTGGTTTAAATATAAGCGTGTAACGACCCAAAAGATTAACCATTATGACAGAGATCATAAACCGAATAATGACGCACTTAACTAAAACAGAAACCCAAAAGGGACAGTAGAATGAAACAAACCACTAATCCATTAGTGCCAACGAGATCATTAACACAGATTAATAACGTACATAATTGGAATTAGTCAACAAAGATTGATCATCAACTTTATTCGATAATCACATGCCATACAATGGTGTCATACAAATTAATACCACAGAATTTACATAAACGATGTATATAACAAAAAGGAAGTACAAAGATTATTACAAATGACCTATGATCTAATCTTCATAGGATCCTCAAATTCAGGCGCCTAAAATTGTTAGTCCTCAAGTAGACAAATGAAAGGTAAGCAGTGGAAAATAATTAAAAGATAAATTTAATACCGACAGACTTTTTTTTTTACATCAATTAGTTTGGGATTCGCTCATCAAGATACACTACTGCGGATCGGGCATCCACAAGCGGTTCGAAACCGCTTTCAGAAGCGATTTTAGAACCGCTGGTAAGCAACCGCGGGTGATACCCCGTCGGGTATCACAAGCGGTTCCCCGAACCGCTTGTGGTTCGACACTTCCACAAGCGGTTGGTGTTACAAACCGCTTCTCTCCACAAGCGGTTGGAGTTACCAACCGCTTGTGAAGAGGCTGACAGCACAGTGTTTTGATTATATTAAATATAGAATATGTTTTGAGAGGGGTTTTTGATATAGATTTTGAAAATTAAAATAAATAGAACTACAGGAGTTTTTTTGACACAATTAAATATATATTATTCATGCGTACTCATTCAGATAATTATAGGTTCATTTACAGAAAAATACGAACTTAATAGACAAAAAAATGAACAAGTTGATGAACACATGAAATAATAAGCCACTTTTACAAGTTTCAAAGAATAAAAGGCCAGGCGAATGTTGAGCTCATTTCTTGCGTGCGTCGCTCTTTATGTCCTTGGTCGATGTTGATGTAGTCAGTTCACCTGTCCTTATAGAAGGACCATGTCGCCAACCCTTTGTGTGGAACTCGCCTTCGGTAAATACAATCTCGTCGACAATAAAACCGATGAGTTGTTCTTGGATTGCTGCAACCCGGTGCGGCTGGATCACACCTTGCACATTAATGTTGGGCTGACAAAGCGGGAAATAAATAAACCTCTGGACATGTAATTAAAGTGTAAGCTGTACTAAAAAATTGACATGTGCACACTACCTCGGCGTTGCTTGTCGGCACATCGCCGTGTGTAATATTTTGCATATAGTGGCACACATAATAGCCACATAAGTTGTTTCCAGCCGTTTGTTGTAGAACCTGCGATGAATTTTGAAAAGAAAACAATTATTGGGATGAAAAACTGTTGCTGCATATTAATATTCTTTGATACGTACTTGAGTGCTTATTTGGACATGAAATTCGTTCTCGAAAGCTCCATTTTGCTTTTTTCGGAACCTTGCAAATGCCTTATTTGATGCGTTATTATGAATAGTAATTATCAGAGTTTGAATTAGCAAGGTATTTCAATATAATAAGGAAACTATCGTATATATGTGTGCTATATACCTGTTTAGGATGTCAATGATATATTGATATTTTTCCACCGGAGTCCTTTTTGAGTCTTAAACAATGATCTGGCTACTATCAAGCTTGATGACAAGAAGGATCCAGTGAAATTTATTCATGTATTACAACATATATGTAACTAGCTAGTAGTATTATCAATGTCTTGTAAAAGATAAGAACGAGAGGTTGTATATATATGTACTCGAAGTTGAAGGGCAGAAGTATGTACGGTTTGTAGTGCTGTCCCAAGAATGTATCTAGAATGTAATCCTCAACATCCTTCTGGCTGCATCGAGATATGACAAACTCGTTAACAATCTCTAGGTCGATGAAGCCCACATTGAAGATGTTCTGTTTTCTACATCGTTGTATCTCCATTCTACATAGAAAGGGATAAGTTATTAGAGTTGCAATTTTATGGTACGAGGAAGCACACGGTAAAGGTATGAGCTTGACACTTACAGGCACCAGCAACTCATGAGAGACACATTGATGGCGTCGGCATAGTAAAAATTGTAGAAGTCTTCCAATTCGAGCCATATGTTGTTGTCCCTCGGATAAAAATCTTCTTGTGTGATATGGAGGGGGAATATCGTTCTTCCTTGAGCAGACTCTATCATGTACCATTCATGAAATTGCCGCATCTTGGTTGGCAGATCCTTTATCTCATTAGGGTCAATCAGCTCCCGGCCCAAATCATATCGCCATCTGACTTTTGCCATCGGGAGATCATCTGCTAATCCAAGAGCTGCAACTGCGGTACTGAGTCCTGCCTCCTTCATAAATCTTTCGAGGTTTTCCTGATCTTGGTCACTCTTCTTCTTTGCCGGCGCCGCTTGACCACGTTTATTCTTCTGTGTAGTCTTTATTATTGTTCGTTCATAGTTGGACGACACAGGCTGTGGCTTTGCACGGCATGTCGCGAAGTGTTCCACAGCTTTTGGATCAATTGGTACTTTTGGCTCTGGCTTCTTTTTGTGAAGTGTGTAGCCAATTCTGCTTTCATGATCGCATCATTCTCCTCGTTAGTCCTATCATATGCCCTCTTTGGAGGTTCTTTTATCTTTTTCGATCGACTGGACTCCGCCTTCTTGGGTGGAGGAGCCCTTCTGGTATCGAGCTTCTTCCTCGGAGGAGATGGTGGAGGCGTGGTTTTCCTGGGGGGGGGTTTGTTTTTGTTTGAGATGCTGGTGGTGGATTAGGGCTTCTGCGTGGAGTGGGTGGTGGAGGAGGCGTGCTCTGTTTTGCCGGCGAGGCATTGCGTGGAGGTGATGTTAGAGGAGGCGTGGGTTGCCGTGGTGGTGGCGTGGGTTGTCGTGGTGGAGATGATGCCTCCACACCATCTGGAAATATGATGTACCGTTTGCGGCAGAGGATGATATTGTGGAGGGCCTGTCCAAGCTTGGTCACGTCGTCGCCTCCAGCAATATCGAGGTGAAGTTCTTCAAATCCGCTCAGCACCTCCTCCACCGCGACCTTCGAGTAACTCAGGGGTATCTCGTTGCAGTGGAACATCTGGCCCGGCTCCACCGGAAATGCCATGCCGTAAGCCACCTTGATGGAGAGGTTACGCACATCAACGTGTAACTCACACTGGCGGCGAACCCTTATGTCATCCATGGGATAACGGGCCAGCAAGTTGTCCGCTTCAGGAGCCCCGGTAGACGCACAGCTACTCCGCCGCGCAGAGGGGCTGATCATGGTGTCTGGCTGATTGCTCGGACCTAGTCCCTGAAGCTGGCTGAGGGCAATTTGTACTTGTTGCGCAACTATGTCGTCGATGCTAGTCTGGGTTGCTCTGAGCTCTTGTTCCAATTGGTATATTTTATATGATTCTCTTATTTTGCTTCTATGCTGGCTCCTGTACGTATGCGCATCCTTGGCGAAACCGTACTTCCACGGCGTTAGCTTGCCCATACCTCGTGTCCGTCCTGGGTGCTCAGGGTTTTGAAGGGCATGTGTTAGCTAAATCATTCTCCTGTCTGTCACCAACGCATTCGCCGAGACCGCTCGGCGGCTTGTACAATCCTTTGACCAGCCTCTTGCACTCCTGGTGCCATCACCAAGCTGCCATCATCTGAAAGGCTCCCCTTGTGACCCATGAACCAATTGCGCAGGCGCTCTTCCCACAAAGCGGTAGCCAGTGTGACATCCTTCGCCATTAATTTTTCTTCCCGCTTCTCCCATTTCGGTACAGCTTTGAGGTAACCACCGGTGCCAAGATGGTGGTGGTATTTCTTCATCTGTGAATTGGCCTTGTTCTTCTAACTCGCGGCCTGGCCTTCAGCTGACAGCTTGTACCCCTCGAATGCTTCCCAGTGATCCGCCAGCTTAAGAAATTGGTCGAAGTCGGGTCTTTCTCCCTTCTGCACATACTTGCGGCTGAGAGACGTCTTCCACGCCTGAAACGCGGTTGCCATCTTCTTCAAAGTGAATTTCTTGGCCTTGTCTTCGGACCCTTGAGGAAATGTGAAATTTTCCTTAATATCTTGCCAGAGCAGGTCCTTGGTAGCTTGAGGAACTTCGGCCCATTTTATGATGCTAATTGGGACGTGATCCCTCACGTGGTAACTGCAAGCGTTGTTGTACGGCCCAACTGCTGAAAGAGGGGCAACCGGCATCCCTTCGTTGTTAACGTCGGTAAATACGTGCTTTGTGGATGGCTTCTTGTTAGGTCCCCGATGCTTGGATTGGTTGCTTGATGTACGGGGCTTGAAATACACAAACATATGTATAAACGTGTCAGAGTGTATTATATTAATGAATTGTGATTAATTAACATGTCCACGGGGATTATATTCTTCTGGCTATACCTCATCCTCGCCGGAACCAGTGTTACCAGACTCAGCGGCTCCAGTGTCAATGGCTTCATTGGCTACAGCCTCAACGGCCTCACCGGAACCAACATTAGCCTCAGCGGCAGCAGCGTTAGCATCACCTTCGATGCTACCCAGCGCGATGGAGTCCAGCAAGAACTGTTCTCCCTCGTCGAAAGTAGGGTCACCAGGTCCTGGTTGCGCCATCTATCCTAATTCCGAAAAAATGTTGACATAAATATCATATTACTTTGAAACAACCATATTACAGATTACAACACAAGCATAACTTCATTTCACAAATTCACAAAGCATACTTGCTTTATTTTTCCTGCATTCATAAGGTACTTGCTTTAGTCTCAAATATAACCTCTTTTCTTCATGTCCATTCTATAAAAATGAATATTGATTCCCATTTATGACCAAAGCATGAACATGTCTGTTGTCATTGTAAAATAATATAGGAGAAGCTAACACTAAGAAATGCATGTTCCAGTAAACCCTCTAAGTTTCAGTTGATGATCCTAGTAGTAGCTATGCATGGGAAAAACATACATCTTAAATAGACAACCCAAATAAATCCATGATAAAGCAAGCACACATATACATATATGCACGCCTAATGGACACAAAGTAAAACTAAATAGAGTACATTTAAGATTGCTAGTCATGACTATTAGAGGGATCAAGGCATAAGCATAGACATGGACTATCAGTTCAACAATATATTCTGATTGCATAATGTAAACATCCCTTTTACACTAACCATCTCACTAACAAAGGATTCGAGTATATGTATAAATACATAATGCTTCTCCACAACTCAACATGATTTAATTCATATAAAGTCTCTGTTCAACAGAACTAATCTAGCTTTAAAATAAATATTGATCAATTGGCATAAGGTAGAATCAGTAATGAACACTCCTAAAATCACATCTCACAATCAGATCACAAAATCACACATATACAAACATATATAATAATTATCCTTGATGATCATAAGAGCACAAAGATTAATCATGCAAAGTTAATCTCAGAGGATCATTTCCAAGTCATACAAGTTAAGCACAGATGGTCCAAATTTCAGCACTCACAAAAATTGAGCAATCTTAGCCTTCCTCTATGCCCTTCAGCATGTATGCACAAAACCCAAATTTAGGCATCATTCAATATTTTGAGGACTCAAGATATTAGTACATATGCATAAATAAAATCCCTAGAACTTGTATCATTAATCACAGAAAGATGCACACACACATACTGAAATTTCTATACATTAAGGCTACACTTCATCACAACAGGAATTTGTGAAATTTTCTCTCATAGCCAGCCCTTCTTCCTCACCCCTCATTCTTCCCCCTCCTACCACTTTCTTCCCAGGCAGCAAGAACAGTAGCGAAACTCCCTCCTTCTTCTTGCTCCAGACACTAGTGCCCAGCCTAGCCGAACCGCTCCTCAGGCATTTCGCCGAACACCTTGCGGGCAGCGGGATTAGAGAGGGAGGAGGAGGGCGTGCGAAGCTATACCTTGGTCCTCCGGGGTGGAATGGCGGGGCGGCGTCGGTGCGGTGGCAGAGGAGGCGACGGCGAGGTGGCGAAGGAGGCGCCGGCGGGGTGGAGTGGCGGCGGCGACGAGGGCACCCGCGCGGGGATCGACTGGCACGGGGGTGGAGTGGTGCCGGGATGGTTGGGTGGCGGAGGAGGGCGACGGTGTCGACGAGGACGGCGGCGCGGGGTCTCGACGAAGGTGACGGTGGCGGCGGTCAGAGAGACACAGGAGCCTGCGGCGTGGGGTCTTGAGCGGGGACTTAGAAAATTTGGGGTGTGAGAAAAGGGCGATGAGTGTAAACTTTATACAGGGAGCACTTCTACAAGCGGTTCGTATTATCAACCGCTTGTAAAAGATCTCTACAAGTGGTTTTTAGAACCATCCGCTTGTAGAGGGAGGACTTCTACAAGCGGTTCATATTACTAACCGCTTGTGGAGCGTAGATTACAAGCGGTTGTTAACACCAACCGCTTGTAAAATTACCGAACGTCTAATATTCAAAACTATATGGTGCCCATATTGTTTGACAAGATCTCTTCCTCCCCCTGGCTAGCGCGTGGCACTTGAGTGCGGGCTCGTCCACCAGGGTTCGAACCCCGTTCGCGCCCTCTTGCCTTTCTTTTTTTTTTAAAAAAATGCTTTTAGCACTTTAGTTTCATTTCACAATTTTTAAAAAATGCTTTTAGCACTTTAGTTTCATTCTAGAATTTAAAAAAAATACTTTTAGCACTTTAGTTTCATTTCACAATTTTTAAAAAATGCTTTTAGCACTTTAGTTTCATTCCAGAATTTTTAAAAAATGCTTTTGGCACTTTAGTTTCATTTCACAATTTTTAAAAAATGCTTTTAGCACTTTAGTTTCATTCCAGAATTTTTAAAAAATGCTTTTGGCACTTCAGTTTCATTTCATAAATTTTAAAAAATACTTTTAGCACTTTAGTTTCATTCCAAATAAACACTTCATACAGTAGAAGACCCGTGTTACATATACATAGTTCATACAGTAGTGGTACATCTTAAGTAGTAACGTACTTTGTCTTTACAAGTGTTCCTTCATTATGATCGCGACATATGAAAGGAGCATCCATGTATGTGTCATTGAGGAGGCTTATGTCGACATCCACAGCGAAAGGAGGGATCTCGTCGAATTGACTATACTCTTCCTCGTCTGTGACGTCCTTAACTCCAACAATACTTCGTTTGCCTTGGAGAACCATGTGTCGCTTTGGCTTAGTATTACAATCTTTCTGCTTGTCCTTCTACTTCTTAGGTTTGCTTGACATGTCCATTACATAGAAGACCTGTCTCACATCGTTCACGAGGACGAACGGTTCGCGCCTATAGCCGACTTGCGTGAGGTCCACGATTGTCATACCGTATTTGTCGACCTTCACGCCGCTTGAAGTCAGTTTGACCCATTGGCACTTAAATAGAGGGACCTTCAAAGGTCCATAGTCAAGTTCCCATATCTCTTCTACGAAACCATAATATGTATCCACCTTGCATTTGTTGTCTTCGGCGTCTATACGGACACCGCTATTCTGGTTGGTGCTCTTGTTATACTGGGATCTGGTGTAGAATGTGTAACCATTTATCTAGTACCCCTTGAATGTCACGATTTCACTAGATGGTCCCCGAGCCAAGCGTTGCAACTGTTCATTGTCTGACCCTTTCAAAAGGATGTACTTTTGTAACCAAGCACCGAAAGAATCCATGTGCTTCAGTGTTATCCAATCCTCAGACCTCCCCGGGAAATCGCGGCGTAGAATACTCTTGTGCTCAAGGATATATGGGGCCACTACAGTTGATTGTTTCAAAACCGTGAAATGTGCTTCCTTAAATGTAAGAAGATCATTGCATGAAATTGCTTTCCTTCCTAGTGTCCCTTTTCCCCATAGCCTCCCCTCATGGCGTGATATAGGGACACCGATCGGGTTTAGATCATTAATGTAATCCACACAAAACTCAATCACCTCCTCTGTCCCATAACCCTCGGCAATGCATCCTTCTGGACGAGAACGGTTACAGACATACTTCTTTAGCACACTCATGTACCTCTCGAAAGGGAACATGTTGTGTAGATACACGGGTCCGAGAATACCTATCTCTTTGACAAGGTGAACAGTGAGATAAACCATAATATCAAAGAATGCAGGAGGAAAGATCATCTCAAAACTAACCACACATTATACCACGTCATCTTGCAGCTTACTTAGTTTATCTGGGTCAATGACCTTCTGTGAAACCGCGTTGAAAAAAGAACATAGCTTTGTGATTGTCCCCCGTACCCACTCGGGCAGTATGCCTCTCACAGCCACTGGGAGTAACTATGTCATTAACACAAGACAGTCATGGGATTTCATATGTACAATTTTATTCTCTTTCGTGTTTATGAGTCTCTTTACATTCGAGGAGTATCCGGAAGAAACCTTCACACTGTTCAGGAACTCTATCATGCTTTTTTTCTCTTCTTTGCTTAGAGTGTAGCTTGCAGGATGTAGGTAATGTTGCCCTTTCCCTCTTTTTTCCGGATGTAGGTCGTTCCTCAGTTCCAAGAGTTTAAGGTCCTTTCGAGCTTGCAGTGTATCTTTCGATTTTCCGTACATATCTATGTCACTACAGGAACTCAGATTATTTACGTGGGCCAGAAGCCCACGTAAATAGCGTAAAAGCCCACGTAAATAGTTATTTACGTCGGCATGCCCACGTAAATGAGCTCACGTAATTACATTGACGTTAATACAGGCGTCGGCCCCGACGTAAATACGAGTTATTTACGTCGGCCTTGAAGCCCACGTAAATACGTGTTTGTCGTTCTCCACCGACCGTGGAAGATGACGTGTCCCTTATTTACGTCGGCCAGGGGCTCACGTAAATAATGCCCTTATTTACGTCGGCCAGGGGCTCACGTAAATAATTCCCTTATTTACGTCGGCCAGGGGCTCACGTAAATAAGACCCTTGGCCCACGTAAATAGTACGGTTTTCCAGAAAAAAAAATGATGCTTCATTTGGAATTCAAATACATTTCACATTAGCACATGCATATCCAATTAATAGTTGCCATGACAACACATCATAAATAGCACATCCAAATTCACAAAAACCATAGTAGTGCATCATACAACCATCACACACAATCGTAAATATGCAAGTCTATCATAAAAGAGTCGAAGTCCATCACATACAAACCATCCACACAATAGAGTAGCGATACAAATTCAACACATACAAACCTAAGCGACATAAGGCCAACATGACCAGGATATCAGTTTTCAGAAGTACCGTAGAAACGATTGCCACTACCAGCATCACCTTCGGAAGCAGGAAGGTTGGCAACCGAAGGAGAAGTCCTCGTCGAAGCATGGTTGCCTAAACCAGCATGGTCATCCGGAGTGACAGCTTGCTGGCTACCCCTAACACCGTCATCAGGGGGGGGAGGCGGGAGTGGCGGTGCATGATGATAGGTAGAGGTTGAAGCAGAGGAGATCCATTGGTTCTCCAAAGCTGTCGTGACATGTATGCCTACAAATGACATAATTATCATATTATTATCTAAAATAGACAAGTCATGCACGAGTAAATAGAATTATTGAATGCAAGTCTGCCTTGACAATATGGCGAGAAAGAAGAACCGAAGAACTCCTCTCGCCACGACAAGTTTCGCCAATGGGCGTGCCACAATAATTTCTTGAAACAATATAGAAGAAACTTACTTGTAGAGTCTGTGGCAGACTTGCATTAATGTCGCCATTCAATATTTCTTGTAGAGTGTGGCGGACTTGCATTCAATAATAACATTTCTTGAAACAATATGGAAGAAACTTACTTGTAGAGTGCTTTGTTGTTGTGCACGCCAAGCCACGAAGTACTCTTGTTGCTGCCTCATTTGGTCATGTTGTTGCCTCATTTGGTCTTGTTGCTCCTCAATTGCGCAGCCAACTTCGACCTCACGTCTTTGCATGTTGTCTTAGCTCGACTCTAGGCGAGTTTCACGAGAACTCGTCCCACTAACATGTGAGGATCAAGTTGACCTCGTTGTACTCAAGACAACGCTAGTATCCAAGCAACCGTTGAGCATGGAAAATCTTCCATGTTTCTTGCCACCCCCAGTAGTGTACAGAGCAACAGGGTCAATAGGTTCGCTCTGCCGGTTGTAATCGGCCCGTGAATATCGGTCATTGCTTTCCCATAACTAGCACGCAAATCATCAAAATCCATGTGGTTGAAATGTGCAAAAATTCAAGCAGTTAGGTACTAGAAAAAGTAGTCAAACTTGTGGTTAGTAAAAATACATTAACAACATGAAATTACTAGAGTGATTACTAGTAAAAAAGTAGTCGGTTGATAGCTGAACTCACGAGATAGCTAAGGTATACCACTTGGCCTCTGAGATATATTATGAGTTGCCAACTGGCTGTTGTTTAATCACTCTGAATCAACTTTTTGTTGCACTATACATTTGATTGTATTTTAAGTTTATCTGCAGTTTTGCACCACTAGTACCTACTAACGCACTATTTTGCAGAAACCAGCAAACCATGTCTTCCACATTGTGACGGATAGGCTTAACTATGCTGCAATGAAGATGTGGTTCAGTTCGAGCTACAGTCCAGTTCTGAAGCAGTTAGAATCCCAGTTTATGTTTGATATGGATATCTGTGACAACTGACAATGAGAACCAGCAGAAGAAAAAACAGGGTCCAGGCTGTAATAGTTAGCATACACTCTCACAGCATAATTATAGTATTACACACAATGCCCAGAAAATCACTTCAGGTGAAGCAACTCGTGAGCTACTCGTATTGTGAAAGAACGGACCATAACAGCATAACCCATGAATTTATTGAAGAGAGTGGATGAGAAAAATTGTTAATCTTGCGCCTTGTCTTCTTCTGTACAATATGCAAATAATTCATTCTGTCATCATTTGCTTCTATGTTGGAACCTGATGAACTCCCAGTATGCTGATATGACCTTATGAATTTCTAATGTGTTTTTGTTCTTGCAGATTGTTGTGAGTTCAATTTTAGCTCATGAGATGATGCATGCAAGGTTGCAACTTAAAGGTGGTATTTAATTCTTTAGTTCTTTGTCGATAAAAATCATAACAAAATAGCATCTTGACTCATAGTATACGGAAAGTCCGTGTAGAACAGAACATTTAAATACCACATCCTTGTTCTCACTAAAACAGGTTAGTGCAGTCATTGAGTGGTACTAAAATTGCATTATTACAAATCAACATCTGAACTGCTCTTACATGGATGGAAATATTCTTTAAGTTGGATGCACTCTGTTACTTATTATACATTATACTCCCATAGCCCTGTTCCTCGCTTGCTTAGAAGCTGCAGCCTCGCTTGCTTAGAATGCTTATAGCAATCTTGGATTCTGGTGAGGAATGATATAGGTGTTTCTGCCAGGTCGAGGATGTTCTGATCTGCTGAGGCGCCATGTAATATCGATGAGTACTTTTAGAACCAAGAATTAGCAACTGAACTCCTTTTTTATATCTTCTAGTCTAGAAGTTGCGTCATCTTGCTTTCAAGACTGTTCTTTGAGCCAATGTTTGCATTAGATTTCTATTATGATTTAACTATCTCCTATCTACTAAAAAATATGATATATGGACATTTCATGGTAATGAATATATATTCATAGGATACAGCACACTTCGTCCAGATGTAGAAGAGGGCATATGCCAAGTTCTTGCTCACATGTTATTCCTCCGATCAGGGTCCTATCCAAATTATCTACAACTTTCTAGGGCAAAAACTGTACATACAAGAATTGCCAAGTTCTCTCTCCCTCACCCAAATCACATACCATCTCAGCAACAGTTTGGAAGACCCAAAAACTGCTACTTCACCAAGACCAGTAGTCTATACTTAGCTATTTTTGGAGCTATTTAATCCTGGTATGCAGTTTTAGTCTATACTTAGCTATTTTTGGAGCTATTTAATCCTGGTATGCAGTTTTATATGATTTTGTGTCAGCTAGCTGTATCGTTTTCTGGTATCTTACATGCACAACCTGCCTTAGTTGTGATATTGCTTGCTGTTTCAAAAAAAAAGATAGCTGAACTCACAGACCAAAAGGTAATACCAGCCAAACTACTAGCGACCTAAAACATTCAGGTTCTTGAGCATGACATCAATTCTAGCTGGTTTTCTAGCCTAGGTTGAGCATGACATCAATTAGAAACATAATATTTACTAACCAAATTGGTGTGGCCCTCGAGAGCGAGTTGTTACGGATTTGTGGGGTCAAAACCCGGTGGCCTCGAATGTGCGCTTGCACATCGCTGGCGGCATTGAACCACTTTCCGCTCCTACAAATCAATGTAGAATGGTGATCAAATGTAGAATTATGATAACTAAATAAATTGTGATCAAATGTAGAATTATGAAGTGTGTACCATCCGCGTTTTAAGTCGTTGATGTCCATCAGGACCGAACCGATGTAGAATTATGATAACTAAATAAATTACGTAAGGTAATTTGGCATGAAGCCAAATTTACATAAGTGGCCAGTCATCACAATCTTCTCAACTCGAGTGAAAAGGCGACAATTGCCACAAGGACACTTCGCCACCCCACCAACAGGACTTTGGGAGAAAACGTGATCCAGAAAAGCTTGTGTATTTGTTTGCCATTCTTGTGTGTGATTCATATCTTTATCCCAGCCACAATACATCCATGCATGATCATTTGCCATGCTAAGTGGTACTGAATGGCAGAAATGGTTCGAAATTATCATGCAGAACTGTTCACAAAATACTATATATAAAGGAAAGGTTTAAATGAACATTTTTTGTTGTTTGAAGTGTTATGATATGGACTAGGGTTTGGTGCATGGAAGATGAGGATCGGGGAAGGGAAAAGAGCGACCAAACAATTATTCTCAAACTATGGAGCAGATCGTAATATGGAAATTAGAAAGAGAAAAGCTAACTCGACATGATAAAATAGTAATATGGAAATTAGAAAGAGAAAAGCTAGACATGTTAGAAAAAATAAAACAAAGAACGGATGAGATCTTTCAAATTAGTATGTTTGAAACAGGATGACCGAAGGAGCCGAGAGCTACATCGTGATTTGCAAGAAAACATCCAAGCGGCAATATAAGGTATGGCACTTTGATCGAGTTCATGTGAATGGCACTGTGGAATCAAATGGGAAAACATTTCGGGATCTTTGTCTTGTTAGTTGTCGAATTCAAGCATCCGTTCTGCTGACGATAGGATCTCGCAAACCCCTAACACCAATAAAGAGAAGTTCAGCGATTACGAGCACTCGTGAAGCAATTCAACCATGGCATGCCCAATACATCAAGAAACAAATGGAGAAAAATATTATCTACTTAAGCAAGATCGGAAGAAGGTTCTCAAGCTACCATCGGCATCGTGCGGGATCGCCTCCCCAAAATCCGGGAAGAAGCGCACAATTGTGCTGCGTAGGGAAGCGATTCAATCTGATTATTAGACAACCTTTTCCACTACCATGACCGAAGTCTTTGCGAAATAAGGAAACATTTAAAGTAATCTGATTTTAATGATTCTTTTCCCTACAATTGGGCAGATTAAATAATAATAATTACTACTACTACCACTACTACTAAAATGATGAAAATTTCAAAAGATGAACCCTCCTCCATCGAAATGTGAGGAGAACATCTTTGCATCCAATTCAACAAAACAAAACCTAAGAATCATATAGTTGCAACACAATCCACAATGAAAACTTTTTGGGGAAGTCTCATATAACTCTACATGCTTCATTGCATTCCAGTGAACTTAAATATCTGCCATCAAGCTAATTTTGCTCACTTTCCATTGCAACTTGAGACATCGAGACATGTATCTGATGTCTGATTAGAGTAGTTGTTCATGAGTTCCAGCATTTGAATTGCATTGTATACAAAATAGTATTTCCATTAGCCTTTCCTTTCTAAGAGGACTAGTAAGCACACATGCATGGCTCTATAACCAAGATCGATGAGTAAAATATGGAGACATTGTGGCACGGATTGATTTGGATCATCACGATGGGCTCTATAACCCGAACAAAGATCAAGACACGATAGGGGTGAAGAGAGAAAAGGAGCGATCATATCTTCCTAAACCGATACTTCATGTCATATCGAGCCTGATTCAATGAACTACTTTGCTCTTGTATTTTGGCTCACTTCAAGCAGACAAGCCTTGTATTTTGGCTCACTTCAAGAGGACACCAAAGAAAGACAGGTCATAAAGCGGCGGTTAGTAGCGATTTGCATTTCATGCATCTTTGAAATGTAGAAAAGCGAAGACCTTTATCCAATAGAGCATCTATGAGGCTGTTATAGTAACTCAATCCTTCTTCATTAGGTTACTTGTTCCATCGGCAAGAATATCATGTATGCACTTCATGGCAGAGACAAAAATAATAACATACACGGTGTTTGTATTCTCTTCTTCTCGAAATGAATTGCGAGCTCGCCCTTGGTTTAAAAAACAAAAATAAAATACTTTGCACGAATTTATTTAATACATACTTGGGAAGATCGTGACCATGACATAGAGAACACAGTATGCATCCATGCCGATGTCCTTCATCAAGTCCACATCTTCACGCCGATCGAGATTGGGTTTGTCAGTGCGGATACATTATCGGTGTTCTTGATATCTTATTTCATTACCAATTTAATCTAAGAAGTTTAAAATTGATTGGACAAAATTAAGAAATGTTCTATTTGAAAGCCTTCTTGCTGATCTCAAATGTCACCCCATACTTGGAAAAATCTAGGAATAATCTTCCCACCGTCTTAATTTTGGAAGCAAAGACGCTTGAGAAGCAGACTTTCAGTTTGATATAGTAAATTAGTGTACTATGTCTACACACTAAAAATGAAAAAGGACCAGATGGAAATGGCACGGGATAATTATATGAAATGATAATGCACCGATGCTAAGAGAGATGAAATGAACAGGAAAATGCACAAGTCATTTCAGCTTTTACAAATTACTAGAAATCGGTCAAATGACGGTAGGCAAACATTTGAAACGACCGCCATGAATCTGAGGACATGCTCATTGCCTTGATAAATGAATTCTCTAATAAGTTTAATATCAATTCAAGTGTCATTGGATCATCAAGATGTTCAAAACTCAATGTAATTGGTAAAGGTAGAGTTCAAGCTCCGACTTACATAGCACAAACAAATGAACTAAATCGCATAAAAAGAAAACAAGGATTCATCAATTACAGATAACTCACCTTGTAACGATGGTAGTGATCAACGACAACATCGCATTGCTGAAATCTATCACCGCCCTCTGAGAAAAAGTATTCACTTCGGCGGCATGCGAAGTGTAAAAAATCACTATGGGAACTACTACTTGAGTATTCGAATAGATTAGATAAGAAGTCATCGGTTGGAACTAGCGGGCCAGCAGGGGGCGTGCTAACGGAGCCGATGAAGACAGCGGGCGGCGGCGGAGGCGAATGGAGCGGCGGCGGCGAGGGCGCAACGCAGCAAAACGAGTCGAGGAAGACGAAGCGGCGGCGGCGGCGAACGAATGGAGCCGAGGAAGGCGAGCGGCGGGCGGCGAGGGGCGCGCGAACGCGAGCCGATTAAGACGATCGGCGGCGGCGTACAAACGGAGCCGATGAAGACGATCGGCGGTGGGAGGGGCGCTGTCGGCGGCAACCGCAAGGGGATTGGGGAGACGGGTCTCTCGGCGTCTTAGGTTCTCGACCTGGCGGCGGCCTCATGCCCTCACGGATGAAATTAGGTTTCGGGACTGTACCGATGGCGCGCGCGGGAGCTGATTTGGGGATTTTTTTTGGCGAGGGGTGGGTCAGTTAGATTTACGTGGGCTCAAGCCAACGTAAATACCCTAAATTGATTTACGTGGGCTAAAGCCGACGTAAATATCCTTCTTGGCCGACGTAAATAAATTAATTACGTGGGCTTCACAAAGCCGACGTAAATATATATCTATTTACGTCGGCATACCTAAGCCGACGTAAATAGAGACGTATTTACGTGGGCTTTGGGGGAGCCGACGTAAATAGTTTTGGCCCACGTAAATAATCTGAGTTCCTGTAGTGTGTAGCCTAGCAGGTTCAAGCTGACATTCTTCGTGATGTGCATGAAGTCAAGTGAGTGACGAACCTCCATGACTTCCCAATAAGGCAAGTCCCAAAATATTGACTTCTTCCACATGGGTGCCTGACCATCCTCATTCTGCACATGCTTGCTTCTAGGACCCTTTTCAAATACTACTTTCAAATCCTTTACCATAGCAAACACACGTGGCCCACTACGATGCTGAGCCTTGCACGAAGGTCTGGTTGTTCGTTAAATTTCTGCCTTTCTTCCGCAATGGGTGACTCGTAATAAGAAACCTATGGTGACCCATATACACAACCTTCCGAGAGTTTTTCAGGTACATGCCGTCCGTTTCATCTAAGCACTGGATGCAGGCTCTATATCCTTTGATAGTTAGGCCGAACAGGTTACCGAGAGCAGGCTAGTCATTGATTGTTACAAATAACAATACACGTAGGGTGAAATACTCCCTTTTGTACTCATCCCATACCCTTGCACCATCGTCCTACAACGTCACAAGATCTTCAACCAATGGTTTCAGGTAGACATCGATGTCATTTCCAGGTTGCTTGGGGCCTTGGATCAACAACGGCATCATGATGTACTTTCGCTTCATGCACAGCCATGGAGGAATGTTATAGATACATAGTGTAACAGGCCAGGTGCTATGGCTACTGCTCAATTCTTCGAAAGGATTCATCCCATCGGTACTCAACCCAAACCTTATGTTTCTCACCTCATCTGCGAAGTCCGGGTACATCCGGTAGACTTTCCTCCACTGTGAGCCATCTGCAGGGTGTCTAAGCATCTCGTCGTCCTTACGCTCTTCTTTGTGCCAACGCATCATCTGGGCATGCGCTTTGTTAGCAAACATACGTTTCAATCGGGGGATCACAGGGAAATACCACAACACTTTAGTTGGAGGTCTCTTCTTCTTACGCTCCCCATCTATTTCACCTGGATCGTCACGCTTCACCTTATACCGTTATTCTTTGCACACTGGACAAACATCCAAATCGACATACTCATTATGATACAGGATACAATCATTAGGACATACGTGTATCTTCTGTACTTCCAATCCCAAAGGACAGACGACTTGCTTGGCTTCATATGTAGATTCGGGCAGAGTGTTATCTTCTGGAAGCAACTTCTTTACGAGTGATAACAACTCATCGAATCCCTTATCTGACACACCATTTGTAGCCTTCCATTGCATGAGTTCGATGTGAGTGTACGCACTTTTTGTGGCCGCCTTACAGTTTGGGTACAAAGGAGTTCTGTGGTCCTCTAACATAAGCTGGAACTTCTCGAACTATCTTTCATCTGTGTAATCTCCCTCTCCATCACGTAGCATCTGGTCTAGCTCATCATCACCAAAGTCACCAAGTGTTTCTTCCACGGAACAGTATTGCGTGCCGTCCGGGATACTGTTGAATCCATCTTCCTCTTCCTCGCCTTCTTCATCGTCTTCCTGACTAATCGCCTCTGCTTCGCCATGGTTGGTCCAACAGGTATAGTTTGGCATGAAACCTCTCATGATCAAGTGGTTTATAACTTGCCATCGCTGGGAGTGCTCCTTTTCGTTCTTGCAATCTACACACTGACAACATATGAAGCTGCCTGGAGGCAAGAATACAACGGCCGCATCGAGAAAAGCCTGCACGCTATCAATGAACTCTCTCGAGCGACGGTCCGTATTGTACATCCATTGCCGATTCATCTACACCAAGTTATAATTTCATTAAAAATTATAACAAATTTCGTTACAAAAATTATAACCTAACTTATAGTTACATTTAAAAATCTAAAGCTCACAGCCACTTAAATCCAACAAAAAAAGCTCCACCTACACCGTCAGTCATCCAATTAAAGACCTATCTTTCTAATTATTTTTTATCCCTTCCTACCTTTGTAATTATTTTTTATCCTTCTACATGTTTTTCTATTTTATTTCATACACCAATAATTACTTCCTTGCAATATTGTACCTAGATCTCCCCTAACTTATTGTGATATTTAAGATTCTAAAGCTAACAACCACCTAGATCTAAAGCTTCCAATCACCTTTACCTTGTAATGTCATAATTTGAACTAGATCTCCACCCTACATCTTCATACAACAACAAAAATAAGCATAGAAAACAAAATTTTGATCATGGTGATCTTGCTTAAAAAGTTCAAAATTTCTCCACATCCATTGAAAAAAATAGCAATATCTAGGTGAGAAGGATGTTCACATGATGTTACTAACCTTGAAACACTTAATTTGGAGCTAATCACCACCAATTAAAAATTTGGACAGCACCTCCCCAAGAACAGCGCTGGGTCGGCCCTTCTCTGTTCGATCGTACCTCTGCTGGCTCGTGGACGAAGAAAGGTTTAAATGCACTACGCGGGAGGGCTTCCAGAAGCGGTTTGAGACACGAACCGTTTTTGAATCTTGCGTTCTAGAGGCGCAAGGGCGGGACTGGAGGCCTAGTTGCCGAAGTTGGCCAAGCCAATTCAGGGAGGGCCGCTGGGAGGGCAGGCCAAGGTACGCTAGATAGGCGCGAACCGTACGGGAGCTGGTTCGAGGCTTAGTGGCCAAAGTAGCCAGGCAGCGTATGTGAGCAAGGAGAAGAGGATGAGTAGAGAAGAAAACACCAGGGGAATGGATGAGGATTGGATAGGGAGAAGAGAGAAAAGAAGAAAGAAAAGAAAGAAGAAAAAGGAAAATAAGAAAAGAAAAGAAAGAGGAGGAAATAAGAAAGAAAAGAGAAAAAGAGAAAAAAAGAAAAGAGGATAAAAAAGAAGATAAAAGAAAAGGATAGAAAAATTTCTGTTTAACCTAGTGCATCGTCCAAAATAATTACACCAAAAATTAAAATATGATAAAATCTAACAATCTAAGTTATCAGGCATATAAATGAAAAACTTTAAATTAAAAGTATCTAAAAAATAGGCATATAAACAGTAAAATTAGCCCAACTTGAAAAATAAAAACGATGTATTTTTTGATTGGCTGATCGAAAACCCTTGAAACTTTGTATGCACCTTCCTATGGATGTCAAAAGCTATCCCAACCTTCAATCGCAAGGATTTATATCAAAGTTTCGACCTTTTTCAAGTTTACCGAATGTTACACTAAAATCAGGTCAAATGCGAAATCTTCACCCTATACTTTTTCGTGGGGATTCGATGAGTAAGATAACCTTAGATAGACTCCCACTTGTCACAGCAAGCAAGAGCTCTAAAGAAATTGCCCCCGAAAGCTCAAGAACATAATCTTCCATAAATCCTTCTCCCTCAAGTCAAGAAACCAGTTTCTTGAGAATCTCTTAATGAACAAGTGAGAGCTTGCCTAGATGATTGGGATATGATCTCCAGAAGATATATCCATCAATCACTCATCCTTGGCAACAAAAAGATCAAGAGAAGAGGAAACCAAAAAAGGAAAGATCAAAACTCAAGAAGAGGGAAGATCAAAACAAGAGGCAAAGCTTGCACATGAATTTTGATTTTATTTCATGGTAAGATAGATGATTACAAAGCCTCTCACCTGAGGGAAAAGCTCCCAAGTAGCACTTATACACACACAAGAAAACCAACATCTTGTGGAAGCCTTAACCTAGAGTCTAGAGACTTGCCTTTCTCTATGTCTCTCAAGGCCTTGTATAGAGGAGACAACTCCAACCCTAAACTTGGACACACAATTGAATACTACCCACTCTCACATGGGCTAACCCGATAACCCAACACACAAAACGGGTTTTACACTCACATAAAAACGCTTCTCAAAACGGCCTTCTCATGACGCTTCAATTCACTCCACGAGCCCGAATAAGTGTCAATGTCTACTTTGGCTTGATCTAAACCACTGAGGCCACCGTTACGGCTTTTCAAATTGTCTCAATCCTCAGTATTGGATAAATTACCAATTTGCCCTATGACCGATCTTTTCCTTCCACTCGAAGTATCGCCCTATGCTTCGTCATCCACCATTTGGCTCCAATGACTTCTTGCCAAGCATGTCACACATTTAGACTCTCCTGAACCATTCTCACTTGTAAACATTCCCAACTCACATGGTGCGCCACATGTCCTCGACCGCTTCACCATGACGACGCCAGCTTCCTTAACCGTTCTAGGCCTCAACTCCTCCCTAAACCTAGTCCCTATCAATACCATTGCCCGCCATGTCCATCACTAGTGTTTCTTGCTCCGGCTCCATGTCTTCCCAGCTTGCAACCACTTCCCAGCCTCAGTCATCTTCCGACATCTCTTGACCATTCTAGACCTCAGCTCTCATAGCTTAGTCTTGGTCTTCTCCATTACTCCCTGAAAAATAACTACCGCCCACCGGTTGTGCCGCACCCCTATTACTACCACCCCAGGGGCCGGTAGTGCCACCGTTGAAATACCCTAGAGAAACATCTCTTTGAAAAAAAAACTATCGCCATCTACAAGTCAGTAGTTCCATAGGGCCGGCACTACCGTCACCCATGGCCGGTACGTAGTGCCGCCTGTTAAGGCAATATCTTGGTTACCTAATATAAGAGATTACTAATACCTTGTATAGGCTTTCCTTGTATACCCTTGCCTTGTATAGGCTTTCCTTGTATACTCTTGTATTCATGTATATATTGTGTCCATTGGCCTAATGATCAATACAAGTGCTATTCATAACATGGTATCAGAGCCAAGGATTTAGGGTTTCGTTCCTCACCGGCGTTGCACTTGCGCCTCTTCTTTTTCGGCGGCTCTTCTCGTCGCCTCCTCCAGCTGCTGCATCTCCTCCGTGCTTCGTCTGCTTCGTTCGTGCGGAGCCCGAGCCAGGCGTTCGTGAAGAGCCGGAAGCCGCCGCCTGTGCTCACCTGCTTCGGCTGGCCTTCTTGCTCCGGCCGGCCGCCTGTCGACCGGCCTCCATCCTCGACTTGCGGCTCCTTCAATCCGCCCCTCTAGATCACCACACGCCTGATCTGCTCGCCGTCCGTGGGAGTGATTGTCCTCCGTGCTTCTGGATTGGCACATCACCTCGGATCGCCGCGCCTCTGGTCGTCTTCCACATCGCACGGACGGCCGACCATCTTCGTCGACACTGCGCTGCCGGAATCCCGTCGATCCCGCGCGCGCCTAGTGGTCTCCGACCCAGGTAGACCGACGCCCCAGTCCTCCGCTGCCAATCACCGCCTCCGGTGTCGCCGGGCCGATGACCCAGCCGTCGCGCCGCCTCAGGTCTGTGCTGCTTCCGATCGGCTTTGGTTTGTTTTAGGGTTAGAAGTCCAAACCGATTGGTTTAAAGGTTTTGGCAAAAAAAAATGGTGTCGTCTTCTTGTTCTTCGGGAACTGTTTCTGTTCCTCGCTGCCCTGTCCTCTTTGATGGTCTTAATTATCGAGACTGGGCTCTTCATATGCGTCTTCACATGCGTGGTCAGCGTCTGTGGGAGTTTTTTACCGGTGAGCTATCATGTCCACCTTGTCCTGCTCCCCCTGCCATGCTTACTCTTCCCAAGGAGGCCGATGATGCTGCTCGACAGAAGGCCTCTGATGATTATGCTGATGCTGTGGAGTCTTTTCAAACTCAGTTTACTGCTTACAAGACATGGATTGATGAAGATGCTCGCGCCTCTGCTATTTTGGTTGCTAGCATGGAGGTGCATCTTACTGGTGACATTGTTGCTTTGTCTTCGGCACAGTTGATGTGGGCGCATCTTCGTGATCGCTATGAGCCTACGGATGACTCTCTTTACCTTGCTGTTGTGCGACAGGAGCAGTCGCCACAGCAGGGTGATTATACTGTGGATGAGTTCTATGCGCAGCTATCTTCGGTGTGGCGTCAGCTTGATTCTCTCGGACCGGAGGTTTGCCGGACTTGCCAGTGTTGTCAGCGTCAGCACTCTCATTTGGAGCTTCGCGCATCTCGACTTTCGACCGTCTTGGGCTGAATTTGAGCGGTCGTGCCCGATTGCTTGCTCGTCATCCTCGTGTGACTTTGTTGGAGGCTCTTGCTGCTATTCGTACTGAGGAGACTTGTCTTCGTGGTGCGGGCCTACTGGTGTCTCCCTCAGTCTTGGCGGTGCCTCGTTCTACTCCTCCATCAGTGGCGCCTACTTGATTTGACTCTTTGGGAGTGGAGGTCTTCACTTGCACATCTTGCAACAAAATGGCCATGTGGGCGATTACGCTCTTTGGAAGAAGAAGGATCTTGCTCGTTGCAATGAACTGGTCCTCCTAAGAACAATGGAGGCTCGGCGTTTCCTCTCGGCCAGACTCCTCCTCCATGAGACTTCTGTTGGTTACGACTCTACTTAGGAAATTCTTATACTCTTTGCGTCGTATGGCTGCCTCTACACGAGCGAGTTCATTTGGTTCGCTACTCGATCTTCGGTGAGAGACCACCCTCCTCATCAGGTAACACACCATGGATTCTTGACTCTGGAGCTTCTTTTCATATGACATCTGATCCCACGAGTCTACATTCCATTAGTCCCCTTGTTGCTCCTACCACTGTGCAGACCGCAGATGGTACTTCTCTTTCTGTTGCAGGGCGCGGCACTCTTTCATCGTCCTCTTTTCATGTTCCTGCTGTTTCTTATGTTCCTAAACTGACCATGCAGCTCATATCCGC
Organism: Guadua angustifolia; assembly: GCA_036346375.1. NCBI lineage: Eukaryota > Viridiplantae > Streptophyta > Magnoliopsida > Poales > Poaceae > Guadua > Guadua angustifolia. Next base: position 22,222,348 of record CM070508.1, read on the forward strand.
TGGCCAGCTTACTGATCATGGTTGTCGCGTTATTCTTGATTCTGACTCTTGTTGTGTTCGGGATAAATGCGCCGACGGGCTCTAGTTGGGACTGGCCCTCGCCGCCATGACTCTCAGCGTCTTTGGGAGCTTGACTGGCTTCATCTACCTTCCGCTGCCTTTGCCAGTCTCTCTGTTTCCTCTACCGGTTCAGCATCTGTTGCTTCTTCTACCGGGACTTTTGCTCAGTGGCATCACCGTTTGGGTCATATTTGTGGTTCACGTCTGTCTTCTTTAGTTCGTCGTGGTCTTTTAGGCTCTGTGTTTGGTGATGCCTCTTTACACTGTATGGGTTGTAAGCTTGGCAAACAGCTACAACTTCCCTACCATTCTAGTGAGTCTATCTCACAGCGTCCTTTTGATCTAGTTCATTCTGATGTTTGTGGTCCAGCTCCTTTTGTTTCAAAAGGGGGTCATAAATATTACATTCTTTTTATAGATGATTTTTCTCGCCACACTTGGATATATTTTATGTCCTCTCGTAGTGAGGTTCTCTCCATCTATAAGACCTTTGCCACTATGATTCGTACTCAGTTTGATTCTCCCATTCATATTCTTCGTGCTGACTCGGCAGGGGAGTATTTGTCAGGAGCTCTTCGTGGTTTTCTTGCTACACAGGGCACTCTTTCTCAGTTTTCTTGTCCTGGTGCTCATGCTCAGAATGGTGTGGCTGAGCGTAAGCATCGTCATCTTCTTGAGACAGCTCGTGCTCTTATGCTTGCTTCCATTGTCCGCCTCATTTTTGGTGAGGTTGTTTCCACGCCACCTACTTAACCAATATCCAACCTTCTTACGCTCTTAAAGGTGGGATTCGATGAGAGCGTCTTTGTGGCATGCCTCCGATTATTCGGACTTCGCCTTTTTGGGTGTGTGTGCTATGTTCTTCTTGCACCTCGCGAACGCGCCAAAGTCGATCTTTCGATCTGTTGAGTGCGTTTTTACGGGCTCTGATCTTGAGCATAAGGGATATCGTTGTTGGGATCTGTTGGTCGACGCATGCGGATCTCACGGGATGTCACTTTTGATGAGTGTCGTCCCTTCTACCCTCGTCCTTCTTCTTCTTCTACATCCCTTGTTGAGTCACTGTCTTTCCTGACTTTTCCTGATACTCCAGTTGTCACTTTTCCTCTTTCACAATCGGCGTCTCCTTTATCATCGGTTCCTTCACCACCACCCTCTCCTCCCCAAATCTCTTCCGATATTGTTCCTTCCTATCCTCTATACTACACTCGTCGTTCTCGAGCTGAGGATTCTTCTGATGTGCCATCCTCTTCTTCTGATGAGCCATCTTCTTCAGTGCCTCCTCCCCGTTACGCTCTTCGTGATCGACAGTCTATTCGGCCTCCTGAGCGCCTTGGCTTTGTTGGTGCTGCTCTGGCTGAGCCGACTTCTTACCGTGATGTTGTTATTCATCAGGAGTGGCAGCATGCGATGGCGGAGGAGCTTGTTGCTCTCGAGCACACTGGCATGTGGGATCTTGTTCCACTTCCTCCACGTGTCCGTCCCATTACATGCAAGTGGATCTATAAGATTAAGACTCGCTCTGATGGTTCTCTTGAGCGCTACAAGGCTCGTCTTGTGGCGCGTGGTTTTCAGCAGGAGCATGGTCGAGATTATGATGAGACTTTTGCACCTGTGGCTCACATGACCACTGTTCGTACTCTCCTTGCTGTGGCCTCTGTCCGTGAGTGGTCCATTTCTCAGCTTGATGTCAAGAATGCTTTTCTTAATGGTGAGCTGCATGAGGAGGTCTATATGCACCACCACCGGGTATTCATTCTGAGGGCATGGTTTGTCGGCCGTCGCTCTCTTTATGGGCTTAAGCAAGCCCCTCATGCTTGGTTTGGCGTTTTCTTCGTGATCACTGCGGTGGTTTTTACGCAAGTGTTCATGATCCTGCGCTCTTTGTTCACACTTCTTCTCGTGGTCGGACTCTTCTCCTTCTATATGTTGATGATATGATCATTACTGGAGATGATTCTCAGTATATTGCCTTTGTAAAGGCTCGTCTCAGTGAGCAGTTTCTCATGTCCGATCTAGGTCCTCTTCGATACTTCCTTGGGATTGAGGTTTCCTCTACATCTGAGGGTTTCTTTCTCTCTCAAGAGAAGTATATTCAGGATCTTCTTGATCGTGCTTCTCTCACCGATGAGCGTACAGCTGAGACTCCCATGGAGCTCAATGTTCATCTTCGACCTACTGATGGTGAACCTCTTGAGGATCCTACTCGTTATAGCCATCTTGTTGGGAGTCTTGTTTACCTTGGTATCACTCGTCCTGACATTTCGTATCCAGTTCATATCTTGAGTCAGTTTGTTTCTGCTCCCACTCAGCTCCACTATAGTCATCTTCTTCGTGTTCTACGATATCTTCGTGGAACTATTTCTCGCTGCCTTTTCTTTTCACGCTCCAGCTCCTTACAGCTCCAGGCATACTCTGATGCTACATGGGCTAGTGATCCCTCTGATCGTCGGTCTCTTTCTGCATATTGTGTTTTTCTTGGTGGTTCTCTCATTGCTTGGAAGACTAAGAAGCAGACAGCAGTTTCTCGTTCGAGTGCTGAGGCTGAGTTGTGGGCTATGGCTCTTTTGACAGCAGAGATTACTTGGTTACGGTGGTTACTTGAGGATTTTGGTGTTTCTGTTTCTACACCAACTCCTCTTTTATCCGATAGTACAGGTGCTATTAGCATTGCTCGAGATCCAGTGAAGCATGAGCTCACAAAGCATATTGGTGTTGATGCTTCTTATATGTGGTCCCAAGTTCAGGATCACGTTGTGGCTCTTCAGTATGTGCCTTCAGAGCTTCAGGTGGCAGATTTCTTCACGAAGACACAGACTAGAGCTCATCATAACTTTTATCTCTCCAAACTCAGTGTTGTAAATCCACCATGAGTTTGAGGGGGGGTGTTAAGGCAATATCTTGGTTACCTAATATAAGAGATTACTAATACCTTGTATAGGCTTTCCTTGCCTTGTATAGACTGTCCTTGTATACCCTTGCCTTGTATAGGCTTTCCTTGTATACTCTTGTATTCATGTATATATTGTGGCCATTGGCCTAATGATCAATACAAGTGCTAGCTTCCTTAACCGTTCTAGGCCTCAACTCCTCCCTAAACCTAGTCCCTGTCAATACCATTGCCCGCCATGTCCATCACTAGTGTTTCTTGCTCCGGCTCCATGTCTTCCCAGCTTGCAACCACTTCCCAGCCTCAGTCATCTTCCGACATCTCTTGACCATTCTAGACCTCAGCTCTCATAGCTTAGTCTTGGTCTTCTCCATTACTCCCTGAAAAATAACTACCACCCACCGGTAGTGCCGCACCCCTATTACTACCACCCCAGGGGCCGGTAATGCCACCGTTGAAACACCCTAGAGAAACATCTCTTTGAAAAAAAAACTATCGCCATCTACAAGTCGGTAGTTCCATAGGGCCGGCACTACCGTCACCCATGGCCGGTACGTAGTGCCGCCCAGCCTGATAGTAGCTCAAATTGCTTTAAAATTCAAATCCAATTCAAATCAAACTCAAACTTGAGCACTATAAGCTCAAACCAGTCAATTAGTCATCACACGCAAGCATAGACATCCACAAAGTCTTTCAAATACAATTGTATTTCCATCATAAGCATATTAGAGTTGTATAATAAGTATACAATCATATGATTTTCCTCAAAAAGTGCAACTCTATGTTTAAGTATGAACATATGAACACAATTACACATAAAACTTAGCTAATTCCCATAAATATAATAATTTTCATAATTTTTAATGACATATAATTAGAAAAAGTAGCGTTCACAGATATGTTTCCAGTGGTTGCCATTTTATTTGGAGCTTTTAGTGCAAACCTGGCTTATTCAAAAAGCTGTAGATGCTGCTTAAAGCCGGCAGAAGCCCAGGCTCCCTCAAACGAGATGCTTCTCCGACAGCTTCCAAGACTGTTATACCTAACACCGAATAACACATAAAATCTTTCTCAAGCTATCAAAATTAACCCAGCTTCCACGCTTGCCCCCACCTCCAGGATGTCTCTCACCAAACCTCGTCGATCCGGTCACAGCACAATTGTCACTTCACATTTGGGAGTTCCTTTGTCGTCTTGCCTTGTTTTCGTCCCTGTGGTTGCCTCACCTTCCGACCTCATATTAGGCTCAATGTCACAGGAAGTTGACCAAACTTGATCTCTGGCGCCCAAGATGATAGCAGTAGTGGTCGCCGTTGAGTAGGATGTTTAGCCAAAATGGAATCCTGGGGTCATCGGCGGCGAGATGATCAACATACTACTGCGGGTATGTACTGCTGTATGATTTGGGTGTCAGCCAACGAATTCAATGGTGGTGGCTGTACGGTCAGGGTTTCAGTTACCGACGGGAAAAAAATACCAGAGGTCATCGAAATTTTCGGTTTCCACCGGTAACAGGAAATCTCGGACGAGACAAAAACATATTATGAATTCTAATTTAGGGTGTATTTGGTTGCTTGTATCAAGTTGAATGGGACGAAATGGTTCTATATTATTTTGCTCTATTATTTTGAGTGAATGGAATTATTCAATATCTACAGTAAATATTTCTTAAATTTGTATTCCACCGTTCAAGATGGACTATCAACCAATCAAACATATAAATGATTTTTTCTTGAACTATCTCATGCATGTATGACTTGATACAAGCAACCAAACACACCTTAGTTATTTGCCAAGATCTCAGTTAAATCTCGAAATTCTTGACGAAATTTTTTGAATTAAAAAATATCTGAATATTTTTACTGGTTAAAAATATACTGGCACCAACCAAATTTTTTGGTTACCGGTAGTAAATGTTAGTTGTGATCTTACCTAATTAACCAGAACCGAAAATTATGGGCTAGATCCACCTTTTACGATCTGATTGCGAGCCATGCAAATATAGTTTTGGTCAGGTCCCGATAGCCAGCACCATATATTAAGGGGACTAGCTGGCATTCAAAATGTACGTGAGAAAATATTGAGTTTGCCAACAATCCCGACATACCCATCCAATCTAGGGTTTTCGGCGCGAGGCTATCGAAGACGCTGACCATCACTGAGAAAGTTTTCGGTCCCCCGTTCTTCTTTATCGCGCATCAGTGTTCTACCCCGACGCTCATCCACACCGACGGAGAACTAATGGCCTCATCTTTGCACCGGGTCAGTTTTTCTAATGTTTTGATTCCGCATTATGGCTTTTGTGATCATGCTTTAGACTAGCTCATCATGTTCATGTTTAACCTAACTCTAACATTTGGTATCAGAGCCACCCTAGCCTTAGTATGATCCTCTTTTATGTCGATTTAGCCTGGATTAGGCCTTTTGTTCATCGGTTAAGTATCGTTCTGTGGCTTTTTGGCCTCGGTTAGCATTGAGAAGGAGGGGGAAAGACCAGATCCAAACCCAAAACCCAGATCTGGAACCCTAGTTCCATTTATCCCCAAATCGCCAACCAAAATCCCATCAATCAAGAAGACCTAATGATCTAAGAAGGGGGCTTTTTGGGCTTATCTTTTGCCGTTGGTGCCGCCGTTCCGGTCATTGTCCGATCGCCAACGGCCGCTTCGTGTGTCCGCTTGCTGTGACCGTCGTGAGCATAAGCTTCGCCCGCGACGCATGCGCGTCCGCTTGTGGCCTTCCTCCTCATAGCAGCGCACGGGCCGCCATCGCCGTTCCGCTTGCTCGCCCGCTCGCCATGCGTGGCATTGGATTCCCCGATGCGCTCTTTCGCGTTGTTGCTGCAGCAGCGGAATTTTCGGAGGCATTGCGGTGGATTGTGATTAGGGTTCCTCGCCGGACACGTTTTGTTCCGAACCTGGATCATCTCGGCCATTCATTTGCATCAACGATCAGGATCCTCTTCTGCACGGGCCTGCAAGTCATCCGGACTTCCTCGCGCGGGTGTTGCTGGGACAATTGCTCGAGCGGCTGCTTGTGGCTGGGCCACGTCGCCGGCTGGACTGGCTCGTGTCGGCGCGGGCCACGCCATTTCAGCCGGGCTACACTGTGTGTTTTGGGCCGAAAGGGCTGGCTGGGCCGCGTTTGTTTCCGTGCGGGCTATGTTGCACGCCGATGGGCCGCAATTAGTTTTGGGCAGTTTTGGTTACTTAGCCCTTTTATTTTTGTGTTCATTTTGCCTCATTTTATTTCAACAATAAATACTGTTTAATTGTTATTTCCTGGGCATTATTTAGATTAATTTTAATGATTACTTTAATGTGCAAGTTAATTAATGAGGCTATTAGGGCGGACCGACGGTTTGTGCAGTTTTGTTCCGGCGAAATCCAATCTCAGCTATCGGATTGTGATCCGACGGACGATGTTGCCTGAGCACCGCCATGGGCTTGCAGCGTAGATGGGCCACCTGAGCGATTTTTGGGTCGAGTTGAGCAAGGTAGAAGTTAAATTTTGGGTTTTAATTAAATTTAGTGCATTTTTTTATGATTAATGTTCTTCTTCTTTATGCACTGTAATAATTAATGTCAATTGCCCAGTAATAATGCATTTATACACTCTTTTGGTTAATGTTTAGTTGCCATAACTGATGCAATTATGATAATTGAGGAATGCACAAATTTAGTTAATATTTTCTAGCCTATTATGATTAAGTTTGTCTCAAATCAAAATAGAACCAACGAAAAATTTTGATTTGGGACTATAACCAAGTTTTGGACATTAATATACTTAAGTATTGACTTTTCATGGTTGTATTTCGACCAAAATTGTTTATAACCGTGAATTGTCAAAATTTATTGCCCACTGATGAAATGTTTTAGAATCTAAGCCATGCATTATTGATGAGCCTATCTTTCGGCATAAGTTTTAGGCTAGTTTTTGGATATTTTCTTAGATAGGCCATAAATAACGCTTAGTGCATTCCAAAAATAAGCTAAGATGGGATTAGTTAAGTGCTATGTTTCTATCTGAAGTGTTTATATTTCCACATATGTTACAATTTCTTATGCCCTAAATTTTGAGCTTAAGCTTCTTCCTTATTTTCAATTTAGCACCTAATTTACTGCTCATTAATTGTTAATTATTCACGCTTCCGCAATTTAGTACTTGATGTCTAATGCTCAGTAATTTTGACCATGTGATTAATTTTGTCTCTTATTAATGTATTCTACTTTTGAGACAATGTGATTATGATTAATTAAATGCTTCATGACTATATACTGACCAACGTCTTTTATGGGTCATGTGACATTTAATTAATTCTCATATTAATGAAGTTATTGAGTCTTTTTAAGAATTTATATGATAAAGACTACATTATGATGATTAAGATATCTCTAATTAAGATGGAACCAACGAGAAGTTTTAGTTAGAGATTTAATGAAGTTTTGGGATTATGTTATAGCCATAATTGCATTCTGACCAAAGTTGTTTGCAATTGTGTACCATTCCCATAGATTAAGTTCTTCTCCATTATATACCCAAAGGTGATACAGTTTGGAACTATAGTTATGTTTTGGGCTTATGTTGTGACACACGGTTATATTATGACCAAAGTTGATTATAGTCATGTGTTATTCCCATAACTTTTCTAATCAAAATGGAATCAACGAGAAGTTTTGGTTAGAGATTTCATGTTGATTTAAGGATTATGTTTATGGCTCATGATTACAAACTGACTAGCATTGCTTGTGATCATTTGCCATCCCCATTAGTGAATCCAGTTATTCTTCGTTTTCTGCCAAAATGTGATGCGAAGATGAACTGCTGATTCTTTCCTCATGTTAAATTTTTCTTCGTTTTTGCCCAAAGGTGAAGCGAATTAGAATTAATAAGTTTTGTCATTAGTATGTTATTAACCTTATCAGTGTCGGGTTAATTTCAGGACAGACAATCATTCACATTTTTGTGGATATTAAGTAATGATCTGTGTTATATCCCTATTATCAATTCAGTCATAAGTCTTCAGCTGTTTCTAGTACCCTAATAAGAAATAGAGTAATTTATTAGTGTATTATCTTGAGGTTATTGATTATGCACATAAACATAATGTTGATGATTGGCTCCTATTAGAAGAAGCATCTAATAACTTAGATATTGACAAAAATTCAATATTCTGATGACTAGTGGGAGCAATTTAAGCAAATGTCCCTTTTGATCATAAAATTTAGGATCTGGGGGAGTAATTTTTTAGTTAAATTATGGATATCTGGCAATAATGGAAAAGCATTATAAAACTCCTCAAAAGTTTTTGCCAGTATACTGATCATAAGAGTGCTCAAAGTCAATGAACTATGACATAATAAAAAAATTAGAGCATTTCTAATTCACTTCATTACGTTATTCATAAATAATATAACAACAATAATGAAAAATGAGAAGTGAACTTTGATTGTGCCTATAAATGTGTGCATTCATAAAGAAAGTTGGCTAAATACTAAGTTATAAGACTGCGTTTATGCTGTCAACATTATCTCAAGACTATGAAAGTTTTAAAGTGAAGCCTTAGAGAATGAATAGCAGACTAATGTTGAAACTGTTGGAAGTTTTCCATCAGTACTAAGTTATGTTTTCACCCTCCATCCTAATAATGTAATTTATGTTCCCATTATAAAAAGGTAATTTCCTTACACTTTTATAAATTATTTGGAGAGCATTAAGTATGTTGCTAACTCTATTGGCTTCATCAAAAGTAAAATATTTATGAGAGTTTATCGAAATTGTGGCATTGACGCTTGTACCACATTTCGAGGGGGAGAATGGAACGTCTCGTTAAGAAAAGAAAAGCTTCATTATGTGAGACATAAACCCCATAAATAAATTATTTACTCTATTAAAATTACTCTCTTTGTCAATAAGTTTAATGAATGGAAGGATTAAAAATAATTAACGTGAATACCTTACACTCTAAAAAAATTAAGATACTTATATATTTGGGATTGTCAAGCTTCCATCCAGACTAAAAGGTACCACTGTTTTTAAACCACTGAGTTGATAAAAATGTTGATTCTAGTGGGAGTTCTGAGGCAAGGTAAACTATACTTGACACAATCGTGCTTATGTTCTAATGCCGATAGTACCGAGAGAATAGCAATCTTTGTCTCTAAAAGTTCCACCTCCAGTTGATTCTAGAGTTTATGATAATGCGAGCCTCACATAAAGATATCTTAAGTTTTAACCTTAAGACCAGTGGGAGTAAATTTAACATCTTAGCTGTTTATATGGACTTAATTGTTTATATAGACGATGCCTTGTTGACTATCAGCAATAGGGATATTAATGTTTAAGAACCAGATATTTCCTTTCTCTTCTGGTAATTAAAGTTTGTCTTGGTGATGTCTCTTGTCGTGCCCCGAATTCCCACGGATTCGGACACTCTGTGTATTCTGTACTAGTCCAGGATCACGCTAGTACACACAGGATGAACAGGTTGAAGTACCACAATCATACACAGCGGAAATAAATAATAAGTACTTCAAGCATTAATAGCAACGAGTTACATGACCTTATGGTCGCCTTACAATAATTCGCCGCGCAGGGCGATAAATATTATCAGTATCAAGTTCATTCAGCGGAAGCAAAATACGATAGCGGAACCATTCCTAACCACAGGCTACTGAGTGCGGCCCAACCCTTTAGTCCTCCTGGCCTTCAATGAACTCCTCCTCCCAAGCTGGTACGGCTTCATCTTCTGAGGTTTTTGTCGATGCAAGGGTGAGTATACAACATACTCAACAAGTCATGCACAATGCAGATCTATTACTACATGCATGGCTTATTCCAAAGGAAAGGCTTAATTGGTTATTTTTGCATAAAGCAGCATTTCTTTCAATAGGTAATCCTTATTAGATTGAAAGCAGTAAAATCAATATTATGAGTAATTAATTTCTCAATTCTTTTTCCAAGGGTTTTGGCACACAGCCCTAATTTCATCCACACAGCTTTTTGGCACACAGCCACCCATTCCACATTTTCATTTTGAAAATCTAACCCTTGACTGTAATCACCGAGCAATGTCGAAGATCATGGACACGGCTATTGAATAGATTCACACACACACTCTGCAGAGGTGTACACTTTACCCACAGGATCTGATCGTTCACCACCTGAGCGATTGATTGTAACAAAGTCTTTCAGAGACTAACACTTAGCGATGATCCTCTCGATGTGCCTTCCTAACACTTCCTCACACAGAGCCAAAGTTTAGAACAGCACATACCGTTAGATGGGTACCAAGCCGTAGCAGTGCACGCTCCCCGTCTGGTTACATTTTGGTGTAATTGTCCCCGAGGTATCAAAGGAAAGATATTAGAAACCTACTTAACTAGGTCCGTCCCATTCCAGACAAGTGGTTGTACACGGAACTCAGCTCAAAGGCTCGCAAGGTTAAGTCCTTAATTGTCCCGGGCAAGACAACCATTTTATACATCTCGGCACACAGCCTTCACAATCTTTTCATATATCCCAATGCCACACAGGCCCACCTGGCACGAAGCCTTCTTGCCACTTGCCCCGGTCCAAATCATTTCCCACCCAGTTTCGCATTATTGCAACACATGCCAATGCCTACTTCATTGCACGAATAGCACCACACAGGTCGCTACCCTCAATTCCATTTCATGACATCATCGCATCATTCCAAAATGCGTTCCATAATTGTTTAGTCAATATTCATTTGATATTTGAAAGTCATTCCGCGCATACAAGCAAGCTAAGCGACTAATCACGGTCTAGCCTCCCGTGTTGGCATCATATTAGCATCAACATAATTTAAACATCCTAGGGTGACAAGGTATTCAGGGCATATAATGTTTATTAACAGGTGGCATAAGCAAGGTGGTATTTTAGCTACCTTTCCCATAATAAGCAATATTGTTTTTAATTAATATAGCATGCAATAATTGAATCAAATTATATTTGAAAATCTAGGGGCAATATGGTCAAAGCATGACTTGCCTTCAAGGAAGAGTTGATTCTGGTCGAGGCTCTGCGAAGGGTCTTCAAGCTCTCCCTCGACGAATTCCGGCAACTCGGAGTCTACTCGACACAAGCAATCACACAATAAATACACTATACAGACAGCAAGATAAATTCTAAAAATAAAATAAAAATCACCATTAAATAGTTCACATTTTTACAAATTTTTGGGCACTGGAATCACTCAAATCCGAGTTATAATGCGAAAGTTATAGCCTTTACAATATTCTGAAAATTCAAAAATGAATAAACCGAATTAATCCTCTATTTTCCACCGATTTTTCGGTTGATTTTCCCCGGCTTGACACGTGTCGGCACCAGAGCGAGCCACGTCGCCCACGGTCACTGACAGGTGGGCCCGAGATGACGTCATGCTGACGTCAGCATAACCGGGGTTAACACACTGACATGTGGGCCCCACGGAACAGTGTTTCGCTTCGTCAGAATCTGACACTTGGCGCGACCACAGCCCTTGATCCAAGATCGGACGAGCTTCATCAGGCGCGACGGCTGCGGTGACGTGGACGCATATATGTGGTCGGATGAAAATCCAACGGCTACCGATACCCGAGCGGAACCCTATTACCGAGTCTACGTGGCCTCATCGCTGCGGTCGGATGGAGATCCAACGGTGCGGGGTACCCGAGCTGTTCTCAGGTGGCCGAGCACGCATGGCGCAACCCGAGCCGCACATTTGCGCATCGACGGCTACGGTTGACCGAGCAAAACACTATTCCTAACCCTAACGTGGACGAATCCGAACGGTCGGATGAGAATCCAACGGTCATTAACATCCGAAACAACCCGAGCTAGCGCTACAGGGGAAGAGACGTGGCGATACCTCGAGCGTGCGATGGAAATCGAACGGTGGCTGGAGCTCGAGTAGTCGGCGGCGGCGTGAGCGCTGAAGGCCGAGACGAGGAAGACGATGGCTCGGCGGCGCTGAGACTCCTCGGCGTGAAGAAGTGGCTTGGAGACGCGGCGCAACACGAGGAACTCGAGGGTACCTCGGATGCGGCGGAGAGTGAGCGGCGGCGGTGGTAGATGAAGAAACCGCGGCGGTGGCGTTGGCGAACCGGTGAGCGGCGGAGAGCTACGGGGACAGCGAGCTTGAGAGAAGTGGCAAATGGGCGGAAGGAAGGCGTGCGTCGCGACGGAGTATATCATTCGCTGACACGCCTTGGAACTCGCACAAAATCTCGACATCATCTCCGGCACCAGCGGCGGGCGGTGGTGCCGCGGTGCCGTCCCGAGATCGGCGATCGCGTCCGCACGCGTTCGATCGCGATCAGCGGCGGGATTAAATCACGGCTCGGCGGCGGTATCGATGGCGGCCGTCCGTCGAGATCTGACGGTGGGGAGCGAGCGGCGATTAGGGTTTCGGCGGGGCGAGCACAGTGTTGGGCCGGTCCAACACTGTAGCTAGCGAAAATTCCGATTTTAGCAATAAAAATAATTCCAAAAAGTAAAAGTAATTATTTAGGGCTCCAAAAATACCCGAAAAATTCTAGAAAAATTCCAGAAAATATTTTAAGATATTTAGAGCTTGAATAAAATATTTTCATTTATTTTTGATAAATACTTTTTCTGATATTGAATAATTAAGAGAAGGGTAGTTTAAATAAATGTCAATTAAATCCAATAAATCCCCAAAAATTCAGATAAATTCAATTAAATGCAATTAAAGGTTGATTAATTCATAAAAACTCAATAACTCCAAAATTTAAAATCCGACCAAATTTCGGGACGTTACATCTCTCATGTTTTAACCATTAAGATTCACCAAGATAGGTCCAATATTAAGGGAGTTTACTCCGATTATTAAGGGCGACAGAAATTTTTCGTACGCTCTGTTGTCATGAACATTATGTATACTTAAGTTTGTATACGCCCTTATTTAACGTTTGTAACCAAGATACTTGGCAGATATTAATCCAGGACTGGACCACTGGAAAACTACTAAAGACAACTTTGCATCATAGGCAAAGTGCTAATGATTACATGCTCACATATAAGAAGTCTCATAATCATAAAGTTACGGGTTATTCAGACACAGATTATGCATGGTGTGTTGATATTAAGAAATCCACATCAAGTCAAATCTTCAATCTTGCAGAAAGAACCATATTGTGGAATGGCACTAGTCAATATCTTAAGACATCATTAATGATGTAAGCAGATTTGTGGCATGTCATAAGACTATTAGATAATAATAAATCCACAATAGGCTATTGTGGTTTACGAATAAGAAAATTTATTTTTGGCTTAAGATTATATCCTGAAATTTATTATGTAAGAGTGTAATTTTTTGCTTCGAGTAACAACATGTCAAGTTATGCTGCCAAACACATGACGTTGAGAAAGATATAATCCAGAATCAAATTATTGATATTCAGCCTATAATAATGGAGTATCATGTTTAATATATAAGTTTATGCATTATGTTTGGTTTAATGATTCCCTGTTAAAGGCTTGTCTCAAAATTAATGCCGGCATAAGACTTTTTGATAGCTTATACTTCTGGAATAAATTGAGATCTCAAAACTTCGATTCTGGAAATTACAAAGTTTATTTTCACTTTTAAAGTGCAAATGATGACAAATGAAAAAAACAAACTGCACAAAAGGACCATAAGAATAAAACCAACTCCCGTTAAGAAATAATTAATTATCCTGTCGAGATAGAATGATGCACTATAGATACTGAGGTTGCAGTGGTGCTTAAATTAATCGCTGTAATACTTTATCTTGGTGTACCGTTCTGTTGAGAATGGACTTATGATATTAGCTTTCGATCAAGTGGGAGAATGTTAGTTGTGATCTTGCCTAATTAACCAGAACCAAAAATTATGGGCTAGATCCACCTTTTACGCTCTGATTGGGAGCCATCCAAATAGAGTTTTGGTCAGGTCCCGATAGCCAGCACCATATATTAAGGGGATTAGCTGGCATTCAAAATGTACGTGAGAAAATATTGAGTTTGCCAACAATCCCGACATATCCATCCAATCTAGGGTTTTCGGCGCGAGGCTATCGAAGACGCTGACCATCACCGAGAAAGTTTTCGGTGCCCCCATTCTTCTTTATCACGCATCAGTGTTCTACCCCGACGCTCATCCATACCGACGAAAAACTAATGGCCTCATCTTTTCACCGGGTCAGTTTTTCTAATGTTTTGATTCCGCATTATGGCTTTTGTGATCATTCTTTAGACTAGCTCATCATATTCATGCTTAACCTAACTCTAACAGTAAATTCCGGCTACCGGCGGTAACCAAAACTACGTACGATTGAAGAATGGTGTGGGCTAATCGGTGGCAATATAGATAGCAAGGATGAACATTGCCTTCAACGAAGTATTTCTCGAGTGAATTCCTTGTCGAATGTATTGGGATGACTGTCACCAACGTACTAGCTGGAAGGAATTTCTTTTCCTTTTTCTGAATAAGCTGCAACCACCGTGGGTGGGGGTCAAAGTGCTGGGCTTGGCTTGTCTTCCAAATCGCTGCTTGGCGTAGGCGGCGCCGAAGTGTATTACAAACCTAGCTCAGCCCATGCCAATGTACATATCCTTTTAACAGGACCTTACTTTTAGGGCATATATATATGGGGCGTAACAAATTTCCCATGAATTCCACATGAAATAGTTTAACGTTCTTGTAGGAATCTAATGAAATTTCTATATTCTACACGGGGTATTGTAGGATAAGCCCAGGATCTTTAGGCCTGATTAGAACACAGAAAATTCACAGGAATTAATTTGACACTAATTTTTTTTGATAAAGGATAAATATCCGGTCTCTGCAGTTGCACACAACTGAGTTTTACAAATATCACAACCTTACACTGTAATGAAAAACAGGCAAACATAACTTAAAATCAAAAGCAAATTCGATAATTGCTTCTCCATCCATTATTAGCAAAGATATCTAATGCCACGACCTCCAATGCCCTGCTTGCTAGCCGAAAGGTCGCCCTGCTGTTCTCATGCTGCAATAGAGCCTAAAACCGCAGCCAGTACGCTCCTCGAAAAGTAGCCTGTATAAAAGAAGAATAATTTTTTTTCTCAAAGATTATGTCATTGCGAGTGTACCAGATAGCCCATAATAGGGCTGCACCCTCGCAACACGAGCTAACCAACCACCTAGCATATGAGACATAGACTTTGGTGGAACTAAGCCAGTAGCAATATACACGATTCGCCAAATATATTTTGAATGTTGGCAGTCAAAAAATAAATGTTGAATTGTTTCATTACAATTACAGAAACAACATTTTTGGTTTCCATTCCAATTTCTTTTAGCAAGATTGTCCTTAATTAAAATTACTTCTTTTTGAATATACCAGAGGAAAATTTTAATTTTTAAAGGAATTTTCAGCTTCCAAATGAATTTACAGTTAAAAGGGATCCCCCGGTTCATTAAATAACTATACATAGACCGTACAGTGAACTGCCCATGTGTATGTAAACTCCAATGAAAGATATCCCTTCCATCGGAAATCTGACAGTGAGCAATAGTTGCTACTAAATTATACCATACCGTCAAAGTATTTCCCAATAAAGCTCTTCGAAAAGTAATATTTGGTGGCATCTGAGTCAAGACTTTTGCCACTGTAACATGAGGATAATGAGCAATTTCATAAAGATTGGGAAATTGAACCTTAAGTGGTGAAGAACCCACCCAAATGTCCTTCCAGAACCTGATTTGGGAACCATCTTTTACCCGAAAGGATCCACATAGAAGAAAATCGTCTCTTTCATAGAAAACAATTAAATTTTCCAAATGAAATCTGGAAAATTTCCCGCGTTACAAACAGGGCTTCAGTTTTAACCCAATCTGATACTCCCTGCTTTTTGCACGTGCGCCATTTGAGAGACTGCGTGAGCGTCCAAACCATGGTTTTGTGAAACAAAACAGCGGCAAGCCCACATTCTCCATATGTCTCTAAAAACAACAGTCACTACTCACTACGGTCTACGAGATAGTAAATGAATAATATGATTAATTATACGCCATGAATATAGGAAATCTGTTTTTGGACCCTAGCCATCGGGAGGAAAATCTTTCCGTAATTTATTTCCGTCATTAATCGAAGCCTCTCTGGCTTCATGCCGTCACTGCATCTCGCTCTTTCTGTTCAACTCAAAACGGTCCTGACTTCTGACTTTCGAGTTGGGGTACAAAAGAACACTCGGTCAAGTCCAAAGGAAGGCTAAAAAAAAAAGGTTCAAAGGAAGACTCTGAACTCTGAAGAGAGGTGAGCGTGCGGCAACAATGGAAAGTGCCATGCCTTCCGGTGCCCGACAAGACGGCGGACTGCTCCCCATGGGTTTCCCTGTGGGCATGCGTGTCCTCGCCGTAGACGACGACAGCATCTGCCTCACGACGCTGAAGCAAATGCTGCAGCGCTGCGGCTTCGAAGGTCCGTACATATCTTGGTTCCCATCTTCTCTTCGCTTTCTTTCATTTCCGTGTCCTTTTTTTTTTGGTTTTCTCTGCTGCCCTTACGAGTACGGAATACATATACGAATGCTTAATCCTTTTCCTTTCTTTTACTATATATGAGTCTAAATGGAGTACGTACATACGTATGTCTCAAATCGTGGTGTGCGTGCGTGCAGTGACTGCCATGACGGCGGCGGAAGAAGCGCTGAAGGAGCTGCGCGAGAACCCGGAGGGTTTCGACATCGTCATGACCGACGTGCACATGCCCGAAATGGACGGCTTCGGTGTCCTCAAACACGCCAAGGATCTGCTCCCGGTCATCAGTTAAGTCGTCGGCGCCAGCCGTCCGTATATTAATATCTTGTTGTCGTTGCTTGCATGCTGCAACTGATCTTCTGACTCGTATTGATTTGCATGGATGGACGCATGCGTGGTTGCAGTGTTCTCCGCCGACGATGACACAAAGACGGTGAGGCGGAGTGTCGTGGAAGGGGCGTGCGACTACCTGCTGAAGCCGCTGCGGATGGAGGAGGTTAGGAACATTTGGCAGCACGTCGCGCGGCGGAGGCTCAACGTCGCGCCCGGCGTTAATGCTGCGCGTCGCCAGGCCTACTCGTCGTCGAGCGCAGCGGCGGCAGGCGGCAGCTTTGATGGAGACAAAACAAACACAACCAAGAAGAGGGGCGCCGACGACTGCTCCGACAAGGGCTCCAGTAACACCCAGCCAGCCAAGGGCAGGAAGAAGCCCAAGTTCTACTGGGGACCAGAGGACCATGCACTGTTCGTCAAAGCGGTCAACCAGGTCCAGGGAACGAAAGGTGAGAGAAACATCTAATTAATGAGCTCGATCAGCTGATCGATCGATATCTCCATGTTTGGCTTTAATTTGAGGACATTGCACCATTATATTCTTCGGACTCTCTCACTTCTGGATGTCTAATTACATTAAGTACGCTGTACACACAAACAATTACAGCCAGCTTTTCGTTCTTCCGTAGACAGACGTGAGTGTCAAAAAATGGAAATTGCGAATTCGTTTTACGTACGAAGGCATGTTCTAGTGGTCCAATAAGGCGTCGAAAGCTGAAATGACCCTTCGACCTTGGTTGGATGATCGTTTTTTCGTACTTATAGTCGGTATCTGAATAGGTATCGTATGTGTGTAATGTGTGTATGGCCTTGCGGTATGCCTCGGTCGTCCTTTTTTTTCTATCAGCTAGTTGAGAACTCTATTAGGGCATATCTGATGCTCCATGTGATAAGGAAGCTTTCGCTTTTCTAACCCTCACACACTTTTTTTTCAAATTTAACCCATTTCTAAATAAATTTATAAAAATAAGCCTCTTCCTGACTGATACTCCTGTACCATGGCAAGGCGCTAGCAGTGGGCCCATTAGCCTGCTGCACCATAGCCTATGGTAGGTATCAACTAATTAATCACTTAATTAACTCATTAAATCGGCTAGCATGCCGAGGTGTGGAAACTAAGAAGGTCCATAGTGAGTCATTGGTCTACAGCAGTTGTGCTGCCAAGCTTCGGTTGTGCGGTAGCTCAGGGTCCATTATGCCTACCGCGATAAACTATGCTATACGGCACCGACAAGGAGCCACAGTACAAGAATACAATAGGTGACACATGTCACCTGTCGTTGTTTTCATGGTTGGAGATGTAACTAGTTTTGCAAAAAATAAAAAAAAGTGTGTCGAGAGGCAAATAAAGGGAGGAATTTGTGATCGATTTTTATCTTCGTGTGGGCCGCGTTAGATTGCATCCGATGTAGATCGAGGAAGGAGAGGGAGAGGGAGTCGTCCCTCCAAAAGGTGAGACGTACCATGTCTTAGCTTGAACTGCTGGAGCATATATAGCCATCTTCTCACGACGTGGTTTGTGCACTCGGTTATGACCACAAAGCGGACTAGGAAAAGCAGACGATGACGCTTCAAGTAGGTCATCAAGTAGTGACAGAGGCGAAGAGATGGCGGCGATTGAACGATCTAACAGGCCGACGGTAGGATCCGGCCGGGTCCAAACACTGGCCTGATCTAGTCACAGCAGCTTTGGGTAGCAGGCACACGCAGGCGAGAGAATCCAGACACATTGTCGAATAGTACATATAATGGTACTTGAGTAATTCAATATTTCAAACAGATTTTTTTTTAAAGAATAGGATCCGATTAATCCTTATCAGCAATGTTGACTAGTTTGTCAATTAAGTTAGAGAAGCATTTTTGGGGAATTTCTCCGGCAGCGAATAATGAAAGGTAAACTTTGCGAGCAATGTGGAGACAAATAATACAGCAATGCTAGTTACCCGAGGTTTAAGCATGATATGTAGACACGATGCTCAAGTACAGGTATCTGAGCTAGAAGTGCACAAGAAAGTTCGACTAATGCAAACAGAAATATCCTAGCTCATTTGCAATGATTCTGCAGTACTCGTTTATATGCATGCTAAACTATCATATCCATATTCTAGAAAGTTATGTATGTCCATATCCATATGGTAAGTTCTCTTCAAACTAAATCCCTTGCTTTATCTTAGTCATCTGTAAAGATCATATAGAGAACGCAGTGAGAATTTGGAGAGCCAGAATATACTCATAACAGCGTATCACAGTCTATATTGAGTATGATTATGATTCTGTAAACACTTAGGTAGGTAACGAAATTTCAGACATGCTTTATATTTTAGGCAATGCCCTTGCATGTCTTGTTGGTTTTTTTTTTTTGCTAATTCTGATTATTGGATGTTCCTTCTTAATTACAACCTTGCGATATGTTGGGACATGTTTAAGGTGAATTAATTCGTACGCATAGTTTCTTGTTAGACATGAACTAAACATAGATATATTAATGCAATCCACATGTACTATATTCACCAACTTTCTCGGAATCTGACACATTTGGATTTTCTTATATATATATATGCAGGTCCAAAAAGGATAAAAGAACTATTGGAGCTTGAAGGTGTAAATGTAACTGCAGAACAAGTCGCAAGCCATCTGCAGGTACAATTCCTACTGGCCAATTGCTTCCATCTGAAACTAATGGCGACGTATCAGATGAAAGTTTCATGTAAATTCCATAAAAACCATATATATAAATATTCAAAATTTGTCGACAAATTAACATACTTAGGGAAGATAAGTTTCTACAACTCTGTGAAATTTGAAGATCAAACTCACGAGCATTTGAAAGATACGAAAAAGGAAAATTCAGCCTAAATAGGTTTTTCACTGTTATCACTATTCATCTCATTGATTGTCAATTTCATATATTTCAAATGCAATTGACTTTGATCTTTAAATTTTATTGGGTTGTAGAAGCTAAATTCTCCGATGCATGGTAATTTTTTTAGAATTTTTGAAAACTTTTACATATGATTTTCACGGAGTTTACACATGATATGTCGCTGGAACTTACATGTGATACCTGCTACATATTCATTCATCCACATGTTATTTGAGAGGTCGTTCTGTGCAACTCCTTTCAATTCAAGTTGCATAAATATTGAAGCAAATAAAGGGGGTAAGTAATCACTATATATATTTCATTAATATTTTAATATTTATGTAACATTTAAAAAGAGATGTATTGACAAAGCACCTCTCATTTTATTTTACTTTGTATGAAGATGACATGGTGCATGTCAATTTTCTTTCGTGAATTTCTACTAAATTGGTAATTTTAGAGAAAATGCCATTCTATTTGCATATACAGATGCCCTATCAATTCCTAGCGATGTCATACATGCCTATTGCTTACTCTCCACACGTCAATGTTTCAGAAATACAGAAAGAAAAGCTACACCAAGACGAAACAACAGTCCAACTCAAACGCCGGGCTTTCAGCCAAAGCTATCTCATCATACACTAACTCACTGAAGAACTACTACAAATGCCAAGACTCAACTTCTTCACGGATGCCAAACTCCTCATTCATACCTGGACGAGTACTTCCTCATCAGCCTGTTCATTCCGTGGGCACATCAAACAATCATCTCACTGTCACTCACAACCAAGAAATTGAGATTGATTTCTGCAACTATATGAGATTTCAGGAAACTACAATCGGCTATGGCTCACTTACGCGACAGACAAGCCTCCTTAGCGACCCAACATCAGTTGGTTGTGGTGTTCTTGGAAGTGGAATCCAAGCTAATAAAGGAATCACAGCTAGTCATGGTGGAATACCTACAAATGAAGGCCTGAAGGTTAGTGCTGTGAAAGCTAGTAATGGAACACCACCACAGCAAAAGCAATGCTTCTCCACTGGTTTTCCAACTAACATCAATGCTATCTATGATTCAAACCCTAAAACGCAAGTGGGGTTTGCTTCACAAACATCTCCACCCGGATACGACGATGATGTGATGCCACCTTGGTCAAGATTAGATGGTTTGGATGATAACCTACTGATGAGCAGCTTCCTTGGTGGGGACGAAGTCATGCAGAATGCTACAACCCTGAATGCGAGCCAAGCAATGCGTGATTTGGATGCTACTGGTGAGCTCAGCGCATCGCAGCCTCAAGGTCTTAACAGTGACCTTTTCAGCTGGGGGAATACTGATGGATCAACCAGCACATTAGGTGGTGTCTTGACTGATGGGGTGCTGAATGATCAGCTTCACAATGAACTTGAAAAATTTAATAAACTGGTACTATATTCTTCTCAACATTTTGCATACCTTCTCCGATTCTATAATAAAATTGAAGTGTCGGCATGTTGCAAATATATTAGATCTTCAGAGATAGAAATTCTACGTATATATGACGAGTGAGTTCTTCCATAAGAAAATATTTCATGAAATGAGCAGAGGTACCAAAATTCAGAAATGATCTTATCCTTGACTTCATGCTCTTCAAAAACTGAAGTTTGTAAAATCCTATAGCAGTGCCATTACAGTATTAGATTAGTGGGTTGTTACAAATAAAGTTCTTAATTTGTCATCAAAGTATTATAATTCATTATGGGGAGCATTGAACCACTTTCTATGATCTTATGGTTATTTTGGCAGTGCATATGCTTTTCTTATATATGACATAATCTGTTGTCCATAATTTGCTTTCAAACCGTGCAGTTCACTTATATGAAATGCATCAAGCACTTCCCAGTGATGAGTAGATTTTATCCATCCTTTATATTCAGGGTTTTGGTTCCCAGCAGGTAACCACCGGTTACCGGAAATATCGGTGGGGGCTGGTATATTTTCTAACCGATCCAAAAAATTCAGATATTTTTTAATTCAAAATTTTTTGGATGATATTCCCGAGATTTCACCAAGATCTCATCCAGTAACCAAATTAGAATTCAAATTTATTTAAAATTTTCAGATGAGATTTTGCTGATATTTCAGATTACCGGCCGCCGGTAACTCGAAATCTCAGTGGCCTTTGGTATTTTCTTCCGACCGGTAACCAAAACCCTGGTTATACTCATACTCCGTTGTTCACATATTTTGCATGATTTCTTTAATATATTGATCTTTTAAAGCAGTTCTAATTGGTAGTCCTAAAATGTTTGTGTTGCTTTGACAGAACATGCAGTAATTGTAATGTTTGTGCTGCTTTAACAGAACATGCAGTAATTGCGAGAATGCCGTGGAAACGAGGCACCATCCATGGCGACATAGCAGAGAACATGAAGTTTTATCTACAGCAGGAATAATCCTCCACTTTTTGCTGATTTCAGTATCTTAGATCCATCCTATTTACTAAAGTAGCAAGCAAACTAATGTATGAAGTATGGACCGTGTGTTGTAAACAAGTTAGCTATCTCCTATCATTCGTCTACAAAGTTTGGTGATTTGTGTGTGTGTGATTATTAACAAGGCAATGTATGCGATAATTAAACCTTTTGCATATACCCATGCTTTCATGCCGCTTCTTGTTCATTGACCTTAGGTGGGTTAGGTACTCATGGAAATTAGATATATTTAAGCCTTTCCGGTTCTTTAAACCATCAGCACTTCCGGGATTCAAGTTTTGATTTCATAGCATAAACTCATTTTTGGGCTTGAAATAGTGGGACGCAAAGTTTAGAAAACCGCCGAGAATAGGCGAATATAGATAAAACCGGTCATGTTCCAATAATGAAAAATCCCATGTTCTTGCAGGATAGATTCATTATTACTTTTTGCTTAGATCCCAAATTAAGAAGAAGGTTTGGGATTAATAAATTTGAAATTTGAAAACCCAAAAAAGACACTGTTTTGGTCTGAAAATTGGTTGGTTCCTTGGGCCAAAACCAAAATCGGCTAGGTCACAGTATTCAGGTCCAATCTGATTTTGAAAACCTGGTGGGAGCCACATACTACATCATTTTTTTTTGCTATTACTGTTCTCTATGCTGTGGATGATGCAAACTTTTAGTACATATAGGCTAGAAGAAGCTGATAATTGAAGTGAAGCGACAGTAATCTCGAAATTAACCAAGGGAAGGTTCCGGATTACATGCTTCATATTAACTCTTTGCCTCATTGTTTTCTCATCAAGCATAGCACCTTTTATGAAACATATCTTTATATATACTAATTGGAGGTCTCGCTTGTAGGGTCGAGGATGCGCCTAGAGGGGGGTGAATAGGCGTTTTATGAAATTCGATCGCTCACTAAACAATTCGCTCTAATACACCCCTAAGTCAAAACCTAATCAAAGATATATGCGGAAGCGATAAATAGGTTTTGACAATTAAAGCCTAAATCAACTAGGCTCACTAGTGCACTAACTAAATTATGTCTCTAAACTAGAATTGCTAAATTGATCAAACAATTAATACTAAGCAATTCTACAATCAAGCAATTGATTAATATGCAAAAGGTAAATACTTGAATGTAAAGAGACAAAAGACAAACGATATTTTTCCGTAGTGTTCGGAGACTTGCCGGTCTCCCCTAGTCCACGTCGAGGCAAGCCCACACTTGGACCGGCTCCCGCTCGAGCACCCGCCTCTTTCCACTAGTCGTGGTTTTTCACGCTTGCGCGTAGGCTCAACCCGAACCTTTACAAACTTGCCGGGGCCTCTCACACCTCGAGAGCTCCCGTGCACGACGCCTACGCCGTCTAGGAGTCGGCAACCTCCAAGAGTAATAAGCCGCTCCTTGCTTGAACCTCACCGGGCATAACAAATGCGCTCCGGCGATCACCAAGTGCAACACATGCACAAGGACCTCACTCAAGTGCAACACATGCACAAGAGCTCACTCAAACCACTCCTAATTGCAACACATGCAATTAGTTCACTCTTAAGCTCAAGAATCAAATGGGAGTATGCAACACATGCAACACCTCACCCAAAACCTCAACCAAGCCAGCAACCCTAGCCCCAAGCCCCCCAAGGGGGTATATATAGCCCCCCACAAGAAAACTAGCCGTTGGGGGCTAAAACGGGCAGAAATCAGCGAAGGCCGGTACTACCGCTCTCATAGGGCCGGTAGTACCGCCCCTGACCTCCAACGGTCGGCAACGGATATATTCCCGGTACTACCGCCCTCTAAGGGCCGATAGTACCGACTTTGCGGTACTACCGCTCCCACACGGCGGTAGTGCTTACCAAGCACCACCGAAAACACTGCGATGGAGAAAAGCTACCGCAACAATATTGCGGTAGTATGCAAATAGCGGTACTACCGCACCTCCATCTTGATCTTGCTTGGCCTCGAGAGAAAACCGAATTCTACTTTCAAATCCATTTCTCCAAAAACCAAAACCCACTCTTTGAGCCTCAAGGATGATCAACACATGATCATATACACGTGCAAAACACATTTGCACCAACTTAGCTCATGCTCAAAGAATTTCAACCAAATTGCAAAAACACATTTCGCAATCAACTCAAAGACTATTTGCAAAACGTATTAAGCAAATCAAACTCGAGTTTATGAGATTAATTCTCCTAGCCATGTGAAGGTCAACACAAGACCCGGTCAACTTGCCAACACCCGTTGCAAGCCCCACTCACATGCTCTCGGAATTCCGGACTCATAAACCTCAGTTTATTTGCACAACGAACTTGCAAATAACGCAATAAACACATTTCATGCTTGAGCACTACTCTTTGCAACACATGCAAAAGTCTAGCTCCAAGCAACATCAAATCAAGATGTATGAACTCTCTAATTGCAACACATGCAATTCTCTAGTTCCATGCAACACCAAATCGAACTAACACCAAAACCAAATCTCAAGTATGAGCTCTTTACTCGCAACACATGCAAGCCTCTAGCTCCATACAAACATACAAACATCAAATCATGCTTGAGCTCTCTCCTTTTGCAACACATGCAAAACTTAGCTCCAAACAAACACACGGTTTTAAGAAGGATTGTTTTGCGAAACCAAAACATGAAACTTCAACTAATGCAACACATGCAATAGTGAACTTCACACAAAAGCCAACGCACTAGCTTATCACTTCTTGCAACACATGCAAATCAAAGCATTATGCGAAAACCAAATGCAACCAAGCATAAGTTTAACCCATTCGCAACACATGCCAAATGGTTAACCCATATGCAAAAACCAAATCCAAATGGTTTGAGCTCGAGTGAACGCGGAATGAGATCACCAACACATGATAAAGCTCAAACAAAAGGAACGACCCCTCTTAATAGCACGGCGATAAAACTTTAGACTCAAAGACTACGAGTCCTTAGCCTATCTAGTTATACCTTCGCCGCCGCGTGCAAGCAATCCCCTTTGGGGTCTTTATGATCATCACTTTGATATTCCCCTGGGATATCCACTCGACTCCACTTCGGGATCCATTCTTGACGCCCATCAACTCATGATGCCGTCCTTGTCCCGTTCTCATCATCTCATCCATCTTTGGACCTAACTCAATCACAACTCATAAAATAGTTAGTCCAAGATGCATGGTTGTCTCAATTATCTTCTGCACTCCATTAACACATAATGGATGCCTCTAGATCAATTGAGCACAACCTAAATCAATTGAAATGATTTAATGTGTCTTAAGTACAATAATGCAACTCATGCTTTATTATACTTGAGAGTTATTCATTTGTCCTCACATAATCACGGAACCCCATCAACACATGACGAAATGTTCCATAATGATTAGCAGGACAAATGAACTCAATTTAAATTATCATTTAAATTGATATGAGTATATATTAACTACACAAGTTTTCATATACTCATGTTGATGGAAAGTAATGATCCATTATATGTAAATTGTATGGAAATGATCATTACTCTAAATCATCAACTATAGAATACACTCCACATGTATATGTGCATAGGTATAATTGACTTGGACATAATATGCACATATCCAATTTGATCGTATTGGAGTATATCCTATATTACCATGAGTATACTTATAACTAGGCAATTCAAACATATACTCAAGGATTTAGTTTCTTTGTCTTGATCCTTATATGTGTCAATAAAGAATAGATCAATACAAAGAGACTTTCAAGTTAAACTACAAACTCCCCCTAAGTATGTGCATCCATGTAATATATGGATTGGGAAACATGATGCACATTTTGTGGTTAATATAACGGGGACATTCATACTTTAACTTGAATCCAAAGTATGTAATTAATACTATAATGAATATGCATACATACCTCGGGTTTTCCATTTTTCAATGCGATTGAGACTAAGCAAAGATATTCTAAACAAACATGTTAGTCTCGATATAAGATTGTCATTAAGAACAATATCGCATTAGGGGATAAACTTAATATTCGATTTGTCATTAACATAAGATTAGATTTGTCATTAACACCAAAACCATAACTAATGAAGGTTGAACTTACAATCTCCCCCTTTTTGGTGAATAATGACAAATCCAAGCTTAATAAGCACATTTGGATTAAAACTAACATATCGAGAGAATTTAAGCTATATTTGAAAGCATATGCATATTAATTCTCCCCCTTAATCATATCAAGCTTACTTTTTAAACCAAATGACATTAAGCTTCCTAATTCTCCCCCTTTTGGCATTAAACACCAAAAATGGATAAACCATTTTAAAAGAATATTTTAATTAATTCTCCCCCTTTTGGCATATAATTTTTTTTATTCTCCCCTTTTCGGCATTTAATTATCTCTTTTTAGGCTCCTAATTCTCCCCCATAAAATTATCTCTTTTTAATGAAGGTCATACAAGAATTGAAACAAATAGTTATGACTTTCGCAAAGAATTGAAATTTCAAGCCAAGTAAAAACTTGAAGGGTTATTCAAGAAGTAAAACCAATTTTTATTTGAAATATGGTCTAAAAATAAGGAAAACTCAAAAGAGACCATATTTGGGTTTGTGGATACCACTTGTAGGACAAATACCACTTGTAAAGATAAACATGAAAAACGAAGTAAGGGTATCACACGGTTTATTTGAAACAAAAAGATATTTGAATGTGTTTCAAATAAATCACTCCTCATTTTATTAGGCTTTGCAAATTCAATATGATTCTTTTAAAGAATCCAATACTTTGCCTAATAGGGTCAAACGAGGAACCCAAAAGAAATAGATTCCACTTGAGAAGTTAGATACTACTTGTAAAATTAATCTCAAGGGCTTGACATGAAGATCCACAAGAAATGAGCATTTCCAATTTTTCATGAAAAACAATGCTCAACAAGAGATTTTCCTCTTTTATGTATTCCAACACATAAAGAATCTCACACAGAGAAATCTTAAGCGGTTGAACTTACAATTTTAGCTTGCGAGGAAAAATCTTAATCAAGAATGTGGGTATCGGAGTAATACTACAAGGAGGCAATAAAATACCACTTGTAGGAAATAATCGAATTCAATGATACCAATTAAAAGAGTAATCCAAATAATCAAGAATATCACAAGAAGAGATGAACAATAATAACCATGATACCACTTGGAGAAAAGAACAACTCAATGATACCACTTGTAAGCATATGGAGTGAACAAATGCTCAATTTATACCACTTAAAATCAACTCATAAAGGATTGATACCACTTAAAGGAAATATCGATAACATTGATGGGATCAGAGCAATATTCTCACAACAATATACTTACGGGTATCAAAAGCTGAAAAACTCAAGATAGATCAATGAAATCACAAAGATTCAGTATCAGAGCAAAATAAAGATATGATATCACTTGGAAGCAATTAAGTGCCCAAAACTTGCAATAAATAAACTCCTCAAGATGTTCAATGAATGAAACATGGAGTTATTTGCATTTGAATTGCACAAGTTTTGTCTTTTCAAAAGATCAAGTGAAAACCACTCTTTAAGTCAATTAAATGCTCTTGAACTGATACCACTTGAAAACAAGATCGAATAAATTTCAGAGCTTTTCAAATTTTGCACAAAAGAACTTTGGGATTACAAGAAACTTTTCCAAAAAGAATTTTTGAAAAAATCACAATCCAATGAAAAGATATCCCAAAGCAAACCTCGAAAAATCTGAAATTTTCAGAGCTAACATGCCAGGGCCGGTACTACCGCTCGCACAGACCGGTAGTACCGCAAACCCGGTACTACCGCACCCTGTGGGCGGTACTACCGATTCCTGACAGACTGCAGTTTCAGATTTTTGCAAATTTTTGCCAAATAAGATTCAAATGAAGTCCAATTGTTTTGAAAATTTCCAGAAATGAACTTTGGACTAATTAGAAGGTTTTGCAAAAAGAATTTTCTCAAAAGCAATTTTATTTTCAAAGTGATGGCAAATTGCGTTTTGAGGCAAAAACGAAAATCAATTTTCACGAAAAGCCTCAAAATGCACTTCGGTTTGGATTTCATGCAATTTTGATTTTCATGGCTTAGATTGGTGTATCAAGAATGTGTATAGCCAAGATTTGTGATGAAATCCAACTCGAATGCCATCATTTTTGCATATTGCTAGAGTAGGCTCTTTTGGATCAAATCAAATCAAATTGTTTATGAGCCAAATTAGTTTTCAATATAGAGTTTTTCATTTTGAAAGCTTGTAAAACACTTGGAATACTTAATAGAATACTTTTACAAGTCTTTTAATAAATTTGGGTCATTTAAATACAATTTTGACTTTTGATCTAAATAGTCCAATTAAGAAGCAAATAGAAATCAAGTCAAATTCAATCAACACAAAAATTCAACTAAAGCAAGGGGTAAGATATATGGATTTGAATTTTGTGTATGAGTCTAAAATACCATTTTGAATCACAATTCTACACAAGAATGGATCCAAATGAAGAAACTCACAAAGTGCAAGAGTATGACCATTACGGGTCAAGTATAGTTTTTCGGCGAGTTTCAAAATCAAATATCTTTTGATAAGTTGGTCTTTTGGAAATCTTTTGAACACGAAAGTTGTTAAGAATGACCAACTCTAGGATTTTTGTTTTGGAATTTCTTTCAAAATCTTTTTACATTTAATTTTATAAAAATTATAAGTTTAAATCAAAATCAAGATACTAGTAACTAGATTTTGGGCTAAAAACTTATTTTCTTTTGAAATTAGTTTTTGTAAAGCCAGAACCATTTGAAAACCTTTTGAACGCATTTGTATACATTTTTCAACTAGTTTTTCACAAGATTAGTAATAGTATACAAAATTTTGTCTTTTGGCTAAATGGTTGATTTTGAAAATATATATATTTGCACTTATTAATATGGGCACACGTAGGGATGTGATACACATGATTATGAATTAACACTCCCCCTAAATGTGCCACTTTCTAAACTTGCTCAAGATTTACAATAAGAGAATAGATAAGAGGCGAGAGCAAGTGTCCATACCAAGCAATCTAAATTGATTCTAGCATGAATATTACAATATAACCTACACAAGGCTATAAGACATAAGAATCAATTTAAATACTTGTTACCCGAGATGGCATTGGCTCATGATGGACTTGATTATCTTCATGCTTGACACCACTTGTAGACAAATATAATTCTTCTCCTCTTGAGTGAGCAAGCGTCCAATCCATCTCAATATTGCCTAAAAATCTTTTAGGCGATTTTTGGTACCCAATCCTTGTTGGGTCCGACAATGTTAGTCACAATTGATTTAGGAACCCAAATAGTCCTAATTTTAACATTATTGAATTGACTAACATGACTAGGAATAGTTTTGTGATAATTATTCGTCCTAGGCAAAGTATTTGTATTTTTATGAAAGGGCATAGGAGGACAATGATATTTTGCAAAACCATTTCTAGTTTGATCTCTTCTAAGCATATGATAATTAAAATTATGCATCGGCTTAGAGGATCTAGCATTTCTAGCAAATGTTTTGCTATTATTTTTCCTAAGCATATGATCATCATGATTTTTCTTATTCTTAGGAAATCTAGCATTTTGAGCAAACACATTTCTAGAATTACTCTTCCTATGCAAATGAATATTACCATTCTTAGCCGACATAGGGGATTTGACAAGTTTGGAAAACACATTGCCATTCTTGTCCTTCCTAAGCAAATAATTTTCATTAATGAGAATAGGCTTAGGAGTTATACCTTTGGGACAGTCCTTACCGAAGTGTCCCTTTTCCCGGCAATTGAAGCACGTCACGCTATTTGGCCCTCTCTTGACCGATTTGACTTGCTCCTTGCCGGCTTGCCTCATTGTTGGTGCTTGTGGCTTGATCTCCACATTATTAGGGCACACGGAGGCGAGGTGGCCCTTCTTGTTGCATGCGAAGCATTTGATTGTCTTCGTGTGTCGCGCATTATGCTTTGTCTTACTATTCTCCCTCTTGGAGTTGTAGCTGAGTCCTCGCTTGTCTTGAGACGCCCTTGGCTTGCTCAAGATTTCGTCGAGGAGGGCTTTTCCTTTAACGCACCTCTTCAAGTCATTTTCCAACTTAATGACTTGGGCCTTGAGCTCATTGTTTTCTTCTACAAGATTAGTATCTAAACACATAGAAGAACTTGAAGCGATATTATTAGAGCAACAAGGTATATTAATTAAATCCTCACAAGAGGTGGACATATCAATTTTTGATGAAGTATTTGAATTGACATTTAAGCAAGACATTTCATCAATTGAATTACATGAAATTCCTATATCCACCTTAGACTTATAAATTTCTTTGAGAAGGAGGGTTTCATGATTTTCTTTAAGCATATTATAATCACTTTGAAGTGATTCATGTTCAAGCTTTAAAGTTTTATATTTAGTTTTCTCCTTCCCAAGATAATTATTTAGCTCCTCTAACATATCCATTAAATCATCATAAGAGGGCTCTTCGTCATCACATACCTCATTTTTACCTTTTGCCATGAAGCAACGAATTTTTGATATAAGTGAAGATTCGTCGTCGCTTGAGGCGGAGGTTGAGGTTGATGGAGATGCCGATTCATCATTTGATGTTGATGTTGAAATGTCAACCGACACTTCCTCCTCATTGCAATCCTCAATTGTTGTGGATGATTCAAATTTATCTTGAAGTTTGATCCACATAGCATGAGCGCTCGAGAGGTTGCATATGAGATTAAATATTTCTACGCTCACAACTCTAAATAAAACGTTAGTTGCTTGAGCGTCGAGATGTATGCATTTCTCCTCTCCTTTAGTTGGAGCAATATCATTTAGTGGAGAAGAAAAGCCGACATCTACGATCCACCATATTTGTGGGCTCATGGATTTAAAATGACTAATCATAAATATTTTCCATGAAGCATAATTAGAACCATTTAGCATTTGTGGATCGTGTGAGTGCACTAGACCGCTAGGCGCCATCCCTTTTTACTCTCTAGACGGTTAAGCCTAAAATGAGAGTGACCGTGGCTCTGATACCACTTGTAGGGTCGAGGATGCGCCTAGAGGGGGGGTGAATAGGCGTTTTATGAAATTCGATCGCTCACTAAACAATTCGCTCTAATACACCCCTAAGTCAAAACCTAATCAAAGATATATGCGGAAGCGATAAATAGGTTTTGACAATTAAAGCCTAAATCAACTAGGCTCACTAGTGCACTAACTAAATTATGTCTCTAAACTAGAATTGCTAAATTGATCAAACAATTAATACTAAGCAATTCTACAATCAAGCAATTGATTAATATGCAAAAGGTAAATACTTGAATGTAAAGAGACAAGAGACAAACGATATTTTTCCGTGGTGTTCGGAGACTTGCCGGTCTCCCCTAGTCCACGTTGAGGCAAGACCACACTTGGACCAGCTCCCGCTCGAGCACCCGCCTCTTTCCACTAGTCGTGGTTTTTCACGCTTGCGCGTAGGCTCAACCCGAACCTTCACAAACTTGCCGGGGCCTCTCACACCTCGAGAGCTCCCGCGCACGACGCCTACGCCGTCTAGGAGTCGGCAACCTCCAAGAGTAATAAGCCGCTCCTTGCTTGAACCTCACCGGGCACAACAAATGCGCTCCGGCGATCACCAAGTGCAACACATGCACAAGGACCTCACTCAAGTGCAACACATGCACAAGAGCTCACTCAAACCACTCCTAATTGCAACACATGCAATTAGCTCACTCTTAATCTCAAGAATCAAATGGGAGTATGCAACACATGCAACACCTCACCCAAAACCTCAACCAAGCCAGCAACCCTAGCCCCAAGCCCCCCAAGGGGGTATATATAGCCCCCTACAAGAAAACTAGCCGTTGGGGGCTAAAGCAGGCAGAATCGTGAAGGCGGTACTCTCGCTCTCATAGGGCAGTAGTACAGCCCGACCTCAACGATCAACAGCGGATATATTCGGTACTACCGCCCTCTAAGGGCCGGTAGTACCGACTTTGCGGTACTACCGCTCCCACACGGCGGTAGTGCCACTAAGCACCACCGAAAAAACACACGATGGAGAAAAGCTACATAACAATATTGCTTGTAGTCGCTAAGCGGTACTACCGCACCTCCATCTTGATCTTGCTTGACCTCGAGGAGAAATCCAGAATTCTACTTTCAAATCCATTTCTCCAAAAACCAAAACCCACTCTTTGAGCCTCAAGGATGATCAACACATGATCATATACACGTGCAAAACACATTTGCACCAACTTAGCTCATGCTCAAAGAATTTCAACCAAATTGCAAAAACACATTTCGCAATCAACTCAAAGACTATTTGCAAAAGCGTATTAAGCAAATCAAACTCGAGTTTATGAGATTAATTCCCTAGCCATGTGAAGGTCAACACAAGACCGGTCAACTTGCCAACACCGTTGCAAGCCCCACTCACATGCTCTCGAATTCGAACTCATAAACCTCGGTTTATTTGCACTGTGAACTTGCAAATAACATAATAAACACATTTCATGCTTGAGCACTACTCTTTGCAACACATGCAAAAGTCTAGCTCCAAGCAACATCAAATCAAGATGCATGAACTCTCTAATTGCAATACATGCAATTCTCTAGTTCCATGCAACACCAAATCGAACTAACACCAAAACCAAATCTCAAGTATGAGCTCTTTACTCGCAACACATGCAAGCCTCTAGCTCCATACAAACATACAAACATCAAATCATGCTTGAGCTCTCTCCTTTTGCAACACATGCAAAACTTAGCTCCAAGCAAACACACGGTTTTAAGAAGGATTGTTTTGCGAAACCAAAACATGAAACTTCAACTAATGCAACACATGCAATAGTGAACTTCACACAAAAGCCAACGCACTAGCTTATCACTTCTTGCAACACATGCAAATCAAAGCATTATGCGAAAACCAAATGCAACCAAGCATAAGTTTAACCCATTCGCAACACATGCCAAATGGTTAACCCATATGCAAAAACCAAATCCAAATGGTTTGAGCTCGAGTGAACGCGGAATGAGATCACCAACACATGATGAAGCTCAAACAAAAGGAACGACCCCTCTTAATAGCACGGCGATAAATCCTTAGACTCAAAGACTACAGAGTCCTTAGCCTATCTAGTTATACCTTCGCCGCCGCGTGCAAGCAATCCCCTTTGGGGTCTTTATGATCATCACTTTGATATTCCACAGGATATCCACTCGACTCCACTTCGGGATCCATTCTTGACGCCCATCAACTCATGATGCCGTCCTTGTCCCGTTCTCATCATCTCATCCATCTTTGGACCTAACTCAATCACAACTCATAAAATAGTTAGTCCAAGATGCATGATTGTCTCAATTATCTTCTGCACTCCATTAACACATAATGGATGTCTCTAGATCAATTGAGCACAACCTAAATCAATTGAAATGATTTAATGTGTCTTAAGTACAATAATGCAACTCATGCTTTATTATACTTGAGAGTTATTCATTTGTCCTCACATAATCACGGAACCCCATCAACACATGATGAAATGTTCCTTAATGATTAGCAGGACAAATGAACTCAATTTAAATTATCATTTAAATTGATATGAGTATATATTAACTACACAAGTTTTCATATACTCATGTTGATGGAAAGTAATGATCCATTATATGTAAATTGTATGGAAATGATCATTACTCTAAATCATCAACTATAGAATACACTCCACATGTATATGTGCATAGATATAATTGACTTGGACATAATATGCACATATCCAATTTGATCGTATTGGAGTATATCCTATATTACCATGAGTATACTTATAACTAGGCAATTCAAACATATACTCAAGGATTTAGTTTCTTTGTCTTGATCCTTATATGTGTCAATAAAGAATAGATCAATACAAAGAGACTTTCAAGTTAAACTACAAACTCCCCCTAAGTATGTGCATCCATGTAATATATGGATTGGGAAACATGATGCACATTTTGTGGTTAATATAACGGGGACATTCATACTTTAACTTGAATCCAAAGTATGTAATTAATACTATAATGAATATGCATACATACCTCGGGTTTTCCATTTTTCAATGCGATTGAGACTAAGCAAAGATATTCTAAACAAACATGTTAGTCTCGATATAAGATTGTCATTAAGAACAATATCGCATTAGGGGATAAACTTAATATTCGATTTGTCATTAACATAAGATTAGATTTGTCATTAACACCAAAACCATAACTAATGAAGGTTGAATTTACACCGCTAGAAGACCCACACGTTAATCCTAGGAGCGAAAAAGGCTTGAAATTCCCACGTTAATCTGAGAAAAAGAAAAAATGCTAGAAACATCATTCTAAAAAAAGAGAAAATCTCTGTCATTCAATCCCCTTAATCATTTTTATCCACGACTTAGATCTATTTATAGAAATTAATAATAAAAAATGTAAAGATACATGTATGTAGTATCATGGACTAATACCTCAATGAGTTTGAATCGGAAGGCTCTCCTTCAGGTATCTTGATGAGTTCAAATTGGAAGAGATTGGCTTATCAGATTGAGAAACAGAAAGGAATAAGGACTGCTTGATTCGTCCTATCGCAGACTCAATGGACATTCCATGCGAGAGAGAATGAGTCTCAATGGCTTGATTCATCATATCACAAACTCAACAGATTTTGCTTCCAAATCCAAGCGTATTCATTGCTAATACATTGTAGGCATTATAGGATAGATTATTCATCTTTCCGATTGGTAGGCCAATATTAGAAGTTGGCTTGTGATTCCATTAATAATATTCTTCCACATCGCTATTTCTCCATTGTACTACCACTTAAAGTCACTACTACGGAAAGGGCATTTAGTCCCGGTCCAAAACTGCCTTTAGTACCGGTTTTTGAACGGTGCAGAGCCATCCGGGCCCGATGCTCAAGGGCATCGCCCCGGTTCACTCACCCGTCATCGATAGAGTATCGATGCGGTTCGAATTCACACGCGGCAGCGTCGGGAACCCTCGAGGACCTCATCGATGCGGTTGGTGTCTCCAACCGCATCGATGATCTCGATCGATGCCGGTTGGTTTCTCCAACCGGTACTGATGTTTTGTATATATATAGGTATATTTCTCCAGTAGCTATTATTTATATATATGTGTGTGTTAAATCACAACTAATTAAAAGCACAGATAATCAATCATGCACTTTGCCTGATAATTAAATCACTGAACATTCATTAACAAATTTAATTACATCTAATGTATTAAAATATGTACACATATTTGTTCTTCTGCTCATCGTCTAATGTATCAATATATATGTACACAACTTTAATTACAACTTTAGTATTTTTTTTCCTTCATTCATCGGGATCTTTTACGCATCGCTCTTGCTAGCCGTAGATGTAAACCACTGACGATTCAACGGTCCTTATCGAAGGGCACCACCTGTTAAAATTTCGTTCGTGAAACTCGCCTTTTGGATTTACGACCTCATCATAAATAAAGCCGATGAGTTGTTCTTGAATTGCTCTCACTCGTGCCGATGAGAGTTCCGAACCTTCTTCCGCCAAATATTGGGGCACCTATCGTTAAGTCATTAACTAATCAATACTTGAATTTGTACAAGATATAAGGAATACCTATACATCATTAAAGCTAGTAATTATATTTACTCACCCCCTTGTTGCCTTTTAGCATGCGGTTGACGGCTCCGGTTTGGGTGTGCATAAACTCGCATACATAGTAGCCGCATAAATTGTTACCCGGCGGCTGAGTCAAGTTCTGCGGTGGAAAAAGTTGAAAGTATGAAATGGATGCAAGGAAATTAAGTTAACTAACTAAAAAGCTAGCATTATGATATACGTACACGAGAGGCAATTGTAATATCAAATTCCTCCTTGAATACGCCCACGTTTTTAGCACGGAACCGTGTGAATGCACTACACATGTGATTACGAATTGTACATGATTAGAATTTATTTCAAATTGAAGGAAATAGAACTAGTACGATAATGAAAGGAACAAGAATTAATACCGGTTGAGCATGTCTATAAAGTTTTGATACTTTTCAACTGGTCTCCTTTGCGAGTCCATAATTGTGATCGAGCTATGATCTAGCTCGATCATAAGAAGAATCCAGTGAAAACTATACATAGATTTGTCAACGTAGATAACTAATTAGTTCTAACATCGTGTTATGAAAAAGGAGCAGAATGAGGTGGTACCAAAACACGTACTCAAATGAGTAGGCTAGATATATCTTTGACTTATATCTTTGACCCATTAGCGCATTGAATATGTTAGTCTCTGTTTCGCTTGGGTGGTCTCTAACGGTTGTCGCGTTGATAACTACTGGGTCCATGAAGCCTATGTCGAAAATACGATCCCTTCGACATCTTTGTATCTCCATGCTACATAAGAAATTAGTTAGGCTTGCAAGTTAGTATAGTACAGGAAGTGCACGATAGTTTTTGGAAATAATTAAGACACTTACGAGTCCAAACAACCCATCAAGCTCACGCCGAGGGCGTCTGTCGGTATAGATCATATATGTAGTCGATCGACAAAAAATTCACCTTCACCGCGAAAAAAATCTTGTTGCTTAAACTTGACAAATGAACATCTCAGAGACCATGCTTGGTCGCGTCCAAGTACCATTCATGAAATTGCCGCATCTTTGTCGTTAGTCAGGCAGCTCCTCATGCCCGACCAATGACCGCCCACTTTAAATAACCATTTTACTTGGGCAAACTCAATCTCTTCCGTGCCTAATATTTGATTTGCGTTAAGGCGGTTTCATCGAAGAATTGTTGCATCTCCTTACCCTTCCCTCGGTGACATCTTCTTCTTGGGGCATTCCTTACTCAATGTCTTTCGTAGTTTGATTGGCGAGGCATTTCTTTTTATCCTTCAAATTTTTAATAGTCATTAAGCCTTTATAAAATTCTTCTGTGCCAAGTTGAACCTTCTTCTCTGGTGACTTGGGTTTAAGAAATTTAGTTACCGCTCCTTTTACCACCTTCTTGGTCTCCTCATCGTTCATATCATCGTCCGCCGGAAGTTCAATGACTTCTTGGATTGGGTGGAGGACCCGTCTTCTTAGGAGCTCTTGGCCGAGTGGCTTGTTTCCTTGGTCGGCGCCTTCTTGGGAGGCGGCAGGCTTCTTGTGGCGCTTATGTGCGCGGGAGGTGGTGTAGGAGTCGGCGCCTTCTTGGGAGGAGACGGGCTTTTTCAGGCTTATATCTTGCAGGAGATGGTGTAGGAGGCGGGCTTCTTATCGGGCTTATATGCGCAGGAGGTGGTGTAGGAGTCGACGCCTTCTTGGGAGGAGACGAGTTTCTTCTCGGGCTTCTTCGCGAAGAGGACACGTCCATATTATCTCGAAAAATTATGTACCGTTTGCGCCACAGGATGAAATTGTGTACTGCCTCTCCTAGCTTCGCAGTCCCATCACCTCCAGGAATTTCGAGGTCAAGGTCCTCATACCCTGGGCAGACCTCCTCCACCGAGACCTTGGAGTATCCTGACGGTATCTGTTGGCCATGGATAAGCTACCCCGGCTCTAATGGGTGAGCCATGCCATCGACCGCCTTGAAGGTAAGGTTCCGCGTTTGAATATGCAGCTCACAAGGTGTCCATTGTCGATGTCGTCTCTACGGATACTTGTCCAAGTCCGCTTCGCCAAATTTCACCGGAAGCGCTTGTTGCCACGCTTGAGGGGCCGATGATGTTAGGATTACTTGGAGGTTCTTGGCCGTCTCGTATTTGTTGGCTCAAGGCTAGCTGCACCTCTCTTCGGATCTCTTCTTGCATTCTCTCATTCGTTTGATTCAGGCGTTCTTCAAGTGCACTAAGCTGTTGTGTCTGTCGAGCCTTGCTCCTCGCCCGACTCCTATAGGTCTCGGCGTCCTGAGCGAAACCAACCTTCCACGGGACAACGCCGACGCCTCGTGTACGTCCAGGGTGCTCTGGATATTGCAAGGCCCTTGTTAGCTCGTCGTTCTCCCTGTTTGGCACAAAGCTACCCTGGGAAGACTCCTCGATGGGTGTACAAGCCTTACGCCACATCTCTTAGCACCTCCCCAAACACAGCATTGCCGTTATCATCAAGGTTGCCACCGTGAGCATAGACCAATGCTTTGCTCTGTCGGGCCAATCCATTGTTGCGGGTGCGAAACCCTTCGCTAGCAGGTCCTGTTCCCTCTTCTCCCATTTTGGTATTGCATGGCGGTAACCACCGGGGCGAGTCGGTGGTGATAATTCTTCTTCTGTGCATTCACTTATTCTTCTCACTCAAACTTTGACCTTCGTCCAAGTCTTGTAGTTCTAACGCATCCGTGATCTTGCAACTTTGGGTGTTTGTTGAAGTCAGGCATTCGATTCTTCTTGATATACTCCATGTTCAGCTTCTTTTTATAAGTCTGGAATGCGACCGCCATCTTCTTTAGAGTGTAACTCTTCACCTTCTCTTCGGTCCCTTGGGGGAAGGTGAATGTCTTCTTCACATCGTTCCAAAGCATGTTCTTCGTATCTTGAGGGACCTGATCCCATTTTGCTATGCTAATTGCCACGTGGTCCCTAACGTGGGCGCCGATGCGAATTGAACGGCCCAAGCGCCCCCGAGGGTGCAAGAGGTCGGCCGTCCTCGCCGACTTCGGTGATAACATGTCTTGCCTTCTTCTTCTTGCTTGGACCTCGCTGACGTGATTGCCTGCCTGGTTGACCGATCTGAAAGCATGGTACAATCATGAACGGGTCAGGATGTTGGCTTAGCATGGTAGTGGAACCGACAATCATGAATGTGACTGATTGTTACCTCGTCGGCCTCATCGTGCTCTGCAGCCTCATTGGCCTCAGTGGCCTCGGCGGCCTCGGCGGCCATGAGGGCGGGTGCAGGCTCCGCCGTCTCATGACCATCACCTCCCGAAATCAAACTTCTCATAAATTCGTCTTGATCAAATCTTTCATCGCCCATCGTCGTTTCTTAGGCTAGAAGAAGCACTGATAATTAACGAAAATAGATCACATTTCATGTAAAGCTGATGGTACTACTCTAAAACGGCGTG
Organism: Guadua angustifolia; assembly: GCA_036346375.1. Taxonomy (NCBI): domain Eukaryota; kingdom Viridiplantae; phylum Streptophyta; class Magnoliopsida; order Poales; family Poaceae; genus Guadua; species Guadua angustifolia. Next base: position 22,261,556 of record CM070508.1, read on the forward strand.
GAAGACGGTGGGGAAGAGACGGTAGAGAGGATGGCGGACGCCAAGATGTTCCTAATGTAAATCGGCCAAATACTATACGATGGTAATTTTGCTAGAGTTGAGAGGAAATCAAGTGATGTTGTGACCTCATGCTACAAACATGTGCACATGTAACTTTAAAATGATACTTATACATTAGAAAAAATTCATATGATACATATACATCTCGAAATGAAAAAATAATATGAAAAAATTCATATAAACTTAAGAATATATTTGTAATAAAAATAATAAATTATTCTTATTCCACACTAAAATGATTTTTAAAAAAAGGCCCTGCAAGTTCAAGAAGCATGGATGTCACGAGGCGTCATTGATCAATGAAGAAGCCATGAGGAAGCAGGCTGGACAGTGGTTGAAATGGACAAAGTTCTAAGTTGTCTTCTTCTGCGTACCGCTTGTCATGGCTTCCTCCGCTCTTCTTCATTGATCAATGAGAAGATGCTTCTTGAACTTGTAGGGCTTATTTTTTTGAAATCATTTTAGTGTGGAATAAGAATGATTCATTATTTTTATTAACAAATATATTCTTAAGTTTAAAACTTAAACTTGTCGAGAATTTTCTCTTTTTATAACTCTTGGAATATAATGAATCTGAACCTACAATTTTATACATAGGTAGCCTCGATGAAATTTCAAGATTAAATTCATTATATACCGAGAGTTACAAAAAAGAAAATCTGACAAGTTTAATCTTAGTAGTCTTGTGAGCGTGTAGGGACACATACACATACAAATCTCACATATCGTAGAAACTTCACATATACATAGAAATTTCAAAATTCACCAGAAATTAGAATAATTCACATGATACATATTCATTTGACATGATACATATACATTTCAAACTTCACATATACATAGAAATCTCACACATACATCACAGAGCAATACCTCTCCTTCCACCAAAGAAGGATCAAATGACATAACAAGGAGCAATAATGGAGTCATACAACTATTGCTCTCAGATTTAATAAATTGATGGGTTGCTCCAAATGAGCTCTCCAACACCAATTTCAGCAATATATCACAGGGTATACAAATCTGAAATTAGTGAATCTATACAATTCAGCACTGTTTAATAAACTTGATTCACTAGAACTCAACAATGGACTATGAAAAGCTACTGAATAGTAGGACAGCACCAATTTGGACTAAAACAGATTAGCCAAAGTTATTCACTGCGAACCAAGCCTCATAACAGGAACTAATAACATGATAGCATGTCACATATACAGCAGCAATAAAACCAAGTTGAAGTTTTAGACACAATGATCTAAACAGTGCTGAATCACAGAGGAAATCACTAACTAACAGATTAATATTGTCTCATTTAATTGAATCATCATAGAGCAGCAGTAGGAGAATAAAATCAGTGCCTCCAGATCAAGAAATACAGCCTCTAGCTGTAATGTCACATATGAAAATTCTTCGTCGCAGTTTTTTTCCCAGTTGCAGGTGGTTTTTTTTCCTCTCCCCACCCGGTTTTTCCTCTCCCTACCCGGTTTTCCTCCTCTCCCCACCCGGTTTGTTTTTCTTCCTCTTCCTCCCCACCCGATAGAAGCAAGAGCAGCAGCCTCCCCCACTTTGGGCGCCTCCTCTCCTGCATTTGGGCGCCTCCTCCAGGACCTCCTACACCAGGGCGCCTCCTCCTCCCTCTTGGGCCAGCTGCACAGCCCCCTCAAGCTCCTCCTCCAGGGCAGCAAGCTGCAAGCCCTCAACCCTCCCTCCCAACCGAGTTCTTCCTCTCCCTTGAAGGTAAAGCTCCTAGGTTGATTTTGTTTGGGTGGTTTCCTGGTTTTGGGAAGGAGCTCCTGCAGTTTTGGGCGTTTTTGGGTTGGGGGATTTGGGGATTTTGGTGGGAGAGGTTGTTTTAGGGTTTGGGGGTGTGCTGTCATTTTCGAGCAGATTCGTCAGCCATTTTGTAGCAGCGATTTGGGCAAGTTAAAATCATTTCCTGAGTATTTGGCTATAGAGAAAGTTATAGATCGTCGAATCCTATTTAATTTGAGTGCAAAAACACTAAAATCTGATCATCCAATTAAAAGTTATGCCACTTTTAGTGCATGCTGTTCTGGAGAAGCTGAGATTTGGGGCTGATTCTTAATCTGTAGCTTAGACTTAATTAGAGGCTGATTTAGAATTTTTCAATACTTAGAAAAAGATGGAAAATTTCCTGTAGATCACGAAAATGTCTTCTTTTGCATGATTTGGAGTTGTCTAGTAATTTTTATGCCTTGTTGAACCTGCTGTCCAGAATCCTGTTTTCTGAAGAAAGTTCAGAGTTTGGAGCAATATTCAGACTAAGTTTTGAGGGCTTTAGAAGCCGAACTAGAATTTTCATTTGCCTAGAAAGTTGTGAGAAATTTCGTGTAGATTGATAAAATGTCATCATTTACCTTATTCCATTCAGTATAGCACTTTTTATGAGTTAAACTCTGCATGCTGTTCTGAGATTACTGAAATCTGAAGCTGAAACTTAATCTGTTGATTACAAATATATAGAGTCCGAACTAGACTTTCTCATTGCCTGGAAAGTGGTGGGAAATTTCTTGTAGATTGTGAAACTTCTATCATTTACTTGATTTGGATGAGTATAGCATTTCTTATGAGGTGTCGAAACTGACTATCTCCTGAGCAACCCGAGTTGAGAGCAAAGTCAGTTTCATGGTGTCTTTTGCATTGTGGTTGCTGTTGTGGCTTGGTTTGAGATGTATGTAATTATTTGCAGGTGTTGTAAATCCAGAAGCGAGTTTAGCATCTAATCACTTTGCTCCTCGAGAGTTAAAGGCAAGTGCATCAATTTATTGAACTTTGTGAATTATAGGTTGAATGTCTTAATTGATTTGATTTGTGAACCGCTAATGCTTGTTATGGTTATGTTGACAACACTAGTATGGGTAGGCTATATGAGTACCCATGAATGACATTAAAGGATGAAACTTGCATGTGCATCCTTGGTGGTTTGCTATGTGTGCTACATTGCAGAATTATGTGACTTGTTGTGCTAACTTATATTCCCTGTTGGTGCTCACTAGTAGGATTAGGGTATATTTGATATCAAAGACATGACTTTTGAGTCAAGAATAATGGTTCAATTCGTATTCATGATAAAGGATTATGGTTTTTGTTTGAAGTATTGATGATAAATGAATGTGAGGACGGAGTATGGAATTTGATTGCGAAATGGTTTGATTTATGATCAAGATAGATGGAATTAGTAATTACTCGAGTATTGGTGATGTGAGTATGAATGTGAATGTTGAGGATGTGATTGTGAGTGTTGAGAATATGATTATGAGTGTTGAGAAGGTGAATCTGAAGTTGAGAATTTGGATATGATGTTGAGATTAGCATTTGCATATGTGCATTCATGAAAAGTGCATGGAGCAGGCGGTGAGAAAGTCATCTGGGCTCTATGACTAATCCGGTGTGCTCGGAGTTCCTACCCGTAGTCCCATCCTTGGCGTGGATGGGAGCGGTGATAGCGAGGACCCGCTCTTGGGTAGCGGGCAAGTCTGTTTGGCGAGGCCCTTCCACAGGATGGTTGGGTTTGAGGGCACGATCGACGGGTGGTGCTCGGCAATACCGGTATTTGCTAAGAAAGAGGAGATGAGTCATGCATGATGCATCATATGCATAAGAGTGCATCATATGCATGAGAATGGTGAAATATGCATGAGAATGGCGAAATGAGATGAGCATATGAACATGTAAGCATTGCATTGCATTGACAAATGATGCATCATATTTAATGAGTGGATTGTGATGCATGGATATGAGATTCTTCCTTTGTATGGCATATTTGCATCTGCATTGCAATGACAATGATGCATCATATTTAATGAGTTGATTGTAATGTATGAATATGAGATTCTTCATTTGTTTGGCGTATTTGCATCTGCATTGCATTGACAAATGATGAATCATATTTAATGAATTGATTGTGTTGCGTGGATATGAGATTCTGCTTTTGTATGTTTTGTGCACTTGAGTATGAAAGCATAAATGCATTCCATTGCATTGTGTGTTGCAACTGATAAATGAGATTGATGAGAATGGGAAGAACAGGTTGAGGATTGAGGTGTGGACTCATCCAGAAATGTTATTGAGGCAGGGGTAAGAGTTAGTTATGTTTTCGAGTTGGTTGTGGTAAGTGGAGTTAGTTATTGCTTCTTTTCTTGGTTGATTTTCAGTTAGTAATGACTATATTAAATTCTAGAGTAAAAGTAATTCATTGAATTCATTACTTTTATTATTGTTGCACTTTGTTGAGTCTTGGACTCACGCTTGTTTACTTCTGTTTTTAGGTACCTTGAAGATGATTAAATCGGGTGGGAGTAGTAGCATGATCACGACTTCATTCACCAACAACCCGATTAAATTAACTTGTTAAAGATGGTTGTAATAAATCTTGAGTGTATTATGTTGATCGGTTTGCGTAGATGGTTGATGGCCGATTAAAAATGTGATTTTATCTAAGGACTGTTAGAATGATATCATATAACTGCGATTGTTCTTTTGTATCTTTGAGTGGATGTCCTCTGTTCTAGAGGTCATGCGAAATTTTGTAAATTCGGTGACTTAGTTTTAAACTGGTTTAAGAGTTTAGAGATTAACTTCAGTTTAAGTCTTTTCGTAGAGGTGTCGTTTGTTATTCAGAGATCTGGGTGGCATTTGCGGCGTGTTTAGCGCCGGGGTGTCACACTAGCTCGATGGCTAGTCCCTCAAATTTCTCAATCGGTTCACTGAATCAACACCAACAGATAAAGTAATGCCAGCTAAAAAGGATCTTCTTACAGACAGCACCAAGACCATTCAGCAACCTCAGCAACCTTTAACAAGCAACCAGAGACACAACCAAAAAAATACACAACTCATCGCCAAACATACTCCCAGGACAGCATGCAGACGTATTTTTTGAGTTTGATTCCAGAAACCAAGCAGCAAATCGCTCAAGCATTATCAAAAGCAAAGCCATTTCGACTTCCTCCAGGATGATATAAGACCCATTTCTTATATATTTCCTAGTTGATTTCAGCACCATCTGTTAGTTCTAGAATCGACAGCAAGCATGAATCCACAGCACCATCTGTTAGTTCTAGAATCGACGGCACAAACTCCAGCACTTTCATCAAGTGACAAGTGATCTCATCGGGTAAGGAGGGCACAAACCCTAGGGTTGGTGAAGGCCGGAGGGGAACAGCGGCGGAGGCAAGGCGCGGAGGCAAGGCTTTGAGGCGAGGACGCCGCGGTGGGGTCGTTGAGGCGAGGAGGGCGGCAGCTTGGTGGGGTCGTCTTGAGGCGTCGGTCGTCGGAGGTCTTCCATAAGCAGCGGGAGGAGGAGGAGATTGAGGAACAATGGTGGGAGTAGCAAAAATTAGGGAAGAGAAGACGGCGGGAGGGATTTATAGGTGCACCATCGGTCCGGTTGGTGTATCCAAGCGGATCGATGTCTCCCATCGATCTGGGTTGGATACACCAACCGGGATCGATGGGTCATTTCTCGGCGACCCATGACCTAGGCACTATCGGTCCGCTTGAATACACCAACAAGGGACTTTATGTTCAATTAGCCTTTTTTAAGATTTCTTTTTTATTTCTTGTTTAACTATTGTTTCATTAAATTATTTTTAAAAATGCTTTTACCACTTTAGGTTCAATTAGCCTTTTTTTAAGATTTCTTTTTTAAATCTCTTGTTTAACTATTGTTTCATTAAATAATTTTTAAAAATGCTTTTACCACTTTAGGTTCAATTAGCCTTTTTTTAAGATTTCTTTTTTTTATTTCTTGTTTAACTATTGTTTCATTAAATAATTTTTAAAAATGCTTTTACCACTTTAGGTTCAATTAGCCTTTTTTAAGATTTCTTTTTTAATAGTAAAAAAGAAATCTTAAAAAAGGCTAATTGAACCTAAAGTGGTAAAAGTATTTTAAAATTATTTAATGAAACAATAGTTAAACAAATAAATAGTTGAACCTAAATCAGTGCCTCCAGATCAATTAGCCTTTTTTTTAAAATTGTAAGAAATAAAGTAATTTTGCACTCTTATAATTCCATTGCAAATTGTCACCTTGTTATATTAGTACTGAGAGGACTTTGAACAATATTGTTAGTCAAATATTAGTACAATTTGAGCGGAAAATACGAACAACAGAAAACCTCTAGAGGAATGAGAAACTAGTATGTTAGTAGTCTATTACACCAAAAGAAAGCAAAGCAATCCTTATTTGCTAACATACTTTGCTTTTACAAGTGATCCTTCATTATGATCATGGCGTACATAGGGAGATTCCTCTGTATCATTCAGACACTAATGTCTCGTCCCACCGTGAAAGGAGGCTGACTCGTCGAATCGATTATACTCTTCTTCGTCCGTGACACCCTCAACTCCGACAATCCTTCTTTTACGGAAGAACGGCGTGGCGCCTTGGCGATCGCTCTTGCTAGTCTTCTCATACCTTTTTGGTTTGTTGTCCATGTCCATCACATAGAATACTGTGTCACATCATTAGCGAAAGCACGAACGGTTCGTCCCTATAGGCCACTTGTTTGAGGTCCACAGTTGTCATACCATACTTATCGATATCCACGGTATCGGTTTGACCCATTGGCACCGAAACAGAGGGACTTTTAATGGCCCGTACTCCAGCTCCCAGATCTCCTCTATGAAACCATAGTAGGTGTCCATCTTTCCATATTTGTCCAAGGCATCTATACGGACGCCACTGTTTTGGTTGGTGCTCTTGCTATCCTGGGTTGTCGTGTAAAATGTGTACCCATTTATCTCATACCCTTGAAATGATATGATTGTTGTGGACAGTCCTCGAGCCAAGAGTTTCAATTGTTCATCGTCTGTCTGCTTGCCCAACAGATTGCTTTTGTAACCAAGCTGCGAAATGATCCATTTGCTCCATTGCGATCCACTTATCGACTTCTCTGGGTATTGGGCACGTAGACTCATCTCGTGATCATAGATATCTGAGCCACTACTGATTGCTTGTTTCAATACCGTGAAATGTGCTTGTTTAAATGCAAGTAGATCGTCGCTATAGGATTCTTTTCTCCCTAAAGTCCCTTTTCCCGTAGCCTCCCCTCATGGCGTGATCTGGGCGCCAATCGGATTCAGATCATCAATGTAACTAACACAAAACTCGATCACCTCCTCTGTCTTGACACCTGCGTAATGCTGATATACAGGCGAGACCGGTTCTGAACATATTTCTTTAGGATACCCATGTACCTCTCGAAAGGAACATATTGTGGAGGAACACGGTCCGAGAATTTCCATCTCTTTAACAATGTGGACCATGAGATGGACCATAATATCAAAGAATGATGGAGGAAGATCATCTCAAGGCTAACCGGACTATTGACCATGTCATCATGCGCAGACTAGATAACTTATTCGCTCGATGACCTTCTGCGACAACTGCGTTGAAGAACGAACCACGACTTTATGATTGTCCCTCGTACCCAATCTGGCAGAATACCTCGCACCGCCACCGGGAGCAACTGTGTCATCAACACATGACAATCATGGGATTTTATGTGTACGATTTTATTCTCTTTCATGTTTATGAGTCTCCTTATGTTCGAGGAGTATCCAGAAAGGACCTTCACACTGTTCAAGAACTTAATCATGTTTTTTCTCTTCCTTGCTCAGAGTGTAGCTCACGGGGTGGAGGTAATGTTGTCCTTTCTCTCTCTTTTCCGGATGTAGGTCGTTCCTGAGTCCCAATAGCTGTAGGTCCTTTCGTGCTTGAAGTGTATCTTTTGACTTACCGTACATATCTAGGAAACCTAGCAGGTTCACGCAGACATTCTTCGTGATATGCATGAAGTCCAGTGAGTGGCGGACCTCTAAGTCTTTCCAGTATGGTAAGTCCCAAAATATTGACTTCTTCTTCCAAATGGCCTTCGTGTGACTTTGTTCAGCCGGGACAGGTTTGCTACCAGGACCTTTTCCAAATACTACTTTCAGATCCTTTACCAAAGAAAATACAAGCGTCCCACTGCGATGCATGGGCTTCTTACGTTTCTCTTCTGTCCCATCAAAATTCTCACCCTTCCTCCGTAACGGGTCCTTCATATGGAGGAACCTACGGTGGCCCATGTACACAACCTTTCGAGAGTTTTTTAGGTACTTGCTGTCCGTATCCTCTAAGCAGTGGTTGCAGGCTTTATATCCTTTGATAGATAGTCCCGATAGATTACCAAGTGCAGGCCAGTCGTTGATGGTTACGAATAGCAATGCACGTAGAGTGAAGTGCTCTCTTTTGTACTCATCCCATACACGTACACCATCGTTCCACAGTGTTAACAGATCTTCAACCAACGGTTTGAGGTACACATCAATGTCGTTTCCAGGTTGCTTCGGGCCTTGGATAAGCAATGGCATCATAATGTACTTCCGCTTCATACACAGCCAAGGAGGAAGGTTGTAGATACATAGAGTCACGGGCCAATCTTTGGATCGCTGCTCATATCGCCGAACGGGTTCATCCCATCCGTACTCAAAACAAACCTTATGTTCCTTGCATCCTCAGCAAAGTCCGGGTATGTTCTATCGACTTTCCTCCACTGGGAGCCATCAGCAAGGTGCCTTAGCCTTTCGTCGTCCTTACGGTCTTCCTTGTGCGGCAAGCATCATCTGGGCATGCGCTTTGTTATAAATAAATGCTTCAAGCAGGGATTACAGGAAATACCACACCACCTTAGCAGAGGTCTCTTCTTCTTTCGCGCCCTCTACCTCACGGGTCATCACGCTGGTCTTATACCGCAAGTTTTGCACACCGGATAAGCTTCGAATCCTCATACTCATTGCGATAAAGGATACAATCATTACGACATGCATGTATCTTACGTACCTCCAACTCCAAAGGGCGCACAACTTGTTTGGCATCGTACATAGTTTGGGCGGTGTGTTCCCCTCTGGAAGTAACTTCTTTATGAGGCATAACAACTCGTCGAATCCCTTATCGAGACAATCCATTGGTCGCCTTCCATTGCATCGAGTTCTAGTGTGGTACGCAACTTTTTATGGCCTGTCGACGGTTTGGGTACAACGGTGTTCGTGGTCCTCCCATAGTCGTGGCACTTTTCGTAATGTCTTTCATCGATGTATTCTCCTCTCCATCACATGACATCTGGTATAGGTCATCATCACCAAACTCCCCAATGTATCTTGAAAGAACCGTGTTGACGGCGTCAGGGATATTGTTGTCCGCCTCTTCTTCTTCACCGTCTTCTGTATAATCTCTTCTTCACCGTGCTTGGTCCAACGGTATAGTTTGACATGAAACCTCTTGTGAGCAAATGAAAGTGAAGGTGGCTGGATTTTGGCCACTCCTTCTCATTCTTGCGATCTATGCATGGACAACATATGTGGCAGAGCGTCGTGTGTGCATCGGTATACGAAGAAAATCTTGCAAACCCTGCAAGAATTCCGGGGAGCGTCGGTCCATGTACATCCATCGCCGGTCCATCTACATTATGTCACATCAAGATAACTATTAGCTCATTTTGCGATAATGAATTGTTGAACCAAAACCTAATTATTAGCTAGATCCACACCTTCAATCCGAGCTAAATAATAATCCAAGCAAAATCTAAACTCACACAACAAAGTTTTTGCAACCTACAAAAAGAATTGGTCGATCAGTCGGATTCAAAATTACGAACAAAATTCATGATGACTTTGTTTGCAAATTCTGTTGAAATTGTAACACCCTAAAAATTTCCAAATTATTATTCAATCATTTATTTTTATTTTTTCTAAATCTCTAGCACTTAATTAATGATGTTTTCAAAAATAATTTCTTGATGGAAATTAAAACAAAAATTATACTAGAAGTAATTTTTCTAAGTTTAAAATATTCCAAAGTATTTTTGAAAACTTTTCTCAAATATTGAACTCATTTTATATTTTCTATTCATATTTCGATATTATTTTAATTAGCAAATGAATTTAAATTTCTTCTTTTCCACATAACTATCGCCATTTCAATATCCCAAACTCCATGATTTTCATGCACCATTCTCCCCCAACTACGTGCAACCAAACCTCATCCTCCATCGATTGATGGAACTAAAACCTAAATTTAAGCTAGATCCACACATTAAATCACGAGCTACATTATAATCCAAGCAAATTCTAAGCTTACACAACAAGTTTTTGTATCCTATTTGAAAAGATCAAGCTAGATCTCTACATTCATAATCTTTCATCAATCATGGGAAAATATCAAATTTTATTCATAATTCAAGCAAAAAGAGGCTCCATTTAACACCAAATGATGTGAGGAATGATATTACTAACCTTAGTTTTCTTGGTTGCGAGTAAAATGACCAAAATTTTGAAATTTGGGCAGCACCTCCTCTACATTCATAATCTTTCATCAATCATGGGAAAAGATCAAATTTTCTTCATAATTCAAGCAAAAAGTGGCTCCATTCAACACCAAATGAAGTGAGGAATGATATTACTAACCTTAGTTACCTTGGTTGTGAGTGAAATGACCAAAATTTTGAAATTTTGGGCGCGCCCCCCCTTGAAGCTCTTGGCAAGCTCCTTTGTTCTTCTCGCGGTGAAATGATCTGGGTCCGCAGAGGCGGAGGAGGAAGAAGTTTAAATTGGGACATCGAGACGGTTGAAGGCCTGAACGGTCTTGATGTAATAACTATCGATCTGGGTTCATGTAACGAACCGGTACTATTTAGCTCCCGCTAAATAGTACGGTTCAATACACGAACCGCATCGATGATATTACATCAACACCGGTTTGTGCCTTCAACTGCATCGACGCCTCACGAACTGTAGCCGTTGAGCAGGATGATCTAACTATCGGTCCGGTTAAATCTTAAACCGTCTTGATGGGCGGTATGGAAGGTCTGATCTGTAGTAGTGAGTACTGTGAGATGAAATTTAAAGCTAAGTACAGTTATGCCGTCCCATTGATCGATCTATCTATCTTTATATATACTAATTGGAGACTCTCTTACAAGCCTTTAGCTAGGTTGATCCTAGAAGTAAGAAACTAGAAATTCCCACATTAATCAGAGAAAATAAAAACATTTCACATTAATCCTAGAAATACTAAGAGATAAAAAGCTAGAAATTCCCACATTAGTAGAAGAAAAAGTGAAATAGCTAAAAATTCTCACATTAATAGGACAAAAAGAAAAAACTTGAGCATCCAAGGTTTTTAGGTCGTTATAATCTACGGCATAGATTCAATATAGACATAGCATTCTGTCTTTTAAAATCCGACCAAACAAAGGAAAGAGTTTTAATAGACTACTAAACATAGTTATACTATATATGTAAGAAACAATAATAATGCAATCAACCAGGCCAAATACGCATACTGCAAGTGATTCATAGCCTACCTAGTTAGGAGCTTCCGTACAAAATAATTCATCATGGGTTAGGAGCTAGCTGGCATATGCACGAATGCATGTAATGGATGCATAGCTAAACATGCATGCACCTAGGGGATAGCTATTAGGATCATACTAAATTACTAATCCCTGTAGAAAATATTAGGTTGTAATTATATAATGAGTGCTATAATTAAGTAGATATATATGAAAAATATTGAAAAGTCAGAGGTTGGCATATTAATAAAAGGAAAAAAATTAATCCCTCTAGAAAATATATGGTGTTACTTAATTAAACGTTATGTACTAATTAAATGTTAGGTTCTATGATTAACTAAATATATATAAGAAAAAAGATTGAAAAGCTATGGGTTATCATATTAATTAAAATAGAAGTTCTGTATTAATCAGAGAAATAAGGACAACAGGGCATATATTAATCCATAAAAAACAGGAATCTATTTTACAAAGCTAAATATTCACACACTGTATCCAAATTAAAGCACAGCTTGGTCACTAAAGATGAAAATGAAATCGTTGCATACTACATGCATATGGAAGAATAACAAAAACATATCTAAAAGGACATTTTGTTGTTCATCAGAGGCAATTGTAATTGCATATTGAAATTGGCAACTATTTTAATATAATCTGCTGCCTTATGAACATGGCGAGAATTGTAAACTATTTCTGTGAATTGATGATTATAAATTTGCAAAAGTTATAAACTTTGGACCAGCCCTTATAATAACTTCCACAAAATCTAACTTTGAATGATTGCTGTGTCCAAATGTATATAAATAAATTTTTTATTTAATGTGGTATCTCATACAGGTCTGGAATCTGCTATTACAATGGGGGCAATTGGATCGGTGTCATAACCTGAGCTGTGATGGCTCGGCGTACAGATGGTGGAGGAGGATACGAGCGCAGTTTGAAAAAGACAGTCGGCGAGACATCGATGGACTTCTTATCTACTTCTGGTGGTATCTATGGCCGGAGAGAAATCAACGCATTTTTCAAGGGATACAAAGAGTCCCTGTGCAGGTGGCTTCGACAATCAAGGATGCGGTGATAGCCCGCGGCTTCGCTTCATCATGGCAGTCTACAGCGTAACTTCCAGACGGGGTTTTTTTCCTCGTTTTTACCACGTGTCCTCTTTTTGCTGTTTTTGTTTTTTCCTTCCTAGGGGGATTTCTATCCAGCTGTAAGATTTATATTGCGTTCCGTTTCTAGGTGTTAGAAGTGCAGTCTCATAGTGCAGGTCGGATTGTGAGGTTTTTTCACGGGTCCGGTTTTCACCTTAAAAAACACGACCCACTCCTTTCTTACCTTTCAATATATTTGCAGCAACTCTCTTGCTGCCAGTTCAAAAAAAAATATATGCATGTTCCAAAATACAATCACAAACTGTAATCGAACTTGAAATAATTGAAAACTTTTAATTTTCAAAATTTAAACCATCCAATATTTTGTACTTAAATTATAAGAAAGTGCTTTCTATCTAAAGTTATATTAAATTAAGAGCTATTATTGTAGCTCGTGCGATGTACTGGTTGATGACTAGTATAGTAAATTTACTGAAAATACAAGCATGCATAATAGATTTGATAAAAACAATATAAATTAATTTAAATACTAGGATCAACATAATCAAATGGGATGCTTTCCTTGCTCAGTGTATTCTTGAACTAGCTCGGGGTCTTGGTCGACAATAGTTGCCTCGGAATCATCAGTATCATTATTAACATAATACAACAACAACAAGAGAAAAAAGAAGTCAAATGATACTAAATCCAAAAGTAAATTGAAATAGAAGGTTCTAGTGATAAAAATATTTTAAATACTAATTTCTTATTATTTAAAGTTGTTTTCTCATATTATGATTTATGTTATAAGGGCTAAGTTTCTTTTTAAAGTTTTAAGTGCAATTCATGTTTAAATGCAGCCATTTTTGTAGTATCAGAATATTTTTATCCTAAGAGTGTTTTAAAACTCATTTCATTTGTATTAGAATTTATTTGCCTTTTTATTCATAGTCTATTATTATGTGCATTGAAAATAAGGTTATGTGTAACCTGAAGTTTTATGAATTTATTCCATAAATTTTGGAGCTTTTATACAATAGTTATTCTTATTTGAATTTGAATGTATTAAAGATAATTTCTTTATTAATTCAATTCAAACTAAACTCAAATTTAATATTTTTGTATAAATGAGCTACTTTTTGTCTCATAAATTTTAGTAAATTTATTTCATAATTTTAGGAGTTAGGGTTTACATACTACTAATGGTGACCATATTATGTTACATACAAATTTTAATTACAAAAACTTTGAACGGAGGTATAAATGAAATATTTTGAATCTTCTGAAACTAAATGATTTTATATAAATTTATAAATTTATTTGACTTGAATTGGAGTTAAAATGCACAATTTATTAGTATTTGAAGCTTCTAGGGTTCGAAAAATGCTGGGAAATTGGAAAATACGTTTTCTATATAATGAAAATGTCTTTCGGTTTTTGAGCCTCTTCCCGCTTAAGTCGCCAGCGTCTGACTGAGTGATCCCATAATTCAGTCACACAGATCGGTTGTGAGGGAGTGTGGCTGACAATGCGGCCCCACTGGTCAGTGACTCAAAATAGGGGCGACGGTTGTAAGCCCCGCTGGTGATGAACTGCGGCTTTATGCAGCAAACGAGCGGTGTGGCTAGCTTCCATGGAGTGAGGGGAGCCTAGGGGTGGGGTCAGTGGCGGTCAGCGTAGAACGGAGGCTACCGGCAACGAGCTTTGGCGGTGGAGGTGGCAGTCGGTTAGTTGTGAAGGAAGAAAGAAGGGAGTAGGGCATGGAATAACATGGGGTTTAGTGTTAAGAGTCTAGTAGAACCCATGTTGAAGCTTTACCGTAGTTGAGCGCGCTCAGGGAGGGTTTATAAGTTGCTAAGGATGCTTCAAGATCATGGGATTGGCAAATGCTCACCGTGGAGCTATAATTGAGTTTTTGCCGGCCACTTTCTGGTTCTTGTCGGAAATAAGGAAGACGGCGGCGCAATTCAGGGTGAAGCTTTGTTCACGGGTCCCCAGGGGAGATGTGGCCATGTGGGGTGCTACGTGAGTGTTTGGTCATGGTGGCGCTGTCATCAGAGAGGTCATCTTGAGAGAGCTTGGCTTTGATCGGGGCGGCACAGAGAGGCGATAGCCGTGGGGGCACGGCTGGGTCCAGGGCGGTGTGGTGACAAGATGGCGCGCTGCCAAATGGGCACAAATGAGTATGATGCTGGAGATTGTGCATGGCCAGTCGCGGTGATGAAATCTGTAACGGACCGCCTTTGCAGGTGGTGCGTTTTAGATACCAAACAGCTACCCAGAATTTTAGCTGTCGGTAAATCAAGCGTACATTGCCAGGCGAAGAATAACATCCAACAGTTGATATAGATAAATAAAGCATCATGGCCAGAGTTTTACAAAATGGCGCATCAAGCGCTTACATCACATCACAAAAAGGGGCCTTGCCCACAGGAAATGGTTTGAGCGGTAGATCAAAGCCTCAAAACCAAACATTTTCGCCATCTACGCTTTCTTGGAATTCTCCTGCTTCTTGATAATCTAGGGGAGGGTAGGAGCAAGGGTGAGTACACAACTGTACTCAACAAACCACACAGGAATATTCTGAATAGTACAT
The DNA here is from genome assembly GCA_036346375.1 of Guadua angustifolia. Classification (NCBI taxonomy): domain Eukaryota; kingdom Viridiplantae; phylum Streptophyta; class Magnoliopsida; order Poales; family Poaceae; genus Guadua; species Guadua angustifolia. Next base: position 22,276,663 of record CM070508.1, read on the forward strand.
GCAAGGATTCACCAAGGAATAATGGTATAGGTTCATAATTGTGGTGGATGCAATTTTAATCCATTTAATTACATTTGAAACACAAACCATAAATAGCTAGCACAGGGGGGTTTCTGCAAAAGTCCAGCACTTCGTCAAGTTTTAGTATTAAAACTAATTTGAGCTTAGATTCAGGTATCACCCCATTTTAACTTAGCTTCATTAACCGGAAGCACGGCGTAATCGATTACCATTTTGTTTGACTCTGCAGAGCTGCTCAGCTTTACCCCCAAGATATCTGCAGTCGTAATTGCCACGCGATTAACATGCATCTTTTATGCATGCGGCCGGACCGAGATGATCATAGCCGTTTCATTGAACTTCCCCTTTTTAGCTCCTATCCAGTAGGCTATCCAAGATCCGCAATATTCAGGACCCACTGGCCGGCGCGGGAGACGCTTTCTGAATACTGTAGATACCTACTGTTGCGTGAACCGGTGAATGGCCACTCCATTCCCGTTCCGCCCCATTCGCTATGCGATCCAATGCATCACCAGCACATGGTAGCTTCTTCCATTAGGTATTAAAAAGGGAAGCACAACGTACTAGACTATGTTGAGAAAGGTCAACGTAACTGACCGTCTCAACCTGTGGTTGAGCGATTACTGAAGTTATTTACTTTGCCCAAAGTGGTTAGTCCTTAATGCCAAAGACCAAGTCTTTACCCACATTATATCCATGGTACCTACCGTACCATCACCATCTCTTCCATAGACTTGTCATCGGTTGGGGATCGGACTCATAGCCACCTCACGTGGGTAGTCCAACACTGTTCCCCTAACCGTAGCAGTTTTTAAAGATTGACCGAACCATCCTTTGGTGATTAAGCATTTGTCTAAAAGTAACATTTGCATAAATTGCTACATCTACGGGGATCCAATATATTATATCCTAAGGCTAGGAAGGAATTAGGGCACAACAACGAGTCTAGTATTGGGTGGTAATTAATCATGTCATTCGAAACTACTGCATTTCTTAGTTTCTAAAATACACGTAAAATAATGCAATACAAAAGATATATATACACATATATGTAGAGTGTAATGGAACTAGGTTCAATATGTTCAAGGGGTGTGGCTTGCCTTGCGAAGTTGAAGGTTCTCCTAAAGAATAGTCGCCGATGTCTTGCGGTGTCCCGAACGGCTCCTACTCCTCGTGCGTCTCCTCGTAGTGCTCCGGCTCCAAGTATTGCTCTGGCGTCGGGTCTAGCGCATTAAAATAATCACAGTAAATAAATGAATGAAACAATAAAGAAAAGAAAAGAAATGAAAATGAAAATCGAATCGGAGAGTCGGAGGTAGAGAGAAAGGTTGTTTTCGGAATTTTTGGAATTTAGTTTTGAGAAATGGAGTTCATTTTTGAACTCAGTGGCTCGAAACAGTCAAGAACATGTATTTTCGGCATTTCTGGATTTTTTTGGGGATTTTTTGGAAATTTTCTGGGACTTAAAATGAAATTTTCGGATTTTAAAACGTATTTAAATCCGAAAATGAAAATCAAAAACCGAAAAGAAAAGGAAAATGGATTCCTCGTGGGCTGCCTGATGATTTGCATATTCGGCTGCTCAGACCTGATTACCTTGTGAGGCGAGCAGACCACGGCCTAGTTAGTGACCACCCTGCCTAGGGGAGGTGGTGACGGGCGTGGTCGGCTGTCGGTGACGAGCGGAGGCTGTGTGAGCCGGAGAAGCAAAGAGAGTGCGGGAGTGGCTGACGGGTGGGGACACGCTGTCAGTGAGAGGCGCGAGGTGACGGCGAACTCAGCGCCGGAGGCGGAGAAGAAGCAGTGCGATCCGAAAAGGAATGTTTTCAAATTAAACCGGCAAAATTCGAAATAAAATTTGGGAAAAATTCGAATAAATTCTAGATAAATTGTAAAGGCCAATTTTAACTCATTTTTGAAATTTGGAGGTTATTTCAACCAACCCCACTTAAAATAAATCTCGTTCTCGAGATTTACTGTTCGCGGGAGAATAGGTTGGGAAATTCCTGCTGCAGTTCTGATTCCTTTTCCCAGGTTGTTTCATCCATGGTGTGGTTCTTCCACAGTACCCGACAAAATCTAACATTCTTATTTCTGTACTCCCTCTCAACTGTTTCAATAATTTTGACAGGTTCCTCCAGATATGTCAAATCATTCTGCAGGTTGATCCCTTCCAAAGGTACTTGATCTGTCGGTTGTCGGAGGCACTTCCTTAATTGTGATACGTGAAATACATTGTGCACTCTAGATAGTTCCGGACTTAGTTGTAGTCTGTAGGCTACTTCTCCAACTCTGCTTAAAATCTGATATGGCCCAATGTACCTTGGTGCCAATTTTCCTTTGATTTGAAATCTGCGTACCGGTCTGAAAGGTGTCACTTTTAGGTAGACGTAGTCTCCTACTTGATAGCTGATATCTTTGCGTCGATTGTCTGCATAGCTCTTCTGACGATCCTGGGCAGCCTTTAAATTTTCTGAGATGATTTTTACATGCGCTTCTGCATCATGGGCTATCTGAGGTCCTAGGAGTTGTCTTTCTCCTACTTCTGTCCAGTTCAGTGGGGTTCTACATTTTCTTCCATAAAGAGCTTCAAAGGGTGACATCTTCAAGCTGGCTTGGTAACTGTTGTTATAGGAAAATTCTGCAAATGGTAGACATGTGGCCCAGGAAGCTCCATAGGTTATAGCACAAGCCCTTAACATGTCCTCTAGTATCTGATTGGCTCTCTCTGTCTGTCCATCCGTCTATGGATGATATGCTGTACTGAATGTCAAGTCTGTTCCCATGGCTTCGTGTAAGCTTTCCTAGAATTTTGATGTGAACTGGGCTCCTCGATCTGACACGATCTTTTTAGGGACTCCATGTAATCTTACTATCTGAGTTAAGTATAACTCCGCCAGCTTGTCTTTCCCATAGGTTTGCTTAATTGGTATAAAGTGGGCTACCTTGGTTAATCTGTCGATTATCACCCAAATGGCATCATATCCTTGTTGGGTCTTGGGCATTCCTGTGATGAAGTCCAGTCCAATTTCATCCCATTTCCACTCTGGAATTGGGAGTGGTTGTAACAATCCGGTGGTTTTCTGGTGGTCTATCTTAACTTTCCGACACACGTCACAGCATAAGACATGTTCGGCTATGTCTCTCTTCATACCTGGCCACCAGTATTCTTGTTTCAAATCTTGGTACATCTTAGTGCTTCCAGGGTGTATTGAGAGTTGAGATGAGTGAGCTTCTGTCAAAATCAATCCTCTTATATCTTTATCTTCAGGAACACATACACGGTTGCGAAACCGGAGTATGCCCTGCCCGTCTTCAGAGAATTCCGAGGGGCTGACTTTTTCCATGTCTTGTCGAAGCTGTTGAATCTCTTCATCCTCCTGCTGAGCTATCTTGATCCGGTTCATTAGATTGGGTTGAATTTCGAGAGCACAAACAAATCCTGCCTCTACCAATCGTAGGTTCAATCTTTCCATATCTGTTTGTAACTCTGGTGGGACTTCCGCTATCTGGGCTATGTGATGACATGCCTTCCTGCTTAAAGCATCTGCTACTACATTAGCTTTGCCTGGGTGATACTGGATATTCAGATCGTAGTCCTTGATGAGCTCCAACCATCTTCTTTGTCGAATGTTTAGGTTGGGTTGGGTGAACACATACTTCAAACTCTTGTGATCCGTGAACACTTCACATCGGTTCCCTAGCAGGTAATGCCTCCATATCTTTAGAGCATGTACCACTGCCGCTAATTCCAAGTTATGCGTTGGATAATTCTCCTCATGTTGTCTCGATTGGCGTGATCGTCGCAACCCTTTTACATTTTGCATCAACACGCATCCTAATCCTCTTTTGAGCGCCCGATAAATCTGAAATTCCTTATCACGGTTTCGGGCGATTACTAATACGGGGTGATGTCAATTTTGCTTTGAGTTCTTGAAAACTCTCTTCACATTTTTCTGTCCATTTATAAGGTTGATCTTTCTTGAGCAGTTGGGTCAGTGGTTTTGATATTTTAGAGAATCCTTCAATGAATCTCCTGTAATATCCAGCTAATCCGAGAAAGCTCCTGACTTCTGTCACTGACGTGGGTTGTTTCCATTCCATTACTGCCCTTACTTTCTCAGGGTCTATCTTGACTCCATCCGGGGTAATTATGTGTCCTAGAAATGCAATCTCTCTCATCCAAAAGTCGCATTTAGTGAACTTGGCGTACAGTTGGTGGTCTCTGAGTCTCTGTAATATGAGTCTTAGGTGTTCCTGATGGTCTTCTTCACTTTTTGAGTATATCAGGATGTCATCGATGAATACCACCACAAATTGGTCTAGATAATCCTTACAGACTTGATTCATTAAATTCATAAAGTATGCTGGGGCATTACTGAGTCCAAAAGGAACTACTGTGAACTCGAATAATCCATATCTCGTGGTGAACGCCGTTTTTGCTCTGTCCTGTTCCTTGACTTTTAACTGGTAGTATCCTGTTCTCAGATCTATTTTTGAGAATATTTTGGCCCCTTGAAGCTGATCGAATAGATAATCTATTCTTGGGAGGGGATACTTGTTTTTGATTGTTACCGCATTTAAGGCTCGGTAATCTACACAGAGTCTTTGGCTTCCGTCTTTCTTCTTAACGAATAGGATCAGTGAAGCCCAAGGTGAGACACTTGGCCTGATAAATTCTTTGTCTAACAACTCATCTAATTGCTTTCTTAATGCCTTTAGTTCTGTTGCCGACATTTGGTATTGATGTTTGGTGATGGGTTGGGTTCCTGGCACCAATTCTATTATCAATTCAATATTCCTGTCCGGTGGCCTTTCGGGTAACTCTTCTGGGAAGACATCAGGATAATTCTGTACTATCGGTACTCCGGTGATTTCTGTCACGAGGGCGTTGAGGATATTTCTTTTTCCTGACACTAACTTAGGGTCCGTTTTTACTGTCACTTGTTGTTCTCCCTCATTGGTGAGCTCTATCATTTTTCTTTCACAATCCAATCTGGCCTTATACTGAGTTAACCAATTCATTCCCAGAATGATATCCAATCCTTCCATTTCCAACATTAATAGGTCAGCTTTGAACTCAACACCTTGAATGGTTAACTTCAGGTTCTTACACTCGAATCGAGTCATTAAGCGACTTCCCGGGGTTTGGAACACACAAGGGGTAGGCAAAGAAAAATAGGGAAAACCATGCTTGCAAACGAAAGACAGGGAAATGAAAGAGTGGGTGGCACCTGGATCGAAAAGAACTAAAGCAAGCTGAGATTGGACTGGAAACTCACCAATGATCACATCTGTCGCTCCTGCAGCAGCTTCGGCAGTCACGTGATTAATTCTCCCTTGAAATCCTCGGGAGGCGCTTGGACCCTTGCTATTGGAGTTTTGCTCGGTCTTCACGGAGGCTCGTCCTTGTAGCATCCCTTGTGGCGGCAGTGGTTGATATGGTACAGTCTGTCGGCTAGCAGTGATTATGGAAGAAGCTGCTTGTGCCTTGGCCGCATCAGAGGGTAGATGTTTGCGGGGACAATGCTGCCTGAAGTGCCCTGACTGTCCACAGTGAAAGCATCCTGTCGTTTTATTGGGACAATCACTAGAGTAGTGATTTCCATTGCAGGTAAAACATCTGACGGCCCTGGGTTGAGCCGAGGTAGGTGCAGGTCTTGAACTTCCTATTGCTTGTCTCTTAGCTAGGAATCCCGGAATAGGAGCTGGCATTCTTCCCTTGAACTGCCCTGGACTCTGGACTCTTTGTTGTTGGGCCTTTCTCTTGCGGGTATCTTCTAAGTCGTTTCTTGCCTCTTCGGTGATGATTAGTTTATCAACCATTGTCGCAAGGTCCTTGAAATCCATTGCAGAGATGTGGAACTTAAGGTTCTTTTGTAGACCTTCGAGAAACCTTTCCATTTTCTTGGCCTCAGAATCTACTTCTCCTGGGGCATACCTAGCCAAGGAGTTAAACTGGTGAAGATATTCCATCACAGTCTTCCCACCTTGGCGTAGGGCCATGAATTCCCTTCTCTTGGAAGCCATCAGTCCAGCGGGAATGTGCATTTTCCTGAATGCATCTTCAAATTCTTGCCAGGTTATATCCTGGCCATTTCTCTGTGCTTCATAATTCATCCACCATGTCACAGCCGGACCTTGCAGCTGGTGAGATGCAAACTGGACTTGCTCCTTCTCAGAGCATGGTAGGAGGTCTAGCTTCCTCCGGATATCCCTGATCCAGTCGTCTGCTGCCAGGGGTTCAGTTGAGCTAGAAAAGATTGGTGGCCGGGTTTTTTGGAAATCAGACCACGTGGCTCTGCCATTGTGTCCTCCTGGATGCTAGTATGGTCCCTGTGGTTCTGCTTGGGGTCTAGCAGCTAGTTGTTCCATCATTCTTTCCATAAGTTATGTTTGATGTTGCTCAGCCTGGTATCTATTTCTTTCCATCATTGCCAAGACTTGCGTTATAGCGGTTGTGTTGCTGGCGGATTCCGCTTCATCATTTCCGTTGTTGTGGGATCTAGTGTTAACCATAGTTGCTGACTCCTTTACAGTCCTGCCGCAGGTTTTGGCAAATTAGAAGGTGAGTGAGAGTTAGAAGCAGGGGTAAGAGTAGAGTGAATTTAGTTGAGGGGCTTAGACGAACAGAAGGAATAATTTTGAGTTGGTTAGGTTACACAGATATTTAGAACCAACCAAAATATCAGAAATTAGGGGACATTGTTTTTTTCATATATCATGGAGTCATACTTAGTATTGTTTTTAAGATCTGTTACGACCCCTGTTACATTATCAAAAGACCTACTATAAGAGTGGCGCAGTCTAAATCTAGTGACTGACTATGGCGACATCTTCTTGCTATCGTTGAGCTGGGTCAGGTCCATCACCTAAAAGCGACTACTGAAAATTTCTAGGGATGAAGAAAAGCTTATGCGTTATCTGCTAACACGGAGGTTTTGAAGTTAGTTGAGAATAGAAATCTCAAATCAATTTTTGGAATCAGAGATTCAGGTAAGGTAGAAAGTGGTGAGAAGAAGAAGGAGATAGCTAATATGCTTATATATTTTTGCAATATGTTTTGCTTACGTTTAAATAACCTTTTTGAAAAAGATTTCCTAAGCCACCTTAAGGTTTTGATCTACTGGTCAAACCTGGCTCTGATACCACTTGTAACGGACCGCCATTTCAGGTGGCGCGTTTTAGATACCAAACAGCTACCCAGAATTTTAGCTGTCGGTAAATCAAGCATACATTGCCAGGCGAAGAATAACATCCAACAGTTGATATAGATAAATAAAGCCTCATGGCCAGAGTTTTACAAAATGGCGCATCAAGCGCTTACATCACATCACAAAAAGGGGCCTTGCCCACAGGAAATGGTTTGAGCGGTAGATCAAAGCCTCAAAACCAAACATTTTCGCCATCTACGCTTTCTTGGAATTCTCCTGCTTCTTGATAATCTAGGGGAGGGTAGGAGCAAGGGTGAGTACACAACCGTACTCAACAAACCACACAGGAATATTCTGAATAGTACATGCAAGGATTCACCAAGGAATGGTATAGGTTCATAATTGTGGTAGATGCAATTTTAATCCATTTAATTACATTTGAAACACAAACCATAAATAGCTAGCACAGGGGGGTTTCTGCAAAAGTCCAGCACTTCGTCAAGTTTTAGTATTAAAACTAATTTGAGCTTAGATTCAGGTATCACCCCATTTTAACTTAGCTTCATTAACCGGAAGCACGGCGTAATCGATTACCATTTTGTTTGACTCTGCAGAGCTGCTCAGCTTTACCCCCAAGATATTTGCGGTCGTAATTGCCACGCGATTAACATGCATCTTTTATGCATGCGGCCGGACCGAGATGATCATAGCCGTTTCATTGAACTTCCCCTTTTTAGCTCCTATCCAGTAGGCTATCCAAGATCCGCAATATTCAGGACCCACTGGCCGGCGCGGGAGACGCTTTCTGAATACTGTAGATACCTACTGTTGCGTGAACCGGTGAATGGCCACTCCATTCCCGTTCCGCCCCATTCGCTATGCGATCCAATGCATCACCAGCACATGGTAGCTTCTTCCATTAGGTATTAAAAAGGGAAGCACAACGTACTAGACTATGTTGAGAAAGGTCAACGTAACTGACCGTCTCAACCTGTGGTTGAGCGATTACTGAAGTTATTTACTTTGCCCAAAGTGGTTAGTCCTTAATGCCAAAGACCAAGTCTTTACCCACATTATATCCATGGTACCTACCGTACCACCACCATCTCTTCCATAGACTTGTCATCGGTTGGGGATCGGACTCATAGCCACCTCACGTGGGTAGTCCAACACTGTTCCCCTAACCGTAGCAGTTTTTAAAGATTGACCGAACCATCCTTTGGTGATTAAGCATTTGTCTAAAAGTAACATTTGCATAAATTGCTACATCTACGGGGATCCAATATATTATATCCTAAGGCTAGGAAGGAATTAGGGCACAACAACGAGTCTAGTATTGGGTGGTAATTAATCATGTCATTCGAAACTACTGCATTTCTTAGTTTCTAAAATACACGTAAAATAATGCAATACAAAAGATATATATACACATATATGTAGAGTGTAATGGAACTAGGTTCAATATGTTCAAGGGGTGTGGCTTGCCTTGCGAAGTTGAAGGTTCTCCTAAAGAATAGTCGCCGATGTCTTGCGGTGTCCCGAACGGCTCCTGCTCCTCGTGCGTCTCCTCGTAGTGCTCCGGCTCCAAGTATTGCTCTGGCGTCGGGTCTAGCGCATTAAAATAATCACAGTAAATAAATGAATGAAACAATAAAGAAAAGAAAAGAAAAGAAATGAAAATGAAAATCGAATCGGAGAGTCGGAGGTAGAGAGAAAGGTTGTTTTCGGAATTTCTGGAATTTAGTTTTGAGAAATGGAGTTCATTTTTGAACTCAGTGGTTCGAAACAGTCAAGAACATGTATTTTCGGCATTTCTGGATTTTTTGGGGATTTTTTGGAAATTTTCTGGGACTTAAAATGAATTTTTCGGATTTTAAAACGTATTTAAATCCGAAAATGAAAATCAAAAACCGAAAAGAAAAGGAAAATGGATTCCTCCGTGGGCTGCACAGTGATTTGCATATTCGCCCGCTCACACAAAGGCTCTGCACGGCGAACTGCCTGGCACCCGGTTAATGCCACCCCACCCTGCAGCGTCTTGAGGTGGGTGACAGGCGGGCCCGACTGTCGGCACGAGCTGGTATTGACGCTGTGGCCCGAGAGAAGCAGAGAGAGTGCGGGAGTGGCTGACGGGTGGGGACACGCTGTCGATGAGAGCGCGGTGTGTGGCGAACTTCAGCACAGATGGCGGAGAAGAAGCAGTGCGATCCGGCGAACTAGCTTACGGGAAGAGGAATGAAGTGGCTAGGGAGCATGAGGAGCTTAAGGTGAGTTCGGGAAGGTGAAGAAATGGGAGAGGGAGCGATCGGAGAGACCTGGCGACGGAGCTCAACCGGAGATGGGGAAGGAGCTTCGGGCACGGCATGGGGAGGCGTCCAGAGAGAAAATGAAGTGGGGAAATGGGTTGGGCACGATGTGGGGAGCTCGGGAGGGTGGAAATGGCGGTGCTCCGGGGTTTAAATAGCGTGCGCACGAGGAGGGAGAGAGAGCAGGCGGTGGGGAGAGAGGGGACGCGGTGGCGGGGGTAATCGAGTGGCGAAGGGACAAAACGGAGCGGAGGATTGGACGCGGCGGTGGAGCAGCCTTCGGCGCGGCGTGGCAGAGGGAGAACGCAAGCGCCACTGGTTGGGCGAAACGGCGGCGAGGTGTGGCTGTCGGGCGGTGGAGGAGAGAGAGATGTAATGGGGAAGGTGCGACGATGTCAGGGTGGCACAGGGGCGACAGGACTGGTCGGGCGCGGCAGCACGGTGCATCAGCGACGCAGGCTTCATCGGTTGGGCGAGACGGCGGTGGCTCGGGATTGGGTGGAGGGCGCGGCGAGTGGACGGGTGAAACGAGGAAGATGACGCGATTTTAACGGCTTGGCGTGGGAAAGCAGGCGGCGGCGGAGGTTGTTAAATGGCGCTACAAGGAGACGGGCCGGGCGGAGAAGGCGGGAATGGAGAAGGCGCCAGCGAAAAGGAAAAAACGGGATGCCCGAAAAGGAAAGCGGGAAATGGAGTTGACTTTCCCGAAAAGGAATGTTTTCAAATTAAACCGGCAAAATTCGAAATAAAATTTGGGAAAAATTTGAATAAATTCCAGATAAATTGTAAAGGCCAATTTTAACTCATTTTTGAAATTTGAAGGTTATTTCAAAATCCCTACAGTGGCAACGAAATCTCGGCGGTCTTTGTTTTTTTTTGGAGATAAAGCGGGTCTTTGTTGTCACGGCAGCGTTTGGGCAGAGGTGAGGCAACGCTCTCAGCTGAGGAGGAGGCTAGGTGGCCAAGACAGAGCTCTACTGGGTGACGCTGTCAAGTGGGTCCAGGGTAAGCTGCGGGTCCCATATGACAGTAAGGTCAATAGACACTAGAGATCTCCATTTGGGTAGACTAAAGTCTCCGGATTTAATTGAGCTAAAAATCTAGGTCAAGAATTTTTGAAAATATTTTTGTACAATTCTGAGGAATATATTATCACCTCATAAAAATTTCAGATGATCATCAAATTTTTTAAATTTTACAAAATTCTGACAAGCTCTTTGTTCCAGTTACTTTTTTTCTGGTTTTTATTTTTCTGAGGTACCCATGAGGTTAGTTTCCTCTAAAAAACTTTTTCTTCATGATTCGATGGGTTTAAAAATGTTACCATAAAAATCTCATAGGATGATCAATCATGTGTTATTTTATAAAATTCTAACAATGTTTTTGTTGATTAATTACATTTTAGGTTTTGATTTTCTAATTGCAAAAAATAAGATTATTTATTTTTGAAATTTTTTATGTATGGTATTTTCATTATTTATATTATTTTATAAAAATTTTAGAAGATAATCTTGTTCTTACATTTTTAATTAATTCTGACATTGTTACTATTCATTGCCTTTAGTCACTGCTTTTGATTTCTTATCAGCAATAAATCCTTTCACATTCCATTGAAACTTTTTGACAACGATATGGTGTGATCCTAAGATTTAAATATAATTTTTATAGATTTTTCCTTTAGTTTTTCTAGTCTTTACATTTTAGAAGAGAGGAAATCAACGATTCAAATAGATTTTCTTAAGGACAAAAATTCAAGAAAATTAAGGAAAAGATGGAAAACCAGAATAAGATCATAATAAAAAATTAAAATTTTATTTTATTTATTTTGAATTTTTAGGGTACTACTAATATAGAGGTATAACTTGTTTGTTTAAGTGATATATAAGAAGTGGGATATGTACTCCCAGGAGTACGGTGTTATGAGATATAATATTTTGAGTTTGTATTCAGTTAGACTCTATCTCTATGTGGGTGAATTTGAATCTATCTCTTATGTTTTCTTTATTATCGGGCATCCCCTTGTAAAAGAAATCAATCTAATAAAGCGAGAGAGTTTTTCCTCCCCATATTGTGTGCTCCTTCCTGTGTTGCTGTGATTGCGTTGACAAATTGATTGGTTAATCAGGAGTGAACGACTACGTTTTACAACACGTCATTAGCACGAAGCTCTGCCGAGGCCACCAATCATGATTATCTACCTGCGACAATCGATACTGCGCCGAATTCATCCTGCAACACACAATCAACCTACATCAAGTCCTACGCAAGTTTAATCCTATGACGATTGATCGCACATGAACAGAAAAATACATCCTATATATCGTCTTTTTAAAAATCAATCTGTACAATCTAAAGTTGCAATGTTGGTGTTACTGTCATATAAGAAAAACAGAGAAACAAAAGAAGACAGGTGCTGGAGGTTGCGCAGCCAGCGTCACCATCCACATCGGCTAACCTGTCGGCCACCTGCAGCATGACAGGTTCCGCTGGCGCCTATCGTGCCATGCACCTGACAGCTCCCATATGTTTGCTACGCCGCCATACCCATCGCCAGCGTTGTACTCGGCCAGAAGCCGAGCGCCTCGGCGGCCGGATGCACCCGCCGACATCGTGCTCACGCCTGCAGCATGCCCGGTCATGTCATGCCCATGCCGCCTCGGCGGTTTCGCCTGCGCCTGCCTCAGCGGCTATGCCCACGCCTGCAGCATGCCCGGCCATGTGACACTCGTGCTGCCCCAGCGGTTGGCCTTTGCGCCTACTGCGCTGGCCACCGTCACCTGGCTTCCTGCCGCGACCACTTGGCCTGCGCTCGCCGTGCATGCCCATAGCCATCGCCTGGCTCCCCGGTGCTGTGGGCACCAACAGCGCCGTCGACGCCTCACACTTTATGTGACCTCCCTGAGTTTCATTGTAACATCCTAAAAATTACCCTTTGTTATTGTTTATTATTATTTTATTGCTATTTGTACATTTTATGATTTTTCTAGATTTATTGGATTTTTCTGAGGTTTATTTTATATTATTTTAAATTAAGTATATGGGCCTTTTGTTGAAAACTAAATAAATATAGACAAAATTTAAATAAAGTTTGATCAAAAATATTTTATGTAAGTTCAAAATATCTCAAAGTATTTTTGAGATTTTTTTCTGGATTTTTCTTGATAACTTTATTGCCTAAAATAAATCAAACTAATTTCTGTAATTATTTAAAATCAAAAACCCAAGAAAACCCATATGAACAGTACTAGACCGAAACCCAGCACTGTGTGAGCGTGGCCTGTGTCTGTGTGGCCCAATCGTTCTGCATCACCGGCCCGTCAGCCCAGCCGTTATCGCCTGCCGTTGATCTTCGATCGTGCGGCTTGGATTAGAAGATGAGGTTTCCTATTTGACCTAGCGTTGGTGACCGTCGGATTCAAATCGGGTGCGTGAGATAGTAGCGTACTGGTTCGAGATTCCTTCAAGATCTTGACCGTCGAACCGTTAAGGAAGGTTAGGATTGCACCGTGTCAGCTTGAATTGTGATCGTCCGCAGAAGATCGGACGGTTGTCCGTTGTCATCTTCGATCGGGACTTGTAGTCCGCCACCAATACGCCGCCGCCGTCGTGTAGAGCTAGGGTTCCAGATTTAGCGTGTCACCGAGGGTATTTAAGACGTTGCAGCCCCCCTCGAGGATTGTTAGAACGCGCCGCATCTTTTTCCCTGAAGCGCCATCGCCCGAAGGGCCCAGGAGCACCCGCTAGACCTCGCAGTTGATAGCCGAAGCCCCGCCATGCATTTTCTCTGTTTTTCACTGTTGACAAGCTGAGACTCGTCGCTTGGACTTCGGATCTGGACCCGCCGTGCCACACCGTGTCAGGATTGTGAAGTCTTGTCGCCGTTCCGCCACCGGATTGTCGCCACTGTGGTCGTCTTCCCCAACTCCAGTGGAGTTTTGCCGCCGTGCTGCCATCGGGAAGATCGAGAGCCGTCAACCGTCGGATTGTCATCAAACCGTCAAGAGTAAGCCATGTAGCCGCGCCAACAGTAATCATCATCTTCACCCGTGAGCCGTTGGATCTAATCGACTGGTCGTGAAGCCACCGTGTTGTGCAAAGATCTGAGCCATCTGATCCATTTTCTATGGGCCAGATCGAGCCACGCGTGGCGACCAATCAGATCTCGCCGTGTGTCAGGCGTCGGCACCGAGGCATCGTGGACCGCGTCCACGGTGGAATAGACAAGGTCCCATGGACCAGGTCTATGGACCGAGGTGACGTGTCAGCACGTGATTGGCCTGATTTGTGCTGACGTTAGCAAGACGCAATAAATCAAATTTCCTTTATAAAAATAATTCGGATATTATTTGATTTTTCTTATTTTCAGATTTTTATTATTTTTGAATCTTCTGAGTGCTCGTTCTCCCTCATATGAACTCCGTTGAGGTGATTCAAATTTCTAAAAATTTGTAAAATTGAGATATATTTAATGGTAAATTTTATTTAATTTTTGGAGTTCATTTGCTCTCTATTTTGGTATTTATTTGCTTTTCTCTTTCGATTCGCATAGACGTTGAATTGTGCGACACATCAGAGGAGAATCCATCAACTCAAGATCAAATTTCAGAGCAAGACCAGGACCTTTGCCTAGGCAAGTTGTGTTTTGATCATGTTGAACCCATGCTTACAAAGTTGCTATTTTGTTTTACCATATTGCATATTATTTCATGTGTACAAATATTTTTCAATCTAAATTGGGAATTAACTATCATACCTTTTGATCTATACCCTACCTTGTCATTTGTATACTAAGATCTATTTGTCACCCTAGATTGCTCACTATAGTTGATTAATATTAAAGTCAACATGGGTTGGTTGTATCGTAATAGTTTGCTTAGCTATGCCACGTCATCACATGTACTCGAATCATTACTGTTTAATCTTGACTAACGAAATATGGAACAATGTTATGAACGTCATATGTGGTCATACGATGAGATTGAGTTGTTGTGACAAGGGATGTCACGCAATGATGTTGAATTGTGGATAACATGTGGTGCTTGGTAATCAACTGGGATGGTAATCACTTAGATTAGAGTAAGTGGCAAGGGGCAAGTGTGCCAAGGTGGGCCTGATGGACAGAGGGTATGTGGAAGTCTTGATTTGATCACCCTAAGGATTTAACCTTGCAAGCCTTTGACTTAAATCATATCAATCATGCAACCACATGTTTGTTATGGAGCAGCCTAACTAACTAATTTGCAATGTCTTGACTTTAGTACTACTTGTGGTGAGTTTGGGTTTACGGATAAACTCATATGGCGCAAGAGGGGGACCCTATTATGGTGGTTTAGCCCTTTAGTGTTGAAATCTCAGCGGGTAGTACCGGGTTAAGGCAGAGCATTGTAAATGCTTTGTTATGATCACTCGTCTGTGTGGTATATGGTTGTATCATGTGGGTAAAGTGCATAACCTCTGCAGAGTGTAAATCTATTCGTATACTCGTGCTCGCGGTATTGAGCATAGCTCAGGAATTACAGTCAAGGGTTAGTTTAATAAAAATGGAAACTGAATGGGATGGCAGGTTGCCATATGGGAGGATTAAACTTGACTTAGAATTGGAAACTTGGTTTACTTGAGAAAGTATTGAATCTATTTATTGCTGTTATTTGTTTTACTATCTTTCTAATCTATATACTGTACTTGTTCATAAATGCTGCCTTGTCGCAAAATAGCCATGTTAGCATTCCTTTGGAATAAGTCTTGCATATAGCTATGTTAAAATTGCATTCTGTGCACAACTTGTTGAGTGCTTTTGCACTCATCCTTGCCATCATCAACCAATCACCAGTTGAGGAGTCATCGCCTTTGTTGGAGGAAGAATTTCAGGAGAATGCGAGTCATTAGGCCCAAATCTTGTCAGTCGCCTGTGGTGAACTGATGAGTCACCAGCGTCTTCTACTTTATCCACTACATTTGTCTTAGTCTTTATTTTCAGTCTAACTCTGCGTGGCTTAATAATGTAAGTTGGTCATGAAATCATACATTTATTATTTTTATCGCTGTGTATGATGTGATATCAATAAATGGGATCTTATTATTCTTACTACTCCAGTTATATTAATAAATGGAGTCTTATTATTCTTACCATTGTGTATGATGTGATACTTACTAATGTTGAGCTGTGCGCACTAGCGTTGATCCAGGGACTAGTGCGATAAATATAGTGTGTTCGAATTGGTGAATTCGGGTCCCGACAGATGTAGTATCAGAGCATACTGATTGTAGGTCTTGGCCCTAGTTAGCATGGTGGTGTTCTAGGTGTGTCCAAAACTATTTTCTAAAGAAAATCCAAATTGGACTAAAATAACACTCTTGACTCTTCTTATTCTCCACTCCTCGCCTTTGCTGAAATTTTTGTTTTCTCATAGCCGTTTGGGGAGTTGTGGACTTAGAGCAAGCCCAACCCACCCCCTAAACCTCCCCCTATCCTAAATTATAAGGAGAATTGGAAAAATATGAGCTCCAACCCAACCTTTATGAGGAACCCCTATTCTAGGGAGACCCCTTCGCACCCCTACATCTAGGGGCTTTCTCCTTCCTCCCTACTATTTTCTTCAACATTTTTTTATTTTGTTATTTCTATTTTTAGTAAATGATTCATGGGTGCAAAGTAATAATAATGTTTAAATAAATAATAGGGGTGAGTAATAGGGAGTGTGGGTTGGAGACAAATTTGATATAGTGTGCCTCTAATTTTTACACCACCCCTAATTGAGTGATTGAGGAGGAAAATATAAGGGTTTGGGTTGGAGTTGCTCTTATCTATTTCTCTTTTGAATAGATGAGGAGACAACGGACTTATGGAGAGCGTGAGTGTGGCTACGCAGCAGAGCTTTGGAGGGTCCTTCAAGTTTTGGGAGACTTCACAAAACCGATGTACATGGGAAAATATTGGGTCGTCAACGGAGTTGCAAGAGGAGTTGTTTGCAGGATCTTGATTTATGCTAGAGAGGATGAAAAGGCAAGCCAACCAATCAACATCACCGTAAGGAGAGCTACCTTCGAGATTGGTATCTAAGAGGCCTCACGACTTGACCTGAAGAGGATCTGCCGCGACTACTCTCACGAGCTTGACAACATATACAACATGAAATTACTGCATATGTAACATAAAATTACTACATCTGCAGCATATTCTGCACATATAAGTTATTCGATGGTAAAGTCCATATAACAATATGTATAAGTTCTAAACAATTCTCAAAAAATTACCATAGGTAGGGAATGTGAGTTTCTACAACCCTGCAAAATTTAAACACCAAGCTCAATCACATTTGAAAGATATAAAAATAACATATTTACTATTTATCACTGATTTGCACTTGTCAATTTCATATCTTTTAAATGTGACTGAGTTTGGTATTCAAATTATATAGAGTTGTACAATCTCACCTCCCCTATCTAAAGTAATTTTTTTAGAGTTTTATAAAATCTCTAAGTATGGTTTTCATAAATAAGAATTTAGTTCTATTTGATGGATATGCAGTAAAAAGTTTGAAAATTTCTTTAAAAATTACCACAGGTAGGGGAGGTGAGCTTCTACATCTCTATAAAATTTCAAAACTAAAATCAATCAGATTTGAGAGTTATAAAAATAACAAAGTACCAAACAACAGCATATAGTATGTTTTACTATCAAAAAAATAACATTTTACTGTGAAAATTCTAAAAAAAATACCACACTTAGGGAAGATTATATTCTACAATCCTGTAAAATTTGAAAACCAAACTCAATTGAATTTGAGAGACATAAAAATAATAAACTACTAAACAGTAATATATACTATATTTTACTGTCAAGAAAATTACATTTTACTGCCTATTACTCAAAGTGTTACTGTATGTTGTACACAGCAGCCTAATGGAATAAAATCAATAAAAAATATATATACAAGTTTTCAAAAAATCTTAAAAAACTACCATATGTAGGGCAGGTTAGCTGCTACATCTTTGCAAAATTTGAAGACTAAATTCAATTGCATTTGAAAGATAAGAAATTGACAAATCACTAAATGGTGAAAAATCATTAGTCTGCCAATTTTATCTTTTTCATATCTTCTAGCTGATATTGATTTTAGTCTTCAAATTTTACAGGATTGTATAATCTCACCTCCCTTATCTATAGTAATTGTTTAAGAATGTTTTAAAACCTGTGCATATGGTTTTTGTCGATGATCGGGATCGCCTGACCGCAGATATGAAAACTGGGTTAATGTGAATGAGGGACCCAGAAAGTTCTACGCTCAACGATGGATTAGACGTTGGTCGGGGCGAGGCGTCAACGAGCAAGAGACAGTGAATGATACTGGTTCGAGCCCCCGTGAGGGTAACAGCCCTACTCTAGTCTTCTCCTGAGGTGGAGGAATTCACTAGCTGCGAGTACACAAAGTGTGGTTTACCGCTCGAGCTTGATCGTCTTTGGTGTGTCTAAAGGTCTACTGCTGGTATGCTGATGGCGTGCTTCATCACTCTGCTTCAAGGGATTTTATACCCCTCTCAGCCGTTGCCAGAAACGGCCAGGAGAGATTCCTGGGGATGTGCATGCCGTGCATTGAAGACGTGCTGCAACCGTCTCGGATCTGCCGCCCACGTCCGCATGAACTCCGGGATCTTTGGTCTTGGTAACCACCGAGTAAACGCATGCCCTCAAGCCAAGGTCGAGGTCGTGTGGGGACGGAATCCCCCACAGCCTAAGCTCAAGGTCGTGTGGGATTCAGCGTCACCTAGGTCGTGGTCGAGGCTCCCTACTGCATCGCCCCGAGCTGGGGACCCTGCTGACCGTGCATTGACTTTATTAGAGTTTTCTCAGTCCTCGACAGTTTTCATAAATAAGAATTTAGTTTTATTTAACGAACCTGTAGTTAAAAGTTTGAAAAATTCTAAAAAAATTACCACACATAGGAGAGGTGAGCTTCTACAATCCTATAAAATTATAAGACCAAACTCAATTAGATTTGAGAGATATAAAAATAAAAAGTGCAAAACAGCATCATATACTATGTTTTACTGTGAGAAAAATAACATTTTTCTATGAAAATTTTTTAAAAAAATTACCACACATAGGGGAGATGATATTCTACAATCTTGTAAAATTTGAAGACCAAACTCAATTAAGTTTTAGAGATATGAAAATAACAAAGTACTAAATAGCAATATATATTATCTTTTACTATCAAGAAAACTACATTTTACTGCCTATTACTCAATGTGTTCCT
The DNA here is from genome assembly GCA_036346375.1 of Guadua angustifolia. Lineage (NCBI taxonomy): Eukaryota > Viridiplantae > Streptophyta > Magnoliopsida > Poales > Poaceae > Guadua > Guadua angustifolia. The sequence goes on from CM070508.1 coordinate 22,295,401, forward strand.
ATATGCTGTATACAGTAACCTTTTAATGTAAAAGCTATGAAAATTGTATGTACACGTTTTTAAAAATTACCATACTTAGGGCTGGAGAGCTTCTACAGCCCTGCAAAATTTGAAGATCAAACTCAATCACGTTTGAAAGATATGAAATTGACAATGCGCTAAATATTGAAAACTCACTAGTCTGTTGAATTTGTCTTTTTCATATCTTTCAACTAATATTGATTTTGGTCTTCAAATTTTACAAGCTTGTATAATCTCACCTCCTGACGAGGGCTAGGCGTCCCTTGACCGGCCAGCGCACGGTCAACGGACCCCCCAAGCTCGGGAGGCCTCGACCACGACCTGGGCATATGCCGAGATGCTCGACCTAGAGCGCGCTGGACCCGAACACGGCCCCGCATGACCTCGGGCTCGGGTCGGCTCTCGTTCAAAGCCGTAGTCCACCATTGGATTACGGATCGTGCATTTGACCGGCGGTTGCCAAAACGCAGGTCGTGGGGATGAAGCAGGTGCGTGCATCAAGTCGGGCGATTCTTGCCGACCCTCAAGCGTGCATGAAGGCCACTTCCCGGGAATCTCTCCCATCCGTTGCGTGCAGAGGAGGTATAAGACCAAGAATGCGGAGCTCTCGGGGGACACGAAGACAATACACAACACGCCATAGCTCGAGCTTAAACGTAGCCATTGTTGAACTTGAGTCAGTATACACCACTGCACTCGAAATAGCTAAGAATCTTTATGCATAAAGGCGGCTGGAGTAAACTATTACCTCCTGAGGCTTGAACGATATAAATCTCGGCCTCACGCTCGTTGTCATCTTGCCCCGACCAACGTCGCATCTCCTCCGTTCCTCCGTTTGAGCAAAGCGCAGCTCGGGTCCCGTATCTCACTAACCCCCCATCTCACTTCTTGCGGTTGGCGATCCGATCGTCGGCAATTTGGCGCCGTGGGGCTCGATTGCTTCGCTCATTCGTAGGAACGACATCAAGATCCCAGGAGCATGGCGCACTTCGTCGGCGGACTTTCCTCGAGCGTGGATTCGGGCGCGGACTCCGACTCCGCGTCCCTATTTTCGCCTTCGCCACCACCACTCGAGCAGCACGTTCTGATGGCGGACGGTCATGGCACGGAGGAAGATGCGGATGACCGTGATCCGTAGACCCCTGAAGACGTTCACCGGATGGTGCATGTCGCCATCAACCAAGCCATAACCGCCCTCCGGCGGGAGGACCAGGAGAAGGCCGGCGCGTCTTCTGGGCCGCCCGGGCTCCCTCTCTCGGGGGAGCGCCTCTGCTCTATCGCCCAGGTCATGGCTGATCCCGATAGGGTGAGGTCGGAGCTCTTTGGCCGAGCCCTAGCGAAAACTCGTCGGTGCGGCGAGGTCATACCTCCGGCACCAAAGTCGGCACTCGAGACTGCTCCCAGAAAAGTGATGACAACTCGTCACGCCGTCGCCCGCGCGCCCGTCGAACGCCTCCCGCGCAGGAGGCGCCCTCTCACCAGCAGCGAACCCGGGACGAGGCTTTGACGCAGCCGCGCCGCCGTCCTGCGGGCACCGTACCAGGCAGGGTTAGGCCCGAGCCAAGCCACACAAACTCCGAGTCAACCGGCAGCAGGTCAGCGGACCTCTCCCCGGACGTTCCGCCCAGGCGCCGTAGGGTCTAGGATCGCCTGCGTTACCTACCAGGTGATTCTCATGCCCGGCATCATGGACGTTCCCACCGAAGGTCGGGCCGCCGAGGCAGCCTCGACTCCGAGTCCAGCAGCAGGGACCTTGCCGACGATGACCACACCCGGCGCGCACTTGTCCCGGTCTATGGCTGCGTGGCGTATTTCGATGGCCTTCGTCGCGTGCGGTGGCCAGCTCGGTTCAAGCCCGCGCTGATCGAGTGCTTCGATGGGACCAAGAACCCTGACGAGTTCTTGTCCATCTACTCGACCGCTATCCTGGCGGCCGGGGACGAGCTTCGTGATGGCAAACTACCTCCGACCATCTTGGGCGGGGCGCATGAACTGGCTTTTCAAGCGAAACTGGTTCCTTGGTCGTGGCGCCAAATCGAGCGCCGCCGCTCCAACTTCCAGAGTTGTTACGAGCACCCTTCGCTCCAACTTCCAGAGTCCGCACGAGGAACCTGATCCCGAACATCTCTGACGAGGCCGTCATCAAAGCTTTCAAATTCGAAGTCCGCGATCGGCGCCTCACCGAAGACCTGGAGATCACCTCGCGCCTCAGCGTCAACAAGATGTTTCGTATGGTGGAGCGATGCAGCGGATCACAGATGTGCGATCCATTGAAACACGACTATGATCAAGGTAAGCTTGGTCTAGGTCCCACAGAGGCCGGCCCGTCCAACCCTAGGGGCGCCGACCACGACACCGCCATCAAGAAGCGGAGCCTTGATCGCGAGGCGGCGGAGGTCTGCCATGGTGAGCATTTGGCAGATGGCGTGGTGTGAGTCCTTGAGGTCCGAGATCAAGCTCGGGAGGGCTCCAAGCCTTGCCAAGGTCGGCCTCGACCTCGCGGTAGCGAGACCCGGCTCCGGCGGAGAGGCCGACGACTGGGCCGGCGTGAACGATGCTTTCGGCCGCGAGGGGCGAGGCGCCGGGATATAACGAAGCAAAGTTCACTTTGTTTCATAGGGCGTCCGGCCACGACTTGCGAACTGCGGGGCTTGGCAAAACAAAGTGAAGGCCTTCTATGATGGGCGAGGTGAGATGCCGTGCTCGAAGGATGACAACCAACGAGACGGGGTGAGCGGCGGCACGAACCTGGCGACCTCGGTTTGGAGTTCAGCGAGGCGGCCGGATCGATGTCATCTTGGCTGCTCGTCGGCTTACCGATCAGTCTTGAGGTCAAGGTCGCCGCGCGAACCATCTACCAGGTCGCCGCTGGGAAGCTGAAAGACCATATGGAGGTCTATCCTTGTGTGTGATGAGTAATTGACAAGATTTGGGATTGGATTGATTTGAAATTGAGTTTGATTTGAATTGGATCTTCAAATTGAAGCAATTTGAGTGTAGGTTGCTTTTCCTAGTGCTACCGACCTAGAAGGCGATAACCGGACCATTGAGCATAATTATGATTGATTAATGATTTTGTTTGATGCAATGCACTCATGTGAGTGGTTGCATGGATTGACTTTGAGTCAAGTCGTGGACTTGTGCTCGGATCGTTGTTTGTTTATTAGGTGTGCGGTGTTGCTCGAGGCGAACGTGGTCGATGACGGGACGGAACTAGGTTCATGGAGGAACCGAGGTTGGGACTAGGTTCGAGGAGGAATCGAGGTCTGGTGGTCGAAGATGTCATGCGGGACGTTCGGGCTAGAAGGTGCACACGAAAGGTGGTTAGTCACGTGAGTCGGCGGGCGGGCGTCTGGCGTGCATGTGTGAATTTTGGGCTGTATGCATATATTGGGCCATGTGTTATTGGGCCAAGTGGATATGTATACATGTGTTAGGGTTTGAGTTGTATAAATAGACTTGGAAACCTAATCAATGAAATTGAAGCTTTTGGTAATTTGGCTCGGCCGTTTTCATCGTCGTTTTTGGTTCCGTGGTGGCTTTCTTCATCAGCGCTTTTCCTTGGTGTTTTTCGTGGTGAGGTCCGCCGTTTTCTGGCGCTTGTGTTCTAGGGATTGAAGTGCTCGTCAACTAGAAGTTGGTCTCGCGTGACTAAGCGTTGTGACGTGCGTGCATGCGACAGGCGATTGAAGATTTTCTGGCGTGCGGTGATTAGAAGTGCGTGGCGCTTTTCTTCGTGCTTCTGAAGACCGATGCAAGAAGCAACGACGGCTCGGCAGAGATCGGAATTTCAGTGCTACAGTAACCTCGCGTTGCTACAGTAAATCGTGGGTACTGTTCACGAGCGAGGTTTTACTACGGTAATTCCGTTTTGATTGCTTCATTTTTTTTAGTAGATTGAATCATTGTATCTTTTTATTCAACAAGTTTAATTTTGATTTGATCCATCTAAAACCTTCTTAGGGCATTAATTTAGTGTTCCTCAAAGTTTTCTTGGTTAATCTTTTGTAGATTGTGATTAATCACGAAATTAGGGTTTGCTTGATTTTCGTCATATTCTGTCACAGCAATCTTGCAGGATTTATAACTTTTGATCCGTAGATCCGATCGACCTGATTCTTGTTGTGTTAGTTTCATATTTGAATCTAGTTTATTTAGTTAAAATTTCACGTCAATCCGACGGTTGGATCTTCGGTAATTACAGTTTTATTGAACATCTGTTAATCTGTTTGTGTTGAAACCGAGAGCAATATTTCATAATTAATTTAGGGGGTTTTGTGAATCAAGCAAATTTTGATTTTATCTTCCGCTCAATCATTCACCCCCCCCTCTGATTGTCGTCATCCGATCCTACAAGTGGTATCGAGCGGTTTTGCTCTTCCATAGATCTTGACGGTCTCGAGAGCCATGGCGACAGAACAAGTATTCCACCAAGCCTCCAATTTTTTACGGTGTTGATTTTCCTTTTGGAAATCCGGATGGAGTCATACATCCTTGCCAGGCTTCTGATATGGCGAAGGTGAAGCTCCCATATGAGGTTCTGCCGATGAAAACGTCACTACGGCAATATGGCGACGTTGAGGCAAATGTTAAGGCGAGAACATTCTCATCTGAGGACTCGGCCGCGATGAGTATGATCGGATTTCTCACCTTCGCTCCGCCCACGAGATTTGGGTAACCCTCGATGCTTACCATGAGGGCACTACTCAAATCAAGACCGTGGCGAGACGATTCAAGCGAGTACAACAAATTTGAACAACGCTGTTGGTGAGAGTCTCGATGAGTGTTTTGGTCGGTTTACTAAGATTTTGGCGACCTCCGGCGATCGGTTGTATATACTGACTCGGACAATGCTCGGCATTTCTTGACCGCGACTCGACCTTCGGGTTTGGGAGATGAAGGTGACCACCATCAAGGACACCAGCGATTTGTCGACTCGACTCTTGGCGGGCTTTATTCCGCCTCAAGACTCATGAGATTGATGTCGTCTCTCGGAAGAGCGAAATCTCGATCGATGGCTTTGGTCACCGATCCCATTGGGTCCTCTTCGGATTTTCTCTTGACTTTGCTACGGTTTTCTCTCTCGCTCTTTGCGGCGTAGCGATGAAAGTGCGGAACAATTTCGAGAAAATGAGCTTGCTCTTGTCGCTCAAAAATTTTCCAATGTTTACAAGAGAGTGAGAGAGAGGAAGAGAGGTGGCATGATCACTGCTTGAGTGTGGTGGCCCCAACCACATTCGAGCGAACTACCCTAATTTGGAGAAGGGCAAAACGGCGTCGGCGGTTTGGGCAAAACGACTACACCGACAAGAACCGCAACAAAAGCCTCGGCTCGTGAACCGCGCATGAGAAGAAGTATCGCAACTTCTCCAAGAACAAGAAGTTGTTCCACAGCGTCCTCGCCGCCCTCGATGACATCAACCTCTCCGACATGGAGACATGGAGCGGACGGCGAGGATGATCCGCAAGAGAAGAAAGGCGGCGACTTCTCGGCATGTGCTTCATGGCGGCGCCATTGAAGTGGCGACTCCATTTGTCAAATGACACGGATGAGGTACCCACCTCGACGAGTTAAATGATGCCTTCGTAAATTAGGCAAGTTTCATGCTAAGGCTAGGTCGAGGTGTTACGAGTTAGAGAAGGAGGTAGACCGTTTGTCTCGGGAGTTAGCTTCACTTAAATCATGTTCCTCCCGAGACTCGGCAAATTGTACACTCTGTGATGCTTTGCTTGTGGAGTGGAGAACCTAAGGACTTTGCATGATAGTGTGCTTGTTGATCTTGAGAATCTGAAGTCAAAGAATGCTAGTCTGTTGTTATTGATATTCTGCTGATGCTAGTTTTTCGCATGCTCACACAAATGCTTCTGTAATAATTGCCCTAAGCTACTTGCTGAAATTGATGCCATGGGTTGTCACCTTAGGAAGATTTACGCTAGAAATGATGAACTAGAATTGCATGCTTCTAAGGACCCGGTCGGCTCATGTGAGGTTGTAAGCAACTAAAACTTGACAATGATGCTTTGAATGTCAAGTGTGATCAACTTGCTAAGGATTTACTAGTTAAATCACAAAGCTGGTTGCTTGCTATGTGTTGGGGTTAATGATGGCGTGGATAAGGTCCACTTGAGTTTAGGAAGAAATTAGAAGAACAAGTCCATAGGATTAGAGAAGCATCGTGCATTTCTTGTGAGTCCCTCAAGCTTGAGGCGACCATGCTAAGGGAGAAAAATAGGCGTCTTTGGTATCTCTTCTTCTCTTTTCGGTTCTTCTTCTTCCTCTCACCTGTTCTTCTTGCGCTTCACTTTTCCGAGAGTGTCAAGTATCTTATGTGCACTCTTGAGAAATTTGTTGGAGGCAAGAAGAAGCTCAATCTCATTCTAGACCGGTCCAAGATTAGCAGATTCAATCAAGGTCTAGGATTTGATTACTTGGAGCACGCTAGGACTCATCCTCCTACCATTGTGCGTAGTTCCAAGAGTGGAGAGATAGTGGTTGCTCCCGGGTTGAGCACCCTTGTGTTTAGGTCTCTTGGTGTGGTCCACGGGACTTGACGAAGGATGCTTCTCTTGTTATACGCCTCTAACAAGGCAAAGTACACATGCACCTTCCAGAAGAAGGATGGTCACCTAGTAGATTTCGCTTGAGCGCCAAGATCACTCGGCGTGGCGTGTTAATGCTCTTAGGGGTATTGAGGTCATCCCGGACTCTGGCGCTCTAAAGCGACTGCTTGCTACTAGGCAGTCGAGAGAGTCACCTGTTTTTGGGAAGCGTCCAGGACTCGGTTTTCATGCTGTTCAGTCGAGTTTTAGTCCTGGAGTTGCTCGTGGTCAATCTTTCCGCCGTCCTCATGATATTCCTCGTTTTTCCCATCGAGGTAGATATCAGCGGCGTGAGGTGTTTTCGGGTAGGAGATTTGGGCAGCCTCGTTGGGATGGTCCGGCCTTTGCACCACGGCGGGCCAAACCAGTGACAGCTCCTACATCTTCTACTAGAGTTGATTCTTCTGATCTTGTGAGAGTCGAGCGTCAGAGAGACACTAGAGTCCAGTCTTCTTCCTCTGTGGTTGGTACTTTGAGACGTCGTGTGATTGATATTGGGTTCCTGTGTCCTCACTTTATCGATCTGAGTCTTCTCTCTCTCTTTTGATTTGATCGGGTTAAATCGGATGGGGAAGGAGATGTTTGGATTGTTGACTCGGTTGTTCTCGCCATATGATTGGAGACTCTCGTTGGTTCTCTTCCTAGTCCGAGCCCCGGTAATGAGTTGATCACTTTTGGGGATGCTTCTTGAGTAGAGTCATTGCTAAAGGTACCGTCTGCATTAATGAAAATTTTATTCTTAATAGCGTTGCCTTAGTGAGTAAGCTACAATATAATTTGCTTTCCGTTTCTCGGCTTATCGATGACTCTTTCGAGGTAAGCTTTAAAACAATGCTTGTAGAATCCTCGATTCATCGGGAGAGTTAGTTTTGGGATTTCTAGATTTGGGAGGGTCTTTCGTCTGATTTTTCTGTTTCTTCTAGAGACTCTCTTCGTGTTTGATTGGCTCTCTCTTGTATCTTCTTGCCTCATGACGGACATACACTTTCTTTGTGTGTATGTGTGCTCACTTCGAGCTTCTCCTCGCGTCTCTCATCGCCAAAGCGGTGAAGCGCATCTTCGAGTACCTTGAGCTACCATTGATTACGGTATTTAGTACTCTTCTTCCTCTTGTCTATCCCTTAGAGCCTTTTCCGATCTTGACTTTCTTTGGTGTAGGATAGATAGGAAAAACACTTCAGCACTTACCAATTCATTGGCACTTCTCTTGTTTCTTGGTCATCTAAGAAGCGGTCCAGTCGCCTGATCCACTCTGAGGCCGAGTATGTTCTGCTGACCGATTCTTTGTAGCAGTGCTCTGGATGAGATCGACCTTGCGGGACTTTGGGTTAGAGATAAAGAGTGTTCCACTTTTACGTGATAACACTTACGCTATTTGCATTGCCAAGAACCGGTCACGACACTCCGGACCAAGCACATTGATATTAGATATCACTTCCTTAGAGACCATGTGGAGAAAGGAGACATAGTGCTTGATTTGTGGAGAGTGAACACCGGTTGGCGATATCTTTACCAAGCCTTTGGATAGCTCTAGGTTTGTTGCCTTGAGGAGTGAGCTTGGAGTTGTGTGCCTTACGGCCTTACGTGAGGGGGAGCGATCTGTATATTATGTATTATATTTTATTTCAGTTTTTCCTTTTGTATTGCTCTGGGTGCTTATGGGTTTTATTCCTCGAGTTATGAGTTCACTTCACTTAGACTTGGCATGTTTTGCATGGACCTCTCATCTTGTGCTTTAGGTTGCTATCATGCTTAATTAGTGTTCTCTCTTCTCTCTAGGTTGAGTTCCCTCACGGTCTTATAAGTCTAGCAGTGTTGGGCCCCTGGTAGCAGGTGCATGTGCACTCCTTAGTTTGGGATCTAGAGGCAGCTTTCCTATGTTAATCATTGTGAAAATGAGGCGAGTCGAGCCATAGTGTTCTCTACCATCTTTTCTATACTCTATAGCCACCCAGTTCGCGAGTTTCTTGACTTTTCCCTCCTTTACGTGTTTCGACTTTAATTGAGTTCTTTTCGATCTTTCTTGAGCTTAATCTTGCTAATAACTCAATTTGAACCAGATTTGTGCTTAAAATGAAATCACATGTTGAGGGAGTTTAAAATCTGTCTCATGCATTGCATATAGACTTGATTTTTCATTTTATGAGCTTTGTCTATTATGCACATGATCCATGTTTCATTTTATACACCATGCTATATTATGAAGAAAATTACTTGCTTAGATATGTCCAAGTTCATTTATCTTGCTAAGCTTACACAAAATTGAAAAATGAGCGTTAAAAGAAAAACTTGATAAAACATGTTGCGTTTACTTGCTAAGTTTCTTCTCTAGGTGTATTTGCCATGATTTGTGAAATTGTGGAATTCTTTAGAGTCCCTATAGCAACTTGGGTGAATTTTGTTTGATCCATACTTGAGTCCTTCACTAGCTTAACATGAAAATGCTAAAATGAAAGTGAAGCAAAATTGATTTTTTTTGTGCGCATTAGACTCAACACTTCACATTAACAAGACAGCTTCTCATTGCACTTGAGATGAACTTGGAATGTGTTGTGTATGACCAAGATCATTCTCTTAAGAGTCCCTCTTGAGATGATCGATTATGGCTTGAGTCAATTGCTTTAAAAATGCAAAAAAAAAAATATATATATGTGGGTAAAGAATGCAAATAATGTCAAACATTTGCACCCCGCTATGTATTTCAAAGATTCAAAGAAAAATTTACATACAATGAAAAAAAAGGCTCGAAGGACCTTGTGTGCACTTCTAGATTCCCCAAAGTGTTGAGTAGGTTGAACTCTAGGTTTTCCATTTGATCCTTTGAATGGCTTTGCTTCTAGTTTTGAAACTAATGACAAGTGTTGCTTATGTTCAATCATGCTAAAAATGACATGGTTTTAATTAAATCTTGCTAGCAGAATGATTATTTGCACTTGGACATGCCTTAGCTTAGTCTATTTTTTTTGCCATAACTTAGCTTGGTGTCATAACTTGTCTTGTTGATCACATGGATAATCCTCAAAGCTCCCTTAGGCTGCATTACTTGCATAAAAACAACAAAAAAAAGGGGGAGAAAAGAAAATGTCACGTTGATGCCTATATTGCCAAAAGGGGGAGAAATCGTAGAAAAGGCATCATTTTGCACTTGATTCTTCTTTCTTATGATCTTTGTTAATCTTGCTATCGTTCATAGATCATAAGCTGCCAATTTGGTCATGTTCTTCATTTCTATTTCTTTGATCAAGTGTGGCTTTGCATTCAAATTGCTTTCTTCTCTTTATTCAATACTTATGCCTTTTTCATGTGTTTGTCAATATACTCATCAAGGGGGAGATTGAAAGACCATGTGGAGGTCTATCCTTGTGTGTGATGAGTAATTGACAAGATTTGGGATTGGATTGATTTGAAATTGAGTTTGATTTGAATTGGATCTTCAAATTGAAGCAATTTGAGTGTAGGTTGCTTTTCCTAGTGCTACCGACCTAGGGGCAGTAGCACCGGACCATTGAGCATAATTATGATTGATTAATGATTTTGTTTGATGCAATGCACTCATGTGAGTGGTTGCATGGATTGACTTTGAGTCAAGTCGTGGACTTGTGCTCGGATCGTTGTTTGTTTATTAGGTGTGCGAGTGTTGCTCGAGGCGACGTGGTCGATGTGGGACGGAACTAGGTTCATGGAGGAACGAGGTTGGGACTAGGTTCAGGAGGAATCGAGGTCTGGTGGTCGAAGATGTCATGCGGGACGTTCGGGCTAGAGAAGGTGCACACGAAGGTGGTTAGTCACGTGAGTCTGCAAAGGGCGTCTGGCGTGCATGTGTGAATTTTGGGTTGTATGCATATATTGGGCCATGTGTTATTGGGCCAAGTGGATATGTATACATGTGTTAGGGTTTCGAGTTGTATAAATAGACTTGGAAACCTAATCAATGAAATTGAAGCTTTTTGGCGGTGGCTCGGCCGTTTTTCATCGTCGTTTTTGGTTCACGGCGGTGGCTTTCTTCATCGGCGCTTTTCCTTGGTGTTTTTGCGGCGGTGAGGTCGGCCGTTTTCTGGCGCTTGTGTTCTAGGGATTGAAGTGCTCGTCAACTAGAAGTTGGTCTCGCGTGACTAAGCGTTGTGGCGTGCGTGCATGCGACAGGCGATTGAAGATTTTCTGGCGTCGCGGTGATTAGAAGTGCGTGGCGCTTTTCTTCGTGCTTCGAAGACCGATGCAAGAAGCAACGACGGCTCGGCAGAGATCGGAATTTCGGTGCTACAGTAACCTCGCGTTGCTACAGTAAATCGTGGGTACTGTTCACAGACGAGGTTTTGCTACGGTAATTCCGTTTTGATTGCTTCATTTTTTTAGTAGATTGAATCATTGTATCTTTTTATTCAACAAGTTTAATTTTGATTTGATCCATCTAAAACCTTCTTAGGGCATTAATTTAGTGTTCCTCAAAGTTTTCTTGGTTAATCTTTTGTAGATTGTGATTAATCACGAAATTAGGGTTTGCTTGATTTTCGTCATATTCTGTCACAGCAATCTTGCAGGATTTATAACTTTTGATCCGTAGATCCGATCGACCTGATTCTTGTTGTGTTAGTTTCATATTTGAATCTAGTTTATTTAGTTAAAATTTCACGTCAATCCGACGGTTGGATCTTCGGTAATTACAGTTTTATTGAACATCTGTTAATCTGTTTGTGTTGAAACCGAGAGCAATATTTCATAATTAATTTAGGGGGTTTTGTGAATCAAGCAAATTTTGATTTTATCTTCCGCTCAATCATTCACCCCCCCCTCTGATTGTCGTCATCCGATCCTACAGAAGCCCATCGAGCAGCACTACAAGTGGGCTGGGGCCACCATTACCTTCTCTCCAGAGGACGCTCTCTAAGGTATGGCCCGAGACCTGAAGACCGCCTTGGTCGTGACCCCGACCATCAGCAATACCGCGGTCGGGCGCGTCATGGTCGACGGCGGCAGCTCTCTTAAGTTGCTGTAGGCAGGAGCACTTGACCGGATGCAGATTCCCCGATCGAAGGTCAAGAACATCGCCATACCCTTCTTCGGGATCGTACTCGGGAGCTCGACCATCCCCCTGGGGCTGGTGGTCTTGCCCGTTACCTTTGGCAACTCGGACAATTTCCGCACCGAGCTGGTCACCTTCGAGGTGGTCGAGGGAGACCTCCCGTACAACGCCATCCTCGGGCGGCCTGCCTTGGTCAAGTTTATGGCGGCCAACCATTATAGCCATCGTTGTATGGTCGCTGGCTAGCAGCATCATCACCGCGGCGCGGCGTCTGCGGGCGGCACATGGATGTGAGACCAAGGCCTTGGCTCTTGCAGCGTCTTGTCTAAGCGCGGTCCGAGGCGGCGGCGAAGAATGCTGCGAGGCGGCGATCCAGCCCGATGGGGCGGCGAAGGCCGTCTTGCTTGAGGAGGCGACCCGACCAAGTGCATCCGCGTCTCGACCGAGTGAGTTCCAAATAGGAACTCGAGCTCGTCACCTTCCTTCGTGCCAACAAGGGTATATTAAGCAGGAGCCAGCGGACATACCCGGCATTCGAGGAGGTGATCGGCGCAAGTTGCGAGTGAGATCCGGCTCTCGACCTATCGCCGAAGCTGCGTCGCTTCTCCCGGAGAAGGTCGCGGTCATCAAGAGAACCTTGACAAGCTCTTGAAGGTCGGTTTCATCCGTGAGATTGACTACTCCGAGTGGCCGCCAACTTTGGTCATCGTGCGAAGAAAGGAGAAAGTGAAGAATGTAAATCGACCATACGGGGTTAAACTCGGCTTGCCCGAAGGACAACTTCCCGCTTCCGCGCATCGACCAGATCATCAACTCCACCACAAATGCCAAGATGCTGAGCTTCTTGGATACTTACTCGGGATACCACGGATCAAGTGGCGGTCGGCGAGAACAAGACATCCTTCATCACGCCGTTTGGCACCTATTGCTATACGACCATGTCGTTTGGTCTGCGCAATGCGGGGGCCACGTTTCAGCGTCTGATGACCAAGACATTCGAACCTCAGATCGGACGAAACCTTGAGGTCTACGTGGATGACATCATCGTCAAGAGCCCCTCCAAGGGCAACCACATTCGCGACCTTGAGGAAACCTTCGCCAACCTGAACAGGCACAAGATCAAGTTCAATCCCGAGAAGTGCGTGTTCGGCGTGGCGTCGGGGAAGGTGCTCGGCTACATGATCGGGGGCTCGGGGGTCGGCCCGAACCTGGAGAAGATCGAGGCGATCGAGAAGATGGCGCCCCCAACCTCGATCAAGCAAGTGCAGAGCCTCACCGACCGCATGGCCGCCCTCAGCAGATTCATCTCGAGGCTCGGCGAGCATGGGCTTCCATTCTTCCAAACTCTGCGCAAGCACGGGGGCTTCGAGTGGACTCCAGAGGCGCAGCGGTTCTTCGACGACTTGAAGGTATACCTGTTGTCCCCACCCCTCCTTACAACGCCACAACCTGGCGAGAGGTTACTGCTCTACCTCGTGGCCGCCACCCACGCCGTCAGTGCTATTCTGGTGGCGGAACGGGGGTCTCAGTAGCACCCAATTAATTACGTCAGCGAGGTCTTGCGGCGAAGGCGCTACCGCAGTCTGAAGCTGTTGTATGCTCTCCTCATGGCCAGCGCAAGCTTCGGCACTATTTCGGCGCTGCATGTAATCATCGAGCAACTTTCGCTCGGGGACATCTGAGAACCCAGAGGGTGGCGGCGAATCGCCAAATGGGCCATGGAGTGGCGGCGTTCGGCGTCAGTGTCGTGCCTCGGACGACCATAAAATCGCAAGTGCTCGCCGACTTCATAGTCGGCGAGCGTCCTGGCCGCTCGAACTTGAGTTGAGGAGGAGAAGCCACAGGTCATGTTCTTGACGGCTCAAGGTCCTTCAAGCGCTCGGGGTTGGGATCCTTATCCTTACCCAGCGGCGACGGTTAAAATCGTGGTTCGTTTGAGTTTCGATGACCAACAATGTGGCGAGTATGAAGCCCTTACGGCGGGCTTACGAGCTTGCAAGGCATTAGGCGTCGCCGGCATTTGGTCGTGAAGGGCGACTCGGCTCGTCATCAACCAGTTCAACAAGGACTACCATTGATTGGGAGACTCGATGGCAAAGTACCTCACCGAGGTGCGCAAGATGGAGAAGTGGTTCCAGAACTTGGAGCTCAAGCACATCCCCAGGAGGGACAACTCTAGTGCGGACTTCCTCTCCAAGCTCGACTCCTCCGATGACAATATCCCCCCCCCGACGTCATCCTGCAGACGCTGGCGGCCCCATCGATCTCCGATCAAGAGGTCATGCTCTCTGTGGTCGAAGGTATCCCCTCCTGGGCCGAGCCCATCCACAATTTCCTTGCAAGGGGCGACCTGCCACCCGACCCTGCCGAGAGGAGCAGGATCAAGCGACGGGCGAGCTTGTACACACTCGTGGACGGCATGCTCTACAGGAGGAATGTTTCCAACGTCCTGACGCGGTGCATCTCTGCGGAGGAGGGTAAGTATCTGTTGAACGACATTCACTCAGGCCTCTGTGGAGCACACTCTTCATACAGGAAGATGGTTGGCAAGGCCTTCCGCATGGGGTATTACTGGCCAACAGCACTTCAGGATGCTCGTGATATCGTCCGCACCTGCCATCCATGCCAATTCCATGCCCGGAAGTCGCATCAGCCAGCCTACGCGCTCCAGACCATCCCGCTCGCTTGGCCCTTCTCGACATGAAATTTGGACATCCTCGGCTTTTTTCCCGGCGGCCGGAGGAAAGAAGTTCTGTTGTTCGTCATTGTTGATACCTTCACCAAGTGGATAGAAGCTGGCTGGTCTCGACCATAGCGCTTTCGGGCGGCGTTCGTTTTTACGCTTGTTCGTGGTCACCAGTGCACGGGTTCCATGCAAAATTATCGCGATAGCGGTACTCGGTTTACCGTGAGTTGTTCGAGAGTTTTGCGAGGAACTTCGGCATCAAAGTATGCTTCGCTTCATTGGCTCACCCCGAGCAATGGGGGGCGGAGCGCGCCAAGCGAACCGTCGTCCAGGTATCAAGAAGCGAGTTGCGAGATGAGCTCGAACAGCTGCGGCAAGACTGGGTGGACGAACTTCCACCGTCCTATGTCTATTCATTACCACGACAAGCCGAGCCACGGGTCCACACCCTTCGGCTCGTGTTCGCACCGGCCGCCCCGCCTCCCGAGGTTCTGTTGGCTCTGCCGAGTCGACTTGGTCGACCAAGTCGACTTGAGCACGAGCGGTCTCGACCTTACCCTCGCAGAAGAAGTAAGATGTCGTGCCTTTGCTATGATCAATGCACTACCCGCAAGCTCTTCGCAGACATGTGTCTCGGTCGATGCGACCTAGGAAGCTCCTTGTTGGGGACCTAGCCCTGAGGCGGATTCAGGGCTCGTCCAACACCAACAAGTTATCCCCCGGTGGGAGGGCCCCTATAGAGTCGTTTCAGCAGATCGCGCGAGGGGCTTACCGGCTAGCGATGCCGATGGCGAGAGAGCTCTCTAGCTCGTGGAACATAGATCGACTTGAAGTTTTATGTGTAACCTCTATACCTTAAATTTCAATAAAAATTGTTCTTTTATTCTCGCTCTTTATATACGCTACCACTCGTGTTGATACGGTCCTCTTTGTCAGAGACTCCTTTTCTTCACGACCTTAAATGCATAGCGCATTTGCTCTTCGTCTAAGTGTCGCAAGCAGCGTTCACCCCCAGTGGACGAGCTAAACGTAAGCCGAACCTCTTCGCAATCTAGCTCTCCCCTGAGCCCGAGCCCAACCCAAGAGCCTCGCCACTTTGACTGTGGAGCGGTGCGCACGGTCGCGGTTGTGATTCGAACGTTAGTCCGGGCATAACCATCTCTTTATCACTGTTGTCACGCCTATGTCCCCTGCGGACTTTTTCTCCATTCTGCAGGTCATGTTCGCTAGCGTGCAAATCTTGCGCCCAAGGCCGACGTTGCTCGACCTCGGACCCAAGAAATTTGGAAAAAGGTATCTGTTGGTATCGACCTCTGACACTTGACTAGGAGCGAAAAGGCCAAACACCAAATGTACTCGCCTAAGCGGAGGAAACGAATGGGGTGAGAGTCCTCTACTTTCCAAAAGTAGCATAGCTCTATTAACACATTTTGTCTTAAGCATTTTTACAGATCGGCCATCTCGCGGGCAAGCCTCTCCTGCTCGAGCTCGTCGACCTTGGCCCTCAAGGTCGACAGCTCGCCCTGGTACTGGAGAGTTTCCTTGGAGTGCTCCACGACTCGGTGTCGTGCGTCCTGGAGTTGGGCCATGGCGCCTGCCGCCGCCTTTTTGGCACGCTCGAGCTTCCCTTCAAGCTCTGATACCTTGTCCTTGAGCTCTGAGGACGCCTTCGCCGAGGAAGCCGCTTGTTCCGCGGAAGCTTTCTCCAGCACCACGACCTTGGCTCGCTCGGCCTCGAGGGCCTCACTGGTGCGCTCGAGCTTCCCTTCAAGCTCCAGGATTTTGGCCTCGAGTTCGGGGGACGCCTCCGTCGAAGAAGGTGCCTGCACCGCAGCGGCTTTCTCCAGGGCCTCAACCTCGGCCCGCTCGGCCTCGAGCGCCTTGGACGAACTCGTGCGCTCTTGCTCCACGGCCTTGAAGCCAAACTCGCGCTCGGAGACCCTGGTCTGCTCGAGCTCGGCCGCATGGGTAACCTCCTGCACTAACATCGTTTGGCGAAGCTCTTCAAGTTCCCCGGCCTTCTGCTCGAGTTCCTCCTGATCAACCTCAATGGTCCTGATGAGTCTGGAGCGCTCAGCCTCTCGCGCCTCCACCACGTTCAGGAGGCCCCTTAGCACGTCGGCGTGCTCTTGGAAGCCTCGCAGACCTTGGGAGACATTATCGATCGCCTTCATGATAGGAGGGGTGGCCCGAGATAAGCGACAAGGAACTCAAGCTTACAAGCTACAAGGTATGTGGAGGGGTTCTTACCCCGCGAACTCGGCTCTCCAGGCTTGCGCGCGTATACTCCTCACGATCGTCGATACGATCATGGGAGATCTCCTCCTATTCGTCGCCCACGGCTCCTGGGGTGAAGTCGGCCGCAACGACCACCGGCACGCTCGAGCCGAGACCTTCAGTCCCCACGTTGGCGGCGGCCTGGGATCCCGTCGCCTCTTCCGGAGGCCCCCTTCGCCCGGCGAGGAGGCGCGGCGCAAGATTGGTCTCGACCTCGGTGGTCGGGGCTCCGCTCGTCTCTGGCATCGGGAGGACGGTGGCCGGGGCCGCCGCACGATCATCTTCCGTGGCCTGAGGTATCACGGCCTCGGCCCCAGGTGCGGCTTCGGTCGAGCAGGCCCGAGGCGCCTCTGCGGTGTGGTCGTCTCCGGTGGCCGGGGGCGTCGCGTCCTCGGCGTCCGAAGCGACGGTGTGCAAGAGCAGCTGGGGGGTCTCTGTGGCTGTGGCCGTCGCACTCTGGGTGCTCTCCCCCACGTCGGCTTCAGGGAGGTCGGCGGCAGCGACGTCCCCCGCCTCGCCAGTGTTAAAATCTACGCTGGTCGCGGGCTGGAGCTCTTCCTCGTCCGGCTCGTCGACGCCTTGGTCGAACTTCATGATGGGACCACGCTTCGGTGACCCGATGGGGTCGCGTCAGCGAGGGTCGCCATGAGGGCCAACATGTAGGAGTCTGTCTCCTCCTCGGACTCGGACTCATACGGACAATGACCATCGTCAAAAGCGGCAAGTTTGAGCTCAGTGCTCAAGGTCTGCGATCAAAAACATACACTAAGCCGGAAAGATGCGGGGAAGACAGTAGTCCAGGAAGCCAGGAATTTACCTGGGTCACCAGCCTCCGCCTCGTTGAGGGTCGGCGAAGGTCTTGTTGCCCCAAGGCTGATGGGGCACTTCGCTTGCATGTCCTCACGACCGGGGGTCTCGGAGCCCGTGCCGGCTCCACGTCATCCGCTGCGGCGGGGCTCCGGTCTTGAGGTCCTGGAGCCGGGAGAGGGCTCGAGGACCTAGCGGCGGCCGCCGCGCTCTGCTGCTGCGAAGAGGAAAACTCATCAACCAGCAAGGCACACGAGCACGGGCTCGGGGGCTCGACCAGCGGGATCCTTACCATGGCGCGGTCACCCCACTCGACATGAGGTTTCTTCGCCTCCTGGCGGTCCGCTTCGGCCGGGGAAGGCCTCTTCTTCCCTTTTTTGCTCTTGCCCCCCCGGGCAGCGGGAGCATCCGCCTGGCCGTATCGAACAGCTCCTGATGGTCCTGCGTACATGAAAGGATCAAGGAGGGCCCCAGGGTCGCTCAGGTCGAGCCATTGGTCGGGATGGCTTACCTCGGCCTTTCGGCGGAGCACGTTCTTCGGCATGGAGTCGTCCATGGAGTAGTTGTGCGCCAGTTTCCCGAACATCTCGTTCATTCTGGAGGCAACCCAAGACTCCTTCGGTGCTGCAAAGGGGAACGACCCTCAGAGAAGATCAAGGGGCAGACTCGAGCAAGACCACGAGACAGGGAGGCATACCAAACATACCCTCGCGGGTCGAGTCGATGCGCCCTTGGATCTCGTAGAACGGGAGCGTCCGCCTCCGCAGGGGGGACACCCGATTCTGCAGGAAGTCGACAGCGATCGCCTGCCCGGTGAGACCGCGCTCGGTGCAGAGATGAATGGCGGCGATGGCCTCTTCATCAGCCTCGGGATCATTCGCCTTTGGGGTCTCCTTCTTCCCGCCGACGGGCTTTCCCTCGTATGACAGCGTGCCGAGTTCCGCTTTCTTCAGGTAGAACCACCGCTCGGACCATGGCCCGAGGGAGTCCCGAGCTTGGATCTTGGGGAAGGACCACTTGAGCCTGTCCGCCATCGAAGTAGAGGCACCCGACCACGGGTCCTTCCCAGGCGGAAGAGGTGAAATCTGCGAAAAGAAGAGCGAGGGTTGGGAGGATTCCTAGGAACCCCTCGCAGTGGGAGAAGATGGCGAGAGTAAGAATGGAGTTCGCACGGGTTTATGAGCTCGATCAGAATGGCTGGTGAGGACCACGGAGAGGAACTTCGCTCTCCGGGTCCATGTCAAGAGGACGTAGTGCTCGGTGCAAACGATCTCGTCGTCCCTGGGGCGTGGCTCGGTCTCGTTGCCCGGCAGCCGCCATGTGAATGGATCAAGCAGTCCCAGGGTCTCAAGTTCCTTCATCCTTGCAGGCGACAACGTGCTCCTCCCTAGCTTGGCCATGGCGGTCGCGGCGATTCCGGTCGAAGGCGGGGGAGGAGGTTTTTTGCTTGGGCATGGAGGCTTGGAAGACAAAGGGCGCTGGTCGGGAAGTTTCCTCAACAGTCGCTGCGGTTTTGAGTTTATAGGCCGCACCATCGCCAAATCCAGTCCGCGGCGCTTCGAAGGACGCGTCGGCCATGATTTGACAGGTGCAATTAAGGCCTGGGTTGCGGTTTCGAGACATAGCAGGTGTCCACCAAGTGTTTGCATCCGTACCGGGGTTCCGGAGATCAAGAGGCGCCAGGTGTTGTTTCATCACGACCTGGCGTTACGTTTTCCGCCCGACCTCGACCTCAAGCTCGAAGGTTCTGGAGATCAATCCCGATTGCAGAGGCTCATGGTCAGGCCGTGTTCCTGCCACGACCTTAAGCCTCAGGGGCTAGCTGACGAGGGTGGCGTCCCTTGGTGGCGCGCGACGATCAGCGGACCCCCAAGCTCGGGAGGCCTCGACCACGACACAGGCGTATCTTTGAGCCTTCGACCTAAGCGCTGGCTGACCCGAAAGACGGCCCGCACGACCTCGAGCTTAGGTCGGCTCGTTCGCCGTAGTCCACCATTGGATTACGGATCGTGCATTTGACCGGCGGTTGCCAAAACGCGGGTCATGGGGATGAAGCAGGTGCGTGCATCAAGTCCGGAGCAGTTACTGCTAGCCCTCAACGTGCATGAAGGCCACTTCCCGGGAATCTCTCCCATCCGTTGCGTGCAGAGGAGGTATAAGACCAAGGATGCGGGAGCTCTCGGGGGACACGAAGACAACACACAACATGCAATAGCTCGAGCTTAGACGTAGCCATTGTTGAACTTGAGCTGTATACACACCCCTATACTCAGAAATAGCTAAGAATACTGCCACAAGGCGACTGGAGTAGAGCTATTACCTCCACAGGGGCTCGAACCAGTATAAATCTCGGCCTCACGCTCGTTGTCGTCTTGCCCCGACCAACGTCGCATCTCCTCCGTTCCTCCGTTTGAGCAAAGCGCAGCTCGGGTTCCGTATCTCACTAACCCCCCATCTCACTTCTTGCGGTTGGCGATCCCGATCGTCGACACCTCCCCTATCAAAAGTAATTTTTTGAGAATTTTTTAAAATCTGTATATATGGTTTTCATAAATAAGAATTAAGTTCTGTTTGTCAGACCTGCAGTAAAAAGTTTGAAAAATTCTCAAAATATTATCATAGTAGGAGAGATGAGCTTATACAACCTTATAAAATTTGAAGACCAAACTTAATCGAATTTGAGAGATATGAAAATAACAATGTACCAAACAACAGCATATGCTACATTTTATTATCAGAAAAATAATATTTTACTGTGAAAAGTTGATATTTTACAACCTTGTAAAATTTAAAGAACAAACTTAATCAGATTGAAGAGATATAAAAATAACAATATGCTAAACAGTAATATATACTACATTTTACTATCAAGAAAACTATATTTTACTAATTATTACTCAAAGTGTTACTATATACTATACACAACAGTCTTATAGTGTAAAATCTATTAAAATCATATTTATAAGTTTTTAAAAATCTTTAAAAAATTACCATACGTAGGGCAGATGAGCTTCTATAGCTCTGCAAAATTTGAAGACTAAACTCAATTGCATTTGAAAGATATGAAATTGACAAAGCACTAAACTGTGAAAAATCACTAGTCTGCTGAATTTGTCTTTTTCATATCTTCCAGCTGATATTGATTTTCATCTTCAAATTTTATAGGATTATATAATCTCACCACCCCTATCTATAGTAATTTTTTAGAATTTTTTAAAACCTATACATATGATTTTTACAGATAAGAATTTAGTTCTAGTTGTCGGACCTGTGGTAAAAGTCTAAAAAATTCTTGAAAAAATTACCACATGTAGAAGATTGAACTTCTATAACCTTATAAAATTTGAAGACCAAACTTGATCGGATTTAAGAGATATAAAAATAATAAAGTGCCAAACAGCAGCATATATTATGTTTTACTGTCAGAAAAATAACATTTTACTGCGAAAAATTTAAAAAAATTACCACACGTAGGGGAGATGATATTCTACAACATTGTAAAAATGTGTATATATAATTTTCATGAATAAGAATTTAGTTTTGCTTGTCGGACTTACAGTCAAATATTTGAAAAATTCTCAAAACATTACCACACGTAGGAGAGGTGAGCTTCTACAACTCTGTAAAATTTAAAGACCAAACTCATTTGGATTTGAGAAATATAAAAATAACAATGTGCCAAACAGCAGCATGTACTATCTTTTACTGTAAAAAAAATAACATTTTATTGTGAAAATTCTCAAAAAAATTACCACACATTGGGGAGGTGAGATTCTACAACTTTGTAAACTTTGATGATTAAACTCAATCGGATTTGAGAGATATGAAAATAACAAAGTGCCAAACAGCAGCACATATTATCTTTTACAATCAAGAAAACAATATTTTACTACCTATTACTTAATGTGTTACTATATCCTGTGTAAAGCTGTTGTGTAACACTTTGTTTCAATATGGTAGCATCAGGTGTAATTGCTCGTCACATATCATTTGTTTGAATAGTAAAAGGCAACATATCTAGTGTTATCTAAAGTTCATGAATAACATATGTACATATTTTAAAAACATTCTCAAAAAAATTACCATATGTAGAGGAGGTGAGATTCTACAATCCTAAAAAAATTGAAAACCAAAATCAATCTAATTTGAAAGTTATGGCTAAAAAAAAAGAAAGATTCATGTACAAATAAGAAGTAGCATTTATTAGTTATTTACTAGTTGGGTTTAGTACACTGTACAATCACGCTAATTTATTACTTACTAATTAATGCCACAAAGTGGACTTGATTAGTATGGAAAACTGGCTGGCGCTTAGAATAAACTATTCTACACACAGATGTTGAATAGCACATCTACATACATACATACATAGAAAGCCGAAATGGGGTACCATGGTGCCTGGACACCATAATTTCAAATTCGCGAATTCAAGCCTTATTCGAGTATTTTTTCAAAAATTTTAGCTTTAGGGCATATACCCATCTATAACAATTAGTTGAAACACATATCTTTGAAAAAAAATATACTCAAATTCAAAGATGTTGAACGAGTTTGGATAACATATTTTGATGATTTATATATAAAATCAGCACATACCTACAACCAAACTATCATAAAAAGGGGAAACTCTAGTTTGAATTTCAATTCAAGCTTTTTTAAACTAGTTAGTAAACTGGTTAAACTCAGCATCCTAAAAATTTCAAAAAAAATCAATTAAAAATACATAGAGAAAATATCCTTTTTATATCATGGTGCCGTAGGTATATATGTATACTGTCAATCTAACATGCCTAGCAGTCTCTGGCACCAGAGTTCACATTGCTTAAAAATGACGCAACTGCTTAATGTTAAGCTAAACATAACTGGTTAAAGTGGATGCGTGCTGATTTTATATAAATCAGTAAAGTATGTGCTCCAAACTCATTAAAAATCTTTAAATTCGAGTATATATTTTTAAAGGTACATGTTTCAACTGAATTTTTATAGATGGGTATATGCCCTAAAGCTAAATTTTTTGAAAAATATACTCAAATATGGCTTCAATTCACGTATTTGAAATCATAGTACCCAGGTACCGTAGTGCCTCATTTCGGCTTCCCCTCACTCTCTCTCTCTCTATATATACACGCACACATTGTCAATCTAACATGCCTGGCAATTGCAATCTCTGCAACCAGAGTTCACATTGCCTAAAAAATGACGCAACTGCTTAATGTTAACCTAAACATAACTAAGTTGATGACCTTGTGCCACGCAGGCAGACTCGAAGTAAAAGAAGCACAAGCATTAGGAATTATCTTTATAGATAATAGTTGGTGACTCTAACGCACCAATACCACATGAATTTTGAATGTGGTTAATCGTTCTGTGAAACCATACACATTCTTGTGATGCTTCGTACAATGCTATTATTTCAGAATGATTTTTGGAAGTCGCAACAAGAGTTTGCTTTGATGATTTCCATGAAATTGCTGTACCCCCATATAGATAAACAAATCTAGTTTGTGATCTAGCATTATAGGGATCTGATAGGTAACTAGCATCGGTATATCCTATCATATTCATATCTTGATTTTTCTGATAGAACAAACCAAGATCTTTTGTACCTTGTAAATATCTAAAGATATTTTTCGCACCAGCCATATGCCTTTTTGTTGGAGCTGCACTATGTCTTGCTAATAGATTGACTGCGAAAGCAATATCAGGCCTGGTACAATTTGCAAGATACATTAGTGCTCCAATGGCACTGAGATATGGTACTTTTGGCCCCAATATCTCCTCATTCTCATCTTTTGGTCTAAATGGATCCTTATTTATATCTAAAGATCTCACGTCCATAGGAGTTTTTGATGGATATGATTTATCCATATTAAATTTCTCCAGAACCTTCTGAATATATGTAGACTGGTGCACAAGTATTCCAGAGGAAAGATGCTCAAATTGTAAACCCAAGCAAAATTTGGTTTTACTTAAATCTTTCATCTCAAATTCCGTCTTAAGGTGATTACTTGCCTCAGCTATATCTTGTGTATTACCAATAATGTTGAGATCATCAACATATACCGAAATGATACAAAATCCAGTCGTGGATTTCTTTATGAATAGACATGGGCAATCATCACTATTGGAGTAACCTTTCTGAAGTAGGAACTCACTCAGCCGGTTGTACCACATTCTACCCGATTGCTTTAAGCCATAGAGTGACTTTTTCAGTTTGACACAATACATGTTGCGATTTGCTTTTGGATTCGGAATATTAAGGCCCTCAGGCACTTTCATATAAATATCCGAATCGAGTGACCCATATAGATATGCGGTCACTACGTCCATCAACTGCAATGATAAATCCATTTGTACTGCCAGTGATATTAAATATCGGAACGTAATTCCACTCATAACAGGAGAATATGTCACATCATAATCGATGCCAGGTTTCTGCGTGAACCCTTGGGCTACTAGCCTCGCTTTGTATCTCACCACCTCATTATTTTCATTCCTTTTGCAAATGAAAACCCATTTTGCTCCCACAGGAAAGACCATGGGTGGAGTAGGTATTACAGCTGAAAATACCTCCCTCTTATAAAACCTCCCTCTTATAAAGCGAGCAGTTCTGCCTCTATTGCTTCCTTCCACTTGATCCACTGTGAGACTCCAGATTTACCATCTAGAACCTCCTGTGCATAGTACCGATGCACGATCGGTTGCTAGTACACACAGTGAAGCAGTGATAATCATAACCAGAGCATTGTATTAAACGATAATAAAGTGAAGTACTGATCATATGATCACTTATTACAACCGCAGGTCAGAAGGCCTGCAGCACCACACAGCGGAAGACAACAAATAAAAAGCCCGACTCATTCGCCACAGGCAAACGACCGGAAACGCACACCTACTCCTCAGGCTCGCCCTCCTCGAAGCCACAAGTGAAGAACTCACCCTCCTCAGCGGCATCCTCAAACAGCTCTGAAGAGGTTGAATTGTAGCACATGAGTATAATCGTACTCCGCAAGTCTGGGAAAATTATGCAACATGCAGGGCTTTCCAAAGAGAGGCTTAACATGGTTCATTTTGCACAAAGCAAATTTTTATTAAACAATACATGTATAATTTTTGTAAAGCAGTTTTATCAATTATTTGTAACATTTGAATTTATTAATATTTGTAGCGATGGTTCTAACCACCATAACCTAGTATACAGGCTCTATCCGCACAATTTAAAAGATTGTGATAAACTATTCAATGACTCCATCCGCCATGATTTTAAAACAGGTTCCAACGAACACTGAATTCTATCCAAGAATTCTAACCACTCCCGAATTCCTAAATCCACGGTTTTTAAATTAAAACCAAGTCTACCAGTATGAAAGCATTCTTTGCCCGCTCTTGACCGTGAGTACGGCTATTCGAATAGTTTATTTACTCTGCAGAGTTTGTACACTCTACCCACATGACATGATCGACCCTTGGTGCCATGCAATTAACACACTTCCTTTGGTGTGTCGGCAGAGAGATCATGACAAGGCTTTTACAATATAACAATTTAACCTGACTCGACCCACTAAGGTTTCACCGTTGAAGGGTTCCATCCACCCAGTCAGAAGCCCCCTCTTGCGCCGTGTGGGAATAAACCATTTTGCCTCCATCCGGCAAGTCTAAGTTAAATTACTACAAATTAATCGGCAAGGTCATACCCATTTCGGATATGTGGTTGTACTGTTTTGCTTAGAATGGACAATCATAAGCGTCGGTCCTTAATCGACTCGAGCGGCACTTGCGCAAAGCAAAAGTCAGTGCTCCATCCGCACTCACCCATCGGACCGATCCGCTCAAGTCAAAACCATTTTCACTTTCATTTTATTTTGCAAATAAAGCAGCAAATACATTGCTACCATTTTATAAAAACGCTTTCATAACAATCTTTAACTCATTTTCCCAATAGGCATTTTAATCAATTTGCACCTAAGCATTGAACTACCGTTCTAAATCAAGGATAATCATGATATAAATGATAACGAGAAATAATCTAAGGTTACAAAGGCATGAACAACAATCAGCAAGGAGTAATCAACAAATTGGATTAACTAAACAACCTATCCATTTAAAAATCAATTTTTACTCAAATTAGCCATGCATTTGATAAAAACATGAAAAGACTTTTAAAAACATAGGATCAAAGTGCATCAAAAATACTTGCCTCCTCTGGTCACAAAGTCGTCATCGCACTGAAGCTCTGCGGAATTGACGGCGGCGACGGCGGAATCTTCGGCTACGCGCAAAATGAGACAATAAATAAAATAACAGAAAATAAAAAAATCTAAAAATTATAATAAAAATACTGACAGATAGAGGATGATTTTAGATGAATTTAGAAATTTGAATCACTTGATTCGGAGTTCGGATGATAGAGATAAAAATGTTTGAAAATGCACGGATTGGAAAATTGGAAAAGAAGGAATATTCCTGGAATCTTTCTTTTAGCTGAATTTTCTGAACTCCTTTGTTTCTATGACTTGTGGGGTCCGCTTGTCATCCTCACCCAGCTTCTTCTACCTCAATCCTCCTCCATGGAAACAGAGGAACATCAGGCACCTAATGGTGCCGGCGTTTGGAGCTAAGGCGGGCGACGTCGGACAGCAAAGCGGGACGGCAGCACGATGGG
Organism: Guadua angustifolia; assembly: GCA_036346375.1. NCBI lineage: Eukaryota > Viridiplantae > Streptophyta > Magnoliopsida > Poales > Poaceae > Guadua > Guadua angustifolia. The sequence continues at coordinate 22,321,474 of CM070508.1, forward strand.
GAAGCAGTGGCGCACGGCGGCAAGGAGCGGCACGGCGGAGGGGCAAGGAGCGGCACGACGACGGGGCTTGGTTGGCTCGCGGGCGGCCGGGAGGCAAAGGCGGCCTGCGGAGGGTGCACCAGGCGGCGTTCAGGAAGCTGGTGGAGGCTCGGCGGTCAAGACAGACAGACATCTGTGGCCAGCAGCGGCGAAGGCGGCGGCGGCGGCGAGGATGGGTGCGGTGGGGATGGCGGAGGAGGGCCTTGGAGATGGCAGGGAGGCCCTGTGGCGGCACAAGTTTTGGCCAAGACACGCAGAGCACAGTGACCAAGATTTTGGGGAAAACTCTAATTCGCAAAATTTTGCAAAAATAGTGAACACAATAGATAGAACATGATAGTATGAGTATAAGGATGCAAGGAATTGGATTGGGAATTACCGAATTGCAAGGAATTGGCGATGAACGGCAAAACGGTCGACGACGAACGAACGTCAAATGGGAGACCAAATCTGCAACGAAAATAGAATTTGATTGAGGGCTTTTGATCTACAAACTAAGAGACATGATATGACATGGTTGGTGCATGGCTTGACTCGCCGGAGTGAAAGATAGCCCGACGACGTTGACGACGGACGTCGGCCAGAGTTCCAACTCGACTTTGGAGGTTCAAATGATGATGAAACGAAGAAGTAAAGGAAGCACCGCGACGGGGAAGTCGAGACGAACAAATAGAGTACTCGAGCACGCGAGGAGACGAAGAAACGGCCGAGTTATAGGAAGTGCAATGATTTGCGGATAGATCATTATTGTGACCGTTTCGGGAGAGGAAAGAGTAATCAATCTGTTGGATATGATTCCGCAGACCTTTGCCATTCTAATGCTTCAGTTACCTATTTGATTGGTGAATTAATTTGGCTTGAGTGGCTTTGAGAATTTGGAAGGAGAGAGAAGGTCATGGATGACCTTTGAGCTAGCTTGTCTGCAGGTTTTCCTGAGCACGCGCATGGCAAAAAGATGGAGAGGAGAGAGAAAAAGAGGGCTTTAGACTTTGGGCCCAATAGAAAATGGATTTCGACCCAAAAAGAAAATGTGCTAAAATTAGAAATGGATTCAGAATTGAATTTCGGATTGTATGAATGCGATGGCGGATTTGAATTTGATTTGGAATTTGAATTTAAATTTAAATTTGATTTGGAGCGAATTTAGAATTTACAGATGAATTTGGAATAAACTCCGATTTCGAGCGGAAAGGATGCCAGGATAGATAATCAAACCAAATAAACTCTAAATCTTTAAATTAATTAATTTAAATTAAATTTTAACAAAAAGCTGAAAACGGGGATGTTACAAACCTACCCCCCTTAGAGAGAATCTCGACCCCGAGATTCGGACGGAGAAGGAAAATGATCGGGAAACTCTGCTCTCAGATCCTCTTCTCGCTCCCAGGTGGCTTCCTTCTCTGAGTGATTGCTCCACTGAACTTTGCAGAATTTGATCACACGGCTTTGGGTACGACGCTCTGCTTCATCCAGAATTCTGACAAGAAACTCCGGATATGAAAGATCTTCCTTTAAATCCAATTTCTCAAAAGACATCTGTTCTTCTGGAATTCTGAGGCATTTCTTTAACTGAGACACGTGAAAGACGTCATGCACATCAGACAACTGCGGAGGAAGTTTCAACTTATAAGCAACCTCTCTTCTTCTTGCAACTATTGGAAACAGGCCAATGTAGCGAGGCGCGAGCTTCCCACTGATTCTGAATCGGCGCATTCCTTTGAGAGGTGACACCTTTAGGTACACATGATCACCGGATGCAAAACTCAAATCCCTTCGACGATTATCTGCATAACTTTTCTACCTTGACTGAGCTGTTTTAACATTTTCCCGGATTGTTCTGACTTGCTCTTCTGCTTCTTTTAGAATATCAGGTCCAATCATTTGTCCATCTCCTGATTCTTTCCAATACAGAGGTGTCCGACATTTCCTTCCGTAGAGAGCTTCAAACGGTGACATCTTCAGACTTGATTGATAGCTGTTATTGTATGAGAATTCTGCATATGACAAATTCTGATCCCAAGATGAACTGTATGTCAAAGCACAAGCTCTCAGCATATCCTCGAGAATTTGATTCACTCTCTCTGTCTATCTATCCGTTTGAGGATGATATGCAGTACTGAAATTCAGATTTGTGCCTAATATCTCATGCAACTTCTGCCAAAATCTTGAGGTGAACTGGGATCCTCGATCTGACATGATTTTCTTCGGCACTCCGTGCAAACACACAATCTTAGCCATATAAATTTCTGCCAACTTATCACCGGAATATGTCGTCTTTACAGGAATGAAATGGGCCACTTTTATCAACCGATCAACAATAACCCAGATAGAATCATAACCGGATTTAGTTCTAGGAAGTCCGGTAATGAAATCCATTCCAATCTCCTCCCATTTCCAAATAGGAACCTGCAACGGCTGTAACAATCCAGCTGGTCTCTGATGTTCTGCTTTTACAAGCTGGCAAATATCACAAAGAGTCACAAATTTGGCTACTTCTCTTTTCATATTTGGCCACCAATATCTCTCTTTCAAATCCAAGTACATTTTTGTACTTCCCGGATGAATTGAGTACACCGAATCATGAGCTTCTTTTAAAACCAAATCATTTATTTCTTGCTGATTCGATACTACACTTCTTTTTCCAAACCATATGGTCCTATTCTCGTCCTCAGAAAATTCAGAAGATTTTCCTTTCTTCAGATCATTTTTTATTTCCACAATACCATTGTCATCCTTTTGAGCCTTTCTGATCTGATCTTCCAAAGTTGAGTGTATCTCTAAATTATACACACAACCTTCTTTTACTAATTCCAAATTGAGACGTTGGAATTCTTTATGAAGTTCTGGCTGATATTTCTGAACCATCAGATTATTGCAATGACCTTTTCTGCTTAAAGCATCTGCAACCACATTTGCTTTACCCGGATGATAATGGATTCTAATATCATAATCTTTGATTAATTATAACCATCTTCTCTGCCTTATGTTGAGATCCGACTGAGTGAAAATATATTTCAAACTCTTATGATCCGTGAAAATCTCACATCGATTCCCGATAAGATAATGCCTTCAAATCTTGAGAGCATGCACAACCACAGCTAACTCCAAATCATGAGTTGGATAATTTTCTTCATGAGGCCGCAACTGTCTAGAGGCATAGGCTATCACTTTTCTTTCCTGCATCAGAACACAACCAAGGCCTTGCTTCGAAGCATCACAGAAAACCTCAAAATCCTTACGAACATCAGGCAGAACAAGCACTGGTGCAGAAGTCAATCTCTTTTTCAATTCGTGAAAACTTCGCTCACACGAAGCAGTCCATTCAAATTTCTTTTCTTTCTTCAAAAGCTGAGTGAGGGGTCTAGCAATCTTAGAAAAACCTTCAATAAACCGCTGATAATACCCTGCTAAATCAAGAAAACTTCTGATATCCGGGACTGACTTTGGTTGATTCCATTCTAACACATCTTTCACCTTGGCAAGATCAACTGCTACTCCGCTGGCAGATATGACATGACCCAAGAAAGCTACTTCCTTCAACCAAAAATCACATTTACTGAACTTAGCATAAAGCTAATGCTCTTTGAGTTTTTCCAAAACTATCCTCAGATGATCCTCATGTTCTTTCTTATTCTTGGAATAAATAAGAATGTCATTAATAAAAACAACAACAAACTTATCTAAAAGTTCCATAAACACTTTATTCATCAAATTCATGAAATATGACAGTGCATTTGTTAATCCAAAAGACATCACTGTAAACTCGTACAGTCCATACCTGGTGGTGAAAGCTGTTTTTGGGACATCTTCCTTTCTGATTTTAAGCTGGTGATATCCTGACCTCAGATCAATTTTCGAGAAAACTTGGGCTCCTTTTAATTGATCAAACATATCATCAATCCTTAGCAAAGGGTACTTATTTTTAATGGTGACTTCATTCAGGGATCGATAATCGATACACATCCTTAAACTTCCATCCTTCTTTTTCACAAAGATCACTGGTGAACCCCACGGTGACGAACTCGGTCTGACAAATCCTTTCTCTTGCAGTTCTTCAATCTGTTTCTTCATCTCTGCTAACTCATTAGCAGGCAACCGGTAAGATCTTTTTGAAATCGAAGCTGTACCAGGTACAAGCTCAATAATGAACTCTATATCTCTGTCCGGTGGCATTCCAGGCAAATCTTTCAGAAAAACATCTGGGTACTCATTCACTATAGGCACATTTTTCAAAGATGTACCTTTCATACTGTTCAAAGTACTACCCTTCTTTGAGGAAAGATTAGACAAGAATTCTACCCGAATTCCGTCTGGACTGGTAAGGGTAATAGACCGATTAGCACAATCTATCTGACTTTTATGTTGGGATAACCAATCCATCCCAAGAATTACCTCTATACCCTTGGTATCCAACAATATTAGGTTCGCTAGGAATTTTATCCCATTTATCAAAATATCTATTTTTTGGGCAAACCGAAGTAGTCCTCAATTCCTTTCCAGAGGATTGGACTAATAAAGGATTTTTAAGCTGAATAGACTTCCAATTATTCTTTTTAACCAAAAAATCAAATATGAATGAATGTGTGGCACCAGAATCAAACAAAACTGAAGCAAGAACTGAATTGACGAAGAACTTACCATACACCACATCAGGTGCATCCTGAACTTCCTCTACTGTGACGTGATTCACACGTCCTCTTCCAATTGTGCGAGGGGTACGCGGAGTCTGAGGTGCTCCTCTACCTTGAGCTGATGCAGGGGCACGGGCTGGAGTAGATCCCAAGTTGAAGCGAACTGGGGTCATCTGCTGACGCTTATGAGGACAATTGTTGGCATAATGTCCCAACTCTCTGCAATTGAAACACTAGATACCTGCTGTGGCTGTGTTGTTCTTAGGAACTTGGCCTCCTGGATTGCTAGCAGGGACTTGAGTGAACTAACGCCGAGTGGGCGGGAACCACAGGGTACCAGAAGCTGTTGATGCTGCTAGGCGAAATTTGAAAGAAACATGGCCTAGAACTGCTGGCGCCACGATGAGCCTGAAAAGCCATCTTCCTCTTCCTGGATTCATAGAGCTAACTTTGAGCATCCTCCTGTACTAAGACTTTGTTCACCATGTGCTGAAAGGTGGGAAAGTCATTGGAGACTAGCTGCACTTTGAGATTCGGGTCAAGACCCTCCATGAAGCGCCAGATTTTCGCTTCATCCGTAGACACATCTTCTATAGCATATCTTGAAAGCTGAGTAAATCTACTCAAGTACTCAGAAACTGACATATTGCCCTGTTGCAACTTATGAAATTCTCTCCTTTTCATTTCCATGATACCCTTAGGGATATGAGTAGCATGGAAGGCTTCTACAAATTCACCCCAAGAAATGGATTGAGCATCTGCAAGGGCTGCTTGGTAATTTTCCCACCAACTGGCTGCAGTGCCCTTAAGCTGATGGGAAGCAAAACGAACACTTTCCAGTTCATCACACTGAGCCAGGAAAAGCTTCTTCTCAACTTCTTTAAGCCAATCATCAGCCTCAAGGGGGTCAACTGATCCGGTGAATGTGGGAGGTCTAGTCCTCATGAACTCTCCGAACTTGGACTGCGGGGGTTGAGCTGCTGCCTGAACGGGGGCTGCTTGGGGCGGGTTCAGTGCATTCTGTGCCAAGGCCTGCAAGATCTGAAGCTGCATCGCCATCATTTGCTCCAAATTGGGCGGTTGAATGGGAGGCGGTGGTAGCACGGGTTCCTGCTGCGCTGGAGGTGGCGGTACTTGGTTACCTTCCTGAAATTGTTGCTCTACAGGAACTACTTCTTGATATTGCACTCTTCCACGGCCACGGCCACGACCACGACCTCGACCACGACCACCTCTTCTGCCACGACCTCTGCCGGGATTCTCCATCTGGAAGGCGAACGGGATCAGCACGAGAAAGACGGAAGAGCAAAGATAAGCCACAAGAAAACTAAGTAACATCCACCAAGAAGCCAAACAACACAGAAAAGAAACACCAATGAAACTGATATTAAAACAAAATAGTTTTAGATAAGATGGCTGTACTACAAACACGGTACAGACCATCACAGACAAATTATTATCGTTCTAGCGAGACTGAAGAATGGTACTACGGCCCAAAGCCAAGCAAAACTACTCCAAGACTCTAAACTCTGGATGAGATATCCTCCACGCTGAAGGAACTGCTGCTGCCGCTGGACTCCTCAGAAGAAGAAATGGAGTCCTCCAAGTTGAAAGAACTGCTGCTGCTACTGCTGGACTCCTCAGAAGAAGAGATGGAGTCCTCCACGTGCACCTCCACAACACGCGTAGACTTGCGCGGAGAAAAGCTGTACTGGAGACGGTGACGCTTGCCTAGCACAATGTCAGAAGAAGGCTCCTGAACTGACTGGTCCTCTTGAGCTGGAGCTGGGACAAGCGATGCTGGCTGAGGGACCTCAGGGGCTAGAGCTGGAGCAGGTACAGCAGACGCTGGCAGAGGAATCCCCTTAAGCTTGTATACCTCCATCTGAAGAGCAGCCAAGTCCTCGCGGGTACGATGAAGCTCCCCTGTGATGCGCACATAAGCATTATCCTGGGCCTGAATGAAAGAACTAATGTGCCGAATGGTAGGGTCATGATCACCTGCCAAAACTCTGAAAAGACTGAACGACTCTCCCTTGTCTGCATAGGGAAAGTGCAGAAAAGGCGAAAGGTCCAGCTGATCAATGAAAATGTGGCCCAGGCGAACAATGGCATGCCGGGCAACATCCTGAAGTGCATCACGAACTTTCAGACGCTCCGCAGTGAAGTGGAAAGGACGGTCATCCTCCTGCTGACCTCTGATGAAGATGACCAACTTCACCCTCCATATGCTCAGACCACCACGGGCGATAGATCGGCAGCTATACTCTAGGCGTCGAACAAAACCCATATGCTGGAGCAAGAGTGGCAACACATCACAGAAGGCACCCTCCTGCTGAGCGAATGTGGTGTAAAAGGTCATCTACAAAATTTGAAAAAGATAAGATTAGTAAACAGTTTTAAAATATTTGACAACAAAAGAGAGGACAAGGACAAAGAAACTTTTAAAATTTTGTTAAGTAATTTTTATAAAATATCCATCCTTAGGGCTTTGCCATTCAAACTAGGTCGCGTCCTACAGTCGTCATGGCTCTAATACCACCTCTGTGAGACCCAGATTTACCATCTGGAACCTCCTATGCATAACCGTACCAGTCCCTGATCAGTTGCTAGTACACACAGTGAAGCAGTGATAATCATAACCAGAGCATTGTATTAAACGATAATAAACTGAAGTACTGATCATATGATCACTTATTACAACCGTAGGTCAGAAAGCCTGCAGCACCACACAGCGGAGGACAACAAATAAAAAGCCTGACTCATTCGCCATAGGTAAACGACCGGAAATGCACACCTACTCCTCAGGCTCACCCTCCTCGAAGCCACAAGCGAAGAACTCACACTCCTCAGCGGCATCCTCAAATAGCTCTTAAAAGGTTGAATTGTAGCATATGAGTATAATCGTACTCCGCAAGTCTAGGAAAATTATGCAACATGCAGGGCTTTCCAAAGAGAGGCTTAACATGGTTCATTTTACACAAAGCAAATTTTTATTAAACAATACATGTATAATTTTTGTAAAGCAGTTTTATCAATTATTTGTAACATTTGAATTTATTAATATTTGTAGCGATGGTTCTAACCACCATCACCTAGTATACAGGCTCTATCCGCACAATTTAAAAGATCATGATAAACCATTCAATGACTCCATCCGCCATGATTTTAAAACAGGTTCCAACCAACACTGAATTCTATCCAAGAATTCTAACCACTCCCGAATTCCCAAATCCACGGTTTTTAAATTAAAATCAAGTCTACCAGTATGAAGGCATTCTTTGCCCGCTCTTGACCGTGAGTACGGCTATTCAAATAGTTTATTTACTCTGCAGAGTTTGTACACTTTACCCACATGATATGATCGACCCTTGGTGCTATGCAATTAACACACTTCCTTTGGTGTGTCGGCAGAGAGATCATGACAAGGCTTTTACAATGTAACAATTTAACCCGACTCAACCCGCTAAGGTTTCACTGCTGAAGGGTTCCATCCACCCAGTCAGAAGCCCCCTCTTGCGCCGTGTGGGAATAAACCATTTTGCCTCCATCCGTCACCCACATCCAACCATCCGGCGAGTCTAAGTTAAATTACTATAAATTAATCGGCCAGGTCGTACCCATTTCGAACATGTGGTTGTATTGTTTTGCTTAGAATAGACAATCATAAGCGTCGGTCCTTAATCGACTCAAGCGGCACTTCCGCAAAGCAAAAGTCAGTGCTCCATCCGCACCTGCCCATCGGACCGATCCACTCAAGTCGAAACCATTGTCACTTTCATTTTATTTTGCAAATAAAGCATCAAATACATTGCTACCATTTTATAAAAACGCTTTCATAACAATCTTTAACTCATTTTCCCAATAGGCATTTTAATCAATTTGCACCTAAGCATTGAACTACCGTTCTAAATCAAGGATAATCATGATATAAATGATAACGAGAAATAATCTAAGGTTACAAAGGCATGAACAACAATCAGCAAGGAGTTATCAACAAATTGGATTAACTAAACAACCTATCCATTTAAATATCAATTTTTACTCAAATTAGCCATGCATTTAATAAAAACATGAAAATACTTATAAAAACATAGGATCAAAGTGCATCAAGGAGACTTGTCTCCTCTGGTCGCAAAGTCGTTGTCGCACTGAAGCTCTGCGGAATTGACGGCGGTGATGGCGGAATCTTCGGCGACGTACAAAACGAGACAATAAATAAAATAACAGAAAAGAAAAAAAACTAAAAATTATAATAAAAATACTGGCAGATAGAGGATGATTTTAGATGAATTTAGAAATTTGAATCACTTGATTTGGAGTTCGGATGACAGAGATAAAAATGTTTGAAAGTGCACGGATTGGAAAATTGGAAAAGAAGGAATATTCCTGGAATCTTTCTTTTAGGTGAATTTTCTGAACTCCTTTGTTTCTATGACTTGTGGAGTCCGCTTGTCCTCCTCACCCAGCTTCTTCTACCTCAATCCTCCTCCATGGAAACAGAGGAACATCTGGCACCTAATGGCGCCGGCGTTTGGAGCCAAGGCGGGCGACGTCGGATAGCAAAGCGGGACGGCAACAAGAAAGCGGTGGCGGAAGACGGCGGCAAGGAGCCTGACGGCAGCGCTGGTGCTGGCGTGGCGCTTCAAGCTGCGATGGCGGGGAAACTGGTTGGCCTTGGCGGCCGAGGAAAAAGCGGCGATGGAGGGTGTACCAAGGGCGGCAGGGTTCGGGAAGTGGTGGAGGCTCGGTGGCGGCGGAAGTTGCCGAGGCTCTGAGACCTGGCGCCCATGGCGGCACCAGACGAACATCTGTGGTGGCGAACGGCGACAGGCGGCCGTGGCGAGGATGGGATGGGTGGGGATGGGCGGAGGAGGCGCTACCGAGATGGCAGGGAGGCCCTACGGCGGTGGCGCAAGTTTTGGCCGACGGCCATGGAGTTGGCCGGCACACGCGCAGGCACAGGCTGACCAAGATTTTGGGGAAAACTCTAATTCACGAAATTTTGCAAAAATAGTGAACACAATAGATAGAACATGATAGTATGAGTATAAGGATGCAAGGAATTAGATTGGGAATTACCGAATTGCAAGGAAATGGCGATGAACGGCAAAACGGTCGATGACGAACGAACGTCAAATGGGAGACCAAATCTGCAATGAAAATAGAATTTGATTGAGGGCTTTTGATCTACAAACTAAGAGACATGATATGACATGGTTGGTGCATGGCTTGACTTGCCGGAGTGAAAGATAGCTCGACGACGTCGACGACGGACGTCGGCTGGAGTTCCAACTCGACTTTGGAGGTTCAAATGATGATGAAACGAAGAAGTAAAGGAAGCACCGCGACGGGGACGTCGAGACGAACAAATAGAGTACTCGAGCACGCGAGGAAACGAAGAAACGACTGAGTTATAGGAAGTGCAATGATTCGCAGATTGATCTTTATTGTGACCGTTTCGGGAGAGGAAAGAGTAATCAATCTGTTGGATATGATTCTCCAGACATTTGCCATTCTAATGCTTCAGTTACCTATTTGATTGGTGAATTAATTTGGCTTGAGTGGCTTTGAGAATTTGGAAGGAGAGAGAAGGCCATGGATGACCTTTGAGCTAGCTTGTCTGCAGGTTTTCCTGAGCACGCACATGGCAAAAAGATGGAGAGGAGAGAGAAAAAGAGGGCTTTAGACTTTGGGCCCAACAGAAAATGGATTTCGGCCCAAAAAGAAAATAGGCTAAAATTAGAAACGGATTCAGAATTGAATTTCGGATTGTATGAATGCGATGGCGGATTTAAATTGATTTGGAATTTAAATTTAAATTTAAATTTAAATTTGATTTGCAGCGAATTTAGAATTTACAGATGAATTTGGAATAAACTCCAATTTTGAGCGGAAAGGATGCCAGGATAGATAATCAAACCAAATAAACTCCAAATCTTTAAATTAATTAATTTAAATTAAATTTTAACAAAAAGCTGAAAAACGGGGATGTTACATCCAGTCCGAGCGCTTCTTGCACTCTGCCATGGACTTAGGTTCTGGATCCACTTGAAGGACATTAGCAATTTTAGAGGAGAAATAAATGTCGACAATTGTAGTCTTTCTGTTATAAGATTTTCCTGAATCAACATAATTAGTGGAAATCTCATTTATTCCTTCCAACTCCTCATGGTTTCCCATAACGAGCGAGTTAAGATTTTCCGATGTCCTAGCATTAGAATTTGTGCGCACTATAATGCTAGGTCCTAGATGTTGCGCATCCATTTGGTGTCCTTCAACAGAAGGTTGAATCTCATTTACTGATATAGAAGCTAACTTCCTTTGTTTCTTTTGAGAAACATTATCCCTTGCAACCGGTTTTCTCCCTCTCTTGGTACCATGAGAGTTTTGAGTGGTTTTTAAAGGTACTTCCACTCGCTCCGGTGCATTCACGACTGGTATATGAGATTTTGTGACACCTTTCTGATCAGTAAACACATCTGGCAGATTATTTGCAAAGTGTTGCAAATTTATTATCCTCTGAACCTCAGATTCCTTTAGTACGTGGATCTAAGGACTGGATGCCTGTTACATTCCAATCTATTTCCCGGCATTCATCATGGCATTTTTCTCCCCCTAATGCCGGAAAATTGTCCTCATCAAAAATACAATATGCGTACCGGGCAGTAAATAGGTCCCCAGGAAGGGGTTCAAGGTATTGTATGATACACGGAGAAACATACCCCACATAAATCCCCAATTTCCTATGGGGGCCCATAGTTGTACGTTGCGGTGGTGAAATTGGTACGTACACAGCGCAACCAAATTTACGTAGATGGGAAATACTTGGCTGATTTCCACGTATTAACTGCAACGAGGAGACCGTATGATATGCAGTTGGCCGAATTTGTAGCAAATTTGCGGCGTGTAAAACCGCATGGCCCCAACATGAGGCTGGCAAATTGCAATTCTGTAGGAGAGGTCTTGCAATTAATTTTACTCTTTTAATAAAAGCTTCAGCCAAACCATTTTGGGTATGTACGTATGGCACCGAATGTTCCAAATTAATTCCCAATGACATACAATAGTCATTGAATGCCCGTGAAGAAAATTCAGCGGCATTATCCATCCTGATGGATTTTATCCTATGCTCAGGATGATTTGCTCTCAATCTAATAATCTGAGCAATTAATTTGGCAAAAGCATGGTTCCTTTTGGACAGGAGACACACATGCGACCATCTTGTAGATACATCAATTAGTACCATAAAATACCTGAAAGGTCCTGATAAAGGCTGAACTGGACCACATATATCTCCTTGAATTCTCTCAAGGAAATTTATCGGTTCATCTCTAATTTTAAGGTAAGAGGGCCTTAAAATTAATTTCCCGGTTGCACAGGTGGTGCAAACAAAATTAATCAGAGGATTTCGGAAATTTTCTTGTAGACATATTATGCCCTACAGAATTTTCAATAATTTTTTTTCATCATCCCAATTCCCGGATGACCAAGGCGATCATGCCAAGTCTTGAACTTATCAAGACTTTGAAAAATTATTTTATACGCAACATGTGATACGAGTTTTATGTATGTATAGTACAATCCAGATGCTAAGGAAGGAATTTCTCAAATATCTGTTTATCATATCCGTTATCTTTGGTAAGAAAAAGATATTCTTCACCATTTTCAGTATGAGTTTCAACATGGAAACCGTTTTCACGGATATCTTTAAAACTAATTAAGGTACGAGTTGAATCAGGATACAAGAGTGCATCCTTGATTTCTATTTTAGTACCCATGGGGAGAGTAATTGTAGCCTGTCCAGAGCCAACAATTAATGCATCACGTCCAGCGATAGTCATTATATTTCCATTTTGCTTTGTAAGCGTTTGAAAATATTTATCTCCCGTAAAATAGTGTTAGTAGTACAACTATCCACTAAACATATTTCTTCCTCCATCTGATTGTGTCCCGTAAATTCTATAGAGTAAAAAAAATCAATTATGAATTTCTACTCATAAAAAAATATACATACAATATAATATATTATTAATATTATATCAGAGGTACATTACATACTTGTACAATATTTTAAGTACAACATATGACATACTATATATGACAATAATACTAGTTCATGTCACCAAACACATCTTGAGAAGAAAAATCTACAAGCATGTTATCAACGTTGACATCATCGTCAAGCATGTCATCTTCGTTGAGAGGATCTTTCTTCCCTTGTTGTTCAATATCCTCATTTTGAGGAATATCAGCAGGGTAATTCACGTTCATCTTGTCCTCAGATTTTTCGATGAAGTGAGCCTCAATTTTATCCCACTGTTGTTTGCCTTTCCCAATAGATTTTTGGTACAACCCAACTAGATGTGGGGGAATCGTGCATTTATTAGCAAGATGATTTGTACAACCACATTTAAAACAAACCTTTGATCTGCTACCCTGGTCATTCTTTTTGAATTGACCTTTGCCCTTGAACGATCCACCCTGCTGCTGTTTAACTTTCAACTTTCCTTTAAATTTCTTGCAGTTCTTATGACCACGAGAATTGTTGGCATTCTGAATATTTACATGTACTTCAGGCAAAGGCATGGAGCGTGTTGGGCGACTATTATGATTTTTCATGAGGAGTTCCTTATGTTTTTCTGCCTGGAGTAACGTATAAATTAAGTCAGAATGTCATGCATATCCTCGTTGACGATATTGTTGTTGCAATATCCTCATAGATGGATGGAAGGTTGAAAGAGTTTTTTCTATCATGTCTGCTTCAGAAACTATATGATCGCAAAATCTCAGTCTCGAGCAGATTTTATGTACAGCAGAGTTATATGCCACAACGGATTTAAAGTCCTGAAAGCGTATGAGGGCCCATTCATGTAGTGCCTCAGGCAATATAACTGATCTTTGTTGATCACATCGCTCTTTTAGAGAATTCCAAAGAGCTAGTGGATCTTCCTCCAAAAAATATTCAACCTTAAGATCTGGATGGAGGTGATGTCATATAAAGTGCAATGCTGCATTTTTATACAGATTTTCGATAGCAGGGGCATTTGGTTGTGGCGGAGTAATTGTGGGTGTGAGATTACGAGCAACCAAATTTATCTTCATATCCATAGCCCAAGTCAAATAATTACTCCCGTCTATGTTGAGTTCGGCAAACTCCTTTTTAGTGATGTCAGCTATAGCCTACATGAAATAATCATGTATTAATTTACTAAGAGTAGTAAATTATTAATATGCATTGCATCAAATTTTGGAAGAGTCCAAAAATTTAATTTGGTGTAGACATATAATACATGCAATTATAATTGCTGCTAATGTCATAAGACATAAACTCTGTATTATTTAAATGTTGGGTAAACACAGTGAAGGTAGTCATCATATTGTAAAACAATATAATGTAGACCTCGCAGTAAATGGGTGAGTAATTTTGCTGCTATAACATGGACTCCATTCCAGAAGTACAGGCGACGCTACAGTCGCAACCAATGTTAGTCTCCATATATACCTTGTGTTCTTGCCAACAAAATAGAAGTAATCACCAAAACTTGCATTTTTTTAAAAAAAATGCAATTTCTATAATCCAGAGGGACTGTTTGCAAATGCACAGTAAATATCTACAATAGATAATCATAATAATAATTTTTTAAGAGACCAGATGGTTAGATAAAGTTAGATGACTTAAACAGAAATTTTACATAGCACTAACAAACAAACTTATGCAATATATACAATATAGGAACGAGACTGCGTAAAACACAAATATGTCTTATTGAAGCCAGTAGGCTTTTGGCCCACTCTTTCCCACAACCTACGCCAGGATTAAGAAAGAGGGGATTAGCCCCTAGTTTTGACGCAATCGATGCAGTCTCATGCGCATCCACTGCCGCCGCCCATTCCAAAATCTAGACGACGCTGCCGTCGCCGTCGCAAGTCGCCTCCATTCCTGTCGCTGCTCTCCATGCGCACGGATCTGCTGGCTACCCGTCCCCTCCCGTGGTCAAGGCCACTCAATCCGGGTGCGCCCGGATCGAGCAACCGCACCCAGTGGAGTGCGACCAGCCAGAAGAGATGGGGTTGTCGCCGGTGACGGTGGCACAGGGGTGACCCACGGGCGCCTGCACCTTACCGTTGTCGGCGCCGGAGTAGAAGGAACTGCCACTGCCGCTACCGGTTCAAGTCCCGTCGACACTGAAAGTGCATCTAGGCCTCTTAATGATTTTAGTGATTAATGACAATAAGATTAAGTGACTAATGAGCTTTATAAGCCTTGTGAAATAGATTATTGCATTCATAAGATAGCTACGAAGCAAAAGGGCACCCTCAAAATAAAGAAGAAAAAAGCATCGTTTAAACTCAAGTTGTCGTGTATCTATTTCATTTTTTTATTGAGTTTAAGGATTGCCGTATTATAAAGAGGGATATGATGAGAAATAGCTTTAGCATGACTTAATGTGCTCAATGATGAATCTTAGTCACAAAATGAGTCAACATGTCAAGACTTAGGAACATTTTGCTCAAAACAGTTCGGAGTATCCGAATTTTAGTTCGGAATATCCGAGCTGACCCCCTCTGTAAATCAAGTCTTTTTGGGTTCGGAATGTCCGAACATGTGTTCGGAGTATCTGAGTGCACCCCCTCGGTTAGGTCAAGTGCTTTTATGTTCGGAGTGTCCGAAGATTTTTCGTACTATCCGAACGCTCGGAGTATCCGAAGTGTTTGGACTGTCCGAAAAAATGTTCGGACTGTCCGAAAAAATGTTCAGACTGTCCGAACTAAGTTGCTCAGTACCTGCAACTCACTCTGTTCGGACTATCCGAATATAAGTTCGGACTATCCGAACAGACTCGGGCACAACTCAAAACGGCTAGTTTTTGAGTGGCTATAAAAGCCCCAAACTCTCACCTAACAGCACTGAGAGCATTTATTTCACTCATTTACTGCCATTCCTCACCTCTAGAGCTTAAGCTCTCACTCCCTCTTGATCTTTTTGATTTGTGAATCTTTGGAGCTTGAGTGAGTTGAAAGATTGTGAGGCAAAGAGATATTGATTCATCTTGAGCACAAAAATCATTCTCTCGCGGATTTCTCGGCAAATCTTTTACTCTTAGAGGTTGAGGACTCCTAGACGGCTAGGAGTCGCCGGGGAGCTCCCAAGCTTGGTGTGGGAAGCTGCCGGAGGTTTGTGAAGGTCGAATCCACCTCCGCAAGAAAAGGGTTCAAGGAAGAAGAAGGTGAGTGCTTAGTGCAACGGAGACGTAGAATCCCCTCAAGGATCCGAACTTCGGGGAAAAGTCTTTGAGTATTTCGTCGTTGTTTCTTGGATTACTTTGCTTTCCCCTCTTTGTGGTTTCTTGAGATCTAAGGATTTCAAGTGGTGGTTTGCTATTGTGAAGAGTTTTGGTGAGTACTCGACGACTAGAGGTATTCTAAGCTCTCAAATTTATTTTGGTGCTAGTTACACTTGCTAGATAACCTAGATCTACTTTCTAGGATTCTTAAGTTCTGACACATTCGGACTATCCGAAATTTCACTCGGACTATCCGAACCACTCGGACAGTCCGAAGGCAATTTCGGACTATCCGAAGTTATTTGTTTCCACTGCGATTAAATTTTAAAGAACGCCTATTCACCCCCTTCTAGGCGACATCTCGGTCCTTTCAGACACTGGAATGTAGCCTGGTGGCCGGCTTGCTTGAGACGTTGCCGGAGTTAGAGTAGACGGCGGGAAATCGGCCGGCGCGGACCCGCTGGTGGATGTGGTGGTGGCCGAAGTCACGATGGTAACCGGGTTCTGGGCGTGGCGATGGCTTTGGCGACCAACGCGGCCCGCTGCGGCGAAGACCACAGCGACAAGGTCTCTCTCTGCGGCGAACGCCGGCGACCAAAACGTCCATGGCAATTGAAGAAACCGCGGCGACCACGACGACGACGGTAGCCGATTCCCATGCGACGAGGCATCAGGGGTTCGTCACGCAGGAGAGGAACCATCGTGTTGGTGAAATCCAAAAGTGCAGTGAGTATTCCGCGACAAACCTCTGGATCCACCATTGTTCTTACCGTGTTGTTATTCTTCTGCCTTTGCTCTTCTGGAGAGTAGCGTGCGTGATAACGTATTAAATGTTGATCTTCTCCTCTTTCGTTGGCAGGAGAAATGACATCAAACAATAGTGAGACTGAGAGACAAAGAGTGACAGTGAATAATAATCTTTATTAATGATTGTCCACCGTTTACAATGGGGATTAGTCCCCTTATATAGAGATTTATGAAAACGGATAGTAATTCGGATATCAATTTTTTTGTCTTTATTCTTCAATGGGAAACAAATAGGATATAGAATTTTCTATCCGAATTCATATTCTTGTTTGTGGTGTTGAGCTTATTCAAATTCATAAAAAATGAACCTCAAATTCATTATATATTTATTTAAATGATAGAAACAAAATTCGGATATCAATCGGATACGGATTCGGATATTTTTTCACCTTTTTATTTATGGGAAGCAAATAATGCATAATATTTTTTATCTAATTTTATAATCTTATTTTTTATAATGAGCTTGCTAAAGTGTTAAAACATGAAAACCAAAATCGTTATATATCTATTTAAAAATGCCGAATTTGTTCAGAAATTCGGATATCCGTTTTCATCCCTAGATTATACACTCTAACTACCTTGCAGTTTACAAACAAATAACTGCATTGTAGTTATTGTCATAGACTCAATAAATTTGCCCACATGCTAAATGCTTTTCATTTATACCATAACAATTATGATTCCATGAAACGGCGACACAGAACAAAGTGGATGCGGTGCTGCTCCTAGCTACTCGAGAATCCGTCCGTCCATCATCCGGTGTTCGACTCGGCATCAGACGCTTCGCGTCCGGGTCTCTCCCCGACGACGCCTCCACCACTAGCACCAGCCACAGCGCGATCATCCCTTCCCCTCCTCATCCTCGACCACCGCCGCCGCCGCGGCCGAGGCCGCGGCGGCCCCCGCGGAGCCTCCGCGGCATCTCCCCTCAGCTGCAGCAGGACCTTGCCGCACGAGTCGCAGGAGACGAACTCGCCCTCCCTCCTGACACGGTGGACCACGCCGCAGTGGCTGCACCAGCAGCACGCCATGAGGCCGGCCATCGACCGCCGCGACGTACGCTGGCCAGACCGGCCGGACAGAGTCAACCTAGCTAGCTAGCTAGGGCCTTAATTTCGAGAGGATACATCTACGTGCCGAGAGGTCGTGTTCGTCAATCCATTGTGATCGACTGCTCGGTTTCCGAGTTTCTGGCTGCATGGTGTTGCTCCTCGATCCTGTGCTTGTAATATATACAGGATGGGTGAGTCGACTCCGGGGCCGATCAACAACCGAGTCAGGATGGGAAAGCAACACGTTTTTAGCTGTCGGTTTCTTGGCAGCCAAGTTCTTCCCGTGGTTCTTCGTTTATTATTAGATACGTTTGCTTGAATCGACCCTAAACTTAGTACAACTCCAATGGAAGATTCAGGTTTGAATATAGTACGAGCGCTAGCTAGCGTGGATTGAAAAGATGAGCACGTAACTGGAACCGGGAGGGAACGGTTTTTTTTTTTTTTTTTTGAGAGGATAATGGAAAAGATTACCTAAAAGTAACTCAAATTGTTACGACCAGGGAGGAGCAGGGAATTGCCTTTTAGGCACCGTTTACACTTTACAGGGCCTTAATCTGGCATACGAGGGTGACGAGATCAAGGGGAACATATTTGGGAATTTGTAGGATATATTTCTGTTGTTCTAGGGATTCCAAGAGTTCCAAAGTTTCTCGGGATGGGTCGGAGTTATGTTGACCAAGACTGAAATGCACCCCTTTAAGGGATAGTTAAGAGCCTCTCCTACCCACTGGGACCAGTCTTCTATGTTTTTCTATGGCTAAATCAAATTGTTTTTTTATTAAATTAAAATGAAAAACACAACCTGTCCATTACAGATTTTTCAAAAAAGATCCGGTACTCCACCAGGTCAACCCCCCAAAACCCAAAGGCCAGTGTTCAGATGTGGAAATAGTACCATTCACTGCCTCTCCAGTCTGGCAGTCTTCGGACCAAATGTTTCAACCAAATCATGATATGCATTAGGGGGCTGTTTGGATCCAAGCCCTCGTTAGCCATACTAAAATTTGGTATTACCCTAACATTTTGGCAGTCATTTGGATTCTTACCGAACTTTGGCGCTGCCCTCGTTTTTCTGGTAACGCCAATACAATCAGCACCCAAACTTCGGCCATTTCGTGAGCAAGCAAAATGTTGGCGAAAATTTTGGCAAAGCTGCTGCCCTTCCTTCGATGACGTGGTCAAAAATGACTGGTTGCATTGAATACAACCTTTGTTTCATAAGTAAGCTTTAAACAACTATATCTCATAAA
This sequence comes from Guadua angustifolia, assembly GCA_036346375.1. NCBI lineage: Eukaryota > Viridiplantae > Streptophyta > Magnoliopsida > Poales > Poaceae > Guadua > Guadua angustifolia. The sequence continues at coordinate 22,340,544 of CM070508.1, forward strand.
TCATGTATCCGATTTGTGATTCGTTTGAACCGTTGTATTCCTTATGATTTAATCAACCAGTCTACCACCAATTCCAAGCGCAAGTTCTTACTACTGTCAGCCTGTCACAGTGATCAAAGCTCAACAGTCAACAGATTCTTCAAAAGTTCCTATCTACTTCCATAGTCCATAACAAACAAAATAAAAAGTAAAAAATATATCAACACTAACGTTCGAGAAAAAAAGGCATATTGCTCCGGTTCAAATGTCCGAGTTCACTTGTATTTACCGCTTGCCAATATAAGCAAGAACGGCAAATCTTTCCAGATTGCATCCATGCGTTCCATCATTGTATTTATGTGATACATCTAAAATTACCTCCTGTTCTCCAGAAGAGGCTCGACAAGATTCACCTGATGTTTTGATGGGTTTGTATCACCTTCTGTAGGTTTCTTCAAAATTCCAGTAGGTTGTCCTTGCCGACTCTGCACTCCCTGAAGGGGCAGCGAAATTAAGAGTCTTTAGGACTAAAAGCAGTATCTTCAGTGCAACTAGTTTGGATGAGACTGAGTTCTAGACAACTTTGGGCAAGTCCAACATTAAATATACTATTAGCAATGGCACATTTCATACTTCTTACATTACAAATACTAACGAAATCACTATCACCATATTCTGTGTAACCAGGAAAAGAATGTCAAAACATAACACGGGTAGGACATGAAAGAACATTGTCAACAAAGATTTTTATCAAATGTAATTTTGTAAGAACCAAAATTGCGCAGGGGTTGGTTTCAAAGAATCCTCACAGCTCATAAGCTAACTAGAAGACTAGAACTCAAGTTGAACTTAAAACCACCAAATTTAAATTGAAATGTGGAGCTTGTTGATTGAAAAGTCAAAGGAGAATTTTGCCCACTAAATCTTGGGCTCAGTTATCTACCGGACAAACAAATACCAGGTTAAGCCAACTTCAAGCACAAGTCCTGAGCTTTTAACAGAAAAGGAGGGGAAATAAATGTTTTGCAATAAAAAAGTATCCAATACTCCAATATGTGATTGTACAGTTCCCACGTGAAGGATTTTAGCTCAATCAAGAAAACAAAATTTATATCCATACCTACTCTCTCTGTCCATACTTTTTTCATAGAATTAAATCCTATCATTCCTAAAGATAAAAAAACCAACATACTCCGAATTTGTCAATGAGCAATGACAAATTTGTGTGGTTGTGCTAGAATATTAATTGTTCATGCCAGATATTTTATGTAACTTATGTTATTCAGCCTGCACGCTAAGTAGATATCTATAAAACTGTAGCAAAATGGCACTTACAGCAGCCTTTTGACCCGTTAATCTCCTAGCTGATGGAGCCCTTGCAACTGATGACGCAGCGGCAGCGGCTGCCACTCGGATCCTGTAAGGGGAAGAAAATCATTTGCATATTGCACACAATATACTTAGCAAAAGTGGAAGAATGCAAGGAGCAAGTAGTTCCTGTAAGGATGAGGCATACCTTTTATGAACATCAACATATTCATCAGTCTCATCCACTATCTCCTCCTGTAAAATAAGAAAAATCAAAATGGTGAGAAAATCAGACGATGTTTGAATCAAAATTAAGAACTATGAATACACCAACTCCAGTTGGAATAATTTATCACCTTAGGGTAGTTTTCAAATAAAACAATCAAAAAAATACCTCCACAAATTTGATAGGATTTAATTCTATGAAACTGAGCAGGCAATCTGATTATATAATAATAGGTGGTTAGATGGTTATATTGTAGTTCTATTATGGCAAATGTCCAGAGGAGTTGCAGAGTATACACATGCCAAAATTGTTATCTAGAAAGACTAAGAAGAATGCTTCGATGCATCACATGGTAGTATGTCTCCATGCTTCCACTACAACACATATGGCTGAAAATGCAAAGGTAATCCTTGACAAATTTTGAACTGTTAAAGCACACTTCCAATATACTCGATATGGATTGTGTAATTCTGCCCATAAACCACATACCCAATTGTTTACCACACACCAGGAAAATGGCAACACTGCCTTCCAAAGAACAATTTAGCCTGCTTACAACTTACCTGCAAGAGTTCTTCAAATACATCTTCGAGTGTGATGATACCAATGACCTCACCATCATCTATATCCTCTGATGACCGAGCCACTGCATTTGGTGGTGTATCATTCTGCTGCATAGAGTGGGGTTTGTTTCCATTAACCTGCCTGTTCTGTGGTCTTTCAATATCAACAACCACACCCTCCACCCTTTCTTCAGCATTGGATAGTAAGGGAGCAGTCAACTGTGGTGCCCCAGCTGCTTCCCTGTTTTGTTCGGTTTTGTCAGGGGGTGGTGCGTTCTTGGGCTTAGCCTTCACAACAGCAGCCATATGACTACTTCCTTTCTGAAACTCATTCAGTATATCATACAAAGGCATGTCTGCAGGAACCCTGGAAAAGGTAAACGTTGACCAATTATTTGTCAGAGCATAACCAGATTAGTTTACCATTATTAATACAGCAAAGGAGATACTTCAACTACTGGAACAATTCTATCAACTACTGGAACAACTGTATCACATATTGAAACAGATATATTGTAGAGTAGGTATATAATACAATAGATTTGAGGAACAACCTTGGAATCCTCCTAATGGAAACAGCACTAACTGGTGTCTCTGTTTCAGCACGAACTGTCAGAAGACTTTTCACCTAATTAAGTTCAAAAAGGTTAAGTAAATGAGGTACATAAACAAAAAATCACTGAGTAATACTCCATGGCATCATTATTCATTAGCACCTACCAACAGGAGCCCAATAATATTTCTTGGGTTTCCTGAGTACACAGGAACGCGGCTGTGGCCCCGAGCAAGAATTTTACCAATTGCTTCCCTGTAAATACAATTAAATAAGAAGATTGACAGAGCACTGTGCCTTTAAAAGAATTTCTACAAATAAAATCTGTATGTAAAAAAAAACATAACATTGAGCTCTGGAAATATATACTGTTCACAAATGTTTATTTATTATTATGTAGGTCAAACAACAACAGATCGCATTATCTAAATTTAGCTCCAAAATAAAGAAAGCAGAAAGAAGCTTCTATCAGGTGCAATGGAATGAGCTTGCAACTTGCAACAATACAAGGGACAGTACAAAAGGGCACAACCAGATAATGTCAACCTTACAGCTGAAGGAACTGAACACTTAGCAAATCTGAATCTAATATTTTTTTTAAGTTCGTTCAACACAGTTGATGGCCACAATATCAACAGTTCACCACAGCACCCCAACCGCCGTAACCAAAATTATACACACACTAACACAAATCTACAAAAGGATGACAACAATAACAAAGTACAAGGAAAGTAAAGAATGCAAGAAAAGAATAACAAGGTGCCAAAAAATAAGCATAGGATCAATAATAACTAATAAGGAACATGAGTAAGAGTTATGGTGTACTAAGTTGAATTGTATATTTACCAATCCAGCTTGGAGTCCACATCTAATGAGAAAGTTGATTCAATAGGTGTCATAGCTTCTTCGGCAGTCTGCACACACAAATCATAATGAGATTCCTGCTGAATTCAACTAAAAACAGTTCATGCTTTCTGATTCTCGGTTGAATCAAGCAAACTATTTCTCAGTGAGCACCATGACACCAAATCGGAATCACCATCTCACTTTGCTTGCTAAAGAATCTGCACATAAATGAAACACAGGCACCTACTGCTGAATTCAACACAAAAGAACCCACATAGGTGTTGATTGCACAAGACTTGCAACATAAATTAAACTATTTATGAATGAGCAACATGATGTGAAGCTGGAACCCTTATATACCTTAACAAAAATGGGATGAGCACTATAACGAATTAGATATATTAAAGTCACATACAGGCAAGATCACTGGAGATACTAGCTCAGTATTAAATCTTAACAGATAAAAGACAAAAGGAATCATAGCTCAGTTTGTTTTTAATCTCCCCCAAGAGCAAGAGGAGGCAGTCACATTTAGAAAATATTAAGTCAAGCAACATCTAACTTTAAACCAAGTTCAGTTGAATTTTGATTGCCATGGTGTGTTCAGGTTGTGTTTATGCATTATAAACAGATAAGAACTAAACATTCGAACACGATGTACACCTTTTCAGTCAAGTCCAAGGCTCCACTTATGATTGTAGTCTCATCATGGGTAAGCTCTCCACCCTTACCAGCCTGCCATGGCAGAAATATTTAATTATGAGAGAATCTTAGTAGAAGAAGTAAACTTCTTTAGAAGTTACATGTTAAGATCATGTTACCTCTTTGCCATGGATAGAAACAAGAGCTTTCAATTGGGCTCGCCTAAAAAGTGCAGATTCATTATGACCAAGAGCACAGTCCAGGAGCTGGGACAACATCAAATTTCAACCACTTCAGTGACCAATCCATAAATCAGATCAAGTCAAAATTCACAAAACTTTGAACAGAAAAAATATCACACAAAACAAAATTTGCATACTACTCTAAAGTATGCAATCAAGTCAGTTTTTACTAAAACTATGAAGACACTATATTAATCTGCAATAAAATCAAGGTCCCTGTGACATGTAAAAATCTGCATTAAATCACCCGTACTGAATTGTAGTATAAGGCACTAAATGCAAGTTTCCAGTCGTAGGAACTTTACATGCTCTTCCTTTAAAATATATAGAAGCGTAACTAATTATGAATGGCTCTTAGTAATAGAGGCCTTGACCAGCTACAGCAAGGACATTGATTAGCCTACTCTAAGCTGATATTAATTTGTCAGGCTAATCAGCTGCTAGAATCTTCACAATATGGGCTAATCATCTCAAAAAAATGGCAGCCTAACAAAATCTCCATGGCATAAAAGTGAGATCCAATGTGGTCAGGTTAGAGCTTACAAAGAGAGTTACTTCACTGATCATTGAAGCATTACATCTGCAGAAATAGTCAGACACAGAAGTAGATTGTTGACTGTTCCATAAAAAGTTATGTCACTCATCAAGAACCAATATCACTGAATTAGTGGCTAAGCACTAAGAGAGGCCAAGAATACACATGGACATCAGAAGAAGTCATTGTTCCAACTGGAAACAAATGTTAGTTGGAAAGAAATGTCTGCAAATGGTAAAGTGCTCTTTAAAACCACCAATAAAAGCCCTAATCAGTATAGAACTATAACTACATAGATCTTTTTTATTTTCAATGCTTTTTTGTAGCCAATCCCATGAAGACATGTCAACCATACGTACAATTTCTAGCAACTTTTCCCCCTAAGCATATAGCAGCACTGCTTCTAACATATAACAGGGAATAACTAATGAAAATTACACGTCTTTTTATATGACTAAAATTTTTTAGTTAGCTCAACATATAGAAACTGACTAGATTGAAAAATTGCTGAAATAGACGGTAAAGTAGTGATGGATTGTCATGGCAGCAACAACGTCCAGCATACCATGGCAGTACGCATCTAAGAATAACTAGTAGACATGCAGGACAGCATAGTAATGCATCATTGGATGCTTATCTTCCGATTACTAGCTTGCCTTAGAGAAAGATTGCATTAGTTGAAGATAAGACACCATTAGTTAGCGATAAGAAAGGCAGATTGAGTTAGTTGGAGTCAGCCAGGGTTAACAAAACTGCCGAAAACCGCTCAAAAACTGCGGTTTTCGACCTTACCGCTCCGGTTCGAAATCCAAAACCGCTCAATAAACCGTTCTAATTAAAAAAAATTAAAAATTTTGAAAAAATTTATGTGTGCGGTTTTTCACGAAAAACCGCGGTTTTCAATGAAAAATGCTCACAAACCGTTTTCGAAGAACATTCAATTGGTCGGGTCAATTTTTTGTGAAAACCGAGCGGTTTTTCGCAAAAAACCATGGTTTTTGATTTTTTTCAAATTTTTTCATTTTTTTTATTTTTCAACCCTTCAGTTTTTGATGGTTTTTTAGTGATTTTTCAAGCGGTTTTTGCGAAAACCGAACCGGCTTTCACGGTACGGTTTTGTTAACCCTAGAGTCAACTCTATATAAAGGAGTCATTGTATCATTGTTTAGCAAGCAATGAACAATTAATAAGTATTTCCAAAGTCCCTAAGTCCAGCCAGATTGAGTTAGTTGGAGTCAGCTCTATATAAAGGAGCCATTGTATCGTTGTTTAGCAAGCAATGAACAATTAATAAGTATTTCCAAAGTCCCTAAGTCCAGCTCTTGTCACTCCCCTAGGCCAGCTATTCTTGATTTGTCTCTCCCCTAACCGGTGCCCTCCTTCACCTAGCACTATTCTACCTCAAGTTGTCATTGTCTGACCTCCCACCGATGGACGTTGACTCTGTCATGAACAGTTCAAGATATGGCCATGTAAACTAACTCCAGCTATGAGGGATAAATAGGTATCCAAACGAGAAACAACCCGCCCACAAGCTATCATAATCTCCTAATGTTTACCAAACCGAACGAAGAGATGACTCGGAAGCACAAGCCTTGTAACAATTCGGAAGCACAAGCCTTGTAACAATCTAATTCATGGGAATTCCAAATCTATGTCACTAGAAAAGCTCCCAAGAATGTTAGTATAGTAAGAACTCTTGAATTTAGTCATGTAATTTTGCTGATTTACCTTCCCAATAGGGTAAGCAATAGGATAGCATATAACCATGAGGATGCGTACAAGCCATACAAAGTTAGCACCCACCGCCAACCCATATCTAGTACAGATTGCTTGTGGTATCACCTGGTGTTAAAAAAGGAATAATCAATTAGACCATCCATGAGACCGTAAAGGAAGTAATAATGTTTGGGCATAAGATACCCTACCTCTCCAAAAGCAAGAACAAATGTCACTGACAAGATAACAGCAACAACAGGATGAAAAATCCTGTCAAGGAATATAGGGAGAGCCTGCAAAGAAGTAAATGGGAGTCACTGGTTAAAAGAAAACATCGTGCAAAAGATACGAGATAAGAATACATACTCTATGTACTAACATTTGGACAATTCAGAAATAAATTGGACGGTGGAATAAAGTAATACACATGCATGTCAACTAAACTAGCAGAAATAACTATGCCAGAAGTGGGAAGAAGTATGCAAATATTGATGAGAAGATCCTTTGTACGTAGCCGAAAATAATACATGTTATGAGAGGAAACATTCACATCATTGAGCTCTCCAGTTATGCTGTGCTTTCTGGGTGTTTTATCTTATAACATGTTTCCAATTTGTAAAATTAATCCTCTGTCACGTATAAGAATTACATTGCATGTTACCCTGCTTGACATGATTAAGCCATCCAGACATTGATCATGTGCCATAGGTCCAACAGGTCACAGGTATTCAAGGTGCTTCCAGGTGCACTCTCATAATGAGGAGCAGATTGAACACATGCTTGGTGAACTCAATAGGTTAATAATTATAGCATAATAACAAGCAAAATAGAACTCTACAAAATTAAAGGGGCCAGAAATGAACCTTTTGCTTTAAAAATTAAAATGAGGGGGGTTTAATATTATTAATTTTAATATAGCAACTAAGCAGGCCCTTTCGGTACATGCTCAAATGGATCACTGCGCATTACAATGGCAAATAGACTTGCACCATATCAATTATCAAACACAAAGGAAAAAATGTAATCACTATCAATTTCATGAGTAAATTTATAGTGGACGTAATAAGCATGATAGACTGATAGCCAATCCCATGTAAACTTCATCCAGACACTAACATAGAAATAAAGACACTTGGTTCTTCTACATCAAATGCACAAATTGACATAAAATTCAAGTAAAATGGCGTGTTGATTTGTCATATGTAAGATGATCATAAACTGGAAATCATGATACAATATGGTTTAATACTGACAAGACTGAACCAATAGAGGCAACTTGAACGGACTTGTTTTCTCCCTGAACACCTTATGTGCTAACAAAGAACAAGGTGCTAAGCTGAATAAGTTTTACACTATTGAATATTGATACCTGAATAACTAGAAACTTGAAAGATAACCAACACTTAATATCATATATATTTGAAAATGTACAGTGCAATAAATAGTATAAATTGCAACCAAAATTCTCTACCTCCATGGCACAAGCATTACACAACAGCAGGGTGACAAGAAGCTGGTGCTGCTTTTGAACAACTGGAAGGATGGCAGCTGCAGGAAACAAAACACGCAACTCAGTAAAACATGAGCAACAACAGAACCATCAATCAAATATTAGATTACTGAATTTGAAAAGAGGAGAAGCGGCACAAGTATCAGTCAAACATTGAAAAAGGGGTGCTGAAAGAGCTACATTTAGCCAGTAATACTTGATAAGCAGAATCATTTCTACCGTTTCAAGTGGGCATCCCTAACAAATGTATTAGATGAACTGATGAAGATCTGAGGTGTTCAGATATGTCATTTCAGGCTAGCAAATTAACAGGAAAAACCAAAACACCAAAAGTTACAGAATATGTTCCATGATGAAAAGCCACAGCTGCACGCCACCCCCACAAACAAACATGGCAGATCCAGGAAGCTCCAGGGTGGACATCTTTATGCTTATCCAATGCATAGTACTTCCAATTCCCACTCGCCTAAGGTATCATTTCATATCTTCCCAGAAAGAGGTGAATCTTGAATAAAGCCAAATCCTACCCACACCGCCTTTTCTCATTTCCTGATTTCCTTACTATCTTTTTGTTTGTTCTACTTTCCTTCCACAAAACTTTTAGCAATATGTCAGCAGTTGCAACGTATCTTTGCTGCCATTAACGTAACTTACAAAGCAACACCACTCGCACAACAACTAGATGATTTAGCACATAAGCAGCAACGATCGGAGCAGGAAAATTCTTCAAATTCATAACGAAACAGCGGCAGTAACTCCAATCTTCAAAATAGCAGAAAATAATAACGATTTGGTATTGATGCCCGAACCCCCACTGTAACATAGCACGACACCCGTGATCCCAAAATGACACCTCATAAAAATCACTCCTAAAACCGCAATGAGTCGAAAACAACGAGTGATAACAACACGAAACCTCGTAGAAATGACTTCTAAAGCCGCGACCAAGTCGAGCAAAACATGGGAGGAGATTGAGAAAGGGTTAGGGTTTCGGATCGGACCAGCCTGAGCCTTCTCGGCGTCGGTGCCGCTGCGCTGGAGGATTTCCAGCTCGACGAGGCCGAGCGACATGAGCCCGAGGGTGAGCCCCGACATGATCCCCGCGAAGAGCACCAGGAAGCAGGAGATGCCCGCGTACGCCCACCACCACACCGACCCGAACGGTGTGTCCTCCCCCTGCAAGATCAGCGCCGCCACGCTCACCCCCGCCGCCGCAGCAGCGCTCGACGCCGGCCGCGCCGCCACTGCCACCACCCTCCACGCCGCCACCAGGCTCGCCGCCCGCGTCCTCCCCCCGGCCGCCGCCATCGCGATCGCGCTCGCGCTGCGCCGATGTGTCAAAGCCAGAGCCCCACGGCCCGATGCGCTGGCACCATATAAGGATGTGCGGGGATGAGTAGGGGACAAGAGGGCGAGGCGTAGAAGCCGTAGGATGCCGCCGCGGGAAGTGGGGTGGCGGTCAATCGGACGGTACTTGAGAGGACACGTACGAAGCGGGGCCCCTCAGATCCCTGTGTACCGGACGGAACACGTCTTTGGCGTTTGGACCGTAAGGGTGTGTCTAGCTTTTTATCCGGACATTTTATTTTTTAAAACATCCAAATTTTAAATCTTTAAATTAAAATATACGGATCCTAAGTCTATTACTTCTAATAAAACCCTTCACGGCTTACGGATATTAAAGTAGATCTAATGCTTCATAATTTAGATGTTTTTTATCTAAGAAAACATCTAAGTGATGCTTATCAAAATCCTTGTTTTAATTCAATAAGCACTAGCATTGGACTGAAGGTTTGAACATAGATGAGCAGTCTGCTCAACTACAAAGCTCGCCAAGCTACGGCTCAGTCCTCGTTTGTAGAGGGCTATGCACTTGTGTTTGAGTAGGTACTATTCTCTCCCATTTTTTTCCTCTTCATTTTAGGAGCTGACACGGTCTTCATGTACATATTTAGCTACTATATTTTTAATTACATATTAGTAAGAATTAATATAAATTAGTGATGTTGAAGTACATCTAATGATAAATCTACTAACATTATTTCCATGTGATAAATCTAAATAATTTTATGTCTATTTTGATATTAATGGACATATTTAATTACTATATTTTTAATTATACGTTATTAAGAACTAATAGAAATTTGTGGTATTGAAATACTTCTAATGATAAATCTACTGATATTATTTTCATGTGATAAATTTAAATAATTTTATGTCTATTAGTGATTAAAATTTTAAATATTTGACTATATGTATTCTAACACATCATTTGGGAAACGATTACTTCTGTGCTATATTGTGCATTTGAGCTTTATTAGACATAAAAAGGAAGGCATTGTGATGGTTAAGTTTGATGTGATTGTGACATTGCATTGATGTGCTAATTAAGATGGTTGCACTTACTTCACAACTGGAGTAACGTTACTCGAAAACATTGGGTGTTAGTAACTTGCTGTAAAGTCTCTCTACATCTAATCGGCTTGTCAAAGCCGAGAAAGTGATCAAACTTTGTCATATTAGTGTCATATTGACGATGATGGTTTGCCAAACTGTTTGCCCTATTGTTTTTTTCCCCTTCTAAGCAATTCTTTTTGTTGAACACAATCATCTTGATAGAACACGGGATCGCGTTGAAATTCTTCTATTTGCCTGCCTGGAGTGATATTGACTTGAGGTACTTACTGGTTATCTACTTCCATTGCTTGGGGCAGCGGGAAGGAGGATAATAATAATAATAATAATAATAATAATAATAATAATAATAATAATAATAATAATAATTTCCAGCAAAAATGTGCCGCTACATTATCCATTATCCATTAACTACGTTCGTCCCATCATGCTCTCAGCATATAACTGTCGTTGAAACTAAGTCTGCACTAGGGGTATTTAATTGAAATATCTTAGCATTAGTTCAAATTTGAACTAATTCTCGAAACCTCTTAAGGAATTACCACTCATCTAAATAGGGCCCAATGCAAAACAATCTATCCACATCCTTCCAAAATTGTCCAAATCTTCTCCTCACCCTCCTCCTCCCTCCTTTTTTTTACTATCAGCCCATCGGTTCCTTCCTAGTTCAAAATCTCGCTAAGATTTTCGAAACCACGGCCTAAATTGCGGATTTTGGTCGGGGACGAGATTCCAAATCTCAGTGGGATAAAAAAATTTTAAACTGTTCAAATTGCAACAATGATTTCAGTGAAACAGTCGATTTCACCGAGATTTTGGTTTTTTAGACCAGTTTTCATGTTTATTGGACCGGATTTAACACCAATGTTTTTTGTGGAGAATTGTAATTCCTTATGAGGAATACATGTGAAAATTTTGGAAAAATAATACATATACAAATTATGACATAAAAAATGAAAAAGAATCGGTTTTAAATATACCACCTTGATCAGCCATGTACATAATAATTACAAGTAATCTAGTCGGTTTTTAATATCTTCCAGGCCCGTCTAAGGCCCAGCGCAAGTGGGCCGACCGCACAGGGTCCCCAAATTTTTGGGGCCCCCAGTATATGCTGCACTACTATGGCCTGCTAAGGTTTCCGAGTTCTAACGTATCGACACATCGTATTTTGCCGATTCCGCAACTCATCGTGACTCGCGTCTCGCACAAAGCCGCCGCCGTCTCGCACGATGTCACCAATGAGCTTGGTGACTTTGAATTTATAGTGTCAATAATTATCTGGTATGAAGTACTATCTTCTATCAATTTGGTCAGCAAACAGTTACAAGCAAAGGATATGCTTATTGATATTGCAATTGAGAAAGTGCAGGGGTTAATTTCCTTCTTCAATAAATATAGAGAAACTAGTTTTCCAAATACATTAGAATCTGCAAAACGAATCGCACGTGAGATGGATATTGAGCCATCATTTCGTACCAAGCGTAAAATCAAAAGGAAAAGGCAATTTGATGAGACCCCTGATGATGCATCTATTGCTTCACAATCTGCTGAGGACTCAATTAGAGTCAATTAATTTTTACCCATTGTTGATCAAGCTATTGCTTCACTGACTAGGAGGTTTGAACAATACCAAGGGTACGAGAAAACTTTTGGTTTTTTGTTTACTTCGCATAAATTGTGCTCTTTAGATGACAAGAGTTTGTTGTCTTCTTGTACTCATCTTGAGGCGGCACTTAAGAGTGGTCAACATTCTGATATTGACAGCAAAGAATTACATGTGGAGTTAAAGTTCCTCCAAGATTTTATCCCTAAAGAAGACATGGGCCCTCTTGATATTCTGAAGTTTGTGAAACGGATGGGTTGTTTTTCTAATGCCCTTATTGCATATAGAATTTTGTTGACTATTCTTGTGACAGTTGCATCTGCAGAACGAAGCTTTTCAAAATTAAAGTTGGTAAAGTCCTACATGCGCAGTACTATGACACAAAAAAGACTCAATAGATTGGCAACAATTGCACTTGAAAATGATGTTCTGGAGAAGATTAAATATGAAGATATAATTGAAGATTTTATTTCGAAGAACACCAGGCGCATGATGCTTTTAACTAGAAGTTAAAAAGATATCGGTAAGAAAGATTCACCCTTTACTCTTTTAACATTAATGCCCATTGTAGTACTAAATATTGGGAAAAAACATATAGTTATATAATAGAATCACATTTTGGTTATTTATATTTTCCTAGTATAAGATCCCGTTTTGTGTTTCGCACTAGAGCCTCAAAAACTTAAATACGGCCCTGATATCTTCTTAGTTTATGTAAAAAAAAACTATAACACGTAAACTATTACTTCCAGTATATACCTTACGACCGTGTAGGAACTCCCAATCAGTGAAAACGCAACTGTTGCTTCCTTAAGTCCTTTTTGTAGGTTAGATCAAGTGTGGTGGAATTTGAACAGAAACTCCACTAAATTGTCAAGTTGACTAGTAAGGCATAAGTGCATGACAATTGATGTGCGCATCTACCCTTCGTTTTGCTACACGTCCAGAACCATGGGAATATACTCTAGGAGGAGACCTTGCACACTTCTCGACACTCTTTAACATGACATCGTCGAGTGGCTACAATAGTTTGGTGGTTGTACTTTCATATCTGCTAGTTAATTAATTAGGTTGAAGACTTGTATTCTTTAAGTACGGCTAAAATTAACTACTGCACGTTGTTTGCAAACCAAAAGGATCATGTAGTACTAGCCTAGCTTGGATTGTCAAATAGAACAGTACCAACTCAGACTATTTGAGCCGCCCGATAAGCATATAATGGATCATCATCTCCAATTACGCGATGTTACCTGACAAATGTAGCTCACACCACTTTCCCCTTGTAAGTTTCTACCGACTAGTACATCATGTAGCCTCACTCACTCTAAGCGTCACAGGGATCTCGGTCAAGATTAGACCTTCCAAACAAGATTTAAAGCACAAAGGCACCCTCGAAGGTACTCACTCACGGTCAGTGGCGTATCCAAAGGGGGGGCGTAGGTGGGCTGGAGCCCCACCCGTGCTCCCCAGTCCCCCCTGGTCTAATATGCAGTGCTTAGATCCTTCAGTTTTTAGGAAGTGGAGCCGTCATCTGTCAGAGTCGTAAACACGCAGTCGTTGACGCCAGCATCAAGCACGCCACACGCTTTCAGAGATTAGAGATTTATTCAGATGATTTCTCATCATATAATCGTGTGGTTTTGGAAGCACAACTTGACTTATTCATTGAGAAGAGAATAATTTTCAAGTTGTGATGATCTTGCTAGTCTCGTGGTGATGATGGTTGAAGCAAAAAAACATGCTGTTTATCCATTGGTCTATAGGCTTATTGAATTAGTATTAGTTTTACCTGTGGGCACAGCTACAGTTGAAAGAGTTTTATCGGCAATGAAGATTATCAAGACAGATTTGCGTAATAAAATAAGTGATGACTGGTTAAATGATCTCATGGTATGCTACATCGAGCGAGACATATTTTTCAAGATAGATATGGAAGATATTTTGCAACGTTTTTAGAACATAAAAACCTGTAAATATCAACTATCAACTCTTAAGAAGTATTGATCGGTACGTTTTTTTCTTTGTAATGTTACGTATTTACATTATATACGACTGTTAGATAAGTATTATTTTTATATTATATATATCATTCTGTCGTGTTCTATGTTCTGAAAAAAATATTATATATATATATATATATGTGTGTGTGTGTGTGTGTGTGTGTGTTAGTTTGGAGGTCTCAATTTAAACTCCCTCCTTTCAAAGTTTCTAGATACGCCACTGCTCACGGTCTCACAAGTCACTCTAGACCACTGTCTTGTAACTCCCTCTCACTCACTCACTAGCTCGCTCTCTCCCCCATCAGCTCCGGTGTAGATCTGGCGACATCCGGTTCTTGGCGACATTTGGTTCTAGTTTGACCGCCTCTAGTCAGGAAGAAGATCATCTCGGTGAGATTACCAAGATCTCGATAGGTGAACCTGTCGGGGGCCGGGCAACCCTTGGTCGGTCAGCACAGTCAATCAGCCCTCTAGCCCGTGGGTCCTCGACCAAGGACTCAGATCAAGCCCGAGGCCACTCGAGTGGGACCTGATATTCGAGCTCGTGGCCCTCACGACTTCATTGCTCGGGATGATTCAAGGTCATAGCGGTCCCTTGGATCCCGACACGTTATCACTTAGCGATTCTGAGGCGTGGGATCATGGAGTAATCTGGCGTCGCGACGGGATCGGAGCAGTTACCACCGCAATCAATATGCATAAAGGCCACGATCCAGGGTTCTTGCCGAACGTTGCAAGAAGAATGGGTATAAGACTGAAGCTTTGTAAACACTGAGGGGGAGATCCAACACACACACTGGAGTTCAAGTCTAGACTTAGCATTGACAAGATTGAGCTGTAATCCTCCTTTGTATCCACAAAAGGCAAGAAACACCGCCACAAGGCGACTGGAGTAGAGCTGTTACCTTCTCAGGGGCTCGAACCAGGATAAATCTCTGTCTCGTCCGTTGTCTCCTTGCTCCGACCATAGACCTCCTCGACCTCATTCCCCTGTTCGAGCAAAGCGCAGTTGTGGTCCCGTTTCTCATTAACCCTACCTCATTTTCTGCGGTTGGCGATCCGATCGCCGGCAATGGCGCCACCGTGGGGCCCGATTGCTTTGTTCATTCACGGGAAAAACTCCGAGGTCTTAGGAGCATGGCGTTCTCCATCAACGAACACTCTCCGTATTTGGATCGGACGCGAGTCTGGCTCGCATCCTTGTTCTCGCCTTCCCCACCTCCGTGGGCAAAGACGTCTTCATGGCGGGCGCTTCCGGTGGGGGCAGCGGCGTGGCGGATCGCGACCCACAAACTCCGAGGATGCTCGTCGAATGGTCCACGTTGCGATCAATCGAGGCCATTACTGCGCTCCGACGGAGGACGAGAGAGCTCCTCCCTCGGGGGCGCCAGCGCTATTGCCGGATCATGGTGATCCCGATAGGGCAAAATCGAGCTCTTTGGCGGGCCTTGGCGAAGAACTTCGGCCGCCGCAATCGAGGCCATTCCTCCGCGAAGCAAAGTCACCGATTCAGGACCCTTCTCGAGAAGCGGCGACAATTCATCACGTCGTCGTGGGCGCACCCATCGGCCGTCGCCGAAGCGAAGCGCCTTCATTTCAGCAACACCCTCGGGGCAAGATCCCGCAATTTGGGCCGCGAGGTGAGCCACGCAAGCTCCACTCGGTGGCGGCGAGTCACGGGACTTTCCCGACATTCCGCCCAGACGTCGTCGCGCCGCACAGACCGCCGCAATACCTCCCGGTGACTCCGTGCTCAACATCATGGCCGATCTCGCCAAAGATCGGTCGTCAAGGAGCCGGGCTCGGATTCGTCTGCGATGAAGATCTCGTTGGCGCGATGGCTCCGGCGCACCGCCCCGGCCCTACGGTTGCGTGGCGTACTCGGCGACCTTCGTCGCGTCGTTGGCTCGCTTTCGGTTTAAACCGCTTTGATCGGCGCCGACGGAACCAAAATCCCGCGAGTTCTGTCCATCTACTCGACCGCCATTTTAGCGGCGGAGGCGACAAGTTGGTCATGGCCAACTATCTCCCGGCCGTTACGGGCGGTATTTGCCGAACTTGGCTCTTCAACGAAGCCGGTTCCTTGGTCGTGGCGCCAAATCGAGCGCCCTCGCTCCAACTTCCGTGAGTATTCTGGCGGCGGGGAGAGAAGGACTGGATCGCGTCATCGGGGCAGAGCGAGCCTCTTCGTGACTTTGTGCGGCGGTTTATCCGCACGAGAACCTAATCCCAAGTATCTCGATGAAGCGATCATTAAGGCCTTCAAGTTCGGCGTTATGCGGCGCCTTTATCAAGACCTCGAGATCACGACAAGGCTCGGCGTCAACAAATTGTTTCGCATGGCGGAGCAGTGCTGTGACGCGACGACGCCGTCCATTGAAGCGCGACACGACCAAGGTAAGCTTGGTTTGGGCTACTCGAGGTGGCCCGTCAACTCCAAGGGTGCCGACCAAGACACCCGCACCAAGAAGCGGAAGCGTGACCGCAGAGGCCGGCGGAGGTCACCATGGTCATCGTCTCGGCGGACGGCCGGCGTGAGGTCCTTGAGGTCCGGGATCGGACTCGGGGCGGACCCGACCCGTCAAGGTCGGCCTCGATCCCGTCGAGCCTGAGCCGCCCAGAAAAGAGGCGGCGGCTGGACCTCGGAGGACCGATGCTCGGCCGCAGGAGCCGAAGAAGCGATCGAGCATGCGAGGAGAAATTTTGCCTGTTTCCGCAGGCGGGCCACGACCTGCGGTCTTGCGGGCTTGGCAGGAAAGCTTGAAGCCTTCTATGACGGACGTGGTGAGATGCCCGTGCTCCCAAAGGATGACGACCGGCCGAAAGGGTGAATGCGGTCGAACACGGCGACCTCGACCTAGAATTCCAACAGGCGGCGCGGATTGGCGTTATCTTCGGCGGCTCGGCGACCTACCGATCAGCGCGAGATCAAGGCTCGCTCGGACCATCTATCGGTCGCATCAGAAAGCACTTGTCGGCGGATTGCAAGTGGGCGGGGCCACCATCATCTTTTCTCCAGAGGATGCCTTACAAGGTATGGCCCGAGACTTAAAGACCGCCTTAGTCGTGACCCGACCATCGGCAACACACGGTGGTCGGGCGTGTCATGGTCGTCGGCGGCGGCTCTCTTAATTTTTGCGGCGGAAGCACTCGGCCGGATGCAGATTCCCGATCAAAAATCAAAAGCATCGCCATTCCTTCTTGAATCGTTCACGGGAGCTCGACTACTCCCTTGGGGCGGTGGTCTTGCCGTCACCTTGGCGGCTCGGACAACTTCCGCCGAATTGATCACCTTTGAGGTGGTCGAGGCGACCCTCCGCATAACGCTATTCTCGGAAGGCCTGCCCTCATCAAGTTTATGGCGGCAAATCATTACGGTCATCGGTGCATGAAGCTCCCAGGCCCCAACGGCATCATTACCGTGCGCGGTGACCTGCAGGCGGCACATGGCTGCGAGACCAAGGCCTTGGCGCTCGCCGGTATGCTGCCCCAGCAAGGTCCAGAGGTGACGGAAAAGAACGCTCGGCAGAAGGCGGCGATCCAACCCAGCGGGGCAACAAAGGCCGTGCCGCTCGAGGAAGACGACACGACCAAGTGTGTCCACGTCTCGGCCGGGCTAAGTCCCAAATAGGAACTCGAGCTCGTCACCTTCCTTCGCGCCAACAAGGGTATATTCGCTTGGGAGCCTGCGGATATGCCTGGCGTTCCAAGGGAGGTGATCGAGCACAAGTTACAGGTCAGAACCGATTCTAGACCTGTGTGTCAGAAACTGCGTCGCTTCTCCCCAGAGAAGGTTGCGGTCATCAAGGAAAACCTTGATAAGCTCCTGAAGGCCGGCTTCATCCGCGAGATCGACTACTCCGAGTGGCTGGCCAACCCGGTCATCGTGCAAAAGAAAGGTGGCAAGTGGAGGATGTGCGTCGACCATACGGGGTTAAACTCGGCCTGCCCAAAGGACAATTTTCCCCTTCCGCGCATCGACCAGATCGTCGACTCCACCGCCAACGCCAAAATGCTAAGCTTCTTGGATGCTTACTCAGGCTACCACCAGATCAAGCTGGCGATCGACGGCGAAGCAAGATCGCCTTCATCACCCGTTAAGCACTTATTGCTACACGACCATGTCGTTTGGTGCTGCGAATGCGGGGCAACATTCAACGTTTGATGACTAAGACCTTGAGCCGCAGATTGGCGAAACCTTGAGGTCTATGTAGATGACATCATCGTCAAAAAGCCCCTCGGGAGACCACGTCCGTGACCTTGAGGAAACATTTGCAAACTGAGCAGTACAAAATCAAGCTCAACCACGAGAAGTGTGTGTTTGGCGGCATCGGGGAAGGTCCTTGGATACATGATCGGGGCTCGGGGTTGGTCCAAACCGGAGAAGATCGAAGCCATCGAGAAGATGGAGCCCCCGACCTCGATCAAGCAAGTACAAAGCCTCACCGGTCGCATGGCCGCCCTCAGTAGATTCATTTCGAGGCTCGGTGAGCGAGGTCTCCCATTCTTTAAGACCTGCATAAGCAGGGGCTTTGAATGGACGCCTTGAAGCACAACGATCTTTCGGCGAAGTGAAGGTATATCATCATCCCCACCCCTCCTTACAACTCCATGACTGGCGAAGGTTGTTGCTCTACCTTGCAGCCACCACCCAAGCCGTAAGTGCTGTCACGGTTGCCGAGCGGGGCACAAAGACATCCGATTTACTATGTCGGCGAGGTCTTACACGGCCCAAAGAGCGGTACCCATAAGTGCGTCTGGCTTCTTTGTATGCTCTTCTTATGGCCTCGCGCAAGCTTCGACACTACTTCCAGGCGCATTCCGTGGTCGTCCCGAGCAACTTCCCGCTCGGTGACATCCTGCGGAATCCCGAAGGCGGCGGACGGATAGCTAAATGGGCTATGGAACTGGCGGCGTTTGACATCCAGGTCGTGGCAAGAACAGCTATCAAGTCACAGGTGCTCGCCGACTTCGTGGTCGAACAGACGTCGCAGCCCGCCCCTGGGCTCGAGGTCGAAGAAGAGGTGCCCTGGATCATGTTCTTCGACGGCTCGAGGTCCTTCAAACGCTCGGGGGCTGGGATACTTATCCTTACCCCGTGGGGCGACCGGTTGAGGTATGTAGTTCGTTTTGGTTTTCCTGCGACCAATAACATGGCAGAATATGAAGCTCTCTTGGCGGGCTTACGAGCCTGCAAGTCCTTGGGCGTGCGACGGTTGGTCGTGAAGGGAGACTCTCAGCTCGTCATCAACCAGTACAACAAGGACTATCAATGCTCGGGGGATGCAATGGCAAGGTATCTCGCCGAGGTCCGCAAGATGGAGAAATGGTTCCAGAATTTGGAGCTTAGGCATGTCCCTAGGAAGGACAACTCCAGTGCAGACTTTCTCTCCAAGCTCGGGTCTTCCGACGAAGAGATACCCCCCGACGTCATCCTCGAGACGCTGACGGCTCCGTCTATCTCCGATCAGGAGGTCGTACTTGCTGTGGTGGAAGAAGCAGGATTAAGCGTCGAGCAAGCTTGTATAAGCTCGTGGATGGCAAGCTCTACAGACGGAATGTCTCTGGCATCATGACTCGGTGCATCTCCACGGAGGAGGGTAAGTACCTACTCAACGACATCCACTCAGGTCTCTGTGGGGCGCACTCTTCGTACAGGACGATGGTCGGCAAGGCCTTCCGTCTGGGATATTACTGGCCGACGGCATTACAGGATGCTCGGGATATTGTCCGGACCGCCGAGCATGTCGGTTTCACACCGTAAAGGTACACCACCGCCTCGCTCTTGAGACCATTCCGCTTGTTCGGCCTTTTCGACACTGGGGCTCGATATCCTCGGCCCCTTTCCCGTGCAACCGGGAGAAAGTTCTGTTCAGTAGCCATCGACACATTCACCAAATGGATTGAGGTGGCCGGTCTCGACCATCCGCCGCTTTCGGCCGCGTTCAATTTTTTCGCTTGTCCGTGGTCACGGTATGGGGTCCCATGCAGAATTATCACCGACAATGGTACTCGGTTTACGATGAATTGTTCCAGAATTTGCGAAGACATGGGCACCAAAGTGTGCTTCGCCGGTGGCTCATCCTCGAGCAGCAGGCGGCAGAGCGCTACCAGACAGATTGTCCAAGGTGTTAAAAGGCGAGTTCTGAGATGAGCTCAAAGCGCTACTGCCACGACACAGGTGGACGAACTTCCCACCGTCTTATGGTCTATTCGTACCCACGAGTCGGTAGAGCAACAGGGTCCACACCCTTTCACTCGTGTTTGGTCTTGAAGCCGCCCCGCCTCCGGAGGTAACTGCTGGCTCTGCCAGGTCGACTTTGGTCGACCACGTCGACTTGAGTAAAGCGGTCTCTTGACCTTGCCCTCGAAGAAGTAAGATCTGAGTGCCTTTGCTCGATCGGCGCATTACACCGCAAGCTCTCCGCAGACATGCGTCTCGGTCGGTATGACCTAGGAAGCTCCTTGTTGGGGACTTAGCCCTGAGACGGATTCAGGTATTGTCCAACACCAACAAGTTATCCCCGCGGTGGGAGGGCCCCTATAGAGTCGTTTCAACAGATCGCACGGGGGCTTACCGGCTAGCGATGCCCGATGGCAGAGAGCTCTCTAGCTCGTGGAACATAGATCAACTTCGCAAATTTTGTGTGTAATTCCTATACCTTTAAAATTTCAATAAAAGGATATTCTCTGATTCCTACTATTCATGTCTTTTTTCTTTATGTCATCTCTGTAAGCTTTCTTGAGCACGACCTTCAGATTCGCCCTTAGTCTGGTATCCCGAGCTTTACGTTCACCCCCCATAGTGGTCGAGCTCAACGTAAGCCGAAACAATTCGCAATCAGCTCACCGCTGCGTCCGGGATCGAACTACAAGTCTCGCAGCTTTGGCTATTGAGTGCGCGCTTGGTCGTAGTCGTGGAGTTGGTGATTTACTCACTGAGTTCGCTTATGCATCTCTTTTCCGTGAGAATTCTATCCCGATTCTGCAGGTCATGGTCACTTGCTCGTTTTCTACTTGTGTCCAAGGTCGGCGTTGCTCGACCTTGGACCCAACGGGGGCTAGGCTAGGTCGTAATATCTACGAACGACCTATGGATCTTGATCACGAACAAGAAGCGCACACTTCAAAAAAGGTAAACCAAGCCTGTTAATAACGTCAAATGTTTTACAGGACCAAGGATGATCGAACTACAAACCCTCCATCTCATGAAGAAACTTCTTGTTAGAGCTTCGGCGACTCGCCCGCCGGCGCCGAGACTTGGCCCGCCGCAGAGGGCCTCGTTAGTTGCGTCCGTGGCTCGGTGGCGTTAAATGCGTTAAGTTGGGCGAGGCGATCTTCGCCCCCGCACGCGGCCAAGCTTCTCCTCGGCCGTGACCTTGGCCTCTAGCTCGGGAGATGCCTTGGTCAAGGATGATAGCTCGACGACGGTTTTCTCCAACACCTCGACCTTGGCGCGCTTCGTCGACAAAGCGCTGGGCATGGTGGCGGCTTGTTCCTCAGCAGCCTTCTCGGGGCATCGATCCTTGCGCGTAGGGTCTCGAGCGCCGAGTCTGAAGAAGTTCGCTCCGCGGCGGCCTTCTCTAGCAGCTCGACCTTGGCGCGCTCCGCATCAAAGGCCTCGATCGCTCTGTCGCTCGGGCTGCGTGCTCTGCGCCTTGAACCCATGCTCGCGCTCGAAGGATCTGGTCCTCTCGAGCTCGGCGGCATGGGACACCTCCAGCGCCACCATCGTGCGACGCAAGTCGTTAAGCTCCCGGTTGAGCCGCTCGATTTCCTGCGCATCGACCTCGATGGTCGCGCAGAGCCTGGAGCGCTCGGTCTCCCTCTCTTCCACGGCGTTCAAGATCTGGCGGAGCACGTCGGCGTGCTCGTTGAGACCTTGAAGCCCGCGGGTCACACTGCCAACCGCCTTGAAAACGAGGAAAGCGATTTGGTAAGAAGTCGACAAGGACACATAACTTAACATATTACAGGATAGATAAGGAAAGTTCCTACCTCATGGAGTCGGCTGGTGATGCGCGCGCTGGAGAACTCCTCGTTCAGCTCGTCAAGGCGAGCTGTGTTGATCTCGAAACCTTCGCCCAGGTCCCTGTGACCTGAGCCTTCTTCGGTCACTACCGGCACACCTTGTCCGAGGCCTGCGGATGACGTGCCGGCGGCAGCCCGGGATTCTTCCACATCGGCTGCCGGGTCGGACCCCCCGACCAGAGGTACTGCAGCACTGGCTTCGGGCCCGACCTCCGTAGTCGGGGTTCCGGCCAGCTCGGAGGCGGGAGTTGCCGCAGCAGCGGCATCCGACCCAACCCCTGGGGGTGGAACGTTGCGTTCCATGGGGGCTGGAAGTTCGCAAGCCGGGGCGTCGGAGTGTTTCCCGCTGTCAAGGTCGCCCTCCATGGCCTGAGGAACCACGACCTCGCCATCAGGCGCGATCTTGGTCGGCAGAACCTCAGGGGCTTCAGTGGCATGGCCTTCGACGATCGGTGGCGCCGCGACCTGGGGGGCCCGGACGCCCATGTCTCCCTCGGTCTCGGGAGGATCGACGACCGCGAGGGTACCCGTCTCGCCGGTGCTGTAATCCTCGCTGATCGCAGGTTGGGGGTCCGCCTCGTCCGGGCTATCAAGGCCTTGGTCGAACTCCCCGACCGGAACCCAGCTCGAGGCCCAAGAAGCGCGCCTTTGCCAGTAGATCGGCGCAGGGCGGCATGTAGGTCTGCCCCTCCTCGGACTCGGACTGCACCAACAATGAGCATTGTCGGTGTGGGCAAGCTCGGGTCTCGGCGCCGAGGTCTGCAATCAGGATAAGCACTAAGAAAACACGGAGATGGAGCGGGTTGCAAAGCCGGGCTCTTACAGGTCGGTGGCCTCGCCTCGTCGATGGGCGGCGATGGTCCTGTCGCCCGAGCTTGGAGGAATCCACTTCATTCCTCTCGTGCAGGGAGGCAAGCTTCATGACGAGCCCGCATCTTTGGCGGGAGCTTCGGTGGTCTGGCGGCGGCCGCTGCGCTTTGTTGCTGCCATGTAAAGAAACTTTGTTAGGCCCTGAGAGGCCAAGGGTGCGAGCTCGGGAATTGGCTATGATCGTCTTTACCATGGCGCGATCACCCCATTCGATGTGAGGCCTCTTCGTCCCCTGGCGGTCAGCTCTGGTTGAGGGGAGTCTTTTCTTTCCCTTTTTGCTCTTGCCCTCATCGGGCAAGGGGAGCAGACTCCGCGCTGTCTCCCACAACTCTTGATGATCCTACAAGTAAGCACGGGTCAGGCAAAGACGTGCGCATGTTCGGATGAGGCTGTAGGTCGTGGAAGGCTTACCTCGGGTTTTCGTCGCAAGACGTTCTTCGGGACCGGGTCGTCAAGAGTATACTCGTACGCCAATTTCCCGAACATCTCCTGCATCCTGGCTGCGACCCAGGACTCCTTCGGCGCTGCACGAACGAGAAGCCATCAGAGGAGGAAGAAGTACGAAATCAAGCAAAGACCTTGGGACTGAAGACCTTACCAGATGAACCCTCGCGAGTCGAATCATCGCGTCCCTTGATCTGGAAGAACGGATGTAACCTCCTCCGTAGGGGAGACACCCGACTCCGCAGGAAGTCGTTCGCAATCGCCTGGCCAGTGAGGCCGCGTGTGGCGCAAATGTGGATGGCGGCGATGGCTTCTGCGTCGACATTGAGGTCCTCAGCCTCTGGGGTCTCGATCTTCCCAGTAACGGCGGCTCCCTCGATCGCGACTTCCGTTCTCCCCTTCTTGAGGTAGAACCGGCGCCTCGCCATGGACCGAGAGAGTCCGGCCAGGATCTTGGGCAAAGCCCACTTGAGGGCGGCCGCCGGAAGTAGAGGCACTCGACCACGGGGTCCTTCCCGGAGCGGAAGAGAGAGAAGTAGCGGAAGAAGAGCGAGGGCGTGGGAAGAATCCCCAGGAACCCCTCGCATAGATGGGAGAAGACGGCTAAGGTGAGGACGGAGTTGGGTACCAGGTTGATCACTTCAATCTGGCAACTGTCGAGGATGTCGGCCAAGAATTCGCTCTCCGGGGTCCGCAGCCCGAAGAGGGAATGCTGCTCAGTGCATACGATCTCGTCATCTCGGGGATGAGGTTCGGTCTCGCCACCGGGCAACCGCCAGGTCACCGGATCCAACAGCCCTAGGGCCTCGAGCTCCTTCATCCTCGTGACCGATAAGGTGCTTTTCCCCAGCTTGGCCATGGCGAAACGTCGAGTGAAGATGGAAAGGCGGTCTGCTCGGGCGAGAAGGCTTGGGAGGAGGGCGCAAAAACTCAGGCTGATTATCCAAAGCTCGGGGTCTTCCACGGCGCTCTTAGGATTTAACCTCCTACGGCGCCTCAAAAGGCGCGCCGGGCATGATTAGACGGGCTCAATTAAGACCCTGGCGGACTCGAAGCATTGCAGTGTCCGCCATTGTTGGCATCCGTATCCTTTCGGAAAAATCAAAGGTCGCCAGTGTCTTGCACAGGATTCACTTTTTGCGATCTCCACCGAGCCTCTAACAAGGTTCCAAGACCTTACAAGGGTTGCCACCAACGACCTGTTGGGTGAGGCTCGAGGCCATTCTGGTGCTACTTCTCGACCTTGAGCCTCGGGGCTAGCCGCCGGTAGGGCAACCCTTGGTCGGTCGGCCTGATCTAATCGACCCTCTAGCCCGTGGGTCCTCGACCAAGGACTCAGATCAAGCCGAGGCCACTCGAGTGGGACACAGATTTCGAGCTCGTGGCCTCACGACTCGCCTTCGGGATGATTCAAGGTCGATGGCGGTCCCTTGGATCCAGCACGTTATCACTTGGCGATTCTGAGAACGTGGGATCATGGAGTAATCTGACGGCGCGACGGATCGGAACGGTTACCACCGGCAATCAATATGCATAAAGGCCACGATCCGAGGGTTACTGCCGAACGTTGCAAGAAGAATGGGTATAAGACTGAAGCTTTGTAAACACTGAGGAGGAGATCCAACACACACACTGGAGTTCAAGTCTAGACTTAGCATTGACAAGATTGAGCTGTAATCCTCCTTTGTATCCACAAAAGGCAAGAAACACCGCCACAAGGCGACTGGAGTAGAGCTGTTACCTTCTCAGGGGCTCGAACCAGGATAAATCTCTGTCTCGTCCGTTGTCTCCTTGCTCCGACCATAGACCTCCTCGATCTCATTCCCCTGTTCGAGCAAAGCGCAGTTGTGGTCCCGTTTCTCATTAACCCCTACCTCATTTTCTGTGGTTGGCGATCCCGATCGCCGACAGAACCCGAGATTTCACCTAAGATTTTGCCACGAAGTTCAGTTGGAGCTTGAAGAAGGTAGTGAAATCTCGATTTTTTTCCACAAAATTTCATTATGTTTAGCTTAAATCTTGCGATTTTGGTCCGAAATGATGCTTTTAGGTGGCAGATCTGGCCAGATTTATCCTGAATCATGCACATGTTTAACTCTGATATGTTTAACACGATAGCTTAAGTACTTGATAGCTTATATAGTTTAAGTTGGTTGTCAACAATATTGATCTTAGAGTGAATCTATTTCTTACTATGTTCAACTATACTAATCCTTATACCGATCCGTACACATGACATATGCCTGTTAG
Source organism: Guadua angustifolia (assembly GCA_036346375.1). Classification (NCBI taxonomy): domain Eukaryota; kingdom Viridiplantae; phylum Streptophyta; class Magnoliopsida; order Poales; family Poaceae; genus Guadua; species Guadua angustifolia. The sequence goes on from CM070508.1 coordinate 22,366,283, forward strand.
GTATTTGCACTAGTTGAAGAATCATTCGGCCTGAATCGATGGTGCATTACGAATATTGGAAGCTCGTGACGAATACTTATACCAGGGGTACCCCACAACAAGGTATACATCTACTTCAAGATCATTTCTCTCTTAGTCGTACGGACATGGCAGCAAGATTGGCAGCAATGCAGAATGCTGGAGATGATATTATCAAAGTCTCCATCCCTCACAGATGGGATTATCACTAAATATTGGCTAGAACGCCAAATGGGCCGTCTTGGGCCCAGTTCCGGCCAAAGGCCTCGCTGGGCCACGAAGGATTCTCGGCCTCGATCAAGCCCACCAGGAGAGCTCCGACCTAGCCTCAGGTCGGGAGCCCCCGCAGGCTCCGACCTGGCCTTGGATCGGGAGCCCCCACAGGCTCCGACCTGGCCTCAGGTCGGGGCCCCAACGAGCACCAACTCGGCGACCTCTGCCACGTCGCTGGTCGGCCCCGAGCTGGTCACCTGTCCCGTGGACATGACGACTATGCTAGGGCAGGTGGCTCCTTCCCAAGGTGGCTAGGGGGCCGCCAAAGTCAAGCACCGGTCGCTTTACCCCGTCATGCGCAGTGGAGAGACGCGCTCCCCCGAGCAATGCTGGAAGCCTGACATGCGGTGTCGACATCGATAAGCGCCTGAGGGCAGTCGCACCTTCCCGACGGAACTCTGCCCGTTGTATCTACCAACCCGGCGTGGGACAAGTAGGAACCTTTCAGCCATCAAGACTGAAGACCAGGACTCCCGGGCGTAGCCTACCCCTACTTTTTCCTTTCCAAACTCCCGTGTATCCTGCTCCCCGCTTTATATAAAGGGGCGGGACCTCGAGAGGGGATCGATCGATCAAGTAACTTGATATCGAGCAATCGGCTCTCGAACAAGCAAAAACATACAGACGAACACCCCTAGCGCACCCGGCTCGGACGCTCCTAGAGCTCTGAGGCCTTAGCACCCCCCGAGCTCCCGAGCTCTCACTCTTCCACTCGAACGAGCGCACAGGGCCTGTCCTGAGCCCTCGCTTGTAATCAAGAGTGATCCACTGCACCTAAAGCAATACAAAACCACCATCACGAACTGGACGTAGTGATATTCGGCCTGAACCAGTATACGTCTTGGACTTCTTTAGCCTAACCATTCAAGGAGAGGGAACGCGCGGCCCCTATACTTACAAATTTACTTGCCGGTTGTACGAAACACCGACAGTTGGCGCGCCAGGTAGGGGCTTCACGCGTCATCGTTTTTGTCTCCGGACTCCCCGTCACCTCCTTGATGGCTTTCTTCACCCACGACGGCGCATTTGCGTCGGGGCTGAATCGCCGGCTCCTCGACCGTCGCCACTCCGGCGAGAGAGCTTCGTGCTCGTCCCGCCACCTCTCGAGTCGAGCCTCGCTAGGAGCTCCCGACTCCGTCGCCGACCCCTCGGCGTCCTCGCAGGAGCTCTGCGCGGACCCGTCCGTTAAACTCCGTCAGCGGCTGCGCCACCTCTAGCGGCGGCGCACGTGAGCCTCGGCGGGCGGCGACTTCGCCCCCCGTCGGCTCGCGACTCGTGGCGATGGCTAGCGCTGCGCGATCTCCGCTCCTAAGCTGCTGGAGGTTTCCTCGGTGGCGACTCGGCTCGATGCGGGCTGCTGCGAGCGAAGTTGTACTCCGCGAAGTGCAACATATGGCGGGTGCAACCGACCCGGTCGCAACCCCCGCGAGTCCAGGAACTGCCGCTCGGCGTGCTAAGGCGCGGGAGGCGGAGGTTCAGTGCGAGCAACACCTCCAAGCTCACCGCGCTAAGCTCTGGCAACAACGCGATGAGCTAGAGGCCCAGAAGGCCAAGCTTGACAAACTCCAGGCCGACTTGGAGCATAGTCAGCCTGCGCCCACCGCGCTTTGGCGCGCATCGATCGTCGCATACAACACCAGCTGGCCGAGGGTCGGCGGTCTTCCGTTTTCCCCACGCCCGACCAAAATGTCGGCTGCGGCGGCAATCTTTGCACGCGGCATCCACGAGCAGCGAACCGGGAGGCCAAGGCCACGTGCGAGAACCTCAAGAAATTTGGTGGGCGTCTTCGCCGTCCAGCACATGCAAGGCTCCAGATCCCATCACTCGGGGGCTTCTTCGAGCCACCTGAGCCATATTCTTAGCCAGACCGAGGGCCGAGGCGAGAGGCGGGCGCCGCTCATGGCGCCCGGGCCTCGCGCACTCGATGCGCCCGGTAGCAGAGGCGGCGATCGCGACGTCCGCGACACCCTCGAGGCACGAAGAAGAGTGATGGACGAAGCGGCCCGATCGTGGGCCGTGGACAGCAGTCGACGCCACGGCCGCAGCCCAAGTCCCGACGGCCCTGGGCCCCGGGCATTCGGTCAGAAGATCCGCAACACGGATTTTCCTACCCGGTTCCGGGCACCTGTTAACATCGCCAAGTACACTGGGGCAACAAACCCCAGTGTTTGGCTGGAAGATTACCGGCTCGCATGCTGGGCCGGGGGAGCTGCTGATGATCTTTTCTTCATCCAGTACCTCCCCATTTACCTCGCGGACTTGGCTTGAGCCTGGCTCGAGTACCTGCCCGCGAACACCATCAGGTACTGGGCCGACTTGAAGAATCTCTTCGTCGGCAACTTCCAGGGCACTTACAAGCGCCCTGGAAACTCTTGGGACCTAAAGGGCTGCAAGCAGCAGCCAGGGGAGACTCTCCGGGACTACATCCGGCGATTCTCCCAACAGTGCAATGAGCTCCCCGACATCTGCGATGCCAACGTCGTCAGGGCGTTCATCTATGGCGCCACCTCCAAAGCTCTGGTCCACAAGCTGGGCTGCGCTAAGCCCAGGACAACCAAGGAGCTCCTGGACATCACCACTAACTCGCGCCTCCGTGAGGCATGGGGGGCCATCTTCGACAAGGGAAGGCCAAGCGGAGTCGGTCCCAGGCCGCACTCCCAGACCACTCAGACAAGCGGAAGTGGAAGGGAAGCGAGGACATGAGGCCAAGTGGTCACGACCGCCCGCCATGCAAGCAGCGCAGGCGCCCAGCGGCGGCGACAGTTCCCAACCACTTCGCGGTGATGGGCGGCCGTGTCCGCATCATGGGTACCCCGTCAAGCACAAGTACAGGGACTGCGAGACCCTGAAGCGCTTCATTTCTGGAGCCCCCACGTGGGGCAAAGGCAAGAAGCAAGACCCGGCACCAGATGCTGGGGAAAAGAAGGCGGACGACGAGTTCCTGGAACCCGACGGCTGCCTCATGATCTTTGGCGGACCGGCAAGTTACACCGACAAACGGCAGCAGAAGCTTGCCTTCTGCGAGGTCCACACGACGGCTCCCGCCGTGTGCAAATACCTCCGGTGGTGGGAGTCTCCGATCACCTTTGATCGGACCGACGACCCCGACCACGTTCCGCACCCAGGGAGATATACGCTGGTTGTCGCCCCCGTCGTAGGGCCAAAGCGCCTATCCAAGGTGCTCATGGATGGCGACAGTAGTCTCAACATCCTATATGTTGAGACATTTGACACCATGGGGATGCCTCGCTCGAGTCTCCGACCGAGCAAGGCGCCTTTCCACGGCGTCATCCCAGGCCAGCAGGCCTATCCGCTCGGGCAGGTCGACCTGCCCATCACCTTCGGGAGCCCGGATAACTTCCGCACCGAGACCCTCACCTTTGAGGTCGTGGGGTTCCCAGGCTCCTACCACGCCATCTTAGGGAGGCCATGTTACGCCAAGTTCATGGCGGTCCCCAACTACACCTACCTTAAGCTGAAGATGCCGGGGCCACAGGGAGTAATCACCATGGTCGCATCTTTTCAGCTTGTCTACAATTGCGAGCAGAGCGGTTGCGAGCTGGCGTCGACGATCATTGTGTCCGTCGAGCTCGAAAACCTCCGGAGGGAAACCTCTGAGTCTACCCCCGACTCCAGCAAGTCGGGGCCCGGATCCTTCAAGTCCGCCGAGGACACGAAGGAGGTCGCGGTCGATCCCCAGGATCTGACCAAGACCATGCGGGTCGGAGCCATGCTCCACGCCAAATAGGAAGGCGCGCTCGTCGACTTCCTCCGCGTCAATCGAGATGTCTTCGCATGGAAGCCCTCCGACATGCCAGGCATCCCAAGGGAGATCGTCGAGCACTCCTTGAATATCCGACTTGGCTCAAGGCCGGTCGCCCAACGCTTGCGCCGCTTCAACGAGGAGAAGCGCAAGATTATAGGAGGGGAAATTGCCAAACTTTTGGCCGCAGGGTTTATAAAAGAGGTGCGCCACCCCGAGTGGCTAGCCAACCCTGTCCTTGTAAAAAAAAGTCTGGGCAATGGAGAATGTGTGTTGATTACACGGGCCTGAACAAGGCATGTCCCAAGGACCCTTTTCCATTGCCTCGCGTCGACCAAGTCGTCGACTCCACCGCAGGGTGCGAATCCCTGTCCTTTCTGGATGCCTACTCAGGCTACCACCAGATCGCGATGAAAGAGTCCGACCAGCTCGTGACCTCTTTCATCACTCCGTTCGGCTCGTTTTGTTACGTAACGATGCCGTTTGGTCTAAAGAATATGGGTGCTACATACCAGTGATGTATGCAAACGTGTTTCGATGACCAGATCGGCCATAACATCGAGGCGTACGACGACATCGTCGTCAAGACTAAGAAGGTCGACGACCTCGTCGCCAACTTAGAAGAGACTTTTGTGAACCTCTGACGGTTTCGTATAAAGCTCAACCCCGAGAAATACGTTTTCAGGGTCCCCAAGGGAAAGCTACTCGGCTTCATCATCTCTGAGCGCGGCATCGAAGCCAATCACGAGAAGATCTCTGCGATCATGAGGATGGGCCTGGTGGATAACCTAAAAGGAGTCCAGAAGCTGACAGGGTGCCTTGCAGCCTTGAGTCGTTTCGTGTCTCGCCTTGGCGAGCGCGGAATGCCGCTCTACAAGCTACTCAAGAGATCCGACCACTTCAGCTGGACCAAAGAAGCGCAGGAAACCCTCGACCGGCTCAAGGCGTTCCTGACTTCACCCCCGGTGTTGGTCGCCCCAGCACCAGGGGAGCCGCTTCTCCTCTACATCGCCGCCACGACCCAGGTCGTTAGCGCGGCGCTTGTTGTGGAGCGAGCTGAAGAAGGCCATGTGCTCAAGGTACAACGACCAGTATACTTCATCAGTGAAGTGCTCTCCGAATCCAAGGCTCGGTACCCGCAGGTGCAGAAGTTGATCTATGCGGTGCTCATCACGAAGAGGAAGCTGGTCCATTACTTCGATCGGCACCACGTCTTCGTGGTGACCTCCTCGCCACTCGGCGAAATCGTCCGCAACCGCAACGCTTCCAGAAGAATTCCCAAGTGGGCGCATGAGCTCAACGGCCACGACATATCGTACGTCCCCCGGACGACGATCAAGTCGCAGACCTTGGCCGACTTCGTCGCCGAGTGGACCGAAGCCCAGGCGCCATCGGCGCTTGAAGACCTCGAGTACTGGACGATGTATTTTGATGGGTCCTACACCAAGAACGGAGCGGGTGCTGGGATCGTCATTGTTTCCCCGCTCGGAAACAAGCTCCAGTGCGCCATCCGGTTACACTTCGATGCAACCAACAATGTCGCCGAGTACGAAGCACTCGTCAACGGTCTCCGGATCGCTGCCGACCTCGGCGTACACCGAATCTACGTACACGGCGACTCCAAGCTTGTCGTCGACCAAGTCATGAAGGCCTCAGAGCCTCGTGACGCCCGCATGGCAGCGTATTATCGGGAGGTATGCAAACTCAAGGAGAGATTCAAGGGTTTCGAGTTTCACCATAGCTACCGACGCTACAACGGTGAGGCCGACTACCTGGCCAATCTTGCCTCCAGCAGGGGACCGATCCTGCCTGGGATCTTCGTCTCTGACCTTCACAAACCTTCCGTTCGACTGGACCCACCAACCGAAAGCGTACCGACCGACACTCGGGTGCATCTGCTCCGATTGCGGACGGATCGGACCTTGGGACCTTCTGGTCAGACCCGGCGTCTTTGGTTGCCGACTCTGACTGGAGGAAGCCCTTCATCGATCGGTTGACTGACGGATCGCTCCCCACCGACCCAACCGAGGCCCGGCGCCTTGCTCGGTGGGCGAGATCCTTCGTCCTGGTTGGAGGAGACCTCTGCAAGAGGAGCCCCTCCGGGGTCCTCCAGAAGTGCATTCTGGCGGACGAAGGGAAGCAGCTGCTGCTCGACATCCATATCGGAATCTGCGGCCACCACGCCACGCCATGGTCCCTCGTGGGGAAAGCCTTCCCTCAAGGCTTCTACTGACCGACTGCCGTGGCCGACGCCGAGCAAATCGTTCGCACTTGTGAAGGGTGCCAATTTTTTGCTCGGCAGATGCATTTTCCAGCGCAAGCCTTGCAGACAATCCCCATCACTTGGCCATTCGCCGTTTGGGGACTCGATCTGGTCGGGCCCTTCAAAAAGGCGTCCGGGGGCTTGACCCACCTGCTTGTTGCGGTGGACAAGTTCACAAAGTGGATAGAAGCTAAGCCGGTTGCCACCATCACCTCGGTGCAGGCGGCCAACTTCTTCTGCGACATCGTTTATCGGTTTGGAGTCCCGAACTCCATCACCGATAACGAGACGCAGTTCACGGGGAAGGAATTCCTCGAGTTCTGCGATGACTTCAACATCCGTGTCGACTGGGCTGCCGTTGTCCATCCGCGGACCAACGGCCAGGTCGAGCGGGCGAACGACATGATCCTCCAAGGGCTCAAGCCGCGAATCTTCAGCCGACTGAAGAAATTCGCGGGATGATGGGCAGCTGAGCTGCCCTCCGTTCTCTGGAGCATGCGGACTACACCGACCCGGTCGACCGGGTTTACATCATTCTTCATGGTGTTCGGTGCTGAAGCTGTCCTACCGACCGATCTGGAGTACGACGCCCTAAGACTACAAGCCTTTGACGAGGCACGGGGGCTCGACGCGCAACAAGACGCCATCGACCAACTCGACAAAGCGCGCGATGTGGCCATTCTGCGTTGACCAAGTATGCAAAGAGACGCAGCGCTTACTACATAAATGCATATCCGCGGAAGGTCGCCGGCGTGGGCGACCTAGTCTGCGCCAGTCGATCCAACAAGGCGAGCACAAGTTGTCCCCTCCGTGGGAAGGGCCCTTCACCGTCGTGGAGGTCCTCCGACCCGGCACCTTTCGACTCAAAGATGCCGACGACAACATTGTACCTAACGCGCGGAATAAAAAAGTTAAGGCGACTCTATCTCTGAAGCTTCGCACTCATTTCCCACTCCTCCGGGTTCAAGCGCTGCGTGGCGACCACAGCCTCGATCCCACGCACCGCTCGGGGGCTACAGGTTCACACACTTACACGGGTCGGTGACCCGACTGGCCATTTGGTTCCCCCTAGCGGTAACCCTTTCGACCCAAGTGCTATGGCCTACGCCCCAGCGGCTACGGTTTCAAAGTAGTGCTTCACGGTAGAAGGAAGTGCCCGTGCGGAGTGATTCATAGCCGGTCGGGAACACTCTTTTCCCGCGCAAGTGCAGATGAATGATTTATACCTAAGTTCCTACACTCACATGGGTTGGTGACCCCGCTGGCTATTCGGTTCTCCCTAGCGGTAACCCTCTCGACCCAAGTACTATGGCCTACGCCCCAGCGGCTACAGTTGCGAAGTAGTGCTTTGCGGAAGAAGGAAGTGCCCGTGTGGTGCGATCCATAGCTGGTCGGGAACACTCCTTTTCCGTGTCGAGTGCGAGTGAACGTTTCGTTCCTTAGGTCCCTATTTTTTCTTTGAGCTTTCCTCAAAGGTGTTAACATACCAACCTACGCTTGTACAACCCCCGCGGTTTCTAAAGCTATGGTCTTCAAATTTTTATCACCTCTGGGAAGTGCGAAGGATAAAGTCGAATCTGCGGAATGGCCCGACTGGCCAAAGCACTAAAACAAACTTCAGTTCATCGCACGACAAAGTCCTTTACATTGCTAAAAGGCAAAATATCTAACTTTTTTACCGCACCTGGTGGAGGATGCTCTATGGTGATATCCGGCCGGCGATCACTACGGCGTGCGGGTCGACCTGGGTATTGAACTCGTCGACCTCCTCGTCGGTCCGGTCCGCGGTGACCCCACTGCTAACGACAACAAGGTCAATGCCGTCATAGTGGGAGATGACGAAAACGAGGGCCGAAGAAGCTCCGAGGTCAATCCCCTCGCTCACCGAACGCTCGACGTGCTCCGGCACACGGGCTAACGCGGCGGCAAGCGAGCTCGGACCCTTCACGGCGGTTCTGAGCACCCGGTTGCAGACCTCCTGGCCGACCCTCCGAAGGGTCGCCAGCTCGGCGGTCTGCTCGGATAGCTTTTTCTCCGCCCATTCCTTCGCCGACAGGGCCACTCCCCGTGACGTGGCTGCTGCGTCACGCTCCTCCACTGCCAGTTTCCGCGATTCCATGGCGTCGCTGAGATTCTTCTGCAATTCTGCAGATCGAAGCACTGTCAAAAGGCATGCCCGGCAATCCACGATCGTGGAGACTAAGCCAGCATTGGGTTGCTTAGCAGCCACGGAGGCCGTCCGACGCTGGACATCCTCCTCGGCTGGCGGCGTCCTTCGCACTGTTGGCCGCCGCCAGGAGAGACTCAAGCTCGGATATCCTTGTCTCCCGGGACTTGGTTGTCAAGCGGGCCCCTCGCCTCCATACGCTTTCGGCGCGAGGCTTCCCGGCGTCATGCGCTCGGAGTGCAGAGCAGTCGCCCTCCTTTTAAACCGAATCCTCGCAGCCGCCATACAAGCCGGAGAACCCGACTTCTCCTCCGATTGGGCCTGCAAATTCTGTGAAGCACGGACGCCCTATCAACCCACCAACCGCTAAAAGCTTGTCAAAAGCTAAGGATGGGGTTTAGCTCGACTCAAGCCTTGTCGAGGCGGGCAACCCGAAGATGGTGTCCGGCATACGGATGGATTCAAGGGTGGGAGCCAGACCCTTCTAGGCCTGGCTCACCTCAGCCTCAACCTGCCGCACGCCATCCTGGAGGGCCCCCACGCCCCGTCCTATGCCGCGTCGTCAGAACAAGCAAGGCTTGCAGCGGTCGGAATTCATTGCCAGCCAGTCAAGACAGCAAAAGCGTTGGTGAACTCCGGGGCCGCCCCGGTTGGCTACGCTTGCGGAGGGTCGTGCGATGACTCCTCCCGTGGCCAACCTGGAACCACCTCCAGCGTCTGGACCGCCCCCTCCGGCAGGCCCCTGGGCGACGGTGACGGCATCACGACGGGTGCTAGGACCACGCCTGCTGGCGTAGGTCCTGGCGGTGACGGCGGGAGCTCTTCTTCACCTCCTTTGGCCTCCGATCGAGGCCCCGACCTGCCAAGGGGCGCCAGGGCCTCCTCGCGCCCCGACTCCTTTGGAACCCTCTTCTCCTGCGCTGGTCCCAATTCTGCCGGTGGCGACAGCTAGGTATCCAACGCCTCGACTGTTGCCGATGGCAGAGACGGCGCCGGTCCTCGCCGGGTCGCCGTCGCTCCAGAGCGGACCACCGCCGAGCGAGGGTGCTGCAATCACATCTTCTTCGCTGGCCACCCTAGCGGAGGCGAATCGCCCCTACGTTTCCCCGAGGGCATCTCCATCAGGGACACCTCTGCACAGGGCACAACAGCAGCGGCGGCCTTCATGCTGACACCCTCATCAGGCCACGGCGATCGGCAACCAAGTCGATCCATGATGCAGGTCGTAGAGTGGTCGCCGTTGTTGCTTGAGGATGACTCCGGATCGGTACATGTCGGCTGACAGTCGTTTGGAGACCTCCTCGTCTCATATGATCCTCATTGTCGCTCTTTCTTCTTCTTCTTCCTCTTCTCTTCCTTCCGCTTCTTGCGGGCAGACTCATGCAGTGCGGACGCCTTGCGGGCCCTAGCCCTCCGCTCCTTCTCCCGGCGGCAATGCAGGAGACCATCCCAGCCAGCCTGGATGACATAAAAGTATTTGGTCGGACAATGTGCTAAAATGAGGAGGAAGGAAGAAAAAAGAAAAGAGAATCGCTCGGCTCACCAAATCTGGGGGATTCTGCGCCAAAAAAGGCTCGGGGTAGCCACCCGCCGCCATGGTGGCTCTCCCGACCAACCCGGCAGCCACCCTAGCCTCGTCCTCCGACGCGGCAAGCTCCGTCTCCACCATCCTCATGGGATCGGATGACCCCTCGTACTGGAACATGGGGTGCATCCTGTCCATGAGGGGCTGAATGCGCATCTTCATGAATGCGCGCACAACGACATCGCCGGTCAAGCCCCGGTTCTTCTGGCTTTGATCTGTTCGATGATCATCTCCACCTTGTTCTTTTCCCTCTGGTCAGGCCCCTAGGCCCACTCGGACCTCGCTTCAGGAAGCCGGTCGGAGAAGGCCGGGGCACTGCCTTCCAGGTTCCGAACATAGAACCACTCGGAGTGCCACCCTCGGTTCGACGACGGCAGCTTCAGGTTGATATACTCCGCCGTGCGGTCAACGCGCAGCTGCAGGGCGACACCCCCCATGGACGCCGTAGCGTCCGCCGTTTTGTCCTTCCACAGTCGGGCTTGAAAGAAGTACCTCCACAGCGCCCAGTGGGGCTCGATCCCCAGGAACGCCTCGCATATCGTCATGAAGACTGCTATGTGGAGCACACCATTGGGGTTGAGGTGGTGTACCTCCACCCTGTAGTGATGCAGCAGCCCGCGCACGAAGGGATGGAGCGGGAGTCCGAACCCGCGCTCATAGAACGAGGCGGGCACGACGATCTCCTCGTCCTCCGGCATAGGTTCCGTGACCCCCGTCGGCACCCTCCACCACGAGGCGTCTTGCGGGGGGAGGAACCCCTTCTTCTCCAAGCCTTGCGCCCGGTTGGACTGGGCGGAGCACTCAGGCCACGACATCTCCAAGGGCGAAAACCGCGAAAAGGTGGGAGAAGGGGAAAAGGTGAAGAACTCTCCAGCTTTCTTTTTGCTCTTTCTTCCCAGGCAAGAAGATGAGGAGACAGGGAAAGCAAACACGAAGAACTCACCCGAGCGCCCCCCGCGCTGAATTTATAGGCGCTGAACAGGCACCAGCCGAAAGACGCACCAGCCGAGAAAGCATCGATCGAGCTGACGCCAGTCAAGCGGACATCACTTCGGTAGAAGCGTTGTGCGTCCCGTCAGAGCACCACGCCGCGCCACTGGTGAGACGTATCATTTCCCAATCATTTTGCTTCACATTTAATTGCCTCCACGCGCATTAAATACCAGCAGAGGCGTCAGGGCGCCCTTCCGGGTGACGCGCCCCGCGACCTCTCGATCTCTGCCGCTGGGCTGGGTCGACCGGACCAAAGCAGGTATGAAAAGCCCACCGGGCCGCAACGGCCTCGAGGTGGCGAGAGGGTTCAAATAGCTCACGCCCAACGACTAGCCTAGTGCTGCGGGTTCCGAAGGCCTAATCCACCAAGTGAATCTCAAGCCGCCCCTGCAGGCAAAACGAGCGAGGGGCGAGGACAAGGCGAGCCCCCAGTGGGCCTCGAGTTGGGTTGGCGGACAACCCAATCACCTTAACTCGTGTCCGAGACCATACTTCACGCTCTCCGCTGAACCCACTGGATGGGTGGTAGTAGTCAAGCCCTGCCTCGGGTCGTGACACTGAGTCGGAGTCAAACACGGATAGAGTAAGAAAGGTTTCTTATGGGTCGCCTCAGTGGTCGGACACGACGCCGTGGATCGTCCACTCGGAAAGGTCCCCTTGGGAGGGATCTCAGTGGCCCACTTGATAACCCGTTAGTAGCTCCACGAGCACGGTGTTGAACCAACGCATGGTAAACAGCGTCGCCTCACCTCCAGTCCCACACTGCGGGACGGGCGATACATGGGACGAGGCAGATTACCTCCTCTCGCGAGATAGCCTCGCTGATGAGGACATCGGATGGACGCTCCTCACTTAGCTCAGTAGAAACCGGCCTTTTGACGCGTCTAGCTACGACGTAAAACGAGCACTCAGAAACCAGAACCTCACTGAGGCATCTAGGCATCCCTGACGACCAAGGCCGCGTCTAGCTACGACGTAAACGAGCACTCGAAAACCAGGACCTCGCTGAGGCATCTGGGCATCCCTGCCGACCAAGGCCGTGTCTAGCTACGACGTAAAATGAGCACTCAAAAACCAGGACCTCGCTGAGACATCTGGGCATCCCTGCCGACCAAGGCCGCGTCTAGCTACAACGTAAAACGAGCACTCGGAAACAAGGACCTCGCTGAGGCATCTGGGCATCCCTACCAACCTAGGCCGCGTCTAGCTACGACGTAAAATGAGCACTCGAGAACCAGGGCCTCGCTGAGGCATCTGGGCATCCCTGCCGACCAAGGCCATGTCTAGCTACGACGTAAAACGAGCACTCGAAAACCAGAACCTCGCTGAGGCATCTGGGCATCCCTGCCGACCGAGGCCGCGTCTAGCTACGACGTAAAATGAGCACTCGGAAACCAGAACCTCGCTGAGGCATCTGGGCATCCTCGCAGGCCAAGGTCGTCTAGCTACGACTAAAACGAAAGCACTGAAACCGTAACCTCGGCGAGGCATTCGGTATCCTCGCCGACCGAGGTCAAGGCTTGCTACGACATAAAACGAGCACTCGAGAACCAGGACCTCGCTGAGGCATCTGGGCATCCCTGCCGACCAAGGCTGGTCTAGCTACGACGTAAAACCAGCGCTCGGATGCTAGAACCTTGCCTAAAGGCATCTCAAGCGTCTCTACGACTAAGTCGGTCGGGCTCGCTTAGTAGGTAAACTCAAACCACTCTCCGACCGCTTTGGGCTCGAGCCACCGGTCGAAACCGCCGACCAAGTCACTGGCCCGCTAACTAAAGCAAATTTCCTTCAATCTAACTCGGGGGCTCACGACCAACCGAGTCCACTCGCTTCACCCAGCCGGATTTCTGCCGACCAAAGTAACCCCCTGACCAACTCTCTGACCTACTCGGGGGCTCGGGGGTTACACCCACTGGGTGCGCTCGCGCGCACCCGGTCGAGACCGGTCGACCAAGTCGGTCGGGCTCGGCCGACTAAGGCGGCCACCCCAAAGAGCCCGTCGCTTCGTTACGCGGCGTTGTGTCTAAGATCCAAGAAATCGCACGGACAAAAGTTCTCAACAGACAAAGGCTAGCGGCATTTATATGGTGCACGAGCTACATATAGTTGCTACTCGCATCATGACGAACCAGCTTGAAATCATCAAGACGGCGCAGCGATCTAAGCGCCGCGCGCACGCTAAACCGCCTCAATGAGAGCATCCCTAGCCTTGGCAAGCTTTGGGACAACGTCGATCAGCGCGTCGACGATAGCAACGTCGCGGGCGACGGCGCCTTGCTCGGCCCATTCGGCCTGAGCGAGCTCGAGGTCGCCCCAAAGCTCCGCGAAGAAGGCCTCCTCGTCCGTGGGCGCCAGTGGGTCATCATCTCCAAAGCCGAATACCGAGGTTCCATTCTTGGAAGAAGAAGCCATGAGAGAAGCCAGGTATTGCGGAGCAAACCCGTAAGGCAGATGACTCCTCCAACTCCTGCAGTTGTACCACTCTTATATATATGCTCAAGGCGCGGAAGCCGATCGGTTCCCAATAAATGGGGGCGCAAGAAGCCAAAGTGTCGCCATGCATGCGAAGAGATTGCGCCACCTAGCGATGGGTTCCATCCAGAACGCATATTAAAGTTTGGGGCGGCGGCTACCTCTTGACGAATACTTATACCAGGTACCCCAAGAAGAAGGTATACATCTACTTCAAGATCGCTTTCTCTCTCAGACGGACATGGCAAAGAAGATTGGCAATGAATGCACGCCGAGAGGGTATTACCAAAGTCCCCATCCCTCACAGATGGAATTATCACTGAATATTGGCTAGAATGCCAAATGGGCCATCTTGGGCCCAGTTTCGGCCAAAGGCCTTGCTGGGCCACGAAGGATCCTCGGCCTTGATCAAGCCCACCAGGAGCGCTCCGACCTGGCCTCAAGTCGGGAGCCCCAGAGGTCTGGACCGCCTCGGATCAGAGCCCCACGAGCTCGACACCGGCCTCGTGTCGGGCCCCAACAAGCACCAACTCGGCAACCTCTGCCACGTCGCTGGTCGGCCCCGAGCTGGTCACCTGCCCCGTGGACACGACGGCTATGCTGGGGCAGGTGGCTCCTTCCCAAGGTGGCCAGGGGGCCGCTGAAGTCAAGCACCGGTCGCTTCACCCCGTCATGCGCAGTTGAGAGACGCGCTTCCTCCCGAGGCAATGCGGAAGAGCAAAGATGAGCCTGCCACAAGATTCGACAGTACAGGAGGGCGTGTGCACCTTCCGTGAACACCGCCTGTTGTTCTACTAACCCGTGGGACAAGCAAGAACTCTGTCACCATCAAGATCAAGACCAGACTCTTGCATAGCCTACCCCTACTTTTTCCTTTCCAAACGCCCGTGTAACCTACTCCCCCGCCTATATAAAGGGGGGCAGGACCCTCAGGGAGGGGGATCGATCGATCAAGCAACTTGATATCGAGCAATCGGCTCTCGAACAAGCAAAAACATATAGACGAACACCCCTAGCGCACCCGGCTCGGACGCTCCTAGAGCTCTGAGGCCTTAGCACCCCCCGAGCTCCCGAGCTCTCACTCTTCCACTCGGACGAGCGCACAGGGCCTGTCCTGAGCCCTCGCTTGTAATCAAGAGTGATCCACTGCACCCAAAGCAATACAAAACCACCATCACGAACTGGACGTAGGATATTCTATTGAACCAAGATAATGATAATGCCTTTGGACTTCTTTAGCCTAACCATTCAAGGAGAGGGAACGCGCGGCCCCTATACTTACAAATTTACTTACCGGTTGTATGAAACACCGACACTCGTCTGGCTACTGCGGGACATAAACTGGAAGGAATACAAGCAAGCGCACGAGAGGAAGCATGACGAGATTATTGTCGATGATGTGGTGGTAGAGGCTGCACTATACACGTTCTACTACTCGTAGATACGTCAATGCATTGTTGTCTATGCTTTACATATTCATACTCCTTTAATTATGCTTTACATCTTCTTGCAATATATGTTCATGCTCATTCTTTAATTATACCTCTTGCGGGTGGTTCAGGCTGACCGATGGATTGTGGCGTCATCCACGTTTTAATGGGTATTTCTCTCATTCATTATGTTTGAAACAATTGGAATGGATGAAATACGATGGATGGAATGCACAGTGTGATTTCAAAGTTGTAATGGATTTTCAAAAATGTTATGAATTGTGAATTGCCATGCAATGGAATGGATGCAACGGCATGATGTTGGTGAATGTGAATATCATCTGTGTCAATTTTATTTCATATTTATCATTTGTAGTCACAATATATATTGATTGTTGCCAAATATAAGTGTTTGAATCTGAAAATCAGTCAAAATACTACTAAAATTTCTAAAGTTAGGGTCTTTTATGTGCAAATACTTAGTATTTTGCATTACAACGGATAGGAAATGTAGATTAATGCTTGCATGATTTTTTCATTTTTTTATTTTTTTCTAGCCTCGGGAGACTATTTCATAGGAGTTCCAAAAATGCTGAGATTTCAGATTTCTCGCCAACGAAATTGCCAGATTGCAAATTTGATTTTTGAGTTTTGACCAGATTTCAACTGAAATTCTAAAATCTCTCCCAAATTTTGGATTTCGGCCGCCCCGTGTATGGTCAGAAAACAAATTTGAAACCTTGCTTCCTGCTCCCCGTTACCACTTCACACCCCACACCATCTCCTCTACGTTTGTAATACTCTGTAATATTGAGTTTAATTTAACCATTAAATGCTCTTTAATACCTTGATACTACCTTGTAATAAAAGGAGAGAGAGAGAAACCCTTAGGACAAAACATTTCGATCACGAAAACTCCGCATACACTAGTATGCATTTTTTTCTCTTTATCCATAAGAAGCTTGCAACTTATGTTGAAATTAGGAAAACTAAATGTACTTAATCATAAGACATCAAATCCTTGGTCCAGACTTGGACAACATGTCCTGGCTAAGCGCCAACTAAAATAAAATTATTTGCCCTCCACCTAGACTTGGGTATCGCGTCGGCCAGGTCAGCACAACACGGGCACAATGGGCCACATGCTTGGACTATGATGTGCCATCACGGTAGGGATGGCAATCAGGCCCGCGGGTTCTGATACCTGCGGGTTCTGCACCTGATCGGATCGGATTTAGATTCTAATTTTCACCTTTAGGTTCTTCGGATCAAGTACCTGAGATGGGTTTGACTTGGGTTCGGGTTCTAATTTTCACCCGTGGGTACCCATCGGGTATCCGAAATACCGCACATACTCATCGGGTACCCGCGGGTTTGGGGTCAGGTTCCGGGTACTCGTTGGGTTTGGCTCGGGTTTTTGGTTTGGGTTTCTTGTCGGGTCAGGTTTTGCAAAGCCCACACCCGACCCGACCTATTGCCAGCCCTAGAACTGTAGTACCGCATATACCCGCCGGGTACCCACTGGATTTCAAGTACCCGCCAGGTTCAAGTTCGGGTATAGGTTTTTACCTGATAGGGTATTCAGGATCGGGTCGGGTTTTCTAATTCGGGTTTTCTGTCGGGTCAGATTTTGTAAAACCCACACCTGATCCGACCCGACCCGTTGCCATCCCTACATCACGGCCTAGTTAGCCCATTATGCCGGCTTGACTCTCCTTCGGCGAGTCTAGGCATGGTCCATTAGCAAGTCATGCCAATTTTGTGCTGTGTCGGTCTAGATCCGATCTATTTGCACTATTGTGATGAGAGAAAAGAAGCTGGAGACGTACGAAGATAAGGTAGTAGACACAAATATTTGGAAAAAAACTAAATTTTATTTATTCTTGAACAAGTATAGAGTTAATGCCTTATTAAATACCTTACACCCAAGTATGAGGTAACTCAATAAGAAAAAAAGTATAATAACTATATACATATACATATACTTATTGTTCTGTATAAAGACCACCATTTACAAGGTAAAGGTAGCTCATTCCTTACTTCAAAGTTCAAACTAAACTTAAAGGTTAGGCCTATATAAAAGGTCCGTTTATATAGTTTAATGGCCGTTAAATGTTTACTAGGACTATTTTATAGTATAAATATCTGTTCTCATCAGGAATTATAGCACGGAACATCTAGTATGAAGCATTTAGCAAGCATAATTTAGTCAAATCTCCCCCTTTCTGCCACTGTCACGAATAATTGCTGGGAATTTTGTTGTACGTATAGAAAAGATGTATTAGATACTTATTTTGTTATTGTATAAATAGATATATAGCCATATGACTTTAAATACTAAAACCGTGTACAAGACCATGTAAAAGATCATTTACCATACAAAAACTAAAAGGTGGGGTGACTGTTCATTAAATATTTATTTTTATTTAGAACATTGCATAGTCCAGGTGGTCAAAGTTGGCTAACATCTCGGCGATCTCTAGATCCTCGGTCTGATATTATGTTCTCTCATCTGCACACTCCCAGTTATGCATCTGATTGCTTCAACCATCTCAAGCATAAGAGACGACCTCCTCGGTTCAAGTATCCTCTTCACCAAAGTGAAAGTGACTTCCGATGAGATAGTGGACAACAGAACCAAGAGTACATCGCGTGTAATTTGCGATAGCATAGGATAAATACGTTGGTGATTCTTCTCCCACAAGAGCAAGTTGAGTTCATTGTCATCGCCAATGTCAAGCTCAGTTTCTGCATGAGGTGTGTTGAGATAGTGGTTGATTTCTACTATGGATTACATTGCGACCTTCTTGGCTCTTCGGAAGACAAACTAGACGCCTTGCCTTTTAAATTCTTCCACACGTTTGAAGCACTTGAATTGCCTCATGCTTGTTGTATTATTGAGGCAGTTATTCTTGTTTAACTTCTGTTGCCAAACTTTTCATAATATTTGTTGAAAGCCTAAAAAAACTCATTATGAATATGAGTATAGGCCTAAAAAAATTCGTAGTATTTGCGTGAGTACGCAGTGTTCCTTAGTACAAAGACTTGTACCTTACAAGAAGCTACTCTATGTGGTAGTACTAGTATAGAAATGCTAATTGTAGAAGGTTTCTTCTTCTCCTAGCTGGCAGTCAAAACCTGAAATTCTTATAGTAGTTCCTTTTTTCATAGAACCTGAAATTTTCCATTGGAATAGTTAGAGAGAATTTTTGAAGTAGTTCCCTTTTTTTCCCCTTTTTTTCTTTCTTTTCCTTTTTTTCTTCTTTCCTTTCCTTCCTACGCTTTCTTTTTTCTTTTGTTCATGGCTTGGCTGAGCCTGCCTTGCCTTTCTTCTCTTTCTTCTTCCTCCTCCTTCCTCTCCTTCCTCTTTCTTCCCCTTCTTCCCAACCAAGCCAGCCTCCTCTTCTTCTAGCACATGTCGGCTCTCCTCTCTTCCTTTCTCTCCATAGCGCCCTTAGGCCACATCAGCTATTGCTAAGTGCACAGCGTGCCATGGCCACGCGTCGAGCTGCCCTGCATGGGGCTGAGCAACGGGTGCCTCATGCCGCCCCTTGCTACACCACTAGTAGCACCATGCCGTGCCGTCCACGCCATCGCTAGCCTGCTCTAAGGCACACTGTTGGCGTATTCAGCCTGACAGGCCCGAGTTTACAGACTGGGTTTGGTTCAATAGGAGGGCGTCTTTGTGGCTGACAAACCCTAACGGGTGAAAACCCTAGCGACTCCCACACGAAGGATTCCGGAGCCTATGAACTAAGATGACACGCAGATTTTTACATAGGTTCAGGCCCCCTCACCTAGGGTAATAGCCTTACTTCCTGCAAGATCTTTTATAGAGTGTTTGAAGCTAGTACAGAGCTCTCAGCTTACAAGTTCTTTCTTGGGCTCTGCGATTGATCTCTCCTCCTCGTCTCTTGATCGATCGACCCCCTTTCCCCATACACTAGGGTGCCCTTATATAGGCTAGGCCAACATGGGTAGGTGAAAGGGGGGTCATCATGCTGATTTTCATACATTTATTACTCATTTCCGTGCTGTCCCGTTCCTCCAGCCTCATTAAATGTCGACGCATGGCTTCGCCCGGTCCACCCGGGATGCGACCCCTTTGTGACGGGTAGGTGAGAGGCGCTAGAGGAATGGGCTTGTAGCGGAATTCCTCACAATCAATGGAACTGACACAGCAGGCCTGCATCTGGTATAGTACGATAGGGGAAGGAGACTTCGAGGTGAAGCCACCCTGCCCCACCTTTTTGCTTGGTGGCGGGCGGTAGGCGCCCACCGCCACCGAACGCCACGCGGCCGCAAGCCAAGACCGCCTGGGCCACCCAGCCTACCAAAGCCCACGGCCGGGCGCCGCAAGGTATGCCTCGCCACCTACTCGATCAACGCCACGTGATGGTACTGGCCGACGGGCGCGCTGCCACCCGCTGCTGTGCCGCCACGTGGGTTGGGCGCCGGGCGAAAGCGGCGCCTCGCCACTCGCCGCTCAACACCACGTGGGCCGCACTAAGCCGGCGGGCGGCCGCCCACCCGCCGCCAAAGCCGCCACGTGGCTGGCGCCGCGAAAGCAGCGTTTCGCCACCCGCCGCTCAACGCCACGCTGGCACCTAGCCGGCGGGCACGCCACCTCGCCGCCAAAGCCGCCACGCGCTGGCATCGGCGAGCAGGCGTCCTCGCCAACCGCCCTCAACGCCACGCTGGCCGCACTGCTCGCGGGTACGCCACCCGCCGCCAAAGCCGCCACATGGCCGGGCGCGGGTGAGCAGGAGTCTCGCCACCCCCGCCCTCAACGCCACGCTGCGCGCTCTGCCGGGCGGCGCGCTGCTGCCCGCCGCCGCCAGCCACCATGGGCTGGGCGCCGGCGAGCAGGCGCCTCGCCCACTGCCGCTCAACACCACGAGGCCGCAAGACTGCCGGCGGGGTTGCCGCCACCGCCGCTAAGCCGCCACATGGGCCGGGCGCCGCGAGCGGGAGTCTCGCCACCCGCCGCCTCAACGCCACGCTGGGTTTAAGACTGGCCGCGGGCGCTGCTGCCCACCCGGCTACAAAGCCGCCACGCTGGCTGGCACGGCGAGCAGGCATCTCGCCCACCTACTTGCCCGAGTGCCACGGGCCGCAGACTGGTGGCGGGGATACTTCGCCACCCGCTCGCAAGGCCGCCATGGGGTTGGGTGTCGGGCGAGCGCAGGCGCCTCACCCACCGCCACCGAAAGCCATATGCGGCCGCACTGCCGGCGGGCGCTTCGCCCACCCGCTTACCAGTTCTTGGGGGTTGGCGCCGGGCGAGCAGTATGCCCTGCCAACTCGCCACCAACGCCACGCGGGCTCGCGACTGCCTTGGCGGCGCTTGCTCACCTACCGCCAGCTACCACGCGGGCTTGCAGGCAGAAGGGCGCCTCGCCACCCGCCGCTTCAACGCCACACTGGCCGCACTGCCGGCGGGGCATGCTCGCCCACCCGCCGCCAAAGCCGCCACGTACGCGGCATCGGGCGAGCAGGAGTCTCGCCACCCGCCACGGAACGCCACGCTGGCGGCAAGACTGGCGGGCGCGCCGCCACTCGCTTACCAGTTACCACGTGGGCTGGCGCCGGGCGAAAGCAGGCGCCTCGCCCACTCTGCCGCTGAACACCACGCTGGCCGGCACCCTCAGCTGGGCTGCCGCCGCCCACCCGCTAAGCCGACACGCGGCTTGGCGGCGAAAGCAGGAGTCTCGCCCCCCGCCTCTCCCAATTCCACGGCGGCAAGACTGCCGGCGTGGGCGCGCCACCCACCTACCAAAGCCGCCACGGGCCGGGCGCCAGCGAGGCGCCTCGCCACCGCTGCCCCGAAAGTGCCACGGGCCGGCACTGCGGCGGGCTACTCGCCCACCTGCTCGCCAAAGCCGCCACGGGTTGGGCGCCGCGCAGCAGGCGCCTCACCCACTGCCACCCGAAGCCACGGGCCTAAGACTGCCGGCGGAGCGTCTCGCCACCGCTTACCAGTTTCCCACGGCCGGGCGCCGGGCGAAGCACGGCGCCTCGCCAACTCGCCGCCAACGCCACGAGGGTTCACACTGCCGGGCGGGCGCTGCTGCCACCCGCTTACCAAAGCCGCCACGGCTTGGCACCGGGCGCAGCGGCGCCCGCCACTCGCCGCCCGAACGCCACGTGGGCCTAAGACTGCCGGCGGGTTATTTCGCCCACGCTACCGCCAGCCGCCACATAGGCCGGGTGTCGGGCGGTAGGCGCCCTGCTCACCGCCGCTCAACGCCACGTTGGGCAAGACTGCCGCGGCGCGCCGCCGCCCACCGCCGCCAAAGCCGCCACGGCCGGGCGCCAGCGCAGCAGCGCCTCGCCCACTGCCGCCTCGAACGCCACGTGGTCGGCACTGCCGGCGGGCACGCCGCCCTCGCCGCCGCCACGTACGACGCCGCTGGCCTCTCGCCACTCGCCGCCCGAACACCACGCTTAGCCGCGAAGGCCGGAGAGGGTACTCAAAGACAAAGCACGCCGATAGTAGCCCCTGCCCACCTCGAACGCGCAGATCCTTTTGGGGCCTTTATTAAATGCCTATGCTTTTGGCGGGCCACCACTATGAGGATACGACCGCCTCGGTTGCCTCCCAGATCCGCCAATTTTTTCTTGGGACCAAACGGTGCACGATCTTGTTCTTCGCCAACCGCTTGTGGGTGGTGTATATATAGGTACATCCGTACCTGCGGTTTACGCTCGCTTTGTTCGATTTTAACTTTCGCTCCTTCGCTCTTCCTTGCTCAAAACCTTCAAAGATCTTATCGCTTCCTTGGCGCCCACATTTCGCTTCCACGGCTGACACCGCCAAAGTGGCATCGCTTCTATCATCGCTACCGAGGGCACCTTCATGTCCGCGGGACGCCACGCCCACGCCGCTCTCCAACAAGATCGCTATCCACATCTGCGCTTAATGGCGAACCCACGCCGCCATTTTCGATTTCTTTTCACCGCCCTCCACTTTACGAAGTCCATCACCTTCACCTCACCCTCAACTCCATCGCATTCTTTCCATCTTCGCACACCTCTCGTGAGATGTTCATAGGGTGATGCCGATCTTCCACTTTTTCGCCATTTCTTCCTTTGTCGCGCGTTCCTCCGACGAACGGTGGGAAGTTGCTATTTTTCGCCTCCGGACGGATTGGCCTCCGCTACATTTCCTTCCAAATTTAAGTCCAATCGAAGGCGTGGCGCAGCGATCGTCAGACATTGGCGATGATAATGAGTCGACGCTCGAGGTGACCGGCAAAGCAGAGGCTCGGAACCGAACTCACGGCCGAGGAGATTTCGCAGAGTTTCATAATGGCGGCTCGCGATCAACAAAGCCGCGGACGCCGGTTTGACTGGGACATTGTGGCTCCGGACTTCGTGGACCGGAGGATCGCTCTCCGCTGACGCGCCGCCTATTATATGGCAAAGACACGGCGACGCATTTACATAACACGACGCATTCTCGCCATAAGTCTTTATTTTTCCTTGGCCCCTTTTTTTGCATGGGAGCATTTTTTGTCAGCACCCTACCAACCAACAACTTGGCTTTTCGCTTTTGTCTTCGACCTGGCGCGGGAAATTTGGAGGGGCAAGCCGTTGCGAGATGGCTTGCCGGATTGCTGCCGCCGATCCCCAGTGGTTTGGACTTTCCCGCCGCGGCCTGGCCAATCGCCGACTTGGAGCACGCGGAGTGCCTGCAGATCATCAGGCAGCTCCCACCGATGGACTCCACTGGACCCGCGGTGCGCCGCCACTGCGGGTCCTCCGTGATCGGGGACGTCCTCCGCCAGCGATCGGGCCGCAGGCAAGCGGCCACTCGTTCCGGACGCCTCGAGCCCCGATCACAAGAAGGCCCACACCATGGGCCAGACTTCCGGCACCACTAGCTCCAAGGTGGCGGCGCCGCAAAGGGGCGCAGACAAAGCCGCCCCAACCACAACACCGGCTCCATCTTCTGCGGCGCCAAGATTACCACCATTATGCCAACAAGACTCGACCGGTCTCGTCTCCTCCGACGCGCACTGCCGTCGCTGCTCTCGATGTTTTTCGCGCCGGCTCCTTCAGCCACGGGAGTCCGCACCGCCGCTCAACAGGGCGGGCTTGCACTCCCGAGGACCGCCTTTAGCTAGAGGGCGCCGGCGGGGGCGCAATCGTCTTCCGTGGCTGTCGGGACGACCGAAACCTCCGCCCAGGCGCTGCCAGCCACCGCCACTGAAGGGGTAGAGGTGGGTGGCCCCAGCGCCAACGCCCCTGGCCATCTCGCCCCCCGCACCGCCGTTGCACCTGCGGCCCACTTCATGGAGTTCTTCACAGAGCTGGGTGAAGCGCATGCAGCGTTGGGCACCATCCTCTCCACGGCCGCCAGGCACAGAGCCCAGACGGCCCGACAGTTGGCGGCAACGAGCAGCAAGCTGGTGCAAGGAGAGGGCCAACGCGGCCGCCCTGCAACAGCGGGCGGAGAGGGCCGAGGCGGCACTGAGGCACTCGTGAGTTCGAGTCCTTCCGTCAAGGCACAACTCACCACCATACTCCGTAAGAACTTCCGCCGCATGAAGAGGTACCGAGCCTCGGGGTGAACCTTAGTGATCCTGGTATGACTCCGCTTGCAAGACGCCCATGCGACCAACCAGGTTGCAGAGGCACTTCGGGAGCTGCCCACCACCCTGGCCGCCTGCTCCGCCAGAGAGGGGCGGGAAGTCGCGATCATGACTGCGACACACGTGTTTCGCCGCGCGCTGCATGCTGGCCACCTTCGATCCAATGGTCGCGGTGGCCGGCATTGAAGGGACGAGGCAAAGTGAGGCATCGTGCGCTATGCCACCGAACAGATGGCTGTGCGAAAGTAAAGTGAGCACCGATCCCGGATGTCTCGACACCGCTGGCGGAGGAAGGCGGAGGCGCCGGCGACATTGACTTCAGCGACGAGTGAAGGGCGGGGCAACCGCTTTACTTCTTTTATTTTACTTCTTTTTGTTGATCTGCCTGTATTCATGAATGCTTGGGCAAGCTTTAGTGTAATGAATGCTTCCTTTTTAGTGTTACCTGTGTGTTTATCTATCTTGCGTGATCAAATTTGCTTGATTGAACCACTGGGTGGCCAGTTTTCAACTTGGCCGAAACGCCTGACAAATGCCTAGGTTAGGGCAGCATTCCAGAATCCCGCCAGTAGTCCTATGTAGTCGCTGCGAACATAAGCATAGATCATGCAAGTCATACAGGACTTAGGCGAGGATGACCTTAAGTCCAACAGGATATGCAAAACGTAGTCCAGTCTTAGTGTTAGGTTTTTATGCAAGATTGTTGCTGGTTCAAATCCCTTCGGAACTTAGATCCCGATGATCTCCTGGAACCGTGCTGCAGCGCGGCGCGGTGAGGCAACACGTTTCCGAGAGTGTTTTTAGGCCAGCAGTACTCGACGGTGACAACCAGCGGTGCTTCAAGGAGCCAACCCGAGGCGTGCGAGCCGTGTTCGAGTACTGTGCCCAACTCGCACTCCGGTCACTTGCCCTTGCCGGACGCCAACACTTAGCACTTTTCCTTTTGTCATCAAGGGGCCGTTGGTTTCTGACGCCCGTGACAATCACGCATAGCTTGACCCATCTTAGTGCATGCACATAAGGAAGTGGCAAAAAATGCGACAAGAAGCACTTATCTCGCTTATATGCCGTTGGGCGACCAGCCCCCAATCGCTTGGGTGACCAGCTCTGAGCGCCAGGCGACCAGCCCCCAAGCATCTGGGCGACACGTGGAGATGCTTGAGATTTTCATAAAGTAGGCCGATACTTCTACACCTGGCCTGTGTGCGTACATCACTACTAAAAGGATGAGTATACGCCATGCAAGGCACATGCAAGGTAGACCTAAATAATGTAAGTCCCCGCATGGGATAGTCCTGGTCCGCTCTCTTTGGTTTCTAAGTCCTTGTGACCCTTCTGGAAATCGAACCACGGCGCATTGTGTGTCAAAGCTGGGCTCCTGAGAGGGCGCCAAAGCCAGCGGTGTTTCATGGGTGACGACCAGCGGTGCTTCAAGGAGCCAACCCGAGGCGCTCGAGCCGCTTGAGCCCGTGCCAAACCCGCCTGGTCGCCTGGCTCGCTTGACACAAACACCGGCGCCGCAGATCAACAAGGAATTATCAAACATATGGGACCAGCGACACCCATGCTAAAAATTGCCACTCGTGGCACAAAAGGGACAAAATGGCAAAGCAAAAGCCTTCGAAAGCAGAACTTTACTAACCGCCAAGAGGTATGCCGATCACCGAAGAAAGACTTACCCGAGGTCGACCAAAGAGAACTACTGGTACTTACAATTTTTTCATAGATAGAACTTCCGAACAACTCTATGTTGTAGGAATTGCCAGCTTGGCCGCCCTCGTACAACCGACCGCCTGGTCGAGATATCGAGACCACATTGAAGGGCCTCCCACCGGAAGGCAGCTTGTGCAACCCAGTATATGCCTCAATTACTGGCAAGACTAGGTCGCCTTCGCCGCTGTTCTCTTGCACCGGGTGGCATGGTACCGCCTGAGGCTTTGCTGATACCGGGCGGCGCGCAAGGCGGCCCGATCACGCACCTCCTCTAGGAGATTGACTTCTTTCGCCAAGATCTTCTTGGCCCTCCTCGCTGAACTCCGAGACGCCAGAGAGAGACGAAGCGATACTGAAGGAGGGCGACTCGCCCGTACACCAGAAGAAAGGCGTCTCGCCAGCTGCTTCGACCGGGCATGGTGCGGCGACCGTGAGCACGCCGGAGTTCTTCCGTCCATCGCGCTTCGCCAGAAGCCGTGGTCAAACGCCCTTGTTCTAAGGCCCTCAACACCACCAAGATTGGCGCTGTTTCGCTGACCATTACTCTTGGGTGGGCCATCGAAGCAAAACATACTTTGGTGCCCATCTCTTCACAAAACTCCAGAAAGGCCGCTTAGTGAATTGGGTCTCGTTGTCGGTGATGATACGGTTGGCGACTCCAAAGCGGGTGAAGATCCCGTGCATGAATTAGATAGCAATGAAGCCGTAATGGCATCGCATCGCTTCGCCGACCCACTTAGTGAACTTGTCGATGGAGACAAAGAGATGGGTGAAGTACCATGTGGCTCGCGGGAACGGGCCTAGGATATCTAGCCCCCAGACCGCAAACGGCCAAGAGAGCGGGATGGTTTGCAGAGCTTGGGCTGGTCGGTGGATTCGCTCGCGAAGAACCGACAAGCCAGATTTCCTCACCACCGCAAGCATCCCGAGGGCGAGGCCAATAAAATCCTTGGCAAAACCTTTGCCGACTAGCGTTCGGCCGGACATATGGCTTCCGCACACGCCTCCATGGATATCAGAGAGCAGGCTGCTCCCCTCTTACTGAGTAATGCACTTCAGTAGAACTCCGTTTCTGCTCTAGCGGTATCTTCTCAGCTGAGGCATCATCGTCGGGGACCACTCGGTCTCGCAGGAAGGCTAGGATAGGATCCATCCACTGACCTTCCCGGCCAAGTGTGGCGAGCACACGGTGCTCGCCCGCACTCAGGCCAAGCTTTTCGGTGTCAAGATCGAAGATCGCCGCCTTCCTCCCCGACTGGGCCGAGGCGGGCGTGCTGCCTTCCCTCCCTGAACTGGAGGTTGCAGCAGTGGCGCCGCCCTCCCCACTTGAGCCGGAGGCCGCAACGGCCACACCGTCGTTCCCACCTGAACCGGGGGCTGCGACGGCAGCACCATCGTCCCCACCTGAACCGCGGGTTGCGATGGACGGTCGCGATAGTCTTTCTTCGAAGACCCCGACCGGAACAGAGACCCTTGAGGACGCGAGCTGTGAAAGCCCGTCCGCAAGGTGATTGTCGCACCGAGGGATATGAATATACCCCAATCCTTCAAAGTGGCACTCCATTTTTCTGACCTCCGCCAAGTACGCTGCCATGGTGGGTTCGGAACACTGAAACTTCTTTCGCGCTTGGTTGATGACCAGCAGGGAATTGCCCTTAACTTGGAGACGTCGGATGCCCAACACCGAAGCGATGCGCAACCCCGCCAGCAGGCCCTCGTATTCAGCTACGTTGTTTGTGACCTTGAGGTCGAGGGCGACCACATACTGGAGGGTGTCACTAGTCGGGGAGACCAGGACAACCCCAGCCCCGCGCCTTCCAGCCTGAATGAGCCATCGAAGAATAAGGTCCAGGGAGAAGGCGCGGGGGTTTCTTCGTCTTCAGGAGTGGCGGGAGTCCACTCGGCAATAAACTCCGCCAGCTTCTGGCTCTTGATGGTGGTGCAGGGTACAAATTTGAGGTTGAACTCCCCCAGTTCCACCGACCATTTAGCAATACTGACCTTCACTTCACCAGGAGGATTTCTCGCAGAGGGTAGGCCGTGACCACGGTGATCTCTCGCCCCTGAAAATAATGCCGCAGCTTCCTGGATGCCACCAAGATCGCATACAGCATTTTCTGAGCCTACGGGTATCGTGTTTCTGCTTCATGCAACACCTTGCTGATGTAGCGCATCGGCTCGGACGCCTTCCTCTCCACGACCCGATCACTGCGCCACGACCTGTGGAGTGACAAAGAATGTACAGAGCAATGGCTCACCTGCTAGGGAGACTAGAACCGGGGGAGAGGTGAGGTATTGCTTCAAGTCTACGAATGCCTTCTGGCCTCATCCGTCCACTCAAAGTGGTTAGTCTTCTTCAACAGCCTTGAACAGAGGCAAGCTTCTCTCCCAATCGCACAATAAACCGCCCAGGAGGCCAGCGACGGCCAGCACTGACCTGCTTGAGCCAAGACCGGTGGCTTCATATGCTCGATGGTCGCTATCTTGTCGATTGGCTTCAATACCTTGCTGGACACTGTGAAACCCAGCCAGCTTGTCGAGGGCACACCAAACACACATTTTTCAGGTTGAGCTTGAGCAATTCTTCCGGAGGTTAGCAAAGGTTTCCTCCAGGTCTTGGATTAGTTCTTCGCTCTTTTTAACCTTCACAACTAAGTCATCAACGTAGACCTCAAGATTTCGCCCTATCTGCGAACAAAAAGTGATGTGCATGGCGCGTTGATAAGTAGAACCAGCATTCTTTCAACCAAAAGCCATTCTAACATAACAATAAACACCCGTAGGGGTTACAAAAGCAGTCTTCTCTTCATCTTTCACCACCATGCTAATCTGGTGGTACCCAGAGTACGCTGGCCCGTGAAAGCACACAGCCAAGACCCTTGGTCGGGAGTCAACAATGAGGTCAACTCGCGGCAGGGGGTAAGGGTCCTTCGGGCAGGCCTTGTTGAGGTCGGTGAAGTCGACACACATGCGCCATCTCCCGTTGGACTTCTTGACAAGTACAGGGTTGGCAAGCCACACAGGGTGAGAGACTTCCTTGACTATCCTTGCGCGTAGCAGCTTCTCTACCTCCTCCCGAATGGCATCTTGCCGCTCCGGTGCCTGCCTCCGGACCTTTTGCCGGACTGGGCGCACCTCGGGGAGCGTTGTCAATCGGTGCTCGATCACCTCCCTGGGGACCCCAGACATGTCGGACGGTTGACAGGCGAACACGTCAGAGTTAGACTGGAGGAAGGTGACGAGCACGTCTTCCTATTTGGCGCTGAGGCTGGCGCCAATATTAACGGTCTTCCGGGGTTTGCCCTCACTCAGGGCGACCACCTTAACCTCACCGGGTGAGCCAGGTGAGGCGTGGGTCCAGGCCTGAGGGGCTCCCGAGCAGGCGGCATCGGAACACCCGACGCAGGTGGCACCGGCCAAGTCCAACACATGCTTGTGGTAGCGCAAGGCCTCTGACCTGTCCACCTAAATCGTTATGGGGCCGCCGGGCCCCGGCATCTTCACAACCATGTAGGCATAGTGGGTTGCTGCCATGAACTTGACCAACGCCGGTCGGCCAAGCAAGGCATTGTAGGGGAGGTCGAAATCAGCGACCTCGAAGTCCACCATCTCCGTGCGGTAATTGTCTTCCTCCCCGAAGGTGACGGGGAGGCGCACCTGACCCAGGGGGATTGAACCAGCCCCCGGGACTATCCCGAAGAAAGGCAGAGTCGGATGCAGATCCTGCTGCGGGATCTGGAGTGCCAGGAATGCCGCAGAGGACAGGAGGTTGATAGAACTCCCTCCGTCCACCAGCACACGCCCCAGTCGTATATTTCGGATTGTGGGCGACACCACGATCGGGAGATGCCCTAGGCCAGTGGTGCTTTCAGGGTGGTCGGCCCGACTGAAAGTGATCGTCTCCTCCGACCATTTCAGCATCCGACCCGCCCCTGAGCTCGACGCTGCGGCGCACACTTCCCTCTTTAGCCGTTTGTATGCGGCGTTGGAGGAAAAGGTGGATGAACCACCGTGGATGTATGCCACAACATGATCCACCTGCTGGAAGGCCAGCGGGGCAGGGTCTTCGTCTTGGTCGTTGTCGGGGCGGCGCTCCTTAAGCCGCTGCTCCACCATTCTGCTCACGACCCGACAACCGTCCAGGTCATGAGTGTTGGTCTGGTGGATCGGGCAATAGAGTTCGCCCTCTTTTTGCTTGCGGCGGTCGTTCCTACAACCACGACGATCATCGCGTCGGTCACGGCGGTCATCACGCTGGTCACGGCGGTCGTCGCGCCGGTCACGGCAGTTGCGCTTCCGCGGCGTGGGGTACTCGCGGTCACATTCAGCGGCCAAGACCCGCCTGGTCTCTCCTGCATCACGCTTCCGCGCCTTCTTGCTTGCATGGCCGGGACCCTTCGAGGTTCCGACTTTGTCCTTGCCTCGGCCACCCGTGGAGCCAGACGCTGGCCCCCTCGCCTCCGCGGCCCGCGCACACTTGTGTGCGAGGGAAAAGAGCTCGGAGGTGGTGCTGACGGTACGGGTAGCCATCTTCTCTCTCATCTTACGGTCTCGGACGCCTCGTCGAAAGGCCATGACGACCGATTGCTCTGAAATGTGGGGGATCGTGTTGCGGCAGTGGCAGAACCACCGGAAGAAGTCGCGCAATGACTCCCCCTTCTCCTGCTCCAGGGTGTGGAGGTCGTCATCCACGTCTGGCTGCGCAAAAGAACCTTGAAAGTTGGCGACGAAGAGGCTGCACAACTTCTCCCATGAGTGCACCGACCCTCAAGGGAGGTTCAACAGCTAGGAATGGGCAGAGCCCATCAAGGCCGTTGGGAAGTAATTGGCCATGGCCTTTTCAGACCCGCCAGCCGCTCGCACCACCTTAGTATAGATTTGCAGGAATTCCTTCGGGTTGGTGGTGCCGTCGTACTTCTCTATGGACGCCGGGCGAAACCTGTCAGGCCACGCCACGTGGCGTAGCCATCGGGAGAAAGCCTGGCACCCGACGCCATAAAGGGAGCCCAGCTGCTCACCGGAGGCCCGGTCCGGAGACTGTCCCCGGGAGCGCGGGGCTTGGCTTCCTATAGAGTCGGAGGAGTGAACCTCCTCCTTTGTCCGAGAGTGAGAGCCATGGGAGGGACTCTCACCGTCAGAGGCTATCTGCTTCCCGCGGCAGCGCTCCTGGGCCGGGTGGCGCGGCAGGCGACCACGGAGGTCATCACCGCGCCGCCGCCGGCTGTCATCCAGGTGAGACCGAAGGTCCACACGGTCCCTCGCGGAACCGGGACCAGCGTTGCGCCGCCTCCCGACTCCGCCCCACTGCTAGAGCTATTTCCGTTAAGGGCGGCTAGACGCTGAGTCGTTCTCAAGACGCCCAGTAATCTGCAGTACCGACGCGGTACCCGGTCGGTCGGGGAGCCCTACCCGAAGTTGGGCCGCGTCCACGAGACCGGCGATGTCCCGCAGCCACGGGGTGGCCGGGGTGTCTCCTGCGAGTTCTACCGGAGGGTGGTCCAAGAGGAGGCGAACCGTATGCAGGTTCTGGGTAGGAGTGGTTGCCTCCATGGCCAGCCGATGTCGCACGGGGTGCTCCGTCGCTTCCAAAGGAGCAATGCTGCCACCCTGCAGGGGCGGGGTGAGATGATCCTTCGTCCAGCGAGATTGCCGGGACGCGCCCTGGGCGACGCTCACCCCCGCCGCTTCTTGACGTTGAGAACCTGCCATCCCCAGATGCGCGGGCTTGCTTCCGAACAAAGGACACCGAAGTCCGCCGGGGAGCTGGCCGGGAGAACCAACCACTAGCCCCCTACAGTGCGCCCTGTCGGGCAGATTCCGCCGACAGTCCGAGTCTGAGACCGGTTTGGTTCAGTAGGAGGGCGTCTTTGCGGCTGGCAAACCCTAACGGGTGAAAACCCTAGCAACTCCCACACGAAGGATTTCGGAGCCTATGAACTAAGATGACACGTAGATTTTTACCCAGGTTCAGGCCCCCTCATCTAGGGTAATAGCCTTACTTCCTACTAGATTTTTATAGAGTGTTTGAAGCTAGTACAGAGCTCTCAGGTTACAAGTTCTTCCTTGGGCTCTCCGATTGATCTCTCCTCCTCGTCTCTTGATCGATCGACCCCCTTTCCCCATGCACTAGGGTGTCCTTATATAGGCCAGGCCAACATGGGTAGGTGAAAGGGGGGTCATCATGCTGATCTTCATACATTTATTATTCCTTCCCATGTTGTCCCGTTCCTCTAGCCTCATTAAATGCCGATGCATGGCTTCGCCCGGTCCGCCCGTGATGCGACCCCCTTGTGACGGGTAGGTGAGAGGCGCCAGAGGAATGGGCTTGTAGCAGAATTCTTCACAATCAATGGACCTGACACAACAGGCCTGCTTCTGGTATAGTACGATAGGGGAAGGAGACTTCGAGGTGAAGCCACGCCGCCCCACCTTTTTGCCTTGCGGCGGGCGGCGAGGCATCTCGCCCACTGCCGCCCGAATGCCACGTGGGGCGGCACTCGCCGACGGGCGTGCTCGCCCACCCCACCGCCAAAGCCGCCACGGGCTGGCACCGCAGCGAGCGCCTCGCCCACCCACTCGCCCGAACGCCACGCTGGCCGGCACTGCCGGCGGCACGCCGCTCGCCCACGCCGCCGAGCCACCACGTGAGTGGCGCCCGGCGGCAGCGCCCTGCCCACTGCCGCCGAACGCCACGCGGCAAGACTCGCCGACGGGCGCGCTCCTCACCCACCCTGCCAAAGCCGCCACGTGGGGGCGCGGCAGCAGCAGGCGTCCTCGTCCACATGCTCGCCGAACGCCACGTGGGCGGACTGCCATCGGGCGCTGCCACCCGCCTACCGAGCCGTCCGTGGGCAAGACTGGCGTAAGGCGGGCTCGCCCACCGCCGCCAGTGGCGCCACGTGGCCGGGCGCGGCGAGCAGGCGTCTCGCCATCGCCGCTTCGACACCACGTGGGCGGCAAGACGGCCGCGGTAGCGCTTCGCCACCCGCCGCCAGTCGCCACGTGGCTGGGCGCCGGGCGAAGCAAGACGTCTCGCCACTGCCGCTGAACGCCACGCGGCGGCAGACTGCTGCGGGCGGGCCGCCACTCGCCGCTAAGCCGCCTCGTGGGTTGGGCGCCGGCGCAGCAGGCATCTCGCCACTGCTTCGCCGAATGCCACATGGGCGGCACGGCACGGGCGCGCGCGCCACCCGCCGCCAAAGCCGCCCGTGGGTTGTGCCGGCGAAGAGCGTGCTCGCCCACTGCCGCCAACGCCACGTGGGCGGCACGGCCGGTGGACACGCTTCGCCCACCGCCGCCATGCCGCCGCGGTGGCGGCGTCGAAAGCGAGGCGTCTCGCCACCGCCGCCCGAACGCCACGCTGGCCGCTTTGTCGCGGAGAGGGTACCCAACAAGAAAGTACTGCCGACACACACCGGTCGCTCTGCACATCAGCCGTTTCTCCCGCCGCTTGTCACCCGCTATGCCGAGTGCCCTCGCCTCGCCTGTGCGCACCATGGCCGCCCCTGGCCGAGCCTCATGGCCGCATCGTTGGGCCACGCTTCTAGCCTTGTGGTGCCTATGCCCTGCGTTGTGCACGAGCGTTGTCTCCTCGGGCTGTCGTTGTGCCTGGCCTCTACGCGCCACATTGAACTGGGTCGTGCCACCTTGCGTTGCCACACCATGTGCGCCATGGCATCCATGCCATGTCGCCGCTCTTCACGCCATCAGGTAGGCCCCATGCCTCACCTGTGCCTTGCTGTAGCACCATTGTACCACTACTACAGAACGGCACATCAGAATCGGTTCTTTTTTAGCATTAGAATCGGTTCTAGTGGCGATACGATGTCCTTAGATAGTGATGAGGTGGAGCTATCAGAATCGGTTTTGATCCGATCGTGATAAAATGTCATCAGAATTGGTTCTTTAAGGGAAGTGATTCTGATGACCCCCTCATCAGAATCGGTTCTTTAAGAAAAGTGATTCTGATGACCCCCTCTCTCCCTTCTTCCTCTTCCCTTCCTCTCCTCTCTCTGTTCTCTTCCCGGGCGCACAAATGAGAACAGTACCGGGCGACTGGCTCATATATATGTTCCTATCGCACTACCATCGTGCGACAGGAACCCGCGCCCCGCTTCGTCGCAGACGACCATCGGCCGATTTTCTCAGCATCGCTCGTTAAATGCGTCAGACAGTCTCTTCGCTTGCCGCGACGTTACGCGTGCGGCGACAGCGCCAATTCGATTCTGTCGACGTTCGCCGTGCGATAGGAGGCCACGTCGGCCCGCACTGTCGCCGTGTATTTTTCTATTCGCTTCGCCGCACGTCCAACGTCGGCATGAGGTATATTCTGAAAAAAAATTTCGGTGGAATATTTTTGAAATTCCGAATAAAAAATGTATTATTAAAAAAAAATTCTACATAACATGCCAGGCTGCTAGTTAGCTAATTCGTGTTCGGTTAATCAATTAAACAGCTAAGCCGTCCTGCTCTAGCTTTCACAAAAAGTAAGAATATGCGTGTATGATGTATGCTGTGTGTTTTTCTCTGGACGAGTTCAGGCTAAGGCCTAAGCGCCCAAATAGCCTTGCTTTTAAAAGGTTTTTAGTATAAGTTAGAAGTTATATATAATTAGGGGAATTGCCAAAAAGCTAGGTTGGAAATGCTTTTATAGCTTATTGCTAAAAGATATTACCTATTTATCAAATGATTTCTTATAAAAAACTATAATCGTTTTTCAGCTCAGAAAGTTAAAAATCAAATTTTCAGAAAATCTATGGCTCCGCAACAGGCCCTAAGCCAGGTAAGGAAAAGGAGTTATATTTAAGAAATCCTAAACAAGCAAAGCAACTGTTTCACTCGATAAAAACATAGTCGGCTGCCGCTGCCATGATGCTGCTGCTGACCGCATGTTGCCTCCGGAGACTCTACGCTGCACTAACCATTTCAGAGATAACATAGCCATTGATTAATTATGCTTGCATCAAGACATGCAGGGTACCTGCACTGCATACAGCATGATGAATACTGCTTAAGTGCAGCACCAATTGTTTGGACTTGTATAACATTAAGAATTTGGTAGCAAGCTTGCATGTCTAAAACCATGGTAAGTGAAGTATAAAATGATGTATGCAAGACCTTTCACATAAGAAAATTATTAATACTTGTTAACAGTTCAGAAGATAAATCTCGATTCACTAATCCATGTATAGAGAACCTAGCAATTACAACTGAATATTCGCGGCACACCGACGGCGGAGCCGTTGCACACTCGTCGGCGTTTCCACGCCGACAGCCAGGTATAGGATCGTGGACTAATTGACGTGCATGTCAAGAACGATTGCATAGTAAGGCAATGGGCTAATTATGTTGAAACTAGTGATTGGTACATCTGTATCTGTACGAACAAATGTTAAGCACTTGAACGATCGGTTTGCTTGTTAAAACTGCACCAAGGACACAACCAATTGAAAACATTCTTGCAGAGATATCTCATGTATCACAATTGATTAGGTCTCAAGGAATCAGATCAAGGAGATGCGGCAGATTAGGGCGTCGACGAATATTTTCAAAAATATATTAATTTATGTTGTATTGTTGTAGTTAATCTTTCTTTCATCCAACGGGGCGGGCAGCCATGGCTCGGGCTGCTACACCAGCGGCACAGGGGGCCACGGCGCGCGTGCATGGGCTTGCGTGCGACGGCAACGGGCAGCGCCCGGTTTGGCCACATAACGCCTCCCTGCCCTACATCTTCCCCTCGGCCGCACGCGCTGCCAGCATGCCACCCCTGTGCTTTTTGTGCCGCTCGGGCCTCCGTGCTTAGAGGTGGGTGTCATGGTCCGGTATGGACCTATCGTGCTTCGGGTCTAAACCGTGTTGGGCCGTGACGGCCTATCATGCTCGCCGTGCTGGGCCGGACTGGCCCTGCTCTCCTTCGGCGAGTCTAGGCACGGCCCATTTGCGTTTCGTGCCTGCTTCATGCTGTGCCGGCCCAGATTCGGCCCATTTATACTATTACTACAAGAGAAAATAATCATAGATTGATTTGTTTCTTTATCTGTCTAGGACTTTCTTTTTTTCCGGTCGAAACAAAATCTTATTGTGTTTATTCTTCTCGATTTCCTTGATTCAGTTGCTCCTTCCTGTCACATGCATGCAGTCATGCATTTACTCCTTGATTTGCTCACCCACATATACAACGCATGGATGCATTCTCTTTCTTTTCTCCAGTCCATCCAGAGTTTTCTTCCTTTACTCCTTGATTTGCTCATCCACACATACAACACAAGTGCGTGCCTGTTTCGGGTCGTGCACTACAAGATTCCAGTTTTGGGGCGAGTGTGAAAATAACAAACCGAGTGCACACTCGGAGTAGATCAACCTATGCCGAGTGTGTTCTCGTTTTAGCCACCTCTCGGACAAAGAACTCTATTCCGAGTGTGCTCTCGCAATATATAATATCTATTCCGAGAGTGCACTCGAAATATGACGTTTTCGTCCACGTAGGATGACCAGTTGCCATGTTAGCAAAGGCAGTACACAATATCCCGAGTGGGCACTCGGTGTAGATTACGAATAGACCGAGAGGGTGCTCGGTGTACATATATACCGAGAGTGCACTCGGAGTATTTCGTCCAGATTCAAATCTAACCCTCCCGCCCGGCGGCTAGGGCAACTGCACTCTAGCCCTAGAAGGACGAATCTGCTGCCACACGAGGGTGTGCCGAGAGTGCACTCGGCATAGGGTGGGCCTCTAGCCCGAGAGTGCACTCGGCATACGCGTCCAGTACAGTAAAGGCCATTAGCACATCTCAGCCATCGATTTAAGTGGACGGCCAGGATTTGCTAGGGCAACGCCTCTAGCCCGAGAGTACACTCGGCCCACGCGCCCACACTAGCCCGAGAGTGCACTCGGCATACGTGTCCAGTACAGTAAAGGCCATTAGCACATCTCAGCCATCGATTTAAGTGGACGGCCAGGATTTGCTAGGGCAACGCCTTTAGCCCGAGAGGGCACTTGGCATAGGGTGGGCCTCTAGCCAGAGACTTGTGCAATTCTGATGAATATTTGATAGGAGGTGCTTCTAAACCTCTTGTAAATTATACAGATTTTTAAACATAAAAGAAGGTTGAATTTCAACAACTTGCCCTGTTAAGTGCTTGGCTTGTGCAATTTCGGGTGATGTTCGAAAGCACTGCATATTCATTGGAAGTTTGGTGCTCTTAAGCCTTTCGACGGAGACCTTTCTGCCTGCCACAAGCTAGAAGGATCAAATTGTACGTGCCCAACCAGAAGACGGATCCTAGGAATCAATCAAGTCCACTTTCTTCTGTTTTTCCATACGTATATCTCGCTGAAGCCATCATCAAATCGCTCTTTCGATATTTTCTTTAAAAAAATTTAATCTTTGTCCAAATGAAATTGGAAAGCTAGTCTCTTTTTTGGGCCACGGAAGTGAGAGACGATATATAATCTGTCGCGATATAGATCATAACAAATATATCTACAACGATATGTCAACGTGATGGATGACCGCTCACCGCTGTTTTTTCCATGGTAAAGAAAATACCAAATTTACAAATATATCTATCGGGCCAGGCCGGGCCGCCCATCGTGCCTGATTGGTAGGCCTGGCACAGCCCAGACAACCGTGTCATGACGACCTGACTCGTTTAGAACAGTACCGTGCTAGGCCGTAGGTCGGGCTGGGTCGGGCATGCCTCGTGCTAGCCCAAAATGACCCGGCTTAGTGCCCACCTCTATCCGTGCTCAGAGTGTGCTGTGCCCAAATGGCTGTACCGGTCTCTACCGTTCACCATGCTCAGTTTCTAGGCTCGACACGATCTAAACAGACATATCATATCGGCATAACCCATTTAACTTCATACTAGACCAAATCTTAGGTCAGATCGTGCCCGCCGCACCTCAAACAGCCAAAAACCCGACGCGATACCCACCCTACTTACGAGTTAGTATGTAAAATCCTAAGCACATGCCCATCGTCACTCAACTATGCTCGTTTTTGGGGGCGTGACAATGTGCGCCACCATCTCCTCCGTGAGTGCCATCGTCGCCGCCCGCGTGGCCTTCCTCCCGCGGCGTGCAACTCATCCCCATCATCACCACCGCTTGTTGCGACGCTTCCGAGCAGCCATTTGCTCCACGAGGACCCCGCGTACTCATCCGTACCGTCATGCATCGACGCCGGCACATCCCCTCGAGGCTCCTTTTCCGTCATGACCTTAGGCGCCGCCCCGTTGCCGCCTTCCTGCGCGGCCACCGGGAGTTTCCCGCACCACCTCCTCCTTCTCCTCTTCCCCGCACCGCCGCCTCCTCATCTGCACCAGAGCCCCTTCCCGCGCGTCACCACCTCCTCCTTCCCTCACTGCCTCCCCCTCCCAACGACGCTCCACCCTCCTCTGCGCGCTACCCTGCCGCCTCCTCGCCCAAATTATAGCGGTGATGTCGGATGCGGCAACTACTGAGGAGACAAGTGTGAAAGTTAGCGAAAGAAAAGGATAGGCCGAACTCAGCGATCATTTAGGATCGCAGTTAACATATATAGCCAAGTGAATTACATGCATGCCGCTCAAGGCGGTCACGTTCTCTGGATCTGCATGAACATAGGAGCAACCATAACTCGCGCACGACGTGGTCGACTCAAGGCCATTAACAAACAGATTGAACACAACACTACGCATCTACCGTTACAGCAATGTTCACACACTGAATTTTAACAGCCTCCCTCAATCACAACATTGGTTCACCAGGTTGAGATTGTTGCAGATAGTGTTGAATGGTGCCTTTGACAGTGCCTTAGTGAAAACATCAGCAAGTTGGTCTCTGGATGAAATGAAGCGAACTTTCAGAGCTTTCCTGGCCACTTGTTCCCGGACAAAGTGAAAGTCAACTTCGATGTGCTTAGTCCGAGCATGGAACACCGGATTGGAAGTCATGTATGTGGCTCCTAAATTATCACACCAAAGAACCGGTGCACAACTCTGAAACATTCCAAGTTCATTCAGTAGTGTCTGAATCCAAACAAGTTCAGCAGTCACATTTGCAATTGCCTTGTACTCCGATTCTGTACTTGACCGAGACACTGTGGATTGCTTCTTCGAACTCCAGGACACTAGATTTGGCCCCAGAAGAATTGCAAACCCACTTGTTGATCGTCTGTCATCTGGGCATCCTGCCCAATCTGCATCAGAGTAGGCATTCAATGTACTGTCACCAATCTTGAGAAACTTCAATCCCTGATTGCTTGTTCCTTTCACATACCGAAGGATTCTCTTAACAGCAGCCCAGTGCTGGTCTATTGGAGACTGAATAAACTGACAGACACGATTAACCACAAAGGAGAGGTCAGGTCTTGTAATTGTTAAGTATTGTAGGCCACCAACAATGCTTCTATACTGAAACTGTGCTTCTCCAGTCAGTAGTGTACCTGTCTCTCTTGAGAGTCTTTTTGTGGCTGCCATTGGAGTGGAGATTGATCGACAATTGTGCATGTTTGCTCTCTTGAGAAGATCTTGAGCATACCTCTTTTGAGACAAGACCAAGCCCTGCTTGTCTGATTTAACCTCAATGCCCAGGAAGTATTGTAGCTCACCCAAGTCTTTGACAACAAAGTCTTCTGTGAGTTGCTTGATAAGTCTATCAGTTGCAGCTATTGAGGAGCTCACAATGATTATGTCATCAACATAAATGAGGACATACATGGTTAGTTGCTTTGTCTTTAGTATGAAAAGGGAAGTATCTGACTATAAGGCACCGAAGCCCAGACTTTGTAACTTATGTGTCAATCGAGAGTGCCAAGCTCGTGGAGCTTGTTTTAGCCCGTACAAAGCCTTGTTCAACTTGCAAATATAGTCTGATGGAACATCTGAGCTTTCATAGCTAGCCAGGTGGTTGATGCATATACATTTCTTCCTGAAGAAAACCATGCAAGAAGGCATTTTGAATATCAATTTGCCTCAGACTTCATCCTCTTGATGTTGCAAGTGAGAGGATAACCCTTATGGTAGTAGGCTTGATTACTGGACTAAAGGTGTCAAGATAATCCACACCAAATCTTTGTTTGAACCCTTTTGCAACCAATTTGGCCTTATATCTCTCAATAGATCCATCGGCCCTTCTTTTGATTTTGTAAACCCATATGCTGTCAATCAAGTTGATGCCTCTCTTGGGTGGAACCAGGGTCCAAGTTTGATTTTTGAGAAGAGCAGAAAACTCTGCATCCATCGCAAGTCTCCACTCTTTGTGCTTGATTGCTTCTGCAAGAGATGTTGGGTCTGCAATAGGTGCTGACTGATGATGTGTTACAGCCCCTGCTGCATATCTGATTGTTCCATCTTTGAATTCTTTGGGTTTGACTATATTATCTTTTAATCTTGTGCTCATTGAGTGACCAGATTGTTGCTCTAAGCCTCGAGCTTGGTTAGACACAAACTGTACTGGACTTTGTTCAGACTCAAGTGCGACTTCAGAATGTTCAGACTGTCCCTCATCTGTTGCATGCTGTGAACCTGGAATTTTAGGAATGCCTATAGCTAAATCATCGTCAACAGTGTTAGTAGGTCCATGACCAGTAGGAGATTCATTTGTTGTTGTCCTGCTGGGATTGCTTGGTGAAGGATCATGTGGATAAGATGAAACACCAGAAGGATGAGAGGCCTGGGAGCCTATTGTCGGATTTCCATCAGTTAAGAACTGTTCAGAGTAATATATGTTGAAAGGAAGAATGGTTGGCTGGTGTGAGGTTTGAATTGAAGATTTTTGTTTTTCAGGAGAGGATTCAAAAGGAATTACATTCTCATCAAACACAACATCTCGAGAGATGTAAACTCTCCCTGTCTACCTATCTAAGCACTTGTATGCCTTGTGATCTGAACTGTAGCCCACAAACACACATTGCTTTGACCTGAAGCTCAATTTCTTTGAGTTGTAGGCCCTTAAATTAGGCCAACAAGCACAACCAAAAACTTTCAAGAACTGATAGTTTGGTTGCGTTCCAAGAAGACGAAAAATAGGAGTATCATTGTTTAGAACTCGGCTCGGCTGTCTGTTTATCAGGAAGCAAGCTGCTTGAAAGGCCTCATCCCAAAACCGAATTGGCATGTGAGATTGGGCAAGGAGAGTTATTCCAGTTTCAACTATATGTCTATGCTTTCTTTCTACCAGCCCATTTTGTTGGTGAGTGTGAGGACTAGAGATGTGATGCTTTATTCCTACTTTTTCAAAGAATTTGTGGAGCCAGTGATATTCACCACCCCAATCTGATTGAACCGTCAGGATTTTTCTACTTAGCATTCTCTCAACATGGCACTGAAACTTCAGGAATATGGACTCTACATCAGATTTGTGTTTAAGGAAATAGATCCAAGTGAACCTGTTGAATTCATCAACAAAGCTAACATAGTATTTATAGCCATTTACAGAGGTGAGAGCAGGTCCCCAGACGTCTGTGTGGACAAGCTCAAGAGGGCTAGATATGGAATGAACAGAAGAATAAAAAGCTAATTGATGAGCCTTGCCCTGTTGACATGCATCACACACAGCAGGCCTTTTATTGGAGATTACAGAATATTGTTTCTGGCTAAGGCTTGATGAATAACAACAGAAGTGGAATGTCCGAAACGTCGATGCCACAAGTCCTCGGTGTTCTTGACAGTGAAGAAGACTTGTTTGGAGAGATTATTTAGGAATTGGTAGAGTCCATTTTTGCAGCTTCCTCTAAGAAGAGTGGCCCTCGTTTCTCAATCCTTGACAAGAAAATAAGTAGGATAAAACTCAACAGAGACATTGTTATCTGAGATAAGTTTATGGATGGAAAGGAGATGACGATTTATATGTGGAACATGTAGAATGTTTTTCAGAGTTAAAGGATGATGTGCAGTAGCAACAACTGAATCTCCAATGTGGGCAATGGAAATACCTGCACCATTGGCGACCTGTACCCGGTCATTACCGGCATACCTGTAATATTCCAATTAAGTTTCAATTTTTCTTGGGTTGTGCTTGGGCCGTTTGGGCCGTTTTTGGCATGTGTTGGCCCAAGTGGTGAGTGGAGTTTCTAACCCTAACTCCTTTCCCATGTTTCCCCCAGCCGAATCCAACTCCCAGCCGCCACTCTTGTTCTTTTCTGGCTTCATCCCCTTGCCCTCCTGGTCCTTTTTCCCCTGATGTTCTCCTCTCCCTGGCTGTGCGCCATGCTCTTCTCTCCCTGGCCGAACCTCCCTGGCGTCTTCCCACGTCGGCCGCAGACTTCTGACCATGCGCCCCCAGCTTTCCCACCGTGCGCCCCAGTCTGCTCCTCCCCTGGACTTCCTCTTGGCTCGGCGGCAATAGAGGTAGCAGCTCCAGCAACCGACGGCAGCACCAGCAGCAGCAGAGCCGGCGCCTCCTCCGGCCGGCTGCCTCCCTGCTGTCTCCCCAGTCTTGCCGAACCCAGCTCCTCCTCCCCTGGACTCCCTCTTGGCTCGGCAGCAGCAGGAGCATCACCCAAAGATCTCGGCAGAAGCAGCAGAACAAAGAACGGCCGGAGCGCCTCCTTCCCTTGGTACGCGGCGCCCTCGATCGTCCCTCCCCCACAGCCGGTACCACCTCCTTCTGCCTCTCCCATCTTGTGGTAAGTGGAGGTGAGATTTTAGTTATGGAGGAGTTGTTGTAGTCTAGATGTTCGATGAAATGTGTACATGCATATCTCTGTGATTTGATGATACATCCTCTAGGAATTCCATTTATGTCCATGCATTGAAGTCTTGAACAATCATATTGGCGATATATCCTCTATCTATCCGCATCTGGTAGCTTTCTCTAGTGATTTGAGCTGTAACCTATTTGGTTTTTATCATGTCAATTGAGATTTGAGACTTGAGAGGCCTCATCATCTTTTGGCAAGAGAGCCTACATCATCCGCATCACATATGGCAACTGTAAAGAGTTTAATATGCTGCAAAGGTTTAGAGTTGTTGATGACTTCGGAGGGTTGAATAATTGGTGACCTAAAAAGAAAACAAGTGGAGTTGACTTGTGTGCTTCTTGTATGCATGTTGCTGCCTCTGCCTTAGAATAATAACATGGAGCTGCAGAATAACCTACAGCTATTTGATACTTTTAGTTGTTGAATCCTAGCCAATTTATTTGATTGCATTGGTGTTTTCTATTGTGCTGATGGAATTATTGGATACTTGCATACATGGGTAATTTAGATGGCTTCCTTCTTATAACCGAATTCTTGGTTTAGCTAATGTTAGGGTTAAATGTGTGTGATGTTCTGGAATTTATTTGTGTATGATCAATATATTGACCTTCGATGCAATCGGACCAATACAGGTGCACTTACTGACGAACTTTGTGTGTATGAATAAGCACGTCTGTGTGGGATTGTCATTCTAGAAATTATGTGTGTATCAGTGTATGATATCACATGAGGAATTCCCTTGCGATGCAACATTTTATTTTACTTTATTTATGCATTATTCAAATGTGTTGGCATTCTGTTTAGTCAGTGATTATGGATTGATATCTCTTATCTTTTGTGAACTGTAATGAGTGTTTGTTTATGCTCATTTCTTCTTGATCCCCATCAGTCTGTAAATGAAATGGCGATGCTGAATTGTTTACTGTAATTTCTAGAGGTAGTATATTTGCGAAATTTCTTTGTGCTACTAATTTAGGCGATATGTTGCCCTGGTTTATACATGAGGTTGATTAGACTAGTACGAATGATCATGTATGGAAATAAGGAGGGTGGATGAAAGTTAGCAAATGGAAAGTGAGTAATTAATTGCAAGTGTATAGTGTTGAACGTGATTTGGTGGCTGTATGATTTAATTGTATGACAGAAACGCTGTAATGGGTTGCCATGTCTTATTGTTGATTTGGATTAATCTAGTATCGCTGGCAACTCATGAATGTGAGAATTGGCTAGGTTTATGTGAGTGGTTATGGCTATGTTAGTGAGTGGCAATGATTGAAGGGTTGCATTTCATTCTTGTAAATTGCATCGTGCATTCATGATGGAAGAGGCGACCCATTCTGATGTGGGCCTCTGTGCTCACATGTAGTGGGTACGAAAGTCCTACCTCGTAGTCCCATATACGTGGTTGTATGGGAGCGAGTCAGTAAGAGTAGGCACCTTCCACCACGGGGTGGAAGGGGAATGAGAGGGTGCACACCGACGGGTGTGCACTCGGCCATACCGGTATGTGCTAAAAGAGGAGATGAGCATGCATGATGCATCATATGCATGAAAATTGTGCAATCTGCATTGCATTGGTTGATTATGGTGTATGGATATGAGACTCTTCTTTTGTATGGCATATTTGCATCTGCATTGCAATATAACGACGATTTTGAGTTAAATGGAAAGGTGTCGAGTTGGATCGAGTCGTGGCCACATCCAAAAAGATTAAAGAGATATGTGTCGGGGTTTAGTAATGAAGTGAAACAGGTGAGCATGCATAATGCATTACATGATTGTAGAAATGTGATTGATTATTCTGATTCTATGTTCCCATGTCTGTGTGATGTATGATGCATATTTGTATTTCCATGTTTGTGTGATGGATTATTCAGATTCTGTATTCTCATGTCTGTGTGATGGATTATGCATATTCGTATTTTTATGATTTGTGTATGGATTGTGCATATTCGTATTTTCATGTCCGGTTGCAAGATATGATTTATGTTTTCAGGTTATATGTTATGCTTCATTGTCATGGAGTTGTGAACTCCATCAAAGACGAGCATGGGGTTGGTTTTGGAGTATTAGTTGTGGTACTTCTATTTTAACTGCTTGCTGTACTTATTTAAGAATGGTTGTTATGCTTTTAAGTAGGAAAAGTGATTGATTATGAATTTATTCGTTGATGTACTTCGCTGAGTCATCGACTCATGCTTGTTGTTTGTCTTTGTTGCAGGTACAATGAAACCGGCATGCATGGATGGGAGTAGTAGCACGTGCACGACTTCGGTCACCACCATCTCATTTAATGAATTCATAAAGCTCGGATGTTTTTAAGTCAATTGTAATGTGTTGTTCGTGGTGGTGTAATTTACTAATTTCCGGTTGGATGTGTGATTGGTTATCTAAGGATCTGCT
This sequence comes from Guadua angustifolia, assembly GCA_036346375.1. NCBI lineage: Eukaryota > Viridiplantae > Streptophyta > Magnoliopsida > Poales > Poaceae > Guadua > Guadua angustifolia. Next base: position 22,410,648 of record CM070508.1, read on the forward strand.
AGAATATTTCCTCCTGGTTATGTGTGTTTGCTATATCAACTGCAACTGTTTATTTGTCTGCTGAGTGGATGTCCTCCTTTCTAGGGAGGTCATGCCGAAATTTTCTAAAATTCGGTGACTTAGTTTTAAATTGGATTAGAGAGTTTCAAGGTGGGGTTCAATCTTTTATTAAAGGTAGCAGGTCTAGTGACTCGTTCGTTGAGTTCTTAGTTTAATCGAGCTTCTTTGTCGAGTTTTTCTTGGGTCTTTCTGGGGAACCTCTGGACCAGTATGGTTCCGGAGTGTTATAAGTATCATTTAGGGTCTTTTGGTAGCATTCGCGGTGCGTTTGGCGCCGGGGTGTTACAATACCTCTCCTTTGTTGTCAGACGCTCAAGGTCATGCATGATGTGATCAGTTGCATGCCCCGGTATCAGCATACCAATTGGGGTCAACCGCGTAGCCGTTGTTGGAGGTCGCAGCAGCCGCAACTCTTGCATCGCTGGCGACGTAGTTCTGGTCGAAGCAGTGGTAGCATCGTGAGGCATCATGATTGTCGCGGAAGCAGATTTGACACAGCGGCCTCTGTCCGCCTTGATTCTGGGGTCCAAAATTGGTTCCTCGTCCGGCACCGCGCCCGCCTGGAGCACGGCTTGTGCCGTTGTTGTTGCGGCCACGGCCGCGGCCTCGCCCACCATCGCACCCTGGAGTCCTGCTGACTTGATTTACCTGGGCGTCGCCGTTGTTGTTGTGCTCGAGTCGAAGTTCGAAGCTGAGCATGTGGGCGTAGACGTCGTTAATGGTCATCACGTCATTGTGCGTGGTGAGGCTTGTCACCAAGGGGTTGTATTCAGCCCCAAGGCCTTGCAGCATGTAGGCGATCACCTCATCGTCTTCAAGCCTCTTGCTAATCACTGCCAGCGTGTCGGCAAGATTCTTGACCTTGCGAAAGTATTCGGTGACGCCAAGGTCCTTCTTCTGGATCGTCGCCAACTGCATTCTGATCTGCATCACTTGCGCATGCGAGCTTGCCGCGAATGCGCGTTCAATGGCGCACCATGTTTCTTGAGAAGTCGTGCAACCCACAACTTGTGCGAGTACACCATCAGTGAGAGATGATAGAATGATGCTCATTACCAGCTGGTCCTGCAGATACCAGGTGTTGAACTCAGGATTGGGAACAGTGGTGGCGGCGCCACCAGTGCCGGTCGTCGTGATAGTTGCCGGCGGCTAGACCGAGGTCCCGTCGATGAAGCCCATGAGCCGCTGACTTCTGAGGTAGTGGAACAACTGTGTTGTCCACAAAAGGAAGTTGTCAGCAGAAAGCTTGACGGTGATCACGTTGTTGAATGCCGGAGTCGGCATGACGCTTGAGGATGCTGGAGCAATGAAGTCCGTCTCAGCACTCTGGATTTCACTCATGGCTGCGGCTTTTCGTGGATTGGATCGCTAGCTCTGATACCATGTGAAAGTTAGCGAAAGAAAAGGACAGGCCGAACTCAGCGATCATCTAGGATCGCAGTTAACATATATAGCCAAGTGAATTACATGCATGCCGCTCAAGGCGGTCACGTTCTCTGGATCTGCATGAACGTAGGAGCGACCATAACTCGCGCACGACGCGGTCGACTCAAGGCCATTAACAAACAGATTGAACACAACACTACGCATCTACCGTTACAGCAATGTTCACACACTGAATTTTAACAACAAGCACGGTCGCCGGCGACGGCCTGCATATTAGTCGGCTGGCAAATACAGAAGAAGAAGCGGGGGTGAGTTCTTGCTATGTTGCTCTTTGTTCTTAAGTTAATTTTTCTTCTTTATCTGGATTGTTCTATAAGAAGGAAATTGTGTAGTGCAGGAGTTATATGTAGTTGTCATGTATATTTGATTGCTTCCTAGTCTATCTAGTTAGATTAGGAGTCGTCCCTTGCATTTGTTATATAGTTTCTACTTCGGGTGTGTTTTTATAGGGCCATCGATTCATCACAGGGACGCTTCAGTTTTTGGTCAAAGTAAGTTGTGTAAGTGCTTGACAAATCACCAGTTCACCACCAAACTTTGATTTGTTCCGCTATAGAGAGTTTGCACTTCTCCATTCTGGTAATTTACCATGAACCACTCTAGCAAGTGGTAGCTTTATGATTAAAATTTGCAATATGTTGTGTTAATTTCGACACGATCAATAGGGCCAGAGCTAATGTTTGCCTTAGCTCTCTTAATGCCTCTTGGTTTTCTGTTTGCAATCGTTCTTCAGCTGCCGAGCATCGTTGGCGGCAGCAGTACAGCGACGAGCAGAGGAGCTGAGCATGGAGGTGTGCAGCAGGGGCCAGCGGACACGGCACTGGCAGTTGTGGCCTGATTTGTTTGATGGCGTCCAGATCAACAGGCCTCCACATCAACATCAGGTGATCTCTAGCTCCAACACCTCCTAATATTTTTTAGAACCAAAGAGTGAAAAACTCCTAAATTATAAACTTGTTTATACCTGCAAGGTTTGCTGGTAGTATTGGAGGGTTAGTGATGTCTCTAGCGGAGTTGGTAGGTTCTCAGTTCATGTCAGTGGGATTGGATGCAAGATTTCCTAAGATCCCAAAGATAAAATAAAGTCTTGCTTGGAAAAAATTGTCGTTTGATTAATTTGCAGCTTTGGATCCTTCTTTAGATTTCTGTTTAAAATTATTATAATTTCATTTTTTAAGTGAGATCTTACTGCAAGATACTTCCTAGCTGCTACTTCCAGCAAAAGGATATCAAATGTCCAAGTATTCCCTTTCTTATGATGGATCTCTCCATGTGATGAATCCCTATTATTGCTTGCATTTTCTTTGACATAAACGTACAAAGATACATGCGCTGCCACATTATATTTTTCGTACACAAGCAGTTTGCTGAAATGGATAAGTGCATAATTAATTTGGCAATGTTCAACGAATTTGAAGATTTCCAGTGACCGAAAACACTTTTAACGAGGAGGAGGATGCAAAGCGCGACATGTTGTTTTATGCAAGTGTGTGTGACGGGCTTCAGTTTGTTATATATTCCTGCAATCAAACCTGCAACTATTTCTTGTCATCTAGATTGATTCTTTTATGAAATCAACGTGTTCTGGAACCCAAAAACAGAAGGAAAAGGATGTTGATTTTTGAATAGGAAAACAACCTTCTGTTGTTAAGGTTATTACTACTTCAGACAACTCAGAGGAGGAACAGGGGAATCGCCTTACTGAATAATTCAGTTTCTCATGTCTGTGCTGAAAATCAGAAAAAGGGCAATAAACAAGCTTACTCACGATCCTTTGTTTTTCAGCACTCTTCTTATGTTACACGTCACATGTAGTGGTTATTGCTGCAGATGTGTCGATTTCATCATAATACGATGTATTTCTATTCGATTGCTTCTAACAAGCCGGTTGGTAATCTAGGAAGAGATATATGCTGCTCCGACAATGCCTTTTACATCAGTGTGATTTCCAGGCTCCAGTGCCTTTAGTGTTTTTTTGGGTGCATATCCTTCGATAATTTGTCTATGTATAAAAATCTAATTTGAATGCCGTTACATTGGACTAGGTGGCGCTATTTGTCATGTTAGCAGCAGCACCATAGGGAAGCACTGTTAACAGATGATTCACCGAAGCGGCATAGAATATGATCAATTTTTAGGACATTATTTTGTACGTAAGCAGCTGCATTATTTTTGTCATTACTCCATATTTCAGTTAGTGCCTATTGTCTAAGATCTTTTGTTACGACGAGGCTTGTTGGTTGTTTTGTTGCCCCCCGCCTTGGGTTACGTTGAACATTTTCCTAATTGCTGAGATTTTCTTACTCTGGGAATTAGTGGGTCATCCAGTGTGATGATGAGGCTTCGTTCATGTACACAATGCATGTACACAAATACACAATGTTAGAACTTATATAGTTGCTTGCAAAATCATGAACTCCGTCCAAAAGGTGCTTTTGTATATATAGGGAAATGATTCCATTCCCACTCAAAGTATATCACTTAAATGAAGTTGTTATACCTCTTTATTCTTCTGAGCATACTCTAATACTGTTTATAAAATATTCCAAAGTGAGTTCCATAAAAAATTTCGTCATGGTCCACTTTTTATTAGCATAATTTGTGTACATACTCCTTTTATATATGAAAAAAGGCATCTTGCAAAAATAAAGAGCTCTGCTGAAAATTTTCAATCGTGTTGAATTGGAGTGTCTTAAAATTATTATTGAAGTATACCGAAAGTAATAAATTAGAGGTGAGAGTATTGACTCTCGAGAGTACAGAAAAAGCTTCCTATATATATGTGTACCTTTTTAAAAGTTACACAAATATTAAAGTATGAATGAAAGAGACAGTGATTACTCATCCCTTCACTTGTTTTTAGATTTGTGTCATTTATATTAAGTGGAAATGTATAGAACCACCTTTGCTCTGATAATTGTATCACCTTGATGTAATTTACTAAGATTAATAAAAGCTTCCTTTATCGAAAAATCTGGCTAGCTATCAATGTCTACTTAAATATTGCTGGACATGGATCCTTGGACCTCCTTGCCAAAATGCGAGGCTGGGCGCAAGAGCATGTGGTGGTAGGCTCTAGGGCCTCTATCACTCCCATCCAAAGTTTGAAATCTCGTTTTCAAATGACATCTTGAAGGTGGTCGAAATCCAAAATCTCATCGAGATCTTAGAATTTTGGACAAATTGCAGATGAAATACAAAAACAAAAATTCAAATCCTTTTTTTTGCGACGAGAAAACCAAAATTTCGGTTGGAATTCTCGAAATCACGGCGAGATTTGCCGAGATTTTGGTGAATTTACACTGAGTGAAAAATAACTCAAACGACATTAAAAATTTTTGAAATTTTTTATGAAGAGTCCTAACACATCAATGATATTCTCATAAAAATTTAAGATGATTATCAAGCATGTGCATTTTTTAAAAATTCAAAATTTGCTACTGTTATGATAAAACATTGATCGGTATGTTTGAACCGAATGAAAAATGGAACAAATCACGTTAGAAGATTTTGAAATTTTTTTAAATGGTTATTATGCACCACTAATATTCCCATAAAAGTTTTAGATGATGATCAAGCTTCATGAATTTTTAAAAGTTCGGGCAGTGCTATTGTCCTGATAAAAGCCTTAATAGCAAACTTCAACCAAATGAAAAATGGTCCAAATCATGTTATAAAATTTTAAAATTTTTTGTGATGGTTCTTATATATGATTAATGTTTGTACACAATTTTCAGATGATGATCAAGCTTTAAAAATTTTCAAAAATTTTGACAGCGCTACATTCTCAAAAAAGCCTCATGATCAATACATATATTTGCTTTAGCAATAAGAAAGGTTTAGAATTTTTAAAATTTTTACAAAAGGGTGCTAAGGAAATGCTTAAGATCTCCTAAAAATTTTGTATCATGATCACACTCCAGTAAATTTATAAAATTCTTACTATGGCACTGTACCATTTATGTTCTTTCTGTTTTTGATTTTTGAAATATAACAAATGAAGTTTAATGCTTACCTAGATTGATTGAGCAAACAAAAAGGTTGAAAATTTTGAATATTTTATAGAATGGTACTGAGGCAATTATTAAGTTGTCATAAAAATTTTGGATCATGATCACACTTAAATAAATTTATAAAATTCTGACAAGGTTACTGTCCCAATTATGTTTCTTCTGTTTTGATTTTTTAAAGATAACAAATGAAGTTCACTTATTTTGAATTTTTTGTATGATCCTACACTACTAAAGATAATACCATAAATTTTTTAAATCATGATCAAGCTTGTACAATTTTATAAAAATCCGATAGTATTTCTGTCAAAAGTTTAAAATGTCGCAAAAATTTGGATTTTCAACAAATTTTCATGGAAGATGACTTTTTTAGAGTTATTGGACCAAATCCGGTCAAATCTAACCATTAAAAGTAAAAAATAACCCGAATTTTCGGTAAGATTCGATGAAATCTTATCGAAATTTCAGAGATTACTATAGCAGTTTAATTTTTTTTTACCCGGCTAAAATTTTTGAACTCGTCCACGATCAAAATCTGAAATATCGGCCAAATCTCTGCCGAGATTTCGATTGTTTTTCTAACCTTGCTCCCATCTAAGGCTATCCTACCATGTCAACCTACACAAGGTTTATATACGGGAGCAGGCTTTGAAAGGAGCATGTGATCATAAAAAAGGATTGCATTTATTTATTCTTTGCTGCATTTGAATATGTCATTTTGTTATGCATGGTTTAGACTACATTCGGTCATTCTTCCGATTTCCAACGTTCGTGTGAAAAAACAAAAACACACACACACGATAGTTCTTACCTGTTCTCGCATGGCGCTTCTATACAAGACACCTGTGAAAACCACTGTACTGTTTGGAGCAATCTGCGCTTGAGACAAGGGTTCACTGTTCTAGCTTTTTTTTTCTTTTTTACTGAACTAGCCATCGATAAATATTTTTTATAGAAATGACCTTAGCCCGCAATTGCTACGCATAGGAATTGTGGAATTTACCGACCTTAGAGCATGAAAAATCGGATTACTGTGCACCTCTTCCACGGAAGACCAGTTTCTACGCCCCTATGTTCCGCAGAAAACCAGTTTTCGCGCCCTTGTGTTCTGCGGAAAACCAGTTTCTGTGCCCCTGTATTCCGTAGAATTCCATTTACTGTGTATCTCTTCTGTGGAAAATCAATTTATGTGTCCCTGTACTGCAGTAAATTGATTTTTTGCGCCCCTCTTCCGCGATAAATGCGCACCGCCCATGGTTTTCACATTGAAGGATTTCCCACGCCCTCAGTCCATAGAAAATTGGATTTCCACGTCTCTATTCCACCGGAATGTTCCACACGTATGGCAATTGCAAGTTGGGGGGTTATTTTTGTTAAAAAAAATGGAGCTAGTTTTGCGTAAGATATCTTTCAGGGGGCTATAATACTGAAAAATTCTGAGACAAGCGTGTCAATTTGCTACCATCACTCCATACTCCGGTGACGAGTAGACATCAGAGTAGCCAACGGTAAAAAAAATGTTTTCTTACGCTTGATGACAAACCTGACTGTTTGCACCAGTTTTGGAAATTTTCAGAAGAATCGGCAGAAAAGCATGAGTTTGGATGAGGTACGAGAGAATCTGTGGGAAATTTGGATAAGCATACGACGTGCAGATAATAATTGAAAACTAGAGACTAGGAAGGAAACTACGAAGCCGATTCGGACCACGTTGTCGTGTTAGATCAGGACTCGGATCGACTGGCGGGTATATAAGGCGCACCAAGGCTGCTTGAAGGGGGAGACACACAATCAATCAACACCTACCAGCTTTTACTTTCCGTAGTTTTTTAGCCTTTTAGCATTGTAATCTTTCCTCTGTAAGTCGACATCGATCAAATAAAGTTGCGCATCGCCGATTGTTTGATCGTCATTGGCTTTTTCAGGTTTGATTCGTTCTGTCTTGTTGCGCATCGCCTTTTCAGAATCGATCTACCTTTTACCCCCGGATTAGTCTTAATCGACTAATCTAGTTACCCCTTTCTACCCTCGGATTAGTCTTAATCGACTAGTCTAGTTATCTTTCTAATCGGCTTCTTGGCTGATTCCCGATTTTTAGCCGATTCATCCCGAGGATCGGCTTGATTGAATTTCACAACTATTTCCCTTATCGATTGCGGTGGTCAAATCGATTGCACGCCACAAGACGCTTGAACCGGTGTTAAATGCGGTGTGTTGCAACCGAAACCCTCTTCACGTTTTGGCGCCAACACATTTTTGGCACGACGGTGGGACTATAATCGACAAGATGATCGCAGCAAATCTATTACAACCGACGAGACGCGTCGACTCCATAATCGTCCCCACTTTGACGATTTAACTCGTGAGCAACGCAAGGAAATCAAGATCAAAAGCTGCCCCGAAGAATTGATGTTGAGTTGCTATCAAAAACCCCGACGGAGTCACGCAGAAGATGGCACTACCAACACTAAACCCGCTTACGGCCGGTGTCACATCGACCCAGAAGCCGATACATGCCACTCAAGCCGAGTTATCTGTTATGATCGAGCAACATGCATCATGCATTAATTAACCAATCATCGGCTTTGGTCACAACTTTAAAACCGATGATCGAGAATAGCGTAAAACGATTGCCCAAGAGTTAGCAACTGGGGATTGCCGGATCCGCTATGACCACTACCCACGATCCAGATATTCGTGGCACCAACCACCAACACGATTAAGGTGTCGCACTGTACCCTCACTAATGCCGACCCAACCCATCGTGGTTGGCACCAAAGAAATCTCGCCCAAGCCCTGATATTCATTACCATGCATATACCGACGCCGCAAAAATAGATCCATCTTTATCAGGGACTTCCCATGTCCAGTCGGCTTCTCAGCCGATTGAATTGGATAGAAATTATAAACATCAAGGACCAACCCAACTTAGAAATCCAGCTCCATACAAAGTAGTTACCTACACGGAGCCTTTCATTCCGTTGCCCGAAGCGCTGACGGCCAGAGCCGATGGGTATGAACCTTGGCAACAACAATACCCATCGGCTAGATTAAGCCGACCACCCGAGTTTGCACTCGGGGGGCAGGATGCTACTCATCCCAATTGGCAAAACCATGGTGTTACATCGACAAATAACGTCAACTGGGCTGATCAGATTTCCACGGTCTTGAGAGATCAGTTTGGCTTACAGCCCAAAGGAAAAACAATCGGCTATAGAAAGCCGTACCCAGATTATATCGACCGCATGCCGTATCCCCATAACTTTAGGATTCCCGACTTCGCGAAGTTTTCAGGGGATGATTCAATCACTACTTTAGAGCATATTGGAAGATTTATCGCTCAATGCGGTGAAGTGGCTCAATCCGATGGGCTAAAAATTAGGCTTTTTCCTTTGTCTTTATCAGGAACCGCTTTCACTTGGTTCACGAATCTGCCTCCAAATTCGGTCCACTTTTGGAACGATTTAGAGAGCCGATTTCATGAATACTTTTTCTCTGGTAGTTTAGAATTAAGAATTTCAGATCTAAGTGCTGTTCGGCAAAAGTTTGGTGAATCGGCTTCTGACTACATCAGGAGGTTCAGAGAAGTGCGAAATCGTTGCTTTAGTGTAGTGCTACCTGACAACCAACTAGCCGATTTAGCATTCCAAGGATTGATTCCCCCACTTAAAGAAAAGCTTGCTGGACAAGAATTTGCCGATCTAAGCCACCTACTTCATCGTGTATCGGCACAGGAAAGCCGATATTTGAATAAAGAATTCAAAGACAAACTTAGGATAAACAATGGTAAAGATAAAACTAAAGTAAACATGGCCGAGTGTAGTTCAAGTGAAACTTCTGAAGATGAGGCAGACGTAAATATAGCCGAATGGATAAAAGGTTCTAAAAAACCGTTTGTCTGTTCATGGCTAAAGCCGACTAGGAGTAAGTCGGAGGTCAAGTATGCTTTTGACGTGTCCAAGTGTGATCGCATATTTGACATACTGTTACAAGAAAGGCTGATACGGTTGCCTGAAGGGCATACCATACCTTCGCCGATTTAAATAAAAAACGGCGATCTTGTAAGTGGCATCATTCCTTTTCTCATAACACTAACGATCGCAATATTTTTCGACAACATGATCTGAGTGACTATTGAAGATGGTCGGCTTAAATTCGCAGAAGAGCCGGCCATGGAAGTTGACATTAATCCTTTTCCAATCAACATGGTTCAGTGCTCTGGCAAGGAAAAACAGATCATCGACGAAGGACCAATAACAACACGACAAGTCGACATAGAATCAAGCTCAAAAGGAGAGACACTGAAGATAACGATCGGCTCTCTGCAAATCGAAGCTGATCGAGACGGGAAGAATTCAAGGACAATAAAGCCAAAAGGTGAACTGCAGGTCGGGCGATGGTACAAAGCCGAGAGGTCTCCACCCCGGAAACCGACATTCAAACCTAGGCCAACCTTCTCGCAGTTGCTTGAGAAATACGAGAGAATGAGCCATCGGCAAATACGACAGTTCCGCCGACCAGACGAGCCGTATCGACCAAACAATACGTTTCGGCCAAATAATTTGCGTCAACCAAACAACGCAGAAAGAGCTCATGAAAGATGTCCTTTTTGGCAATTCTGCTGGGAGAAAGGTATGGCACTACCATCCTCAAGGGCATGCCCTATGGAACATTACCCGCAAAAAAGTTGGCCAAGGCAGTCGGTAAAAGAACGATTATTTAGGCCAACACCAAATCAAGAGGAGCCGGAGCATAAGAAGCCGATGAAAGAAAGGATAGGAGCACTAAGCCAAGACAAAGAAGGGCCCGCTGAGAACTTGGTTGGCAAAATCCGCAGTTAATCGAACCCAAGCCCGGATGGTGCCCTCATCGACTTAGCCGATCGCAATACAGACGGTACGCAACGTCTGAGGACGCAAGAGATGAGAGAAGCCGAGGACGAAAAACAAAGGGATCAGGCTTTTAATGAATTGCGGCCAATGAAGCATATCACAAAGGAATGGAGAAAGAAACAACAATCTGAGGACGAATCGGATTCCTCGGATGATTTGATGTCACCAATGATTCGAAATGATACTCCGCCTATAGATATCAATATGGTATTCACTTTGCCAGCTGAATTCAGGATTAAAACTGAATCGGCTAAAGATACATTTGCTCAACTATGCCTGGGTGCACAGGATGCGGTGTTTGAGAAGCCGCAAGATCCTCATCGGCATCTAAAGCCGTTGTATTTGAAAGGCTATATCAATGGAAAGCCGATATCCAGGATGCTTGTTGATGGAGGGGCTACTGTGAATTTAATGCCACTCTCCACTTGTAAAAAGTTGGGGAAAACCGATGAAGACCTGATCAAGACAAACATGGTGTTAAATGATTTCACCGGTGATCCCATCAAGCAAAGGGAGTATTGGTTATTGAATTGACCGTCGGTCGAAAAACTTTGCCGCCGCGCTTTTTGTAATTGAAGCCAAAGGAAGTTACTGACGGTCGCTTAGGCGGGATCGATACATGCTAATTGTGCATCCTCAACGATGCACCAACCGCTTGTACAATGGAATGGAGATGAAGTCGAAGTCGTCTCAGCTGATACATCGGCTTATATTGCCATGGCCAGCTCCGACGTAAATTGGCCGCACGAAGAAGCGGAATGCATATCAGGTAAGGCACTAGACGATTGTGATTTCATCAGCATTGGGAAGACAGGCTTTACGCCGATCAGTGTCAATCCAGGCACCTTTGATCGGGCGACCGAGATCTTGAGAAGATAAGGTCAAAAATGATCCAACTCCTACAAGACAGAGCAAGGAGCTATCGGCATGAGATAAACTCCTGCGAGGCCATTGAAGATTTCCAAAGCGAAAAATTGGGCCAAGGCTTTACTTCTGCCGATATGCTTGAAGAGGTCGACATAGGAGAAGGTGATAGAAAAAGGCCAACTTTTGTAAGTGCAAATTTGGATCTAGAATATAAAAATAAGTTGGTCAAAATACTTAGAGAGTACAGGGACTGTTTCGCCTGGGAGTATTACGAGATGCCTGGATTAAGCCGACAGTTAGTAGAACATCGGCTACCTATCAAACCGGGGTATCGGCCATATAAGCAACCCCCTCGTCGATGTAATCCAGAGTTGCATGATATAATAAAAGAAGAAATTGAAAGGTTGCTAGAGGCCAAGTTCATAAGGCCTTGCCGATATGCCGAGTGGGTATCGAACATTGTGCCTGTCATGAAGAAAAACGGTAAGCTGCGGGTGTGCGTAGATTTCAGGGATTTGAATAAAGCCACACCAAAAGATGAGTATCCAATGCCTATAGCCGATATGCTTATCGATGCTTCGTCAGGTAATAAGATCATCAGTTTTCTTGACGGCAACGCTGGATATAACCAGATTTTCATGGCAGAAGCCGATGTCCCCAAGACCGCCTTCAGATGTCCTGGCGCGTTAGGGTTGTATGAATGGCCAGTAATGACATTCGGCTTAAAAAACGCAGGCGCTACTTATCAACGCGCTATGAATTTGATCTTTCACGGTCTAATCGGCCATATCGTTGAAATTTACATCGATGATGTAGTTGTTAAATCTAAGGAAGATTGGCAGCATTTGGCCGATTTAGAAAAAGTATTTCAGAACACAAGAGCTCATGGGCTGAAGATGAATCCTTTAAAATGTGCATTTGGTGTATCGGCCGGGCAATTCCTTGGTTTCATGGTGCATCAAAGAGGAATTGAAGTCAGCCAGACAAGGGTCAAAGCCATAGTAAATACAAAACCACCAACATGCAAGAATGAGCTGCAAAAGCTGATCGGCAAAATTAACTACTTAAGACGATTTATTGCAAATCTGTCTGGTAAGATTCAGGCTTTCACGCCACTACTAAAGCTAAAGGATCATCAGGAGTTTGTGTGGGAAGCCGATCAGCAAAAGGCTTTTGATGATATAAAGCAATACTTAACGTCGCCACCAGTCTTGGTCGCACCCCAGAAGGGTATTCCATTCAAGTTGTATGTATCGGCTGAGAACGAGACCATCGGAGCCATTTTAGCGCAAGAGATCGATGGTAAGGAGCGTGTAATATTTTATTTAAGCCGACGACTCTTGGATGCCGAGACCAGGTACCCTCCTATTGAAAAGCTATGTTTATCATTATATTTCGCCTGCACCAAGTTAAGGTATTACATATTGGCATCTACTTGTATAATAGTATGTAAAACCGATATCATCAAATATATCTTATCTGCGCCGATTTTGAGAGGACGACTTGGGAAGTGGGCGTACGCTCTAACCGAGTTCGATCTACAGTATGAATCGGCTAAAGCTGTTAAAGGCCAGGCAGTAGCCGATTTCCTCACGGGACATGACACCATGGCAGGAATGGTCGATGTAGCTCCTTGGCAGCTATACTTTGATGGATCAGTTTGCCAGGAAGGGGGTGGAATAGGCGTTGTGTTGATTTCGCCAAAGGGATGTAATGCTGAGTTCGCATATCGGCTCAAGGGCCGATGTTCTAACAATCAAGCCGAATATGAAGCATTACTTAAGGGACTCCAATTAGTGGAAAGTATCGGAGTAAATAAAGTAGAGGCTTACGGTGATTCATTGCTAGTAGTACAACAAATTAAAGGAGAATTCAGATGTAATGATGAAGTATTATCAAAGTATCTGGAACATTGCCTTGAAATTATAGACACTTTTACATTGTTTCGTATTGACCATGTGCCTAGGGAAATGAATGATAAAGCCAATACGCTACCTCAAGCAAATACAAAGTTATAGGGGTATAGCCGACATGAAATGTTCGACTTGGTTGACAAAGCAGTACTGTGTATTGACACCACCGATTGGAGAACCGAAATAAAATCCTACTTGATGGACCCATCCAAACCCACCGCTCGCAAGATTCGGCAGCAAGCTTTGAAATATGTTGTGCTGGAGGAAGAGCTATACTATCGGACAATGGAAGGATTGCTTCTACGATGTTTAGGCGATGAAGAAGCAAAGGTGGCCATGGGTGAGGTTCACGAAGGAATTTGCGGCGCACATCAGTCGGCTCATAAAATGAAATGGATCTTGAGACGGACCGGGTATTTTTGGCCGACAATGTTAGAAGACTGCTTCAAATATTACAAAGGATGCCAAAGTTGTCAGAAGTTTGGGAATGTGCAACTTGCACCAGCATCGGCTTTACACCCGATTGTTAAACCATGGCCGTTTAGAGGATGGGGGATAGACATAATCGGCAAATATTCCCAGCCTCAAGCAAGGGCCATAAATTCATCCTCGCAGCAACAGATTATTTCTCGAAATGGGTAGAAGCCGTTCCGCTCAAAAAGGTCACCAGCACGGAAGCTATCGGCTTTGTTAATGAACACATTATCCATCGATTCGGTATCCCTCAAACTATCACGACCGATCAAGGGACCGTGTTCATGTCCAATGATTTTCGAACTTTGCCGAGAGCCCGGTATCAAAATGCTCAACTCGTCGCCAGATACGCCAAAGCTAATGGACAAGCCGAGGCGTCCAACAAAACTTTGATCAAACTGATTAAAAGAAAAATCGATGAGAAACCTCGAACCTGGCATTCCACACTATCGGAATCTCTGTGGGCTTATCGGCTAGCATTCCACGGATCGACTAAATTGTCACCATATCAGTTGGTATATGGCCAAGAGGCCGTATTGCCCGTAGAAATAAACATTGAGTCGATGCGAGTAGCGAAGCAGAATAATCTATCGACCGATGAATACAAGGAATTGATGCTATGCAACTTGGATGACCTAGCAGAATTAAGGCTGGTTACTTTAAATCGGCTTAAAAAGAATAAAGAAAGAGTTGCAAGAGCATACAATAAAAAAGTTGTACAAAAGACTTTTAGTGAAGCCGATTTGGTTTGGAAAACTATATTGCCGATCGGTTCTAAGGATAATCGATTCGGTAAATGGTCGCCTACATGGGAGGGACCGTATAAAGTAAATCGGCTTGTCGGTGGAAACGCGTATATACTCGAGACACTTGAAGGATTGGTGTTACCAAAAGCGATTAATGGAAAGTATCTAAAGCGGTACTATCCTAGCGTTTGGATCGGCGCATGATTAGAAGTACAATACAAAGAGGTTAGAAATAAATCGGTTAAAAAGCCGATTAAAACAGGATAGAATAATCGGTTAACCAGCCGATTAAAAGTGTTACAAAATATAACAAAAAGTGATAACAAAAAAGGAGTTGTTTGAGACAGGCTACATCAAAGCATCGTCCGATCACGGTTCACAGCCCAGATCCCGGAATTCTAGCACCCAGCCCAGATAACGCCGCGGCAGCTTTGGCTAAGGTCTCTGTAATGCCGTAGACAAGGGCTTCATCGGCTTTGGCATTACCGGGTACTGGAACGACTTTGGCCGACTGATCCTTGACCTTCGCAACAGCTTGACTAAGAACGTTCTTCTGGTCTTTTAAAGACGAGGTCGTTGCATTCACAGTTGCGAGACTATCGGCCAACTGATGATTCACTTTGGCTAATTCTTCCTCAAGTTGCTTTTTAGCCAATTCCAGCTTCTGAGCAGAAGATTTGGCAGCCATAAGTGACGCTGCAGCTTCATCATATTTCTTCTTGTTGGCCTTGGCTTCAGCGACCATCTGATCCAGAAGGCGTTGATCGGCTTCCTGTGCTTGTCGTCGGGCAATCCTAGCATTGGCTGCATCAACCTCTGCTTTCCTCTCATCCAGATGACAAACGTTAAGGAGTGCTTCCATGACCTTGGGGGGCAGCTCGGCCTCGACAACAGCCATCGCGTCACGAATAGGCTGGGTGTTGGCAAGGATCTCGGCCTTCGGCTGACTGATTGCAATAAAAAGCCGATTTAACTTCTCTTGCATATTCGGCGCGGATTTGACTACGGAGGCCGATGCTTCCAGCGACTCATCAATAATCGCTCGGATGTCGATGCAGAATAGTCGTCTCGCCGCCATCACCTCTGGGTCCACCGTTTGTCTAGCGTGAAGCCGAGAAGGTTGGACAAGTCATCCGCACAACCTCACCGATGGAAGAGCCGGCAGGATCGGGCGAACGGAGGCGATTGAAGCGGCGGCGCGGCAGAGGCGATGGTGGAGAAGGCGCAGAATGATCGGCGGTGGGGTGTCTCAAGATTGGTCAAGATACCACCACCGAAATGATACCGCTCGGCTGAAAGGATTTGAAGCAAGGTTAGTATCATGAAGCATAAGGTGCTTTTAGGCGTACGAGGATGTTTCACCTCTAAAGCCGATGTGTTGTGAGAGCTTTCAAGACTGTTCAAGACGTTTGCCGACGGGTCGAGCCTTCGTCGATTTAGGTTTTTCTGGAAAAATAAACCATGTCAGCATTTAAGGAAACTAAATCGAAAGCTTGAAGAACTTGCAGTTATCGGCTCAAAATGCTTACTCGAAGGGCGACCTTTTGTAAGGTCCGACAACGATGGACTCTGGACCCCAAGATTGCCAGAGGTATAGCCAGTTAAACCAACCGATTGGTGCGGCCTTTTCCCTTCGACCCACCCTCCGACGGGCTAGCAGCGGCCTTCCCACTCGTAGCGGTGGTCTGAAACCAGGCGCGAGAAGGTTAGCATATCAATAATAAAGAGATTGAAAGCAGTAAAGAGCTACTTAGAAAAGCCGATACCTCTACGGCTACAGATGAATCGGTATAACCCAAGGAACTACTGTCACTCGAACTGTCGCTGCTGCTTCCACTGCTGCTGGAGACTACGGATGGCTCATGATAGTCAGGCAAAAATCTTTCTATAATCGCCGGCGGATCACGGTCCAAGTAGAGAGCTTCGGCAATACGTGACCACCATGTAGTGAAACAGCTAGCCCGACGGGAATTGAAGAAAAAGTGCGGCAGGTTGGAAAGTTGAAGTTGATCAGCGATTTCCAGGACAACGTTAGCCGATAATAAATTCCTCACTTTAGCTCGGGGTTGAAGCCGATCCAGAAGAGGTAAAGAAGGAATCACTTGGCCGAAGCCAAGTTGACGAGCATAGATGGAAGGATGGTAGAATTCATATGAAGGTTGGAAAGTTCTGTTTCTGGAATTCAAACCAACATGAAGAGTGCAAGGAGAGAAAAGCCGATAGAGCATCAACGTCAGATCCGGCATCTCATAACTATCGGCATCTAGGTGTAAGAAAGAAGGCCATTGAAAATTGGTCGTGTCGAAGATAGGAGAAGAAATCTGTTGAGTGAAAATTGCATTGTCTAGACCAAGGAAGAAAGAGAGATATTTTTTCGCACCGGTAGGGGTAATCCCGGTATCACCGCTGAACACATTATAAGCCTCTCACCACAAGATCGGCTCGCTCTGAATTGCGGAGTAGTGTTTTCGTGGTAATCTTCTCGAGGAAAAGCCGAGTCTTCAAGTGGCTCGAGATAAGTTGTCGGCTGAAAAGATTGTATAACCACGCTTGAATGAACCACAATGGACCTCCAATATTGCCGACAATGAACTCAAGAAATCCAAAAAGTCGACTTCTAATGACAAACATCATTTGGTAAAGCGCGCCGTAAACATCTTCCCGAGAGCAAGGCGACGACCCTCTACAAGCCGCTCGCTACTAACCGGTACACTGGTTGGCCCAAGCGACGCTACCGCAAAAGAAACCGTTCGAGCTAGAGGTTGAGGAAGGCTGTGTGCTCCTCGTCCGATACAAGCCCATTTACTTTATTATTGTGCTGTATGTACTTTGACCACCCTTCACCTTTTGTTTGGATTAGCCTGTACCGAGGTCTTCCACTGTAAGCCGATAGCTGGTCTCCATCTGGCCTTAAACAGCATAATTCAGCAACATCCAAAAGGGTTGGGCCGACGGGACCAGGACGGAAAAGGAAAGCATTGAAAGTATCGGACCAAAAATAGCACGCCGTGGCCACCAAGGGCTCATTGGCTTCCGGGCAAGCTAGACTCAAGGGAAGGCATTCGGCTATGCCCATCTGCTCCCACTCTGCTCTTTTTTGAGCCGATACTCTAATATACCAACTTCTCCATCCCTTGAGCGCCGTCGGCCAAGCTCTAAAACTTTTGCCCCATTCCTTCACGTTGTAACCTTGGGCCGATAAGGGGAGTCTCGGGATTTCTACGTTTATCACCGTATCGGCGTCGAAGTTCCCTACCGGTCCTAAGTAATACTGATTATTACTTTCGGGGATCGGAATGAGTACCTTTGAAGGATCCATCTAAGCCGACTGAAGGAGTAGGGAGGTTGATCACCAGAGCAAAGAGATCGAAGGAAGCCGATTGCAGAGGATGCGAGAGCAGGAAAGCGTGAAAGTGACCGAAGGGGTCCCGCATATATATAGCACGGTGAAAAGTAAAAAGTGGCGGGAAGCGAATTTGAGGCGACACCTGTTATTAAACCGCACTAAGATTTGACGGCGCGGCAGTTATTGACACAGTTCCCTAAACCAACAGTGAAAAAGCCGATCGATGAAAAGCCGATACATATTTTTGAAAGATAACAAGTTATCTTCCAAAAATGGGGGGCATATGTTTGCACCAGTTTTGGAAATTTCCAGAAGAATCGGCAGAAAAGCATGAGTTTGGATGAGGTACGAGAGAATCTGTGGGAAATTTGGATAAGCATACGACGTCTGAGATAATAATTGGAAACTAGAGACCGGAAGGAAACTACGGTTTATTCGGACCACGTTGTCGTGTTAGATCAGACTCGGATCGGCTGGCGGGTATATATGGCGCACCAAGGCTGCTTGAAGGGGGAGACACACAATCAATCAACACCTACCAGCTTTTACTTTCCGTAGTTTTTTAGCCTTTTAGCATTGTAATCTTTCCTCTGTAAGTCGACATCGATCAAATAAAGTTGCGATCGCCGATTGTTTGATCGTCATTGGCTTTTTCAGTTTGATTCGTTTCGCCTTGTTGCGCATCGCCTTTTCAGAATCGATCTACCTTTTACCCCCGGATTAGTCTTAATTGACTAATCTAGTTACCCCTTTCTACCCTCGGATTAGTCTTAATCGACTAGTCTAGTTATCTTTCTAATCGGCTTCTTGGTCGATTCGATTTTTAGCCGATTCATCCCGAGGATCGCTTGATTGAATTTCACAACTATTTCCTTATCGATTGCGTGGTCAAATCGATTGCACGCCACAAGACGCTTGAACCCGGTGTTAAATCGGTGTGTTGCAACGTAAACCCTCTTCACATTTTTGGCGTCAACACTGACACATTCTAGCCTGGTCCAACCCAACACAGTTGTGCCTCGGGGCCAGCACTACCCACCGGCTCTCCTGTGCTTAGGGTGAAAACAGATATTTCATGTCCAATCCAGAGTTGAGTCCAATCGAAACTGGATATGGAAAATTTTTTGGCTATTTGATTGGATCTAGAATGAGATTTGAATACTTGAATTTGAATTCATGGTCAGATTTAGAGCAGTGAATATTCGGTAAATACAGGACAGAATCTGAATATTAAATTTTAATTTTTTTTCAATTCAGACATCCGGCAAGGTCTTGCCCATCTATTACATATTTTCCATGGCATGCCATTTATCTTGATAGTTAATTAGTTCTATTGATTCTTAAGTAGCATATTCTTTCTATGATATCTATTAGGTTTAGTTGATATATAACTCTTATTATGATCATATACTCATATAGTTTAATTCTGCATATATTACTAGCTCTATATATGCGTGTGTATATCTTTATATGTTTTCAACCTGAATCCATCCCGTATCGTGAATAATCCAGATTCATATCTGTATCCAGCAAACTCACATCCGATTTTGATTAAAAAACGAATTAAAATACGAAAGAGAGTAAGGATGTATTTGGTTCAAGGACAAAGGGTAGATGGGATGACCCATCTATCTTTTTGTATCTATCCAACTGTTTTGTTGGATTGTTGGGTACATGAGAGCATTTAACTCTAAAAAATATTCCTTAAGACGCTGGATGAGGTCATCCAACTTTTATCCCAACAATCAAATTTGAACTCTCATCCCATCCACCATCCAACTATCATCTCTCTAACCAAACAAAAATTTATCTTATTATATCCATCTCTTATCCTTCGACCAAACATAAATTTAGATATACTTTCATCCCTATTAAGATGGTCTACTGTTCACTCTTTGCCCGTGCAGGGTAAAAAATTTCAGGGAATTTTCGGCGAAATTTCAGATTTCGGGACAGGGCAAAATTTGAAGTACCGGCCGAATTGAAAATTTTGAAAAAAATTGAATTTACTATAGTAATTTCTAAAATTTCAGACAAATCGAGCGAAATTTCAGGTTTTGAAACTGGATTTTGATGTTTTAGGGTCAGATTTGACCGGAATTAGTCCAATAACCCTTAAGAAGGTCATCTTACATGAAAATTTGTTGAAAAACTAAATTTTTGAGATATTTTAAAATTTAGGTAGAAACACTGTCAGATTTTTATAAAATTGTACAAGCTTGATAATGATCTAAAAATTTATGGTACCATATTTAGTAGTGTAGAATCATACAAAAAAATTTAAAAAATAATTTAACTTCATTTGTTATCTTTAAAAAATCAAAAACCAAACGGACATAATTGGGATAGTAAACTTATTAGATTTTTTTAAATTTTCTCGAGTGTGATCATAATCTAAAATTTTTATGACAGATTAAGAATTAACTCAGTACTATTTTATAAAATTTTGAAAAAATTTTAACTTTTTTTGTTTGGTCAATCAAATCTATGAAACCATTGAACTTCATTTGTTATACTATGGCCCTGTTTGGGAGAGCTTCAAATCCCAGCTCCAGCTCAGAGCTGAAACTTATAGACTAAAATAAAGTGAATTGAGTTTATATTTTTAGTCTAAAATGTAAACAAGATGATCTACCTAAACACTCTTAATGTACCCACAGCTCCAGCTCTACAAATTTTTGGAGCTAGAAATACCTTGCTCCACCAACTTCACAGATTTTGGTGGAGCTAGAGCTGTCCCAAACACCCCCTATATTGCAAAAACCAAAAGAGAAAGAACATAAATGCTATTATGCCTTGTAAGAATTTTATAAATTCATTGGAGTGTGATCATAATTCAAAAATTTTATAAAATCTTAAACACTTTCTTATCACTCTTCTGTAAAATTTTGACAAATTTTAAACCTACTTTTATCGCTAAAGCAAATCTATGTATTGATTATCAGGCTTTTATCAGGACGCAGCAGTCATAATTTTTGGAATATTTTCAAGTATGATAATTATATAAAACTTTTATAAAAACATTAGTGATTCATCAGGACCTTCCACGAAAATTTTCAAAATTTTTCAATATGGTTTGGACTATTTTTCATTCCATTCAAATTTACCGGTAAGATTTTTATCAGGATAGTAGCACTTTCTGAATTTTTAAAAATTCTTGAATCTTGATCACCATTCAAAAATTTTATAAAAACATTAGTGATTCATCATGATCATGCACAAAAAATGTCAAACTTTCTAACGTTGTTTGTACCATTTTTCATCTGGTTCAAACTTGCCAGTCAATGTTTCATCTGCATAGTACCAATTTTTGAATTTTTAAAAATTACACAGACCTAATAATCACTTGAAAATTTTATAAGAACATCTCTAATGTGTCAGGAACCTTAAAAAATATTTCAAAATTTTTTGACATCGTTTGAACTATTTTTTGGCCAGTGCAATTTCACCGAAATTTTAGGAATTTCGATCGGTAGCAAAAAAACCGGATTTGAATTTTTCTTTTTGAATTTTGAACGGGTTTCATCTGAAATGATCGGCCGTGGGCAAAATTTTATTCAAAACAAAATTCGAATCCTTATGCCGTGAACCAATCAAACCCTAATATTCGTCTATACCCCTACCCGTACTGCAGAACGCTTCTCCGCCTTCTCTCTTATCGAGTTTTCATTCATTTGCTTGTCCGTAGCGCTCCATCAGCACGGTCCTTGTCTCCGTCAAAAATATGAGAAGTGAAGCGCAACATATCCGGCGTTATCCTCGTGGCAACCTGACGGCCATACATACACGTAGGCCTCTAATTTAGCCCTGACGGCTCCAACCACAGGCTGGCCACGTGAGGAGTTGGCCCCTAGCCTTCGTCCTTCGGGAAGCTTCAAATCTCCGGTCCCAGTCGTTGGCTCGTTGCCAACAAAGCTACGAAGCCTTTTCGATCTCAGATCCCATCGCAAACACGAAAGATTCTTTAGCTGTTTTGTTTATCCCTTCTACACTTTTTTCCCCTTTGAATCTAGCTTTTTTTTTAATAAACTTATAAAAATAGCCTTCTTCTTAACTACGGAAGCAGTATCATAAGACATATATCATCTATCATACCAATATGCCATAGCAGATACTTTGGTCAATACTGCGCTAAGGCACCATAGCAGAACCCTACCGTGCTAGGGCACACTAGTAGGTCCTGCTGCCAAGCCACCCTGCCGCCTACTATCGAGCATGTCTACCTCAGCAAATGCCTGCCGAGTCGGGGGGTGTGCGATAGGTATGATGTCGTCATGGGTCCGCCCACTACTGCCACGAGTAGCTGGGGTGCTACAAGGCCAGGCACTTGGCGTTAGGGTTGAAAATGATTCGGATATTTTTCGATCGATTCGGATATTTTCGGATACGGATTCTGTCGGATCGGATATTTTTCGGATAGTATCGAATCGGATACGGATACAGATATTTTTTTGTCGGATACGGATACGGATTCGGTAGCTCATTATCCGTCGGATATGGATACGGATTCGGATAATCCGAATAATAGTGGGTCGGATATCCGGATAGCATATGGGCTGGGCCAAGACTACTCTTTTGGCCCAAAAAAGTTTCTTAATTTCAGAATTGTTTTCTAATTTAGTTAATCTCTAAAGAAAGTTTTAATTATTAAAATTAGCAAACCAACTCTAAAAATTATGAAATTTTTTTAGAAAGTTCTAGTAACAATATAACATTTAAAAAAAATTCAAGATTTTATCAGATTTTTATTTTTCTCAAAAATTCAAAAACTCCTATTCTTGATAGGAAAATATATTAAATAAGTAGCTAAAAATGCATAAAAACTCATAAATACATAATTTGTATTTTAAACATAATTCAACTAAGATTATAAATCTTTAGTCATTACATGTAATTGTTATATACTTTTCACGAAGATATGATATCTAAGTATTATCAAACATTTAGTATGTTAGGTGTTTGCTTCTATTTGTATCTCTAAGCAAAGATTACCTTTATTTTGTATTTTAATCTATGTGTATGATGAACTAATCATATGAGTGTGATCAACTACACCTTATATAATTTTGTTTGCGATATGGTATCTAACTATTGTCTAAGTGAATGAAAATGCTTATATTTGTTTAATTTTCAATAATATTTTGATCAAATCAATTAGTTATGTATTTCATTGATTTTTATGTACAATTTAAGGGGTTATCATGTTCCGATAAATATTCAAACCAGATCCGATTCGATTCAGATTCGATCCAGATCCGATTCGATACTATCTCAGATCCGTGATTCAGATCCGAACTATCCGTATCCGTATCCGCATCCGAGAAAAAAAAATGAAAACAAATATGGTAAAGCTATTATCCGTCCGTATCCGATCCATTTTCACCCCTACTTGGCGTGGTACACGAATACGGTGCCGCTACTTCCGCGGTTGGGGAAAGAGATATTTTTCTAATTTTTATTCTCATGTGAACCATATTTGTAAAAAAAATGCGCAAAAGGACCAATTAAGCTAAGGCTTCAACATGAACCAATGGCTAGCACAAAAGCACAAAATCATATAAAAAACATTGGGATAGAAAGAGCATCCTTCCCATCCATGGCTCGTCGCATAGCCCAAGCGGTAGCACACGAGCGCCAGCCACTACTCGTCGATCCGGCATGAGACGGGTCAATGGACTATGGGCCCAGACCGTGCCATACCAGCCGAGCACGAGCAACCCGTCATGCCTTGCTGGCATAGCCCACTGGTACGTTAGGTCGCCTTCGTGCCTACTGTGTTGGTGTGGGTGACGATAGCTAGGGTTGAAGGGAACAAACGGACGATGGTCACCTAGGCCGCGTGTCTGCCATCATTGTTATAACTTGCCACTGTCACTGTGGTCACCGTCGTTGCCACGCTAACCCACCATCATCGCCATGCCAACCTGTAGTCATCATCGAAGGTCACGGCCGCTGATGAGGAGTTGTCGCATGGTGACTTTGTAGAGGATGTCGCTGCCGTGAAGGACTCTGTGGAGGACGCTACTGCCGTGGAGACTCCATCGCTGTGGAAGACGCGACTGCCATGAGGGTCTGACCTCCACCTTTAGATTTGATGCGAGAGAGGCAACAATTGACGACGAGAAAAGGTAGTAGATCTAGCGTTAAGAGGCAGCAGTTGACATAGTGGTGGAGGGGAATGAGTTGGGGGCGATTGTGGATGAGGGGAACAAGGTGGGGGAAACAACATACTAGTGTGGGGATGCCATCGTTGACGTTCTGAAAATGTGTGCCTGACGCTCTCCTCTACATTCAGATATCGTTAATCATCAATGGTGGTCTGGTAGAGGAGGGGAACAAGGTAGGGGCGGTGGGGGGAGGTGAAGTATTTAGGCCCCGAATTTCGTTTTTGGTTTTGGTAATTAATGATATTCATGTTTTAAAGACTAAGAATTTTTTCTTGAGTTTATGAAAAATAGGTTGTTCTATGAAAAGGTGAAATCATTGAGCTATAAGGAAATTGAAACATCAAGCTAACACCTAGGTATAAATTATAAGGACTCTTTTCTAGCTTTTTGCCGATCTAGGTGTTTGGAGAAAAGATCAGATTACTAGTGTAGGTGTTGTACTATTAAGAGGGATCTTTGGTTAGTAGCTTGAAGATAATCAAGTTTCATTGGCTCAAATTCATGCTCATATTTTATTCATGTGCATTTCTCAAAAAAATCCTTCAAAATACTCTAAACATTTGTATTGTTGGCACTACCGCAAGGGCAACAGTACCGATTGAAGAGACTGGTAGTTATTTAATAGAGATGATTATTTTTGGGGTGTGCCTAGGCCAGCACTACCGACCCATTTAGGGTGGTACTACTATAGGTGCAGTACTACCAACCCTAGTGGTCGGTAGATCTTTTTAGAATAGTGTATCTTTTGGGTTTTTAGATGGTAGTTTTTTTTAGAAAATGGTGAAAATGTACATTTTTTAGTTCTTGTAGCTATCACTACTGGTCCTACATGGGCGGTAGTGTCAGGGGTACTATAGTAACGGCTAGTTTCTCTCAGCATTAAATACTACATGTGATTGTTGAGCCTGAAGCCGGCACTACCAGCCCTACATGGGAGATAATACTGACTGTCCTTAATTTTTCAGGAATTAGGTGGTAACGATTAGATTTGTGGATGAGGGCAATAAATACACCCCCACCTGCAGTAAGGATATACTCTTGGTCATTCAATGCATATTTGTGAGCCCTTACAAGCCTCTCATCATCTC
Source organism: Guadua angustifolia (assembly GCA_036346375.1). NCBI lineage: Eukaryota > Viridiplantae > Streptophyta > Magnoliopsida > Poales > Poaceae > Guadua > Guadua angustifolia. Next base: position 22,435,657 of record CM070508.1, read on the forward strand.
TTGGATATTTAATTCATATTTTATGAGTTGTTGAGATAAATTCAAGTGTGTGCATTTAAATTGAGCCATTAAACACTTGATCAACCTCAAGCAATTGTCAAGGTTTATTCTTTTGGAGGTTGCCGCCTCCTAGAAGGCTCATGAGAATCGTTGATCTCCTCAAAGAAGTTTGTGAGGAGGCCCGGTGGATTGTGAAGGTTGAAACTCGCCTACTTGAAGTGAGGAAGAGCTACCACTAGTGATTGAGGGATGCTTATTTGTGCGAGGAGCCGACTTGATTCGTTCAAGCTTCCTCAACATGGATTAGGGGGGGCCGACAAGTCTCCAAGACCATAGAAAAGAATCATTGTGTTTATCTCTTGTGGTTTGCTCTCTTGTGTTTAATTGTACAAATTTACATTCCTAATGTACTTAGTGTTTGCTCATCTACCAAGGATTGTATAATTTGTTTAGACCTAGTTTGTTGGTGCACTCAGTGAAACCTAGACGATTTAGGCTTTAATTGTTAAAATTCTCAATTCTACTTGATCATCCATTGCAATTAGAGCTAAGAAATTTTAAAACCTTCTATTCACCTCTCTCAAGTTGATTATCCTTGATCCTACAAGTGGTATTATAGCTTGGACTCTTTTTTAGAGTTTTACCACCTAGAGAGTAAAGGATGGCTAGCGATAGGGTTTTTCATAGGCAAGGCACCTTTCTTTGATGCCACAAACTATGCATATTGAAAATTACGCATCACCATTTATCTCAAGGCTATGGGTCCAAGTATATGGAGAATCGTAGATGAGGGTTTCACTACGGGATTAAATCCCACACTTACCGTTGAACAAGAAGAGCGAAATTCTCATCTTAATACTCAAGTGATGAACGCTCTAATGCTCCTTTTAGAGCCTTGAATGCTGATGAGTTCAATCGAGTGAGTAATCTTGACACCGCTCATAGATTTGGACTACCCTCTTGAAAATTTATGAGGAAACATTCTCAGTCAAGGAGGTCAAATTGCATATGCTTAGGATCAAATATGAGAGTTTCATTATGTTACTCTATGAGAAGCATCAATGAGATGTACTCAAGACTCAATAACATAGTGAATGAGCTCAAAAACCTTGGGGCGTCACTAATCGATCTTGATATTATTCGTAAGATGCTTAGAGCTTTACTAGACAAATACAAGATGTTGGTGACATTGTTTCTCAACTCTCCTAAGTTACCAAGAATGATGCCAACCAAACTCGTCGAGAACCTTATCATTAATGAGCTTCACAAGAAGGATAAGGAGAAGCTTTTGGAGCAAAGTTTCTTTAAAGAAGAAGAACATTACTTTCAAGGTCAAGGCGGAGTCAAGCGATGATATACTTAATGACTCCGAGGAGGAGATGGCTCTCCTTGTGAGGAGAATGAGGTTCATGAAGAGGCTCTCAAGCTCAAGCACACCTCATAAATTCAAGAAGGGGCAAAACTTTAGTAACAACTACTACACCAATATTTGTTGCTATGAGTGCGATGAAAAGGTGCACATCGCCTCTCATTGCCCCAATAGGAAGGATGAAAAGGACAAATCACCCAAGAAGAAGCCATTCCACATAAAGAAGAAGCTCTTCAAGAAGCTTTACAAGGATGGCAAGGATGAGACTTATATTAGAAAGTGGGATTCCGAGGAGGAGTAATCGAATTCGGACTCATCCGATGATGACACTCTTTCTAGGAAGGAACTAACTGGAATCACCATTAAGGAAGCTACATCGCCATTCATCACTTCTTTTTGTCTTATGGCAAGAGGACATAAGGTAAAATCCAATGATGATAATAAGCCTTTTTGTGTTGAGCATATGGACTTGCTTGAGGACTTAAATGAGTAGCTTGGTAAGGAGAAGTCAAAATATAAGACTTAGAGAAAAGAATTTTTTCTCTCAAAGATTCTTATGAGGAGCTAAAAGAAGTTCATGAGACTCTCCTTCTCAAGGATCAATCTAAGTACAAAATTGATATAGGAGTTTCTTGTGATATCATTGATGCTATACCTAATAAATGATTCTTCTTGCAATATTTCAAAAACTATCATAACAACTTCATATGATGACTTGTTTGTTATGCCTTCTATCTCAAGTTCTATAACTATTCATAATAGTAATAATTTAATTGTTGAGAATGTTGAGCTCAAGGAGCAAGTAGCCAAGCTAGCATGGATCGATGCTTCAAGGGTAAAGCAACCCTTGACAAAACTATAAGTGATGAACGATGCTCCTACAATAAGGAAGACCTTGGGTTTATTCCCAAGAAGGATCTAAAAGTAAGCCAGAAGGCTCCAAGGATTGTGAGGTCTAATGGGAAGCTTTGCTATAAGTGTCATGATATGGGATATATAGCAATTAATTATTCATTAGGCAAAGCTCCTAAGAATAATGTTTATGATTCATACTATGTTCTTAGAAAAACTAGAAATAGTAAAATAGTTGCTAAATTTGTTAGTACTCCCATACTTGATCTCAAAAGAAGGCTATTTGGGTATCCAAAACCTTAATTACTAACTTCTAAGGATCCAAATTACTAACTTCTAAGGATCCAAATAAATTTGGGTACCTAAAAATATTTGATTCTTCTTTTGCAGGTGTCGATGATCGGAACCGTCAAACCGCAAAAGTGTATAGGGGTTAATCGTGAATACGGGACCCGGAATCGACTTCACTCACTGAAGGGTTGGATTTGCTGTTCTGAAGGTCGGAGGGAAAAGGAAAAGAGTGAGACACCAAGAATTATACTGGTTCGAGCCCTTGTGACAGGTAATAGCTCTACTCTAGTTTTGCCCAAAGGCAGAGAATTTCACTATGTTTGAGTATAGGGGGGTGCTCTCTAGCTCGAGCTTCAGTAGTTTGAGTGTCTATGTGAGTGTTCTATGTTGTCCTCTGCGAGTATGCTCGTCCCAGGGGGGTTTTATGCCCTTCTCAGCCGTTACTGGAAACGGGCAGGAGAGTGACTTCGTGCGTACTAAAGATGGATCGTAATTGTCTCGGATTTGCCGCCCACGTCTGGCATAACTCCCATATTTAAGGATCTTGGTAATCGCCAGTTGAATGTATGACTTGGATCACGAGCTTGACCCCTCCGAGCGGAAACTGATTCCTTACCCCCTAGCTCGAGGTCGTAAGGGAGCGGTGCGGTCCATGTCGTGGTCAAAGGCCTCATGGCTCAAGCTTGAGCCAGGGGCTTGTTGACCCTCCGTTGACCAGGCACGAATTTTCCAGTCCCCGACAGCTAGGCCCCGAGGCTCAAGTCGTATCCAGGCATCTGGGATGACCTCGAGCCTCACGATCTAGAAAAGGGGACAGTCTTTTGATTGTGCGCAAAGTTGCCCAAGCTCAAGGTCGAGGTTAGACGGAGACCAACCAAGAGATTCAACGCAATTACGTCTGGTAACCCTTGGACTTCGAAGTCTTGGTATGGACACGGAAGAGCAGTGAAACCGCTCGCGACGCATCGATTCTGCCACCAAATCTCTGAATGCGCCTGTCAAATCGCAACCGGCGCGCCTTTTGAGACACAATATCTTCCAATTAGCGACAATCGGGGCCTATAAAGCTTGAACCATCGACTCCCCTGAAAAATTCCCGAACTTCCTTGAACTTCCTTCGATCTCGACTTTTCTGGCCTTCTGCACAAGTTCGGAAAGAGCTCTTTGTCGCTAGCTAGGATGAAGGAGCTCGAAGGCCTAGGGCTGCTGGACTCGGCGACATGATGTTTGCCAGGTGGAGAGACCGAACCACAACCCGAGAAGAAAAACTCATCAGCACCGAGCACTATATGCTCTTCGGCTTGCGGACACCAGAGAGCGACTTCGTGGCATCGGTCCTCGCACAATGCGAGATCAAACTCGTCAACCTAGTGCCAAATTCCATCTTCTTCTTTCCATTTTTTCTCATTTGTGTGAGGGGTACCTTGGGATCCTTCCTACCCCATCTCTTTTTTTCCGTTTCTTCTCCTTGTTCCATACCGGAAAGGACCCCATGGTTGGGTGCCTTTATTTCCAGCTGTGGACGGGACTTCCCTGGGCCTTCCCCCAACTCCACACTCGGGACTCTCTTGGTCCATGAACCGAATGGTGGTTCTACTTGAAGAGGGGTGAAGACAGTGCGCTCGCGTATGATGGAGCGCCCATCGTCGGCAAGCGCCAAACTCCTAAGGCAGACGACCTAGCAGTCGACCAGGAAGCTATCGCCGCCATCCACATCTGCGCCACGCGTGGCCTCACTGGACAAGCCATCGCCAACGACTTCCTACGGAATAGGGTGTTCCCTCTGCGAAAGAGGCTGCATCCGTTCTACGAGATCAAAGGTCGTGACGACCTTACCCGTGAGGGCCCATCCGGTAAGTCCTCTTGAACTGAAGTTCACCCAAGCTCGAACTTGGTGTTTTTTGACAACCTTGCTCTTCCAGCAGTGCCGAAGGAGTCGTGGCTAGCAGCCAGGATGACGGAGATGTTCGGGAAAGCGGTGTTCGACTACTCCACGGACGACCCCGTCCCGAAGAACGTGTTAAGTCAGAGCGCCGAGGTAAGATATTTTGAGTCAGGTCCCAACTCGGGAATGTTTGAGGCTCGCCCTGACCTTCAAGTGTGCTTGCGGGAGAACCAGGAACTTCTCCAGACTGCAAAGCGCATGCTACTGCTGCCCGGAGCAAGTAAGGACAAGAAGGCAGGTAAAAGGCCACTTCCGGATGCCCCGAGCGGCAAAGCCTCGAAGAAGCAACACGTCGAGTGGGGCGACCGCTCAGTGGTAAGTCCACCTGTGGTCGAACGTGAGTCTTTGCTTAGTAAAGGGTTGCAACAATCTTTGATTCTTTCCTTTTTTTCCGCAACAGCAGAGGGCGGCGGCCGCCGCTAGGACCTCTAGCCCCCAGGCGGCCCCAGGGGCTTGGTCACAGGGCTCTAGGTCTGCCGCCACGGGGAACCCGGAGCCACCGCGTGCTCCAAGGTCCCCAGCGTGAGGCGCTCGAAAAGGGGCCGCTTCTTCACCCTTGGGACGCCGAGACTCTCAACAGCCCCCTACGAGGCGGAGGCTCGTGACTCAGGTACCTCACTTCTCTTTTGGTCACAGAATTCCTTTTCGCTTTATCTTAGTAATCTTTCCTTGTCGTATACCTTCAATGCTCGAACTCACCCCCAACACCTCCTGACAATGGCTATCGTCCAGGGCGAGTCCGAGTCCGAGGAGGAGGCCTCGTACGAGCTAGTGCACCACCTCCTTGCGAGCCAGAATCGCACTGCCGGAGGCCCCCACAATTGGGTCATGGCCGACGAGCCCGAGCACGGGCTTGCTGATCCGGACGAAGACGCGGTCTCACCCACCGCAGATGGAGGGGAAGCCGACGACACTGTGGCCTCTGAAGCCGACGTCTCCCCAGCCAAGGCCGCAGCGGGAAGTGAAGCTCAAGACGCCTCGACCACCACGTCAGAGGCCGTTCAAGCCATCCCCGTTGTGGTCCCTCCGACCATCGAGGTTGGGATGACCCCGACCGCCGAGGTTGACAATTCGTTGGCCAAGGCCGCCATGGAGGACCAAACCGACGACCCGGCCGGGGCCACTGCTAGAGAAGAAGCGGAAGACCCCCCGACTGTGGAGGTCGGGGCCAACTTGGTTGAAGGGGCTGAGTCCGAAGGCGAGTTAGGCCTTCAGGCGGACGAGGAGACCCGAGCTGAGGCCGCCATCGGCAAAGTTGACCATACACCGGAAGAACTCCGCCCCGGTGCCTCAACCTCGGTGGAAGGCCGTGCCGCGCTCGGGGCGCCAAGCAGTAGGTCCACCGAACCCCATCGCACGACTTTCGAAGACCGGCTTAGCCAGGTACGACACAACTTCATCGTACTCTTCTTGTCTCTCAGCTCGTTTTTCTTTGATGAAGCTTGACTTTCTTTGAATTTTGTAGGCCGTTGACGTCATCACCCAAGGGCTTCAAGGTCTTCAGAGACATTCTGATGCTCTGAAGATTGTCTTCGACAAGGTGGAGGAACAGGAGACTCGCCTGCTCCAACTCGAGGAAACTTTGGCGATTGAGTAGGAGGAGGACGAGTGAAGGACAGCGGCCCACGTCGCCGAGCTTGCCGCCCTCCAAGGAACACTGACGGTGCTTGAGACAACCCACGCGTTCGAGCTCAGCCAAGCCATCAACACCGAGCGTGATCATACTTTCAAGGCCTTGGAGGAAGAACGCACTCGGTCGGTCAAGGCACTCGAGGCCAAGCGCGTGGGCTCCTCCAAAGCCCTTGAAGCTGAGCGAGTGAAGGTGGAAAAGCTGCAGAAGGAGGTCGCGGACCAGGCGGGCGCCTCGACAAAAGCCCCCGCCGAGCTCGAGGCGAAGGTCACCGAGCTCGAGGAGAAGCTAGGGTGGGCAACGAAGACAGCGAAGAATGCCTTGGCCCAACTCCAAGACGAGCGAAGCCGTGCCGCCAACTCCGCAGCCGAAACACTTCGTCTTCAAGGTGAACTGCGGCTCTGAGAACAAAGGTCACCGAGCTCGAGCAGGAGAAGCTCGCCCACGACATGGCTGACATGTAGCTAGGATTAGTTCTGAAACTTTTGTACCTAGTACTTGTAAAGAAAGGTTAATGAAACAAAGCCATTTTTGGATGAAATGAACTTTTGTCTCCGTTTTTTGTCATGTACTTAGCTTTTTTCCAGGGCAGTATGCCCTCGTCCAGCCCCCATTGTGGTTGAGGTCCAGCAACACCGACCTTGGACACAAGTCAGGAACCACAAAAACATCCTCTGACGATATGACCTGCAAGGTCGGTAGAAGGTGTGTATCCCATAGAGGAGGCTGTTAGAATTGTTTAAGCATAATAAGTGAACTCCTATATGAGAAGGAGCTTAGTCCCAAAAATTCTATAGTCATTTAGATTAGACCCTAGAACTCTAATCAAGATTTATGCTTGTACGACGGTCCGAATGTGGGCTTTTGGTTCAAGTCCTAGCACAGGGGGAGCCGGGATGCGAATAGAATCGGCTTACAGGTGGCACGACCCCTGGAGTTGAACTTCAAGTGCGAAATATTCGGGCCAGGTTCGAGAGCACTTGTGCACAGGTCGGATTCAGGAAAACTCTAACTTGAATAAAACTATACATCCCCGGGATGGACTCTGATTCAAGCCCTACCACAGGGGAAGACGAGACGTGATAAGAATCGGCTTACTGCTGACATGACCCCGGGAGGTGAATCCTGAGACCGCAGCACCCAGTACGAAGTATAGGAGAAAGAAGGGACACAAAGACCAATATAGCCAATGAATAATAACTTTTATTGAAATTTGAGACAAAGGCGTTACACATAGAATTTACGGAGTTGATCAATGTCCCACGAGTTCGAGAGTTCTCTGCCATCGGGCATCACTAGCCGGTAATCCCCTGTGCGATCTGTTGAAACGACTCTGTAGGGGCCCTCCCACTACGGGGATAACTTGTTGGTGTTGGACGAGCCCTGAATTCATATTAGGGCTAGGTCCCCAACAAGGAGCTCCCTAGGTCGTACCGATCAAGACGCATGTCTGCGAAGAGCCTACAGGTAATGCACTGATCGTAGAAGTGCACGGCATCTTACTTCTTCTGCCAGGGTAAGGTCAAGAGACCATTCTTGCTCTAAGTCAACTTGATTGACCAAGCTGACCCTAGCAGAGCCTAGCATGACCTCCGAAGGCAGGACGGCTTCAGTACCGAATACAAGTCGGCAGGGGGTGGATTCTATTGCTCGGCTGACCATGGTACGAATAGACCATAAGATGGTGGGAAGCTCATCCAACTAGGTCCGGTCGTGTCGTTCGAGCTCATCTGAAACTCGCTTCTTGACGCCTTGAACAATCTGTCTGTTGGTGCGTTCCACTGCTCCATTGCTTTGTGGGTGGCTCACCGAGGCGTAGCACACTTTGGTGGCTATGTCTTCGCAATAATCCTGGAACAGCTCACTGGTAAACTGTGTTCCATTGTCAGTAATAATTCAGCATGGAACCCCATACCTGGTGACAACAAACAAGCGGAAAAACTTGACAGCTGCCCGAGCAGTGATGGTCGAAATAGGTTCGGCCTTGATCCACTTGGTGAAGGTGTCGATAGCGACGAACAAGAACTTCTTCCCACCAACCGCCTGAGGGAAAGGGCCGAGAACGTCGAGCCCCCATGTCGAGAAGGGCCATGCGAGATGGTCTGAAGCGCGTAGGTCGGTTGATGCGACTTCCGAGCATGGAATTGGTAGGCTCGACAGGTGCGAACAATGTCCCGAGCATCCTGTAGCGTTGTTGGCCAGTAGAACCCCATGCGAAAAGCTTTGCCCACCATTGTCCCGAAAGAGGAGTGTGCACTACAGTGACCTGAGTGGATGTCATTTAACAGGTACTTACCCTCCTTCATGGAGATGCATTTCGTTAGGACTCCAGAGACGCTCCGATGATAAAGCTGGTCGTCAACGAGTTTGTATGAACATGCCCGACGCTTGATCCTACTCCTTTCGACGGGGTCGGACGGAAGTTCGTCCATGCCAGGAAGTTGTAGATCGGCTCGACCCACGAGGGAGCACCTTCAATGAAGGCGACCGAGACTTCTGAGCTGGAGATCGAGGGTGCCACCAAGGTTTCAAGGACAACGTCCGGTGGAACTTCGTCATCAGACGACCTGAGCTTGGAAAGGAGATCAGCGTTGGAGTTGTCCTTCCTAGGCACGTGCTTGATTTTCAGATTCCGGAACCACTTCTCCATTTTGTGTACCTCGGCAAGGTATTTGGCCATCGAGTCCTCTAAACATTGATAATCTTTATTGAATTGGTTGACGACCAGCTGGGAATCGCCCTTGACGATCAAACGGTGCACGCCCAGTGCCTTGCAAGCTCAAAGACCCGCCAAGAGAGCTTCATATTCTGCCACATTATTGGTGGCCAGAAATCCAAAACGAACCATATACCTTAGTTTGTCTCCTCGAGGGGTGAGAATGAGGATCCCAGTCCCCGAGCACTTGAAAGATCTTGAACCGTCGAAGTACATGACCCAAAGCCTTTCTCCCTTGACCTCAAACTCGGGAGCCGGCTACGACGTTTGTTCAACCACGAAGTCAGCAAGCGCTTGTGACTTGATGGGCGTGCATGCCATGAACTGAATGTCAAACACAGCCAACTCCATGGCCCACTTGGCGATGCGACCTCCGGCCTCTAGATTCCTCAAGATTTCACCGAGTAGGAAATTGCTCAGGACGACCACCGAATGCACCTGGAAATAATGCCGGAGTTTGCGCGAAGCCATAAGGAGGGCGTAAAGCAACTTCTGGACCTGAGGGTAGCGCTCCTTCGGTCCGTGAAGCATTTCGCTGACATAGTAGATCGGATGTTGCCGACAGTCTCGCTCGGCCACCAAGACGGTGCTGACAGCTTGGGTTATAGCCGCAAGGTAGAGCAACAATTTTTCGCTTGGCTGCGGAGTCGTGAGTAGAGGTGGACTCGAAAGGTATACCTTTAACTCGTTGAAGGATCGTTGCGCCTCAGGCATCCACTCGTAGCTCCCTTGCTTACGCAAAGTCTTGAAGAACGGCAATCCACACTCACCAAGTCTTGAGATGAATCGGCTGAGGGCAGCCATGAGTCCAATGAGACACTGCACCTGCTTTACCGAAGTCGGAGGAGCCATCTTTTCAATTGCCTCAATCTTCTCCGGGTTCAGGCCGACTCCTGAGCCCCTGATCATGTAGCCAAGTACCTTTCCGGAGGCGGCGCCAAATACGCACTTCTCAGGATTAAGCTTAATCCTATTCTTGTTTAAGTTGGCGAAGGTCTCTTTAAGGTCTTGAACGTGACTGCCTTTAGAAGAGCTCTTAATGATGATATCGTCCACGTAGACCTCGAGGTTGCGGCCAATCTGAGGGTCGAAGGTCTTGGTCATTAGGCGCTAAAACGTTGCGCCAGCGTTGCGAAGACCAAATGACATGGTCATGTAGCAGTATGTCCTGAACGGCGTGATGAAGGCCATTTTTACTTTCATTGTCGACTGCTAGCTTGATTTGATGATATCTAGAGTAGGCATCCAGGAAACTCAACATATTGGCATTTGCAGTGGAGTCGACGATCTGATCTTTTCGCGGAAGGGGGAAATTATCCTTCGGGCAGGCCGAATTCAAATCCGTGTGGTCCACACACATCCTCCATTTCCCGCCTTTCTTTTGCACGATGACTGCGTTGGCTAGCCATTTGGAGTAGTCGATCTCGCGAATGAAGCCAGCTTTCAAGAGTTTGTCGAGATTCTCCCTTATCACAGCTACCTTCTCGGGGGAGAAACGACGCAGCTTCTGGTGCACAGGTCGACAGTCGGGCCTTACTTGTAGTTTGTGCTCGATCACCTCCCTCGGGACACCCGGCATATCTACCGGTTCCTAAGCGAATATGCTCTTGTTGGCGCGGAGGAAGGTGACGAGCTCGAGTTCCTATTTGGAACTCAGCTCGGACGAGATGTGAATACACTTGCTCGAGTTGCCCTCTTTGAGCTACACAGCCTTCGTCGTTCCGCTGAGCTGGATGACCGCCTTCTAGCGGGCAATCTTCGTGGTGGCCTCGGGACCTCGCTGAGGTAGCATGCCGACGAGAGCCAAGGCCTTGGTTTTGCATATGTGCACCGCCTTGAGATCACCTCGTACCGTTATGATGCCATTGGGCCCTGGAAGCTTCATGCAGTGATGGCCATAGTGGTTTGCCGCCATGAACTTGATTAACGCCGGACGTCCAAGGATGGCGTTGTAAGGGAGGTCTCCTTCGACCACCTCAAAGGTGATCAGCTCAGTGCGGAAGTTGTCCAAAGCGCCGAACGTGATTGGCAAGACCACTTGCCCAAGGGGGGTGGTCGAACTTCCTGGAACGATCCCGAAGAACAGAACCGCTATATTTTTGACCTTCGACTAGGGAATCTGCATCCGATAGAGCACGCTCGCCAGGAGTAGGTTAAGGGAAGTGCCCCCGTCAATCATAACACGCCTGACCATGGTATTGCTAATGGTTGGGGTTACAACCAGGGCAGTCTTCAGGTCCTTGGACATACCTTGGGGGGCATCTTCCCACGAGAAAGTAATCGTGGTCCCAGCCCACTTGTAGGGCTGGTCGACGGGCCTCCCGGCAGTAGCTTGATAAACGGTGCGTGCGACACTCTTGATCTCGCGCCGGGACTGGTACGCCGATGAGCCGCCGAAGATGACGTCAATCCGACGATCACCCTGTTGTAACTCCAGGTCGAGGTCATCCTGATCTGTTCCAGCATTGACCCTATCGAGTTGCTCTCCTTCTTTCGGGAGCGTGGGCATCTCTCCATGCCTATTGTAGAAGACGTCTAGCTTATTCTGCCAGGTCCTGTAGTTTCGCAGGTCGTCGCCTGGGGCCCTGTGAAATAGGCAGAACTTTCCTTCGTCATACCTGGGACATCCTTCAGCTCCCTGCGATCGGCCATCGATTTGCTGGGACCCAGACCTGTGATCCCCCTACTGCGGTCGACGCGACGCCTGTTGAGGTCATGGTCGGTTTCGTTTAGGTCGAGAGCCCACTTGGTTCAGTTCTCGCACCTCCATTACTTCATTATGACCATTTGCCGAAACGACCACTCGCGGCCGACCGTCACCATGCTTGCGATCCCTCTTCCGCTTCTTGGCAGGCGGGCCCATGTCGGTGCTTTTGGCGTTAGAGGGACCGGCCTCACCCAAATTGAGACCAAGCTTACCTTGGTCATAACCGCGCTTCTAGCGAACCGCATCGTCTGCGTCCGCATATCGTTTCACCATGCGAAGTAGCTTGTTAACGATGAGCCTCGCCGTAATCTCCAGGTCCTCGGTGAGGCACCGGTCACGAACGCTGAACTTGAAGGCCTTGATCACAGCTTCGTCGGAGATGCTCGAGATTAAGTTCCTCATGCGGATGAACCACTGCACGAAGTCACGGAGGGGCTCATTCTTCCCCAAGATAACGTGATCCAGGTCCTTCTCCCTTCCAGGCCGTTCATAACAACTCTGGAAATTAGAGCAGAGGGCGTTTTGTATCTGACGCCACGATCGGAAGGAAGCATGCTTCTGGTTGAAGAGCTAGGTGCGTGCGGCTCCATCCAATATGGTCGGGAGATAGTTGGCCATCACCGCCTCGTCTCCTCCGGTCGCCAAAATCGCAGTCGAGTAGATTGAAAGAAACTCATCGGGGTTTTTTGTCTTGTCGAACCGCTCAATCAAGGCAGGCTTGAATCGGGCTGGCCAGCGCACCCGACGAAGGTCGTCAGAGTATGCCAAGCAGCCATAGGCCGGAACAGGACCACGTTGATCGCGGCGATGGGCGCGAGCATCGCCTGGGAGGTACCGCAGGCGTTCGTGAACCTTGCGACGCCTTGGCGGAATGTCTAGGGAAAGACCTCTTGACATGCTGCTGCTAGAATGGGAGCTATTGTAGCTCTGCCGTCGCCGAACATCATCGAGGGTCACGCTCAGGGGGCGGTGATGTGGAGGAGTCCGAGACAAATCCCGGGATCGTTGGCGCGATGGCGATCGGTGGGGGCGCCAAAGCCTGCGCGAGGAGTTGTCGTCACTCATCAGGGAGCGAGACTCAGAGTGGCGACTTTGGTGCTGCGAAGGTATGACTTCGACAGCAACTTTGTCGAGCTCATCAGCGAGAGCTCGACCAAAAAGACCTGACCTCACCCGAGTGGGATCGGTCATAACCCGGACGATAGCACGGAAGCGCTTGCCCGACCTAGGGAATTTGGATCGTCTAGACGAAGTCCCAATTTTATCACGCTCCTCTCACCGGAGGGCGGTTATGGCCTGATTGATAGCAACTTGGGCCATTCGGCGAGCATCTTCGGGAGTCTTTGGACTACGATCACCCGCCTCCACGCTTGTGTCATGGCTAGCAGCCATGAAGACAAACTGATCACGCAGTGGCGGTGAGGGCGAAAACAGGGACGTAGAACCATCACACTCGGGAACTGCATTCGAGCCCGAACTCACCGAATGTCCTGCAGCGATGAACGCCATGTCTCCGAGTTTTGGAAGTTCCTTCGAATGAGCGAAGCTTTCAAGCCCCACAGTGGGCGCCAGCTGTCGATGATCAGAACCACCGGACCGCAAAAGTGTATGGGGGTTAATCGTGAATACGGGACCCAGAATCGACTTCACGCACTGAAGGGTTGGATTTGCTGTTCTGAATGTCGGAGGAAAAAGAAAAAGAGTGAGACACCAAGAATTATACTGGTTCGAGCCCCTGTGACAGGTAATAGCTCTACTCCAGTTTTGCCCAGAGGCGGAGAATTTCACTATGTTTGAGTACAGGGGGTGCTCTCTAGCTCGAGCTTCAGTAGTTTGAGTGTCTGTGTGAGTGTTCTGTGTTGTCCTCTGCGATTATGCACATCCCAGGGGGGGTTTTATGCCCCTCTCAGCCGTTACCGGAAATGGCCAGGAGAGATTCCTGGGAGAGTGGCTTCATGTGTACTGAAGGTGGATCGTAACTGTCCCAGATTTGCCACCCACGTCTGGCTTAACTCCACTATTTAAGGATCTTGGTAACCGCCAGTTGAATGCACTTAGGATTGAAAACGGTTCAGATATTTTCTGACAGATCCGGATATTTTCGGATACGGATTCTGTCGGATTAGATATTTGTCGGATAGTATCGGATCGGATACGGATACGGATACAGATATTTTTTTACGGATACGGATACGGATTCGGTAGCTCATTATCCGCTGGATACGGATACGGATTCGGATAATCCGGATAATGGTGGGTCGGATATCCGGATAGACATATGGGCTGGACCAAGACTACTCTTTTGGCCCAAAAGGGTTTCTTAATTTCATAATTGTTTTCTAATTTAATTAATCTCTAAAGCAAGTTTCAATTATTAAATTTAGCAAATCAACTCCAAAAATTATGAAATTTTTTTGAAAAAGTTCCAGTAACAATATAACATTTAAAAAAATATTTTCAAGATTTTATCAGATTTTAATTTTTCTCAAAATTTAAAAACTCCTATTCTTGATAGGAAAATATATTAAATAAGTAGCTAAAATTCATAAAAACTCATAAATACATAATTTATTAGTTTAAGTATAATTCAACTAAGAATATAAATCTTGAGTCAATACATGTAAGTGTTATATACTTTTCCTAGAGATATGATATCTAAGTATCTCTGAGCAAGAATTACCTTTATTTTGTGTTTTAATCTATGTGTATGATGAATTAATCATATGTGTGTGATAAACTAAACCTTATATAATTTTGTTTGCAACATGGTATCTAACTATTGTCTAAGTGAATGAAAATACTTACATTTGTTCAATTTTCAATAATATTTTGATCAAATCAATTAGTTATGTGTTTTTGTTGATTTTTTATGTACAATTTAAGGGGTTATCATGTTCTGATAAATATTCAAAACCGTATCCGATTCGATTCGTATCTGTATTCAATACTATCCGTATTCGTATCCGGACTATCCGTATCCGTATCCACATCCGAGAAGAAATATGAAAACAAATATGGTAGAGCTATTATCCGTCCGTATCCGATCCGTTTTCACCCCTAAATGCACTTGGATCATGAGCTTGACTCCTCCGAACGAAAGCTGATTCCTTACCCCCTAGCTCGAGGTCGTAAGGGAGCCGTGCGGTCCATGTCATGGTCAAAGGCCTCACGGCTCAAGCTCGAGCCAGGGGCTTGTTGACCCTCCGTTGACCAGGCAGAGATTTTCCAGTCCCCGACTGTAGGTGAACTAAAAAACCGATGGAAGGTATTAGGCGTTAGATAGCGGTTGCACTCAACACATGACTAGAGACCAGAAGATATTCACCATGTTTGAAGTTGAGAGTGGTCAACATGACAAGATCACATTTGATGATAACAGTAAGGGAAAAGTAATAGAATTGGGTAAATTGCTATCTCTAATGATGAAGGATCAAAAGAGTGATCAGAGGGGGTGAATGATCACAAATAAACTCCCCCCCCTAAAAATCGAACCACCAAGAGACTAGATTGAATGACTATACAATCCAAATAGATGGTTGGATAAATAATACCCTTGACCAGGAGTTCAAAAGAACAGTGCTTTAGATAAACAAAGAAAATTACACGGATCGAATGAACAGTAAATAGCAACTGGTCGGATAAATAATGCTAAGTGAATAGTGTTCAGATGACTAGTAAAAACTGCACTATTCGGATGAACAGGGAACAACAAACTGGTTGGATGAACGGTGTTCAGATGAACAGCACTGTGAACTGATCAGTACCACTGGTTAAATAAACAGTGCTTAGATGAACAGTATTCAGGTGAATAGTAAAATCGTACGATCTCAAAATGTAGAATTGATGTAACTTATGATCGATTGATCCAAAACCCGTGAAACTTGGTGTGCACATTCCTTTAGATGTCAAGAACCTATTCCAACTTTCAATCGTAAGGATTGATGTCAAAGTTTCGACTAGTTTACAATCTTTCCCATCTAGTTCATAAACTATCCGACCAGTTCACAAACCAGTCCCAACCAGTTTACAAACTGTCCCGACCAGTTTACAAATTGATCAAACTCAAACTTGTGCATCACAAGCTCAACTACAGTCAATTACTCATCACAAACCTGAGTAGACCTCCATGTGGTCTTTTAATCTCCCTTTGATGAGTATATTGACAAACATAGAAAATGCACAATTTTGAGTTTGAAAAGGAAATAAGAGAGCAATTTGATTGCAAAGTCTCACTTGATCCAGAGCAAAAGGAAATAAAATTATGACCAAGTTGGCAAGGATTTTAGAGCAAGAACAAAAAAAGAGCAAGTTTTCCACAAAAGCTCTAAAAATCCAATAAAAACTCACAAAAGCTCAAATATGCTTATGATAATAGGAATTAGCAAGTTTTTACCATGATCACAAAAATCAAGATACATTCATATTTTTATCCTTTAATGATGACTTTTATACTATTTCTCCCCGTTTGGCAATATAGGCATCAAGAATGCATTTTCTCCTATTTCTCCCCCTTTTGAAAAATGCATGCATGAAATGCATCCTAAAAGAGTTTTGAGAATTATCCAAGTGACCACATAGACAAAGTATGACACCAAGCTACTCACTTCAGATTATACTAAACTAAGACATATTCAAGTGCAAATATCAATTTTGCTAGTAAGCACAAATAAGACTATGTCATTTTTGTATGATTTAACAAGTGCAACACTTAGCATAATTTCCAAACTAGAAGCAGAGACATTCAATGGAGTAAATGGAAAATCTAGAGTTCAACCTACTCAACACTTTGGGAAATTTAGATATGCATACAAGATCCTTCATATTCAAATATCTTCCATGCAATTTTTTTAAGATTTCAAAGCCCATAGTGGTGTGCAAATGTTTGATATTATTTGCATTCTTTACCCACTTATATTTTATCTTTTTATTTGTATTTTTTAAGTGTAATTGACTCAAGACATAGTCAACCATCTCAAGAAGAACTCTTAAGAGGATGGTCTTGGTCATACATGATACATCCCAAATTCATTCCAAGTGCAATAGGAAGCAATCTCGTAAATGTAAAGTGTTGAGATCAATTTGCACAAAAGAGTCAATTTTGTTTTTCATTTTATCGCTTAGATTTATGAGCATGTGAAGGACTCAAGTGTGGATCAACCTAGCTTCACCCAAGTTGCTATAGGGACTCTAGTAGAATGCCAAAATTTCATAAAAATAATGGCATATGCACCTAGAGAGGAAACATAGCAAGTAAAAGCAACATGTTTCATCAAGTTTTTATTTAAACATTTAATTTTCAAATTTTAACAAGCTTAGCAAAATAAATCAAAATGAACTTGGACATTTCTAAGCTAGTAGTTTTCTTCATAAGAGTAGCAGGGTGCATAGCATGAATAGAAGCTCATTTGCATAATAGACAAAAATCATAAAAATAGAAAAAGAAGTCTATATGCAATGCATGAATTAGATTCTCAAACTCTCCCTCAACAAGTGAATCACTTTTAAGCATAAATCTGGTTCAAGTTGAGTTATTAGCAGAATGAAGCTCAAGACAGGTTCAAATGAACTCAATCGAAACCAAAAACAAGAAACGAGGAGAAGAAGTTTACAAACTAGTTGGCTATAGAGCGCATAATAGGTAGTAGAGAATACTATGGCTCAAACTCGCTTTCATCTTCCCCAATGACTGACATAAAAAAGTTGACTCTAGATCCCAAGCTAAGGAGAGCACACAAACATTGTCTACCCAGGGGTCCCAACACCTGCTAGACTTATAAGACTGTAAAGGAACTCACCCTAGAGAGAAGAGAAAACAACTAATTGTGCATGATAGTAACCTATAGCATAAGATGAGAGATTCATATAAAGTATATCAAAAGTCTAAGTGAAGTGAACTCAGAACTCTAGAAATAAGCCCAATAACACCTAGAAGATGCAAAAGAAAGGGACTACTAGAAGAAAACATATATAATACATAGTATACATGTTGGTGATATGCCCTTGAGGCAATTATAGAGATGATTGTATCACGTCTTATGTTTATGGAATAATATAATTGTTTGTTCTTTGAATAAATATCGATTAGATTAATCAACAAGTGACTTGTTCATGAAACTTTTTCCATATATTGATATTATTCAAGTTATCCCTAGTTGGTAATCATATAAGGACGCATGAGTAGACTAGCATATATATTAGTTGATGGCCATGTTTCACATGTCATAGATATGGAGATATCAAACCAATAATATGGACACATGTTAGAGAACATGATGTTGGATATTGACCCACTATGAAACACTGCGAGAACGTTGTATTCTTTTATGACATCAGTTGGTCTTATATACAATGTGTATGCTATATCCTTCGACTTGAGATTGTCGCATGTGCTCAAGATGCGTAATGACTTGCTTTGGGGTCATCAAACGCTACTCCGTAACTGGGTAGTTATAAAAAAGGTTTTCAGGTTTGTCATGAAACATGCTGTGAGGCATGGTCGATCAAGATAAGATTTGCCCCTCCATACAACAGGAGAGATATCTCTAGGCATCTCGAGTGATCGGATTCCGAAAAATGCATGGCCATGCTACTCGAGTAAAGAATTACTCGACTCATCGAGCAAAGAGTTACTTGATGTATTCAGGGAACTTGAGTCATGTCATCGAGAAAGAGTGGTCGAGCCATCCAAACAAGGATAACATCAACTCGCCTTGGGTTTGACCAATATCGTGAGGTAAAAGGAAATGCATATAGGACATTGTTGAGGTTCGTCTGATCTTTACATGTACTCGGGAGTCGGTAAGTCCTGTTAGGGGCCGCTATCGACTATTGATCGAATGCTCGATGGTCAAGTAAGTGGGTGTATGCGATGATTGAGTAGGAGTATTCAGTGATCGATAGGGGTGCTCTAACCATGTCCAAGTGCATGTGAACCTACAGGGTCACACACTTAAGGGGTTGGAATATAGTGGTTCGGATGGGATCCATCACTAGTGCGCCATGCGGGCTTTGTCCTTCGGTTGGGCCCTAATGTAGGGTTCCACCGTAGGGAGGAGATGGCTATTTAAAGGCTGTTCACGGTTGCAATAGAGAGATGAGAGGGCGCAACCACCGAAACCCTAGCCGTCACCGCTTTAAGCCTTCTCGCGTGCGCTGGTGCTAGCACATCGACACACAACGTTTTTTCCCTGAATGTGTAGACACCGGTAGAGGTGTTGCTGCTACTACGACACTAATCGGGATGATCGACCACTTCAACTGGACGCGAACTTCGTTGATTTGGGCTACATCAACTTCCTTCCACTGCACTACGCGTCTAGTGGTAATGATCCATGATCATACACTTGCGTGGCTTCCTGGTTTACGAGGTAGAATTTTAATTGTGTGCTAGCGTAGCTTACCCGTATCCCTTCAACAAACCAGCTCCCCCTCAAGAGATGTCGTAAGGGCACACAACTCCAAACTCTCATCTCAAAACTACAAATCTAGAGCTATCCAAAGGCTTGGTTAGAATATCGGTAATCTGGTGATCACTCTCCACAAACTGAAGCACTATATCACCCTTATCCATATGGTCTCTAAGGAAATAATATCTAATGTTTATATGCTTGGTCCTAAAGTGTTGCACTAGGTTTTTAGCAATACAAATAGCAGAAGTGTTGCCATAGAAAAATAGAATACTATCTATGTCTAACCAAAAGTCTCGTAAGGTCAATCTCATCCAAAGCACTTGACTATAGCAACAAGCAGCTACAACATACTCGGGCTCAACGGTGAACTGTGCAATTTTGGACTGCTTCCTAGATGATCAAGAGATAAGAGAAATACTAATGAATTGGCACGTGCTAGAAATGCTCTTCCTATCTATTCTACAGACAGCAAAATCTGCATCGAAAATGGCTCTAAAGGACAAACAAGAAGAGGAAGAGTATCAAATACTATAGTCAGTGGTAACCCGAAGGTACCTGAAGATGTGCTTCACCGCTTGACGGTGAGAGGCATGAGGAGAAGCCTGAAATTGAGCGTACAGACACACAACAAAATGTATATCTAGCCTCGAAACAGTGAGATACAAGAGGGAGCTGATCATGCTCCGAAACTCCTTCAGATCCACTGGCTCGCCATCCTCGAAGGCTCAAGTACAACATTGGCGGCCACCGAAGTCATCACTAGCTTTCCATCAGACATGTCGAAGCGCCTTAGGAGGTCTCGAGTGTACTTACCTTGATGCAAGAAGGTGCCCTCCTGAGTTTGCTTGATTTGGAAGCCAAGAAAGTAACTCAACTCACCCATCATACTCATCTCAAACTCTATACTTATCACATTTGGAACCTAAGACATAAGAGAGTGCGAAGAGTCACCAAAGATAATATCATCTACATAAATCTGGACGAGGTGAAAATAAGAATCCTAGTGACTGATGAACAGAGACTTGTCTACTTTACCCATCTTAAAATCATAACTAAGAAGATAGGACTTAAACTTTTCATACCAACCTCTAGGGGCCTACTTAAATCCACATAAAGCTTTGGAAAGCCTAAAAACATGGTTTGAGTATTTGGGGTTCTTGAATCCTAGAGGCTACCTGACACATACCTCTTCCCCAATATATCAATTGAGGAATACACTCTTGACAACCATTTAAAAAAGCTTAAAGCCCTTGGATACCAAAAATGCAAGCATGATACTTATAGCCTCTAGTCTAACTATAGGGGTAAAGGTTTTCTCAAAATTAAGACCCTCAACCTGAGTAAAACCCTGTGCAACTAGTATAGCCTTGTTTCTAATGATAACCCCATCCTCACTCTACTTGTTCTTGAACACCCACTTGGTGATAATGACATTATGACCAGATGGGAGCTCAACCAACTACCATACCTTATTCCTCTCGAAATTCTCAAGTTCCTCATATATAGCATTAATCCAAGACTCTTCGGATAATGCATGAGAAATATCCTTAGGCTCAAGAAAGACAACAAAGGCTGAGTTGAGGCAAAAGCTGGACAAACCTGATTTTGAGCATGTGACACCCTCAAATAGATCGCCAACTATATGATCAGGTGAATGATGTCTCTGAATGTGGCGGGGAGGTCCAGAAACAAAAGTAGAATCTACCTTATGAATAGAAGAGGCAGGAATAGAACCACCCGCTAAAGGAGTGTTTGAAGGTAATGGCTACTCTCTGAGGTACAGAAATAAAAACAAGAGGCACCTCAGGTATAGAGGGGACTGAATCAGATGGAAAACTATCATCTCCAACATCGTCCTCCTCTACAAAGATGGCCTCGGAGAGAGAAGAAGAGCCTGATATGTCAGGTCAACTCCTGGGCTAGCCTCATCAAAGGTCACATCACAGGTCTCTATGATCCTATTCACATCACAACTCCAAACCCTATAGCTACGAGAAGAAGTCAAGTAATCTAGAAAGATGCTATCAAGAGATCAAGACTAAAACTTGTCTAGGTTCCTAGACTTTAAAAATGAAACATTTGTAACCAAACACACAAATATGAGAAACACTGGGCTTTTGCCCATACCTCAACTTGTAAGAAGTGCGGTACGAATGTGTTCTCAAGAAAACATGATTAGACAAATGGCAAGTAGTAGCTATAGCCTCAGCCCAAAACTTTCTAGAAGTACTGTACTAGTCTAGCATCATCTTGACCATTTCTACCAAGGTTCTGTTCTTCCTTTCCACTACGCCATTTTGTTGAGGGACATATAGAAAGAAAAACTAATGCTCTAAGCCTAACTGCTGACAGAAGCTGTCAAAGTACGAGTCCTTGAACTTCATGCTATCATCGCTGCAAATAGCTTATAAGGCACTAGGGAGCTCAATAAACAACCTATGGACCAGACCCGTGAAATCGGTAAAAAAAACTCATCCTTCGAGGCCATGAAAAATACCCAATAATATCTCGAAAATCATCAACAATGACAAGAATATACCATTTCTCACCCACTGACTGTACGCTAGCTGGACCAACAGTGTCCATATGTAAAAGCTATCCTGTTGCATCAGTTATCACAACGGTGACTGGAGGATGAGAAGCAGTAGCCATCTTGCCGTGTCAACAAGGAGAGCAAACTAAGTTTGTGACTATTTTGAGTTTAGGTAAACCACGAATGAGATCATAGTTTCTAAGTCTGGTCAAGTGTTCAAAGCCAATATGACCTAATCTCCTATGCCATAAGGAGAGATCATGGGACTCTAAGGCGATTAAATTATGAAGAGAGTCTAAAAAAAGAAAAATTAGCACGAAAGACCCTTTCAAATCTAGAAATCCCGCAAACAACCTCCCCTAATGAATCAAGGATTCTACAAGTGCTACTCTTAAAGCTTATCTCAAAAGAGTCATCGATAAGTTGTGAAACAGATCACAAATTGTATTGCAACTTACTAAGGCAATGTCCTTAAGAATGAAATTATCATTAATGCATACGGTACCTCTTGCAATGACTCTACTTGATAAAGCATCCCTAAAAGTGATCAACACATCACCGGGGGCTCGGACTAGAGAAGAGAACCAACGAGAGTCTCTAGTCATATGACGAGAACAACCGGAGTCAACGATCCATATCTCTTCCTTCCCCATCCTAGAACCTAGTCAACACACAAGAGATAGAGAGATGACTCAGTACTAGGACAAAGAGAAGATTTAGAAACCCAGTACAAAACCACACGACGTCTCAAAGTACCAGCCATAGGAGCAAAAGACTGGACTCTAGTATCTCTCTGACGCTCTACTCTCATAAGACTAGAAGCAGCCCTAGTAGAAGATCTAGGAGCTGGAATCGGGTTAGCCCGCTGTCGTGCAAAGGTTGGACCATCCCAATGAGGCTGCCTAAATCTCCTACTAGGAAACACCTCACGCCGATGATTTCTACCTCTAGAAGAAACATGAGGAATGTCAAAAGGACGACATAGAGATTGACCAAGAGTAGATCCAGGACAAAAACTCAAATGAACAGTATGAAATCTAAGTCCTGAATGCTGTCCAAAAACAAGCGATACTCTATTCTATCTAGCAGCAGTGTAAATCTTAGGAGCACTCAGAGTCTGGGGATGACCCTGAATACCCCTAAGGGCACAAACACGCTCGCTCCTCATGATCTTGGCACGCCTGAATCAGAAATCTACTAGGTGACCATCCTTTTGACAAAAGGTGCATGAGTACTTTGCCTTGCTAGAGGCAGAAGCAACATGAGAAGAAACCTTCTGATCAGACATCCCATGAACCTCCCCAGCAGATCTAAACACAGTGGTATTCATCCTAGGAGCTACCACAATTTCTGAACTCTTGGAACCATGCACAATAGTGGGAGGATGCACCCGAGCATGCTCTAAGTAGTCAAATCTAAATCTTGATTGAATCAACTAATATTAGACTGATTTAGGATGAGATTGAGCTTCTTCTTGCCTCCTACAAACTTCTCAAGAGTGCTCATGAGGTACCCACACTCTTGGAAGAGAGAGGCACAGGAAGAACAGAGGGAAGAAGATAAAGAACCAGATAGGGTAGAACTACCAGCGTGTGTATTTTTCTCTCTTAACAAGGCCGCCACAACCTTGAGGGCCTCCCAAAAAATGCAAGGGGCATTCCTAATCCTAAGGATCTGGACCTCTAGCTTCTTCGTAAGCTCAACTTGGATTTTATCCAAGTCCCCCTCAATCTCAACACATCGCAAGCAACTTTCTTGTGACCTAACTAGTAAGTCCTTAGCAAGTTCAACACACTTGATATTTAAGCGGTAGTCCATAACACTATTGCATTTTTGTTAAAATCTCTAAAATTGAGTTCCTAATTCCTTTGCTTATCCCTCCTATTGTCCTTGTGATCTAGAAATCATGCCAAGGGTAAAAACTCCGTCCAAGCCCAAGGCGTCTCATGGTGGGGGGACTGTCAGAAAATCTACTCAAAGTGCCGGGGTTCCCACTCAGTCTGACAGTGGGAGTGACAGCAAGGACTCCTACATTATTGCTACCAAAGAAGTGCAAATAAGGAAAATTGTGCATCAAGAACTAGGTGGCAGTAGCTCTCGTGCCGATAAAGGAAAAGGACCAACACATGAATCGAGTGAGGAAGAAGGAGATGATGAGGATTGTGGGATAGATGTTAATGAGGAGTGTCGACGATCGGGATCGCCGGACCGCAGAAATGAAAGGGGGGTGATCGTGTATACGGGACCCTGGATCGACTTCGCTCACTGAAAGGCTGGACCTACTATTCTAATGGTCGGAGGCAGAGACAGAGAACAGGACACCAAGAGTTATACTGGTTCGAGCCCCCGTGATAGGTAAGAGCTCTACTTCCAGTCTTGCCTGGAGACGATGAATCTCACTATGTTTGAGTACAAGAATGTGCGCTCTAGCTCGAGCTTCTGTAGCCTGAGTGCTTGTGTGTGTGTATGTTGCGATGATGAAGTTGTCCTTGAGTACGTACGTACGTCCGCTGAGGTTATATATCCCTCTTAGATGTTACCAGAAACCTCCCAGTGAGATTCCCGGGAGAGTGGCTTCGTGCGCAATAAGAGTGGGTCAGAATCGCTTCGGATTTGTCACCGACGCCCGCATAACTCCACCACTTAAGGGCCTTCGTAACCGCCGGTTGAATGCACGATTCGTATCTCGAGCTTGACCCCTTTGACCGGAGGCTGACTCCTTACCCCCTAGCTCAAGGTCATAAGGGAGCGGCGCGGTCCACGTCGTGGTCAAAGTTCACGCGACTCGAGCTCGAGCTAGGGGCCTTGTTGACCATCCGTTGACCAGGCATAGATTTCTCAGTCCCCAACATCTAGCCCCCGAGGCTCAGGTCGTACTCGGGTACTAGGGATGACCTCGAGCCTCACGACCTGGAAAAGGGGACGATCTCCTGGTCGCGCCTAGAACTGCCCAAGCCCAAGGTCGAGGTCGGGCGGAGAGAGCAACCACAAGGCTTGACACAGTTACACCTGGCGGCCCTTGGCCTTTGAAATCCTGGTACGAATACGGAAGAGCAGCGGAACCACCTGCAACGCCTCGATCCCGCTGCCAAATCTCTAAATGCACCTGTCAAATTGAAACCGGTGCATCTTTTGAGATGCCATATCTTCTAACTGGCGACGATTGAGGCCTATAAATCCCGGACCGCCAACGCTCCTGAAGAATTCTCAAACTCTCCTCAATCTCACCCTTTCTAGCCCCCTGCTTAACCTGCACCTTCTCCTTCGACCAAGCACCGAGCCACCCTCATGGCCAAGTTCGAAAAAAGATCTTTGTCGGTGGCGAGAATGAAGGAGCTCGAGAGCTTAGGGCTGCTGGACCTGGCGACATGGCGGTTGCCGGGCAGAGAGACCGAGCCGCAGCCCTGAGACGACAAGCTCATCAGCACCGAGCACTACATGCTCTTCGGCCTGCGGACGTCGGAGAGCGACTTCGTCGCCTCAATCCTCGCACAATGCGAGATCGAGCTCGTCAACCTGGTGCCGAACTCCATCCTCCTTTCCATCTTCTCCCATCTGTGTGAGGGGTTCCTTGGGATTCTTCCCACCCCATCTCTCTTTTTTCGTTTCTTTTCATTGTTCCGCACGGGGAAGGACCCCGTGGTCAGATGTCTTTACTTTCGATTGCAGACGGGACTTCCCTGAGCCTTCCCCCAGCTCCATGCTCGGGGCTCTCTCGGTCCTTGGACCAAGAGATGGTTCTATTTGAAGAGGGGCAAGGACGGCGTGCTTGCGTACGACAGAGCGCCCATCATCGATAAACGCCAGACCCTCGAGGTGGACGACCTAACAATCGATCAGGAGGCTATCGCCGCCATCCACATCTGCGCCACTCGCGGTCTCACCGGGCAGGCCATCGCCAACGACTTCTTGCGGAACTAGGTGTTCCCTCTGTGAAAGAGGCTGCATCCGTTCTACGAGATCAAGGGTCGTGACGACCCCACCCGCGAAGGCATGTCTAGTAAGTTTCCCCGAGCAGAAGCTTGTTTGAGTCTAGCCTTGAAACCTTCTTACGACCTTGTTCTTTCAGCCGCGCCAAAGGAGTCCTGGGTAGGAGCTCGGATGACGGAAATGTTCGGGAAGGCAGCGTTCGATTACTCCATTGACGAGCCTGTCCCGAAGAACGTGGTAAGGCGGAGTGCCGAGGTAAGTTACCTTGAGTCAGGTCCTAACTCGGGAACACTTGGAGCTTTCTCTGACCTTGAGGTATGTTTGCAGGTGAACCAAGAGATGCTTCAGACGGCGAAGCGCATGCTGCCGCTGCCCAGAGCAGGCAAGGGCAAGAAGGTGAGCAAGTGTAACATCCTCAAATTTTGCTAATTTTAAATTTTATAATTTATTTGAATTTTTGAGAATTTCTGGAATTTATTTGCAATTATTTGAATCTTTGGAGTTTAACTCTTATCTGAAAATTTATTTAATAATGATTAAGTTTCTGAAAATTTTAAATGGAAATATTTTATTTGGGTTCAAAATGTCCTAAGATATTTTCTCAGATTTTTCTAGAATTTTTCTAATATTTTAAGTGCCCCAAGTGAAATAAATGAATATTCGGAATTGTTTTAATCGCAAAACTATTGAAATTCGGTGGAACAGTAATGGGCCGAACCCATTACTGTGCACTTGGCCGAAAAACCTAATCGCCCGCACCGAGCCGTTGATCCGAAAAATCGGTCGGCCGAAATCCTCGCCGCTTCGCTCTCTGGGAAACGTAAGCGCCGCCGCCATGCGTTCGATCCGAATCGGCGCCATTACTCGACGGTGAGTGACCCCGCCGTTAGCTGGTTCACGAGATAAAGCACTTCGTTTCACGCCCGCAGAGCCTTTTCACGCACTCGAGGTTCGCCAGAGACACCGCAAGATTTCGCCAAGTCCGGTGCTTTTCGCGCCGTTTGTGATCGCTTCGGTGACCTCCGTCGTCGCCGCACCACCGGAGTGAAGCTCGCGTCACGCCGCACCGAAGGACCTTTTCTTCTCGCTGAATCGCGAGCACCGTCGAGTCATCGTCTTCCTCAACTCATTCTTTGTTGTTCGCTGCATCCTCGCTGAGTCTTCACCGAAGCTTCGATCAACGTCGCCCGTCGGATTTGCATCACGCGATTGAGGTTGGTCCATGTGTTTTCTTTGCGTTAGAAACCAGAACAATGTGCTATAAGACTTAGCCGTAGGAATTAGAAATGTAAGGTTAGGATTAGTGTCATGTGCCCAGAAAAGGATTGTCCAAGTGTGCTTAAAATTTCGTTAGCTAGTGGTAGTAAGATTCATACTAGATAATCAGATAAGCTACGTAACTTTAGCGAGAGTGAACCGAATCTTAAATCATTGGCCGATCGATTTCAAAAATGCGGTTGATAATGTGCCACGTTGTTCAATTAACTGTAGGTATTAAATTGAAAGTATTAAATGTTTATTTCAAATTAATTTGTGCCGTAGATTTCGAATCAGATGAACCGGTTTCGCTGTGCACCGAGTCAGTCTCGTGCCGACGCGTGTACGCGGAAATCGAGGCGACGCAGCCGTCGCTATGGTCGATGTCACCGGAATAATTGCCGTCGTTGGATTCAAATCTGTCGATCATGATTGCGCCACCTGTCGGCACTGCGGTTGCGATTAAAAAGTGCCGGTGTAATCTTAGTCTTTGATCGTATAGCACGAATCTTGACGCATAACCGGGATAAATGAGTTGTTATCCGGTTTAAATATCGCTGTTGGATTTTAGTCTGAGGGATGAGAATGCACCACGTGTCGACTTCACAGTAATATAAATCGAACAATTGTTTAGATTTCCCCGTTCATTTTTAATCCGACGGTTGAGAATAATTTAACTTCTCGGTCAATGCTGACGTCATAAATAGTAGTGATGACGTCATAATTAATTTAAATAAAGTTTTTCGGTAGAAAAACAACTTGGTGATGACGTTATAAGCAACTGTGCTGACGTCATAATTTTGAGGATTTTCAGTATAAAAATAAATAAATCAATTCGGTTTATTCTTTTTAATTTATTTTAAAAACTTCAAACGCTTATAACTTTCACGTTTTAACTCCGATTTGTGTGATTCCAATTTCTAAAAATTTATAAAATCAAGATCTATTTATTGGTGAATTTTATGGAATTTTTAGAGTTGATTTAGTTTTCTGGAAAATGTATTTATTGTGTGCATGTTGATTTTAATTAGACGTTGATTTGTCGAGAGATTGCGAGGGGGAATTTCCAGTACAAGATTTGACTTCGGATCAGGATCAGCAACTTTTCGAAGGCAAGTTATGCTTTGACCATGTTGCTCCTAAATTTTGAAAAGTATTTTGTTTCAAACTATGCATGCTAATTCAACTAAAAATGGATTTGATTATTCTGGGTGAAATAGCTAATCAACCTAATTGTTATTACCACCTTGTTGATATATTTGTATGCCATGATTCCATGAGTAACCTAGATTGGGTGATAATAGTTGGTTGATACTATTGTGCCAACACGGGAGGCTAGACCGTGAATAGTTGCTTAGCCATGCATGTACGTGAACCATTCTATTTGGATTACAAAATCAACACTGACTAAAGAATAGTGAATGCTTTTTAATGAAATGTGGAATGATGTTGGTATTAACCTTGGAATGTATAGACCTGTGTAGTTCTACATGAAAGATGAATATGAGCATGTGTTGCACTGTTAACAACTTGGGGTGGAATTGATTTAGACTGGGGCAAATGTACCGAGGCTTCGTGTTGAGTGTTGTGAGGGCTGTGTGCCAAATTGAGAGAAGGAAGTCTTCCCTTGGTCAGTTAAGGACTTTACCTTGCAAGCCTTTGACCTGAGTCTCTCGTACAACCACATATCTGAATGGGAAGACCTAGTTTAGTAGGATTCTGATGTCTTACCTTTGATACCTCAGGGTGGCAGTTACACGGGGGTAACTGTACGGGGGAGCGTGCCTGTGCTTCGGCTTGGTACCCTATCCAACGGTGTTCGTCTGTCCTATACTTCGGCTCTGAGTGAGGGAAGTGATAGTGAAGGCAACACGGAGAGGTTCTTAGGCTAAGATAGAAGTCTCTGAAAAGCTTTGTTACGGTTAATCGCCTTTGTGGTGTGCAACTGTATCTTGTGGGTAAAGTGTACAACCTCTGCAGAGTGTTAAAACTGTTCGAATAGCCGAGTCCACGGTAATGGACAATGCTCGGGGATTACAGTCAAGGGGTAGTGTTCTAAAAATAAAATGAGGTGGTTGGCTGTGTGCCGAAATTGTGAAATGAAGTTGTCTAGGGATTGTGTGTCCAAAATATTGTGAAAATAAATAACTTGAGTTATATATAATGGTTATATGGTTTGATGCTTTCAATTTAATTAGATATTACTTAAAAATATTGATGCAAAGCAAAATAACCAGTAGAGCCATTCCTTTGTAATAAGCCTTGCATATAGTAAATAGATCTGCATATTGTGCATAACTTGTTGAGTACGGTGTGTAACCCTTGCGGACAAACTTACCAGAAGAAGAGACTACGCCTGCCTATGAAGAGGAGTTCGTTGAAGGGCCTGAGAACTAGGGAAGCAAGCCTCAGTCGGAGCGTCTGTGGCGATGGATGGGTCATCACGAAGTTTTACTTTCCGCTGCTATTTACTGTTTACTTTGAATAATGTAAGCCATGTGTGGCAGACTATTGTAAGGTTGACCATAAGGTCATACACTCGTTTATATACATGTTTGAAATACTTATTTAATGTTCCGCTGTGTATGATGTGATATTATACCCTGTTAAGCCTGTGTGCACTAGCGCGATCCTGGACTAGTACAGAATACACAGAGTGTCCGAAGTTGTAAATTTGGGGCACTACAGAGGTGGTATCAGAGCATACCGACTGTAGGACTTGACCCTAGTTTAGACTGGCCGATAAATGATAAGGTTATTTTCTAAAGATTAAAATTGAGCAAGATTATAAATGACATCTTGACTTGTCCTTTCTTTCTTACTTCATACCTATGCTGTATGTTTGTACCAGTTTTGATTTTTTTTAAAAAAAATCTATATCTGACGAGATATGTTTTGGCAGATGAGGAGGATCCACTCTTTCAGGGAGCGCACGGGTGGCTACGCTGCTGAGCTTTGGTACTTGCTGCAGCTTCTTGAGGGCTTTGTTCGGCCGATCTACAGGGGTACGTCTGTGGTACGTGCTGGGCTGGACATCGCATGGGATGTCAAGGTTACTGTCTACGCCCGAGACCGGGGGAGAGCCAGTCGTCCGTTCCACTTCACTGCCAGGAGGTCCACTTTTGATTTGGGATCCAAGAGATCGCCGCTTGGCGTCGTCAGATCGCACGACTTTCTCTCGAGGAGCTTGTAGGCACTGCTTCGCCTCCACCCGCGTCGAGACAACAGGTTTGACAGAGACCCGGAGGAGGAGGACGATGCTACGGTCACCCACTTGGCGAGGTACGTCATCGCCCGGAGGAGCTCATAGACGAGACTGTCCAGGAGCTGCAGAGGGCTCGTGACGAGGTCGCCGAGGTCAGGGCCCAGCTGCAGGATGTTAGGGGGGCGATGTCGCATTACATCAGGAGGGTGCACGAGCTAGAGGAGCTGCTAGAAGGACCAGAGCCGGAGCTGATGCTTGAGCTGCATGACCCTGATCCCGAGGAGGCCGAGCCTGAGCAGGAGGCACCGAGCAGAGGCACCGATCCAGAGGCACCAAGGTGCAGTAATGCAGAGCCGCCAAAGACCCGAGCAGGCGCCACCAGAGACAGCAGAGTCAGTGGGTTCCTACGTTCCACCGGTATGAGGGCACTGGGATCGGTTGCACCTATCTTTGCCACACCCGCCACAAGTCTGCCGAGGACGCGCACTGGATGGATCGACGACTAGGGAGCTTTTGTCTTTGTCGAGTCGACTCCTGCGTTGAGTCACGTTATCATCGAGTCAAATAATTGAGTCAAGTCATTTCGAGTCAGTTTATCGAGTCTGTCCTTTAGAACGGTTGCTTGGTTTGAACTCTATGAGTTATTATGTTTTCTTTATGTGGAACAATTCCTATGGTTATGCGTATTTGGTATGCACCGCAATGCCTGTAGGCACTTGTGAGCGGCCATATCCTTATGATATTAAATAAAAATGGTGTGTTTATGTTTGAGTCAAACAAATCTTCTCCCCGCATAAGATTTTTGGTTACATGTTTATTCTATTTTCTCCTTTCCGTAAAATCCTTTGTTCCCCTGTCGGGACCCGAATATGCAAATTCGGACCCTCTGTGTATACTGCACTAGTCCAGGATCACGCTAGTGCACACAGGCTCAACATTGGTGAATATCATAATCATACACAACGTAAATAAGATAAGGACATAATATATTAAATATTAGCAGTTGTATGACCTTCTGGTCAACTTACTTAGCAATGCCTCATAAGGCTGAATAACAAATTGAGCTGCAGCGGAATGAAGACGAGATAACCCTCAAGATACCACAGTGCAACCGACAAGGCTCGCACCCTAAACATTCGTCCCTTCATGGTATTCCTTCTTCAAAGATCGATGATTTTTGTAGGCAAGGGTGAGTACACCAACACGCACTCAACAAGTTGTGCATGTAATGCAATTCTATCATAGCTATATGCAAGGCTTATTCCAAAGGAAGGCTAAGTGGTTCTTAGCGAAAGAAAGATTTTCAAACATAAGCAATACATAGATTGAAAAGACATAAAACAAATAATAACAAGTAAATAGATTCCATTATTTCTCAAATCAAACCCAAGTTCTCCATCCTAACTCATGTTCCAATATCCGCATGGCATCCTGCCATCCCAAACAGTTGACAAGTTTTAGTTAACTACCCCTTGACTGTAATTCCCGAGCATTGCTCAATACCGTGAGCACGGCTATCCGAATAGATTGTACACTCTGCAGAGGTTATGCACTTTACCCACATGATACAACCATGCACCACACAGGTGAACGATCGTAACGAAGCCTTTACAATGCATCCTCTTAACCCAGTGCTACCCGCTAAGGTTTCAACACTGGTGGGACTGGTTACCACATCCAGGGCCCCCCTCTTGCGCCATGTGAGCCACCCCCAAGCGAGGACTGGTTACCACTACTCGGGTCTCACACCACCATGATAGCACTAAAGCTAAGCATTTGCAAATTAGTCAGCTAAGCTGTCCCATTCCAGACATGTGGTTGCAAGTTAGACTCAGGTCAAAGGCTCGCAAGGTTAAGTCCTTAGGATTGATTAAAGCAAGACATACACATACCCTTTCTCGCCCATCGGCCCACCTCGCACCCTTGCCCCTTCCACTTGCTTCAATCTAAAGTGATCATCTCCCGGTTGGTTACCAAGCACCACGTGCTTTTCACAAATCAACATCATTGCGTGACTCCGCTGCCACAACAACTCAATCTCTTTGTGCGACCACACATGGCCCACAAATTATCATCATTGTTCCATATTCCATTAGTCAAGATTATTAAGCAATATTCCATGAGCATGTGATGACGTGGCATGGCTAAGCAATTCTATGTCGTTCTAACCATCCATGTTGATTTTCTATTGACCAACTATAATCAACCAACCTAGGGTGACAAGTGGATCATGGCATACAATTTAACAAGGTAGGGTGTAATTCAAAGGGTACAATAGCTAATCCCGAAGTTAAGTTGAAATCTTTTATACACATGAAATAACAAGTGATAAGTTAAATCAAAATAGCATGCAATCTAATCTATGGGTGCAACATGATCAAAGCACAACTTGCCTTGGTTAGGTTCCTGGTCTTGGTCTGAGAATAACTCCTGAGCTGAGAAATCCCCTTCAGTAGCCTCGCACAATTCAACGTCTACGCGAATCGAGAGAGAAAAGCAAATAAAAACCAAAACCAAAGAGCAAACAAATTCAAAACTTCAAATAAAAGCCACCATTAGAAAGATCTCATTTTTACAAATTTTTAGGAATTTGAATCACCTCAATCCGAGTTCGTATGCAAAAGTTATAAGGTTTTGAAATTTGAAAATACTGAAAAATAACCCTAATTCATAAATTCCGAATTTCGCGAATTAATTTTGTATTGAAAAATCCGGTTTTTTCGACATCAGCTGACAAGGTGCTCGCGTGTGCAGCCATGTGACGCCAGCTCGATGCCACCTTAGCGCCACACGACATCTCGGTCCACGTGGCGACACGTGTCAAGGAATTATCAACCTACCTCTACCGGCGACGTGGCGTGATCACAGCGCTCCGTGGTGGATCGGACGGATGGCAAAGCTCCCGAGCGGTGATGAGGTCGTGGCGGCGCTGGCTCACCGGCCGCGAGGAAGATGATGCCTCCGATGACGCTCCGGCGAGTTCCGGCGAGGAAGAGATGGCGACGCAGCTCCTCCTTGACCCGGCGAATTCAACCCAACCCTCAGAACGGCGAAAGAGAATCTCTGGCGTCGGGAAAGCGCGGCGCAAATCTCCGGCCGAGCTCCGCAACTCCGACGAGCTCCTGAGGCTGCTACAATGACTCTTGGCGACGATGCGTGAGGGAAAAGGAGCGGCGCTAAGGTGTGGTCATCAAGGGGTGCTCGGGGACCCTTTTATACCCGGCTCGGCGCGATAAAGAAGGAAAGAAGAGGGCGGCGATGAATATGGAAGGCGGCAACTCGGATTGAAGACGATGAACAGTAGCCGTCCGATGTATATCCGACGGTTACGATTAAACCAAGGTTTCCTATTTTACATGATTTTCCGATTTAATTAGCGGCCTGCACGATTGCTTGGGCCGCCCATTACTGTTCATACATATTTTCCCGAATTTCCTAATTTAATTATTCGATTAAACGTTTTGATTTATTTAAGGCTTTAGAAATATTCTAAAATTCCCAAAAATTCTCAAAAATATTTTGAGCTATTCTGGACTTAAATAAAATATTTTCAGAAAAACTTTATTTTGCAAATCTCTTTTTATAATTATTTCTTGACAAAAGATAATGTATTTAATTCAAAAGAATTCAAATAAATCTCAGAAAATCCAAATAAATTCAGAAAAATCATAAAATCCAAAATTAGCAATAAAATAATATTATTTAATTAAAGAGCTAAAATTTTGGGATGTTACAAACCTCCCCCCCTTAACGGAATCTCGACCCCGAGATTCAGGGCTAACTAGAGAATAGGTTCGGGAATTCTGCCTTCAGGTCATCCTCACGTTCCCAGGTTGCTTCATTTTTTGAATAATTACTCCATTGGACTCTGCAAAAACAAGTGGACTTGTTCCTTGTCCTACGCTCCATCATATCCAGAATCTTGATCGGGTGCTCCTTATAGGTCAGATCTTCCTGCAACTCAATTGCCCCCAACGGCGTCTGCTCAGCTGGCACTCGAAGACATTTCTTGAGCTGTGACACATGGAACATATCATGCACCCCTGCCAATGACTCTGGCAATTCTAACTGATAATAAACCTTTCCTCGACGGCTCAAAATTTTAAATGGTCCAACGAACCTAGGTGCAAGTTTTCCCTTGACATGGACCCTCTTAACACCTTTAAGGAGTAACCTAAGGTACACATAATCATTGGGCTCAAAACTCAAGTCACTTGGCGATTATCGGCATAACTCTTTTGCCTTGATCTTTGTCTTCAATTTTTCTCGGATCATAGCAACTTGTTCTTGACCTCTCTCGAGCATCTAGGGCCCAAATATCGAACGCAGCTCTCTGTCTCATTCCAATTCAACGGGTATGACAAGCACTCGATTGATCGCTGGCTTCTATCGTATTTAAACTGTGGCTTTTACGACTTAAAGCTTCAGCTACTACATTAGCTTTTCTAGGATGATACTGGATTCCAACATTATAATCCTTAATCAATTCTAGCCATCTTCTCTGCCTTATATTAAGATCTGACTGGTTGAATATGTATTTCAGGCTCTTATGGTCCGTATATATATCTCACCTCTATTTCTAATGAGATAATGACGTCATACCTTAAAACATGAACTACGGCTACTAACTCTAACTCATGGGTCGGATAATTTTCTTCATGCGGCTTCCACTGTCTCGATGCATCACAAGAATGTCGAAACTACTCTGAACATCCGGCAGTACTATCACGGGTGTGGATGTTAACTGCTTCTCTAGCTACCGAAACTTTTCTTTACCCTCTGGAGTACATGCAAATTGCTTTTCCTTCTTTCCCAAAACTAATTGCAAATGCTCCGCATGCTCTTCTTCTGACTTGGGATACACAA
Source organism: Guadua angustifolia (assembly GCA_036346375.1). NCBI lineage: Eukaryota > Viridiplantae > Streptophyta > Magnoliopsida > Poales > Poaceae > Guadua > Guadua angustifolia. The sequence goes on from CM070508.1 coordinate 22,470,367, forward strand.
GGGTATCGTCTATAAAAATAACCACAAATTTATCCAAGTATTCCATAACTGCTTTATTCTTCATGCTTATAACTCAAGCTGGATCATTAGCTGATACATACACTCCTAACCGTTTGAACCATAACAGTAACCTAAAAACTTCAAAGTATTGCCTGACATATCTTTTTTTATTACAGAAACTGGACCTATAGGTCTTATGATAACGGAAATATTAAATTGGCAACTACTACTTTAGGTACGACTAATAACTGTGAATTATGATCCTAAACATCTAGCTAATCTTCCTCTTCGCCTCCACCACGAGATATCAAAGCGGAGGGTTGCGTGCTCTTGGATAGCTATCTTTGTCTTCTTGATTTTGGTTGGCATTTAGAGAGTCATCTCCTTGCGGATCAGCGGCGGGGTTGACGTCAGGTGTTTCCAGCACAACTTCTACGGTGTCCTGGGCCTCATCTGTTGTGATTATGATTGAGTCTTCCGCGTATTGCTGTCTGAGGCGATGCTCCTGACTGTACTGGTACTCGATTACTTCCTGTCACTGGGGCTGTAGACGGGGTAGTACTCAAATTGAAACGAACTGGAGTAACGTTTCCCTTCTTCGGACACTTATTGGCAAAATGTCCTGGCTCATTGCAAGAGAAACATTTCTTGACAATGATGACTTCTGCTCGGTATTGCCCTCTTGGTGCCGAGGCTTTAACAGGGGCGGAGTTAGGATTGACTTGAATTGACGTGATCGCTTTCTTTTGAGGGCACTTATTGGCAAAATGCTCAGGTTTGTGGTGATTATAGCAGAGTCTAGGGTGAACTTCTTTTCTTGAGCATTCGTTGATTGGAATAGTATCTTTACCTAAATGTCTTTTCTTCAATTGGTTCTCTCGACAAATTTCTCTTGCAACTTCACCGCCTACTCTTGGCGTTATGTACGAGCAGAGTAACTTCCGGTATTCCCATGGTCAGAGGAAATACTTGTTCTCTCTGTGGGCATTGCTTAACAAAATGGCCTTCTTCCTGACAGTAGTAGCACAATCGTTTTGCCTTGATGGGTGCAACTATGTACTCATCTTCACTTTTATAATCCATGGTTGGTTGCTTCAGAGGGCACTCTCTAGACCAATGACCTTCTTTATCACTTAAGAAATATGCCGTTGGTGATTGCCACTTCATCGCTTTCTGATCGGGGTTGATGTGTTTAGGAGGTTGTGTTTTTAATTCTCCAAGCGGCGTCTTACAGGCGATTAACTTTCCTCTTATTGATAATTCTCGAGCAACTAGGGTCCGTAGATTCTTACGTTGATGTTGTATCACGGCGGTCATTATCGGATCTAGGGACATTGAGGTGGACAAATGATCTCGACCTTCACAAAGGTAACATGTGATGTTGCCCATAGGACATTCTCCAGGAGAATGGCTTCCTTCACAACTGGAGCAATTGATCGCATGTTCGTCTGCGGTATGTCCTATCTCTCCATAGCGAATGCACGCACGATCCTTGAACTCGTCTAGCTGTCCAGATCTCGAACGAGGTACATTGGTGGTATTCTTCTTTGAATTTATTGCGGCCATATCATTCTCGGTGATATTCTCAGATTTGTTTCGTCATTGCTTGCATCAATTGAGTCTGGAGCGCCAAAAACTCTTTGAAGTTACGCATATCTATCGGTATTGACGGTTGAGGAACTAATCCATCCTTAGAGTTTCCACTTTCACTATCTCCATTGCTATTACTATTACGAACCATCTCGCTTGATTACCTCAAGGGTTAAGGAAACGAAATTAGCATAGGTAAGGAGCAAAAATCCTAACATAGAGAAGTTAGGTTTAACCCATTAACTTTAAGCAATCAATATTAATAACTTGGTATGGTTGCTTATATAAGCCTAAAAGCTTTGCAACACATACTGCACACTCAGCAATCAAGAAGAACCAATTTAACCTAAACACACAAAACTACCAGTCTACATGGGTGACACTCCTATCTTAGGAAACGCGACTCTCACACATGAGTCTCAACTGGCTACTTGAAGTACTGAGTCTTCTAGCTCTTAATACACTTCGTTGATCCATTCTTCCATGAGCTTGATGATTCCTTCCGTTATGATCATTACGGTAGTAGTAGGTACTCGGTGCCATCTCCAGAAGTGTGGTATATCGTTTTCTACTTTAGATAACTTAGGTAAGATTTTAACTTAATTCAACTGAGGTAAGAGAAAGAAATTTCAGCAAGGGTAAGAAAGAATTTTGGTTAAGGGCAGAAATAGAAGAATGAGATAAGTCAAGAACATATTATTCTTTCAGGTTAGGTCTTTTAATTTAGAAAATAATTTTGAAGGACCTATAGAGACGACCAACTATCTAGGGTCAAGACCTACAGTCAGTATGGCTCTGATACCACTTTTGTCGGGACCCGAATATGCAAATCCGGACCCTCTGTATATCTTGCACTAGTCCAGATCACGCTTAGTGCACACAGCTCAACATTGGTGAATATCATAATCATACACAACGTAAATAAGATAAGGACATAATATACTAAATATTAGCAGTTGTATGACCTTCTGGTCAACTTACTTAGCAATGCCTCATAAGGCTGAATAACAAATTGAACTGCAGCGGAATGAAGACGTAGATAACCCCTCAGTATACCACAGGCAACTGACAAGGCTCGCACCCTAAACATTCGTCCCTTCATGGTATTCCTTCTTCAGCACTGATGATTTTTGTAGGCAAGGGTGAGTACACCAACACGTACTCAACAAGTAGTGCACAGAATGCAATTCTATCATAGCTATATGCAAGGCTTATTCCAAAGGAAGGCTAAGTGGTTCTTAAGCAGTAAAGCAGCATTTTCAAACATAAGCAATACATAGATTGAAAAGATAGTAAAACAAATAATAACAAGTAAATAGATTCCATTATTTCTCAAATCAAACCCAAGTTCTCCATCCTAACTCATGTTCCAATATCCGCATGGCATCCTGCCATCCCAAACAGTTGACAAGTTTTAGTTAACTACCCCTTGACTGTAATTCCCGAGCATTGCTCAATACCGTGAGCACGGCTATCCGAATAGATTGTACACTCTGCAGAGGTTATGCACTTTACCCACATGATACAACCATGCACCACACAGGTGAACGATCGTAACGAAGCCTTTACAATGCATCCTCTTAACCCAGTGCTACCCGCTAAGGTTTCAACTTGGTGGACTGGTTACCACATCCAGGGCCCCCCTCTTGCGCCATGTGAGCCACCCCCAAGCGAGGACTGGTTACCACTACTCGGGTCTCACACCACCATGATAGCACTAAAGCTAAGCATTTGCAAATTAGTCAGCTAAGCTGTCCCATTCCAGACATGTGGTTGCAAGTTAGACTCAGGTCAAAGGCTCGCAAGGTTAAGTCCTTAGGATTGATTAAAGCAAGACATACACATACCCTTTCTCGCCCATCGGGCCCACCCTGGCACCCTTGCCCCTTCCACTTGCTTCAATCTAAAGTGATCATCTCCCGGTTGGTTACCAAGCACCACGTGCTTTTCACAAATCAACATCATTGCGTGACTCCGCTGCCACAACAACTCAATCTCTTTGTGCGACCACACATGGCCCACAAATTATCATCATTGTTCCATATTCCATTAGTCAAGATTATTAAGCAATATTCCATGAGCATGTGATGACGTGGCATGGCTAAGCAATTCTATGTCGTTCTAACCATCCATGTTGATTTTCTATTGACCAACTATAATCAACCAACCTAGGGTGACAAGTGGATCATGGCATACAATTTAACAAGGTAGGGTGTAATTCAAAGGGTACAATAGCTAATCCCGAAGTTAAGTTGAAATCATTTATACACATGAAATAGCAAGTGATAAGTTAAATCAAAATAGCATGCAATCTAATCTATGGGTGCAACATGATCAAAGCACAACTTGCCTTGGTTAGGTTCCTGGTCTTGGTCTGAGAATAACTCCTGAGCTGAGAAATCCCCTTCAGTAGCCTCGCACAATTCAACGTCTACGCGAATCGAGAGAGAAAAGCAAATAAAAACCAAAACCAAAGAGCAAACAAATTCAAAACTTCAAATAAAATCCACCATTAGAAAGATCTCATTTTTACAAATTTTTAGGAATTTGAATCACCTCAATCCGAGTTCGTATGCGAAAGTTATAAGGTTTTGAAATTTGAAAATACTGAAAAATAACCCTAATTCATAAATTCCGAATTTCGCGAATTAATTTTGTATTGAAAAATCCGGTTTTTCCGACGTCAGCTGACAAGGTGCTCGCGTGTGCAGCCATGTGACGCCAAGCTCGATGCCACCTCAGCGCCACACGGCATCTCGGTCCACGTGGCGACACGTGTCAAGGAATTATCAACCTACCTCTACCGGCGACGTGGCGTGATCACAGCGCTCCGTGGTGGATCGGACGGATGGCAAAGCTCCCGAGCGGTGATGAGGTCGTGGCGGCGCTGGCTCACCGGCCGCGAGGAAGATGATGCCTCCGATGACGCTCCGGCGAGTTCCGGCGAGGAAGAGATGGCGGCGCAGCTCCTCCTTGACCCGGCGAATTCAACCCAACCCTCAGAACGGCGAAAGAGAATCTCTGGCGTCGGGAAAGCGCGGCGCAAATCTCCGGCCGAGCTCCGCAACTCCGACGAGCTCCTGAGGCTGCTACAATGACTCTCCGGCGACGATGCGTGAGGGAAAAGGCGCGGCGCTAAGGTGTGGTCATCAAGGGGTGCTCGGGGACCCTTTTTATACCCGGCTCGGCGCGATAAAGAAGGAAAGAAGAGGGCGGCGATGAATATGGAAGGCGGCGGCAACTCGGATTGAAGACGATGAACAGTAGTCGTCCGATGTATATCCGACGGTTACGATTAAACCAAGGTTTCCTATTTTACATGATTTTCCGATTTAATTCGCCGGCCTGCACAGTGCTTGGGCCGGCCCATTACTGTTCATACATATTTTCCCGAATTTCCTAATTTAATTATTCCGATTAAACGTTTTGATTTATTTAAGGCTTTAGAAATATTCTAAAAATTCCCAAAAAATTCTCAAAAATATTTTGAGCTATTCTGGACTTAAATAAAATATTTTCAGAAAAACTTTATTTTGCAAATCTCTTTTTATAATTATTTCTTGACAAAAGATAATGTATTTAATTCAAAAGAATTCAAATAAATCTCAGAAAATCCAAATAAATTCAGAGAAATCATAAAATCCAAAATTAGCAATAAAATAATATTATTTAATTAAAGAGCTAAAATTTTGGGATGTTACATCCCCAGATGGTAAACACTCGTGGAAACCGTGGAGCTGGAGGAAGCGGATCCCAACAGGAAGGAAACGAAGGCAATGCACAAAATCCTCAAGCACCACCTGTGGATATGAATAATTTGGGTGCATTCTTAACTGCTCAGACCCAGCTGATGCAGACAATGATGCAACAGATGCAACAACTGCAGAATCAAGCTGCCGCTAATAATCTCTACAACAACCAAGCTGTGCATCATGGGCATCACTCAAGGCTGTCAGATTTCATGAGAACCAGACCTCCAACCTTCTCTGGGAAAGTCAACCCCATTGAAGCTGACGATTGGCTGCGTACAATCGAAAGGAAGCTGCACATAACTCAATGTGTTGGCAATGAAAGAGTACTGTATGCCTCTCACCAGTTAGAGGGCACTGCTGCAGAGTGGTGGGAAAATTACTGTGCTTCCCACGAGCATCCTCGAAATCACAGGATGAGTTCTGATTGCCTTAAAATCGATTACCACGTCTTGGGAAGGGATGATGGAGCTTAAGAAGGAGGAATTTTGCTCTTTGAAGCAGGGAGGCCAATCTGTGGCCGACTATCTTAACAAGTTCACACAACTTGCACGTTATGCGCCAGAGGACGTAGCCACGGATAAGGCTAGGCAGTCCCGGTTTATGAAGGGACTCAACTCTGGACTTCAGGTGGGACTGATCACTCACATGTTCCCTGATTTCCAGGAGTTGGTGAACAAGGCCCTAATTCTGGAAGACAAACGTAAGGAATTGGATGATAATCGAAAGCGTCGTCTGGCACAGCAAGGAGGACGCCAAGGTCAGCAGAGACTGAGGGTGGTACCATAACAGTTTACCAGATTTCAGCCGGGAAGTAGTGCGAGGACACCACTACCTGCACAGCGACCCACTGGTCAGAACCCACAAACACCTGCAAGGACCATCAGCCCAGCTGCAGGAAATCTGTCAATGGCAAGGAGACGTTGCTACAACTGCAACGAGATGGGGCATTTCGCCAATGTCTGTCCCAAGAAATGAGTAGTCACTCCTGTCCGTTTTAATCTGGGGAATACTCCCGCTAGAACGCCAGCTCAAGGAGGAAGTCGAGTACCTGCCCAAGCTGGAGCCGCACCACAATCAGCTATTCGTGGAAGAGTTAATCACATCGTGACGGAAGAAGCTCAGAATGCCACAGATGTCGTACTGGGTAAGTCTTTAGTTAACTCAGTGCCAGCTACAATTCTATTTGACTCAGGAGCTTCTCATTCCTTCGTTTCTCAAGTTTTTGTTATGAAAAATGAATTGGATATGGTTAAACTTAAGCATATGCTAATAGTTCAAACCCCTGGATCAGAACTCCGAGCTAAAGTAGGATGTTCTGGGGTAAAATTATTAATAAGTGGAATAGAGTTCCTAGCGAACCTAATCATATTGGATACCCAGACCATATATGTGATTTTGGGAATGGATTGGTTATCAAAGCATAAGGCAGTATTGGATTGTGGACGGAGAGTGGTTACCATTGAGAGCCCAGATGGCAAGAAGGTAGAGATTCAAGCACTTGTTACTCGGAAAGATCAACCAATGGTTAACAGTGTGAAGGCAGTTATCATGGAAGATGTTTCAATAGTTAGTGAATACCCGGATGTCTTTCCCGAAGATTTGCCAGGGATGCCACCGGACAGGGATATAGAGTTCGTGATTGAGCTGGTGCCAGGAACAGCTTCGATCGCGAAGAGACCTTACAGAATGTCCACTGAAGAACTGGTGGAGATGAAGAAGCAGATTGAAGAGCTTTTGGAGAAAGGGTTTATAAGAACAAGTTCATCACCATGGGGAGCCCCGGTGTTATTTGTAAAGAAGAAAGATGGGAGTTTTAGGATGTGTATAGATTATCGTGCACTTAATGATGTGACGATAAAGAACAAATACCCGTTGCCAAGGATAGATGATCTCTTTGATCAGTTAAGAGGAGCAGGAGTCTTCTCAAAAATAGACCTTCGGTCTGGATATCACCAGCTTAAAATCCGGATGGAAGACATACCAAAGACAGGTTTCTCGTCTAGGTATGGTCATTATGAATTTACGGTTATGTCCTTTGGACTGACCAATGCTCCTGCGTATTTCATGAATATGATGAACAAAGTATTCATGGAATATTTGGATAAGTTTGTCGTTGTGTTTATCGATGACATCCTGGTTTACTCCAAGACAGAGGAGGAGCATGCAGGACATTTAAGAATGGTCTTGGAAAAGTTAAGGGAAAATCAGCTATATGCAAAATTCAGTAAATGTGACTTCTGGAAAAAGAAGGTTGAGTTCTTGGGTCATGTGATGACTGCGGAAGGAGTAGCTGTCGATCCGAAGAAAGTAGAGGCAGTGTTGCATTGGGAACAACCAAAGTCAGTTACTCAGATCAGAAGTTTTCTTGGTATGGCGAGATACTATCGCCGTTTCATTGAAGGCTTTTCTTCAATTGCGAGACCTCTCACGCAATTGCTTAAGAAAGAGAAAAAGTTTACATGGTCACCTGACTGTGAAAAGAGTTTTCAAGAGCTAAAGAAGCGTTTGACTTCGGCACCTATTCTGGTGTTGCCGAATACTAAAGATAATTTTGATATATACTGTGATGCTTCGCGTTAGGGACTAGGATGTGTGCTGATGCAGAACGGAAAAGTGGTAGCTTATGCATCAAGGCAGTTAAGGCCACATGAACAAAACTACCCGACACATGACCTAGAGTTAGCTGCAGTAGTGCACGCTCTTAAAATATGGCGTCACTATCTCATGGGGAAACGGTGTGAAATATATACTGACCATAAAAGTTTAAAGTATATATTCACACAATCGGATCTCAACATGAGATAAAGGAGATGGTTAGAATTAAACAAGGATTACAACATTGGAATTCATTACCATCCAGGAAAAGCAAACGTGGTGGCAGATGCATTAAGTCGGAAGAGCTATAGCTTGAATTCATTGACAGCAGAAGATCAGTCTGACTTATGTAAAGAGCTCCAGAAGCTAAGATTGGAGGTTGTACCGAAAGGATTCCTAGCTACTTTGGAGGTTAAGCCGACCCTTGAAGAGCAAATCAGGGAAGGTCAAAAAGATGATGAGAAGATTAATAGAATTAAATCCAAGATGGACGAAGACTTAGCTAAGGATTTCAGAATAGATGAGCAGGGTACTTTGTGGATGAAAAACAGAATATGTGTACCCCATAAGCCGGAATTGAAGCAGTTGATATTGGAAGAAGCACATGATTCCAAGTATTCAATTCATCCAGGAAGTGCAAAGATGTACCAGGATTTAAAAGAAAGATTCTGGTGGCCAAATATGAAGGAAGAAGTAGCCGAGTATGTAGCGTTGTGTGATGTATGTCAAAGAGTCAAAGCCATGCATCAGAGACCAGCTGGATTGCTACAACCATTAAAGATACCCGAATGGAAGTGGGAAGAAATCGGGATGGATTTCATCACCGGGTTGCCAAGGACTCAAGGTGGATATGATTCCATATGGGTTATAGTTGATCGACTAACAAAGGTCGCTCATTTTATACCCGTAAAGACAACCTACTCAGGAGATAAGTTAGCCGAGCTGTACATGACGAAAATTGTTTGTTTGCACGGTGTACCCAAGAAGATAGTGTCAGATCGAGGTACTCAATTTACCTCGAGATTTTGGGATAAGTCGCATACTGACTATGGGTACTACTTTGAATTTCGAGACAAAGATATCACCCACGCAGATGGATGGTCGACCGAAAGGGTAAATCAGATTCTGGAAGATATGCTAAGAGCCTGTGCATTGTCATATACAACCTCATGGACAAGTGTTTGCCATATGCCGAGTTTAGCTACAACAACAGTTACCAAGCTAGTCTGAAAATGTCGCCTTTTGAAGCGTTGTATGGTCGTTCATGTCGGACGCCATTAAATTGGAATGAGACGGGGGAACGTCATGTTTTCGGACCAGATGTACTCTTAGATGCAGAAGAGAAGATCGCATTAATTCGAGAAAGATTGAAGACTGCACAATCCAGGCAGAAGAGTTATGCAGATTACCGGCGTCGTGATTTAAGTTTTGAGCCCGAGGATTATGTATATCTCAAGGTCACGCCATTAAAGGGAGTTAAAAGGTTTCATGTAAAAGGAAAACTTGCTCCGAGATATGTTGGGCCATTCAAGATTTTGGGCCGTAAAGGAGAAGTTGCATATCAGCTAGAACTGCCGCAGTCTTTGACAGGAGTACATGACGTATTTCATGTGTCGCAACTGAAAAAGTGTCTTCGAGTACCAGAGGAACAAGCACCTATTGAAGCTATTGAACTGCAGGAGGATTTAACCTATAAGGAACACCCAGTGAAGATTTTGGACATCATGGATCGTGAAACCAGAAACAAGTCAACCCGATTTTGCAGAGTCCAGTGGAGCAATCATTCAGAAAGTGAGGCAACTTGGGAACGCGAAGAAGATTTGAAGAAGGAATTTCCTGAGTTATTTTCTAACCAGCCCTGAATCTCAGGGTCGAGATTCTGTTAAGGGGGTGAGGTTTGTAAAATCCTCAAGTTTTGCTAATTTTAAATTTTATAATTTATTTGAATTTTTGAGAATTTCTGGAATTTATTTGCAATTATTTGAATCTTTGGAGTTTAACACTTATCTGAAAATTTATTTAATAATGATTAAGTTTCTAAAAATTTTAAATGGAAATATTTTATTTGGGTTCAAAATGTCCTAAGATATTTTCTCAGATTTTTCTAGAATTTTTCTAATATTTTAAGTGCCCCAAGTGAAATAAATGAATATTCGGAATTGTTTTAATCGCAAAACAATTGAAATTCGGTGGAACAGTAATGGGCCGAACCCATTACTGTGCACTTGGCCGAAAACCTAATCGCCCCGCACCCGAGCCGTTGGATCCGAAAATCGGTCACCGAATCCTCCGCCGCTTGCCTCCTGTCTCGAAGCGAGCGCCGCCGCCATGCGTTCAGACCGTAACCGGCGCCATTACTCGACGGTGAGTGACCCTGCCGCTTCGTTAGCTGGTTCACGAGATAAAGCACTTCGTTTCACGCCCGCAGAGCCTTTTCACGCACTCCGAGGTTCGCCGTAGACACCGCAAGATTTCGTCGAAGTCCAGTGCTCTTTCGCCGCTGTTTGTGATCGCTCCGGTGACCCTCCGTCGTCGCCGCACCCACCGGAGTGAAGCTCGCGTCACGCCGCACCCGAAGGACCTTTTCTTCTCGCCGGAATCGCGCCGGAGCACCGTCGGAGTCACTGTCTTCCTCAACTCCGGCTGCTGTTGTTCGCTGCGTCCTCGCTGAGTCTTCGCCGAAGCTTCGATCAACGTCGCCCGTCGGATTTGCATCACGCGATTGAGGTTGGTCCATGTGTTTTCTTTGCGTTAGAAACCAGAACAATGTGCTATAAGACTTAGCCGTAGGAATTAGAAATGTAAGGTTAGGATTAGTGTCATGTGCCCAGGAAAAGGATTGTCCAAGTGTGCTTAAAAATTTCGTTAGCTAGTGGCCGTAAGATTCATACTAGATAATCTGTATTAAGCTACGTAACTTTAGCAGTAGTGAACCGAATCTTAAATCATTGGCCGATCGATTTCAAAAATGCGGTTGATAATGTGCCACGTTGTTCAATTAACTGTAGGTATTAAATTGAAAGTATTAAACGTTTATTTCAAATTAATTTGTGCCGAGATTTGAATCGATGAACGGTTTATTTGCACCGAGTCGATCTCGTCGCCGAGCGCTGTCTACGAAATCGAGGCGACGCAGCCGTCGCTATGGTCGATGTCACCAGAATAATTGCCGTCGTTGGATTCAAATCATCGATCATGATTTGCCACACAGCCGCACACCGTGATTGCGATTAAAAAGTGCCGGTGTAATCTTAGTCTTTGATCGTATAGCACGAATCTCGACGCATAACCGGGATAAATGAGTTGTTATCCGGTTTAAATATCGCTGTTGGATTTTAGTCTGAGGGATGAGAATGCACCACGTGTCCACTTCACAGTAATATAAATCGAACAGTTGTTTAGATTTCGCCGTTCATTTTTAATCCGACGGTTGAGAATAATTTAACTTCTCGGTCAATGCTGACGTCATAAATAGTAATGATGACGTCATAATTAATTTAAATAAAAGTTTTCCGGTAGAAAAACAACTTGGTGATGACGTTATAAGCAACTGTGCTGACGTCATAATTTTGGGGATTTTCAGTATAAAAATAAATAAATCAATTCGGTTTATTCTTTTTAATTTATTTTAAAAACTTCAAATGCTTATAACTTTCACGTTTTAACTCCGATTTGTGTGATTCTAATTTCTAAAAATTTATAAAATCAAGATCTATTTATTGGTGAATTTTATGGAATTTTTAGAGTTGATTTAGTTTTCTGGAAAATGTATTTATTGTGTGTATGTTGATTTTAATTAGACGTTGATTTGTCGAGAGATTGCGAGGGGGAATTTCCAGTACAAGATTTGACTTCGGATCAGGATCAGCAACTTTTCGAAGGCAAGTTATGCTTTGACCATGTTGCTCCTAAATTTTGAAAAGTATTTTGTTTCAAACTATGCATGCTAATTCAACTAAAAATGGATTTGATTATTCTGGGTGAAATAGCTAATCAACCTAATTGTTATTACCACCTTGTTGATATATTTGTATGCTATGATTCCATGAGTAACCTACATTGGGTGATAATAGTTGGTTGATACTATTGTGCCAACACGGGAGGCTAGACCGTGAATAGTTGCTTAGCCATGTATGTACGTGAACCATTCTATTTGGATTACAAAATCAACACTGACTAAAGAATAGTGAATGCTTTTTAATGAAATGTGGAATGATGTTGGTATTAACCTTGGAATGTAGAGACACTGTGGTTCTACATGAAAGATGAATATGAGCATGTGTTGCAATTGTTAACAACTTGGGGTGGAATTGATTTAGGCTCATGCAAGTGGACCGAGGCTTCGTGCTGTGGGCCTGTGTGGCAACCGGGGATGGGTTGAGTGTTGTGAGGGTGTGTGCCAAATTGAGAGAAGGAAGTCTTGCCTTGGTGGAGTTAAGGACTTTACCTTGCAAGCCTTTGACTGAGTCTCTCGTACAACCACATGTCCGAATGGGAAGACCTAGTTTAGTAGGATTCGATGTCTTACCTTTGATACCTCGGGGTGGCGATTACAGGGGGTAATCAGACGGGGGCGATGCACGTGCTTGACTTGGTACCCTATCCAGCGGTGTTAAATCATCCTATACTTGACTCTGAGTGAGGGAAGTGATAGTGAAGGCAACACGGAGAGGTTCTTAGGCTAAGATAGAAGTCTCTGAAAAGCTTTGTTACGATTAATCGCCTTTGTGGTGTGCAACTGTATCTTGTGGGTAAAGTGTACAACCTCTGCAGAGTGTTAAAACTGTTCGAATAGCCGAGTCCACGGTAATGGACAATGCTCGGGGATTACAGTCAAGGGGTAGTGTTCTAAAAATAAAATGGGGTGGTTGGCTGTGTGCCAAAATTGTGAAATGAAGTTGTCTAGGGACTGTGTGTCCAAAATATTGTGAAAATAAATAACTTGAGTTATATATAATGGTTATATGGTTTGATGCTTTCAATTTAATTAGATATTACTTAAAAATATTGATGCAAAGCAAAATAACCAGTAGAGCCATTCCTTTGTAATAAGCCTTGCATATAGTAAATAGATCTGCATATTGTGCATAACTTGTTGAGTACGGTATGTACTCACCCTTGCGGACAAACTTACCAGAAGAAGAGACTACGCCTACCTATGAAGAGGAGTTCGTTGAAGGGCCTGAGAACTAGGGAAGCAAGCCTCAGTCGGAGCGTCTGTGGCGATGGATGGGTCATCACGAAGTTTTACTTTCCGCTGCTATTTACTGTTTACTTTGAATAATGTAAGCCTGTGGCGAGACTATTGTAAGGTTGACCATAAGGTCGTACACTCGTTTATATACATGTTTGAAATACTTATTTAATGTTCCGCTGTGTATGATGTGATATTATACCCTGTTAGCTTTGTGTGCACTAAGCGCGATCTGGACTAGTCACGAGAATACACAGAGTGTCCGAAGTTGTAAATTCGGGGCACTACAGCAAGAGGCCGCTTCCGGATGCCCCGAGCAGCAAGGCCTTGAAGAAGCAGCATCTCGAGTGGGGCGATCGTGTAGTGGTGAGTTCAAGCTCGAATCCTTGCCTAGTAACGGACTGTAGTAGATTTTGATCTTTTCTTTCCTTTCTTCATAGAAGCAAAGGGCGGAGGCGACCGCCAGGACCCCCAGCCCCCAGGCGGCTCCAGGGGCTTGGGCGGGACCCGGGCCGATCGCCACGGCAACTCGGTGCCTTCTGGCGCCCAAGGTCTCCTACATGAGGTGCTCTGGAGGAGAGCTTCCTCTCCTGGACGCCGAGACCAACAACAAGCCCCCGCGAGGCGAAGGCTCATGACTCAGGTACTTCGTTTTCCCCTTGATCGCAAAATTCTTTTTCGCCTTTAGCTTAGCAATCTTCCCTTGCCGCAGACCTTGAGTGCCCGAACTCACCCCCAACCCCCCTTGACAATGGCTATCGTCCAGGGTGAATCCGAGTCCGAGGAGGAGGCTTCGTACGAGCTGGCTCATCGCTTCCCCGTGAGCCAGGGTCGTGCCACCGGAGGCCCCCATAGTTGGGTCGTGGCCGGCGAGTCTGAAGATGGGCTTGCCGACTCGAACGAAGGTGCGGCTTCGCCTGCCGCTGACGAAGAGGAGGCTAATGACACAGTGGCCTCCGAAGTCGAGGTCTCCCCGGCTAGTATCACAGCGGGGAGTGAAGCTTGAGACGACTCCCCCACCACGGACGTGACCGTCCAAGACATCGCCGCCGCGGTCACTACGACCGTCGAGGCCAGAGCGGTCTCGACCACCGAGGCCGGTAACCGACCGACCGAAGGCGCTGAGGAGGACCAAGCCGACGACCTGACCAGGGCCACCGTCAGGGAAGAAGCAGCGGACCCCCCCCCGGTGGAGATCGAGGCCAACTTGGTTGAGGGGACCCTGCCCGAAGGCGAGCTTGGCCTCTAGGCAAACGAGGAGGCTTGAGCCAAAGCCGCCACCAGCAAAGTTGGCCTTGCGCCAGAAGAACTTTGCCCCGGCACCTCAACCTTGGCAGAGGGCAATACTGTACCTAAGGCGTCAAGCAGCAGACCAACCAGATCCCACCACGTAGTCTTTGAAGACCGACTTAGCCAAGTACGGCACAATTTCCCCGCACTCCTTTTGTCCCACGACTTGTCTTTCTTTGATGCGGCCTGATCTTCTTTCCTCTTTCTTTGAATTTGGTAAGCCATCGACCTCATCGGTCAGGGGCTCCAGGGTCTTCAGAACCATTCCGGCGCTCTGAAGATCCTGTTTGACAAGGTGGAGGCATGGGAGGTTCACCTGCACCAGCTCTAAGAGACTCTGTTGGTCGAGCAGGAGGAGGCTGAGCGAAGGACCGTGGCCCGCGCCGCCGAGCTCGCAACCCTCCAAGGCACATTGGCGGCGCTGGAAGCAACCCACGCATCCGAGCTCAGCTAATCCGTCAACACCGAGTGCGAACACGCCTTCAAGGCCTTGGAGGAAGAGCGTGCTCGGTTGGCCAAGGCGCTCGAGGCGAAGCGAGCGAAGGTGGAGAAGCTGCAGAAGGAGGTCGCAGACCAAGCGGCCGCCTCGGTGAAAGCCCCCATCGAGCTCGAAGAGAAGGTTGCTAAGCTCGAGGAGAAACTTGAACGGGCGACCAAGGCGACGAAGAATGCCCTGGCCCAACTACAAAGCAAGCGAAGCCGTGCCGCCGACTCCGCAGCTGAAGCTCATCGTCTTCAAGGCGATCTATCAACTCTGAGGATGAAGGTTGCCGAGCTCGAGCAGGAAAAGCTTGCCCGCGACATGGCCGACCTGTAGCTTAGACCAGCCCTTAGCTTTTTGTATTTAGTACTTTGTAAGTAAGAACTTAATGAAACAAAATCATTTTGAAATGAACTTGTGCCTCCTTGTTTTTTTTTTGTCGTGTACTTAGCTTTTCTCAAGGTAGTATGACCTTGTCCAGCCCCCGTTGTGGTCGAGGTCGAGCAACGCTGACCTTGGGCACAAGTCGAGAGCCTCATAAACTTACTAAGTACCCGATGACCTGCAAAGTCGGTGAAAAGTATGTGTCCCATAGAGGAGGCCATTAGAGTCGTTAAGCATAAATAGGCGAACCCTCGTGTGAGAAAGAACTTAGTCCCCAAGACTCCAGGGTCGCTTAGACCTTAAAACACCGATTGTGATGTATGTCCACGCGACGATCCGAATGTGGGCTCTGAGTACAAGTCTGTCCTGAGGAAGCGGGATGCGAATCGAGTCGAACTACGGATGGCACGACCCCTGGAGGTGAACTGCAAGCTCATATCATTTGTATCGAGTTCGAGAACACTTATCGCAGGTCGGATTTAGGAATTCATTAACTCGTTAGAGCTATACACTATGGGCTGGACCCCTGATTCAAGTCCTGCCACAGGGGAAGCCGTGACGCGATAAGGATCGGCTTACTGCTGGCATAACCCCTGTAGGTGAATTGTAAGGTTGTGACACCCAGTGCAAAGTATAAGATTAAGAAGGGACACAATGAACAATATAGCCAATAAATAACAACTTTTTATTGAAATATGAGACAAAGGCGTTACGCATAGAATTTTTGGAGCTGATCAATATTCCACTAGTTCGAGAGCTCTCTGCCATCGAGCATTGCTAGCTGGTAAGCTCCCGTGCGATCTGTTGAAATGACTCTATAGGGACTCTCCCACTGTGGGGATAACTTATTGGTGTTGGACGAGCCCTGGATTCATCTTAGGGCTAGGTCCCCAACAAGGAGCTCCCTAGGTCGTACCGATCGAGACGCATGTCTACGAAGAGCTTGCAAGTAATGCGCTAATCGTAACAGTGCACGGCATCTTACTTCTTTAGCCAGGGTAAGGTCAAGAGACTGTTCTTGCTCGAAGTCGACCTGATCGACCAAGCTGACCCTAGCAGAGCCCAGCGTGACCTCTGAAGGTAGGACGGCTTCGGTACCGAATACAAGCTGGAAGGGGGTTGACCTCATTGCTCGGCTGACTGTGGTACGAATAGACTATAGGACAGCGGGAAGTTCATCCACCCAGGTCTGGCCGTGTCGTTCGAGCTCATCTAAAACTCGCCTTTTGACGCCTTGAACAATTTGCCCGTTGGCGCGTTCTACTACTCCATTGCTCTGCAAGTGACTCACCGAAGTATAACACACTTTGGTGCCTATGTCCTCACAATATTCTTGGAACAATTCACTGGTAAATTGTGTTCCATTGTCAGTAATGATTATGCATGGAACCCCATACCTGGTGACAACAAACGAGCGAAAAAACTTGACAGCCGCCCGAGCAGTGATGGTCGAGACAGGTTCGGCCTCTATCCACTTGGTGAAGGTGTCAATAGAGACAAAGAGAAATTTCTTCCCTCCAACCGCTAGAGGAAAAGGGCCTAGCACATCGAGCCCCCATGTTGAGAAGGGTCATGCGAGCGGAATGGTCTAAAGCGCGTAGGCCGGTTGGTGTGACTTCCGAGCATGGAACTGGCAAGCTCGACAGATCGAACAATATCCCGAGCATTTTGTAGTGCTGTTGGCCAGTAAAACACCATGCGGAAAGCTTTGCCAACCATTGTCCTGAAAGAAGAGTGTGCTCCACAGAGACCCAAGTGGATGTCGTTTAGCAGATACTTACCCTCTTCCGAGGAGATGCACTTCGTCAAGACTCCAGAGACACTCCGGTGATAAAGCCGACTGTCGACGATCTTGTACGAGCATGCGCGGCGCTTGACCCTACTCCGCTCAGCGGGGTTAGATGGGAGTTCACCCCATGCGAGGAAGATGTAGATCGATTCGGCCCATGAGGGAGCACCTTCAATGAACGCGACCGAGACCTCCTAGTCGGCAATCGAGGGTGTTGCCAAGGTCTCAAGGACGACGCCCGGGGGAATCTCATCATCAGACAACCCGGGCTTAGAGAGGAGATCGGCACTGGAGTTGTCCTTCCTGGGTATGTGCATGAGTTCCAAATTCCGGAACCACTTCTCCATTTTACGTACCTCAGCGAGATATTTAGCCATCGAGCCTTCTGAACATTGATAATCTTTATTGAATTAGTTCACCACCAGCTAAGAATCGCCCTTTACAATCAACCGGCGCACGTCTAGCGCCTTACAAGTTCGAAGTTCGGCCAGGAGAGCTTCATACTCTGCCACATTATTAGTGGTCGGAAATCCAAAACGGACCACATACCTCAATTTGTCTCCTCGAGGGGTGACAATGAGGATCCCAGCCCCCGAGCGCTTGAAAGATCTTGAACCGTCGAAGTACATGACCCAAGGCACTTCCTCCTCAACCTCACACTAGGAAACTGGCTGCGACGTTTGCTCGACCACGAAATCAGCAAGCGTTTGTGACTTGATGGCCGTGCGTGCCACGAACTGTATATCGAACACAGCCAGCTCCATGGCCCACTTGGCAATGCAACCTCTAGCCTCTGGGTTCCTCAAGATTTCACCGAGCGGGAAATTGCTCGGGACTACCACCAAATGTGCCTGAAAATAATGGCGAAGCTTGCGCGAAGCCATAAGGAGAGCATAGAGCAACTTCTGAACCTAAGGGTGGCGTTCCTTCAGGCCGTGAAGCACTTCACTAACGTAGTAGATCGGATGCTATCGACCATCTCGGTCGGCCACCAAGACGGTGCTGACGGCTTGAGCTACGGCCACGAGATAGAGGAGCAGCTTTTCACCTGGTTGCGGGGTCGTTAGCAGAGGTGGGCTTGAAAGATACGCTTTTAGCTCATCGAAGGACCGCTGCGTCTCGGGCGTCCACTCGTAGCTCCCTTGCTTATGCAAGGTCTTGAAGAACGGCAGCCCACGCTCGCCAAGTCTCGAGATGATGAAGCCGTGAGGCGGCCATTCGACCCGGTGAGATATCAGACCTGCCATCAAGTCGGTGGAGCCATCTTTTCAATAGCTTCGATCTTCTCCAGGTTCGGGCCGACTCCTGAGCCCCTGATCATGTAGCCGAGGACTTTTCCCAAAGAGACGCCGAACACACACTTCTCAGTGTTGAGCTTGATCCTGTTCTTGTTCAGGTTGGCGAAGGTTTCTTCAAGGTCTCGGACGTGGCTGTCCTCGAAAGAGCTCTTGACGATGATATCGTCCACGTAGACCTCGAGGTTGCGGCCAATCTGAGAGTTGAAGGTCTTGGTCATCAGGCGCTGAAATGTTGCGCCCGCGTTGTGAAGGCCAAAGGACATGGTCGTGTAGCAGTACATCCCGAATGGTGTTATGAAGGTTGTTTTGCTCTCGTCATCGACTGCTAGCTTGATTTGATGGTACCCAGAGTATGCATCCAGGAAACTCAGCATCTTGGCGTTCGCGGTGGAGTCGACAATCTGGTCTATTCGCGGAAGGGGAAAGTTGTCCATCGGGTAGGCCGAGTTCAGACTCGTGTGATCCACGCACATCCTCCACTTCTCGCCTTTCTTCTGCACGATGACTGGGTTGGCTAGCCACTCGGAGTAGTCGATCTCACGAATAAAACCAACCTTCAAGAGCTTGTCGAGATTCTCATTGATTACCGCCACCTTCTCGGGGGAGAAACATCGCAGCTTCTGGCGCACAGGTCGGTTGTCTGACCTCACTTGCAACTTGTGCTCGATCACCTCCCTTGGGACTCCCGGCATGTCCGCTGGTTCCCAAGTGAATATGTTCTTGTTGGCGCGGAGGAAAGTGACGAGCTTGAGTTCCTATTTGGAACTCAGCTCGGACGAAACGTGAACACACCTGCTCGAGTCGCCCTCCTTGAGCTACATAGCCTTCGTTGCCCCAGTGGATGACCATATAGCGGCGATCTTAAATGGGTCGCCTCAGACCTCATTGGGCAAACATCTTGACAAGAGCCAAGGCCTAGGTCTCGCATCCGTGCTCCGCCTTGAGATCACCCCGCACCGTTATGATGCCATTGGGCCCTACGAGCTTCATGCAGCGATGGCCGTAGTGGTTCGCCGCCATGAACTTGATTAAAGCCGGGCGCCTGAGAATGGCGTTGTAGTGGAGATCTCCTTCGACCACCTCGAAGGTGATCAGCTCGGTGCGAAAGTTGTCCGAAGCGCCGAAGGTGACGGACAGGAACACTTACCCGAGAGGGGTGGTCAAGCTAATTCCAGGAACGATCCTGAAGAATGGAACCGCGATGTTTTTGACCTTCGATCGAGGAATCTGCATCCGGTCGTGCGCGCTGGCCAAGAGTAGATGAGGGAACTACCCCCATCGATCATGACACGCCCGACCATGGTGTTGCTGATGGTCGGGGTCACAACCAGGGCAGTTTTCAGGTCTTTGGACATACCTTGGGGAGCGTCCTCCCATGTGAAGGTTATCGTGGCCCCAGCCCACTTGCAAGGTCGATCAATGAGCCTCTGGCGTAGCTCGATAAACGATCTTGTGGCGCCTCCTTGATCTCATGGCTGGGGCGGTGCTGTTGATGAGCCACCGAATTTGACGTTGATCTGGCGATAACCCTGCTGGAATTCCAAGTCGAGGTCAGCCTAGTCTATCCCGATATTGACCCTGTCGGTTTGCTCCCCTTCTTTTGGGAGCGTGGGCATCTCTCCTCGCCCATCGTAGAAGGCATCTAACCTATTCTGCTAGGCCCTGCAGTTTCGCAGATCGTGGCCTAGGGCCCTGTGAAACAAGCAGAACTTCTCCTCGTCATACCGAGGACACCCTTCAGGATCCTATGGCCGTCCGTTGGTCTGTCGGGACCCAGACCGGTGATCCCCCTGCCGAGGTCGACGTAGCGCCTGCTAAGGTCGTAGCCGGTTTCGTTGAGGTCGGGGCCCTTCTTGGCCCGGTTCTCGCACCACCATGACTTCGATGGCCGTTTGCTTGGCTTAAACAACCACCCGCCACGGCCGTCACCATGCTTGCGATCCCTCTTCTTCTTGGTGCGAGTCCGAGGGTCGGCGCTCTTGGCGTTAGAAGGACCAGCCTCGCTCGAGTTGATACCGAGCTTACCTTGGTCGTAGTCATGCTTCCAGCGAACTGCGTTGTTCGAGTCTGCGTAACGCTACACCATGCGAAACAGTTTGTTGACGGTGAGCCTCGTCGTAATCTCCAGGTCCTCGGTGAGGCGCCGGTCACGGATGCCGAACTTGAAGGCCTTGATCTCGGCCTCGTCAGAGACGCTCGGAATCAGGTTCCTTGTGCGAATGAACCACCGCACGAAGTCGTGGAGGGGCTCGTTCTTCCCCTGAATGACGCGGTCCAGGTCCTTCTCTCTCCTGGGCCGCTCATAACAACTCTGAAAATTGGAGCGGAGGGCGTTTTGTATCTGACACCACGATCGGAAGAAAGCGGGCTTCTAGTTGAAGAGCCAGGCGCGTGCAGCTCCGTCCAACACGGTCGGGAGATAGTTAGCCATCACCGCCTCGTCGGGGTTCTTCGTCCCGTCGAACTGCTCGATCAAGACGGGCTTGAAACAGGCTGGCCAGCGCACCCAACGAAGGTCGTCGGAGTATGCCGAGCAGCCATAGGCTGGCACAGGGGCACGCCGAGGAAAGTGGTCACCACTGCTGGAGTTGGAGTCGCGATCGTCCCAGCGACCGGATCTATGACCGCTTCTGTCGCGGTGATGGGCGCGGGCGTCGCTCGGGAGGTACCGCATGCGTTCGTGGACCCTACGATGCCTCGCAGGAATATCCGGGGAAAGACCTGACATGCTGCTGCTAGAATGAGAGTTGTTGTAGCTCGGTCGTTGCCGCACGCCATCCGGGGTTGCGCTCAGGGAGAGATGACGCGGAGGAGTCCGAGAAAAATCCCGGGATCGCTGGCGCGAAGGAGACCAGCGGGGGCGCCGGTGCCTGTGCGAGGAGCTGCCGTCACTCTTCAGGGAACCGAACCCGGAGTGGCGACTTTGGTGCTGTGAAGGTATGGCTTCAACAGTGGCCTTGTCGAGCTCGTCTGCGAGAGCTCAGCCAAAAAGACCCGACCTCGCCCGAGCGGGGTCGGTCATAACCCGGGTGATTGCACGGAGGCGTTCGCCTGAGCGAGGGAGTTTGGATCGCCCCAACGAAGTTCCAATCTTCTCACGCTCCTCTCGCCGGAGAGCGGTTATGGCTTGGTTGATGGCAACTTGGGCCATCCGGCGAGCATCTTCGGGGGTCTTTGGACTGCGCTCCCCTGCCTCCATGCTTGTGTCATGGCTAGCAGCCATGAAAACAAACTGATTGCGCAGCAATGGGGAGGGTGAAAAAAGGGATGTGGAGCTACCATGCTCAGGAACCGCATTTGAGCCCGAGCTTGCCGAATGTCCTACAAACGCCATGCCTCCAAGGTTTTGAAACTCCTTTGAATGAGCGAAGCTTTCAGGCCCCACGGTGGGCGCCAGCTGTAGACGATCGGGATCGCCGGACCGCAGAAATGAAAGGGGGGTGATCGTGTATATGGGACCCCGGATCGACTTCGCTCACTGAAAGGTTGGACCTACTGTTCTAATGGTCTTAGGCAGAGACCTAGAACAGGACACCAAAAGTTATACTGGTTCGAGCCCACGTGATAGGTAATAGCTCTACTTCCAGTCTTGCCCGAAGGTGATGAATCTCACTATGTTTGAGTACAAGAATGTGCGCTCTAGCTTGAGGTTTTGTAGCCTGAGCGCTTGTGTGTGTATGTTGTGATGATGATGTTGTCCTTGAGTATGTACGTCCACCGAGGTTATATATCCCTCTTAGCTATTACCTGAAACCTCCCAGCGAGATTCCCAGGAGAGTGGCTTCGTGCGCAATAAGAGTGGGCTGTAACCATTCCGGATTTGCCGCCCATGCCTGGCATAACTCCACCACTTAAGGGCCTTCGTAACCGCCGGTTGAATGCACGATTCGTATCACGAGCTTGACCCCTCCGAGCAGAGACTGACTCCTTACCCCCTAGCTCGAGGTCGTAAGGGAGCCGCGCGGTCCACGTCGTGGTCAAAGATCACGTGGCTCGAGCTCGAGCTAGGGGCCTTGTTGACCATCCGTTGACCAGGCATAGATTTCTCAGTCCCCGACAAGGAGTAAGAGTCTGAAGAAGAAGAAGAATCCTTACCTGGTTTTGGCAAATTAAGGGAGATAAGTATTACTCTTTAAGGGGAGCCAATCAGTATCGCCTTCTAAGAACTGTGTTAGAGAACTTCTTTCGCACTCTCTTCCAAGAGAATGTCTTTCATGGATTTACTCTGACAAGGACTTTGCTGATCAAAAAATGGGTAGATTGGGACCATATTAGGAAGTTGCCTTTGTTTGCTAGCGTCCATGAGTTATTCCATGGAGCAGGCCTCATGAATTTTATCAGTCAAA
Source organism: Guadua angustifolia (assembly GCA_036346375.1). Classification (NCBI taxonomy): domain Eukaryota; kingdom Viridiplantae; phylum Streptophyta; class Magnoliopsida; order Poales; family Poaceae; genus Guadua; species Guadua angustifolia. The sequence goes on from CM070508.1 coordinate 22,493,086, forward strand.
GGGGTGATTTTGAGTAGGACATGATTCGTCAGTTTTACTCCACCGTTTACATTCCTGACACTTATGACTCCATCACCTGGATGTTCAGCGCCAAGGTCTATACTACCACTAAGGATGAGTTTGAGTAGGCACTGTGCATCTTCCACAGTGGATATCCCAGGATTCATAGCGACAGGCCACTTGGGTCTCCCACCAGATTAAGTTCTATGATCCCGCCGCCAATGTAAGGATGGCCTAGTGTCTAACTAGCAATTGACAATATCGGTCTAGCTCGAGATTTGGAACCAGTCGGTAAACCGGTCCAATTCAAATTTAAAAAGTGAGTAAATTTGGAATTTTGTCCAAAATTTCTCTAAAATTATTATTAATAGCTTTTTGACATCTGGCTTGAAAATTTTGGAAAAAACGAATTTGGGAGGTGTTTTTGAGCAAATCCCAATATATAATAGAAAAAAGGGAAAAAAAGAAAAACTTTAATGTATGTGGATACATATATATTCTAATTGTACATTTCAGATGCAATAATAAAATTTTTGGTTCATGGTATTGATCTGAGATGTTTTTACAATTAGAATTATGTCTTTGTTTCTAAGAAATGAACGATGATAAAATAATTGGGCTATTTTTTTAATATAAATGAGGTACCATATGTCATAAAATAATCGGTTGTTATTAAAGCTATAAAGTGGTCATTAATACTCAACAATATCAAGTAGAGCAGTGACCAAAAGTGGTTATTAATACTAGAAAAAGTGGTCGTTGTTTCTTTGTAATTATGATATTACACTATCTCATTGTAAAAAAAATTATATGTCGTCATTAGTATTATTAATCGTGGAGCCTTTAACGACGGCCAACGATCATAGTTCTGCAATTGTTAATGACTACATCTCGCGTTGTTAATAATTATTTTTCTAGTAGTGCTAAGGGCCTGTTTGGTAAAGCTTCAGATTTCAGCTTCTCCTGAAATCTGAAACTTATAGGCTAAAATAAAGTGAGTTAAGTTTATATTTTTAGTCTAAAATGTAAACAAGATGATCCATCTAAACACTCTGAATGGACTCACAACTCTAACTTCATGAATCTGGTGAAGCTAAAATTTTCAACTTCGCCAGATTCTCAGAATTTGGAAAAGCTGAATCCTGCCAAACAGGCCCTAATTATTCATCGAATATCCTTGATTGTCCTACAAATACCCCAACATTTTATAATGTCATCACAAAATAGAGTTTTAGTATAAGAGGCCATTGTTCTGAGTTTTCACATTACTTTTACTTAAATATCTAGCATTTTCTACAATTTTTTTCAATATTTCTTTTTTTTTAATTTCTGTTGAGTCTGCCAATTTTTGATGTAAACTAGTCGAGATTCGGTAAAAATCGATTGAAACTAGGTAAATTGTAAAATCAGTCGAAAATCAATAAAAATCTGTCAAAATGAGTAAAATCGATCAGCTTTCAATTTATTTTGGCTACTATTTGACTACCGAATTCAAAAAGTTTGACTTTAAATTTCATTCGATGTCTATTGATTCAATGGATGGCGATTTCTGAGCTCAGTGCGACGATGTAAACACTGGTCTCAACTACGTGCGTTCGTTCCTTGAAGCAGGACAAAAAATGATCCGGAAGTCCCAAATCCAACACTACACAACGTCACAACGGCACTCGGCAGCGAGCCAAGCGAGCAACCACCGAGGCACCGACAGACCATTCCACTCCCACTCGCCACAAGGGAGACAAGTCAAGGTCGCCTCGCCGTAGCAGCGCAAGATGCCGCAGCTCCGTCTCCTCCTCCTCCCCCTCCTCCTCCTCCTCGCCGACGTCCCGGCCCTCGCCGACGTCCCCGACAGCTATGCCCCACCGGGCGCCGTCGCCGGGGGAAATGCGGCGGCCAGGGAGTACCTCGACCCAACCTACCCCTTCCCGCGGCCCCCACCCGCCGCGCCAACCTGCATCTTGCCGGTATTCTTCCACGCCTTCAACAACACCTACGGCACACCCCCGGTCAAGGCCGAGTACGCGCCCCCCGTCGGGTGCCCCGCGCCCTGGTCCCTCGTCGTTCTCTCCTTCTACGCTGCCTGCGCCGGCGACCAGTACGACCGCGTCGCCGCCGTCTGGCTCGACGGTGCCGAGCTCCTCCGCACCACCACCGCCGAGCCCACCCCCGAGGGCGTCCGTTGGACCGTCCGCAAGGACGTCACCCGCTACTCCTCGCTCCTCCGCTCCCCGCCCGACGGCGTCCTCTCTGTCATGCTCGAGAACGTCGTCAACGACAAGTACACCGGCGTGTACAACGTCAACGTCTCCCTCGAGTTCCACGGAACCCCCGCTTACGTCTCCGACGCGGCCTCCTCTGGCGTCTCCGACCCCGACCCCGACCCCGCGACCCCGACGCTGCCGGAGTCGTACTTTCAGCCGGCCGACCTGATCCTGCCGGTCTCGGAGGTCAGCGACGAGAGGGGCTACTGGTTCCGCATCCAGAACTCGTCGGACTCGCGCTCCAAGCTGTTGACCATTCCATCGAGCACCTACCGTGCGGTCCTCGAGGTCTTCGTGTCCCCCCACTCCAACGACGAGTTCTGGTACTCCAACCCGCCGGACCTCTACATCCAGGAGAACAACCTCACCACGCGGAGGGGCAACGCCGCGTACCGCGAGGTCGTCGTCAGCGTGGACCGCCGCTTCGCCGGCTCGTTCGTGCCGTTCCCCGTCATCTACACCGGCGGCATCAACCCGCTCTTCTGGCAGCCCGTGGCTGCGCTCGGCGCGTTCAATTTGCCGACCTACAACATCGAGCTGACCCCGTTCCTCGGCCTTCTCGTCGACAGCAAGGCCCACGAGATCGGCATCAGCGTGGTGGACGGCATCGCCGAGTGGCTCGTGGACGCCAACCTGCACCTCTGGCTGGACCCCAGCTCGTCGGACGTGCACGCCTCGCTCGGCCGGTACCGGACGCCGTGGCTGTCCATCTCCCGCCGGTACTCGACGCACTTGCTGGACGGCAAGTTCAAGATCCGCGCCAAGAGGAAGTCGAAGTTCAGCGGCTGGGTCAAGTCCTCGCTCGGCAACTTCACGACAGAGGTGGAGACGGAGCTGGAGGTGAGCAGCGTGGTCGAGTTCACCAACGGCGGCAAGAACAAGACCGTCCGGCTACAGGCGGAGCAGGAGACGGAGGTGCAGGTGCTGGTCCAGTCAGACGCGAGGAAGGTGATCGGCAAGCTCAAGGCCGAGTCCAAGTACCCGCTCTGGTTCTACACGGAGACCGACGACGGCGAGAACGGCACGTCCGTCATCACGGGGAGCCTCTCCCACGCCCTCAACCTCGAGACGGAGGTCGAGACCAAGGGCTTCGAAAACTCGGCGCGGCTCGTCGACGAGCAGACTGCCGACGGATGGATGGTCGTCAAGGACCACGACGTGGTCAACGGGTCGGCAGCGACGAGCCAGGTGTACCGGTACAGCGACGGCCAGTGGCGGTACGAGCGGATGATCGACGCGGTGGACGGCGCGGTGCTGAGCGACAACGTGACCGAGGACTACCGCGCCCAGAACGCGGCGAGCGCTTGCTGCCGCGGAAGGAGCTGCTATGGAACGGCGGCCGAGTGCAAGGTCGACATTGCCGCGAAGTAAGGTCTGCTTGACTCCTTGGCACACAGGAATTGAACCGTTTCGCGTGAATTTGGTGCGAAATTCGTCACTCCCGAGAGGTTTCGAGGACCGTCCGCCATGCCAAGATGGGCTGCTATCTGTAGTGCATTGTTGGCCTTGTATTTCAGTACATACTTCTCTGGTTGTATTTGCATGTTTGTTATATTTGCGGTTATGCCCGTGCGAGAACATTTTCGGGAATTTTTTACTGTTCTGATCTTGTTTGCGGATTTTTTTTCTCCATAAATAGCCATGTAGCAGATGAAATTACATAAATAGCCTCTAAATAGTTACTTGCAGCGAAACCCATCCGAGAGAAAATTTTTAAAAATTTTTTAGTGCCGAATCCAGCAGACTAGATCCGTTAGAATTTTTTTTATTTTTTTGGCACATTCAGCGGATCAGTCTGCTGGTTTTATTTATTTTTTATTTTTTTTACGGCGGGATGCAGTGACCTCCAGCGGTCTGGAACCACTGGAACTGAGCACATACAGTAAGTTCCAGCGATTCCAATCCGTTGGAACTCCGGCGTGTTATTTTTTCGACGGTGGAATCGCTGTATTATTTTTTCACGTGCGGCAGAAAATCGGCATAGTGACATCCAGCTAACTAGAACCGCTGGACGTCATTGTGCTGCTTATTTCCCGGATGACGTGGGACCGAGCGGAGGCAAAAAAAAACACTCGAGCGCAAGCAAAAAGACACTGGGCGCATAGGCGATGCGGGACTGGTCGTAGGTAAAAGGACAGCAGGCACACAAACGATGGGGAAAAAAGAAGATAAGACTGGACGCAGTGCAGGGAATCTAAGGGGACCAGGTAAGTGAATAATTGACGTGTGGAGAAAGTTTTTAGTCGTTCATATGCAGAATCTTGCATGTCATACGCAGGGAAGAGAGGCCCCGTAAGCTACTGCCATGCGTGATTTCAATCATATCACTGTCACGTACTCACGTCCATCCGCCGAAAGCAAGGCAAAGCATCGGTGCATTCACGTAGGAAAAGGCTATAAATACCACCTCTGTTGTGATGATCTATGCTGAACATTCAACGTGAGAAACAAAGAAAAGTAAGAGCGAGGGAGAAGAGAGGAGAGGTGGTAACCGAGAGGCAGAAGAGAGGGGAGGATGGGAAAACAGAGAGGAAAACGAGGTGGAAAAAGAAATTTGGAAGTGTATTTCCGGAGGAGTTTTTGCGATATTCATATTTTGTTGAAATTTGGTTGGAGTTTGTATTTTTGATGATTTGATGAGGGATCTGTATTTTGCAAGTATTCTTCAGAACGGTTAGTTCGTACATCCGTCAGGATATTTATTCTTCAGCAGAGCTTCAAAAAGGTTAGTTTAGAATCTTTATGAAGATTAGTATTTTGTTATTATGTTAGTAATATAATTAGTACGACATTAGTGTCATTTTTAGTGCGTAAAACGATGGTATTAGTACAATCAGATGGATAAAAAATAATGGTAATTGCGTACTGAGTCGTACACAAATGGACGAGATAATTTGTAAAAAAATATTGTGTACTTGGTGTGATGTTAGTGCAATCAGTAGTGTAATGGTGAAAGTGCATGCAATAAACACTTTAGTATAATTAGCCATAAATGAAATAACGAGGTATAGAGTAGATAATGGATCCATGTTATTCAAATGTTAGCGTAGTATTAGTATAATATTGTAGAACTAGTAGTACGTATGAATGATAGTGTTGGTACTATTACTGTTGTAATGGTATGTTAATTCTTGTAATGTTATTCAGCGTGCTGTTGGAAGATCTTATTTATTGTTCACATTTTATACAAGTTTAGTCGAAGGAATTGGTACTATGATAGCGCATTGGTAGTATAACAGTAACAGTACACTAGCCGTAAAATAACGCTATAGTCATATTTCTGTCATACAATTATGAATTTATTAGAATGACAATAATATAGTTCTTTTATGAGTTTAACATTAATTTAATATTATTGCGATATATGGAATCTAAAGTAGTGTTACCGTAATACATGAAATGACAACAGTACTTGAGTAGTACCTGAATTGAGGAAATAGAATTTTTTTCTAAAGTGGCCTCTTAGTAGAAATATTTCGCAAAAATAGCCCTTATGCTGACTAATTATCGGATGTAGCGCTTATAATTTTTCTTTATATCGAAGTAGCAGACGGCAAGCATTGCAATTTTTTATTAATTTTTCGACTGAATTCAGTGTTTCAGAACTGCCGTTTTATTTTCTATAATATTTCAACCAAGCGGGAATGATTTTTAAATGTGAAGCGGTCTGGGCCGCTTAATATTTTAAAAAATATTCTCACTCGGTTGAAAAATTCTAGAAAATAATACAGCGGTTCTAAAATGCTGAATTTAGCCAAAAAAATTAATAAAAAATTAGAGCGCTCACTATCCGATGCTTCGATATAAAAAAAATTAAGAAGCGTTCCCCGTCTGCTCAAAATAGCGGGTAGGGGACTACATCTGAAAATTACTCGGCTGTTATATTATTACTGATTACGGTCGTGGCAAATCGTACATTGGTGTTTAATGCATGTGTTTGCGTCTTTCGCTATGGTAGGTACTAAATGGTAGAAATTCAAGATTTATCCGTGTTTTATGGTGACGGCATTATTCGAGAGGGTCCATATGGGGTGGACCTTTCAAACTGCGAAAGGAAGGTGATCCGAGCTTTGGGTCTAACGGAGATGACTCTAGCCGACCTCCGTTCGTGCGTGAGAAGCGCATTCGATTGGGAGACTGCCCAAAAGAAGCTCGTAATCGAGGCGGTGCATGCCAAAGTCATAGGAAGTTTCACCAACTATGTGTGGGACCTATGCAAGATCATGGGAAGCACAATGTGGGGGGAATACATGCAAATTGTGATGAACTCTGAAGCGCTGATACACCATCGGTCGATGGTGTATGTGCACTTTCTGAACAGAGGCCAAACCTCTAGTCCCCTCGGTGGCGGTGGCATCGAAGCATCCTCTAGGGCCACCGGTGGGGACATTGGTGCGAATGACTTTCGGGCAAATTAAGACATCGAGCAGTGGTGGTCCACTGGCATTAACTGCCACGAGCATTTGGAAGGCATGACGAACGAAGCAATATCTGATGAAGACGATGAAGTCGATACGGATAGCAGCGAAGACGAAAATGTAGCTCTAATCGGTGGCATTGTGTCCACCGATGTGGAGTATGTGTCTTCTCGGTTGGAAGATTTGGCAATGACCTCTCTCGTGCTGCCAGACGAAACTGGCACTAAGTGGGCCTTCGATTAGGGCACTCCGCTGGTAGGGCAACGCTTCCCTACGAAGGGTGCCACCCAGTAGGCAATTGCTAGATATACGGTAAACATCAGCCACACATACCGACTGTACAGGTTGAACCAGGAGACCTACATTATGAAGTGCATGGATCCTGAGTGTCCTGGCAAGATCCATGCCCAAAAGTTCAAGGGTGCGAGTTCAGACTTCAGAATAACCGTCCTGACGGACCACACTTGTGTGCTTGCTGAGCCACTACAGAAGCACAGAAATGTCACGTCCTCATATGTGGCCAACCTGATTTCTCACTTGGTCACGGCGGACGTGACCATTTCACCGAAGATACTGATGGCTGATGTGGTTAACATGGTGGGATATCCTATCAGCTATGGCAAGATGTGGCGAGTGAAGAAAAAAGTGGCAGAGATGATGTACGGGACGTACGAAGAGGGGTACAATCTTGTTCCTCACATGCTTCACCAGATTGCTGAAGCCAATCCTAGTACCTACATCAACAAGAAGGATAGGCCGCAACCCATGAAGGGTTCCAACTATTTCATCCTCAACCGTGTATTTTGGGCATTCGGACCAGCCATTCAGGGCTTCAAGTACTACCAGCCTATGCTGACCATAGATGGCACTTTCCTATCCGGCATGTACAGGGGCACCATACTGATGGTGGTCACGGTGGACGCAAACGACCAGATACTCCTGGTGGCCTATGCAATCGTGGAAAATGAGAACACGGAGAGCTGATTGTGGTTCCTAGCAAATGTGAAGCAAGCTGTTCTCCAAGACCGCCCGAATGTATGCCTCATCACGGACAGGCATGCTAGGTTAATGTCCGCCATCAACACCATGCAAGGAGGGACACAGCCACCGTACCAGTGGAATGATGTCGTCAATCGTTGGTGCATGAGACATCTTATCGCAAACCTACATAGGAGGTTCCGCGGTAAGGAAGTTCAAGGCCATATGGAGAGTGCTCAATGAGGAGACCGCGAAACATACGACATAGTCCGTAGAGGGACAGGTGAACAACTTCTCTCAGTGGGTGCAGTTGCATACTCCGGAGCTAGAGAAGTGGTCTCTGTTGCATGACACCGACGATGCAAGGTACGGCATAATGATAACTAACATGTCAGAGGTTTACAATGGTGTTTTGAAGGGTGTTCGGTTCCTCCCAATCAGTGCTATTGTGGAGGAGACCTGGAATAGGAACGTTGGATACTTTGTGAACAGGGGGATGAATGTAAGGAGGCATCTAGACAAGGGAAAGCAGTTCTCCGAACGTATGCACACATATATGGAGAAGAAAATAGAGAAGGCTCGCTCCCATGACGCCCGCACCATAGATGGAGTCAGGTAGAAGTTTGAAGTGTGTCTACGGGAGAAGTTTGAGGATGGCCATTGCAGAGGCTACCGTAAGCAAGTGTGCACAATACGTGATGTGGCGATATGCACATGCAACAAGCCACAACTGTTGCATAAGCCATGCTCGCATATATATGCGGCATGAGTAGTTCTATGTTAGTCCTCCATGGTGTACATCTTTGAGTACTTCAGCGTCGACCATCTGTTCGGTATATGGAGTATGGCTTGGACATGCATTACAGAGAGCTATGGTTGGGGCAAGTGACTTGGTCTCAGAATGACGCTTTGAAGTGGAGCGGCCGTGGACGATGGCAGTCATGGCGAATCTGTAATAATATGGATGCAAGTCAGCAGGGAGATGGACGAGATGCACAGAAGTACCGTGTATGCAGGACAGTGGGACATACAATGAAGAACTGCCCTAATAGGGCCGGCTCGTCGACCCATCCATAGCGACCATGACAATATGCCTTCATGTAATCTTCTTTATGCGAGTAGTACCTTCATGTAATCTTATTTTTTGTTAATATAATATCATGTACCATGCTACCTATGTCATGTTATCTAATGTCATGTCGTGACATGTTATGCATTGTTATATCATTTAATGTTATTTTTTATGTTACCTATAATTTTATTTTTTTTGTGTGCGGTTAGTACCTTCATGTAATTTCATTATTTTGTTATGTAATATCATGTACTGTGCTATCTATGCCATGTTTCGTTTTTCTTCTATTGCTTGGACTAGAAGAGAATTTGACAAACTCATTCTCTGTTGGTTGTATCCCCTAGTAAATCCAAGAACTAAGGAGAAAGCATTCTTCAAAAACATTCTTGAACATCAAACCATCAAACACTTCAAAAACATTACAAGTTTGACGATCACGCCATACTATTATTTGAAAACATCACTAGCTTTGTCAGGCTGATTACACAAGCCATAGGTAAAAACTTTGTCAAGATGACTTGTCAAAGAAGAAAGTATCCATCACCTTTTGCAGTGACAAGTTGCAGCACTCTGCCCAATGCTTAAAACTTTTTTAGGCAATTTGACAACACTGCTTGATACAAAGTCCCATCGGCTTTGTCAGTACGTGATAACTGCACTGCACAATCCGAAGTGACCACTCACTGTCTACTTTTAACTCTGAATTGACCACTTATTGTACAATACATTTGTCAGTACTAAGACCTTGCATGTATGACTGCCTTTTCAGCCAGACTTGACTACACACTCTAGCTTTTTGCTGTCCGTCTCCAACACTTAGTCCATACACCACCCCTTTGAGGCTATAAAAGGCCAAACCGCAGGCACACATGCACAGCTTCCACTCACATTTCACCATGGCTGGATTCTCTAGCAAAGCAATCTCGTAGACACCGGATATGAGCAGTCTAGCCCTTCATTACACGATGAGGGTTACGCGTAATGGAGAGGATGATCCGTTCAAGGAGGAGAACATAAGTAAAGTGGTGTCTAAATTGCAAGAGTTGCGTCCGACATCATCGAGGCATGACGAGACAATCTCTCACCTGAGCCTTGTGACCACCGACAACCTCAAGGCGCACTTGTAATGGTGGCGTCAAAGGTATTTAAGGGTGTGCGAACTAACCGACCACCCTTCTGCTAATGGTCTCTCATCAATATCTCGTAGAGTACGGATGCTGCCTCATCAGTATGAAGAGCATATTAAGGTTAGTTATTTCATATTCGTTCCCCATACTAACCTTTTTAGCATCATCCGTAACTTTACTACTTCGTATGCTCGTCTTGTGTGTTAGTTATTCCCTAAGGATAAAGAGTTGATCAACAAAGATATCCCAGAATTCATAGCGATGTTTGTACTTTTCAGCGAGAGTGTGATGCTTAATTCACGCAGAAGACGCGGAAAAGGTTCTCCCATCATTGTTGCAGCACAAAGTTCAAGACGACATTCAACCACCACGGAAGGAGGGCTTGCTCCTAACTATGGCGATGACGATGATGACAATGACTCCGTGTCACCTCCACCTCGATGTTCAAGCACTATCAGAACTGGCTGTTCAACCACTACAACAGGCCGTTCCAGGAACAATACAAGAGGACGTCCAACCAGCACTGAAGGAGGAGTACCTCTTAACTGTACAAATAACGATGATGATGACGATTTCATACCACCAAGGCCATGAACCTTGCGTCCCCGTAGTCCTCCGAATCCTGACGATGATATTCCATTAAGCCCTATAAAGTATCCAAACGTAGTACCCCGTCAGGAACCAATAGACAACTATTATTATTTTTATACTAGCGGCCTATTCCAATAAATATGGCCATAAAATATATGGTTTTCTGACTTAGTCCTTCACCAGAGGCATGTACCTATATTGTATTTCAGTTTTATGAATTCCTTAAGGCATGTACATAGTTCACTTGCCATGCTATTGTAATTATTGTACTTTGTAATATCAATGCTAGGTTTTATTCAGTGTTTAACTATGATTTGTTGTCAAATTTACCGCACACCGAAAGAGAATGCCGAACAACGAAATTTGATTTTTTGTGAAAAAATTCAACTGACAAATAATTTTTTGAAATACTATATGAAATATCACTGACAAATACAATTTTTTTTGAATTTATCGAACACTTGTTTGAACTCTAAGTTTTTAGCAACTATCAAAATAAGACTGACTTTTTCTGTGTTTTGCGCTATTATCACCCAATCATATGGCGACATAGGTATAGTTTTTCAATTCTTTTGGCTCAAGGTATATTTCTCGGCTCTCCCTAACCATTGTAAAAAAATCCAGTGCGTAACGACAGTGCAAAACAAGAATCTCGTCGGCCCCAACCGCTTGAAATAATATTGCACACTCAGTCCACAGAATTTTTAGAATTTCGTCGCAACCATACCTATTTTTGGAAAAAATTATACAAAAATGGGGGCTACTACACTAAAAAAATCGCAGCCGACGGTATCCATAGCAAAATATTTTTTTCCTTCTTTCCAACGGAATCGATGTGCTTAAATTTTTTAGCAACAATAGACATATGCTATTTCAGCGAGTCAAATTTATCACACATCGAAAGAGAATGACGAACAACGAAATTTGAATTTTTGTCAAAAAATTTAAATGACAAATAATTTTGTGAAATACTATAAAAATATCGCTAACAAATATGAATTTTTCTAAATTTATCGAACACTGGTTTGAACTCTAAATTTGTAGCAAGTGTCAAAATAAAATTGACTTTTTCTGCATTTTTGAAAAAAATTCAGGACCACAATTATTTTCAAAAAAATTACATGCAAAGGGCAATTACAATACAAAAATTTTGTAGTCGATGGTATCCACGCTAAAATATTTTTTTGATGTGTCTAATTTTTTTTAGCGAAAAGAAACATGTGCTATTTTTAATGATAGAAAATTATGCCACACGCGTAAAAAAATAATACAGCGAATCTCTATCGGAAAAAACATGCCGAAGTTCCAAATGATCTAGAACCTTTGGAATTTATTGTGCATCGCATTCAAATTATTCTGCATCAATCGGAGTTAATCAGAGTATAGAAAATATTTTTAAAATTCGTCCCATCATAAAAAAAAATAAAAAATAAAACCAGCAGACTGGATCTGCTGGATGTGTCAAAAAATAAAAAAATCCAGCGGATCCAGTCCACTAGATTCGGCGTTAAAAAATTTAAAAAAAGATTCCCGCTAGAGGCTATTTCTGCGATTTCGTCCGCTGCACGGTGTGGAATATGTATGTCCCGGAGCCCATCAAGCAGTCGTCAAGGCCCAACTAGGCGAACTTGGGTTATATTGATCGGACCAAACTAGAGATCGTTTGGGCCAAGTAAAGCATGAAGAACCAGGATTGGCATTAGCTAAAGGAGCCGAGTCGTATTGGGTAAAAGATGATTGTAATCCTAACCGCTATCATGTATAACGGATAAGGAAAAGATATATATGGCATAGTCTCCACCTCGTATCCGAGTGGGACTCCCTCTTGTAACCGCCCTCCCCTGCTATATAAAGGGGGGGGGGAGGAGGCATAAGACATAAGATCTCATTAGCGAATAGCTACTCACATATAATTCCAGAGCACAGGACTAGGGTATTATCTCCATCGTGAGAGCCCGAACCTGTATACATCGGGTGTTCTTGTGCTACCATCGAGTTTGGGTCCGGCGCATAGCCCCCTTTTCATTATTGTCGGTAACAAACGTCGACAGTTGGCGCGCCAGGTAGGGGCTGCGCTAGGATCAATCGCAGCAAGCTCGATGGCAATCTTCAGGAGCATGACCGTCTTTCGCTACGGCCGGGTATTTAACCCGGGCTTTGGATTTCATCGCCGACAACCTCGGTCGTCTCTCTATTTCGGATTCGGATCAACTCCAATCTGGAACAAATTTGGAGGCTCTCTTAGCCAGCCAACCACTCGGATCAGATCCAGGTACGGCCATTTGTCCCTGGACAGTAAGCCAAAAGCCTGATCCTCGTCCTGAGTTAAAATTGGTTGATGATAAGCCCCGAGTGGCCGAGTACACAAGAAAACCACTCGGATTCACCGCTCTGCACGACTCGTCGCCCTGCACCTCTGATCCAGAGGACGAGGAGGTAGGTCACCCAAATTTCCACGGCATTTTTGTAATCGAGGCAGACCCACCACCAAAAGATGCGGCAAATGCTACGGAGGGGAACCATCATAATCAAGAAAACCCTGCAAGACTCCTCCAGCACAGAGGCCGAAGCGTGAATGAAGAAATCCTCTGAGATGAAGGTGGGGAACCATCGGTCTTCCATACTCCTCAACGAACATCGCCGCCTAAGACGCTCCTCGACACCCAGCACCATTGCTCGGGCGAACGGCCGGCCGCTCCGATCGTGGCCTGAGTTCAAAGCTATGGTTGCGGCGGCGGCGGTCCAACAAAGACCAAGAGGCGCTAAGGAGAAAGAGCCATCCCAAGACTCGCCCGTCGGCTCGCGGTGAAAGCGATATCTGCCCGCATCGCCACAGGAGAGAGTTTCGGCGAGGAGAGGACGCTCGACACAGTATTGGCCGGGACCTTCGTGCAGATTTGAACGCCAGAAAGCGTGATCGCGAAGACGAAGAGCACCGCAGGCGTAGAGATGACTATGAACGTTTTGGCATTGGCCACGACGACCGAGAAGACCGCCGCCATCGTGACAAAGGGGAAAGTGAGGGCCACCGAGCTAGGTCGCCTCACCGGCGTTCTCCGCAAAGACGAGGCAATGGCCCTATCGAAGGCATCCGGGCCTTTACCCCTCGCCTTCGCCGAGTGGTTTGGCCCGAAGGGTTCAACCCGAAAAGCATCACTAAATTTGACGGAGAAAGAGATCCCGAAGCTTGGCTACAAGTCTACTCCCTTGCGATCATGGCCGCCGGAGGAAATCACAATGTGATGGCCAATTATCTCCCGGTCATGCTCACTTCATCAGCTCAAGCATGGCTCACAGGACTCCCGGCGAATTCCATAGACTCTTGGGAGGAACTCTGTGAACACTTCATTACCAATTTTCAAGGCACTTACGAGCGACCAGGAACGCAGTGGGACCTATACCAGCTTCGCCAGAAGAAGAGCGAAACGCTCCGAGAGTTCATCCGACGCTTCATGCAGAAGAAAAATACTATCAGGGACATTTCGGAGGCTGCAGTCATCGCGGCATTCCAGAAGGGCGTCAACGACCCCGACTTGATCAAGAAGATGTCTCGAAAGCCGCCATCCACCGTAAGGGAGATGTTTGAGCTAGCGGTCGATATGCAGCGGCCCGGATGCCCTAGCCGAACGACAAGATGATCGCCCACGCCAAAAAGACAAAAAGGATCACGCTGAGCCATCAAGGCAACGTGACTGAAAGCGGAAGCCAGAAGAAGTAGTGGCGGCAACCGAACAAGACCGACAACGCGCGCCACGGGCCGACAACTATGAGAGAAAGCGATGATGGGCGATATGCCCTTTCACCCGAATAGCAAACATGCAGCGAAGGATTGCTTCACATTGAAAAGATTTGCCAGAGAGTCTAGAAGGCGACCTGCAAAAGGCGAGGTAAGGGAAGAAGAGAAGAAGAAGCAAAACCCCCCGAAGATGACGGACGGGAATATCAAAAGATGGAAGCAGGAACTCAATTACATCTATGGAGGTTCGATGGCCTCTGAATCAAAGCGAAAAAGCAAGCTCACCGAAGAGACGTAAATGCCATCGTGCCTGCTGTACCTCAGTACCTTAAATGGTCTGAGGTCCCCATAACTTTTAGTCGTTCCGACCATCCGGACCACATCCGCACCGGAAGATTTCCGCTGGTATTGGACCCTGTGGTCCGCAACGTCAAGCTCAAGAAGGTGCTGGTCGACGGAGGAAGCGGACTCAACGTGCTCTTCTCCAAAACTTTCGATGAGATGAAGATCCCTCGCTCCGAATTAAAGCGAGGCTCATCACCCTTCCATGGGGTGATTCCCGGGACCTCTTCCATTCCACTTGGCCAAATTACCCTGCCAGTTACGTTTGGAACCAAAGAGAATTTCCGAACGGAGTACCTCAACTTTGAAGTAGCTGACTTCCAGACGGCATATCACGCCATACTGGGAAGGCCTGGCTTGGCCAGATTCATGGCTGTGCCGCATTATACCTACCTCGTCCTGAAAATGCCAGGGCCAAGGGGTATAATTTCCGTGCATGGCGATGTCAAACGGTCGTTTTCCTGCGACAGAGAAAGCTGCGAGATGGCTGAAGTTCAAGAAATAGCGACGACGTAAAGAAGGTCCGACAGTGACCGACATCAAGAAGACGAAGGAGAGGTATCGACCAAAAGCGAGCTAAGACAAGTTTGAAGCCTGATGAAGGGACCAAGAAGGTAATCCTCGATCCATCCAGCCCCAACCAAACAGCTTTGATTGGAGCAGGCCTCACGGCCAAATAGGAAGACGCGCTCGTCACCTTCCTCCAGGCCAACCGGGACATCTTCGCGTGGAAACCATCCGACATGCCCGGCGTTCCCAGGGAGGTGATCGAGCACTCTTTAAACGTTGACAACAAGGCCAAACCTATCAAGCAGCGGCTTCGTAGGTTCGCTCAAGACAGAAAGGAGGCCATCAAGGAGGAAATCACGAAGCTATTAGCAGCAGGCTTTATAAAAGAAGTGTACCATCCTGACTGGCTGGCGAACCCAGTACTTGTTCGCAAAAAGAATAAAAGTTGGCGCATGTGCGTTGATTATACCGATCTCAACAAGGCCTGCCCGAAAGATCCTTTCGGGTTGCCTCGTATTGACCAAGTGGTAGACTCTACTACAGATCACGAACTCCTTAACTACGGGCGCCTACTCAGGATATCACCAGATTCGGCTAAAGGAGGAAGACTGCATCAAAACTTCGTTCATCACTCCGTTCGGAGCCTTCTGCTACATCACAATGCCATTTGGCCTCAAGAATGCAGGCGCGACTTACCAACGCGCGATACAACGGTGCTTTCACTCCCAGATCGGGCGCAATGTGGAGGCATATGTTGACGACGTTGTCGTCAAGTCACGGGCAAAGGAAGACCTCATATCTGATTTGACGGAAACCTTTGAAAGCCTAAGATCCTACAAGATGAAGCTCAACCCGGAGAAATGCGTCTTCGGAGTCCCATCCGGAAAATTACTCGGATTCATTGTTTCGCAGCGAGGCATCGAGGCAAATCCAGAAAAAATCAATACAATCCTGAAGATGAAGCCTCCAGCCAATCAGAAAGACGTCCAAAAACTTGCCGGATGCATGGTGGCACTCGGCAGATTCATCTCCGACTAGGTTCACGGGAATGCCTTTTTCAAACTTCTAAAAAGCGGGGTAACTTTCAATGGACCGCTGAAGCTCATCGGCTTCGAAGAATTGAAGACATTTTGTCATCTCCACCCGCTTTGGTTCCTCCAATACCGGAAGAACCCTACGCTTTACATCGCCGCAACAACTCACGAGTCGGTAGCGGCAATTGTGGTCGAGCGAAGGAAACAGGCACCTCCGTAAAGTCCAGAGACTCGTCTACTTCATCGGCGAGGTATTGGGAGAATCCAAGGTACGCTACCCGCAAGTCGTAAACTACTATCGGCCGTGTTGCTCGCCTCCATAAACTCAAGCATTACTTCCAAGAGCATTCGATCACGGTGGTCACCACTTTTCCGCTTGGGGATATACTCCACAACCGGGAAGCCACCGAGGATCGCAAAATGGGCAGTCGAGCTCGGGTCCTTCGAAGTATCCTTCAAGCCACGGACGGCAGTAAAATCTCAAGTACTTGCCGATTTCACCGCCGAATGGATAGAACTGCAATCACCAACAAACATTGAAGAGATGGAATATTGGACAATGTACTTGACGGATCTCTCATGCTCACCGCGGCAGAGCGGTGTGGTCCTCATCTCTCCAACAGGTGAGCGCCTAAAATATGTTCTGCAGATTCACTTCCCCGCGTCAAACAACGCCGCCGAATACGAAGCACTCATCCACGGACTTCGCATAGCGATATCTCTCGGTATCCGACGGCTAACAATTCGAGGCGATTCCATCTTTGGTAATCAATCAAGTCCAAAAAGATTGGTCATGCGTGGAAGATATCATGACGACTTCATTGCCAGAAGTGCGAAGACTAGAAGACAAGTTCGACGGATCGAACTCATCCATGTCCTCCGCCGCGACAACGAAGAAGGCGATGAGTTGGCAAAATTAGGGTCCACTCGAGCCATCGCTCATTTGGGGTTTAAATCGAAGAAATCTACAAACCATCGATAAAACAGGAGCAGAACAAGTCAGAAGATAAATCAAATGAGGAAGAGGTCCTGGTCATCAGCTCAGACTGGACGGCTCCCTTTCTCCATTACCTATTGAAAGACGAACTTCCGAAGGCGGAAGCGAAGCGAGGCGATGCGCGCGGGCGCAAACAAAACTACGTGGTAGTGGGAGAAGAATTATTTCAAAAAGTGCCTCGAGTTTTAAGGCGATGCATATCGGCAGAAGAAGGAAGGAACTACTCGTGGAAATCCACTCGAATTTGCGGACATCACGCCAAGCGTCAAGCACCTTTGGTGGGCAAGGCATATCGGCAAGGTTTCTTCTGGCCGACTGCCGTATCCGACGTAGAAGACATCGTTCGAAAATGCGAAGGATGCCAGTTCTTTGCCCGCCAAATACACGTACCTGCCCAGAAACTGCAAACAATTCCAATCACTTGGCCATTCGCAGTCTGGGGGCTCGACATGGTTGGTCCTCTGAAGAAGGCTCAAGGCGGCTTCACCCACCTCTTTGTTGCCGTAGATAAATTCACTAAATGGATAGAAGCAAAACCAGTGGCTACAATCACAGCGGCCAAGGCCAAAGAATTCTTCCAAGAAATTGTGGTAAGATTTGGCGTACCAAACAGGATCATCACGGATAATGGAACCCAGTTCCGAGGAGAAGACTTTCAAGACTGGTGTGATGAGCTCGGCATCAAAATCTGCTTCGCCTCCGTAGCTCATCCAAAAAGCAACGGTCAAGTGGAAAGAGCAAACGGCATGGTACTACAAGGCCTAAAGGCACGAATCTTCGACCGTCTCAAACCATATGCCACCCGATGGGTGAAAGAACTGCCATCAGTACTCTGGGGGCTGAGAACCACCCCCAGCAGATCCACCGGGCAGTCACCTTTCTTTTTGGTCTATGGCTCGGAGGCGGTTCTACCTACAGAATTGACATTCGGATCCCCTCGGGTCCGGAGCTTCAAGGAGGACGAGTCAGAGGAAAGCAGGATGGGAGATATTGACAGGCTAGAAGAGGCAAGAGAGATCGCCGTGATCCAGTCGGCCAGATACCTTCAGGCCCTGCGTCGATATCACGATCGAAACGTTCGAAACCGAGCATTCTCCAAGGGTGATTTGGTTCTGATAAAGAATCAGAAGCACGAGCACAAGTTATCTCCGATTTGGGAAGGCCCTTACATAGTTGATGAGGTGACACGCCCAGGGGCCTACAGGCTTAAGCGAGAAGACGGCGCAATCATCAGCAATTCATGGAATATAGAGCAACTACGTCGCTTTTATTCTTAAAAAATTCAGCAGGATGTCCAAAATTGACTTGCTACTCAATTGATCCTCAATTAAGCAGTAAGTCGGGGGCTACACCTAATAGTGTTGCGCATGCGCAACACTAAACAAAAGGATGTTTTGTTCAAAGCAGTACGATGTATCAGATTTATTTATTCAATTGACTTGCTACTCAATTGTTTCTCAATTAAGCAGTAAGTCGGGGGCTACACCTAATAGTGTTGCACATGTGCAACCCCGCATGCAAGCCAGTTCCAACTCTTCAGCAATCACGACCGAATTCCAAGTGCTCCAAACCGATGAACACAATGCTTCCAGGACAAAAAAAAAGTCTAGTCACCTAAAAAACACGCTCGAGGAAAAAACTCGCGTTGCTAGGGTGCTACGCTAATCAGGGGGGTCAGGAACACAAAGGAAAAATCACTCGGAAAAGTCGGCCAAAAGCTAAAAGAGGAACTCAGATCTAAAGACAAAGCTACAGTTCAAATTACAAAAGGGACCATCATTGTCCACGATTTCAAACGTCTTTCATCAAACATATACACAAGCAAAAATACTACTACAGAGTGAGGTCGTCCTGCTCCGCCTTCACGCCCTCCTACGCCCGGCGCACCCGTCCGACGGCTTCAATAAGGGCGTCCCTGGCCTTGATGAGCCTGGGGACGATCTCGATCAAAGCATCGACGACGGCGGTGTCCCGGACGACGGCCTCCCGCTCCGCCGCCTCCGCCATTGCGAAATCAAATTCCTCCCAGAGCTCGGCGTCCTCATCCTCGGGCTCTGCAGGGGCGTCATCTCCAAAATTGAAGATGAGGTTCGCAACCCAGGGCGCAACTGGCGGCCCTGGCGACTCGGGAGAAAGGGGCCTCGGAGAGAGATCCTCAGAAGAAGAATCCATGAAGAAAAAGAAAGAACCTGTGTAAGAAAGATAATCCAACGTCAGATATAGATTGACAGGCAGAAGAAATCAAGAAGACGAGCGGGCGAAGGAACCTTTGCGGAAAGAAGAAGATGGATAGACCAGATGGAAAATGATAGTGCGCTGCAGAAATGCGAAAACCAAGGCTAAACTCGTTCTTATACAAGGCACCGCCTGTCCCTGGAAAGAGATTCAGCTTCGCTCGAATTGACGCCTGTCGCCAAGGCGGGACGACGGTCCACCTTCTGGACGGGTTATCGTGCGGATCTCGAAACAGGTCAGGTACTCAATGGAGACGAAGGCGCGTGGACGGCTCAAGATGGCGGACAGCTCAAAAAAGCCCATATTTAAACGGGCGCACTAGCGCAAGAATTAAAAGGCAATTCAAGCCCGAAGACAATTCCTTTCAGCTCAAAAAACGAAAAGCCCAAATTCGGACACAGGAGCAAGTTTAGTACAAACAAGGGATTACATAGGACTTAGATCTAAGTTCTTCACCAAAACAGCAGCAGTATCCTTGACTTCATCCATAAGGGCAAGCGCCTGATCATCATCAACGGTGCGGGCAAAGCCCTCTTGGACAGCTTTAAGATCCACCCGCGGATACAGAGACTTGGTGATCGCTAACACCTGGCTGGCGCTCGTAACCGCAACATTCTCCAGGTGCGCGGAAAACTTCATGGAGGCTTCCTCCGACCTCGGATTGTAATCTTTGGTGTCACGGGGACCTCGCCGGTACCGGCTTCATCAGACTCAAGACCCGCAACACCTTCTCTCGCCGCTGAGGCGGTCGGTCCTTGCTTGGCGCTCGAATCTTTTCGTCAAGCACGAATCGGCACGCGAGTTGACTCAAGACCGCAAAGAAACCAGTCGGATAAGTTCGAAGACTAGCAAGACAATGATAACGAAGACCGAAGACAAGGTCAAGAATACACCTTCTAATTCCCTTGTCGACAGCTACCGCTTTTATGTCGCCTCGGCCTTCTTGACCCAAAGCATTTTGGGAGGAAGAGGCTTCGAATTTCTCCCGGAAGTCTGACGAAAGGGCAGATCAGGATGTCAGAAGGCAAGGGACAAATCCAGAATTCAAAAACATTCAGGCGGAATAATTACCATCAGAAAGATTGATCAGGTTTAACTTCTCGGCCTCAAGAGACTGGACACGACTTCGAAGTCCCTCCAATTCCTCTCGATTCCCGGCTTGGGTGCGTACAAGCTCCGCTTCATACTCATTACGGACTTGCTCGAGTTCTTCAGCATAGTCCTTCCTCATTTTCATCCGCGGAAATAACTTTTGAAGAAGATAGTTCCGATCTTCGGCAAAAGCTGACAAGCGCTGGAGACGGCAGAATAATATTAAGCTTCACGAAGAAAAGAAGATAAGTGCGGCGCAGACAACTCACCTTGCCGAGACAGCTGCACTCATGAGCGACCTCAAAAATGAGGTCCGAAGGTTGTCTCTCGATCTCGCCATCCAAAAGGACCAAGTCACCTTCGTCATCAGTGAACGCGGCCCGCACCGGAGATCTCGGGCGAGGAGGTGGAGGAATTTCGATGCGTGGGGGTGACTGGCAGGAAGAGATGGAAGGAGCTTCTGGTGGAAAAGCAGCGGCATCGATAGAGGGCAGAGTTTGGGCGGCCGGCTCAAGAAGAGGAGGTGATAGGGTATCACTCGGCTCTAATGGGCACTCGGCCTCGAGGGCCGGGGTACAACATCAATTCGAGGCTCTTTGGAGGAATGCGTCGATCGGCACCTCAGCCCCTTCCGCGTCAATCAGGCTTTCATCAGCAACCGCAGGAGGCTTCGGAACCGGTTCCTCATGAAGAGATTCTTCAACGGGATCCCTGCAAAAAAAAGCGATCAAGATATGATCCAGAGGGGAGCAAGAGAGGGGAGACAAGGAAATCCAACCTGTTGGACCTTGTTATCTTACACCTCAAACCCCTCCGGGTAGAAGGGCTATCATCGGCAACACTAGTCGGGCGCGCAAGCGAAGGCACGCTCTCGGTGGCAATACGAGCCTGAGGCTCGGAGACTTCAGGTTTTGAAGATTGACTTGAAGAGGAAGAAGTCGGGGGAGGAGGACGCGTAGTTGCAGTATCCCGAATCTGCGGCCCATCAGTCAGGCGTACATGGCTCGCCGACTGCTTCCTCTTAGCGTCCCGGGCAACTGGTTTTTTCCCTTTTCCGACGGGATCGTCATCAGGACCGCTTGCTTTACTTCGCTTTGCGGCTGGTGCTGCGGAGGATGCACGGCCTGGAAAGGTCCGCTTGTCGCTCTTGTGAACAGCAAACTCAGGAAGTGGTGCGTCGGAGAAAAAGGCTTCTCGTGACTACAAAGTTCGAAAAAGAAAGAGAATACGCATTCAGATCAGAATTCTGGCAAAAGCCAAAAAGCAGGATCAACATAGAAATATCATGTAAACCTCGTACCGAGGGAGCAGGATGGAGTTTGGTAAAAGGCCTCGGGTTTCGAGGAACAACGATCCTCTCGTTTGGGGCGAAGAAATCAGCTGCCCGACTAAAGAACACCGCGGTGGAAATTTCATCCGAAACCTCCCGTGTAGGGTCGTGGCGGCCTTCATATTCATACCCAGGATGAATTCGGTCCTTGAGGGGCTGGATTCGGCGGATGCAGAAGTTGGCAACAACAGCCATACCAGTAAGCCCATCTTCCTTTAATTCAGCAATTAGTCCCAGGAGATCAGCCACTTGGTTCGTTCCGTCGTCATTGGGAAGCGATGTCCAGGCAGGAGAAGGCTTGGGGGATGTCCCAGTAAAGGCAGGCAATGGGGGATCAGGATTGGCACAATAAAACCACTCTTGGTGCCAACCCTTGTTTGAAGATTTACAGGGAATGTGAAGATAAGATTTTTTCATGCCCTCCCTTAGCTGAAACCCGGCGCCGCCAACCGTCTTGGGAGAATTCTTGCTGGGAAAGGGCTTAAGGAGGAAAAGATGGCGAAAAAGATCAAAATGAGGCCGAATGCCAAGATAGGCCTCACAAAGGTTAACAAAGGCAGCAATTTGAAGAATGGAATTAGGGTTAAGATGAGTTAGCTCGATTCCATAAAACTCGAGAATACCGCGTAGAAAAGGGGATGCTGGAAGGCCAAGTCCGCGCTAAAAAGGATTCAAAGACAACCGCCTCTTCAGACGAGGAGTAGGGAGAATTCACTGCGGCGGGCGGCCAAAGATTACAGAGGCGGAAAAACACCAATGCTAACCAAATCCTCCGGTAGCCCCTCCGCTGCCACCGAAATAGCCCAGTCTTTGGTCGAGGCGGAAGGAGGGGCAGTTGAGGGAGAAGGAGGCGACATTTTCTTCCTCACGATCACGCGAAAACTAGGGTAACGAGAAAAGTTATCTCTAGCAGCGGAGGTCGCGAAGGGAAAGAAGATGGAGAGCAAAGGGGCAAGTAGCGATGGTATAAAACCACTTTATTTGCTCCGTTTGATAAGGAAGCGGCGCCGATTCTCGCCCCGAGCGGGAAATCGCACTGCCCTTCCCAAAACCCTGAAACCGCCTTAGGGAGCATTTCAGGGAGGGCTGGCAGGTACGCATGACGTACACGATTGCTGAAAGCCCAAAGAAGAGTCGAGATAACAAAAGTAATATGCCCCAAGATGGGCTCAAAAGCCCGAAATCCGTAATGCACGGAGTAAAAGGGTACAACTCCAGAAAACAACATCCTCTTATGGTATGCCTCATGCCAGGCCAAAAGCTGATGGCGTTCATAGAACAAAATCAGGTATCATAAGATGATTGTTTAAAAGGATAAAAGTTTGGAACATGCCAGGAATCAGTCGGCCTGGCAATCCGGGACAAGGACGGCTCAAAATCTGGCGAGTTCTTCGTGACCTCTCTCTTTTCCCAGCGACAGGCACTCGGCTAAAAGCACTCGGGAAGACTCAGCAGCTGGCAGACATTCGATCATGAAGCACTCGGGGGCTACTGTGGAATATGTATGTCCCGGAGCCCATCAAGCAGTCGTCAAGGCCCAACTAGGCGAACTTGGGTTATATTGATCGGACCAAACTAGAGATCGTTTGGGCCAAGTAAAGCATGAAGAACCAGGATTGGCATTAGCTAAAGGAGCCGAGTCGTATTGGGTAAAAGATGATTGTAATCCTAACCGCTATCATGTATAACGGATAAGGAAAAGATATATATGGCATAGTCTCCACCTCGTATCCGAGTGGGACTCCCTCTTGTAACCGCCCTCCCCTGCTATATAAAGGGGGGAGGAGGCATAAGACATAAGATCTCATTAGCGAATAGCTACTCACATATAATTCCAGAGCACAGGACTAGGGTATTATCTCCATCGTGAGAGCCCGAACCTGTATACATCGGGTGTTCTTGTGCTACCATCGAGTTTGGGTCCGGCGCGTAGCCCCCTTTTCATTATTGTCGGTAACAAACGTCGACACACGGCTTACGAAAAAAAATATGTAAACGAGGCTAGGACAGTAAAAATTTTCATTTTCGGTGCTCAGCATATTTAGCGTTATCCATACCTCCCTTGTTCAAAAAATGATTCAAATAGTTATGAAAAATTCTAAAAAATTATACAGGTAAGGTATAATATGATATACTATCCCACAAAATTTCAAATCTAAATTTGATCTAAACATTGAGAAACAAGAATTAAATTTCAGTGAATAGTAGTTTTATTTTTCCCTTTGTTATTTCGTATTTTCTTTTCAGCATGTTTTTTGTTTTTGTTTCTCAATGCGTGGGACGAATTTGGATTTACAATTTTCTCGGATGGTAGACTATATCATACCACACGTATGTAATTTTTATTTAGAATTTTTCATACTATTTGGAATAAGTTTATATAACACCTTAAACTTTGCTTTAAAATCCATCCGACACTCAGAACTATAGCCCTATTTGATAGAGCTTCAGATCCCAGTTTCACCTTAGATCTGGAGCTTATAGACTAAAATAAAGTTAATCAAGTTTATATTTTTAGTCTAAAAAGTAAACAATATGACCCACTTAAATACTCTTATGTTCTGTTTGGAAGAGCTTCAGTTCTCAACTCCACCTCAGATCTAGAGCTTGTAGGCTAAAATAAAGTGAATTAATTTTATATTTTTAGTCTAAAATATAAACAAGATGACCCACCTAAACACTCTTAATATACCTACAGCTCTAGCTCCATAAATTTCTGGAGTTAGGAATACCTGCTCCACCAACTTCACGGGTTTTGGTGGAGTTGAAGCTGTGCTAAACACTCCCTTAATATACCCACAGCTCCAGTTCTATAAATTTTTAGAGCTAAGAATACTCTGTTTCACCAACTTCATAGATTTTGGTGGAACTGGAGCTGTGCCAAACACTCTCTATGAAATCAAACATTTGGCACATTGACTTTTGCAATCTAATTCAAATAACACCTCAAACCCGATTTCACATAGTGCAATGAATGAACGGATTTACCACGTAGAATGGCACGTTGTTTAGGTGAATAAAATATGGGATTCACATGGGCTTTTATTCCAAAGTGAAATAGAGAGGGGAAGTTACATGAGCCAATGGCCATAAAAGCTTGATTAGAAGCTCGACAGAGGAGAAGCTTATGTGAGCTCACCTTTCATGACCTAGCTTTATCAACATATTATCCTATATTAAAGCCATCCACACAATTCATCACACAAGCAATATCACTATATGAAATCGGATCTAAGTACTATTTGAATTGGATTGCAAAATTTTGAGAGGTTAAATGTCTGATTTTATAGTTCAAAGTGCTAGATCGACTTTCGACCAAAATTTGAGGTGTTATATTGACTCCTTCCTAACTATTAAACTATTTTTTTGAACAATAGGACCATGGATAGTACCAATATGTTAAGAGCACCGGAAATGTTCCCGTGCCCATGCATACCGCCATATTTAGGGATTTTGATCTGTTGCTGAGCTGTGTCGCGTTGTGTTGTAGTACTTGTTTGCATTTTCCAGATAAAACATTGCGGTTTCTAAAATATAAACTTATAAATAAAGCCGGAGATTGCTGAATGGCTATTAATTTCTTGGATTAGTTGGTGAATGGCGTGTTTCCAAACTTCGTTGATGTGTTTCCCCTGTATGCTCTGCAACTCTCAGCCAAATGTTGGCTCCGTAATCCACACTAGGAATGATTACGCGCGCTAACCTGAGCGCCGGTTATATGAACAGTGGAAAAATAAGCATAATTATTTTGCAAAGAGAATACCACATCAATGGACAATGTAATAAGATACATGACCAATCTTATAAATCAATATGAGAACATGTATCAAAATTCAGTCTTTCTTAAGATTTAACAAAAAAATGGCCATACCACCATACACACACTATTCTACAACAGCACGTAGAATATGATATTCTACTCCCCAGCTAGTTAATAAATACCGACCGAGCCACATATCTTAGTACTCAGCATAATGGAATTGTCCCAGCTGACTATCAGTTACGTGGCAAACCAACTAGTAAATATTTTTCTTCTTTGTATATGAATTTTTTAATTTATTTTAGCCATAACTTGTTTATTGGCAGCTTCGATTCACAAAAAGTTTTCACTAGTAGCTTACTAACGACGAGAGGAACAAAATGATATAAGTCTCACTAACAAACAATCATTTTGCTATCAGGTGACAGATTCAATATCATGTATAGTCTGTGCAGCAGTAAAATTTCACAGTATAAATATGGATAGTAATATACATATAACGTATACGGTGAAAACTAGCAAATGATGAAATCATGTAAGTAGGCAATTAGGAGTATTGGATTGGTCTGAGATGGTCTAAATTCAAGCAAAATCCCACCCTTTTCACTTATACACATTTTTACACGTGACCCCTGCAAAGTAACAATTCCACTCCTAAACTCAAATCTCGACCGATCGCTTCGTTCCTTCACCTCCCTTCGATGGGTTCGCCACCCTCCCTCCCGACGAATTTTTTTTTATTTAATATTTATTTTTAATCGTTTTTTCAGAACTAGTCGCCCGCGGGAAAAAATTTAAAAAATACCCTCCGTCGCCCCCGGGCGACGCCTATGTCAGGCGAACGGCGGGCTGCCCTAACGGCAAAATTCGCGAACGTAACGGCAGAACTAAAAAAAAATAAAAAATGTACCGATCGCCCCTGCCAGGGGCGATCGGTACTGTAGATAATTTTTTTTGAAATTTTTGGTTGTAAATTGTTTGTAGAATTGTTGTATTGAATCGGGACGAATTAGAAAAAAAACTTATTGTCATGTAATGAACCGGAAAAATTGTTTTAGTTCGTTAGTAATACACATCTAACTTAGGTATTTTCGTAGCCTCATAGGGTCCGTCGAATACGGCCGAAAAAATACAGGAAAAATCAAGGGCGGCCTCACGAACGCGAAACACGACTTTAAAGACAGGCGAGATGGGTGGGCGTTGCCCGGCATTTTTTTGCTAAAATCGAAAAGGCACTCATGCCACTAAACCACGTAAATCGTGGGCCACTTAGGGTTTTCGAGTCAGCAGGACAGCCCGACACGGTCAAAAAATACGGAAAAAATCAAGGGCGGCCTACGCAACGCGAGCTACGACTTTCGTACGGGCGAGATGGCCGGACGTAGCCCCGGCATTTTGTTGCGAAAATCGGAAAAGACACTCCTGCCACGAAACCACGAAAACTTTTACAAGGTCAGAAAATTTTGAAACTTTTTATGGAGGTTCCTGATAAATGAGTGATTTTACCATAAAAATTTCAAATGATTTTAATATATGAGGAATTTTTTAAAATTGAAACAATACATATATAAGGGCACATACACCGAAAGTTCAGATGATAAAATAAGCGAGAGATTAGATTATATTATATTACATGGGCATTACAATGATGACGAGGTTAATAAGGAAAGCATCGTTCGTCGTGGTGGAACAAATGATCGTTCGCCTATCTCGGTACAAATCGAGAATGATGTCATACATTTTACGTGATATTACCCGACCCGTTCTAGTATTGCGACCGGTCATCGGACACCGCTCAATCCCTACTATGAAAGAACTCCATGGGGTTCCGCAAAGGCTCCCGTATGCCGCCCATTGGGTGGCCTATGTAAATGCGCTCCCGTGTATAAGACTTAAATTTTGGTTGTTCTTTATATGGATTTCGCCTCCCATATGGGCATGTCATCCCGATTCGGCGCCCCTATGTTAATACCACGGGTTCCTCGGTGGTCCGCAGAACGTGTCGAGGATTTGTTGCGTGGTGTGGACCTCGGCCATTTGCTTCCCTTGTCCTTCTTCTTCGAGAGGAGGAACCCTCTTGCGCCTCTCTGTTGTGGGCGTTAGGCGGAGACATGCGAGACGCCGCCTGCTTTCGCTCGCACTCCACTATATGGTGCAGGAGGTGTGTGTTGGGCTTATGCTTGACAACCGAAGCGTGCCTGCGATCAATGCAAGATGCCGCTTTGGTGGTTGCATAACACCGTAGGCGTACTCGGTCCGCTTTTCAGGCGGTAGTGGCACCACGGAGAGGGTTGCTCCCCGCTTATCCCATGCAAAGTTGCTCGAGATGTGGGTGGTACGTCTCCGGTCCACCCGGTTGAAGTACCAAAGACCGCTCATCCTCGGCCAAGGGCAGGTAGAATCTCCGTCCGCTAGATCACCCCGGCAGTATCAACCATCGCCTCCGTGCCATGTACGTGAGACGTCGGGGCTTTGGTGGCCCCGAGGAGGTTCCTCCTCGACTTGTTGATGTTGAAAGTGTCCTCTTGAAGTCCTGTGGTGCGATGAACTGGTTTAGAACTTCTACTTTGTGAGTTCAACATGAGTATGTCGCATGAAACTCACCGATCGGTTGGCCCTTGCACACCGCCCTAAGCTCTGGTCGATCAAGAAAAGGGACATATCCCGCGGCCTCTCCCACGGGTGAAGTTCTCGCCAAGCGGGGTAGTTGTCGTGGCGCTTGTTGAGAAATTCAGTAGTCACGCTATTCCGCCCGCCGATCCATTGGAAGAAGCAACACCGCCCTCGTGGCCGAGAAAAGAAAGAACGATGCATGAGATGGTAGTGTTACCTCAGACATGTGGACGCCAAGATGGGTTTACCTCAGACGCGTCGCGGCACACAGAAGAGTGATGTGTGGCGGCCGTCTCTCCATGGGTAGATTGCATCATCTTCGCGGTGGAGGTTGCAATCGATTTGGGTCGGGCAACACCGCAGAATCGGGCGCCGACGCCATTGGCATCCGGATATTGAGGCGGGGAGGACTTCGCTGTCAAGAGGCGACTTTGAGAACGACATTGTCCTCTCTCCTTCCCTTCTCTCTTGTTCTTTCTTGTTCTCTCGCCGGGTATGCGAGGGGGCGGCGAGAGCGAAGCTTTTAAAGGGTAGATATCGCTTTGGGTATGGGGCGGTCGCCCATTTCAGGCGATATTTACCTTCGGCAAGGTGCTCTCGACATATCAGGCTATCGCCCCATTTGAGCGAAATTTACCTTCAGGCGATGTGCTCACGACATATCAGGCTATCGCCCATTTCAGAGCGAAATTTACCTTGGGGCGTGTGCCTCGACATATCAGAGGCTATCGCCCCATTTCAGTATAAATTTACCTTCTGGCAAAGCAAAGGCCCTTACATTTTCACAAAGAGCAATTTTTTCATCGCTTATTAATATCCAATTATATATTGTCGAGCTATGCGACGTTGCTCGCACGGTTGCGAAAATCAAAAATAAGTCGAACGACATGGCTAAGAAAACATAACCTACGCAAATGCAAGCACTTAGTTCAGATAGTTAGACAACATGGTGTGAAGATAAATAAAGTACAAAAGTACAACTGCATAATAAGTCACCACGGCGACGCCCCGATCCGCTTTCGGTGGGTACGTGAGTGGCGACGGCGACGGACGACCCTCCTAGCCCGCCCGCTCCTCGTGGGTAGCGATCTTGTGTCGGCGGCTCGTGTCTGGCTGGGGTGGTGGCCTGTGCTCCTCGGTGGACATGAATCGTCCACGCCGAAACTGCATGCTCGTCAATGTCGCTGCGTACCTCGAGTAGTCGACAAAGACCGCGGCGGCCGCGAGAGACGAAGATCGCCCGCATCACCCCACCGTGGGCTATCGCGGCCGTGGCGAGAGACGAAGATCGCCCGCGTCACCCCACAAAGGCCCATCGCGGCTCGTGGAGGAGGACACGAGGGCACGACCGGGTGACGCCGGGCAAGGGGCGTAATCGCTGGGCGAGGTGTGGGCACACCTCCACTAGGCGGGAGGTGCCGGGGTGGCGGGCACCACGCCTCGGCCCCGGCAGTGAGTAGGCTGCACATCCGCCCCATCGTGGCGCGCCACCGACTAATTGTTTCCCGCCGAACGGGGTCAAGACGACGTCGCGCCGAGGCCCGCCAACACGGACTCGAACTCCCCGTGACATCCGCCTCGCAAGACGTGCTCGCAAGTAATGCCACTTGATATGAGTTAATTTACATAAAAACATACGTAGGGTTTTGGGGTGACCCTTACCGCAACGTTCTCCCTCGGGACATCTCAGGAAGGGTATGTCTCCGACAATCACGGCGCAGAGCTGACATACTCGCTAGTGTGTACCCAACCCTAAGCCGAGTCGCCGCGCGAACCATCCATGTAATCCTCATACGCGGCACGGTCAGACGGCCGGTCTCGCCCACCTATCCGGCCGCCTCGCCCCACTACAAAGATCCACGGTATCATGCGGCAAGAAGAACGGAGTGCCTCATCGCATGCCCCGACCGGGTCATCCGCAAAGCAAAACGGCAATTTACATACAACATTCATTCCGCCGAATGGTAAGTATTGTGCTCAGACACTTACTTCAGCGCTGCACGTGAGACAAGCAGTGAGTAGCCCGCAGGGAAAAGTCCGAAGAGGCCGAATCGCATGAAGACCGGCAAGCGGCGAGTACTCCTCGACGACAAAGTCAAAGAGGAGGACCTTACGGTGAGCAGAGCAGATGGTCACGCCAAAGAAAGCTCTGACAGCCGTAAGGTGCTCGGACTGACGTCGCGCAAGGCCAGACGGTGTCCACCGCGACGCCTCGGCGTGCGGCACATCAAACTCCCGAACGAGCGCGTGGTACGACTTCTTGGTCTGGCGGTGGGCGACACCGCCATGGAACAAAAAGTAGTCGAGTTATTAAAGTGTCCAAATTAGGGGTTAGATACAAGGGGCATACTGTCGGCTGAATCCCAAGAGAGGCCCATAGTGGGCGGTCGATCTGGGGAGGCCGTGGTACAGGTCCGTGAGTACGGCGCTGGTCAACCTCGGGCCTATCAAGGAGAAGTGCTCCCAGACCACAGTGCGAGTAGAACGCAGCCCGCCATCGCCTCTTTGCCTACCTTGAGCGACCTCGACAGACCCTCAGACGTGCACGCGAGCACGGCAGAGCCCCACGACCATCGCACCATCTCGTGCAACGCAAAGTTAGACATGTCCCGTCAGAAGAGATTTTAACGAAATGTGTTACCCGGTTCGCGGGGTGTCGGCGATAAACCGGCGAACTCGATCAAAAGCCGGTCCACCGTGTCCCCGCGGCGAGGACGGAACATGTACCAACCGAACAGACTAGCAGTGTACGCCTCTGTGTCGTGCCAGTCCTCTCTCGACCTCCGGTGGAGATGCTCACCGCAAAGATTCGATGCAAGATTGTCGGCAGCTCGGTCGCGCGATCCGCGGTTGCAATGAACGAGGTACTAACCGGAATCGGAGCAGCCACGCCTTCGACTCCGTGCTTTCATCTGCCCCTGTGGGGCACGACGGGCCGGCCACGGGTGTCGGTCCACCCGGGCGAAGCGCGCCTCAATCGCCACACCAATCGACGGGCGCTGTGGCGGCACAACCGCAGACCCGTGCAGGGAGGCCGAGGAGGTACGACACGCCCCGCAGCGTGGGAGCCATCTCTCCGCACGGCAGTGGAACGTGTGTGTCTCCGGTCTCCACCGGCCCACGAGCGGTCAGCAGGACCGGTCAGACGCGGAACCGTGTGACGGCGGGCCCTCCACGCCGTCGCTCAACCATCCGCAGAACGGAAGTAAGCCGGCAGCTCAGAATCGCACGTAGTGTGCAGCGTCGTTAAAATTCCATTAGCGGTAAGTAAAAGAGTGCGAAAACTTCATACCATCAGGAACCCAGCTGGTCGATCCGAAGAAACTCGTTTCAAGCACCAAACCGAAGTGTCCCAACCGCCGCCCTCAATGCGGACAACCTAGACCATGGGTCAAGTCCACGTCTTTGGTCTAGCAACATGAGAGCGCCAAGAAGACGCCTAACTCTCGCCATCGTCGCTGTACTGCGTGGTTACAAAGCAAATTCATGGTTAGAAAGCAAATTCATGGTACACGTTGCAACTACAAAAATTAAATGAAAAGTAATGCAATGTTCCATATTCAAATATTACATTAACGGGATAACGAATAAGCGGTACATAGAATCGAAAATACATTGACGGGAATAACAAATAACTGGTACATAGAATCAAAAATACATTGACGGGTATAACAAATAACTGGTACATAGAATCGAAAATACATTGACAGGGATAACAAATAACTGGTACATAAAATCGAAAATACATTGACGGGTATAACAAATAACTGGTACATAGAATCAAAAATACATTGACGGAGACAACAAATAACTGGTGCATAGAATTGCATTATCCACAATGACGACGCGCCTCAGACTCGTCCATATCGTTCCTAATACGCGCGTGTCCTTCGACGCCCGACCTTCGCTTCAACATTCGGATGTCCGTACCCATCGATGCCCTCGAGGGGGCCGCCGTGAACGATCCATCGACCCGCACCAGACACCTCGTTATGCCACGTGTTGAAAACACTTTGCTTGTAGTAGTAGTGGGAGATGTACGGACGACATGACTGGTGTGTCTCGCTTTCTTCGCGGCAATCACGTCGCGAGCACACGGCAAGTGTAGCAGCGTGGCTTCGGTAGAGCACTCGCGATCGGCAGCCTCGAGTATGCACAGATGGGAAGTCCTCTCGGTGGGCACCTCTTCGACCCGGCCACCGCGAGGCACGTGGTACCTCCGCTCCACGCCACTCTCCGTGTCAAGCGATGTGTCTGTGGTTTTCGTGTCTTGTTTGCCATGTACGTAGAGACAACCGTCGAGTACGACAACCGATTGTCGGACATACATGCAACGGAGGCCTTGTACCGCTCAACGAAATATCTTTGGGTGCCTAGTAACACACCTCAACAATGCCCACCAACGGAGGCATCTCGCGCTTTCATTACCCGGTTGTAAATCTCCGCCAGTTGGTTGTCATTATTCCATAGCGGAACCGCCCTCGTCATGCGCGAATGGACCATTTCTCCAACGGCTCGTGTCGATCCAATCCGTGAAACTCTTTATGCTTGCCCCGCCTACGCCGGATGTTTGCGCGTCGGTCGGAGCGCACACAAGGTCAGGTCATCTCCTTGCTCGTGGTACACCATAGGGTTCCTTGACGAGCTAGCGCCATCCCTTGGATTGATGATTGCTTTCTGGTTAGTTCATCCAACGCCCTCCACAAATGACTCGAACTTCCTCCACCGGTTCTGCTTGCCTGTACCGCTTGAACATGTTCATAAGTTCCTTGTTCCTGAACTGACGGAAAAAATTGGCACCCATGTGCCTCATGCACCACCTGCTCTTCAGGTCTGGCCACTTCGCTGCTCCCACGACGTCGGACCCTTGTTGCATATCCACGATCGCCCTCAGCAACCCTGCATGTCGGTCATGGATGACACATACATCGGGGCGGTCTTGCACAACTGCCATCTTGACTCTTTCAAGAAACCAGTACCAGCTCTCCGTGTTTCCCCCTCCACGAAGGCCAATGCGACCGGTAGAACCTGGTTGTTGGCGTCCACCGCGATTGCGATTAGAATCGCCCTTGTATTTCCTCAGGAGGAATGTGCCGTCCATGCAAATGACCGGCGATGATGCTGAAGGCATTAATGCATGCGCCGAGGCGAAGAAGGCCCACAGCAAGACCCACTTACCGCAAGACGCACCATCCGCGGAAACTCCGAAGGTCGATGACCGCATGGGATTCCTACTTGATTTGCCCCGAGCAAGTGTGGAATATTCTCGTAAGAAGCCTCGTATGTCCCGAACCGTATTTGTAAAGCTGTTCTTTTGCTCTCCATGCCTTTCCGTAGCTAATCTTGTATTGAAACCTCTCCTCGGTACTCGATAATGGATCGAGGTCGAAAGCGGATTGTCGACGATCGACCATAAACACATTTGCCACCCAAGTGGACGACAGATTATGTGTTCCGCCCGCTTGCTCCGCTTGGCGATTATGCTCCGTCACTATGGAACATTTCCGAGAGTCCCTCCACTTCCCCTTGTATGCATGCACCCGCCATGGGCACGAATCAACTACGCACTTCACGTCGTAGTCTTTTTTGCTGGACTTCACTACCCTGAATTGGCGCCGAAGAGACATTGACCAGTACTTTACCGCATCCATCACGGCCTCCTTGTCTTTATATATGGCCCCCTGCGCGACCTCGTTCTCAAGATACTCCCATGCATCTCTCTGCCTTCATTCATTGTCAGGTCTTCGAAATTATATTTAGTCCACGCACCGGGGACAGGCACCTCAGGAGTATTGTCCTCCTCGTCCGAGCGTTCGCCATCAGGGACTTCCTCATCCGCACGGTCCTCCTCCTCCATCAACTCGACTATGTGCTCCACCTCCTCCTCGTCGGCCACCCCCCGCCTCCACGGTGGCTCCTCGCCTCGATCCCGTCGCCACCGCCAACCTCGCCACCACCTTCATCATCGTTGTTGCATATCGTATTCCTCCTCCGTAATATCTACCCGACATCACGCACCTCCGACACCGATGGAGGTACCGTACCACTCTACCAAAGAACATGAGCGCCGACCCGCCTACAACAGACTCCAACATAGCTCCTCCATGCCGAGGTCGCGTTAATAGGATCACTCTCCATAAAAAGTCCGAAGCCCCTCTTGCGCCTTGCAAGTACTGGCCCCGACAAACCGCACAACCCAAATGGCGAAGTCAAATAACGATACATACAAATTACTTAGCAGTCGCACTCCATATAGACATGTGGTTGTCTTGTATAGCATGGCCCAAGGTAACACTACAATAGGTCCTTAATTGACTAGGGCGACAATCACATTCCAAAAATTTTGTGCATCCCGCACCCGCCATTCAACCAATTCCGCCCCGGTCTAAATCATTTTTCACTTTTAATTTCAAATTAATATCGGCAACACCAATTGCCATAATTTCCAAAATTCCTTTTTAATCAAGAATGAAATCATTTCCATAATGGTAAGGTACCGACGTGATTAAGCATGGCTAAGCATTTTCTACCGTTCCCATAATACCAAAAATGATTA
Organism: Guadua angustifolia; assembly: GCA_036346375.1. NCBI lineage: Eukaryota > Viridiplantae > Streptophyta > Magnoliopsida > Poales > Poaceae > Guadua > Guadua angustifolia. The sequence continues at coordinate 22,527,738 of CM070508.1, forward strand.
TTATTAACAATACTTAATTTTCCTAGGGTGTCAATGATTGTCAACATGAATACCAATATGGTTATAACAATTTGGCATTTATCTAAGCATTTAAAAATGACATTAAAATACCATTCATGATTCAAATAGCATGCAACAATTTAAAACAAAATAGCATTTCATAAATTTGGGTTCAACATGGTCAAGGAGACTTGCCTTCACTCTCTTCCGCTGCTGCTACCTCCGCTGGATGCTCCTCTCGCTCAACCGGTGCGTCGTCTACACGCGAAACACGTGAATCGAGGCAAAATAATAAATAAACAGAAATAAATAAAATTCAAAAATTCACAAAAATGACACCAACAGATAGATCTTGATTTTAGATGAATTTATAAATTTGAATCGTTCGAATCGGAGTTCGAACGGAGGAGAACGGGGCTTCCGAAGTTTTAATGGAGAGAAAATCGGGAAAATAAATAGAAGATGACACGTGTCGCTACGCGATTGGATGAATATTCGGATTTTTCGGATTTTTCAGCGAATAAACGAATTAAATCGTGTCGCTGACATGCGGGGCCCACAGGTCAGTGACTCAAGCCTTGGCTCGGTGGCGATGACGTGGCGGTGACGTGGTGGACACGCGGACCCTAGGGCACACATGGCGTGACGTGGCACACACGTGGCATCCACTTGGCGCCGACGTGGCGAACGAGCGGAGTTTTGCTGACGTGGCGATGACGTTGTGATGACATGGCGCAACATGGCAGACACGCGTGCTACGGCGGTGAAGTGGTGGCGAGGTGGCGCAGACGTAGCACCAGGCGATGCTGACTCGACGGCTACGCGGGAAGTTAGGGTTTACGTGGCGCCGACGAGGCGGACACGAAGGCGACACATGGGTGACGAGGCGGCTGGGGCTTACCGAAACTTCGTGGCGAAGATCTGGCCGTGAATGAGCGATCGGACGGCGACGTTCAAACGAAGGGGCTCGACGGCGAGGCAACTGCGCAACCCGCCGGAGTCGGAGAAGATGGCGAGCAAATCCACGGAAGAACGTCGGATCGAACGGAAGAGTTAGCAAATCCGGAAGAGCGTGAAGAGACAAACTCAAGCGGCACCAAAAAGGCGGCGAGACTCACCGGAGTGAGAGAAATCCACGGCGGAACGGCTCGGTCACGGCGGAGAACTTCGGCGAGGTCAAGCGGCCACCACACAGCGCCTCCGCCGGGGAGATTTGGGGGAAAAGGAGCGGCGCGGAGAGGAAAACCTAGAGACGGCGGCTACAGTGTCTTAAATAGCCTAGGGACGCGCTAAACGACACGGAAGTCGAGGTTGGTCTGCGGCGCTAGGGATACGGGCGGCGGCGCTGATTCGAGGCGACGTGGCTTCTTCGTGTCCGGACGATGAAGATCGGGCGGTGGGAAATAACCACGATTTAGGGTTTGGTTTTTAACTGAGAGTGGCGGCGCGGACCGTGGCCGTCTGATCGGCGATCGACGGCTGAGATGCGAGGGTGTTAGGGTTTAAGCCGGAATGGGCCGAAGCACAGTAACGGGCCGAACAGGAGATGAATAGTGAACTCGGCCCGAAGAGAAAAAGAAAAGAAAATCCATTTTAATTCCCAGAAAATTTTAGAAATTCAAATAAACGTCAAATAAATCAAATAAATAGCAAATAAATTCGGATAAATTCCCAAAAATACTGAGAAAAATCAGATTAAGCACAAGGATCCCAACTAAAATAATAAATAATTAATTTGAAGTATAAATTATTTAAATTAAATCCTTGTTGACTTGGAAAATTCAAGTTGTCGTAATTAATTCGAGAAAAATTTTACGGGTTCGGGTTTTGAAATTCGAGTTCAAGAAAATCCAAAACGGAATGTTACACCGGCTCGCTTCAACAGCGTACCCAACATAGCTCCTCCATGCCGAGGTCGCGTTAATAGGGATCACTCTCTATAAAAAGTCCTTCAGACGGCTTACTATCGCTTCTAACCCTTGTTAGAATTAACACTGGGCATCCAAACCGAACATCCAAATATAAACTCCATCAAACCCTCAGATGTCCTATCTCTCGGCCTAGATATGCCTCAGATGATCATTGAAAATGCCGACAAATCGACTCCATTCGCCCTCGTGTTATCTCCCCATCTCTATAGAATATCTGAAAATACAATGTCTCCGACATATCGCCTACAACGTCGAACCGAAAAAATCATCATTTCTCCACCTAACCGCTATATAAATGTCACAATATATTGTCGTCAAATTTTACCCTATTGATTTGTAACAGCGCTGCTATATTTTTAAATATACTAATTTTTAACGTAACACGGTCATTGACTATAAATAAGTAATTCGATTACCTATATTACATACCGCAAATACTAAATATTAAATCTCTAAAATATTAAATACATAAATACTAAATATTAAATCTGTAAATATTGCCTAATATTTCTACTATCCAATCCTAACTAAATTAAATTTCCAAAAACTATATTGATTCTCAACATTTCTAAATACTACAATCCTAATATGTCTAAATACTATATTAAATCTCTAAACATTGCCTAATATTTCTACTACCAATCCTAATATTTCTAAATATTACAAAATACTAAAATTTAAAAAAATTACATATAAATTTACGGCCTTACCTTCAAAAAACGATGAATATTTTCCCTCTTTTTTCTTCCCTCTTTTTTTTCCTCTCCTTCCTCTCCTCTTCTTCTCCTCGCTCTCACTCTCTCTCAAGAACAATAAATGGAAACTTGAGATCGCCTCATGGTATAAAATACCGGTCGCCAGGGCCACGCTGATCGCCTGACCACGGCGATCACTGGCGACGCTCGACAGCGTGTCCCCGTCAAGACACGTAGCTCCAACGGCGCCTGCTTCCGATCGTTGGCGGACCCGCCTTCGCCCGATAGGCGATCGCCTGGCGGGGCGATAGACGGGTATTTTTCAAAAATTTTCCCTCGGGCGACTAGTTCTGAAAAAACGATTAAAAATAAATATTAAATAAAAAAAATTCCCCTCCCGACTCCATGCGCGGCGTGCTTGTTGGTCCGGGTTAATGGGCCGCCCACTTCCATTTGCTCGGCTCCAGTGCAGAGAAAGACCGCCTGTCCATCCGTCAAAGGGCCCTGTTTAGGAAGCTCAACGTCGAAAGAACTTTGCTTGAGGGCTAGGTTGAAGTTGGAAAAAAAAATAGGATCAGAGAATTTTCAGGTACTGCCTTAAAACCTCAATGTTCAACTTCACCTTCACCCAGTAGAGATCATGGCGATTAAATGGAAAAATCGAGTCGACCAAAGCCCCAGCATGATCAACATCAGCTTCAGGATTCAATTCAATTCGTTGAAAGAAATGTGAATCCTGCCGCGAGAGCTTTATAGAGCCATGACTACTCCACTTAGCGGCAGGTGCGCGCAAGAAAAAACTGAAGAATATCACAACAAAAAAATTGCCATTTACCAGAGACCAAGGCTTTCATCTGACTAGTTCAGCAAGCTAGTGATACTGCAACCTCATGCCAAATCACCCTTAAGAATTCAATAAATAATAATAAAAAAGAAACAGCCACCATGCCTAGCGGTTCTCATCTGAAGAGCTAAGCTACACGTACCGGAAAAAAGAAAGGGATAGGGAAACAACATAAGCGTTACAGCATTTTAGGGGAGATTGTACTAGCATCGTAACTCCTGTACATATTCTTGAGCTAGTTGTTCCCCTGATCTTGCATCAGCGACATCAATCGCAGCTTTGAGTACATATCGAAAGAAGCATGGGAGAAGTCCGTCAGGGCACGGAATAGCTCTGGCAAGTGCGCCTTCAGGATCGAAAGAGATTTTTCCCTGACTTGCTTCGATAACTTGTTATGGGCTTCAATCTCTTCGTCCAGCTTGTTCTTTAAGCTCTCTACTGCAAATCTCTTTTCTGAAATTGCATCCTTTTCGCTTGTCCCTTCACCGCTCTCTGGATCAACATCAAATGTTCTGCGCTGTGCATGCTTGTGACACCAATCCTCAAAAGCCCGAGCCTTTCGCATGTATTCCTTGCGAGTTTGTTCACAATTCTCCTTCTGTCTCAACTCCTCATCTTGAACACTTAAAATGGTGTCCAGTACCGCTCGAAAACTAACAATGGCGGTCTTGGCAAGATCATCAGGCAGCTTAGTTAGATGCTCATTCCACACTTGGAGAAAGGCTTTAATAGGAGGCTGCTGCATCCTGGGTGGAGATGCTACTTTCTCCTTTAAGCTGCTCTCTATGGGTATAAGGTTCAATTTCAACCAGCTACAGAGAGCATCTGTGTAATCCTTTTGATAACTCATGAGATCGCTAAAATTCGTGTTCCACTTCTCTACTATATCACGGAGCTGACGTGTGTGGCTGTGGTGATGCCCACTTGTTTCGATATTGGAATTGGAAATGTCAACTGACTTCAGATTGAACACGGTTTTCAGCTGGTTTTCGTGATGCATGCACATGTCCTCCCACATTTTCGCCATCCTAAAAAAAAATAGCACCAAATAAAGATCATAAAATGGTCTGTTGTGTGTTACCAGATCTCATCATTTAGCAGATCACAAGCACATAAACCAAAGAAAACAGCAAAAATGTGTGATGGCACTAAATATTATAAGTATATACGGATTTGCCATTTCTAATGCCCCTGAAATTTTCTCAAGTCGAAGTCAATTTTTGTGACCACAGGATTTGTATAGAGATTGATGTGCCATATGATTGATCCAATGGATAAACAATGTGATTTATGCTTAAGAAAATTTCAGTCACCTTACAAATGGAAAACCCCAAGTTTATAACCATGGGAAGACAGGTTAGACAACAAACACTGTTAATGCACTGGTCCAAGCCCAGCTAAACTCATTGAAGACTGTAGTTACTGAATCATAAAACGCTATAGAAGAGTACTGAACTCAGGTGTGCTTTCAACAATGCATGAAACCAGAGAATAGATTAGGGAATATTTAATTGAGATGAGCAAGTTAGTAGATCGATATATTAGTGTTCTAAAAGCAAATCTGAAAAGCCAGTGGTCACAGCAATTAGCATTCTCATGCAAGACAAAGATGCACTATGCGTCCAAATTACCTGTCAGCAAGATCCAAGAGTCTTGGATAAAGTTGATTATCACGGAGATGCTGAATCTCTGACACTGTTGAATCCATTGATTGCATATCAACTACATACCTTGTATGCAAATGGGTTACAGCAGCTTTAGTTTTCTCCAGAACCTCAGTAGCAGCATTGTTTTTCTTTTGTCTATTTAACAAGGCAACCTTCCGCTGATACTCAAGTTTCATAATCTCACCGGCCTGTGCAATTGAAAAATATAAGCTGTATTAGACAGTTGCAGATAAAAAAGGGAACAAATATCAACAAGGACAATGTGAAATCAGTGCAGTACCAATCCCTCAATTTTTCATTGCTTTGGAAATCATGCTTGTTTTCATTCCAAAAGATTTTTCACAGCAGCAACCAACTGCTGGGTTATTGCCAACTTTGTTGTGTATTAACCACCGGTAAACAAACTAAGTACTAGAATTTTAAGGCATTTCTATGCTAGTCCAAATGAAAAAGAGCATCACTGTCAGAACAGCTATGGCAAGATCAGCAGTTTGGTATTTTCATCAATTTTGCCTGATTCTTGTAATCAAACACAATTGCTTCCAAAAAAAGTTCTGCTCACTACTACATTTTGTTTTAGAATGTGGGAAGCATGTCCTAACAGAATAGCCACATTAAAACAAACCATGTAAGCAAGTGTGATGTAGCAATTGAAAACTATCCATTCTAATGTGAACTCTGAACTTTGTGATTAGAATAATATACATAAAACTCGACATAGAAAATACATATGCATTTGTATTGACCATACAGTTTCATGCATATTGAGAGAACAAGTTTTATAGTTGCTTTAATTCACTATGGTAACTTCAAGGTTTTGAATTATTTTACAATGATTCAATACTACAAACTGCAAAGTGTGCTGTCACACAGTATTCAAAGTTTAGTGTTACTGTGCTACGCGATTCGATAATCCCCATATATATGTTTGTGCTCAGTAACTTGGCATATGAAGACTGAAAGAAAATCAGTACAACGTAGCAATGGGTCACATCTCTGATCTCTTCAGTTAGTACTCTAGTCAAGAGGATAAAAATTAGAACATCTTGCTAGTTTTCATGTCACAAAAAAGCTACAGATCATTTTTGTGGACTAAACAAGAACAAATTCTGCATGTTTCTATGACGTAAGGTGATGGTTTTTTTTTATCTATTTCAAAAAAGTTTCTAAACAAGCATCATCTCTACTGCCGAAAAAGTGTAGTTTCATAGAACCATTGTGAAACGTCTTCAAAACTAGTTCAGAACATAGAGGTCCAAATAGCTAAGCAAAAAACATCATCATTAACTAGAGGAATGAAATGAACCTTCACTTCATCATAGAGCTTTTTCTCCCAGGCCAAAATTTTATCTATGACAGTTGCCAGAGTCTCCCATTCATCATTTTCAAAGTCATCCTTCCCATCATCACCATTTTGCATGTCTCTGAAGGATCTATTCCATGTTATTATTTTCATGACTCTAGCAGAATGATCGATATGCCCTGTAAAAGATAGTGAACATATTTAAAAAGGGAATTCAAATAATCTACTAGATTTGCACTAATTTTTTTAAAAAATAATAACATCAGGCAATATATTGAAAAATAAGGTTGTTGTCATTTAACTAATGCTGAACCGCCCAAGTAACTTTAAAGCATGCGTTGTACCACTAATGGACAAGGCCAACAGTGCTCCTACTATCAATAAACTGGCAAAGTTTATATATTTAACAAAAGAAGTTAAGTACTTTCATTCAATTGCACTTCAAAAGCGAATTAGTCAGAGTTATAACAGATATGAGTGCATGGCATAAAAGAACAACCATAAAAAAGTTAATAATTTGAAACCCACCTTGCAATCTGGTCTCTAGTGGCACTGGTGCTATATTTTAGCACGCCTGATCAAAATAGGAAAACACATAATAACGCAATCAATAGGCCTTTTTAATAAAAAAATAAAAATATGGACTTACATGCAATTCCACCAAAGAGTGTATCCAGTGCATCCTCCAGTTTCAGTTTTCCCATACTCCCAGTTGTAATTTTTTTAAAAAAAAATTATTATCAACAAAAAAAGTTATAAGCTAAGTTTGCCCCTCTCTTTTTTTCATTCTCTTGGTGTTGATCAAATTTATATTTGAAATTTTGGAAGATGATAGATTATTTTTGTATCTACTATCTCTAGCTTTTTCTAGAATTTTCATGTTTGTTCACATATAGTTTTGGCATGGGGAGTGCAGGACTACAAAAACAGAAGCATACACCCAGCACACATCCTCTTATACCAAAACATTAAATACCTAACAGTTAGATTTGAATTTTAGTGGATTTGTTTATGTTTGATACAAAGGGGAAACAAAAAAACATCAGGTAGCTCATAATGCGACAAAAGACAATTGGTGCAGTATTAGCATCAAGAAGACCTGGTTTTTGTATTCAACCTGGTTTTTGTATTCAAAGTATATCTTGCAAATTGCATGAAATTTCCATGAAATGGAGAAAAGAATTCCTGTCTGTCCAGCAGATGTGAACCTAATAGAGAGCAAACATGGATGTGCCTTTTGCACACAGGAACCTAATAGTGATGTACCCTTATGCATATAATTAAGGAAAAAAAGTATGGTTAATTAAGACTTATATTTGAAATGTCACGTTTAAACTGACAGTCCTTAAATCTGCCTGCTTGTGTGCTAATGGAATGTGCAACAGTTTTCTCACCCTCCATTCACAATTAAGAATCCATATAAATTTTGACATGTTAAGCGTAAAACAAACCAGTAACCCGTTCCTACGTGTAAGGTTCCTGTAGTGCACCCAAGATTCTTCACATGATAACGCATCCACAATTTTTCGTATGTTATTAACAACTCATAAGTAAGAGCATGCATTTCATCACTATCAACATGTAGAGATACTGGGTATGAAATTGAAGGTAGATTAGATGTCGTCGTTGAACATTGGACACGGCAAAGGTCCAGATCTAGAGAGATTCTAATGGCAGTTAGAGAGTGATAGTTCAGTATTTTTTTCAGATTTGTTTAAGAATTTGAAGGTTTCCTCAGTGATCCCCCAAATTCTCTCTTAATTTCTAGTATTACACATTCAATCATAACCGAGGAACCAACATGTTTACACAGAACAAGCCTAACAATACAATTCAATATTTGAATTGAATAGGTTACACCCTAGAATTTCAAATAGAAATAAGTTCATTTACAACCCCCAAACTATGAAAAAAGTCCAGATAACCTCCCAAACTAAATCACACCCTCATCTTCTAATACCAAACTAAATCGCACCCTAGGGTGGTTTTCCTTGGCTATTTTGCATCTCCTATATATAATTAAGGCAAAAAGTGATTACGAATTTTTGAAACTTTTTTGTATGATCCTAAAGCAATACTTATACTCCCATAAAAATTTCAAACCATGATCACACTTGTACAATTTTATAAAATCCTGACAAGTTCACAGTTTCTCAAATAAGGGTTTTTTTATTTTTCTAAGATATCACATTATGTTCAATTCATTTGGGAATTTTTCTATATGATCCTAGGGGTTTAAAGACGACACCACAAAATTTTAGATGATGATCAAACCTGTACATTTTTATAAAAATCTATCAGTGTTATTGCTGTTTTGAAATTGCTGCTGTTTTTTATTTTCTAAATGTATTAAATGCTTTCAAATTTTCCTGAGACTTTTTGGGAACATTTTGGAGGTGGATTAGTGTTTAATTAAATTTTCTCCAAATTTTATTCTTCAATGATTTTCAACTTCAGAGATTACAAATCAAAGCTTTTATTGTTGAATCTTTGATTTGTAATCCCTGAAGTTCAAAATCATGCAAGAATAAAATTTGGAGAAAATTTAATTAAATCCTAATTTACCTCCATAATGTTCCTAAAAAGTCTGAAAGCATTTAATACATTTAAAAATTTAAAAATAGCAGCAATTTAAAAACAGCAATAACACTGTCAGATTTTTATAAAAATGTATAGGTCTGATCATCATCTAAAAATTTTATGGTATCATCTTTACCCCTAGGATCACACAGAAAAATTCCCAAATGTACTTAACATAAGTTGATATCTCAGAAAAATCAAAATTAGAAAACCCTTATTTGAGACAATGACCTTGTTAGAATTTTATAAAATTGCAAAAGTGTGATCATGGTCTAAAATTTTTATGGGAGTATTAAGTATTGCCTTGGTATCATATGAAAAAAGTTTCAAAAATTATGAATCACTTTTTGCCTTAATTATATATAGGAGATACAAAACAACTAAGGAAAACCACCGTAAGGTGTGATTTAGTCTGACATTAGAAGATGAGTGTTAAATGAACGGTTTTATAGTTTGGGGGTTATCTGGACTTTTTTCATATTTTGGGGATATAAAATCAACTTATTCCTTTCAATTATGAAATTAGAATGTCATCCAATTGGATTCTTTATACGGACATAATCACAACTGCTCAAGTTACACACATATATTTATAATTCAAAGAAATAATAATGCTGGTACTCCAATGATTGTACCATGGTTATCACGGTACCCTGGCGAGGCGAGTCGCCTCCGGGACGCCTAGGCGAGGATTAGGCGACCAAAAAAATGTTCAAGGTAGCAGCAATAGCACATCATCAAGCCATCACACTAATAGTCAAATGGCAAATGCTAGTTCCCGGCCCAAGAGCTGGAATCATGGCCCGACCCATTCCCGACGCTGGCCTCCCAACAATCCTTCTCCCTACTCCCCCTACTCCCTCTCCATTCACACGCGCCTCTCCAACCCAGCTGTTGCCCTCTCTCCATCTCAGTCACCGCCGACTCCTCTCCTCTCTTTGTCGTTGGGAACCTCTTTGCTCCCCCTACACATTGCTTGAATCCTCTCCCTCTCGGCTCCGCTTACTGGCCAGGGCCGACCAAAGGGGGCAATGGCATGACCGCCAGGCCCCCAATTTAGGAGGGCCTCGGCCCATATAGTTTGTAGGTATTAGCAGGCCAAGCAGCCTATTATTATCTGGTCAAATTAATTAGTTAATACTCCCTCCATCCCATATTATAGGATGTATTAGTTTTGGCACGAATTTTAGCTGTCAAACGATGGAAGGTATTACTTGACCATGTACTAACTTCAACTGTCAAATCATTATCTAATACTCGTTGGGAGAGTCGCATTAAAAGTGTTAAAGCAATTAGATATCAAGCTCCCGAGTTAAGGTCGGCTTTGCTTGACATATATAAACATAGTGATGATCCTAAGTCAAAGAGCGATGCACGAAATTTATATGACGTACTTGGTAGTTTTGAGCTCTTACTTGGTATGGTTATTTGGCATGATATTCTGTTTGCTGTAAACGTGATTAGTAAGAAGTTGCAATTGTCATTCATGTGCATAGACTCTACATTGGAACAAATTGAAGGTGTCATGCAATATTTTGACAAGTATAGGTTCGAAGGATTTGCATCTAGTTTGGATATTGCTAGAGAAATTGCATCTAACATGAATGTAGAAGCATCATTCCCGATAAAACGCCAAGCTACTCGGAAAAAGCAGTTTAATGAAAGTGATTATAATGAAGAGGTTTTATCAACTGAGAAGTCTTTTGAGGTAAATTACTTTCTTGTTATGGTGGATGTAGCAATTTATTCATTGAAGAACAGGTTCAAGGATCTTACTACATTTAATGTCATTGGATAATATTTGTCAACAGACTTTTACTGGGTACCTCTCGACGCGACAATGCGCCCACGTATGCGTTCGGGCGAAGCAGCGGGCGAGACGCCTGCTGCCGGCCGGCCAAACTTCACTGGCGGCTTTGGCAATCGAGCGGCAAGCACGCCCCGCCGGCCAGTCTTGCGGCCACGTGGCGTTCGGGCGGCAGTGGCGAGACGCTCGCCGCCCGGCGCCCAGCCACGTGGCGGCTTTGGCGGCGAAGCACGCCTCACCGCAGTGTGACCACGTGGCGTTCGGACGAGCAGCGGGCGAGACGCCTACTCGCCCGCCGCGAAGGCAAAAGGCGGGCGGGATGGCTTCACTCAAGTATCCTTCCCTATCATACCGCCAGAGACAGCTCGCCAGACGACTTATCGACTGTGAGGAATTCTGCTACAAGCCCATCCCTCTGACGCCTCTCACCTACCCGTCGCAAAGGGGTCGCATCCCGGGCGAAGCCATGCGTCGGCATTTAATGAGGCTGGAGGAACGGGACAGCACAGGAAGGAGTAATAAATGTATGAAGATCAGCATGATGACCCCCCCTTGTACCTACCCCCGTTAGCCTGGGCTATATAAGGGCACTCGGGTGCATAGGGAAGGGGGTCGAGGATCAAGAGTTCAGCGGTAGAACCTAAGGAAGAACTTGTAACCAGAAAGCTTTGTACTAGCTTCAAACACTCTATAAAAGATCTAGCAGGACGTAAGGCTATTACCCGAGTTGAGGGGGCCTGAACCTGGGTAAAAATCTCTGTGTCATCTTAGTTCATAGACGCCGGAGTCCTTCGTGTGGGAGTCTCTAGGGTTTTCACTCGCTAGGGTTAGCCTGCCGCGAAGACGCCCTCCTACTGCACCAAAACCCGGTCTGTAGACTTCGGGCCTGTCAGGTGGAATACGCCGACAATATTGAACTAAGAATTGTTGCACTAAATTTGCAAAAACATTTTCCCATAATAGTTCATGTGATATTGAGTTAGATGATTTTTTTCAGAACTAAAAGTGCTACAAATGACTTTATCTGCTCACTCACAGTCCGCCATGGAGATTTTTGAGTTTGTTAAGAATTTAGATTGCTATCCAAATGTTTCAATTGCTTATCGAATCTTATTCACCATACCTATGACTGTAGCCTCCGCTGAAAGAAGTTTTTCAAAGCTAAAATTATTAAAAAATTACTTGAGGTCATCAATGTCACAAGAAAGGCTAAATGATTTGGCAATTTTATGCATTGAGAAGGAGGTTAAATGATTTGGCAATTTTATGCATTGAGAAGGATAAATTGGATGAAATTGATAATACTATTATTGATGACTTTGCAAGAGTGTTAGAAGGAACTTTAACTTGCCCATTTAAATTTGTAGGAGTTGGTGAGATTGGTTTTTGTCGCAGCATTATAGTAGTACTGGCAATGTGACGCAGGTGGGCTTGAAGGTGCATCTTGGAGGCTAGAGCTCAATTTAGTTGAATAGTATATGAGTTTGATTATGTTTAAACTATCTTTTGGTTGTGACTTGTTCTCTACCAAGTTTATTACATATAAAAGCATTCGATATTTTATCTGCAATAATTATGATAGTCAATAAAAGGGCCACTTGATTTAGCTCGCCCCGGGCCCCCAAAATCTTTGGAATGGTCCTGCCTACGGCCGCTATAGATCGGGAACGGCGGCGACTAGATCTAGGACAGCAGATTCAGAGCCGATCGGATTTGGAGATGTTGGATCCGATAGTCCCTAATGCCATGATCGCCGGATCTGGTCTCGATCGAGGCCAGAACGGCAGATCTTGCAGCAATGGCAAAGGGAGGTGATGGCGGTACAGCTGAAGACGCTCGGTGCCGCGGCAGATCTCTTGTCCATCTCCACACCAAGCTCAGCTGACTTGAGTAACCCCAGCCCATCACCTTATCCCCCCCTCCCAGACCCTAGTCGAGCCACCCGAGCTCGCCTGGCGACACTTAGATGCCCCGGGCGATGCCTGGAACGTCCAGGCGCCCGCCTTGCCCTAGCCAAGCGAGGTGACCGGTCATGGCGGTCTTTCCTCCGGCGACTGAACGCCTAGGAGACGACTTAATAACCATGGATTGTACCAAAAACCTCCTTTACCTATAGCTTGGTAATAGCTAAAAGAAATCTTGTGCACCGTCATGCTACTGGTTGGGAGAAATGGGATAGTGGAGCGCGGGCAGCTACTAGACGTTTATAACAACCCCACCACTACCACCACCAGGGTTAACAATATCGATTTGAAGAAAATCGCTGAAATTCGAAAATTAGAGATATCGGCTAAAAAACAGTTGAAAATTGTCAAAGAATCGTAGAGTTTCAAAATCAAAAAATTTGAAAAAAAAAATCAAAAATCGAGCGATTTCCATGGAGAAAATCGACGGACTAGTTGAACTTTACTGGCAGTTGATTTTTTTAGCAATTTTCATCGATTTTCTTCGAAAATCAAGCGATTTTCACTGATTTTGACGGGTTTACATCACATAAATTTTTTCAAACTTTTGAATTTTTTTTGAATTGGACCGATTTGTCGAGTGATTTTAAAAGCCGAAGCGCGGCGATTCGGGCAAAAAATCGAGCGATTCGATTTTTTGAAACCTGACCACCACCAACCTTAAGGCACTACTTCTTGACCTCTATCAACCAGAGAATCCATCACATCACCATCGCCATCACCAAAAAAAATGAACGAATTTTTATGACAAATCCACAACAACAAACACAAAGCCCACCACCTGGCCGCCTAAAACATCCAAAATTGCAGGTATCAAGGGTCAATCAAGTCACTGACCTCTGTTGTCGGCGAAATTGGAGTGGTAATGCATCCTGTTGGCCTCGAGCACCTTTGACACCTCCCCGGCGCTCTCCGAAGCCTTCAAGAACCTCTCGTCGATCTCCGCAAGCACCCGCAGGAGGTCGAAGCGCGGCATCTCGGTGAGGACAGCCTTCCCGGGCTTCCCCCCGCCGACCACCGTGACCGGAGGCGCCGATTCCGTGTGCTGGTGGTGCGCCAGCTTATGCTTTCCCTTCCCCTTCTTCAAAGACAGCCCAGGCGGCTTTGGTGGCAGCGACGGTGGCGGTGTGACCATGTCCGGCGTCCGCGGCTCCTCCTCAAACTCCTTCGGCGGCGCAGCAGCAACCCGCGGAGGAGGGGAGGGGGGCGGGCGTGGTGGCGAGGCAGGGATGTACTTCTCGTCGTCCCGCTCTGGGATGATCTCGTCGTCCTCGCCAGCGATGGACGCCATCCCTTCGTCCATCGAGAAGAAGTAGTCCCACGTGTCAATTCCGGGCTTCGGCTCCGGCGGCGGCGGGGGGCGCGGAGGCGGCTGGGGTGTCACCGGCGTCTCCGGCGTCGGAGGCGACACGAGCGACGGTACCGGCGGGCGGTGGCGCAGCCGCCTCCGCCGGTCATCGAGATGCCCGTCGTCCTCCTCCATCTCCACCTCGTCCTCCTCCTCCTCCCTAATCGAGTCGCTGTGAAGCACGGCGGGGCCCTTGGCCGCCTCCGTAGGCGGCAGGGGCATGCTCATGGAGCGGTGGATCTTCGCCGGCGACGGCGAGAACTCCGGCAGCGGCGGCGGCGGCGGGGGCAGCGTATCGATGGTCGACGGCGGCGGCGGCGGCATTATCGCGTCGACCGCAGCCGCCGAGAGGACCGTAACCCCGGACGCAACCGCGGCGATTCCGCCGGGAGCGAGCATGTTGGCCACCGCCTCAACCGACGAAGGAGGCGGCGGCAGCACTCCCTCCCCGTGCGCGAACTCGGAGAGCGCGGCCCCCGTGTCTCGCAGCGAGAAGGCGTAGGCGGAGTGCGCGACCGCGAAGGCGTTGCGCGCCGCCACGGCCGCCTTCATCCACTGGCGCCGCTCCTTGCAGCGCGCCACCGCCTCCTCGTTCTCGATCCGCGACTGCGCGCACCCCATCTGGTCCTCGCCTCCTCCCCTCCTCCTCACAGCATTGCGCAGCAGCAGCAGCAACCAAAACCCAAACCCCAAGCGAGCAGCCAACAGCAGCAGCTAGCAAGCAAGACAGGCGGGCATGGACGAGTGGATCTAAAAATAGTTGTTGCCTTGTTGGTGCTCGTCCCGAGGCGCAGCAGCAAGAGGCAAGAGCTCCGTGCGGCGAGGGGCTCGGTGGGGTTTAACGGCGGGCCCACAATCCCCGTCCTTCATCCCACTGACACTTGGGTCACGCTTGTGTCGGGGCCGACCTGTCAGTGAAGGGTTCGAGGGTGGCACGCGGAACAGATGGGCACGGTGGACCGTGGTCAGTGTGGACAGTACGGAAGCTTTTTTTTTTTAAGCAGTCCTTCCTTCGTGCTGTTCCTCTCGTATGAGTTATTTCGAAATAATCTATATCTGTCTTTCATTAATATTTTAATATTTATATAATTTAAAAAAGAAAAGTACTTAAACATATCTCATTTTTTATACTCTTCGCGCAATTTCTTTTTCAAGTTTGATCCATGCTGGTGCGAGAGTCTCAACCGCCGGTCGCAGGGTTTCAAATTTTATTTTCGATTCACATCTTCAAAGCAGGCAAAATTCAAAATTTTAACAAAATCTCGTAACTTCAGAAGAAATTTGATCAAAATTCAAAAAAATATTAAATCTAGAATTTTTGAACCGAAATTCGGCTAAAATTTCACTAAGAAATGTCGAAATCTTGGCAAAATTCAACCAGACGAAAATGATCCCAACGATCTTAAAAATATTTGAAATTTTTTACAGATGGTTTTGACACACTATTAATATTTTCATAAAAAATTTAGATGATAATCAAGTATAAGAAATTTTTAAAATTCTAACAATGCTATTCTCCTCATAAAAGGCTAGCCGACAAAATTTCAACCAGTGAAAAATAGTTGTCGACGGTTCGGGAATCGGTCCCTCGTCGAGCTTACTTATTGAAAGAGGGATCAACCTAAGACCCCTTTTTCGCGAGGGGTGTAGCGTCCAAGGTTCTACCGAGCTATGTAACGAGGCAGTTGGAATGATCGCAATGCAGAGAAGGAGGCTTTTTTGGTCTGGTTCGAGCCTCTCGCAGGGGAGATAATAGCCCTACGTCCAGTGATTGCACTGATATGTAAAGGTGGCTACAAATGCTGCTTACAAGTAAGAGTGAAGGTCTAGTGAAGCTAACTTAGCCAGAGGAACCCGCCATCCTTCGCACGAGAAGGTATTTATAGGGGATTACAGGCGACAAAACATTTATTACAGGGGGCACTCCACTATTCTTGGACGTACGCAGAGCTGCTACCGCGCCACCCGCCGGGCGCCACGCGACGTGGCTACAGCTGAAGCGGATTATGTGCGCAGAACACGACGGCATTGCAAGACTTAATGCCACGTCCTCCTCGTAGATCGTGCCCGGCTGCTGGGTGACCTTCGAGGCATCCTTGGCGGGCCTGGTCGTGGACCCCCGAGCAAGCATGCTCGGGGGAGGAGTCCTTGATGAAGGTCGGGATGCTCGGGGGCCCCTACGTAGGGGCAGATCTCGAGCACGAGCAAGGCCCACGCCGGCTGGGCCCCGATGGTCATTTTTACGGGCGATAACCAATCCCCGACAGCTAGCCCCCGAGGCTAAAGGTGGAAATTCGCTTTGACGAGGCGTCCACCTTAAGCCTCCAGAATCTCAGAGAGGGATTGGTACCCTACGGCGAAAAGCTGCCGCAGCATCCGAGCAACGCTTGCTCGAGAACCAGGCTTTTGGCGGTGAAAAGCTACCGCAGCATCCGAGCAACGCTTGTTCGCACGGATCTTGAGGCTAAAAGTTATCATAAAGATCCGAGCAATGCTTGCTTTCGGGGCGCATGTCCGCCAAGGATTTAACCCGGGCAATGCCTTGAGAAACGAAGGGGGAAAACGCGGTGATTCCTTCTCAGCGAAGCCTTAGCGGGTATGACTCTGACAACTTTTGGAGAATCGCGCCAGCGTAGGGCGGCTTCGGGGACCAAGCCACCACGCGTTGGCCATCGGCACACGAAACGGTTTTCCCGCCCACTTGACTTGTCCGCCTATAAATATCAGGCGGGAACAGTTTCCGAAAAACCCTTTTTTCCCCACAACTTGCAACTAGACTTTGAGAAAGCGTTTCATCCTTCAAATTTCCTTCCGCCGCTCCGTTGCTCCCTCCCCCCAACCCCTCGCATGGCGAAGTTTGGAGTGAGCAAGTCCACTGCGGAGAGGCTTCAGGTGCTTCAAGGCTTTGGGTACCTCGGCGTCGGTACCTAGCGACTTCCGGCCGGCGAGGCGGCGCCGGTGCCAAACAACGACGAGATAGTCGCGTGCGAGCTGTATATCACCAACGGGCTCCGGATGCCCGAGAGCGAATTCCTGGAGACCGTGCTCCTAAACTGTGAGTGCGAGCTTATCCATTTGAACCCCAATTCCATCCTTGTCTTGACAATCTTCGCCCATCTCTGCGAGGGTTTCGTGGGTGTCCTTCCTACGCCAAGCCTTTTCTTTCATTTCTACTCCTTGTTACAGATCGGGCACCTCCTCGTCGGCTCGGTGCCAGCTTTCCGAGCAACCACCGTCTGAGTACCCCCCTTTTTCCCTCAAGGATTCGGTGGCGGATGGGCCTTAAAACTAGTTTTATCTCATGGAAGCGGAGGGGAGCACCTTGCGCTACATCATGACGGCGTCTGCCGCTTCGAGATGTCGCGCTTTACCGTCGCTACCAAGAGGAGCGGACGCCGATGATGATCGGCGAGCTCACGCAGATGGGGCTCACCGGGACATCGTCATGACTTCCTCCGGAGCAGGTGTCCCTCTCATGAGGAGGGAGCACCCGTTCTTCCAGATCACCGGATGGGATGACATGACCCGAGAGGGTACCTCTTGTAAGTTCCACGACCTTGAGGATTCTTTGCCCTGCCTCCGCCATCCTGTGCCCGTGTTGACTTCATTTGCTGGTTCAAAACAGCCCCGGACTTCGACTGGACGGAGAAGAGGGTGGCCGAGCTGTTCGGTACTCTCAAGGGCAAGGAGCTCGAGCGCAAGCGGCAGGTCCCGAGCAATGTGCTTGAGCGGGGCGAAGTGGTAAGTTGCTTCATAGTTCGTGCCCGGGGGAAAGCATCCCGAGCTTTTCTGATGTTCCCTTCGTGCATTGCCGCAGGAGAAGCTCGCCTTGGACCTGGCGGTGGCCGCGCTTGCGCCCCCGGCGGGCGACAAGGACGTGCTTATCCCAGCCTCCCAAGCCAAGGGTTCAAGGAGCAAGAGGAGTGCCCCGCCACCGGCGACCACCTGGGCGTCGAAGAGGCAGGCGGGCGCGTCCAAGGATCGGCCGGCGCCCCACAAGGAGTACGCCGACCGGAAGGAGGAGGTAAGCCGTTTGAGGATCTGGCTGAAGCACTATAGCGTGAGGGCTCAAGTGGAGCAAATCGAGGCAGAGGGAAGACTGATCGAGGGGATGGTGCAGGCCGAGCGCGCAGGAATTGGAGAGGCGCTTGCTCAGCTGAGGGCCGAGGTCGAGCAAGCCAAGAAAGACCGGGCCCTCGCGATCACCGACCTGGACGCGCACCATCCCGTGGCCAAGCGCGGAAGCACGGAGGGGCTGTTGGATGAGATTGACATGGAGAAGGCCGACCCTCGCCTGGCCAGGATCACACAGTCCATGGAGAAGAAAGCCGAGGCGGTGGTTGCGGCGGCCGCAAACCCATCCGTGGGTGGCGATGAAGTCCCGGCGAAGGTGAGGCTCGAGATTTGCCCTTCTTCGCTTTTCTTGCTCTTTGCCTCGCGTGCCCGAGCTAACCCCACTCCCCCGACGTGGCCTTCCCAAACTGTCGCAGGATAGCTTACGAGCTTATTGATTGTGCCTTAGTGAGGGTGCTCGCCGACGCCGCCGTCATTGTGATGGCCGAGGGCGTCGGAGCGGTGGAGAAATTCATCGCCGATGACTGGGTCGAGACGGACCCCCCCGCCCCAGAGGGAACGCTCCCCCTGGGCGGGCTTCCCGACCATCCCCGCGCGGAGAGCGCGGAAGGAGGGGAGAAGGCTGACCTCACGGCCCCGAGCGAAAAGGCTGCTCAAGAAGGCTCGGTGCCTCCGGGCGAAATACCTGCCCGAGATGAGGGCGTGAAGTCCCCGGGCGAACCACATGCCTGGGGTGAGACGCTGCCCGCCCCGAGCGAACCGCATGCTCGGGCGGATGTTTTACCCCCGAGCGAACAACACGCTCAGGCGGATAGTGAGAACATTGAGAGCGCCGCTCACGAGTGGGGCTTGGTACCCCGGGGGGAACTTCATGCCCAGGGGAAGGATTCTTCATCCTTGACCAACCCGCCCTTCTGGAAGGGCCCAGAGGAAACGCGAAGCCCCCTGCCGAAGCTGGCAGATTTTCCGAGGAGGGAGGTCACCGAGCGCTTCCGAAATAACCTCCGCGCGTGCCTTGATCAGGTGAGGATGTTTCTTTCGTCTTCATCGTGGTCCCCCTTCTGAGCGTCTTCGGGATGGTATCTGAAATTTTCTGGATTGCAGGTCCTTGAAAAGACCATGGAGGGCTTCGATGTAGCAATGGAGGTCCCTGAGGCCACGGCCTTGCTGCTGACCGACCACGAGGCCCGCCTGGCGGAGGTTGAGCAGACGCTGGCCGACTTCAAGCTCAGAGACAGGTTGCTCGTGCTTAGATGCCGCCAGGCGGAGAAGGACGTTTCCCAAGGTAGGGAGAGGATCCTCGAGCTCGAGCAAGAGCTTGAGCAAGAAAGGTCGTGCTCCCGCCAGGCCAAGGAAGGCGCCGCCGCTGAAAAAGAGAAGACCCACACGCTCGAGCAGGAGCTTGAGCGGGAAAAGAAGCGGTCCCTTGATGCCGGAGAGAAGACCCTCAAGCTCGAACAAGAGCTCGAGGCGATGAAGCAGCACTCCGGCGCCCTTGAGGTGAAGGTGGCGGAAGCGACAGCAGGCGGCGTGGCGGCCGACCTTGCGTAACAAGGAAATGAAGAGGTCGGCGACTCATGAAGAAGCCCGCGAAGGTCGCGAGGCCCGCCGGAAGCTGATCGATAAAGAGGCCAAGATTGATGAACTGAGGCGGAAGCTATCCACGGCCCTCAAGGGAGCGACGCCCGGTGTGTAGGAGATTTCTTCTTTTTTCCTTTCCTTTGGCGATTTTTGGATGGCCTTTGATGTCGTCGGTGGGGCATGTAACTATCTTTTCGCTTAAGGGTTGCTTTCGGTGCAGTGCTTCTTTTGCTCTTGCCCGGCTTTTTCCTGTAAACAAAAACCACGAGGCAAACAGCAAGAAGTAGGTCGGTCGTAGGTTAGAACGACGCGTGGGCGGCACTAGCCCGGAATGCGCAACACAATGATAACGCGTCTTTTAAGAAAGAAGCAACGTTACGCTAGTAAGATAGGACGAAGTACTTGGTCGAGATTTTTTTTGAAATGATGCTAGGGCGGCAACTCGCTCTCCCCTTAGCCCCCGCTGCGAACGAGGGTCGTGCGCCTGTAATGCGGGCACAGGCTTGTTCGTAGGAGAGTTGGGAAAGATTGCCCCCCCTGTCGACGTTTGTCGTCGGCAATAATGAAAAGGGGGCTAGGCGCTGGATCGGAAGCTCGATGGTAGCACAAGAACACCCGATGTATACAGGTTCGAGCTCTCACAATGGAGATAATACCCTAGTCCTGTGCTCTGGAATTATATGTGGCTAGCTGATTGCCGATGAGATTGTCTTCTGCCCGGTCCTCTCTCCTTCTCCCCCACCCCCCTTTATATAGCGGAGGAGGGCGGTTACAAAGGAGAGTCCTAATCGGTTACAAGGTGGAGATTATATCTCTTTCCTAATCCGTTTAATATGATAACGGATAGGATTACAATTGTATCCTCCCTAAGCGTGGTCGATTTCTATCTTCGGGTTTCCTGTCTTTGCGATGGCAACCCGCCTCTTGGGCAATACCCATCTTCATGCAATGGCTTGGCCTATCCCCCTTGGGTGGTCCTCACGACGCCATGCAGATACCCGGTCCATATACTCCACAAGAGTCTCCCCGAAGTGCTTTATGATCGAATTGTCGCCTTCTCGGTCGCAGCTCAACCGAAGTCAAGCTTCATGCCGAAGTGCTTCCAGTTCTTGATGTAGTTTCGACTTGTTTTCCTTTCCAGCCGAGTGCCCATTGTAGGCAAAGAGATCGTGAAGGACTCAATAGAGCTCCACACGTTGAATTATATCCGACTGTTGCAGCGTACAGTTGGTGGCTCCTCATGGGGTATACCGTATTCCAAACGATATACAGAAGTCAAAACGCTTTTCCCGCTCAAGGCGAAATTCAGCGCCGCTTCCTTTAAATTCATTCGTCTTGAAGTTCTTGATGTAGTAGCCGAAATCATGTATATGCGTAACTTAGGCAATGTAAAACCATTCACTCGGATGTGGTGTCCGATGGTTTATGTATAATTTTAGAGTTTTTACTCTTTTTCCTTATTGATTTTGAATTCATCCCAGTGGTTTGACTCTTTTTTTGTTTAAGCACTCGCTCGACAAATATAGCCCCGGCGTCGAGTCCGCTCATGGCCCTCTTTCCCATGCACGCATTTTGGGTGACTAAAGTTCGCCGTTCATGGGGTCAGAGCTTCACAACTCGGAATCGACGCAATACGGATTCATTTGCAATCGTTAAGTAAAGGAAGAAAAATATAACTCAGAAATAGATGTGCGCATGTGCACACTATTAGGTGTAGCCTCCGACTTACTGCTTAGTTGAGAATCAACTAAGTAGCAAGTCAAGAGGAAAGTCGCATAAGCTAACAAAGATTTCTTAATGTAGGAAACAATAAACGACCCAAAGAGTGTTGTGCATGCAACACTATTAGGTGTAGCCCCGACTTCATCGCTTAGTTGAGGATCAACTAAGTAGCAAGTCAAGAAAGCCAATAATTTTATAATGACATAATTTGAGTAAACAAAGTGACTTAGCCGCTTATACTCCGTGTGTTGTTGATTTATCGTGTCGCCTTGCTCGTGGCGCAGCATAGGCTTGCAATGAGCCGGCGAGGCGCCGAAGCGCAGCGTAGGCTCGTGGTCGTGCAAAGTTGGCGCTCGGCGCAGCGTGGTTCGTGGGTCGCAGCGGTATGGCGCTGTGGGCGCAGCGTGGCTCGTGGCCTTGCAAAGTTGGCGCCGGCGAGGGCGTGGCTCGTGGCGTGCGAGTTGGCGCCGGCGCAGCGTAAACTCTTAGCCGTGCGGTTGGCGCGGGCGCAGCGCGTAGCTCTTGGTCGTGCCGGTTAGCGCTTCGAAGCGCAGCGTAAACTCGTGGCCGCCGAATTGGCGCCGGGCGCAGCGCGGCTCGTGGCCGTGCGCGGTATGGCGCTGTGGCGCAGCGTGGCTCGTGGTCGTGCCGGGTTGGCGCTTCGGGCGCAGCGTGGCTTCGTGGCCGCGTCAGTATGGCGCTGTGGCGCAGCGTGGCTCGTGGCGCGTGCGAATTGCGCCCGGCGCAGCGCGCGCTCGTGGCGCGCCGTTGGCGCTTCGGCGCGGCGCGGCTTCGTGGCCGCGCGCCAGTATGCGCTAAATGGCGCAGCGTGGCTCGTGGCGTGCGAAGTATGGCGCTGTGGCGCAGCGTGGCTCGTGGTCGTCCGAGTATGGCGCTAAATGGCGCAGCGTGGCTCGTGGCCGTGCGAAGGTTGGCGCGGGCGCAGCGTGGCTCGTGGTCGTGCGGGTTGGCGCCGAGCGCAGCGTGGCTCTTGGCCGACTTAGTCCTAATAGAGGCTTGAGTTGCTTGATTAGTGGAAACACATCACTAGCCGAGTGACAAAGCTCTGAGTTGTTGTAGACCGGCAAAGGCGGAGGGTGGCCACACGCCCCCAAGTTCGTAAATAATTGACGAATCAATGTGGGAACGCCAGTTTATTGCCTCCATGCATTATATGTGTCGAGCTTAATACCGACACCAAAATAATTTCTGAAACAATAATCGGGAAGAAATTTAAGTAGTATCTTTTGCAAAAATTACCCGAGTGATCCGAATAATTTTTAAACCACTCGGATATATATATAAAAATTGTCTGCATATTTAAATGCATAATTTAAATATTAGAAAAAACTTAATCGTTAGCTTGCCGACTAAACTTGGCCTGCTCTCGGTGGTCGATGGCCGATCCCAACCGGACTTGGAGTACAAAGACGTGTGTGCTTCCTTGACAAATCTTTAAATTTGTTTTCTTCAGAGCGCAAGAGAACCTTCCTTTTGTTTATTGATGACCTTAGCTGAACCGAAACCGAGGAAAATCAAATGAAGTTCTCGTTTTTTGAAGATCGACGACTTATGTCATTACGATGGCTTCACGTGCAAAAAGACCAAGCGCCCTGCCGGTGGCTATGCAAGAGAGCACTTCAAGATTGAAAACTTCTAGTCGCAAGTTCATGCGTGGGAGAAAAAATCCTTCACCAAACAAGATTGAAAAGCTTTTACGGGATGCTCGAGGCGAGTGGTCGCATGAGCGGGCCGATGAGCGCGACGCTACCAAGACCGAAGGTGCAGATGGAGGCCGAAGGCAGCGCTGGGGAACGGCACTAGGAGCGACGGCTTGGGCGCTGCGGCGTTGGCGGCCAAGCGACACCGGCCGAAGGGGATGGCGCAGATGGCGACTCGGAGAAGACGCCGACGGTGGCCGGCGAAGAAGTATGTTCCGCCGCGTGATTCTTGGACGATGGAAAAGCAGTGTCCCGGGGTCGTGCGCCGCAGGAATTAATTTGGACGAAACGTCAGTTTCTTGGCTGGAAGCAGATAGAAGCAAATCTTCTTCACGCCCTTGATTTTTCCTCATGCCATGCATGCATGCAGCTGGTCTTCTTCGATTTGCATGCATGCCCCAACAGCCAGGAACTGAAGCTTTCTAGCCACCACAAGCATCCAACAAGATCAATTAACTAGCCGATAGACTAGCTGCATGCAAACAAATTTGCTAGCCGCATGAAAAATGGCCGAACACCATAGCCGCCAGAGAAAAGCTGTCGAAGATCGCCATCGAGCCTGCTGAGATTGATCTTAGCGCAGCCCCTACCTGGCGCGCCAACTGTCGACGTTTTTCATCGGCAATAATGAAAAGGGGGCTAGGCGCTGGATCGGAAGCTCGATGGTAGCACAAGAACACTCGATGTATACAGGTTCGGGCTCTCACGGTGGAGATAATACCCTAGTCCTGTGCTCTGGAATTATATGTGGCTAGCTGATTGCCGATGAGATTGTCTTCTGCCCGGTCCTCTCTCCTTCTCCCCCACCCCCCTTTATATAGCGGAGGAGGGCGGTTACAAAGGAGAGTCCTAATCGGTTACAAGGTGGAGATTATATCTCTTTCCTAATCCGTTTAATATGATAACGGATAGGATTACAATTGTATCCTCCCTAAGCGGTCGGTTTCTATCTTCGGGTTTCCTTGTCACAAGATGGCAACTTTGCCTCTTGGGCAATACCCATCTTCATGCAATCGGCTTGGCCTATCCCCCTTGGTGGTCCTCACTACCGCCATGCATACCCGGTCCATATACTCCACAGTTATAAAAGGTTTCCTCAAGGTCGGACACATGACCTGAGGCGAGCTTACTCTTAACTACGATATCATCCACATAAACTTCCATGTTTCGACCTACCTGGTCCCGGAAGGTCCTCTCGTGATCGCGTATTTGGAAGGTCGTCTTGCGTTTGCAGATCGAAAGACATGGTCGTAGCGTAATCGTCGCCAAGGGCGTGATGAAGGAGGTCTTCTCTTCATCCCCGCTGCTTAACTGGTGGTAGCCCGAGTAGGCGCCCAGAAGCCTATTACTCGAGACTCTGCCGTCGCGATCACCGGGTCAATGTGGCAAGTGAAAGTTGTCCTCCGGCGGCGGCGTTAAGGCGGTGTGGTCGACACACACGCGCACCGCCACCCTTCTTGACGATGACTGGTTCGCCAGCCCACTCCGAAAGTGCTCAACTTCTCTCGACGGCTTACCTTAAGGAGCTTGTCGAGTTCTTCCTGATAATTGCTCGCTGGGAAAATCGCCTGAGCTTCGACGCCTGAGTCTTTTATCAGGCCAAACAGCTAGCCTGTGCTCGATCACTTCCCTTGGGACCCCGGGCATATCGGACGGTTCCCAGGCGAACACGTCCGCGTTTTTCCGGAGGAAAGTGACGAGCTCGAGTTCCTATTTGGGGTCTAGGGAAGACCCCAGATGGAACACCTTGGTCGGGTCGGCCTCACTTAGAGGGACCGCCTTGGTTTCTCCTCCGGGCTGGAGGGTGACTTTTGGCCGGGAAGGCGCCGTCATTTGGTCGGGCCCACCCTGAGGCAGCTGCCCGACCATATCGAGAGACTTCTCGTCGCAGTTCAGGGCCGCCCTGTGGTCGCCTTTGATAGTGATAGCGCCCTTCGGTCCCGGGACCTTCAAGCACTGATAGGCGTGATGCGTGGCGGCCATGAACTTGGAAAGGGACTACCGCCTGAATGGCATTGTAGGTCGACACAAGTCACGACCTCGAAGTTGACCAGCTCGGTCCGGAAGTTCGCGAGGCCTCCGAACGTTACGGGCAACACGATTTGGCCAATAGGCTTGATCGAGGTGCCGGGAACAATCCCGAAAAATGGGACGGCTTTGCTCTTGATCTTGGAACGAGGGACCTGCATCTCGTCCAGGACCGTGGCAGATATGAGGTCCAAGGAGCTCCCACTGTCGATGAGAACCCGGCCGACCTTGGCATTGTTGATGGTCGGGCTCACGACCAGCGAGTGAAAGCTGAACATCAGAGGCCAGCGGGTTTGTTGCAGCCATTGAAGGTACCTGAATGGAAGTGGGAAGAAATTGGGATGGATTTCATCACAGGACTTCCGAGGACCAGGTCAGGCTATGACTCGATTTGGGTTGTCGTGGATCGACTGACGAAAGTTGCACATTTCATCCCAGTGAAGACAACCTATAAGGGGGATAAGCTTGCAGAGCTGTATATGACTTGGATTGTGTGTATGCATGGTGTGTCCAAGAAGATTGTTTCAGATCGGGGCACCCAATTCACATCTAGATTCTGGCAAAAGTTACAAGAAGCATTAGGCACCAATCTGAACTTCAGTACAGCTTATCATCCCCAGACGGATGGACAGACTGAGCGGGTGAACCAAATTCTAGAGGATATGTTGAGAGCTTGTGCATTGTCCAATGCAGCCAGCTGGGATCAGAGTCTGCCATATGCGGAGTTCTCGTACAACAACAGTTATCATGCCAGCTTGTAGATGTCACCGTTCGAAGCTCTTTATGGAAGGAAGTGTAGGACACCCCTCTGTTGGCACGAGACAGGAGATCGCCAAGTCTTCGGCCCGGATATTCTGCAAAAAGCTGAGGAACAAGTGAAGATGATTCAGGAAAGGTTGAGGACAACGCAGTCAAGGCAGAAGAGCTATGCAGATAATCGCAGAAGAGAGTTGACCTTTGCTCCTGGCGACTATGTGTATTTGAAGGTCTCCCCACTCAAGGGAATGTGTCGATTCCGAGTTCGTGGCAAGTTGACACCGAGATTTATTGGACCTTTCTCGATTCTAGCTAGAAGCGGGGAAGTGGCGTATCAGTTGGAGTTGCCACCGCAACTGTCGAATGTGCACAATGTCTTCCATGTGTCACAGTTGAGGAAGTGCCTCAGAGTGCCAGATAGTCAGATGCAATTGGAAAATGTGGAGCTGCATAAAGATCTGTCCTACCCAGAGTATCCAATCAGAATTCTGGATGAAGCTGAGCGCAGGACAAGGAACAAGGCGATCAAGTTTTGCAAGGTGCAGTGGAGCAACCATCCAGAAGAAGAAGCCACCTGGGAGCGCGAAGAGGATCTTCGAGCGGAGTACCCTAGCCTTTTTCCCTAGTTAGTTCCAAATCTCGGGGTCGAGATTTCTTGTTAGGGGGGGAGGTTTGTAACATTCCATTTTTGAGTTTCTTGTGCTCGAATTTCAAAATCTGAACCCATCGCAATTTATTTGAATTAATTACAGCTTAATTTGAATTTTCAAAATCAAAAAGGATTTAATTTGATTAATCCATACTTAAAATTAAATATTTCTTGTTTTTATTGGATTCCTTGTGCTTCATAGAATTTTCCTGTATTTTTGGAAATTTTTCGGAGTTTAATTGCTATTTATTTGGATTTATTGAAGCTTATTCGGATTTTCTGGTTTTTATTTAATTCGGAAAATCCTTTTTCCTTTTCTTTTCCTCTTCGGGCCGAAATCCACTATTCATTCTCTCGACCCGCTACTGTTTTTCCCGTCGGCCCAAGATTCTAGCCCAGCCCAGCCCAACTCAACCGGAAACCCTAAACCCGTCAGCCGTTGATCTTCGATCCAACGGCTGGAATTTGCGCCGCCATCCACAGCCAAACCCTAACCCTAGCCTCCTTCGAACTCGCCCGTCCGATTCCGATCTAACGGACACGATGCGTCCACGTCACCCGAAACTTGCGTTGCCGCCCGAAACCTAGCGCCGCACGACCAACCTTGTTTCCCGTGCTATTTCATGCCTCCCGAGGCTATAAATACCCTCTCCGTACCTAGCCATGTGCTCTCCACCTCGCGCCGCACCCGCCGGCCCTAGCCACTCCACCGGAGACGTCGCCGGCCGTGCGCACAACCTCACCGAAGTTTCCGCCGTCCCTAGTACGTTCCGCCGTCATTACCTCCTTCTCCGGTGAGTCTCCGCCATTTTTGGTGCCGCTCGAAGTTCATCTCTTCGCGTTTCTACCCGATTCGCCGATTCTTCAACTCACTCGCCACTCCATCGCTGTTTGGCATCTGCCTTCTCCGACCGCAAAGAAGCGCCGCCTGCCGCCGCTTTCCTCCGCCAACCTTCACCGCTCGATCGACCATCGACACCTCGGAGTCGACCACGTCATCGCTCGTCGCGCCACTGCTCCATCACCATAGATCTGCACCGGAACGGTCGGATCTGCGCCACGTGCACGTGCCGGTAAGCCTCCCCATCAGCCACGCCTCATCACTGCCATGTGTCGCCCCTTGTCTACCACGTGTAAGCCACGTTACGCCACCTCTTAGCCACCTCATCGCCACGTCCGCCGTAGATTTGGGTGGCGCTACGTGTCAGCCACTTCTTCGCCACGTCATCGCCAAGTCAGCCGAAAACCTCGCGTGTTTGCCACGTGTGCACCACATCGGCGCCACGTCAGCCCTATTCCGCCCCATATCCTCCATGTCTCTGCCACGTCACTGCCACGTGCCAGCCACGTCGCCGCCATGTCCGCCCTAGTTCCTACGTGGCCACCACGTCATCGAGCCCACCTCAGCGCTCTAGGTTACCTCCGTAAACCGAGTCCACCGTGAGCCAAGTCGCTGACGCGTGGGTCCCGTTTGTCAGTCGCATGAGTTTTTCCTCCTTTTTCTGTGATTTTCCCGAATATTCGAATCCAGCCAATCAGTGCTTGACACGTGTCATCTCCTGTTAATTTTCCGATTTTCTCTCCCGAGAAACTTCCGAGAGCTCGTTCTCCTCCGTTCGAACTCCGATTCGAACGATTCAAATTTCTAAATTCATCTAAAATCATGCTCTATCTACTGGTGTCTTTATTTTGAATTTTTGGATTTTATTTATTTTTGTCTCATTTCGCATGTTTCACGTGTATTTACGCAATGGGTTGAGCGGAATGAGCATCCGACGGAGGTAGCAAAGAATGGAGCAAAGGAAGGCAAGTCTTTCTTGACCATATTGAACCCAAGTTTATGAAATGCTATTTTGTTTCTAAATTATTGCATGCTTATTATTTGCGTACTGTACTTTAATGTCATTTTAAATGCTTAGATAAATGCCAAATTGTTATACCCACATTGATATTCATTTTGACAACCATTGACACCCTAGGAAAATTAATTACTGTTAATAATAATTATTTTGGTATTATGGGATGGTAGAAAATGCTTAGCCATGCTTAATCACGCTTGTATACCTTACCATTATGGAAATGCTTTCATATTTGATTCAAATTGAATTGTGAAAATATGGCAATTGGTGTTGCTGGTATTAATTTGAAAATAAAAGTGAAAAATGGTTTAGATCGGGGCGGATGGTTGAATGGTGGGTGCGGGATGCACAAAATTTTGGAATGTGATTGTTTTACCCTAGTCAATTAAGGACCGGTCGTGTGTTACCTTGGGCTATGCTATACAGTACAACCACATGTCTATTATGGGTACGACCTGGCTAAGTAATTTGCATGTATCGTTATTTGACTTCGCCATTGGGCTGTGCAGTTTGTCGTGAGGATACTTGCAAGGCGCAAGAGGGGGCTTCTGTACTGGGTGGATTCCCTAACAACGATGAAACCTTAGTGGATTCGAGCTCAGAGCGGTATTATGCATTGTAAAGGCCTTGTCATGATCTCTCTCGCCGACACACCAAAGGAAGTGTGTTAATTGCATGGCGACAAGGGTTGATCATGTCGTGTGGGTAAAGTGTACAAGCTCGCAGAGTCAAAACTACTTGAGTAGCCGTGCTCATTTGCTAAGGGCAAGCGTGGAACGCTTTCACATAGTAGATTTTATGGTTTTGGTTTTAAATGAAAATGATGGTTTTGGTTTAAATGAAAATGTGGTTGGGAATCCGTGAGTGGCTGGAACTCCAGATTTTAGTTTGGCGGTTGGAGCCAACCAGGTAATTGGAACCTGGAAAACTGTTATACTTCAAAATTTAATTAATTATGCTATTTACATTTTGTTAAATGATGCTTTATGAAATTATTACTTGTATTTAAATTTCAATTTCGCTTTATGCAAATGAACCCTATATGCTTCCTTTGTTTAAGCCTTGCATTTAGTTATTTGCATTAAGTTTTCGAGACTTGCTGAGTATGTTGCATACTCACCCTCGCTTTTCATTGCGGGGCTGCTTATTCCATAAAGCAGATGAAGAGATCAGAGCTAGATATCCAAGAGCATGCAATCCACCGTTCGACATCTGTGGTGAAGACTTTGAAGAGGAGGACTACCCGGACTACTAGGGAGCGTACCCCAGTCGGTTGCCTGTGGGCACATTGACTGGCTCTTTTTGTTGCTACATTTCCGCTACTACTTACTCACTTAAGCCGTAAGGCTCGATACTTGTAATAATGTGATGATGATATTTTCACTCTTTTGCTTTATTGCTGTTAATTACTCGTGATATGTCTGTGTTATCATCATTGTATGACTGTGTGTGCTAACTGTTCCTGGACTAACACAGTTGAAACATAGAGGGTTCGCATTTGGTAATCCGGTTCCCCACAGTTTCGTATATTCGCGTACGGGTCCTCCAACTTTATTTTTCCGAGTGCATGCTATGCAGATTTCAAGCCCAGCCAGCCGGTCACTTGTCACTTTGCACACGTTTGCGAAAAAGCCCCTCCATTTCTTCGAATTACGGATAGGTCCCTGTAGATTACGAATAGGTCCTTCGCGATTTTGTATGAGGGGAAGATTTTTTTTTGTTCATCGCGTTTGGGTCCCTGGCGCGCCGTTTTACGGAAAAACCCTCCCGTTAGGTTCGATCGTGAACAAGCCCTTTCCTAATTTTTCAGGATAGCGGACAGATCCAAAAACGTAACAAATAGGCCCTTACTCCTTACGTCTAGGTCCTTTCTCCGTTTTTCCCAGAAAAAATGTTTTCGCCACCATTGATATGTGTGCAGATCTATCTCTAGACTTTTTCCTCAGCTCGATTTTCCATCTCGATCTCTGATATTTTTTTAAACATGTGTTATTACTCGGTGAACGCGTAGAGTGTTAGGCTCGACAAAAGAAGTTTGTCATTGTGGGATATGTATGTCCCGGGGCCCACCAAGCAGTCCTGCAAGGCCCAGTCAGGTGAACTTGGGTCATGTCGACTGGATAAGGCTGAAGGTTACTTGGGCTGAGCAATGCATGAAGAATCAGGATAGACCCTAGTTTAAGAAATCGAGTCAGATTAGGGTGGGATGATTGTAATCCCAACCGACACGAAGCTCAGATAGGAACCCCTACTGTCAGATCCGAGTAGGACTCAATATTGTAACCGCCTTTCTCTACTATATAAAGGAGGGACGGGCACCTCGAGAGACAGATATCTCATCAAGAAACAAACTAGCCACATATAATTCGAGCACAGGACTAGGGTATTATCTCCATCGTGAGAGCCCGAACTCAGATACATCGGGTGTTCTTGTGCTACCATCGAAGTTTGGGTCCGCCACAGAGCCCCTTTTCATTATTGTCAGTAATAAACGCGGTTAGCTGGCGCTGTAGGGGCCGCGCTAGGATCAATCGCAAGACAAGTTCGATGGCAATCTTCAGAGCATGACCACCTTCGCCCGGCCGGGTATTTCGCCGGAAGCCCGGATTTCATCGCCGATAACTTTGGTCATCTCCGCTTTGGATTTGGATCGGCCCGATCTGAAAACAATTTAAGGTTCTCTTAGTCGGCCAACCACTCGGATCGGGACCAGCATGGCCACCGCCCTGGACAAAGAAGCCAAGGGCCCGATCCTCGCCTCGAGTCAAAGCAAAGCTAACGGCGAGCCCGAGCGGTCAAATACGAAGAAAACCACTCGGATTCACAGTCAAGACGCTTCATATTCCCGCACCTCCGGTCGAGAGGATGAGGTAGGAAATTCAAGCTTTCACCTGGCGTGGTTCGTGATCGAACGGACCCACGCAAAAGGACGCGCAAATGCTACGGAGGAGAACCATCATCATCAAGAAAACCAATGAGACTCCTCCAAAGACAGAGGTCAAGCGTGAATGAAGAAATCTTGCGCACGAAGGTGGGGAACCAATCGGTTTTCCATACCCCCAGCCAGTAACATCGTCACCTCCAAGACGCTTCGACACCTTAGCACCATCGCCGGACCGGATAGCCCGGCCGCCCGATCGTAGCCCAAGTTCAGCTATGGTTGCGCGGCGCAATTCAAGCAAGACCAAGAGCGCTTAAGAGAAAAGGCGCCATCCCAGATTCGCCTCATCTCGCCGCAGTCGAAAGCGATACGGCCCTTGAGCCGCCACCGGCGGAGCTTCAACGAGGAGAGGACGCTCGATACAGCATTGGCCGGGACCTCCGTGCAGATTTGAACGCCAGAAAACATGATCGCGAAGATGAAGAGCGCCGCAGGCGCAGAGATGACTTTGAACGTTTTGGCATTGGCCACGGCGAACGAGAAGACCGTCGAAACCTCCGCTACCACGACGGAAGAGAAGGGGAAGGTCACCGAGCCAGGTCACCTCACCGGCGTTCTCCACAAAAGTGAGGCAATGGCCCTATTGAGGGCATCCGGGCTTTCACTCCACGCCTTCGCCGAGTGGTTTGGCCCAAAGGATTCAACCCAAAAAGCATCACCAAATTTGACGGAGAAAGAGATCCGGAGGCTTGGCTCCAAGTTTATTCCCTTGCGATCATGGCCGCTGGGGGAAATCACAATGATGGCCAACTACCTCCGGTCATGCTCACCTCTTCGCTCAAGCATGGCTCACGGGGCTCCCGCGAATTCCATAGACTCTGGGAGGAACTCTGTGAGCATTTCATCACCAATTTTCGTGGCACTTACGAGCAACTTTGGAACACAAGTGGGACCTATACCCTTCGCCAGAAGAAGAACGAGACGCCCGAGAATTCATCCCGGCTTCATGTAGAAGAAGAATACGATCGAGGACATTTGGAGGCAGCGAATCATCGCAAAGATTCTAGAAGGGCGCCAACGACTCGACCTCGATCAAAAGATGTCTCGAAGCCGCCATCCACCGTAAGGGGAGATGTTTGAGCCGGCAGATCGATATGCAACGACCTCAGATGCTTTAGCCGAACGACAAGATGATCGCCCACATCGGAAAGACAAAAGGATTACTGCTGGTCAACAAGACAACGTGATGTAAAGCGAAGTTCGAAGAAATAGTGGCGGCGACCGAGCAAGACCGACGACGCGCGCCACGAACCGACAACTATGACACGGTGATGGAGGCAATATGTCCCTTTCACCCAAATAGTAAACATGCGGCGAAGGATTGTTTCACTTTGAGGAGGTTTGCCAGAGAGTCCAGAAGGCGACCTGCCAAGGGCGAAGCAAAGGAAGAAGAAAAGAAGAAACAAGATCCCCCTGAAGATGACGACGGAGAATATCAAAAGATGGAACGGGAACTCAATTACATCTACGGGGGTTCAATGGCCTATGAGTCAAAACGAAGCGAAGCTCACGAGAGAGACGCTAACGCCATCATGCCGCGCCGTACCTCAATACCTCAAATGGTCCGAGGTCCCCATAACCTTCACCGCTTTCAGCACCATCCGGACTACATCCCGCACCGGAAGATTTCGGCGGTATTGGACCCGTGGTTCGCAACGCCAAACTCAAAAAGGTGCCGGTCGATGGGGAAGTGGACTCAATGTACTCTTCTCCAAGACCTTCGACGAAATGAAGATCCTCGCCCGAGTTGAAGCGGGCTCGTCACCCTTCCATGGA
This sequence comes from Guadua angustifolia, assembly GCA_036346375.1. Classification (NCBI taxonomy): domain Eukaryota; kingdom Viridiplantae; phylum Streptophyta; class Magnoliopsida; order Poales; family Poaceae; genus Guadua; species Guadua angustifolia. The sequence continues at coordinate 22,560,984 of CM070508.1, forward strand.
GTAATTCCTGAACTTCTTCCGCTCCACTCGGCCAAATCACCTTGCGGTCACGCTTGGAACCAAGGAGAATTTCCTGACGAGTACCTTAACTTCGAGGTAGTGACTTCCAGATGGCATATCACGCCATTCAGGCGTTCTACCGCCGCAGATTCATGGTCGTGCCACATTATACCTACCTCGTCTCGAAAATACCAGACCAAGGGTATAATCTCGCTCATGGCGATGTTAAGCGGTCGTCTAAATCATGACAAAGAAAGCTGTGAGATGGCTGAAGCTCAAGAGACAGCAGACGACAGAAAGAAGATCCAGCAGGCGGCCGCACATCGAGGAGATGAAGGAGAAGTACCAACCAAGAAGCAGGCTAAGACAAGTTTGAAGCCTGATGAAGGGACCAAGAAGGTAACCCTCGACCCGTCTAGCTCCAACGAGCATACCTTTGATTGGGGACAGCCTCACCGCCAAATAGGAGGACGCGCTCGTCACCTTCCTCCGGGCCAACCGGGACATCTTCGCGTGGAAACCATCCGACATGCCCGGCGTTCCCAGGGAGGTGATCGAGCATTCTTTGAACGTTGACGAAAAAGCCAAACCCATCAAGCAGCGGCTCCGAAGGTTTGCTCAAGACAGGAAGGAGGCCATCAAGGAGGAAATCACGAAGTTATTAGCAGCAGGCTTTATAAAAGAAGTGTACCATCCGGACTGGCTGGCGAACCCAGTGCTTGTTCGCAAAAAGAATAAAAGCTGGCGCATGTGCGTTGATTATACCGATCTCAATAAGGCCTGCCCGAAAGATCCTTTCGGGTTGCCTCAGATGACCGGTGGTAGATTCCACGGCGGGCTGTGAACTCCTCAGCTTTCTGGATGCCTACTCAGGATATCACCAGATTAGGCTAAAAGAAGAAGATTGCATCAAGACCTCATTCATCACTCCGTTCGGAGCCTTTTGCTACGTCACAATGCCATTCGGCTTGAAGAACGCTGGCGCGACTTACCAACGCGCAATACAGCGGTGTTTTCATTCCCAGATCGGGCGCAATGTGGAAGCATACGTTGATGACGTTGTCGTCAAATCTCGGGCAAAGGAAGACCTCATATCGACTTAAGAAACCTTTGAAAGCCTAAGGGCCTACAAATGAAGCTCAACCCGAAAATCGTCTTGAGTCCGCTCGAAATTACTCGGATTCATTGTCTCACAGCGAGGTATCGAGGCAAACCCGAAAAAATCAATACAATCACGAAGATGAAGCCTCCACCAATCGTAAAGAAGCGCCCAAAAGCTCACTTGGATGCATGGTGGCACTCGGCAGATTCATCTCTCGGCCGGGGTCATGGGGATGCCTTTTTTAAACTTCTAAAGAAGCAAGGTAATTTTCAATGGACCATGAAGCACAAAGAGCCTTGAAGAGTTAAAAGCGTTTTCATCATCTCCACGTCTTTGGTTCCTCCAATGCCGAAGAGCCCTCTTGCTTTACATCGCCGCAACAACTCATGTAGTCGGTGGCGGCAATTGTGGTAGAGCGGAAGGAAGAAGGGCACCTCCAAAAATCTGAGCACTCGTCTACTTCATAAGCGAGGTATTGGGAGAGTCAAGGTACGCTATCCACAAGTACAAAAACTACTATCTACCGTGTTGCTTACCTCCATAAACTCAAGCACTACTTCCAAGAGCATTCAATCACGGTGGTTACCACTTTCCCGCTTGGGGACATACTTCACAACCAAGGAAGCCACCGGAGGATCGCAAAATGGGCAATCGAGCTTGGGGCCTTTGAATTATCCTTTAGGCCACTTAACGGCGGTAGAAATCCCAATTACTTGCCGATTTCACCGCAGAATGGATAGAGTTGCAATCACCAACAAGCGTTGAAGAGTGGAATATTGGACAATGTACTTGACGGATCTCTCATGCTTTCGATGGCGCGAGGAAGCGGCGTGGTCCTCATTTCTCCAACAGGTGAGCGCCTGAAGTACGTCTTGCAAATTCACTTCCCAGCATCAAACAACGCCGCCGAGTACGAAGCACTCATCCACGGACTTCGCATCGCGATATCTCTGGGTATCCGCCGGCTAACGATTCGGGGTGACTCCATGCTGGTGATCAATCAAGTCCAAAAAGATTGGTCATGCATCGAAGACATCATGACAGCATATTGCCAGGAGGTACGGAAGCTTGAAGACAAGTTTGACGGACTGGAGCTCATACACGTGCTCCGCCGTGACAACGAAGAAGCAGATGAATTGGCAAGATTGGGTTCCACTCGGGCCATTGCACCGGTCGGGGTTTTTGTTGAAGAAATCTACAAGCCCTCGATAAAGCAGGAGCAGAATAAGTCCGAAGAGAGATCCAACGAAGAGGAGGTCCTAGTCATCAGCCCAGACTGGACGGCCCCTTTTCTCAATTACTTATTGAAAGACGAACTTCCGGAAGATCGGACAGAAGCGGAACGCATCTCGCGGCGCAGCAAGAGCTACGTGGTGGTAGGAGAAGAGTTATTTCGAAAAAGCGCCTCTGGAGTTCTAAGATGATGCATATCAGCAGAAGAAGGAAAGGAACTACTCAGGGAAATCCACTCGGGAATTTGTGGGCATCACGCCGCGTCAAGCACGCTGGTAGGCAAGGCGTATCGACAAGGCTTCTTCGGCCGATCGCGTGACGACGACGAAGACATCGTCCGAACTGCGAAGGGTGCCGATTCTTTGCTCGCCAAATACACGCACTCCCGAAGCCGCAAATAATTCCGATCACTTGGCCGTTCAGAGTCAGGGGCTTGACATGGTCGGCCCATTGAAGAAGGCTCAAAGCGGCTTCACCCACCTCTTTGTCGCGTCGATAAATTCACTAAATGGGTAGAAGCAAAGCTAGTAGCTACCATTACGGTGCCAAAGCCAAGGAATTCTTCAAGAAATTGTGGTAAGATTCGCGTACCAAACAGGATTATCACGGACAATGGAACCCAATTCGAGGAGAAGAGTTTCAAGATTGGTGTAATAAATTTGGGCATCAAAATCGCTCGCCGCCTCGTGGCTCATCCGGGAACAACGGTCGGTGGAAAGAGCAAACGGCATGGTCTTCGCGGGGTTTAAAAACACGGATCTTCGACCGTCTTAAACCGTGACGCCACGGATGGGTGAAAGAAGCGCCATCGATACTCACGGGGTGAGAACCACCCCCAGCCAGATCCACCGGCGATCACCCTTCTTTACGGTCACGGCTCGAGGCGGTCCTACTCTACCGAATTAACCTTCGGATCCCCAGGTCCGGAGCTTCAAGGAGGACGAGTCGGAGGAAAGTAGATTGGAAGATATCGACAGGTTGGAAGAGGCAAGAGAGATCGCCGTGATCCAGTCGGCCAAATACCTTCAGGCCCTGCGTCGGTATCACGACCAAAACGTCCGAAACCGAGCATTTTCCAAGGGTGATTTGGTTCTGATAAAGAGTCAGAAGCACGAGCATAAGCTATCCCCAATTTGGGAAGGTCCCTACATCGTTGACGAAGTAACGCATCCAGGGGCCTACAGGCTCAAGCGAGAAGATGGCGCCATCATAAACAACTCATGGAATATAGAGCAGCTACGTCGCTTTTATTCTTGAAAAAAGTTCAATAAGGTGTCAAATCTAGTCCAAAATTGACTTGCTACTCAATTGTTCCTCAATTAAGCAGTAAGTCGGGGGCTACACCTAATAGTGTTGCGCATGCGCAACTCTAATCAAGAGGATATTTGTTCAAAGCTGTACCATGTATCAGATTTTTTCTATTCAATTGACTTGCTACTCAATTGTTTCTCAATTAAGCAGTAAGTCGGGGGCTACACCTAATGGTGTTGCACATGTGCAACCCCGCATGCAAACCAGTTCCTATTTTTTCAGCGATCACGACTAGATCCGAGTACTCTGAGCCTTCGATTAAGAAATCCTGAACGAAAAAAGCTTAGTCACCTGAAAGCACGTTTGAGGAAAAAACTCACGTCGCTCAGGGGCCACGCTAATCGGACAGGGTGTTCGAGTACGCAAAGGAAAAATCACTCGGAAAAGTCGGCCAAGACCTAAATAAGGAAAAAGTAGAAGGCGAGCTGTAGTTAAAATAATATTACAAGAAGATCATTGTTCACAACTTCAGCATCTTTCACCAAATATACACACAAAGCAAAAGTACCACTGCAAAAGTTCAAAATGAGGCCGACTTCTATGCTTCTCGCCCTTCTCATGGCGCTGCCCGACGGCTTCAATGAGGGCGTCCTTGGCCATAACAAGCCTAGGGACGGCCTCAATCAAAGCATCAACGGCGGTGGTGTCCCGGGCGACGGCCTCCCGCTCCGCCGCTTCCACCATAGCAAGATCAAACTCCGCCCAGAGCTCGGCATGATCGTCTTGAGCTCGCAGCATCCTCCCAAAATTGAAGATCAGGTTTGCGATCCATGGCGCTACCGGTGGGCCTGGCGAATCGGGAGAAAGAGGCAAGGGGGAGAGAGCCTCGGAGGAAGAAGAAGAGTCCATGAAAAAGAAGAGGAGAACTGCTTGAAGAGGAGTGACCTAGCGTCGAGATACAATTTAGCGGGCACAAAAAGATGAAAGAAAATAAGGAAGAAGACGAACGGACGAACGCTTCAAAGAAACCTCTGCTGAAAGAAGAGGAACAAATTGGATGAAGATGGTAGTGCGCTGCGAAATGCGAAAACCAAGGCCAAACTCGCTCTTATACAAGGCAACGCTTTGCTCCGATGAGGACCCAACCCGCTCAAAAGCAGCGCCTATCACCAAAGGCGGGAAGGCAGTCCACCTTTCGGGCGTCTTGTTACACACATCTTGAGGAGGTCAGGCGTCAAACTAAAACGGAAACGTCTGGACGGCCCAGGAGGACAAGCAGCTTAATGGGCCCAAGCCCAACGGACGTGCTAAACAAGGATTAAACATTTCACAAAGAAAAATCAGGCCCGGGCATAATTCTTTCAGTATTGAAACAAAAATCCCAAAGTCCAAATGCGGAACAAGTTCAAGTATAAGCAGAGGATTACAGGACCCGGATCTAAGTTTTTCACCAAGGCAAAGAAGTACTCTTGACTTCGTCCATGAGGCAAGCGCTGATCATCCTGTGATGCAGGCAAAACCTTCTTGAAGCGACTTTTAGCTCCACTCATGGTGCAGAGGGACTTGTGTCGCCAACACTTGGCGAGCACTCATAATCGCAACATCCTCCAGACTCAAGATCCATGACACCTTCTCGCGCTTGCTTGGAGGCGTCGGTTCGCGCCTCGGCACATCGGATCTTTTCATCAAGTACACAACCGAAGCTTGCGAATTGACTTCGTGCACTACAATATACGAGACGGATGAGTTGGCCCGACAAAATAGCGACAACGAAGACAGAGGCAAGACCAAGAGTGTACCTCCTAATTCTCTCGTTAACTTGGCTACTGTTCCTTAGCATCCGCTTGACCTTCTTTAATTCTTTATTCGGGAAAAGAGGTTTGAACTTCTCCCGTAAATCGACGAAAAGAGGAAGACCAGGCATCGAAGGCGAGGACAAAGGCGGGGCTCAAGCATTTGGGCAAAGGAGTTACCATCGAAAAGACGGTCAAGTTTAACTTTTACGCCTCCGGGGATGAATACGACTTCAAGTCCTTCGGTTCCTCTCGATTCTCTAGCAGCGGCGTGTGAGCTCGCCTCAAACTCATTACTGAACTTGCTCGAGCTCTTCAACATAGTCTTTCCTCATTTTCATCCTCGGTAGTAGTTTTTGAAGAAGATAGTTCGGTCCTTGGCAAAAGATGACAAAAGCGCTGAGAGGCAAGAGCAATGTCAAGCCTCACGAAGAAAAGAAGATCATCGAAGAAAAGTACGGGCGCAAGCAATTCACCTTGCCGAGTCGCGTACACTCATGACGACATCGAAGAATGACGCCTGATTACGTCTTCGATCTCGCCGTTCAATAGGACTAAGTCACCTTCATCATCGAACGCAGTTGCCCGTCTGGGAGATCTCGGGCGGGAAGGTGGAGAATTTCAATACATGGCGGTGGTGGCGAGGAGAGATAGAGGGAGCTTCGGCGTGGCGATGTGGGCAGGGCAATGACTCGAGAAGGCAAGCGCAGAGGCGCGCCACTCGGCTCGAAGGCACTCGATGTCGTGGGCTGCGGAGGCATGACATCGTCGGCGTCTCGGCCCTGCCCGCGTTAAGGCGCTTCCACCGGCCGCGAAGGCTTCAAGAGTGGTTCCTCGTGAAGAATTTCTTCAACAGATCCTCGCAAGAAGTAGCGATCGGGACATGAACGAGGGGAGCAAGGAAAGGGTGACAAGGGAATCCAACCTGTTGGACCTTGTTATCTTGCACTTCAAACCCTTCCGGGTAGCAGGACTATCAGCAGGTGCACCAGTCGGGCGAGCGAACGAAGGTATATTCTCGGTAGCAGGATGGGCCTGGGGCTCGAATGCTTCATGTGCTGAGGACTGGCTCGAAGAGGAAGAAGTCGGGGGAGGAGGCCGCATAGCCGTGGTGTCCCGGATTTTTGGGCCACCAGTCGGGCGTACATTGCTCGCCGACTGCTTCCTCTTAGCCTTTCATGCAATTGGTTTTTTCCCTTTCCCAACGGGATCATCGCCAGATCGGCTACAGGCTCCGCTTCAAAATGGGGCTGCGAAGAGCCTGATCGAGAAAGGCCGCTTGTCACCTTTATGTATAAGGAATTGGGGCGCGGCGATCGGAGAAAAATGCTTCTCGTTCTGTAAGTTTGGAAAAAGGAGAGTACATATTCAAATCAAAGTCGGGCAAAAATCAAAAAGACCTAGCATAGAAATACCATGGAGACCCTTCACAAAGTATTGGATGGAGTTTAGTAAAAGGCCTTGGGTTCCGGGGAACAACGATTTTCTCATTTGGGGCGAAGAAATCAGCAGCACGACCAAAGAATGCCGCCGAGGAAATTTCATCAGAAACCTCCCGGGTCGGATCGTAGCGGCCTTCATACTCATATCCAGGGTGAACTCGGTCCTTGAGAGGTTGAATTGACGGTGCGAAGTTGGCAACAACGGCCATGCGATAAGCCCATTCTCCTTCAATTCAAACAATCACCCCATAAGTCAAATCAAGCACCGCCAACTGTTTTAGGAGAATTCTTTGGGGAAGGGCTTGAGGAGGAAAAGATGGCGAAAAAGATCAAAATGAGGCCGAATGCCAAGATAGGCCTCATGAGAGATTAACAAAGCAAGAATTTGAAGAATGGAGTTAGGGTTAAGATGAGTTAACTCGATTCCATAAAACTCGAGAACACCGCGAAGAAAGGGGATGCTTGGGAAGACCAAGTCCGCTTAAAAAAGGATTCAAAGGCGACCACCTCTTGAAAGACGAGGAGTAGAGGCGAGAATTCACTGCTTGGGGCGGCGGTAAGCATCACCAAAGGCGAAAAAACACCAATGCCTACTAAATCCTCCGGTAGTCCCTCGTCGTCACCAAGTAGCCCAATCTTTGGTCGAGCGGAAGGAGGAGCGATTCTTGGGAGAAGGAGGCGACATCCTTGAATGAAGGATCCCGATGATGTGAAACTAGGGTAACGAGAAAAGTTAGCCCTAGCAATGTGAGGTCATGAAGGAGAAAAAGTTGGAGAGCAAAGGGGCAAGTAGCAACGGTACAAAGCCACCCTATTTGCTCCGAACTGATAAGGAAGCGGCGCCGATTCTCGCCCCGAGCGGGAAATCGCGTCACCCTTCCCATAACCCTGAAACCGCCCTAGGGAGCATTTGGGGTAGGGCGTGAATACGCGCATGACGTACATAATTACCGATGGCCCAAAAGAGTCAAGTTAACAAGTGGTACGCCCCAAGATGGGCCCAAAAGCCAGAAATCCGTAACACACGGAGTAAATGGGTACCACTCCAGAAACAACATCCTCTTACGGTATGCCTCATGTCAGGCCAAAAGCTGATAACGTTTAAAGAACGAAGTCAGGTGCCGCAAAGATGATTTTCTGAAGATAAATGCTTGAAACATACAAGAAATCAGTCGGCCTGGTAATCCGGGACAAAGACAGTTCAAAACAAGGAAAGCTCGGCGAGTTCTTCGTGACCTCTTTTGCCCAACAACAAGCACTCGGCTAAAAGCACTCGGGAAGGCTTAACAGCTGGAAGCCATTTCGATCATGAAGCACTCGGGGGCTACTGTGGGATATGTATGTCCCAGGGGCACCAAGCGATCTGCAAGGTCGGTCAGTGAACTTGGGTCATGTCATTTGGATAAGGTGAAGGTTACAAATTTGAGCAATGCATGAAGAATCGGGATAGACCCTAGTTTAAGAAACCAAAGTCGTATTAGGCGGGGATGATTGTAATCCCAACCGATCTGAGCTCGGGATAGGAACCCCTACGCCGATCCGAGTAGGACTCAATATTGTAACCGCCTTTCTCTACTATATAAAGGGAGGGGCGGGGCACCTCGAGACAGGATATCTCATCGACAAAAGCGACTAGCCACATATAATTCGAGCACAGGACTAGGGTATTATCTCCATCGTGAGAGCCGAACACAGTATACATCGGGTGTTCTTGTGCTACCATCGAGTTTGGATCACAGTAGCCCCTTTTTCATTATTGTCGGTAACAAGCGTCGCCGATCGTCTCTAATAATTTTTTCGCCCTTTTTCCTCTAGACTATTTTTGGTGTTGGGTGGTTTTTGAAAATAAAAAATACATCGAGTGCCCTTGATCGGTGGTTTTGCAAAAAGGGCCCTATTGTTTCGTATATTCGCGTACGGGTCATTCGCCTTTATTTTTTCGTTTCCAAAAAAATTCCGTAGTTTTTGTATTCACGGTTGGGTTCTCCGTTTTTCCAAAAAAAAAAAAATTTCGTCACCAGAGATATGTGTGCAACTCTATGTCTAGACTTTTTATCCAACTCGATTTTCCATCTCGATCTCTGATATTTTTTTAAACATATATTATTACTCGGTGAATACGGAGAGTATTAGGCTTGACAAAAGAAGGTTGTCATCTCTAATAATTTTTCACACTTTTTCCTCTAGACTATTTTTCACCGGTGGGTGGTTTTGCGAACATGTATTATTACTCGGTGAACGCGTAGAGTATTAGGCTCGACAAAAAAGAGGTTGTCATCTCTAATAATTTTTCGCCCTTTTTCCTCTAGACTATTTTTTACTGGTGGGTAGTTTTGTGAAAATAAAAAAATACATCCAGGCCCTTCGATCGGTGGTTTCGTAAAAAAGGCCTGATCGTTTCGTATATTCGCGTACGGGTCATTCGCCTTTATTTTTTCGTTTAAAAAAAACCGATTGTGGCAAAATATTGAAATTACTTTACGCAAATTCACTAGTGGCATCTAGCCAGCCAATTTAAAAAAAACATCACCGAGAAAAACAGAATTTCAGTTTTTGTAGAAAATTTTGGATCAAATTTTTTCACCGAGCGTGACATCGCGCGTCATTTTACCTAGTAAAGTATGAAAGCTAGAAGGATGGAGGGAGTACTGTCTACGTGCGCTTTGGTATATAAAGTATGAAACCTAGAAGGATGGAGGGAGTACTATCTACTCTACGTGCGCTTTTCTCTAACTTCTTGTTTGCCCCTCTGCTTTTCTGGACCCTGGCCCGTGTCGCGTTGTGGGGCCACGTGTCACTGATGACGGTCGACGGGGGAGATGTTCGTGCTACTCAGCTCAGCTCTCAGCCTACTGCCCTGGTTTTGTTTCTTCTTCTCGATTTTTGCTCCCTTTCCTCCCTATGGTCTCCCGGCGCAGGCCCACCACGCTTCGCGCCTGTTTTTACTTTGTGTGTTTACTTTCGAAGTATCAATTTTCTAACTTTTTATTTTATTTTTTTAATTTAATATCTTTTTAAATGGAATTATAAATTTAGCTTTTCCCCCATGGTGAAAGTACAATAGACTAAATCTGCTTCCCACCACGTTTGAGAGCACGAAAGGAGGCCTGCCATGACCAACGAGCGCGAGAGGAGACCTCCTTGGCAGTAGAGCATGAGAGACATGTTCTATAATTGGAACAAGCTAAATTTACTATTCCAGTTGAAAGGGATATATATAGTATAATTATCTAGTGCACCATAAATAATATTTTCTCTATATATTTTCATGCAAAATTTTGTGAAATTTTTAGGATGCTTAGTTTAACTAGTTTACTGACTAGTTCAAACAAATCTGAATTGAAATTCAAATAAGAGTTTCTCTTTTTAATGATAGTTTGGTTGTAGGTATGTACTGATTTTTATATATAAATCAGTAAAGCATGTGATCCAAACTTATTCAAAATCTTTGAATTCAAGTATATTTTTTAAAGGTATATGTTTCATTTTAAGCTGTTATATATGGGTATATATCCTAAAACTGAAATTTTGAAAAATATGCTCAAATATGGTTTAAATTCGGGCATTTGAAATCATGGTGCCCCATTTCACTTATATATATATATATATATATATATATATATATATATATATATATATATATATATATAGGAAAAATATCTTTTACTCTAGGGTGTAGTTACTCCCATCTCGAAATACTACCTAAACAAATTTGAAATCTTGTTTTATCACTTTGGGTATACTCATACACTAATTATAAGATACTCCAATGTGAGCCACATGAAAAAATTGTAAGGAGTCCATGATTTTAGTGTATTTTGCAAATACCTTCATATACGCACATAAAAAGGAGTATGTCCAAAAAATATACATACCACCTCTGAAAAAATGTATATACCACCGAGGTGATCTTATATACTCGTATACTACGCGTACATACCCTCCGTTACACGAGATACCCCATACTTTGTGAGATATGACATAGGGAGTAATTACTCCCGGAAGTAAAAAAGAGGCTTCCTATATATATATATATATATATATTCTACAACTACGTGTAGAATAGCATATTCTACTCGTCAACCGGTTTTACTAACCTACTGAACCCACGCATGGATTCAATTAGTGTAACGGAATGTCTAGTTGACCAAGCCCATTACATGGCAAAACTACTTGTAAACGTATTTGTATATGAATGACTAAAAAATGCTACTTAGTGCTTATACATGAATCTGTCTTATTTATTTAGCCATAACTTTCAGATGTGATTGATTTTGGTCTTCAAATTTTATAGGATTGCAGAATCTCACCTTCTCTATGTATGGTAATATTTTGAAATTTTTTAAAAAATTGTATATAAGATTTTAACAAAATTTTTACTATCAGACTGCTGTATACATCATATAGAGTAATAGGTAGTAAAATATAGTTTTCTTAACGGTAATAGATATTTTATCATGCTGTTTGACAATTATTATTTTCATATCTTTTAAATACAATTGAGTTTGGTCTTCAAATTTTATAGAGCTATAGAAGCTCACCTCATCTACGTGTGGTAATTTTATTGAGTATTTTTCATAGTAAAATGTTACAAAAAAGACAATGTATCCTACTATTTAGCACTTTATTAATTTCATATCTTTCAAATGTGATAGATTTTTGTCTTTTAATTTTACAAAGTTATATAAGCTCACCTCCCCTATGTATAGTAATTTTTTAGAATTTTTCAAATATTTTCTTGCAAATGTGATAAAGAGAAGTAAATTATTATTTATGAAAACTATATGTATAAGTTTTAAAAAAATCTCAAAAAATTATCATATATATTATAGGTGAGATTATACAATCTTGTAAAATTTAAAGACCAAAATAAATATTAGCTGAAAGGTATGAAAAAGACAAATTCGTTTGACTAGTGATTTTTCACTGTTTACTGCTTTGTCAATTTCATATATTTCAAATGTCATTGAGTTTGGTCTTCAAATTTTGCAGGGATGTAGAAGATCACTTACCCTAGATATGTTAATTTGTTAAGATTTTTTAAAAACTTGTACATATAATTATAATATATTTTACACTATAAAACTCTTATATACAACACATAGTAACACATAGAGTAGTAGGTAGTAAAATGTAATTTTTATAGTAATAAACATTATATTATGCTTTTAATATTTTATTATGTTTACATCTTTTAAATACAATAGAGTTAGTTCTTCAAATTTTATAGAGTTGTAGAAACTCACCTTCCTTACATGTAGTAATTTTTTTGAATTTTCATAGTAAAATGTTAATTTTTATAGTAAAGACAACATATCATGTTATTTAACACTATATCAATTTTATATCTTTCAACTACGATAGAGTTTGGTCTTCAAATTTTACAGGATTGTAGAATCTCACCTCCTCTATACGTGGTAATTTTTTGAGAATTTTTCAAGTATTTTCCTACAGGTCCGACAAAGAGAAGTAAATTCTTATTTATGAAAATTATATATAAAAGTTTCAAAAAATTAGTAAAAAATTCTCATACATAGTGGAGTGAGATTATACAACCCTGTAAAATTTAAAGACCAAAATCATTATCAGTTAAAAGATATGAGAAAGATAAATTCAGTTGACTAGTGATTTTTCACTATCTAGTGTTTTGTCAATTTCATATTTTTCAAATATGATTGAATTTAGTCTTCAAATTTTGCAGGGTTATAAAAACTCACCTATCGTACATATGATAATTTTTTTAGATTTTTTGAAAACTCGTACATATAATTTTCATAGATTTTACACTATAAAGCTACTGTGTATAGTATATAGTAACACATAGAGTAATAGGTAGTAAAATGTATTTTCTTGATAGTAATAGACATTATATCGTGCTATTTGGTACTTTATTATTTTAATATCTTTCAAATGTAATTGAGTTTGATCTTCAAATTTTACAAAGTTGTAGAAGCTCACCACCTATTTGTGGTAATTTTTTAAAGAATTTTTCACAGTAAAATGTTATTTTTTTGACAGTTAAAGACAATATATCCTACTGTTTTATACTGTATCAATTTTATATATTTCAAATGCAACTGAGTTTGATCTTCAAATTTTACAGGTTGTAGAAACTCACTTTCCCTATATATGCTAATTTTTTGAGAATTTTTCAAGCATTTTACTACAGATCCGAGAAAGAAAAGTAAATTTTTATATGTGAAAACCATATGTATATATTTTAAAAAATTGTTAAAACATTATCATACATAATAGAGGTGAGATTATACAACCCTGTAAAATTTAAACATCAAAATCATTATCAGCTGAAAGATATAAAAAAGATAAATTCAGTTGATTAGTGATTTTTCACTGTCTAGTACTTTGTCAATTTCATATCTTTCAAATGATATTGAATTTAGTATTCAAATTTTATAAGGTTGTATAAGCTCACCTACCCTACATATGATAATTTTTTGAGATTTTTTAAAACTTGTATATATGATTTTCATAAATTTTATACTATAAAGTTGCTGTAGACAACATATAGTAACACATAGAGTAATAGGTAGTAAAATGTAGTTTTCATGATAGTAATAGACATTTTATCCTATTGTTTGACACTTTATTATTTTTATATCTTTTAAATACAATTGAGTTTGGTCTTCAAATTTGACAGAGTTGTAGAAGCTTACCGACAATAAAAGACAACATATCCTGTTGTTTAGCATTTTGTCAATTTTATATCTTTAAAATGTGATTAGGTTTGTACTTTAAATTTTACAAGATTGTAGAAACTCTCCTCCCTACATATGGTAATGTTTTGAGAATTTTTCAAATATTTTACTACAGATCCAACAAAAATAACTAAATTCTTATTTATGAAAAACCATATGTACAAGTTTTAAAAAATTACAATACATAGTGTAACGTCCCGAAATTTACCCCGATTTTAATTTATGAGTTATTTAAATTTTTTTGTGAATTAATCAACCTTTATTTGCATTTAATTATATTTATCTGAATTTTTGGGGATTTATTGGATTTAAATAAAGTTAACTTGAAATATCCTTCTCTTGATTAATTAATATCAGAAATAGTATTTATCAAAAATAAATAAAAATATTTTATTTAAGCTTTAAATGCCTTAAAATATTTTCTAGAATTTTTCAGGTATTTTTAGTGCCCTAATTAATTACTTTGAATTTCTGTAATTATTTTTATTGAGAAAAGCCGGAAAATCCTTTAGCTACAGTGTCGGGCCGAGCCCAACACTGTGCTCGCGCGGAGGAAACCCTAGCCGCATCGCTTCGCGCCGTCGGATGGAGATCAGACGGCTGACGTGACCGGACACATCGGGACTGTGTGCGACTGTCGCGCCGCCGTCGCCGTTGGCTACCGAGGATCATGTCAGAGATATTGCGTGAGTTCCAAGGCTTGTCCGAGCAGAAGAAATACCCCGTTGCATGCGTGACTTCCTTCCGCTCATTTTGCCTCTTCTCCCACGCTTCGCCATCCACCGTAGACCTCGCCCGAGCTTGCCGTAATAGCCACTCTCCTCCGCCTCGGATTTCTTCGTGTTTCACCGCCGTCCGCCGTTCCCCGCCGCAATCAAGGTCTGCTCCGAGTTCGCCGTGCCAAGGTGCATCAGTTGGGCCACTTCATTCAACCGGAGAAGCTCGGAATCGCCGCCAGCTGCGTCGTCTTCTCCAAGTCCGGCGTCGAGCACCACCACCCGCCGCCGGCCTTCACGCTCACCTCGCCGTCGATCCCCATCCAACGATCGAGGTGAGGCCACGTAAACTTAATAGCGAGCATCGCCGGGTAGTCTCCGCCGTCGGATTCGAATCCAACGGTCCGAAATCGCGTGTAGCGTGGCTTGATGCTTTCTCGCGCGTGTCGACTTCTAGTTGGTCCAAATCTTGTTAAGTGGGGCCCACATGTCGGTGTGATGACCGGTTGTCTTGCCGTCGACATGACATCATCTGGGGCCCACTTGTCGATGGCGAGGCGGCGTGGAAGCCTCTGGTGCCGACACATGTCCAGTAGAGGAATTAACCGGATTTTCGATTATAAAATAAATAGAATAATTCGGTTATTTCATTTATTGAATTTCAACAAATTTGTAAATGCTATAACTTTCGCATTTTAACTCGGAATTTAGTGATTCCAGTGCCCAAAAATTTGTAAAAATGTGACCTATTTAATGGTGATTTTTATTTTATTTTTGGTGATGATCTTGCTGTCTGTTTTAGTATATTTATTGTGTGCACGTTTGTTACGAATAGACTCCGAGTTGCCGGAAGTCGCCGAGAGGGAATTCGAAGACCCATCGCAGATCTCAGACCAGGACCAACTGCTTTTCGAAGGCAAGTCATGCTTTGACCATATTGCCCCTAGATTTTAAAATGTATTTCGATTCAATTTATGCATGCTATGTTAGTTAAAAATGAAATTACTTATGTTGGGAAAGGTAGTTAAAAATACCATTTTGATTATGCCACCTTGTTATCGTCATTGTATACCCTGAACACATTGTCACCCTAGAATGTTAAATTATGTTGGTTGCTATATTAATGCCAACACGGGGAGGTGGGCCGTGATTAGTCGCTAGCACGCTTGTATCACGGTGAATGTTTTGAAATTAGCAAATCAATACTGACTAAACAATTATGGAACACATTTTGGAATAATGCGATGATGTCATGAAATGGAATTGAGGGTAGCGACCTGTGTGGTCCTACTCGTGCAATGAAGTGGGCATTGGCATGTGTTGCATAAATGCAAACCCAGGGTGGGAAATGTTTTGGACCGGGGCAAGTGGCAAGAAGGCTTCGTGCCGGGTGGGCCTGTGTGGCAACGAGATGTATGAAAGATTGTGAAGGCTGTGTGCAAGAAGTATCAAATGGATGTCTTGCAGGACGATTAAGGACTTTACCTTGCGAGCCTTTGAAGCTGAGTTTCTCGTACAACCACTTGTCAGGAATGGGGACGGACCTAGTTTAGTCGTCTCTAATATCTTTCCTTTGATACCTCGGGTATTGTTACACAAAAATGTAACCAGTATGGGGGCGTACTGTCTTTTGACTTGGTACCCATCTAACGGATTACTTTGTTCTAAGCTTTGGCTCTGTGTGAGGAAGTGTTAGAAAGGCGATCTTGGAGAGGTTCATCGGCTAAGTGTTAGTCTCGAAAGACTTTGTTGCAATCAATCACTGTGTGGTGGCGATCGTATCTGTGGGTAAAGTGTCTGACCTCTGCGAGTGTGTGTAAAATCTATTGAATAGCCGTGTCCGCGGTATTGGACATTGCTCGGGGATTACTGATCAAGGGTTAGATTTTCAAAATAAAAGCGTGGAATGGGTGGTGTGTGCCAAAAAGCTGTTGAAATGAATTGAGTGTGTGCCAAAACTCTTGGAAAAGAATTGAGAAATTAATTATAAAGAATATTGGTTTCTTGCTTTTAATCTAATAGGATTACCTGTTAAAAAGAATGCTGCTTTATGCAAAATAACCAATTAAGCCTTCCTTTGATATAAGCCATGCATGTAGTAATAGAACTGCATTGTGCATGACTTGTTGAGTATGTTGTATACTCACCCTTGCATCGACAAAAACCTCAGAAGAAGAAGCCGTGCCAGCTTGGGAGGAGGAGTTCCACGAAGGTCAGGAGGATTAGGGTTGAGCCGCACTCAGTTGCCTGTGGCAATATGAAGGGTTCATTGTTTTACTTTTGCTTCTGCTGATAAACTTGTGCTACTTTGATATTTATCGCCCTGCGTGGCGAATTAATGTAAGGTGACCATAAGGTCGTGTAACTCGTTATATTCATGATTGAAGTACTTTATTATTAATTCCACTGCCTATGATTGTGGTACTTCAACTGTTTTCTTGTGTGCACTAAGCGATCTGGACTCTTGCCGAATACCGAGTGTCGAATCCAGTAAATTCGGAACGCACGACGCGTTGGTATCGAGCCATCTTGTTGTGAGACTTGACCCTAGTTAGAGTGGCCGTCTTAGAGGAATACAAATTAATTTCTAAAGAATAAAATTTGGGCAAGAATAATTAATGAAATCTCGACTTATCCCTTCTTCCTTACTCCATACCTATGCTGTATTTTGCTATTACTTTTGTGTTCTTTTAAAATTGTTGTTCTGACGCGTTGCTTTGGCAGATGCGGATGGTTCACTCTTTCGGCGAGCGTCACGGAGGCTATGCAGCAGAGCTCTGGAGGATGCTCTAGGTGTTGGGAGGCCTCGACCGTCCTCTCTACCGGTCCCGTACTTGGATAGTCAACGGGATCAACCGTGGATGGGAGACCACCCTCACTTTGTACGCGCGAGAGCACGTGCGTGCTAGTCATCCGCTCCACCTCGCGATGAAGCGAGAAGCCTCTGGCGGGCATCTGAGTGTGCGGGTGGCGCTGCGCCGGGTTAGCAGGGACTACGGCTACGAGCTGTGGGACACTGCCTTTCGTGTGCACCCGCACGCGGGAGGACCTCTTCAGGCACGCTTGGAGCTGGAGGACGCCGCCGCCGTCGTGCACCTGGGTCGGTTCGCTGCTGCGCAGGAGGAGGTCATGGACGCCACGACTTCGGAGCTTCAGCCGTGTACCGCGTTGGAGGAGACCGAGGTTGCCTTGCGAAGACGAGAAAGCACGCCGTTCGAGAGGATCGCCGCTGGAGGAGGCTCTCTGATCGAGGCAGACGGACGTCATGGAGCTTCGGCAGCGGCGAGCGAGGAGGCCGGAGAGTAGGAGCCGTGCGAGCACCAAGGCCGGTGGTGCCCCAGTACACCGGTGGGAGGGCATGGGGATCAGTTTGGCCCGATGCCATCTCACCCGCCGGTTTACGTGATCGGCGAGCCGCAGCCGGGTTGGCTCGAGGAGTGAGCTTTTTCAGAGTTGCAGTGATCCGCTTTTGTGTTGAGACTCACCTGTGTTGAGTCGCGTCTTAATTTCGAACATTAGGAGTACGTGTTGTAATGAACTAATTGATGTGTTGTTGTGACTGTTATTATGGTTGCATAGTCCCTAGACTATGTAAGAAACCATACCTACCTATTATTTATGCTTGAATGTTTAATGGTTTTTTTTAGTTGCACCTGTTTCCCCGTATAAGTTCCTATGCTTGCCTATTCTTTTCCCCTTATCTCTAAACCACGAAGCAATCAGCGAGATGGTGAACACTACATAACAACGGAGGCGGGAGGCGGTGGTTCGCGCCAGAGGCGATCGAGCAGTACACCACCACCCGAGCAAAGACCGCCGATTGACATGCAGAATTTAGGAGCATTTCTCGTAGCACAGACACAATTAATGCAGACGATGATGGCCACTGTGTAGCAAATCAACACTCAGGCAGTCGCCAACAACCAAGCTAATAACAATGGGCCACGTCCCTATTCAAGATTGTCCGAGTTTATGAGGACACGGCCACCTACTTTCTCAGGCAATACTAGCCCGTTAGAGCCAGATGATTGGTTAAGAACCATCGGAAGGAAATTGCATATAACGCAGTGTGAAGGAAATGAGAGGGTGCTTTATGCCTCTCACCAGCTGGAGGGAACAGCAGCAGAATGGTGGGAAAATTACTGCGCGTCGCAGGAGAACCCACAGGAAATCACCTGGGAGGAATTCACTATAGCCTTTCGTCAATATCATGTGCCAGAAGGAATTATGGAGCTGAAAAAGGAGGAATTCAGGGCGCTGAAACAAGGAGGCCAGACAGTGGCCGATTATCTGAATAAATTCACTCAACTCGCATGCTACGCACCAGAAGACGTAGCAACCGATAAAGCTAGGCAGTCCCGTTTTATGAAGGGGCTCAACACTGGTTTACAGGTGGGATTGATTACCCACACTTTCCCGGATTTTCAAGAGTTAGTGAACAAGGCACTCATACTGGAAGATAAGCGCAAGGAACTTCACGACAATCGCAAGCGCCGCATGGCTCAGCAAGGAGGACGCCATGGTCAGCAGAAAACAAGTATGGTACCCCATGATTCGCCAGATTCAGCGAGGAAGCGATGTCGTGACACGCCGCCAATGCCAAGACCGGTGGACAAACCCTCGAGACCCGGTCGGTTGTTAACAGAGCGGAGAAATCAGCAGATGTCCGGAAGACGCTGCTACAATTGCAATGAGACCGGGCATTTCGCCAATATGTGCCCCAAGAAGAGAGGTGTGACACCAGTGCGCTTCAACTTAGGAAACACGCCTGCTAAGACTCCTGTCCAAGGAGGAAGCCGAGACACGCCAATTTGGAGCTATCATAAGCATTCGCATGGCGAATTAACCAAATCTCGCATGAGCGAAGTCCAGAATGCTATGGACGTCGTGCTCGGTAAGTTCTTAGTCAACTCAGTGCCAGCTACAGTATTATTTGATTCAAGAGCTTCGCATTCGTTCGTTTTTCGAGATTTTGCTGTGACAAATGATCTGGATATTGTTAACCTTAAAAGTACACTCCTAGTTCAATCCCCTCGATCAGAACTTCGCTCTAAGGTCGGATGTTCTGGGATTAAGCTATTAATAAAAGGGGTAGAGTTCCTAGCGAACCTTATTATATTAGATACCCAAACCCTGGATGTTATCCTGAGAATGGATTGGTTGACTAAGCATAAGGCTGTATTAGACTGTGGGCAAAGAGTTGTGTCTATCGAGAGCCCTGAAGGTAGGAAAGTGGAATTTCAAGCAATAGCAGTTCGAAAAGGACAGATGTTAGTAAACAATCTGGAGACCGTTAGTATAAGAGATGTACCAGTGGTCAGTGAATACCCAGATATTTTTCCCGAGGAATTACCAGGAATGCCACTAGACAGAGACATAGAGTTCGTAATTGACTTAGTGCCTGGAACAGCACCAATAGCAAAGAGACCGTATCGGATGTCTACTGAAGAGTTGGTAGAAATGAAAAAGCAGATTGAGGAGTTGTTGGAAAAAGGATTCATTAGACCGAGCTCGTCACCTTGGGGAGCACCGGTTCTGTTCGTTAAGAAAAAGGATGGGAGTTTTCGGATGTGTGTAGATTATCGTGCACTTAACGAAGTGACGATAAAGAATAAATACCCGTTACCTCGGATAGATGATCTTTTCGATCAACTAAGAGGAGCAGGAGTATTTTCCAAGATCGACCTTAGGTCAGGATACCACCAGTTGAAAATCAAGACTGAGGACATACCCAAGACTGCATTTTCTTCAAGATATGGACACTTTGAGTTCACTGTTATGTCATTTGGATTGACAAATGCGCCAGCTTACTTTATGAACTTGATGAACAAAGTATTTATGGAATATTTAGATAAATTCGTGGTTGTGTTCATCGACGATATATTGGTTTACTCAAGGACGGATGAAGAGCACGCCCAACATTTGAGATTAGTGCTGGAAAAGTTAAGGGGCAAAGCGGACTATATCGAAATTGATAAGTGCGATTTACGGAAGAGTAAGGTAGATTTCTAGGGCATGTATTGACCACGAGGAATTGCGAGAGACCCAAGCAAGGTTGAGACAGTACTACATTGGGAATCGCCAAAGACGGTTACGCAGATTCGAAGTTTTCTTGGAATGGCTGGTTATTACCGCCGATTTATAGAAAGA